>CM060906.1:579975698-581294698 GCA_030737815.1 Allium fistulosum | reverse complement strand
CGCCATTTTTGTGCAAAGGCGTTGTAATCAGCCATCATTCCCTCCTTAAAGATTGCGCCTTTGGTATATAGTTGAATTGTCTTCTTCATTTGGTCGAACAAATTGTAACTTTTGTCCTTTGTTCCCCCTAAGGCAGAGATAGGCGTGGGGCCAATGTGAAAAGGGTTTAAACTCCATTTCTTTGGGTCATAAGATTCAGCTCTTTTCTTCTTCATGATCCTTAGAGCTTCCAATCTCAACATTTGCTCTTCATGTAATCTAGAATCATTAGTTGTTCTTGGTGAGAATCCAATTAGATGTGGCTTTGAGGATTCTTGTTTGGACCTTTTGATATTGCTAAACATGGTTATGTAATATCTTGGAATAAAATTGGGTTAGAAAAATAAAGTTGGAAGTTCAACAAAGTCGGAGGTTCAAGCCCTCATTCTAGTGCCAAAAATGTTAACAAGAAAACTTGTCAACACCCCAAAGTAGAGCTCGAAGTATAAGTGACTCCTTCAAAACCTCCTTTCGAAAATATGAAGGCAACTAACACCTTTCGAACAGGTAAGGATAATTGATAACATCTTTGTAGTACCTTTCGACACAATCGAAACACTGAACCCCTCTTTAGAAATACCTTTCGAAACTAGTTTAATTAGTTTTGGACCCTATCGAAACCCCCCTTTCGAAGTAGTTGAGGTGACTCGAGGATTTGTCCTTAATGATCTAAGGAAGTGAGTTAGGTTTGAAGGTTTCATCTGCTTCGAAAGCCGACCTTTCGATGACTCGAGGTTAAGACCTAAGGATTTAAGGTCATTGGTTACGCTAAAAGGTTTTGATTTCCTCAAAAGGTGACCTCTCGATCAAGTTGACATAAGCAGATCACACACAAAATCTCTTTGGAACATTAAATCAGCTAATATATCCAAAATTCCATAAACTTGCTTTGATTATCTTTTTCCTTTATTGCTAGTAATTTAAGTAAAACAAAGTAGTCAAATCCCTAATCTAATTTTAGAATTAGGGTTTACAAAGTTCAAGAGAGTACAAGAATGAAGTGAATGAGTCCGGATCCCTTAAACAAGACTCGTGGGTCTTATTTATAGGCGCTGGTTGACCCTTTCGAACAACACCTTTCGATCTGGTCGAAAGAAGTACCTTGAAGACCTTTCGCTACCGCTAAAGCTTGGGCGCCCTTCTTTTCTACTTTAAAATAGAACTTGATTGCTTTTGACTTTGTAGAAAGGGTTACATGTGCTCTCCACTTTGTGCCACTATGTTGTTGCCAGTAAGAAAGATGTGAGCTTTCGGCCTTGTCGATAGGTTCATCTCTGTGTCTTTAAAGGAGTCGGAACATGGCAGAAAGTTTAAAGGAGAAAGGTAGCTTTCAAAGTCATACACTTTGATTGACGCGGAACCCCTACTTTCTTGTGTGTTGAACTTAAACGAGCTTTACTTTGTAAGTGTGAATGGTCTCGACCAGTTCGAAAGGCTGATTTTGCTTTAGAAGGGGTAGCTTTGTCCAAATATTCTTCTGTGGGATGTGAATGAAGGCGAAACCCAGTGTTTCGAAAGGTTTGGCGCGTCTGTGAAGGCTTGCAATCTGTTTCCTTTCGACCTCTTCGAAAGCTCGTAGAACATTCAACTTTTGCAGATGCATCCCTTCGACTCCTTCGAAAGGTCTTATTATTGTTCTCTCTCTTTTTAAATCCTTCCTTTGTATTTTCCCTGGTTTCGATAAGGTTGAAGTGAATATTGGTGGTAATATTGTATATTACTAATTACACTAAGCGGAGAATAATAACTAAATATAAATAAGGTAATAATAAAAGCGAGCACAGTAGATATTTTATACTGGTTCAGATCTCTCGTCCTACGTCCTATCCCGAAGCTCCCCTTCGGTATTTCTTTTAACCAAATAACCATCACTTCGCCCGGAGGAATAGGCTAATACAAAAGTATTTCTTTGACAATTTTGTGTTCCAAATAACACGGATTTTGACTAATAGTACAATTCTTCCTATGATCTCCTTTGAGTATGTGAATGTGAATATTTTGAGTTGTAGGAAGTGGTTTAATCAAAATGATATTCTGGTTATGATAGATTGAGAATATGTAAGCAAGAGATGCACAAATATGTAAATAAAGAGTAATAAGAAATCAAGAGAATAGTTAGTTTGTAAATCTCAATCTTTGAAGTATTTATAGGATGAAGGAGATGCAGATGAGGAGTTGTTACCGTTAGATAAACTTTGTTCAATTTAATGGCTGCAACCATTTGATGAAGAGATGAGATTATTTAATTGAAAAGAAGCAACCATTCATAATATAGCAGTTGTCAGATGACATACGTCTGCGGAATAACCACAAACGTCTGTGGCTTCAGGAATTAAATTCCTGAGCATTCTCACAGATGTCTGTGGGTTTTCCATAGACGTCTGTGGTTGGCATTTCTAGTTTTTAAATGCTTTTCAGTGCCAATTTTGTGTATATGAATTCGTGTGTGCATATATACTCAAAGAGACCTTACAATGTTTATCTAATACTCTTAATATACTAGTATAACCTTACTAACCACAGTATGGTCCATAAATCTCTGTATCTCTTCGAGTTCTAATGTCTTTGAGCGTGACAATCTCTTGTAGTATATAACTGTAACCTTGAGAAGATATATAATATATGTGATTGTACAGTTGTAGTCATTGAAACCATAGAATGAAGGTTCTAACAAACCTGACAAGGGAGTCTTTAACCTTGGATTTTGCCTTCATGGGCGTCGACATCCTCAACTCAGCTATGCCTTTAGCCATTTGTCTCACCCACTCAATGCTCACTACGAAGTTGTTCCAAAGATCATTGCTTATGCAGGGAACAGGTTGATATTTCTTATGTCAGTTCTACTGTTGGAAGTATTGTTAAGGTCATCAGGTTGAGACGATGTTCATTGTGGCTTGGATCTATGATAATGTCGGATGTTGATTTGGAGGTTAAACCTTCCTAGTGTTAAAATGCTGACTGAATAATGTTAATACCCTAGGTATTGATTTTGATGATAACAACCACATAAATATTACTACTAACGTATCTCCGAGTTATGCAGTCATATCAAATATATTATGGAGACATTTACAGAGATAATCAAGAATACAGTATAGAAGAAGGTTAATCAGAGCAATTGAAGAACAAAACCAATTTAGAGAAGAATGTTGAAGGATAAAGGTGTTTGAAGTGATGAGGAGTTGGTTGAACCTTAGAATATCTTGTTAAAGATCTCTTGGCAATCATACTTGAAGATCATCAACCATTGACCTCAACCGAATCACAAAAATCCATAAATATAAGGTAATTTGAAATGCTGAAAATTCGCAACACTTATTAGTGTTGCTGTTCATTTTGCAACATGCCCATGTCGACATACTAGGTAGGGGGATGTCGACATACTAACCGTTTTTCAGAATTTCAAATTTCCAATGAAGAGACATTTCCCTCCACCTCTTCACCAAAAGACATGTCTCTTCAACCACTATATAAAGGCCTTTGAAAACGAATTTTAACATCAAGAATTCTCATTTTCTCTTACTCCTTCTTCTCCAAACATTTGCAAAAGCCATTGCATAATCTTCAAATTTCCTTGCAAATCGATACTATTTCACTCCAATTCTTCACTGATTTGCAAGCCACACAATATCAGAGAGTTGTACTTGAATTCACATCATTCTCTCTCTGATTTCATCCTATTCCTCAAAGAATTCAAAGATATATTGCTATTGGAGGTCTATAGGATCATTGTACCGAATCTGCAAGAATCTGTATTGAAGATACGACTACTTGCCATAGTTTATTGTTGGTGATAAGGAGAAGGTGTTCTTGTAGCCTGTAAAATCAAGAGGGTGTGTCTTGTAGCTCGTGAAACCAAGATTGTAAAGGTGTTCTTGCCACCCGTGGAAAGCAAGCGGTAATAGTGGAATTCTGCACGATAGAGTGCAGGATTGGATGTAGGATTGGTTAATCCGAACCAGTATAAAAATCCGAGTGTTATTTACATTACTGCATTTTACTTTATTACTTACTTATTCTTTGATTACTTCTTTATATTCATAAGTAAGTAGTTAATACACATTTCACCACTTCTAGTGTTTGAATAGCCTTAAGATCCAACATTGTGTTGTAACCACCCTTGTTTCTAACAATTGGTATCAGAGCATTGGTTTTCAAAAATTCATAACTTGGTTTTTGAAAAGTATAAATGGCTAATGACACTAGTAACACATTTTTTAACACCTTTGTAGAAGGGCAATCTACCACTAGACCCCCTCTATTTGATGGCAGTAGTTATGCATATTGGGCTTGTAGGATGAAATTAGGGCTGTAAATTTTGTACGAGTGTCCGATGTCCGTTCGTGTCCGTAACCGAAATATCGTCCGAGTCCGTTCGATTTTCATTTAGGACACGAGCTAGGACAAGAAAATTTGTACGAGAAAAAATATTGTCCGGTCCGAGTTCGTTCGAATTCGTCCGAATTTCTTATAGTTCAGTATATCTGATGGAAATTCTATTAAACAACATAAAATTTGATGTAAATAGCATTGTCCGTCCGTGTCCGTTCGGGTCCGTGTCCGAAAAATGTATGTACGAGTCCGTCCGATTTCATTTAGGACATGAGCTAGGACAACAAAATTTGTACGAACATAAATCTCGTCTGGTCCATGTCCGGTCCGATTTTATTTAGGACGTAAACTGAACACACCTCCGTTCGGTCCGGTCCGACCGATTTACACCCCTAGATGAAATGTTATTTGTAGTCTAATGGTTTGGATATTTGGAACATTACCCAAATAGAGTACATAGAGCCTCAAACTGAATATTCAAAATGGACACTAGACCAAAAGACACAAGCACTTAATAACTCTAAGGCCATGAACATTTTATTTTGCTCCTTAGATAGAAATGAATTTAATCGAGTGTCTATTTGTAATTCTGCATATGAAATTTGGAGAACACTGCAAGTCACACATGAAGGCACCAGTAAAGTAAAACAAACAAAGATATCTATGCTAACTAACCTGTTTCAACTCTTTCAAATGAAACCAAATGAGTCTATTTCTGATATGTATTCTAGGTTTCAAGATATAGTACATGCCCTAATATCATTAGGAAAGAAAATTACTGAAGAAGACCAAGTCAGAAAGATCTTGAATTCACTTCCTAGTGAATGGGATCAGAAGACTTTGGCAATTGAAGAAGCCAATGATATTAGTACTATGAAAATAGAAGATTTAATTGGTAACCTAATGTCATATGAAGTAAAGTTGCAGATTAGAAAAGAGAATCAAGCAAATGAGAAGAAATCACTAGCACTCAATGCTACGATCGACAACGATGAACCAGATGATGATGCCGTTGATGATGTTATCGAGTTTATGACCAAGAAGTTCAAGAAATTCTTGAAGTATTGGATAACAAACAAACTTCGAAAAACTAACAACAATAATTCTAGAAATGGAAATGTTGGTAAGTGTTTCGAATGTGATAAACCCGGTCATTTGAAAAGAGACTGCCCCAACTTGAAGAAATCAAAGTACTTTTCAAACACCTTTAATAAGAAGAGGAAACAGGCATTCAATGCAAAATGGGATGATTCAGATACATCATCAAGTGATAGTGATTCAGAAACAGAAAATGCCAACATGTGCTTCTGGCAAAGGATGACCAGGTATGGAATTTTAATAAAGAAATTACTAATGTTTTGAATGATATGAATCAGGGATATAAAATACTTAGGAAAGAGTACAACAATAGTTTGGCAGAGATAGATAGATTAAAAATATTTAATGAAAGGTTAACTGAAGAAAAACAATGTCTAAAAGATGAAATTGAAAGACTTAGTGGGTATAATGATGAAAAGGATTTGACACTTGGAGGTTTTGAAAAACTAAAAAGTGAAAATGAATCCTTAAAATCAGAAAATCTTTCAATGAAGTCATAGATCACTGATCTGAATGACAAAATAACATCTCTAGACAATGTTATTCTTAACCGTAATAAGGATTTTGACAAAATGAAAACTGATGTTGATAAATTTAACAAAGGGAAGGATAATCTAGAAAAATTATTATTTGCATCTAAACACACTAGGAATAAACATGGACTTGGATACACCCTAAGGCTAAATCAAAGAAAAATAGTATTCAAAATACTAAGTTTGTTAAGGCTACCAAGTTCAAACCAAAAACTAGGAAACTAAAGTTAAAACCTCCAAATAGATTCATTAATTTATGGGTTCCAAAAAGGTTGGATGATACTGAAAAAGAAAAATATATTGATAATTTTATTAATAAGGTTCATTCATCTAATGATTATATTTTGAAAGGACGTTCAAACTCTTCATGGGTTTGGCATCCTAAAACTTAACCCCATGGACCCCAAAATAAAAAGGGTACCAGTGTGCATACTTTATAATTTTTCAGGTACCAAACAATATATACCAGATAGCGGATGCTCAAAGCATATGACAAGAAATCTATTGAACTTTGGATAAATATGAAAAGGATTTGTTATTGGCATCGGCAAAGTCAGTAACTCTAAAACTCATCTTATTATTTGATAAGTTTATTTCATGTTTTGAATTGATTTGGTTTCCCCTCAAGTGTTTTATTTATAAGCATTTATCTCTATATACAAACTCTACATATTGTCTAGTAGTGATTTAAGCGACTCTTTTTACCCTTTTTGTTGATGACAAAGGGGGAGAAAAGGTATAAATATTCTAGGCAAAATGATAGGGGGAGTGCATAGAGTTAGGGGGAGTCAAATATAAAAATATTATATTTTATCTCTTAAATATTTATATGGTTGTCATCATCAAAAAGTGGGAGATTGTTAATACCCTAGGTATTGATTTTGATGATAACAACCACATAAATATTACTACTAACGTATCTCCGAGTTATGCAGTCATATCAGATATATTATGGAGACATTTACAGAGATAATCAAGAATACAATATAGAAGAAGGTTAATCAGAGCAATTGAAGAACAAAACCAATTTAGAGAAGAATGCTGAAGGATAAAGGTGTTTGAAGTGATGAGGAGTTGGTTGAACCTTAGAATATCTTGTTAAAGATCTCTTGGCAATCATACTTGAAGATCATCAACCATTGACCTCAACCGAATCACAAAAATCCATAAATATAAGGTAATTTGAAATGCTGAAAATTTGCAACACTTATTAGTGTTGCTGTTCATTTTGCAACATACCCATGTCGACATACTAGGTAGGGGAATGTCGACATACTAGCCGTTTTTCAGAATTTCAAATTTCAAATAAAGAGACATTTCTCTCCACCTCTTCACCAAAAGACATGTCTCTTCAACCACTATATAAAGGCCTCTGAAAACGAATTTTAACATCAAGAATTCTCATTTTCTCTTACTCCTTCTCCAAACATTTGCAAAAGAAATCCATTGCATAATCTTCAAATTTCCTTGCAAATCGATACTATTTCACTCCAATTCTTCACTGATTTGCAAGCCACACAATATCAGAGAGTTGTACTTGAATTCACATCATTCTCTCTCTGATTTCATTCTATTCCTCAAAGAATTCAAAGATATATTGCTATTGGAGGTCTATAGGATCATTGTACCGAATCTGCAAGAATCTGTATTGAAGATACAACTACTTGCCATAGTTTATTGTTGGTGATAAGGAGAAGGTGTTCTTGTAGCCTGTAAAATCAAGAGGGTGTGTCTTGTAGTCCGTGAAACCAAGATTGTAAAGGTGTTCTTGCCACCCGTGGAAAGCAAGCGGTTATAGTGGAATTCTGCACGATAGAGTGTAGGACTGGATGTAGGATTGTTAATCCGAACTAGTATAAAAATCCGGTGTTATTTACATTACTGCATTTTACTTTATTACTTACTTATTCTTTGATTACTTCTTTATATTCATAAGTAAGTAGTTAATACACATTTCACCACTTCTAGTGTCTGAATAGCTTTAAGATCCAACATTGTGTTGTAACCACCCTTGTTTCTAACAAATAATACAGCCAATCTCGGAGTTACATGGTTTTTGGAGATCTTTCACTAAGCGTATACTAAAAATGTTAATAAGTAATAAGAGTGATTCATCGAAAGAAAACACCTTTTAAAGTGGTTCGATCGAATGATCTACGACCACAGTGGTTCTTTTCATTTTATTGCTTTATAATTTGATCATGATAGGTGCAAAGAGTGTAGTGAAGTTTTGTAACTAAAAAAGTTGACCCTTTACGCCATGCACTTCATGTTCTATGAACAGTTATATAAGACATAGGATAGACGATTTGAATGCGCGACTTGCCCTTCAAGTATCTCTTGAGCCGTTGGATGCCAAGAAATTGTATAAACATCTCCTTCTGAGCTCTTTGTTGCTTGTGTGCCAGTTGCAAAGAAGTTGGTATACATCATCGTCCTCATCAGCATGCTCTTGTCATGCTGCAAATGTCAAAGCATGCTTTAGTCCAAGAGTTTGATGTTCTTATTACCGTCTTAGTTGTCCTAGGCCCCAAGCCTTGTTGCGATCATGTGCGACGGAATGTGTGATGGTTGGTTGAGAAGACACCCCGTACCCTGTTGAGACCGACCAGTTACTGAATGTTCAACCATGTTGACGAACACTATTGAGTTGTTTATGGTGGTGCATACGTCCCACTTGGCGGTTGGAGCACTTAGTAAGGATTGAAGCAGAAGACGACAGAGCTTGTGCAGACGTCGATGATGATTTATGTTTCATGGTAAGAAGGTTTGGTTCCGATACGATTTGTGTTTCATGGGATTCTAAACAGCAGTTTATTTTGTTGTGAGTGAACAATTCGTGCAACAAATATGTTTGGTGCATATAGACATACAATATGTATAATACACTTAAATTATTGTTGTTGTACTTAATTTGAGGATTTTGCTTATAATAATTTATATTAGATTACTAAAAAAATATATTGATTATTTTAACAAATTTCCAATTACTGCATTCTGTTCCATCTATGACGTTAATAAACGGCCAAATGAAACCTACCCAAAACCTTAATAAAACCCTTATCCATACTTCCTGCCTGCTTGCTCTTTACCTTTTGCTATGGCAAGCTGCACCAGCATGCTCCTCTCTCGCTCCTCTTTCTCGCTCTTCACCAAAATCTCAAACCATAAATTTCCCAAACTGCCCTTCCGTCGTACCTTTTGTTCTGCCGCCACCACAACTACCTCAAACGAAACCCTAAAACACTCTCTTTTACTGGACCGCCTCCGTTCCCGCCACCTAAAAGACGCGCCAAAGTCCCCCAGAATCAAAATTAAACCGAACACTGGTAATATTCCTACGATATCATCAATCGTAGAAATGAGTGAGAGCAAAAGCAAGAAAGTAGACGGGGGGTTCGAGGAATTGGGGTTGAGTGAGGAGGTGATGAATGCAATTAAGGAGATGGGAATCGAAGAGCCGACTGAGATTCAGAGTATTGGAGTTCCTGCTGTGCTTGATGGAAAGAGTGTTGTTTTGGGTTCTCATACTGGATCTGGAAAAACATTGGCGTATTTACTTCCTTTGGTTCAGGTTAATCTATATCGTCATTATTGTTGTCCGTAATTCAAAACTTGATACTATGTGATAATGACTACTTAGAATCATGGTTGATTAGTCTTATTAGAAAGACTTGACAAAAACCCTCTTGATGTATGAATCATGATTCCCTCATTATTATATGTACAACCTTTGCTACAGTAATGGATGGGTACGATAGTTTTGTATAAACTTGAACATAGCTACTTCTCACTGTGTAATCGTTAGAAACTTCTAAGACCATCTGCAATAGTTATGGTTTCATCCTGTCCATTTTCCTTCATGCTTTTTAGGAAATAATGTATAAAATAATCTGAGTTGACAGGGGAAAAATAGAAGGGGAAAGGAGGGAAGTTCATGCTTCCGAAATAAAGTCCGGTGAGGATTAGATAATCAGATGGCACCATATGGGTTTACAAAACCCATATGGTGCCATTTGAGTTTTGATAACCTGTACGGATTTATTTCTTTACATTGGTTTCATATCTTTATTTTAGTGATTTCTGCTTCATGGGTTACATATCTAGTATGTCTATTTGGTTGCTTTGTCAAACTGACATGTAAATATATTTCATTCTCAATTCTCATATGTTCCAATTTTTTTCATCCCATGATATAATCTAAATTTAAATGCTAAAGATTAATAACAATAAAGTTAATTTATGATACAGTCATCATCGAAACTCCATCAACGGCAAATCATTGTATCATATTACTGAAGACATATATGTACTCACACTACAAAAAATATTGGATGTTATAGCCCCTAGGAGACTTCATGTATATTCGCTTTGATTCATCGTGCTTGTGCTAGGCCCGTCGATGGATACTTTCAGATGCAGATAATGTCATATCCGCATCCGCATCTGAAATTATTTTTGGATATCGGATATCCGCATTTGCAGAATCAGACGGATATAGAATATTTATCCCATCTGAACATGTTAGTTTAATATTTTCTTCAACTCCATTGATTATAAAAATACAAGAAATAAACAAATGTGACGATGATAAATAGTTTCGAGCAGTTACTATGCATTAAATGCATAAAATGTAAACTACTACCTTAATAAAACAATAAATACATTTTTTATTGTATTAAATACATATGATATAAACTGTAATGTTGACAAAAACCGAACGAATAATTTTTGAATGCAGATATCTTTGTATCCGCATCGATGGATGAGTTTTTTCGAATATCTATTGACAGACCTAGCTTTTGCAAGCGAAGACCACTTTTTTACAATGCTTCCGTAAAGAAACATCAAGCAGCGAACCATAGACATCAAATCATTACCGTTGGGTGCTAATGGCGCATTAGATGTCAGTAGAGTGCTCTTATTTGTTCTCTTCGAAAAAAACTTAGCTTTAACAACAAATTTAAAGCTCAGCAATAGTAATAAATTTAAAGCTTCTCAAAAACTGTCATCAATCTGATAAAGTACTTTTAGTGATTAGCACTAACTCTTATAATACATTCAACAATAATGTGATGAAATTTATGCTATAAATTTACTTGTTTGTTATTTCTGTAATCATCTACAAATATATTGGTATAATGCATAACAAAGATTTTTAAAGGTAACATATACCTTTTTCTTTATATTTATTCTTCCACTCTGATAACAAATTAAGAAATCTTAAACAATAAAATTGAAAGAGGATCTGTAAGATTTGTGAAATCGATCCTTTTGTTTTAGGGGTGGTTGTTCTATGTCAGTTCATTCTATTCTCGCTTCTTTTATTTCAGATTTATAACAAAAATGGATGAAAAGTAAAATAGAAAAGAGTTAACCTAATTTTTCTTTAGTAGGTTATTATATTTTTCTTCAATAATTCTGGTATTTTGAAATAACTAACAAGGGATAAAATTGACAGACCTAGCTTTTGCAAGCGAAGACCACTTTTTTACAATGCTTCCGTAAAGAAACATCAAGCAGCGAACCATATACATCAAATCATTACCATTGGATGCTAACGGTGCATTAGATGTCAGTAGAGTGCTCTTATTTGTTCTCTTCGAAAAAAACTTAGCTTTAACAACAAATTTAAAGCTCAGCAATAGTAATAAATTTAAAGCTTCTCAAAAACTGTCATCAATCTGATAAAGTACTTTTAGTGATTAACACTAACTCTTATAATACATTCAACAATAATGTGATGAAATTTATGCTATAAATTTACTTGTTTGTTATTTCTGTAATCATCTACAAATATATTGGTATAATGCATAACAAAGATTTTTAAAGGTATCATCTCATACCTTTTTCTTTATATTTATTCTTCCACTCTGATAACAAATTAAGAAATCTTAAATAACAAAATTGAAAGAGAATCTGTAAGATTTGTGAAATCGATCCTTTTGTTTTAGGGTGGTTGTTCTATGTCAGATCATTCTATTCTCGCTTCTTTTATTTTAGATCTATAACAAAAACGGATGAAAAGTAAAATAGAAAAGAGTTAACCTAATTTTTCTTTAGCAGGTTATTATATTTTTCTTCAATAATTCTGGTATTTTGAAATAACTAACAAGGGATAAAATTGACAGACCTAGCTTTTACAAGCAAAGACCACTTTTTTACAATGCTTCCATAAAGAAACATCAAGCAGCGAACCATAGACATCAAATCATTACCGTTGGGTGCTAATGGCGCATTAGATGTCAGTAGAGTGCTCTTATTTGTTCTCTTTGAAAAAAACTTAGCTTTAACAACAAATTTAAAGCTCAGCAATAGTAATAAATTTAAAGCTTCTTAAAAACTGTCATCAATCTGATAAAGTACTTTTAGTGATTAGCACTAACTCTTATAATACATTCAACAATAATGTGATGAAATTTATGCTATAAATTTACTTGTTTGTTATTTCTGTAATCATCTACAAATATATTGGTATAATGCATAACAAAGATTTTTAAAGGTATCATCTCATACCTTTTTCTTTATATTTATCCTTCCACTCTGATAACAAATTAAGAAATCTTAAATAATAAAATTGAAAGAGAATCTGTAAGATTTGTGAAATCGATCCTTTTGTTTTAGGGTGGTTGTTCTATGTCAGATCATTCTATTCTCGCTTCTTTTATTTTAGATCTATAACAAAAATGGATGAAAAGTAAAATAGAAAAGAGTTAACCTAATTTTTCTTTAGCAGGTTATTATATTTTTCTTCAATAATTCTGGTATTTTGAAATAAATAACAAGGGATAAAATTGAAATTTCTATAAGTTGAAAGAAATATTATAAAGGGTTGATATGGGAATTGAATATCTGACTTATGGTGTTAAAATATTGGAACTTTATTAACTACAGAACATTTCCAATTTCACAAGGCTTATTTTTCGTATATACATTTAATAAATAAATAAACAGTGATCTCTCTCTCTCTCTCTCTCCCCCTCCCTCCCTCCCTCTCCCTCCCCCTCCTCCTCCCCCTACCTCTCCCTCCGAAAATCATGCTGGGGCTATGTCCTCCCTTAGACTGCGGATAAGTCATCTTCACTGTAAGGGTTCCCTATCATTATTGGAACTTTCAACTCAGGTTTTCTTAGTTAGACATCGGGACTAAAGTAGTATCAATTGTGACTAACTGAAATCATCTTGACATAGTAAAGTTGATGGAGGTCAGCACAGTTGTACTCAATTTGATAAAACATTACCATATATTACCGACGACAAAATAAATAAAATAAAAACAAGTAGAAGACACCTGTAAGATGTCTTTTAAGAGATGTTGCTCTCCTTCAAGTTAAATTTGCAAATTGTAGTTGGATGATAGGAAATTCTGTTCAGGATTGTTGTTTAAGAGCATCCCTGCCAGGACACTCACAAAAATACTCCAGTAGGGAATTTTATGGGTGTAATTACCTAGTTTTCAGCTACTGGTTAGCTAATGCTGCTACCTGACAACTTACACTTGCCCGATGCTCAAAACATTAGAGAAGTCAGTATTGTCTTTTTGCCGCAAGTGTGATGCTATGGGCTCCAGAAGCTAATGAACAAACATTAGAGCATACATGCAACATAATCCGAACCAGCCCCTCCTTTTTATTAGTTTTGCTATGTATATCTGGAATGTATTGATATCATGCTTTGTGACTGTAAATTCATATTATCAAACTATAATTTCATTATGTAGCTTTTGAGGCGAGATGAAGAACTGTATGGAATGATGATGAAACCAAGGCGTCCCAGGGCGGTTGTACTTTGTCCGACAAGGGAATTATGTGAGCAGGTATTGAACAAAAGTAACAAATGCAGATCAAAAGCGATATCTGTGATATAAGATATTTGTTTTGTGGATGAGCTTTACATGTCATACATCTTTTCCAGGTGTTTCGTGTTTCAAAAGCCATTAGTCATCATGCACGCTTCAGGTCAACTAGGATAAGTGGAGGTGGTCGCTTAAGGCCTCAAGAAGATTCATTGAATGTTCCAATAGATATGGTAGTTGGCACTCCTGGAAGGCTTCTACAACACATACAAGATGGGAACTTGGTCTATGGGGACATTAAGTACTTGGTGGGTCCTACATTTTTTGATGCTATGATAAATTTTTACGTTCTGCTACCTGGAGAAGCCACAATGCAAAGCAAATTTTGATATGTTTATGTTCTTATGAATAGCATATTCTTATTTCACATAATACTACAGTTTACATGATTTGTGAAGACATAGAGTACCTAGTGAAGGATACATGGTTAACTGACTATTGCTGTTTAGTTTATTAAACGGTTTGTTGCTTTTATTTATAGACCCCTCATCAGCTTTAAATGTTAGAAAATTTGGTTGTTGACACTTGACGACAATCATCGGCCATTATTGTTTGGAAACCGTGTTTTTTACCTTGATATAATGATTATTCCTGAAATCAACAGCTACCTGATATTTTTATTCTGCTTACAGTTTACTTGGATTTTATCCTTCGATTTAGGTTTTAGATGAGGCAGATACAATGTTCGACAGGGGCTTTGGTCCTGACATTCACAAGTTCTTAGAACCACTGAAGAAGCGAGCAGAAAAACCAGGGGATCAGGGATTCCAAACTATTATGGTCACTGCGACAATGACAAAGGTGCAAATTCTTTTTTATATGGTTTATTTTCATTTCAATATTTTAATTTATTTATTAGCAAGTTTTATTTTCCTGATCATCTTTTGCTTTGAAATTATCAAATTATTTGGATTAGTTATCTTAATTGAATGAACTTGCTCAAGGTTATAGTCTAATCAGTTTATCAGGTGGAGTTGGGGTAGATGGTTAATGTTTTGCCTATTCTCGTTCCATTTTTATTTCCTGGAACTTATTGCTGCCTGGAATTGTGTTTTTACTATACTACTGTAACATAAATACGTAATAACTTAAAACATATAGTACCAAGTTATCAAGAATCCTAACTAAGTTTCACAGGCAGTGCAAAAACTAGTTGATGACGAATTCGAGGGAATAGTTCATTTGCGAACATCCAGTTTACACAAGAGAATTGCAACCGCTCGACATGATTTCATCAAACTTTCTGGCACTGAAAACAAGCTGGACTCGCTTCTACAGGTCAGTTTTGTTAAGCTTTGTAATTAGCAAGCAAGATTTATTGTAACAAACATTGATACAAAATTCTTGACAAGCACAAATTTGATATGTGAGTATATGAAGAGAAATCCAGTACATAATTACAAGTGTGATTGTAGTATTGAGTCCAAATGTGACATAATTTGTCACACCTGCTAAGAAGTAGATATTTTTATTCAAATCTCATGCAAGTACCTGTACTAAAATTGCTACTAAAATTCACAAATTGTATAATATTAGGCCGCTTTTTATTGGTAAGCATGAAATACAGTACTTACCTATGGCTATGGCAGCTGCTTCATTATCAGCAATAAAGCTTGAACTTGATAAAATATTAAATACCAGGTTCTTGAACCAAGTTTGGCCAAAGGAAATAGAGTCATGGTGTTTTGCAATACACTTAATTCTAGTCGTGCTGTAGATCATTTCCTGAATGAAAATCAGATATATACTGTCAATTACCATGGAGAGGTGCCAGCTGAGGAAAGGTATTCATAACTATCTTGTTTCCATTGGGTAGCCAATTTGCAACACCTTCTAACGTTTCTCTAAATCACATTGTTTGTATTCCCTGGAACATTTTCTCAATTAGATACAGTGTCCTCAATTACTCATCGTTTTACTTTCTATCTTAAATAACATCACCATTTTTACTTTATTTTTTGAAAAATGCCAAGAACTTGTTATGTCCGTAGAAGGCCAATGGATATTTTAGGAAAGATGGAAAAAATATGAATGTGGTAACAAAAAAGAAAGAGAGGGAGATCAAATAAACATTAATGGAGGTTAATGAAAAGTGGATTTAGATCTTAATGAGATGGTTGGCATGGAGGACAGAAACTTGAGAATACAATCTGACATGGTTTCTAACATTTTTTTACATATTATATTTAACTGACCACATCTAGATTTAACGCTAAAATGATGATGATGGCAAAATGGCTCAAACAATCATCATCTTTCCTAGCACCAGCACAGCCTCGTTCTTTCTTTCTGCATCTAAGCAACACTTTAACCCATGTCAAACGGAAGTATCCTAACAAGCACATGTCAGTAGATGTTATAAGCCCATCTGTTTTTTCTGAAACTTAATTTGTACTTCTAACATTTTGAACCACTTTTGACTGCACTTTAAATTCGTTCTATAATTAGTTTTACATTGAAAATTACAGTTGGTGTGGTGGCTGTTATTTCTGGGTGAAAATATTGGCTTCCGCTAACCTCAAGTGCTGATTTATGTCATTTGAACATGTAGTTTAACAGTATATAAGATTTTCTATTTTCTACCATCTCAAGCAGCATAAAAGTACTGCCAACCTGAGCAGCTGTTCATATCAAAAGGGGTTTATACATTAAAATATAAAATTTGTTGAAACAATATTTCTCTGCTATGGATTTGTTATTCGCGTTTTTACCCCTCTAGTTGCTCTAATTTTGTGTCTGATCTACGCTGAAAATAGTTTTTTTTGTCTCATACTGTTTGAATATCTTATACTTGACCAATTGACTAATGTTGCTCAATTATGCCCGAAAACTAAAGTACTTTGTTCCAAAAACTATTGAATCCGTCCCAAATCTGTACATTGTATTATTATTTCTCTTTTTACTTGGAATTATTAACATATAACACACACTCAGATATATAAATATGTGAGTGTATGTGTGTGTGTGTGTGTGATTATTTAATATGTCCTAAAGTATTTAGTAGACCTACATTAAATGTACTTCCAGGGTTGAAAACCTGAAAAAGTTTAAAAGTGATGAAGGTGATTGCCCTACGCTTGTATGCACCGACTTGGCTGCTAGAGGACTTGATTTGGATGTTGACCATGTCATCATGTTTGACTTCCCATTAAATTCGGTGAGTCGTAACTTTGTATTATGAGTTGTAGCAATAGTTGGAAATAAAAATTCTTTCTAATTTCCTGGTAATTTCATAATCATGATCATTTTCGGTTGATTTAGGTTGACTATCTCCATCGAACAGGCAGAACAGCTCGAATGGGTGCTAAAGGTACAGTGCATTTATTCATTATATGAGGCTGTAGTATTATGTTTTCTGTAAGGTAGTCTGAGTAGCAGTCCTGTGTAAATTTGCTCAAGCAGGAGTTTAAAATTGAACCTGTTCCATACAAACAATTTAAGCGGCTAAGGTTATGAGATGAAACTGTTTGGTTTCAAAAGTTAACTAGCCAGTATAATTAAGAACAGCTCCTTTCGGATTTTATCAAAAAATGAAAAGGTTAATTTGGTTCTATTTGTTTGTACACTTGGGATTTTAAACTCAAAGCTGCCATCTGAGCAATTCCTATTATCCTTTATTGATATATTAACTTGATACTTCACCGAAATATCAATTTTCTGGCCCCTAAAGGATTAATAAATTCTTTTGACATTATGCTTGAGCTTTGCATGCATAACATAGACTAAAGGCTGTCCCTTTCAGCTTCAGTATTTTACTAACTTGTTGATTCATAAAGAACTGTTTTGTATATTGAAATTATGGTCTTGAGGTATAAGGAAGATGGGCCTTTGGTCTTTAATGATTAGCTACGAAATTGAGTTCTATCTATTAGCCAAATTTTCAATTATTTTTTCAAGTTACATCAAACAGCCATATGGTTATTATTCCAAGGTCCGGGCTTGCCTAGATTTCCTTAAAAATTATATTTTCCCAATTGTTTGGACTTCATAATTGTGGATTGTTTAAAATAAATCATCGGTTTTCGATTGCTGAAATATATCTGATATTTTATCAAATGCTATAATATCCTTTTTATTTTAGCAGCACATGAATACATAAACTTGCATAATCGTAGATCGTATCCTCACAGAATACAAATTTCATGAATATATTCCATGATTCTGTATAAATCGATGATCCAATTGTTTAATTTTCGATAAATATCAAATTTAAGATTTTAATATTGATCTAAAATAAAGATTCGTCTTTTACTTGCATCAAAATATTAAATATACATAAATTCTAGGTCTAAGGTTTTAAGTTTGAACTAAAAACACCATTTTCTTTTATAAATTTTCAAAATTAGAGTTTTAATCAGAAGTTAATTTTTGGAATGAAATTTTGACATGATAAGTCGTTGAGTTTTAACAATTAATCTGCATGATTAACAAATTAATTTGCCAATTAATTGTCTGATATACGATTACACAGATCTTGTCTGAGGGACCTTGATATACGGCTGCTACCTCGAGTTCATTAATTTGTTTCGATGGTTTATAGGAATTTATTGCACAGGGATTAAATATTTCCAGTTCAAGAAAATGGATTGGCTACTCCTTTTAACTTTTGAGGCCAAATATTCACGGATATTCCTTGTATCTATATATGTATGAATTAACTTTATTTTTATTTTTCCTTCGCTGCAGGTAAAGTTACAAGCCTTGTTACAAAGAAAGATTACCTGTTAGCTTCCAGGATCGAAGAAGCCATCAAGAAAAATGAAAGTTTGGAATCTCTTAACTCAACCAACGTTAAACGTGACGCCGTTAAATCAAAACCTTTTGAAAAAACAGGAAGGGCGTCGAAGCTACTAAAAGTTAGAAATACAAAGAACACGTCTACAAGAAGAATTAGTAAAGCATCTGCAGCCGATACTACCCGAAATAAATTCGTACATGGTAAAGCCAGTAAAAAAACCGTTACGTTTTCAAAGCGCAAGTCAGTAACATCTTATGCTGATAGCGAAAACAGAGATTCATCAAAGCCCAAGTCTGTGAAATCGTATGTCAGTGGTACAAACAGAAGTTCTTCAATGGCCAAATCAGTGAAATCTTGTGGTAATAATGTGAAAAGAGTTTCTTCTAAAGGAAAATCAAGTGGCATGAAGAGTAACACTGCATCAAAACTCTCAGTTGTTGGGTTTAGAGGAAAAACTTCATCTAGCAAAAGGGATTCAACGTGATTCACTTTTAACAGGCCATTTTTTGTGTCTTGACTGTACATTCTTGACCATGTTGTTTGTATTAACATTCTCCATTTTGTTATATGTTATAATAAACTATGCTTTGGATCGTTGTAATGTTATTCATAGTGAAAGTTAGATAAAAATTTGCTCATCAATCACTGACAAAAAAATGTTCATCATAAAGATTTTATTGCTGTATATTTATGCCATTTTCTGGAATGTGTTTGGTGATCAGTTTTGACTAAGACATGGTTTTGCAGCTCCTCTGTTCTGCTTCGCATATCAGAACAATCATGAACTGCGTTGCATATTAATGCATTTTTAAAAGCTTATTTGAATTTGAATTAACTCAACCGAAGTACATCCATATGCCTGGTTCTATTTATCGACTTCTTATTTTTTTAGTCTCAGCTAAACTCGTTACACACAAATATTTCTGTACTTCCGCCATATCTGTATTGAATCGATGTAACATGCATGACAATTTTTACACTTCAAGAACAAATTCTCAAAATTTCTGACTTTGGAACCTACTTGTTGCAGTTGAACATATGTAACATTTACTATTCAATGAAACTCAAGTATATGATAATTAGGATAGCGTAATTCCAGCTTATGTGATGCATTTCACAAAGCCGTTCAAAGAAATACCATTGCAAAATCAATGGAGAACGAACATGCTAATAGCTGTAAATGTTCATGCTTTACAACCTTGAGTACCATTTTGTAACACAAACCGAAGATAATACCATAAGGAGAAGTATGTTCATTCTTCCTATTTTCCATGGACTTACTTTCACAAATTTACCAATTTGAGTGATTTTTGTTACGAACCAATTCAAAAATTACTAATAAAGGAAGGGAGGTTCAAATTTCGTAATTGAAAAGCAAACATTGGAGAGGAATTGGATTCTGATTGGAGTACACGCGTGTTTGCATCAAAAAATGGACAAACATTTGGTCAAATTATAAAAAAAGATTAATGAAGAAATTAAATGGATAACAAGCTAAATAACACATAAGAATTTATAGTGGTTCGGCAAATACTCTGGCCTACATCCACTTAAACTTCGCTAATAATTTTATAACTCGATTGCTTACCCCCTTGATTTTACAAGAGATTCAACGCGATTCACTTTTAATAGGCTATTTTTTGTGTCTTAACTCTTAACTCTACATCCTTGAGCATGTTGTTTGTATTAACTTTCTCCGTTTTGTTATATTATGTTATGATAAACCATGATTTGGATCGTTGTAATGTTATTCATAGCGAAACATAAATAAAAATTTGCTTATCAGTCACCGACAAAAAAATGTTCATCATAATGATTTTATAGCTGACAAAAAAAAGTTCACCATAATGATTTTATTGCTGTGTATTTATGTCATTTTCTGGAATGTGTTTGGTAGTCAGTTTTGACCTAGACATGGTTTTGCAGCTCTTTTGCTCTTGTTCACATAGCAGAATAATTATGAACTGCATTGCATACTCTGGAAATATTGTAATGCATTTTGAAAAGCTTATTTAATTGAATTAACTTGATGGAAGTACATCCATATCCATGTCTGGTTCTATTTATTTAGTTCTTAATTTTATACTTTCGCCCTATCTGTATTGAATCAAACGTAACATGAATGACGGTTTTTACACTTTGGGAACAATTTCTCTGAAGATTTTGACTCTGGAACCCACTGGTTGCATTTGAACATCTATAACATTTATTATCCAATAGTTAGAAAATGAGAATTACAGTAATTATAGTAAGAAGGAGTGACAAAAGAATGATTAATAGATTGTATAACTTTCTTTGTTTTTGATAAAGATATAATACAGTACCTCTGACTGTATTTATACAGGTTGCATAGTTTGTTGGGCCGGATAAATAAACAAAGCCCGATACCCACTATTTGCTTATAACATAAAATAGAGATTAGGGTTGCCGTCTCTCATAATCTAACTTCCCTGTTCAGTTCTATCTAGGGTTTCTTTTTCCTTTCCCATTTCTGCTTCTTTGTCTCCAATTCTTAAGTCTTCCTTGAATCTCGTGAAATTTTTGGTAGATAGAGCTTTCGTTAAAACGTCTGCTCTTTGAAATTGCGCTGGAACGTGGTTAACTTTCAGCTTACCCTCTAAAACCTTCTCACGAACGAAGTGCAGGTCTATTTCGATGTGCTTCGTTCGTGAGTGTAGGACAGGATTTGATGAGACGGAGACTGAGCTCAGATTGTCGCACCAGATTATTGGGGTTCTTGTGGAATTGATTTGAATTTCGTTGAGCAGTGACATGATCCATGTGATTTCTGCTGTGGTACTCGCAATTGCTCTATATTCTGCCTCAGTGCTGGAGCGCGAGATAGTAGCTTGCTTCTTCGAGCTCCATGAAATAGGGTTGCTCCCAAGGAAAACACAGTAGCCGGTGGTGGATCTTCGATCATCAGGATCGGAGGCCCAATCTGCATCACTGTAAGCTTGTATGTTTAGCCCTTTCTTATTGTTGAGATGAAGTCCATGATTCATTGTTCCTCTCAGGTATCTTAATATGCGTTTTACTGCTTTCCAATGATTGCTGAGTGGGTTGTGCATGAATTGGCAGACCTTGTTTACACTATAACTTATGTCTGGTCTTGTTATAGTGATGTATTGTAGTGCACCTACGATACTTCTGTATTCTGTTTCATTTATTATACCTTCTCCTGAGTCTTTTGATAGTCTGAGGCTACTGACCATGGGAGTGGGAAGAGATTTTGCCTGATCCATTTTTGCTCTTTTTAGAAGATCTTGTATGTATCGTCTTTGGCATAGAAACATTTCTGAATTGCTTCTTCTAGTGACTTCAATTCCAAGAAAGTAGTGTAAGTCGCCTAGATCCTTTATGGAGAACATTTTGTCAAGATGATCAACAGTTTGTTTTATAGTTTGATTGTCGTTAACAGTAATGATAATGTCATCCACATATACTAGTATGTAAGTGAGTCTTTCTTGTTTATGATTCATGTATAGTGAGCTATCTGATTTAGTTGGTGTAAAGCCCAGAGTCATTAGAGTAGATTTGAGCTTTTCATTCCAAACCCGAGGAGCTTGCTTCAGTCCATATATGGCTTTGTGTAGTTTACAAACTAGATTGTTGCTGTCTTCCTTGTTGTAACCCTCTAGTTGTTCCATATAAACTGTTTCATTTAATTCTCCATTAAGGAAAGCATTATTTACATCCAGTTGTCTAATCTTCCATCCTCTTTGAATGGCTAGAGTTAGCATAATTCTTATTGTGGTTGGTTTGACAACTGGGAAGAATGTTTCATTGAAGTCAAAGCCATATTGTTGGTTATATCCCTTGGCTACAAGCCTTGCCTTATATTTTGCAATATTCCCATCTGGTCTTCTCTTCACTTTGTAGGTCCATTTACATCCAACGATGTTTTCATCTTTGGGTGGTGATACAAGACTCCATGTTTTATTCCTGATGAGAGCCTCATATTCATTGTCCATGGCTTGTTTCCAGTTATTATTTGTGATTGCTTCACTGTAGTTTCTTGGTTCAGTAGAGTCAAGTTGAGCATTGTATATTTTTGGCTTGAATATTCCACTTTTAGATCTTGTAATCATGTGATGTCCTGAAGTTTCAGGTGGTTGCTCCTGTGCATGTGTACTCTCATTGATATGCAGTGATGTTGATGATGAGGGCTCTCTTAGACTTGGATTGATGTCACTCCTTTGATTGTCATCAGGAAAGGAGCTGGAGGGATCATGTGAGTTATGACCTGATCCAGTCTCACTGCTGGATGTAGTGTGTTGCGACCCATGGTCTCTCTACACACTTTCGTTTGTTCTGTTCCATTCTGGTAAGACAGGTATGGGCTGTATAGTGAAACTTTCTTTGTTGTATACTTTTCCAGCTGCTTTTGCATGTTTATCTGCAAATGGAAAAATATTCTCATTAAATACTACATGTCTTGAGATATAGATCCTACCATTCTTGCTTAGGCATCTGTATCCCTTCTGATTGTTTCCATATCCTATGAAAGTGCATGGGGCAGACCTAAGACTAAGTTTATGTTTATTGTATGGTCTCAAATAAGGGAAGCATAAGCACCCAAATGTTTTTAGGTCCTTATATTCTGGTTTTACCCCAAATGCCACTTCTATGGGACTCAGATGTTTAAGAATTTTGGTAGGAAGTCTATTGATTAAATATATTGCAGTGTTGAAGGCTTCTGGCCAGAACTTCATGGGTAAAGAGGCCTATGCAAGTAATGTCAGGCCTGTTTCCACTATATGTCTATGTTTTCTTTCAGCTATTCCATTTTGCTCAGATGTATAAGGACAAGTTGTTCTGTGAACAATGCCTTTTTTCTGAAAGTATTCTCTTAGTGGTTTATACTCACTGTCACCATCAGTTTGCATGATTTTGACTTCATTGCATAACTGTTTTTCTGCTTGTGTTATAAATTGTATAACAGCTTCTTGTGCCTTTGATTTAGACTTAAGAAAGTATATCCAAGTATGTCTAGAGAATAAATCAACAAAGGATATGTAGTACCTGTAATTGTAGTCTGAACATATAGGAGCTGGTCCCCATAGATCTGTTGCTACTAATTGTAGTGGTTTACTAATAACAGTAGTAGAATCTGCAAATGGTAATTTATGGCTTTTGCCTAATTGACAGTAAGTACATACATATGGGAGAGAAACATCAACAGAAATATTATTGCTCATAAGAATTTGTTTTACAGTGTTTATATTGGGATGCCCTAATCTATAATGCCACTGAGTAAATATTTTCTGATTTATATCATGTGACTCAGTGCTGTTACACCACATATTCTTAGTGTTGCTCTTTCTTGTATTTCCAAGATTGAGTTTGTATAATCCTTTGTCCAATTTACCCTGTAACAATATATCTTGATTTAGTAAATCCATAACTAGACAGAATTTAGGGTGAAACTCAAAATACACATTGTTGTCATTAGCAAATTGAGATACACTCAATAAATTCTTCTTAATTTGTGGTACTCTCAATAAGTTATTGAGATAAAGAAGTCTTTTACCTGAAACACTGCTGTTTCCAACATGTGTGATTTTTAGAGCTTCACCATTCCCCATATGAATGGAATGCATACCTGTGTATTCTTTATTGCCAATGTTGAGATTCTGTAGGTTGTTTGTGAGATGATTGGTTGCACCTGAGTCTGGATACCAATCTTCTTCTGCTATTTCATCAGATCTTGTAAGTCTTTCAGTGTTTGGGTTCTGTGTTTTTGAATTTTCAGACTGATTGCATTGTCTTTGATCTATTTGTGCTACATTTGCACTGGAATTATGATTTCTCTGGTTTGCTTGATTCTGTTGGTTTGGATAGTAGTCAGTATTGAGTCTGAAGTAGCACTGTCTTGCTGTATGTCCAGGTCTTTCACAAATCTGACATTTTGTTCTGTTGCCATTCCATCTTCCACTTCTCCCTCTACCTCTCTGTATATTGTTACCTCTTTGGTTGAAGTTTTCTTGTCTTGAATTTTGACTTTCTTGCATCTTCCCTTGATTTCTGTTTCTTGAACTTGATGCATAATTGAGAGATAGTTCTGTATTTTTTTTTCTTTGCTCTATTCTTCCTTCATGTGACAACAGTATTGAACTAACATATTGCATATTTGGTAAATCTTGTTGGGATGGGATAATTGCTACAACTGACTCATATTCGTTGTCCAGACCATTCAAAATGGTTAATATCTGTTCAGTGTCAGATACTTTATGCCCTGCAGTATCAAGAATATCATAATATGATTTTACCTTGGTTAGATATTCCCTCATTGACATATTTTCTTTCCTGAGATTTTGAAGTTGCCTCTTGTAGTACATAATTCGAGCAGCTGACTGTGTGTTGAAGTTTTGTTGAATTGCAGACCATATCTCGAATGATGTCTTGCATCCTACAATTTGTGATAGAAGTCCTGAACTGATGGATGACAGTAGCCATGCTGCCAGTAGGCTATCTTGTCTCTGATAGTTGATGAACTCCTTGTTGGCCACTCTTTCTCCTGTGGTGTCTGTTATCATTCTTGCAGGAACAATTGCTGTTCTATACAGAAAGTCTTCTAGCCCATATCCTCTTATACTGGTTTCAACTTGATATTTCCATAATATGAAGTTATTTTCATCAAGAATTGTTGTTACTAACTTGTCTTTTGGTTTTATGATCTTGCAGGACACCATTTCACTGGATGATGAATCTTGATTTCTTGATCTTGACCCTTCCTGACTTTTGGCTCCACTTGTTGCTGATGAAGTGGCATCGTCAATCATGTTGGGTTATGAGAATTCTGTTTATCTTCAGTGGTGCAGCCAATTTTCTTGATGCAAGAACTTTGGCGAGGCACTTCCAGTGAGGAATCTTGATTCAGAAGTGGGTTATCTTTATCTCTCAAATGATGAGATAGCAAAA
Organism: Allium fistulosum; assembly: GCA_030737815.1. NCBI lineage: Eukaryota > Viridiplantae > Streptophyta > Magnoliopsida > Asparagales > Amaryllidaceae > Allium > Allium fistulosum. Next base: position 581,269,179 of record CM060906.1, on the reverse strand, counting down.
AATTCTGAGAGCAAACAGGATGGTGGATGATGATGCTTATCTGACACCTCCTTGGATGGCTCTATGATGATGCTGAGATTCTCTGATGAGAGCAGATCTTATTACTGTCGCTTGACAGATTTTTTTTTGGCTCTAATACCAAGTTAGAAAATGAAAATTACAGTAATTATAGTAAGGAGGAGTGACAAAAGAATGATTAATAGATTGTATAACTTTTTTTGTTTTTGATAAAGATATAATACAGTAACTCTGACTGTATTTATACAGATTACATAGTTTGTTGGGCCGGATAAATAAACAAAGCCCGATACCCACTATTTGCTTATAACATAAAATAGAGATTAGGGTTGCCGCCTCTCATAATCTAACTCCAATAAACCAAGTGTAGGATAATTACGATAGCGTAGTTCCAGCTTATGTGATGCATTTCACAAAACTCTTTAAGGAAATACCACTGCAAAATCAATGGAGAACAAATATGCCAATAGCAGTAACTGTTCATGCTTTACAATCTTGAGTAACATTTTATAACATAAACCGAATTTTTCAAACACAAACTAGCAGACACATATAAGAGTAGAAGGTACTACTGGTAACGTAATACATCACACAAAAATAAAAACCCAAACCACACTAAATTCTGAAGGGTATTCCTGTTCTTACTGGATATATTTATGATACACCGATGGGAGGTAACGGATAAAATATGAACAAAATATCACACTTTGAATGTCTTCTACGGAATATCGTAGAGGCTTTAGACCTTCAGTTTCCATGAATTTCTTCATTCACCACTGCTTCCTGCATGGACTGAAAATCCTACAGACAGCGCAATATTGTCAAAACTATTAATTCGAATTAAGATAAAAAGCTGTATATTTCAGAACAAATAGGTCAATTATATGATCGGATAATAATCTTACCATGTTTTCTTTATCTTCTGCATTTTCTTCATCTTCGACGTTTTCCTTTTCTTCATGTGATTTCTCCTCAGTGCACAAAGCATGAGCTAAATTCATATGATAAGCATCGATAGCAAGAAAAATGAGGAAGGATGAAATTCAACCAGCAACAGCATAATAGGTAATCGTTTCTACATTTGAAGTGACCTCAACTATAGCCAGGTTGGGCAATAGCCTTTTTTTATGTAAAAATTATAGTTAAGTTGCTAAATTACAGCATCCAATGTGTATCTAGGATAATAATTTAAGAATTTATTTTTATTTTTAATCAAGATTGGTACCTTCATCATTGACAGCATCTTTTGCAAGCTTTTTGCCTTTTGCAGACCCGCTGTTGTTATGATCAGTTTTTGACTTTTGGACCTTCTTCTGAGCTTCACTGATATTAGAGTTATTCTTCTTCATATTTGAATTCTTCTTGGTACATGTCATGTTTGGGTTTGTGACAGAAAGAGCACCCGAATTCAAACACTTCGGTTTCAGATTCCCAGCATTAGTTGATGCAGACTTTTCTGCCTTATTAGAAAGAGGTCCATCTTCCACAAACTTTAACTTTTCAATATCTATGTTGAAGTTCTTAAGTACAACCTTTGTGGCTTCTTCATGTTCAGTTAGGAGATCGTGTTTCACCACATATGATTTCAGTTCTTCCCTCAGCCGTTGAAATGGCTGATAAAAAAGGGAATAAACAAGGAAAATTTAAAAATATTGAAGAATATGATAAGCAATTGATGGTCCATAAAGCATAGTACATATATCACATAAGATTCATAGTTAACAATATAACCATTTGAATCACCATCTATAGCTTATAGCCCAAATGCTTAGCACCAACAACCACTATACCTATCATCAGCTATAGCTTATAGCAGCACAAAAGTATAATACCTCATAAAGTCATAATTTGATGGGCTAGCCTTCATACTAACACATTATATCTTCTTATAGCAGCACAAATGCTTAGCACCTCATAATTTAATGGGCTAGCCTACATACTAACTTTACATCCTCACACCAATGCAAGCTTAAAAAACCCAAGTGATATAGTACTATACATAAGGCTGTCAATGAGTACCCGAAAAATCCAAAATCCGTCTGTATCCATATCCGAAATATGAAAAATTATCCGATATCCGAAAAACGGATACAGATGCGGATATAGCCATATCCGTATCCGATAATCATCCGTCCGGTTTTTATCAAGATTTTAGTTTTGTTTTGTGTATTTTAGTACATAAAATGATTGTCTTTACTATTTTATCTAGGTAAAAAATGTTAATATATATATAAAAATTAATATTTGCTGCTTAACTTTTTTTTCTCAGCATATTTATTATTTTTAATACTTAAATGGATTTATAATAAATCAAAATTATGTATTTATTTATTTAGATTTATTAGTTGTGAACTATTCGAAGAATATCCGATAAAAATCTGATATCCCTTCGTATCCGCGGATACGGATAGCCGATATCCGAAAATGATTTCGGATACGGATACATATATGTCACTATCCGTATCTGAAAGTATCCGTTTATATATCTAACTATACATATCACCAGCTACAGCTTATAGCAGAACAAATACTTAACACCTCTTAATTTAAGGAGCTAGTCTACATACTCACGCATTATATCTGCGTACCTCACATCCTGACACCAGTGCAAGCTTAAAAAAACCAAGTGATATAGTGTGCTTAGAAGCAGACTCTGCAAGTTTAATCTGGGCCATCCAGTAAGAGACAGAAGAAAGCACACAAAACTTTCGCCTGCTAGAAGACTTTGAAACATCGGACAGAGGCGTGTCACTTTTTGCACTGACATTTGAAATTGGGGTCACATTTCCAGTTAATACTTTACGTGGAGTAGGATTAATCTTGGTTGGTACTGAAAGCCTTTTAGGAGGTTTTGCAGATTTTTCTTTTCCAGAAAGATCAAGTGCACTTGTACTCTGAGCAACACTTGGTGAGGACCTTACCCTATGTGTATTAAAGAATAATGATCAGACTGGAGTAATCAAGATATGAATGCAGTTCATATAGATTGGATAACTTAATAAATTCTAAGTTCAGTTATATGTTTACGTTAAATGTTCATTAAGATTGAAAATGCAGTAAAGTAAACAGCACATCAGTATGCCTCGCTGGGCTCAGAAGATAATTTGTACAAGAGGATGAAGAATTTAATATGAAACTTGAAAGATAATAGATAGAACGGTTGCTTATACATTATACACACTTTAACATCTAACTCAAACATGAAACTGATTATTCTGTATTCTCAGTACATGAATAATAATAATAATTAAATGGCAAAAAGACTTTCATGTTGAGATTAGTTAAATGATACATATAAACCTCCAACAAGTCAAAAGTTGAAACTCCAAGATTAGTTATAACAGTACAGTTAATATAATTCAGTTGATAGCTATTCAACATCATCCTCTATGTGTTTTTCCCAAACGACTTTGATCAACCATGTAAGTTCTTATTTTCCATAAGTTTCTATCATGAATCATTTGATAGGAATTATATGTTAAATAAATGTCATCATATAGTCTGATCCAAATATGACATCTAATAATTTTATGAGTCAATTTACTCAAACTATCATTACTAAAGGTACCGGGTTATCATGCTAAACATACAACTGAATCAAAATATATTCATCTTCATCTGATGCACATCTATCTGTATTTTTAAGTGAACTTTACTGAGTTTGCCAGCATATGCACAATACAGATTTCTAACTTGATTATTCTGTGACTGTGCATCATTCGATTATGAAGTAAATATTTAGCCCAGTACTAGTCATACATAACCATGCCTCAATTTTTGCACAAGCTTGAGTTATCTAAGTATATTATCGACTAAATGGAATAAAAAAGGGAACCCACAAATCAACAGTTTTACCAAAAAAATATTAAATACCAAAGACCTAGTGGGTTTAGCATTTTAAATTCAAAAACTAATCGCATAATTCTTGGTCAAACAGTACATAATATTTTTCAGCAAACATCTATTAAGTAGAAAAAAACTAAACCTTCTAGAAACTGACAATTCTTGAACGTCAGTAGCCTCCTGCTTCGGTTTCAAACTCGATCGAAGCGGGAACCTCAACTTCGATCCTGCTGAAACTTCTACAAACACATCTTAATTACTCAGAAAAATATAAAATAAAAAGATTCGAAGACTGGATAACAGAGAAACTGAGGAAAATACCAGGAGGAGTTTGTTCTTTCTTTATGTTTTCCATGGATTTACTTTCGCTAATTTACCAATTTGAGGGTTTTTTGTTAGGAACTAATTCAAAAGGAAGGTATTAATAAAGGAAGGGAGTTTCGAATTTTGAAATTGAAAAGCAGACCTTGGAGCGGGATTGGATTCTGATAGGGGTACACGTGTAAGGAATTTGTGTTAGTGGATTGGGTTCTGCTGAATTCTACCCACTACTCAAAGCATTTTAGTTTGAAATAAGGTACTCTACAAAAAATTTCTCAACATGGTGTGTTCTCAGTTGCATCGCCAGCCCATTCAAGCCCTGATATTCAAGGGCTTAAACATTAAAGATTGAATCGCTCTAAGCCGCCCAACACACTTATCTAATAAATGTTTGATTGATGGTTGCCTACGACCCCATATTATCCTATGTCTAAAGTGTTATACCATTAACCTCATTTTAATGTCTCAGAGTTTGAACCCAAAAACTCTATAATCTATGTCTAAAGTGTTATATCATTAGTCAGTTGAGCTAGCAGACTTGATTGTTGAGTGCCTACAAAATAAGCATCTGAAACTCACACTTATGTAATAAGTGTCAGTTTAACGCTTAGTTAATAAGCACTCGATGCTCAAGTGGTATTAAATAAACATCAAAGGCAAGACGTCTACATATACATTTCTTTCTCTCATAAACACACATATACACCCCATTTTTGCTACACCTCAAGTCTCCTCTGATATCAGCCACAAGTTCCAAAGTAAATAACATCTCTTGCCACTTCCCTCTGTTATTTAATTCAGAACTTGTAGCTAATATCGGAGGGATTTGAGGTGCAGCAAAATGAGGTGTAGTCGATCCTAGCCCATACATATACATACATGATGACCTAAATTTTTGGTCTATCTACTGAAAGAGATTAATTAGAGCAAAAAACCTCCCTTGCATCCTCATGTTCAACTGCTGCTAGACCAATAATCTGAAGAAGAAACCTCCCTTGCGTTCAACTGCTGCTAGACCAATAATCCGAAGAAGAAATGAAGAAGAGATTATCGATTTCCAAATCGTACAGAAATTATACAGAACTGTGAAATAAAAGTTTAATAATTATTCAAAGAAAAAATCCATTTCGTGAAAGGGAATAGATCTCAATAAGAAAGTGACTAATTAAAAAAGACCTGAGTTGTATGTTTGTGGTTTGGTCTTTGCCTCTTCATCTTGCCCAGAAGTTATCAACCGTTTCAATTTTTCAATTTCTCAAGCTACTTTTTTTTTGGGCTGTGGGGGAAGAAATAGGGACGTGATGAGAGAAGGAGACCTTCTGCTACCATAGATGAACTCAATTGCGTTGAGCTCATTCTCGAAGCGTATCCAAAAATGGATCGAGTTATCGTTAACTGAAATCAGCAGTTGCTTGGATTTCCCATTTTTAACCCAAACCGTTTTCATTTTTTCTGAGGCTCGTGAGGAAGAAATGGGACGTGATGGGAAAATGGGTCTGTGCATAGATTCAGGAGTTGGTTTAGATGCAAAGACCAACATACCCTTATTTGACACAAAATGAAATAACACAGGAAGGGACCACTTTGGCAATTCAAAAAAGGCTTCACCTTCTGAAGTGTTTGCATTATATATAAGATACACTATATATATATATATATATATATATATATATAATCCACTTATTTAGCACCATTTGTAGCACTTTGATATCAGAGATAAGCTTATATTTAAATATTTGATTAATATGACATGAAAGAGAAAAAATGAATATTTAGATAGAAACTATGCCTGGTATTAGGGGGCTACAAAATGATGCTAAATAAGGGGGTTATTGATCCTATACATACATACATACATGTATGTATAAGGAGCGTTCAGTGACACCCTAAATAGTGCATCCCATTACCCCTTCGACTTCCATCACAAAGTTCGAATTAAATAATAATACCGGTGGGAAGAGAGAGAAAGTGATATTATTTAATTCGGAGCTTGTGGTGGAAATCAAGAGGTATTTAAGGTGCTGCATTGTTTGGGGTGCTGTTGAACGCTCCCCGTATATACATACATACATACATACATATACACACACACACATATATATATATGCATGCATACATACATATATTTTTGAAAGTAGGTAAAATTTTATTAGGGCATTACGGTCCAGAAAAATCGGCATACAACCGCACATCAATACTACCAAAACAACTGAACATACAAACTGTCACATTACAACTAAAACATTCCTTACTTTTTCAGATCTAAATTGGAAAGTGGAGCTTCAGCAAAGCATTCATGGTGGAAGGAAATGGATGCTCGTACTTGGGGTTTCTTCCGATGCCTGCATCAGTTCCACTTCTCCAGAGTCGCCCTCTGCTCGTCCCCCGCTGCTGGTAAGCTTCGCCACGCTACTCCGTTTCATAACTAAATTCAGATCTAAAACCGCTAATTTTCTAATTTCATGTGCGCTTTGCCTCTTCTTTTGAAACGTTCGACGATTTCTCTCCTTCCAAATCCACCAAACAGTCATTGTCAGACAGGTGCTATACACTTTGGATTTGAGGTCCTTTTGCTGCCATATAATTACCAGGTAAGAGATAGTTTGCTATAGATTTACCGCTTGAAATGTAAAATTGGTAGCTTGCTTGCGGTAGTCCCAAACTGATATCAAAAAATCGCATTCGAAAAATCAATGGCTGTGAGATTCCATTTGTTTTTCGCATAGTCAACATGTTGTTTCATTGGTAATACCCCACTTGGCTAAACGATCTTTAGCAGGCATCCTGCCAAGAATGGCTTTATATGTTGTGAGAGCCATCTTAGGAGTATTTGCTTTGTCCCAAATTCCTTTGCTCCACTCTAAAACACGATCTGGTACTCGAATAGTCTCCCATGCTGATTTAATTGAGAATTCATTTCCTATGTGTTTCCATATCCATATATCATTCTCACGTCCAGTAAATAAGGGCATGAATTCTATTTGAGTGCATTGCTCTGAGTTATAAGGGATCAAATCACACTTCCATCTGCCATCCTATATAATAGAATCCACAGTCCTCTCCGGGCATCCATGGCTGAGTACGTGTCCCACCAACATGATCAATTAAGGTTTTACCATCCATCCAGGGGTCCCTCCAAAGATCCGTATTATAAAATCCCCTATCTTGAGGCCCGAAGCTAAGCGCTACAGATGTTGCAGTCACCTATACTATTAACTTGTGGTGACAAAATATGGTAATATTAATGGTATCCATAATATCAGGGGCACATGAATATGAAATAAAATCACAGATTTCAAAAACAACTTTTCTCATTACATTTCAAAACCATATTTCATATTCAGTTACATAATCTAACACGATCCCCAGGTTTCGATCAAATATAATTAATACAAATTATGATAAGAGCGACATATGAAGATGCCCACTTGGATGATCAGAGTACTAAATAGACATCCCAGTCTTATATACAACACAATGGATATAAAACTAAATAGCTCCTAGATAGCTATCTTTTCCTATTGCACGTCCTCGGAAGCTTATTCGTCCACCTACTAAACCTAAAAAACCTCAACTCTCAGTCTACCTAAATTAATTTTGAGCACCCGAGAGTTTAAGGGGAAAAACATAAACTTCGAGTTAGACATAAAGCTTGGTGTGAATAATATTATTACATCTCGGTTTTCTGATATTAAGTGAGACCACGACGCTTAGCGGAACGGGTTTCCCTTCACTAATATCCCTTTTGAAAAATATATCTTTTGCAAATCAGAACCCTGCAATCATACCGATTGAAACAATTAGCAAGTATATATATTTATATGCATAAAAAATCAGGAAATCAATGGACTATCTGTCCATACTATAATTTTACTTGGCTGATTGTTAACCACTGGTTGACTCGGGCCTACCAGACATAACCAAAAATTTAATTTCTGTTAGACATAGTCCTAGGCCGACTGGCCTTAACTTTCTAATACCGGGCTGACTGCCCTTAATTTCCTTTTTCTTTTCTAGGAGTAACTAACCTAATGGTTTTGTGGGCTCACCAATAACTTATTTTTACTATGTATATTCTTTTCAATGTGTAACCTCAATTTAGTCTCATTTATGATAAGCCCAACACACTGTAATTTTGGACTTATTTTAGCTAGGGGCCAATAGCTAAAGTATAGGGTGCGACCATACACCAGTCTCGTCTAGTCTTTTAATATCTGAGTCATAAACTTAGGGTTAACTACCCTTTTCATATCTTATTTTAGGGTTAACTACCCTGTCAAAACTTTATTTCCTTGTAAACATCCTTTACAAATGATTTACCCCTGAAATCATACTTTTTATAAAACAAGAAAATCATATACTTTGCTTTTCTCAAACACTTAAGACATGACACACACACACACACACACACTTACACAAGACAATGTTGATAAAATCTAATGGGATTATCTATCCCTCCAAAGTAAGTTAAAAACCCTTTTAACTTAAAAGATCTAGGGCTATGCAACCAAGGGAAACCATTTGAAACCTTTGTTTAAACTTTAAACAACCCCTTCTGAAACCATTGAAAGTACCCCTTTCAAAATAAGTTAACTTCTTTACCTTGAAACACTAGGACGAAAGGTCAAAACATACATTTCGAAACCTTTAAAAATAGACCTTTCGAAATCATTGAGAATAACACTTCGAAAGCTTTATTAAAACCTTAGACATCCTCTTTTCAAAACCTTTTAAACTTGCCTTTCGAAAGCATTGGAAACCTTCCACTTAATTACTCAAAGTAAACCTTTCGAAAACACTGGGGTACATCCCCTTCAAAACCTACATTTTATACCTTTTGAAAGCATTAAAATTCCTCACTTAAAACACACCTTTCGAAAGTATTTGGTTCAAGTAAAAGTTTGTGGAACATAGCTTCGAAATAATTTAAAACCATTCCTTTTGAAACATTTGGGTTTAACTTTCAATACATCCAAGGGTCTTGAAAGAACTGGGGCGAAAGTATTGCTTTTGAAAGCATTATTCCTAATTAAAATAAAGTGGATGGTATCGAAACCACCCCTTTCGAAAGCATGGAGAAGCAACTTCAAAGTTTAAAAGCAAAAGCACCCTTTCGAAAGCATTGATTCGAAGAGTTGAATACGGCAGCATGGGTTTCGAACCCCTCCGAAAGCTTCATTTTAAAATAAAAAAAGCGACAACCTCTTTCGAAAGCCCTTTTTCTAAAACAAAGGCATATTTGACTAAGTTGGAAGCTAATTTAACTCCTTCGAAAGCCTCATTTGTAACCAAAATAATTCCAAGTTTATAAGGATTACTTCCACCCCCTCGAAAGCATTGTTTCGGCTTGGTTAGAGGTGGAAGTATTGGGTCGAAAGGTAGCTGATGGAAGTGACAAAGCAGTAAATTCTTGCAGAACTGATAATTATTTTTTTAAAGTAATTTATTTCCAACTAACTTGACTTATTTGTCAACATATAATTGGTTGCCCATTCTTTTTCAAAATCATTTTCTAAAAGTGTTACCGAATTCAGTAATTAACAATTTAAAACATTTAGCAAATTGACCCTTCTCCTTTCCGAACATATAAAACATTTAAGTCTCATACCTTAAATAATTTTATATCCATAATAAAATACTTAGAAAAATTCTCCAAAAATTCCCATAAATCACTTTCAATATGTCTTCTAACATATTTAAATTTCAGACCCCAAAGTTAACATATAATAGCCGAAAATAATTTAAACCTAATTTTAACCATTTTACTTCCTAGAAAATTCATAATAAATCCACAAAAGCTTAAAAAATTACGAAACTTGAAACCCATCTCTAGAATAATGTTTTTGACCATATATCAAAAACGCAAGTCATATGGATGTCATTTTATAGGTTTTCCAAATCAAAACTTATCATATAATCTAAATAAAGCATCATAATTCATCAACAAGCGCACACACACATACACACACACACACACACACACACATATATATATATATTCATTTAAACAAACAAATCATGGCATATAATTTGCAAAAACAATTCGGATCTTAACTAGAAACCAAAAACAATAAAAATGAGATGTATGAATTATTATTCACCTTAGCTTGTTGTTAAGGAGGTTGAGATTTGCTCTTGGATTAATTTGCTTAAGCTTCCCACTTGCTTCCTTGCTTATCTTCCTTTTAATTCCTTAATGGTGGCTGGCCAAGCTCTATGTTTAGTTTTGTTTGTGATCGTTGTAAATGAAAATGGGATAAGGGTTTAGGGTATAAGAACATAACCTATTCCTATTTTGCCCTTATCCTATTACCCCTTCTTACTTCATTTTAAATTTTCATTTGTTTATACATTACTTAAGGCATGGCTACCTTATAATTTCACAAATCTCAATCTCTTAACCACTTTAATCTTTACATTATTCTATTTAATTTATCGAATTAAATTTGTTGAATGATGTTATTAAAATTAGGGGTGTTATAGACTCTCCTCCTTAAAGAATTTCGTCCTCGAAATTCAGTAAGGACTAAATATTAAACATGTTAGAACTTTAAATTTTGATGCTTTGATTATGACAACTATATAAGTAAATATTATATGAACTAACTATATTTGCAGGAGAAGATACTATTTTACTTGAGAAATAATCCAACAGATTGCAGACTAGAATCCAGATAGAAGCTTCAGTGATACATTTAGTCTACGGTCTGAGTCTAGTAGTTAATACATTTTAAAATCTCTCTAAAGTGGTATATGCATGCACACACAATCTAATTTGTTTTCAAAAAATAGTCCATATACTAAAGATTTCATAATGCAATTCATATACAAAAAGTTTTTTGAAAAAATCTTTGATATGGCAAAAATCAAGTCATTCAGCTGGCTGAAGCATGTAGTTCTGTCGACTAAATGCCTATGCATGTGCACAATTACACTTGAATATTTAGACGACTGAACTATATGATTCAACCGGTTGAACTGCATGATTTTTGCAATATTTTTTCTCTGATTCAATTTTCAATCGATTCAGCTGGCTGAATTATTCCACTCAGACGGTTGAATCTTCATAATGGCTATATTTTGGAAACACACTTCATTTCAGCGAATAGAAACAACTCTTGATTTAAGAGTTACTTCCATATTCTTTCATTGTTACTTTTCATGAATGATTACAACTCTTATTCACTATATATAACCATGAAATCCATTTTTTTAATCACTTAATTCTGATTCTATTTCTCATTCTTATTGTCTAAACAATCTTGTCGTTTGAATTCAATATTTTCGTTCTAATCACTCGTTCATTCAAGAAAACTTCATTAGTGATAAAATAAACTTCCTATCTTCACGAATTATACTGTATACTACAAAGGAGAAGATTATAGGAAGGGTGCACATTATTGACTTATCAGTGCTACTTAAGAGCATACTCAGTCAGAAGCAATTTTATTGTTTGTATTAGAAGTCTTGTTCGGTTGCTCAGGCAGTTGAAGTCCTATTATTTTGCTTAGGCGGTAGAATCCTATTCGGTTGCTCAGGCGGTATAATACCCGTTCCTCCGGGTCAAGTGAGGGTTTATAGTTGAATTACATAAGGAGTCTGGGGCTGGATGTAGAACGAGAAGTTCGAACCAGTATCAAAATCTCTAGTGTTATTTACTTTATTATTTACTTTTACATTTATATTCCACACTAGTAGATAACTCAGTTAATATTCCATATTATACGATCCTTAGTCATTTTCATTTGGTATCAGAGCTTTGGTCATCATATAACCATAACATAGTTATTTGATATTCAGTTAATATGGAAAATAACACTAGCACAAGTTTTATTGATGATCAATCCATTGCACGACCACCACTATTTAACGGTTTGAATTACAACTATTGGTCAACTCGCATGAGTATTTATATGCAAGCAAATGGATATGATACTTGGAATATCACTCCGAATGAATACACTATATCTACTACACCATATGCACAATGGTCAAACAAAAAAAAAGATGCTACTTCAAATACAAAAGCCATGAATATGTTATTTTGTGCTTTAGATAAGAATGAATTTAATAAAGCTAGAATGTGTAAAACTGCTTATGAAATCAGGTGAACTCTTAAAGTTGCACATGAAGGAACAAACAAAGTTAGACAAAGCAAGATTTCTATGCTTAAAAATCAGTTCCAAAATTTCAGAATGAAACCAGATGAAACTATAAATGATATGTATTCTAGATTCCAAGGCATATTTCATTCATTATTAACATTATGAGAAAAATATACTAATTTTGATATTGTTTTGAAAATCCTAAACTCTTTAGTGGATGAATGGGAACGAAAAGTCTTAGCTATTGAAGAAGCTAATGATATTTCTACCATCAAACCTGAAGAGTTAATAAAAAATCTCATGTCGTATGAAGTAAATTTACAAGCAAAACGAGATCAAGCCAAGATAGAAAGAATATAGCTTTCCAAGCTGAACAAGAAGATTCAGACTCAGATGAAGATGACATGGGATTTATAGCCAAGAATTTCAAAAAGTTTTTGAAATTTAGAAAGAACAAGAAATTCAGAAACAACAAAAGAGATAATACCAATAAACCATCAGCTTCAAATCTCGAGTGTTATAAATGTCATAAGAAGGATCACATAAAAAAGGATTGTCCTGATCGAAAGAAAGACAGATACAAGAATAAAAAGGACAAGTATAAGAAGAAGCAATCATTCTATGCTACATGGGATGATTCAGAATCGTCTTCATCGTCAAATAGTGACACTGACAATGATTTTGAATAAGCAAATGTCTGCTTTATGGCTTCGACTAACGATGTAAGTGATCTAACTTTTGACGATTTAATAGATATAAACTCAGAGCTATTGGATAAACTAAAGGAAGTTAAAAGAAAGTACAAAAATGCTTTAGAAAAACTAAATAGAAGTGAAATAGAAGTTGATATGCTCAGAGATGAAAAGAAAATCCTAGAAGAAGACCTTGTTAAAACACAAGAATCTTTGTTTAATGTATCTTCTCAACTCACTATGCTATCAAATGAAATTGAAGTTCAAAAAGAAAAGAATATGACATTAGCTTCATAAAGCCATGATTTAAAATCAAATGTCAAAATTCTTGAATTAAATAATACCAGTCTCAAAACTGAGTTAGAAAATATTACTAAAAATGTATCTAACTTTAATAAAGTAGAGAAAATCTTTCTAAGATTATTAATAACTCTCAAACTACTTTTAATAAGAAAGGGCTAGGATATACAAATTCCTCAAAATCCAGTTCAAAGTGGAACAATTCACTATATAAAAATTTCAATATACATAAGAATTTTGTAAAAGCAAACCAAAACCAAAGGTTTTCACTCAAAAGAAGGTTATCGGCAATGCAAATACTATAAAAATTTGGGTACCAAATACTAATAATAATACAATCAGAAATAAGTATATTAAGTCTTTTATAAGTTCAGTTCATAAAAATGAAAATTTTACTTATAAAGGGAATTCTAAACCCTCATGGGTTTGGTTTCCGAAGATCTAACTCTTAGGACCCTAATAAAAGGTGGGCACCAACGTCATCTTTATATTTTTTGCAGGTACCAACTAATAAAAGAGAAAAATGGATACTTGATAGTGGTTGCTCAAAACATATGACAGGAAACAAAGATACGTTGCCTAATATTATCTACTCAGATGGAGGATCTGTCACATTTGGAGATAATTCCCAAGGCTATATCATCAGCAAAGGCGATGTGAGCAATGACGGTACATCTAACTTACCTCTTATTACAAATGTTTTACTAGTTAAAAATTCAAAACATAATTTGCTTAGTATAAGTCAACTATGCGATAAAGATTTTAATATATCTTTTTCTGAAAATAAATGTAATATATTCGATCAAAATAAAAATCTAATTTTTAAAGGAACTAGAGAACGAAATATATACATATTAAATATGAAAGTAAATCATAACACAAATATGTGTCTGGTAGCCAAAGAAAATGATCCTTGGTTATGGCACAAAAGATTTTGTCATATAAACTTTAAAGCTATAAACAAAATATCTAAGAATAATTTAGTAAAAGGATTACCAAAAATGAATTTTAAAATAAATAGTATTTGTGATGCTTGTTAGTTATGAATATTAACCAAATCTTCTTTTAAATCAAAGAAAATGATTTCTACACTACAACCACTTGAGTTATTTCATTTATATCTATTTGGACCAACTCAAGTACAATCTATAAATCATAATAGATATGTTTTCGTAATTGTAGATGATTTTTCAAGATACACATGGACAATATTTATGAAAAACAAAAGTAATACTTTTGAAAATTTAAAAATCTTTGCTAATAAAATTAAAAATATTAAGAATATAAAAATTAAAAATATTCGAAGCGATCATGGTGGAGTATTCGATAATGATATTTTTGAAAAATATTGTAATAAGAAAGGAATTATTCATAATTTTTCATTTCCTAGAACTTCACAACAAAACGGTTGTAGAAAGGAAAAATAGAACACTTCAAGAATGCACTAGAACTTTATTAAATGGAAGCACTCTACCTAAACATTTCTGGGCAGAAGCTGTAGCAACTGCTTGTTATGTTTTAAATCATGTCTCCATTAGACCATTAACAAAACATACCCTATATGAACTTTTTAATGGAAGGAAACCTAATATATCATATTTTAAAATTTTTGGTTCAAAATGTTTTCTATTAAATACAAAAGACTAACTTGGTAAATTCGATCCAAAATCCGACGAAGGAATATTCATTGGATACTCGGAACGAAGCAAGACATACAAAATTTATAATAAAAGAACTAAAATAATTGAAGAAACACTTCATGGATCATTTGATGAAAATTTCAAATTTAATAATAAAAATGAAGATGAAGAAATAATTCCTAAATCAAATATCACATGAAAATATTATTGAAAATGATAACAACATTTTACCAGATGAAAAATGAAATTCGAACTCCACCAATACTTCTAAGAAACCACCCAATTGAAAATGTCATTGGAGAAATAAATACTAATGTAAGAACTCAAAATCAATTAAATCAAATGGGTCATGTTGCTTTCCTATCAAACATTGAACCCAAAAATGCTAAAGAAGCCTTAACTGATGATTATTGGATTATAACTATGCAAGAAGAATTAAACCAATTTGAACGAAATGAAGTTTAGGACTTAGTTCCTAGACCTAGTGATCAAACAGTCATCGGTACCAAGTGGGTTTACAAAAATAAGACCGATGAGCAAGGGAATATTATTCGAAACAAGGCTAGATTAGTCGCTCAAGGCTAGAATCAAGAAGAAGGGATAGACTATGAGGAAACATTTGCTCCTATAGCTCGACCATAACCAATACGTATTTTATTACCGTTTGCATGTTTTCATAACTTTAAACTATATCAAATGAACGTAAAAAGCGCTTTTCTAAACGGTTTTATAAAAGAAAATGTATATGTAGAACAACCACCTTTATTCGCACATGAAAAATTTCCAGACCATGTTTATAAACTAAAGAAAGCTTTATACGGTTTAAAATAAGCACCGTGCTTGGTATGATCGTCTTAAAAGTTATCTTATAAATTATGGTTTTAAAATTGGGAAAGTAGATCAAACTTTATTTATAAAACAAGATAAGAACGATATTTTAATCATACAAGTTTATGTAGATGACATCATTTTTGGTTCTACAAACAAAAAATTATGTCAAGAATTTTCAAATATTATGACAAGGGAATTTGAAATGTCTCATATGGGAGAACTTTCATATTTTCTTGGTTTACAAATTAAACAATAAAATAATAGAATTTTTATTAATCAAGAAAAATATTGTAATAATCTTATAAAACGTTTTGGTATGGAAAACACTTCTGCTAAACCAACTCCTATGAGCACTACGGTACATCTCGATCGAGATGAAAATGGAAAAAGTGTTGACCAAAAACTATATCGAAGTATGATTGGATCCTTACTTTATTTAACTACTAGTCACTACGCCATAGATTGCATACTGCAACACCCAAGAAGTGATGCAGGAAGTGCCAAAAAATGTTGCTGTAGGCTAAAAAAGGGCAAAGGCAACACTTTCTCGGTGATGCATTTTGCCGCGTTGCCGCAGACCTCAAAGGCAACATTTTGACTAACTAAGGCAACATAAGAAATATTGTTGCAATAGAACCCTATTTGGGTCTATAGCAACATCCATAGGTGTCTGTAGCAACATTCCAAAATGTTGCTATAGATATTAACTTTCTGAATTTGTGGGGCCCACAATGTAGAGCATATTTGATTTTTTAATAGAAATAAATATTTATTTAATAAAATGCTATTGCACAGAATTTGATATTCAAACAATAATTTATTTAAATATTTTATTTCAACATTTGAAATAGTACAAATTCCTGACTCCACTATTTTACAATTCAATGATATATAACACTGATATTCACATATACAGATATTCCTCACTACATCACTCAGTTCACTCATTACATATGCAGTTTCAATTTATACAAACACCGACACTGACAAATATATGACGAGCCGAGTGCCGAGCCGAAGGCGAGCCGAGCAGCGGGCCCGGGCGCAGCGCCGGCGGGGGTAAACGCTGAAACGACGTAAAATGATGCACAAATGAAGATCGAGCCTTCTTTGAAACCACCCTTCACCATATTACAACTTTCCCAAACTTCCCAAATTTCACCAACCTTCAATACTCTATAAACACCAGAACACTCACCAAACTTAGCTGTAATAATCATCAAGCAAATAATTGTAAGTAAATCCACAAATAGTGACACTGTTGTAACAAGAATAGTTCAGTAAGTAATTTTCTCACTGTGTAGGTGAACGCTGAAACGGGCAGACTACTTTGCTGATAGTTGAGGAATAAATTGTGATATTTGACGGCATGTTATTTTTATTTCAGGGTCAGGTTCACCTACGAGCATAAAAAAAAGTGAAGAAAATATCAGCTAAATTAGACAAATCTTGGAAGAAAATATTAGCTTTAGTGAACTTAAAATAGAACATTGAAAGTCTCCATACATTTTTGTAGTGATCTTTTACAACATGATACGGGGGCGGATTAGAATCGAGAAAAGGTCCAACCAAGTATTCCGACAAATAGTCCATTCCCGCTTGAATAATTTCAACCAACAACACCATCACTCCATCAATAACAGAAGTTTCAAAAGAATGAGGTGTGTACACACCCACATTTGTTGGCAACAATGTGAATAGCAAGGTCCATTTGTTAGAGGCCATGGGAAGCAGCTGTCCAGTATAAATCAGAATTATCAGTAGCACTAATAGAGGCATATTGTCAAACATCTTGAGCCCGCTCACAACCCAAACCGACTTATGCAGAAATCTGTGCATCAAAACTTATAACCATGGCATAGTTAATATTAAAAACAAAATCACCTATATTATCACAAACCAAAACACCAACAGCCAATGCTGATACATCCAACTCAACAGACAAAGGGCCTGTGTTCAAAAAGGCAAGACACGCGCAGGAAAAATCACGAACTGGAGTATTGGGCTTTGTTTTAATACCGAAAATAGGCGACAAAGGAGAAGACATTCGATCAATGGTATCTACCAGATCCATAAGCGAAGAAGTCAAGTCGCAAATAGGAGAGGATGACGATGGTGCGGCCACCAGATTAGGGTGGGAAATTCTCGATCAAATTCAACATTAGACAAAGGAGCAACTAGCAAAATAATCTAGGCATTAGATGAAGCTATGAACTGTCAACCAGATCTGGTCGACGAGGTTGCTTCTGTAGGATGGCTAGACAAGGGCTTATATTTACAAGCGCTTGCCATGGGAAGGGAAGAGAGGTGGGAGACAGGATTCGATTATGAGAATTGGAATTGGGGGAGAAGCCCTAATTTTTTGATTCTGCGCGATTTGGAGGAGAAAGAAATGAAAAAGAAGCGCGTGAATGAAAATGTTAGTGGGAATCAAAGGAAGCGTAGATGATAGTGGATGAATGGTTGAGATTTTTTTTTAACTAATGGTGTGGATCGCTGAAGTGTAATTTTTTTTAATTTTTTTAATTAGAATATATCTATAGCAACACTATATCAAAATGTTGCATCGTGTTACACTTGTTTAGCTAGAACAACACATTTTTATGGCTAAGGTAACACCAAAAATACAACGTTGCAGTAGGACCAAATTTTATAGCTGTCGCAACATTTTAGCTGGCAACACCTTGCAAATCTGTTGCAGAAGGCCATCTATGGCGTAGTGAGTCGACCAAATATAAAAATGAGTGTATGCTTGTGTGCACGATTTCAAGCAAATCTTAAAGAATCACATTTGCGGGCAGTGAAACGAATTTTGCGTTACTTAAGAAAGACTAAAGACTGCGGTCTCTTTTATCCAAAAGAATGTCCTTTTGAGTTAGTATCATATAGCGATGTTGATTTTGGAAGATGTCGAACGGATCGAAAGAGTACAAGTGGTACTTGTCATTTCATTAGACAATCTTTAGCCTGGTTTAGTAAGAAACAAAATTGTGTTTCACTTTCGACGTGTGAAGCAGAATATATTTCTGCTGCTTTGGCATGTGCTCAAGTAATATGCATGCATCAAACACTACAATATTTTGGAATAATCCTATCTAAATCAACAATTTATTGTGGCAACACAAGTGCTATAAATTTATCGAAAAATCCTATAAATCACTCCAGTAAACATATTGATATCGACATCATTTTCTTCGCGATAATATAGAAATAGGTAACATTTCACTAGATTTTGTACCATTAGAAAATCAAGTAGCCGATATATTTACTAAACCCTTAAATGAAAATATTTTTCTTAAATTAAGACGTGAACTAGGAATTATGTCGTTATATGATTTATAATTCGATATTAAAATATAAAAATTTATTGTAACATCCCATATCTTTAGTAACATTATTTAGGATATTTAATTAGCTAAATTAAATTAAATAATGTAGGTTGATTAATGGATTGAGATTTGTGATTAATAGGGGTAGCTATGCCATGTTATTGTGTAAATCAAAACGAGATAACATGAAGTTAAATAGACAAAGGAAATAGATAAGGGCAAAGTTGGAATAAAAATATTCTTATACCCTAAACCCTTGGGAACTCATTCATGCGTTCATTTCATTATCAAAATTTTAAGTCTAAGGCCAGCCACCATTAGCAAAGAGGAAGAAGATAAAGCTAAGATTCAAGAGGAAGAATAAAATCACTTAATGAAGATCAATTCTCACACCCTAAATCACAAAGCTAAGGTGAATAATGAATACACCTCTTATTTCTTAAATGTTTTCGGTTTTAAGGAAATCTGAATTTATCTAGCATAGTTTGGTCATGATTTTGAAGGACAAAATGTTTATATTTGCTTGTTGACGATTTATGCTTATTCATATAGATTTAATGATATGTTTTGATGTGAAAACCCTATTTAATGACATTCAAATACCTTGCAATTTTAGATATAGATCAGAACTGATATTTTAGAGATGGGTTTCAAGTTTCATAATTTTCTGAATTAATGTGGATTTTATATTAATTTTCTAGTGAAGAAAATGATTTATTGGGTTATAAATAATTTACGGTTAAATTATAAATAATTTGGGTCCAAAATTTACATCTGTTAGAAAGCATATTAAAAAGGATTTTATGGAATTCTTGTAGAATTTTCCAAAGTATTTTGATGAATATATAAAATTATTTAAGGTATGAGACTTAAATGTTTTATATATTTACAAAAGGAGAAGTGGTATTTTGTAAATGATTTAAACTAATTAATTTTGAAATTATGGTAGTGCTTTTAGAAAGAAAAATTAGCAACAAATAAAATTTTGACAAACACGGCAGGTTAGTTAAAAAGGTTACTCAAAAGGGTTAAAAACCAATTTTTCAAGCCAAATGCATGTTTCGCCACTTTCAGCACTCTGCTTCCGATTGGGTAGGTTTCGACTTAGCAGTTCCGCCTCTATGCCATCGAAACCAATGCACATAGTATCTTTAACCCGGTGCATAGTGAATTGGACAAAAGCGGAAGGAACTTGGTCGAAACCAAGGGTTCCGAAGGAGGTCGAAGCGTTACTTTGCTTTAAATTAAAAATGCGCCTGCTTTGCTTTCGACTATATTGCTTTCGACTTGGTTGGCTCCGACTGGGTCAAATGGTTTTAAGAGGTTGTGCCTTTGTTTTTAAATAACCGCTTTCAACTAGGTCGAAGCCTTAGCTACCGCTTTCTACCTTTCGAAGCAATGCCTTCGAAAGGGTTGATTTTGCTTTATAAAAAAACACTACCGCTTCTCCAATGCTTTCGGAAGGATGGTTTCGACATCATCACTTCTCTACTTAGGTTTTGACTTTCGAAAGAGTTGCTTTTGATCATGTTGTTTGTGACCCTTAGAGATTTTTAAAGATTAACCCACAGGTTTTGAAAGAGATGGTTTTGAATGGTTTCGAAAGGTGTTTCCACATGTTTTAAAAATTGAATCCAAATGCTTTCGAAAGGTTTAAGGTTTTGATACTTTCAAAAGGTTTTTAGGGAAGGTTTCTAAGTGGTGGTTCCCCAATGATTTCGAAGGGTTGAAAGGAAAAGGTTTTTCCAATGGTTTCGAAAGGCTATGTTTAAAGGTTTTAAAGATAGGATGTCTAAGGTTTTTAGCTTTTGAAGGAAAAGGTATTTCAATGGTTTCGAAAGGTTTATGTAAATGGTTTCGAAAGGAAGGTTTTGGCCTAGATGAAAGAAATGTTTTATTTGGTTAGGAAAGGGATACTTTCAATGGGACCGAAAGGGGTACTTTCAAAGGTTTAAATGTTTTCATCAATAAAGATTGGGTAAAGTATATATAACATGGCAAGGTGATTTTGAGTAAAGCATAGAGTATATATTTTCTTTGTTTAAGTTTGGTTTAAAGGTTTTTAATCAATTTGAGATGAAAATGTTTTCAAGGAAAATTTAAGTAAAATGACTCAGGTATTAGAATACCTGATGGGATTGGTATAAGATCGCGCCCTATACATTGGCTATTAGCCCCAGCTAATTTAGTCCAAAATTCCAGTGTGTAGGCTTTGTCATAGGTAAGACTAAAATTATGATTACACATAGAAGGGAATATATATTTGTATATATATAGGTTATTAGTGTGCCCATAAAACCCTTAGGATCAGGTGACCCTGGGAGATGCTAAGTTAAGGATGGACTGTCCATAAGAGGAGTGTCTAACAAGTGTTAGATCATTTTGATTATATTGTCTGGTAGGCCCGAATCAGCAAAAGGATAGTAGTTAGCCAAACAAAACTATAATGTTCGGATAGATACTTCATTTGTTACCTAATATGTATGTTTACATAATAATGCTTTACAGTATTAATCAGTTTTGGTTGCAGGATAAAGGTTTGCAGAAGATATGTTTTAAAAGGATATTAGTAAGGAAAAACCCGTTCCGCTAAGCGGCGTGTTCTCACTTAATATCAAATAATCGAGATGTATCGTATTATTCACACCAGGTTTTATGTCTGACTCGAAGTTTATGTTTTTCCTCTTAAACTCTCGGGTGCTCAAAATTGATTTGAGTAGGCTAAGGGTTGAGGTTTTATAGGTTTTAGTAGGTTGACGAATAAAGCTTCCGAAGACGAGTAGGTGGCCGACGGATAGCTATTTAGGAGTTGTTGTTTTGTTTTGTTTTATTCCGCTGTGTTGTATTTAAGACAGTTATGTTAATGTAGTACTCTGGTTAACCAAGGGGGTATAATCATATGTTGCTCTTGGCGTATTTATGTAATAATTATATTTTATCTGAACTTGGGAAACGATTATGGGATTATATAATTTGAACGTGAAACATATGTTTTGAAATGTATTTAGTAAAATGTTGATTTTTTTGAAATCTTTGATTTTTTTCATATTCAAGTGCTTCTGGTATTATGGATACTATTAACATAGCCGTATTTTGTCGCTGGAAGTTAATATTATGGATGACTGTAGCATCTATAGCGCTTAGCTTTAGGCCTCTAGATAGGGGATGTTTCAACTTGGTATCGGGGCATAGGTTTATGAAAAACTTTAACTAAAAATGATTTTCGAAAAACATAATCCTAAGGAATTAGAGTAAGATCGGGGTATGGGATAACGCTATAGTAACGTACTTGTATTTGCTATATATAAGTATATGCTATATTAAGCTGTAACGCCCCACTCCGAGACCCACATTTTATTTTACCTTAACTATTTACTAGTTACAACCACTTACTTTACTTTAATAAACTTAAGGAATTAATCAAATAATTCCTTAAGTTTATTAAAGTAAAGTAAGTGGTTGTAACTAGTAAATATTTATGGTAAAATAAAATGTGGGTCTCGAAGTGGGGCGTTATAGCTTGGTATCAAAGCAAAATTTTGGCGATTTTGAGCTTGACTCGGCTAGTTTTTGTGAGTTTTTAGCTTCCTATCTCACTTAGGTTATTCTTCTATATCTCATGAGACTTGAATACAGATATGGACGCTGGAAGTGGAAGAGTGAATCTTGGAGGAAGCACCACCACAAATGGAAATGCCAGACCGAATACCAGGAGAAACCAAGGTCAGGCACAAGCATGGAATGTTGGTGTTGGAGTCCCACAAGTGGATATGGGAGCTATGTATCAGTTTTTCGTAAATATGATGCATGCGGGTATTGCTGCTATAATGCTTGGAGGAAATGCTGGAGTAGGAGTTTAGGAAGCTCCGGTGGTCAACCATTATGCTACCTTGAGCAGAGATTATGCTAGCCTTGGAGGGAAGCTCTTTATTAGAACTGAGGATGCCATAGAAGTGAAGAACTGGTTGCTGCATTGTGAAAGGATCTTTACAAACATGGGGCTCAATGATGAGCATAAGAGGAGGCTTGCTTCGAAACAGCTTAAGGGAGCCGCTTTATTTTTGTGGAATAGTGTGACGGCTGGAGTAAGTGAAGATGAGATGACATGTGCTGAGTTTAGGAGAAGGTTTCAGAAGAGGTTCATGTCTGTGATGGCGCAGTCTGCTTTGCTCAGGAAGTTTGCTAAATTGGAGCAAGGGGAAATGTCTGTTTTGGAGTATGCTAGAAGATTTGAGGAGTTGGCTAGGTATGGGTATGCTACTGTGGATATTGTGTTGAAGAGGAATGAGAAGTTCATAAGGGGGTTGATGGCTGAGTTGGGGAGGGCTACATTACCTCATATCAGAGACCCTTGTGATGTGGTAGTAGAGATGGCTTTGAGACACAAGGAGATGCTTGATATGTTAGAGAAGAGTAAGGTAAAGGAAGTCCAGGTGGGGCAGAGTCAAAAGAGAAAATTCTTTCATAAAAAGGGTGCTCAGGAAGGTGGAGCCGTGAAGAAAGGAAAGTCAGAAGTGGTTTGTTATAAGTGCGACATGAAGGGGCACTTTGCTAATGAATGCCGCACAGGAAAGGCGAAGGAGGTGATCGAGAAGAAGAACATCAAGTGCTTCAATTGTGATCAGATTGGCCAATATAAGAATCAACGCAAGGAACCGGCAAAGGAAGGGAGAGAAAAGGTATTTGCATTGGAATCAGCTACCTCGTGGCCAACTGCACAGGAGAAAGGGAAATTTGTATTGGGATGTACTCTTCAGATCCATGATATGTCTGTTAGCGTTTTGTATGATACTGGTGCATCACATTCTTTTATATCTCGATGTTTGGTAGATAAGCTTAACCTAGAACCCACATATTTAGTTACTTCCATAAGAGTTGCAAATCCGATAGGAGGGTATGCGACACTTGGGATGAAGTGTGACCACTTAGAGTTTGACTTGCTAGGTTACACCTTTGTTTGCAGTTTGCATGTGTTTGAATTTGTTGGGTTCAGAATTATATTGGGTATGGATTGGTTAAGTAAGTACGATGCTAGGATATTTTGCTACGATAGGAGAATATCACTTAGTCACCCTGATTGTAGTGATCAAATTGTATATACCGTAGAAAGCCCTACCTATGAGGTGAATGCTTTGTTGGGAGTTATGGAGTTAGAAGACGAGTTGAATCGAGTTTTCGTGGTTAGAGAATTCACGAATGTCTTAGAGCCGGGAGTAGGATTGCCATCGAAACGAGCCATTGAGTTTCGAATAGATTTGGTGCCTAGAGCAGAACCAGTTAGTAGGCCGTCAAGTAGGATGACACCTATAGAGATGAGAGAGCTGAAAGTGCAGTTGGTGGATTTGGAAGGGAAGAATTTTATCATACCTAATAGTTCACCTTAGGGAGTAGCCGTAGTGTTTGCTAAGAAGCCGAACAGATCGTTAAGGTTATGTATTGATTATCGTAAGCTGAATGAGAAGACGATAAAGAATCCATATCCATTGCCTAGAATTGATGATTTATTCGATCAGTTGAGTGGAGCCAAGATATTTTCTCAGTTGGATTTGGCTATAGGTTTCCATCAGCTTTAGAGTAGTAAAAGATAGTATACCTTTGACGGTGTTTAGGACCAGATATGGATCGTATGAATGGTTAGTTATGCCATTTGTACTAACTAACGTGTCGGCATTCTTTGTAGACTTGATGAATAGAATTTTCAGAGAGCACTTGGATAAATTTGTGTTGGTGTTCATAGATGATATTTTGGTATACTCTAAGGATGAGAAAGAGCATGAAGTTCATCTTAGAGTGGTGCTTGAGACTTTGAGAGAACATTAGCTGAAGACGAAGTTTTCGAAGTGTCGTTTTGAAAGAAGGAGGTGAAGTTTCTTGGTCATGTAGTTTCAGAAAGAGGATTGGCTGTAGATCCAACTAAGATTGAAGCAGTGAATAGTTGGAAGAGACCAGAAATAGTGACTGAGATAAGAAGTTTTCTTAGATTGGCTGGCTATTACCGGAGGTTTATAAAGGATTTTTCGCAGATAGCAGCGCCGATGACCAAGCTAACGCGAAAAGGTATGAAGTTTGTTTGGACCGATAAGTGTGAGGAAGCATTCCAGACCTTGAAACACTTATTGACCCATGCACCTGTATTAGTTGTTCCGGAGGGGAATCAAGATTTGGTAGTTTATACAGATGCGTGTGGAACTGGATTAGGAGTAGTGTTAATGCAGAAGGGTAAAGTGACTGCCCATGCTTTTAGATAGCTTATACCGCATGAGGTTAGATACCTGACTCATGAATTGGAGTTAACTGCAGTTATTTTTGCTTTGAAGATGTGGAGACATTACCTTTTGGGAGAGAGATTTAAGCTTTATATGGATCATAAGTCATTGAAGTACTTGTTCTCTCAGAGGGAGCTGAACATGAGATAGCAGAGATGGTTAGAGTTTATTGCTACTTATGATTTTGGAATTGAGTGTACACTAGGTAAAGGCAACAAGGTTGCAGATGCGCTCAGTAGGAAACATTAGAATGTAGTGTTGGCTATGATAGCAGAATGGAAAGACTTAGAAGCGTTGTCGACTTGCAGAGTGCAGTGGAGATCTGAGGCTGGGCCTAGTGGATAATCTGCTATGTTATCTTGTTTAGAAGTCTGACCGGTATTGATTGAGAAGATTGCTTCTATATATGAGGAGGATCCAATCTCGGCTTAACCGATCAAGAAGTTGAAGGAAGGAATAAAGAGCGATGACTTGAAGGATTTCAGTCTTGACCAAAGTGGGTGGTTGAGAAAGAAGGGTAGATTATGTGTTCCAAATGTGGGAGACATAAGGAAGGAAGTTTTGGAGGAATGTCATCGTTCGAAGTTCACTATTCATCCAGGAGAAATGAAGATGTATCAGGATATGAAGAGAAGTTTCTTCTGGGAAGGAATGAAGAGGGATGTAGGCTTATGGGTGAAACAGTGTTTGAACTGTCAACAGGTGAAAGCCGAGCATCAGAAGCCGAGTGGGTTTCTTCAGCCATTGGATATTCCAGTATGGAAATGGGATTCTATTTCTATAGCTTTCACAGACGGGCTACCGAGACCTAATAGAGGAAATGAAAGTACATGGGTCATAGTGGATAGATTGACCAAGAGTGCTCATTTATTCCAGTTAAGTCAACTAGGACAATACCTATTTTAGTGAAATTATTTATGAAGAATATAGTCAGACTTCACAGAATTCCTAGTAGTATTGTTGCGATAGAGATTCCTTATTCACTAGCGAGTTCTGGAAGAGTCTACATGAGAGTTTAGGAACCAAGCTCAAGATGAGTACTGCTTATCATCCGCAGACAGATGGGCAAACAGAAAGAGTTAACAAGATCTTGGAAGACTTGTTAAGAGCTTGTGTATTAGACATCGGGGGATTAAGTCGAGTTTTCGTATAACAATAGTTATCAGACTAGTATAGGGATGGCACCGTTTGAAGCTTTGTATGGAAGACCATGCAAATCTCCCGCATGTTGGTTATAGATCGGAGATAGATTTTTCCTTGGTCTCGATTTGGTAAGAGAAGCTGCATAGAAGATTGAGCTGATAAGGGCGAGAATGAAGGAAGCCTAGTCTAGGCAGAAGAGCTATGCAGATAGAAGGCGAAAAGATTTAGAGTTCTCTGTTGGAGATCATGTTTTCGTCAAAGTATCGCCGATGAAAGGTGTTATCCGGTTTGGGAAGACAGGGAAGTTAGCACCAAGATTCGTAGGACCGTTTCCTATTTTAGAGAGGATCGGGAAACTCGCGTACAAAGTAGAGTTACCAAGTAGTTTGGAAGGAGTCCACGATGTTTTCCATGTATCTCATCTGAGGAAGTGTTTTAGGGATCCAGACACTACTATAGCACCGACTATGTTAGAGGATTTAGAAGTGGAACCAGACTTGACTATAGTTAGGAAGCATGTTTGGATAGTCGTGAGAGATGAGAAGAAGTTGAGGAACAAGACAGTTAGATTAGTGAAGGTCCAGTGGAGTGACGATGATAGAGACTGTACTTGGGAGTCTGAGAGTGGGATTAGAGATGCTTATCCTGATTGGTTTGATGGTATGTTTTACCTTTGATTGTTTTGATGTGTACCTTATCGTAATTTCGAGGACGAAATTCTTTAAGGAGGGGAGCTGTAACACCCCATATTTTTAGTAACATTATTTAGGGTATTTAATTAGCTAAATTAAATTAAATAATGTAGGTTGATTAATGGATTGAGATTTGTGATTAATAGGGGTAGCTGTGCCATGTTATGTGTAAATCAAAACGAGATAACATGAAATTAAATAGACAAAGGAAATAGATAAGGGCAAAGTTGGAATAAAAATATTCTTATACCCTAAACCCTTGGGAACTCATTCATAGGTTCATTTCATTATCAAAATTTTAAGTCTAAGGTCGGCCACCATTAGCAAAGAGGAAGAAGATAAAGCTAAGATTCAAGAGGAAGAATAAAATCACTTAATGAAGATCAAATCTCACATCCTAAATCACAAAGCTAAGGTGAATAATGAATACATCTCTTATTTCTTAAATGTTTCGGCTTTAAGGAAATCCGAATTTATCTTGCATAGTTTGGTCATGATTTTGAAGGACAAAATGTTTATATTTGCTTGTTGACGATTTATGCTTATTCATGTAGATTTTATGATATGTTTTGATGTGAGAACCCTATTTAATGACATTCAAATACCTTGCGATTTTAGATATAGATCAGAAATGATATTTTAGAGACGCGTTTCAATTTTCATAATTTTCTGAACTAATGTGGATTTTATATTAATTTTCTAGCGAAGAAAATGATTTATTGGGTTATAAATAACTTAGGTTAAATTATAAATATTTTGGATCTGAAATTTATATATGTTAGAAAACATATTAAAAAGGATTTTATGGAATTTTTGTAGACTTTTCCAAAGTGTTTTGATGAATATATAAAATTATTTAAGGTATGAGACTTAAATGTTTTATATATTTATAAAAGGAGAAGAGGTATTTTGTAAATGATTTAAACTAATTAATTCTGAAATTATGGCAGTGCTTTTAGAAAGAAAAATTAGCAACAAATAAGATTTTGACAAACATGACAGGTTAGTTAAAAAGGTTACTCAAAAGGGTTAAAAACCAGTTTTTCAAGCCAAATGCATGTTTCGCCACTTTCAGCACCCTGCTTCCGATTGGGTAGCTTTCGACTTAGTAGTTCCGCCTCTATGCCATCGAAACCAATGCACATAGTATCATTAACCTGGTGCATAGTGAATTGGAGAAAAGCAGAAGGAACTCGGTCGAAACCAGGGGTTCCGAAGGAGGTCGAAGCGTTACTTTGCTTTAAATTAAAAATGCGCCTGCTTTGCTCTTGACTATATTACTTTCGACTTGGTTGGCTTCCGATCGGGTCAAATGGTTTAAAGAAATGATTTTAAGAGGTTGCGCCTTTGTTTTTAAATAACCGCTTTCGACTAAGTCGAAGCCTTAGCTGCCGCTTTCTACCTTTCAAAGCAATGCCTTCGAAAGGGTTGATTTTGTTTTATAAAAAAACCCTGCCGCTTCTCCAATGCTTTCAGAAGGATGGTTTCGACATCATCACTTCTCTACTTAGGTTTTGGCTTTCAAAAGAGTTGCTTTCGACCCTGTTGTTTGTGACCCTCGGATATTTTTATAGATTAACCCAAAGGTTTCGAAAGAGATGGTTTTGAATGGTTTCGAAAGGTGCTTCCACATGTTTTAAAAATTGAACCCAAATGCTTTCGAAAGGTTTAAGGTTTTGATGCTTTTGAAAGGTTTTTAGGGGAGGTTTCTAAGGGTTGGTTCCCCAATGGTTTTGAAGGGCTTAATGGAAAAGGTTTTTCCAATGATTTTGAAAGGCTATGTTCAAAAGTTTTAAAGATGGGATGTCTAAGGTTTTTAGCTTTCGAAGGAAAAGGTATTTCAATGGTTTCGAAAGGTTTATGTAAATGGTTTCGAAAGGAAGGTTTTGGCCTTTCGACCTAGATGAAAGAAAGGGTTTATTTGATTACGAAAGAGATACTTTCAATGGGATCGAAAAGGGTACTTTCAAAGGTTTAAATGTTTTCATCAACAAAGAATTGGGTAAAGTATATATAACATGGCAAGGTGATTTTGAGTAAAGCATAGAGTATATATTTTCCTTGTTTAAGTTTGGTTTAATGGTTTTAAATCAATTTGAGATGAAAAGGTTTTCAAGGAAAATTTAAGTAAAATGACTCAGATATTAGAATACCAAATGAGACTGGTATAGGGTCACGTCCTATACATTAGCTATTGGCCCCAGCTAATTTAGTCCAAAATTCCAGTGTGTAGGGCTCCATCACAGGTAAGACTAAAATTATGATTACACATAGAAGGAAATATATATTTGTATACAGATCGGTTATTGGTGAACCCGTAAAACCATTAGGATCAGGTGACCCTGGGAGATGATAAGTTAGGGATACATCATCCATAAGAGGAGTGTCTAACAGGTGTTAGATCATTTTGATTATATTTTTTAGTAGGCCCGAGTCTGCCAAAGGTTAGTAGTTAGCCAAACAAATCTATTGTATTCGGACAGATAGTTCATTTGTTACCTGATATGTATGTTTACATAATAATGCTTTACAGTTTTAACCAGTTTTGGTTATAGGATAAAGGCTTGCAAAAGATATATTTTAAAAGGATATTAGTAAGGGGCAACCCGTTCCGCTAAGCGGCATGGTCTCACTTATTATCAAATAACCGAGATGTATCGTATTATTCCCACCAGGCTTTATGTCTGACTCGAAGTTTATGTTTTCCCCTTAAACTCTCGGGTGCTCAAAATTGATTTGAGTAGGCTGAGGGTTGAGATTTTATAGGTTTTATTAGGTTGACAATTAAAGCTTCTGGAGACGATCAGGTGGCTGACGGATAGCTATTTAGGAGTTGCTATTTTGTTTTGTTTTATTCCGCTATGTTG
This sequence comes from Allium fistulosum, assembly GCA_030737815.1. NCBI lineage: Eukaryota > Viridiplantae > Streptophyta > Magnoliopsida > Asparagales > Amaryllidaceae > Allium > Allium fistulosum. Next base: position 581,239,132 of record CM060906.1, on the reverse strand, counting down.
TATTTAAGACAGTTATGTCTATGTAGTACTCTGGTCAACTAAGGGGGCATCATCATTTGTCGCTCTTGGCATATTTATGTAATGATTATATTTTATCTGAACTTGGGAAACGATTATGGGATTATGTAATTTGAATGTGTAACATGTGTTTTGAAATGTATTCAGTAAAATGTTGATTTTTTTTGAAACCTTTGATTTTGTTTCATATTCAAGTGCTTTTGATATCATGGATGCTATTCACATAGCCGTATTTAGTCGTCGGAAGTTAATACTATGGATGACTGCAGCATCTGTAGCACTTAGCTTTAGACCTCTAGATAGGGGATGTTACATTTATAAAATTATAAAATAAATAAAAATTTAATTGAACAAAAATTGGAGATAATGGCACTCGAACTCTGCACTCATGGGAGAAAGTTGCATGTCTTTCCAAAGTTCTATTATGTTACTTGATTTAAGACCATACATATCTTTTATTTTATATGCGGTTTGTTTGCGCCAAAATTGGTCACAAACCCCAAGTGTTGTGAAAGCACCAGTGTATGAATACAGATCAACAAATATTCAAACACAAATCTCAGATCTAAGCAAACAACTAACATCAATCCAAAAATAATGAACAGTGACACAAGATTTATAGTGGTTCGGCTATCTCCGGCCTACGTCCACTTCAAGGTTTTTATGATTTTATTGCTCGATGCTTGAAGATTACAGTTTCTTATCGCGTAATACAGTAGTTTTTATGAGCTAAGTGAATCTAAGGCAGCCGTGATGATCTGGAGTAAATCTGGCAGAGTCTGGGTGCTCTTTAGCTCTTGAAATTGTCCAACCCCTTTTCTGAATGACCAGGGGCTCTATTTATAGGCGTAGGAGGCTGATATTTCGCCTAAATTGAGGGGAGACCAGTTCTGGCATGTGAGGGGACCCATATAGCCGAGATCTGGAGATCCGGGCCCACTTTGGGATCGATTCGACCCTTGGTTCGAATCGATCAAGAAATTGTCCAATCAAGCTGAAATTTGGTGTGGACATTCTTCAACATGTGCTCAAGCTTCTGTGAAAATTTCATGGCGTTTGGACTTGTAGAACTTGAGTTATGATCGATTCAATATGGTGTTTTTCGCTTCCTGGAGTCGTTCGAATCGATACCTTCGAATCCATAGGGTCGACTCCATCTCCTAGCACGTGAAGGCAATGACGTGGTGCGCATGCTTCGGGTCAACCCCCCTTTTTCTCCGAGTTTTACTGAGTCGAACCCGGGGTTTCAGCTAGGCGGACTTGGCAGATTCAAGGCAATCGATTCGAAGGCATGTTTCTTCGAATCGATGGAATTGGTGCTTGGTCGAATCGATCCAGATATGCCACTGTGGATCGATTCGAAGTTATCTCAATGTGGGGGTTCGAAAATGCTGGAGTCGAAGTTCCTATCACTGCATGGATTCGGAGGTAATGGAGTCGAAGAAAAGGTTCCCTCTATCGATTCGAAGCAACGTAGGCCTAATGGATTCGAACTTGACGGAGGCGAAGCTTTGCTCCTTTTGATCGATACGGAGGTCGTGCTCTGTTGATTCGAAGGTCTTCATGGTGATGGATTCGAATCTTGGTCGATTCGAATACAATGAACAACATATTTCCTTAATCTTGCAACGTTCGTATTTTGAGCATACGTACTCAGATCGACTTTAAATTTGGAACGTTGGTTTCTACGGCTTCGCTTGACGTGTCTTATCAATTGCAGCCCGATCCGGACTCGGACAAAATTCATCGATATCCATGGTGAACCTGCGATGCACAATCGATGTTCATGACTAATAATCATTGATTTTCAGTTAATCTTTGGGTATCTCGGCTTTGCCAAAAGTTGGGATAACATTTTGCCCCCCAAAACATGCCTTTTGGTAAAAGGCGTGTTTTGATCAGTCTCAAATTAAATGCAGTGAGTTCATGTGTATCTCATAGCTTATAGCATTTTCAATCAAGTCCATGGCTGTTCGAAGCCGAATTGTTATCAGTTCCTTCCAGTAGAAGTTAAGAATGAAATTCTGAAGCCTCTCCGGACTGTCGATGGTCACTCCGAACCCTTGTCAAACCCATTCTAGATTTAGCGATTGAATAGAAAGGTCCTATTGCACTCCGGCGTTGCTTTCTATCCCTTGCACTCTGGCCCTAGCTAGGACGTATAGCGATGTCTTGGTCATTCTGGACCGATCGTAGCCTCTCTGGGCTCTTACTGGATCCCATCCTGTCACTCTCCGGTGAAGGGGAAACAACGATGAGTGAGCCGATCCTGTCGCTCTCCGGCGAAGCGGCTACACCCCCTGCACTCCGGTTCAGTGTTTTTGAACATTAAGCGATGTCATGACCTAAATCTTTAGGCCGATCATAGCCTCTCCGGGCTCTTGCTGGATCCCATCCTGTCACTCTTCGGTGAAGAGGAAACAACGTTAAGTGAGTCAATTCTATCGCTCTCTGGCGAAGCGACTCACTTCTTGCACTCCGGTTCAGTGTATCTGAACATTAAGCGAGGTCATGGCCTAAATCGTGGGCCGATCATAGCCTCTCCGGGCTCTTATTGAATCCCGATCCAATCACTCTCCGGTGAATGGGAAACGATGCTTAAGTGAGTCGATCCTGTCGCTCTCCGGCGAAGCAACTCACTTCTTGCACTCCGGACCCCGCCTCTCCGGGTAAGGTCATAAAGCGATCATGTTTATATTGATATTTAATGTTCATCCTTTAACTCTCCGGTTAAAAGGTTTATTTTAATAAGTGTTTCTTTATTAAATTCAAATCCTAGATGTTCAATCTCAAACACCAGGAAAAACAAGACAATGCCTCTCCGGGCGGAGCGGTCTATTTCCATCTTAGAGCATGCCTAGGGATCTCTCCGGTTCCCGTACATGAGTAAGTGGGATAGTCGTTTTATTTTGGAAATCAAATCTAAGAAAACTAATCGACCAGAGTCCAAATCTTGAACTTGGCCCTTGCCATCACGATTAGTTGATGACGAGTCGTGATCCCGATCCAGGATCATTCCTATTAGGTGGAGGTTGTTCAGGTCTTACTATCGTTGCCCGTTCTCTGATATATTGTGGCAACCTACCACTCCTGGCATGTTCTTCCACCTCATCCCTTAGGTGGCGGCATTCGTCGGTTGTGTGCCCATCTAACTCATGGAACAGGCAATATTTTCCGGTTCTACGTTCCCGCTCTGTGGGATCTCTCCTCGGTGGTTTTCGATAGGGGAGTTGCCCCCGAGTTTCAGCGTAAATCCTTTCTAGGCTTGTCGTCAAATCTGTGTATTGCCTGAATCTAGGCTCTCGGAATTTCTTCCGTTTATCAGGACCATCATGTGCGTCATCCTGCTTTCTCTTTCCTTTGTCTGCCCCGGACTGTTCCCTAGCGGTTCCTTCGCCTTGCGCAACATTTATTTCCTGCCTCTCGGCTCGTGATTCCTCTAATCGAATGAATTTTTCAGCTTCATGGAAAAACTCTCCAAGATCTTGCGGTGGATCTTTAGTCAAAGAGTCTTTGAATTCGGTGCCTTCTCCAACTCCTGCCACTGCCGCCATCAAAATCATCGATGGGTCCGGGAGATCTACAGAAGCCACCGTTGCATTAAATCGTAACAGAAAATCTTTTATGGACTCTCCGGTCCTTTGCTTTATTGATGCTAAAGTCATCACGCTCTTGGGTCGCGTTATGTGAACCCTAAACTGCTTCATGAAACAATCCACAAGCTCGCCCCATGTCCTGATTGATCCTGTCTCTAGCTGTCTAAACCAAAGTGCAGCCAAATCTGATAAGAATAAGGGGAAACATCGTGCCATTACTTCCTCAGATGCTCCCAGCACTTCCATGTGTCTGATATATCTGGTGATATGCATGGTTGGGTCTGACTTTCCATCATAAGGATCCAGCATCGGTAGTTTGAACTTTGGAGGGTTCCTTGCATTTCGGATATTTGGAGCGAACGGATTTCGACTAACCTCTTCCAATCCTCCGCCTGACAATCCCCCTCTCATGAGTCGTCTCACTAGGCCAATCATTCTTTCATCTCCATCTAGGGGTTGCCCCCTTGTCATGTCTCTGTCTTGCCCTCCGAGTCTTGTAGGGAATTCTGGTACGTACTCTTCGGGTGGTTCGTTAGCATTTATGTTGGCCCTAGCCGGTTGAGCTCCTTCCAAAGGTCCTTCCGCGTCGGATCTTGCGGGCCTGCCCCCAAGCCCTTGTTGATTGCCTTCTGGTTCTGTATTCTGTCCTCCGTTGGGTTCCATAGCCCTAGCTCCTTGTTCCACATTCACAGCCGCTGTAGCTGGTCCAGGGTTCTGTGTCCCTGCAGCTCTCATCTGCTCGAAGAAATTCTACAGCATCTCTTGTTGGCTTTTCATCATTCTTTCTTGCATTAGGTTATTCATAGCCTCCATCTCATCTCTAGTAATGTAGATCGAAGCTTGTCCTTCTCCAGCGCCAGAGGATGCCTCTTGACTTCCTGCCTGTTGGCTCCTCTCAGTTCTTTGTCTAGTTTGTCGAGTCATTGTAGAGTCAAATCTGAATCCTTAAAATTCCAAATCTAAACTTTGAATTTGGTGTAGCGGGTGCTAGTTCTTCTCAGTGAAAGCACCAAAGTGTTTGCGCCAAAATTGGTCACAAACCCCAAGTGTTGTGAAAGCACCAGTGTATGAATACAGATCAACAAATATTCAAACACAAATCTCAGATCTAAGCAAACAACTAACATCAATCCAAAAATAATGAACAGTGACACAAGATTTATAGTGGTTCGACTATCTCCGGCCTACGTCCACTTCAAGGTTTTTATGATTTTATTGCTCGATGCTTGAAGATTACAGTTTCTTATCGCGTAATACAGTAGTTTTTTTGAGCTAAGTCTGAATCTAAGGCAGCAGTGGTGATCTGGAGTAAATCTGGCAGAGTCTGGGTGCTCTTTAGCTCTTGAAATTGTCCGACCCCTTTTCTGAATGACCAGGGGCTCTATTTATAGGCGTAGGAGGCTGATATTTCGCCTAAATTGAGGGGAGACCAGTTCTGGCATGTGAGGGGGCCCATATAGCCGAGATCTGGAGATCCGGGCCCACTTTGGGATCGATTCGACCCTTGGTTCGAATCGATCAAGAAATTGTCCAATCAAGCTGAAATTTGGTGTGGACATTCTTCAACATGTGCTCAAGCTTCTGTGAAAATTTCATGGTGTTTGGACTTGTAGAACTTGAGTTATGATCGATTCAATATGGTGTTTTTCGCTTCCTGGAGTCGTTCGAATCGATACCTTCGAATCCATAGGGTCGACTCCATCTCCTAGCACGTGAAGGCAATGACGTGGTGCGCGTGCTTCGGGTCAACCTCCCTTTTTCTCCGAGTTTTACTGAGTCGAACCCGGGGTTTCAGCTAGGCGGACTTGGCAGATTCAAGGCAATCGATTCGAAGGCATGTTTCTTCGAATCGATGGAATTGGTGCTTGGTCGAATCGATCCAGATATGCCACTGTGGATCGATTCGAAGTTATCTCAATGTGGGGGTTCGAAGATGCTGGAGTCGAAGTTCCTATCACTGCATGGATTCGGAGGTAATGGAGTCGAAGTAAAGGTGCCCTCTATCGATTCGAAGCAACGTAGGCCTAATGGATTCGAACTTGACGGAGGCAAAGCTTTGCTCCTTTTGATCGATACGGAGGTCATGCTCTGTTGATTCGAAGGTCTTCATGGTGATGGATTCGAATCTTGGTCGATTCGAATACAATGAACAACATATTTCCTTAATCTTGCAACGTTCGTATTTTGAGCATACGTACTCGGATCGACTCAAAATTTGGAACGTTGGTTTCTACGGCTTCGCTTGACGCGTCTTATCAATTGCAGCCCGATCCGGACTCGGACAAAATTCATCGATATCCATGGTGAACCTGCGATGCACAATCGATGTTCATGACTAATAATCATTGATTTTCAGTTAATCTTTGGGTATCTCGGCTTTGCCAAAAGTTGGGATAACACGGTTATAATCTCTTTTTATTTCTTAACCATACATTTTCTCTTTGCTGAATTTTTTTAAGGAATATTAACCTTAAAACAATAACCTTAAATAGATAATCAACTCAGTATAAATACATGATTAAATTTCTCTTAAACTCGTATACAAACTTTACAAATAAATAAACATTCTCTTTACAATGTCGTCTCTAGACAGCTCCAATCCCACATCGATCATCTTCAGCACCCCTTCTACGGATTCCTCAAAAAAATCCACTCCGGTGTATATTCCAGTAAAGATTACTCCATCTCCGACTCATCATACTGGATATACACCGACCAGGAAGCGAGCTAAGAAAAACTTAGACTTCGGCCAACATCTACCAAAGAAAAAATTGATGAAATCCATCACTATCAATGTGAGACTTTAGGATTACAACATGAAATGTATTATGAACAAAAAAACCATGAAAGGCGATTAAATTTCCTTGAACAATTTGCTCTCAAATTCCGTGGATCGTCTGCAAAGCAAAGTGTGCACAATCTGTCTCCCCAACATCCTCATGTGTCTCCGAATTCTTGGGAACAAGGCGCTCAACATAATTTTTGGTCTCTTGTACATCCATTACATGAAATCACCAAAGTTGAACCAAGCTCAGACGACTCCAAGACTTCGAGAAATTAAAATCTATTTTTTTGTATGTTTATAAATTCAATATTGTACTATAGATAAGTAATATGTTTATTGAAATAATAATTATATTTTTTTAACATCAGAATAAAGCTAAAAAACATATACATACATATATATAGTTTATAAATTAACTAATTTAAGAATAAACTAAAAGAAAGCTTGACCTCAATAAAAAAACAGTTTTAGCCGGCTGATAATATAGAATCAGCCTACTGAACATTCAAAGAAACCCAATTTTTTTTTACAGAACTCAACCGCCGGAACACCACCCACCAGCCGACTGAATTGTATCAAAATTGCACTATATTTCTATGGGTTGAACTTTCCTGCATATCAGCCGGCTAATCCCTCAACATAGCCGACTGAATATTCAAAGCTTCAAGATTTAACTCAGTATTCAGCCGACTGACCACTGCATTATAGCCGACTGAATTAGAGCATTTTCACTATAAACTTGCAGGTTCAAAATTCCTGCATACCAGCCGACTGTCTTCACCCATTCAGCCGACTGACTCGCCAGTTTTCAATTTTTTAAAATAGATCAACATATTTCCCAACACACCTATTCACTCAAACCCTATATAACTCTCATAACTCCTATCTACTCCTTCATTCTTACCTTACCTAAACACTCATTATTCCAAAAGTAACCCAAATACAAACCCTAGCCTCCTTAAAAAATTCAATTTTTATTCGAGATTTCATCAACCAAATGGCACCAACATCCAAAAGAGCTCGTGAATCAACAATCGGACCATCCGAGAGGCAAATTCATGCTTGGCTACATAATGAAACGGCGGTCAATAGATTCAACACAATAAGGAATTCTAAGTTATTTGACGCCACTTTCATGAAGTTCTCCGACTTCAACGGGTACGCAATTAGAGAAATAGCCGAGGCTCACGGCATCGATTCGCTCATTGGGTATGATTCTAGTAATGTCAAAATCTACCATCTCTTAATTAAACCTTTCTTTGCAAATATGAATCTCGACCACCAAGATCCCCGAAACAAGGATGATTGCATATGGACCTTGGTGTGTGGAGTAAAGATTTATTTACCTCTTCAACGACTAGGCCACATACTAAGATGTCCATCCGAAGGGTCGGATATAGACGATGTTGAGGTAGATATGTATAATTATGTCGAAGTTTTACATCTCTTTTTATCGGATGATTTGACTATTTTGAAATCTAGTGCCTTACGTTCGAAGGCACAAATCATTCACCGAGCACTCATTCGATCATTACAGCCCCGGACCAGAAGCTAGGAAAAGGTCTACAAATGGGATTTTCAAGCCCTATATGCTATTTACTCATCTCAACAAGTAAATTGGGGAAAACTTATATTGGATTAATTCCTCACCATCAATCATAAGAGAAGCTACAAGACACTTCACTATGGAGCTTATATCAAGCGCATCCTACCAAATTTCGGAGTTCCATTACCCGATTCAGATTTCATGACCATCGAAGAGCTTTACTCAAAGACTCTAATCTAACGGGTCTTCCTAAATGCCCCGAACATCAACCAACTATTAGCTTTCAACAACAGTGTAACACCCCATATTGTTGGTATATTTAGGATATTTAATTAGTTAAATAAAATAAAATAATGTGTTGATTAGGGGATCGAGATTCGATTTAATCAAAGGGTAGCCGTGCCATTCAACCTATGAATTAAAATAAGAGTTAAATTGAAATAGAGGAGGGGTAAAATAGGAAAGAGGCCATTCCTATATCCCTTAAACTTGGTCGTGCATTCTCCTATACACGTTCATTTCATTTTATCAAAAATTTTACACAAGAGGTCGGCCACCATTAACAAGAGAAAGGGGAAAAAGATAGAGAAAAGGTAGGAAGAAGCTTAAGCAAATCAAATCCATTCACATCTCAATCTCTTTAAGCTCTAAAGCTAAGGTGAATGATGTTTACATCTCATATATCTTTTGTTTTCGGTTTTATGATAAAACCCGAACCTAGTTGAAATGATTTGCCATTTTTTTGAATGATGGAATGATTATATATACTTGTTGATGATTTATGATTGTTCATATAGATTTTATGACATGTTTTGATATGAAAACCCTATTAAACGACATCCAAACGCCTTACAAATTTTTATATAGACCAGAAATATTATTTTGGAGATGAGTTTCAATTTTCAGAATTTTCTAAATTTTTGTGGAATTTATATGAATTTTCTAATAAATAAAATGTTAATTTGGATTATAAATTATCTGCGGTTAAATAATAAAAGGTTTGGGTTTGAAATTTTTATATGTTGGAGAACATATTAAAATCGATTTTCTGTAATTTTTGTAGATTTTTCCTAAGTGTTTTAATGGATATATAAAATTATTTAAGGTACAAGACTTAAATGTTTTATATATTTATAAAAGGAGAAGGGGCTTTTTACAAATAATCCAAATAGTTAGTTCTGAAAATTGCAGCACTTTTTAGTGGTAAATAAAAGAGGCAACCAATCAAAATTTGACACGTAAAGTAGGTTAGGTGAAAAGAACTATTTGCTACATGCTTTTTACTGTTTTGTTGCTTTTGGCACCTGCTTCCGCCTTGGTTGGCTTTCGACCAAGTCCCTCCGCCTTCAACACCATCGAAACCAATGCGTATGGTATCAATATATTGGTACGTAGCGAATTGGATAGAAGGCGAAAGGCATGAGTTCGAAACCATGGGTTCCGAAGGGATTGAAGCACCACTTTGCTTTTAAATTAAAAATGCGCCTGCTTGCTTTCTACTAAATGGCTTTTGATTGAGTAGCTTTCAACTAGGTCAAATGGATTTAAAGAAATGGTTTCGATTGGGTTGCTCTTTTGTTTTAAATGATTGCTTTCGACTAAGTCGAAACCTTTTGTTGCCGCCTTTTTACATTTTGACCCAGATGGTTTTGAAAGGGTACTTGTTTTCTAAAATTTGGCCACTTCTCCAATGCTTTCAAAGGGATGGTTTCGACACCATCACTTCTTTACTTAGAAAATGGTTTCGAAACAGATGCTTTCAGCTTAAATGTTTTTAAGACCTTGTTTCTATGATTGAAGTAAAACTCAAATGGTTTTGAAAGAGACAGGTTTAAATGGTTTCAAAGTAGATGATTTCTACTTTAATGGGTTTCTGATCGTTTTGTGCTACTTAAAGGCATAATCCAATGGGTTTCGACTGAAACAGTTTTTAAAGGTTTCGAAGGGGTAAATTTTTGTATGGTTTCGAAAGGTTTCCACATGTTTTAAATTAGACCCAAAGGCTTTTGAAAGGTTTAGTATTTTAATGCTTTCGAAAGGGTTTAATTAATGTTTTCGAAGGGGTGGTTCCCCAAGGTCTCGAAAGGGTTGAAGGGAAAGGTTTTTCCTATGTTTTCGAAAGGCAATATTTAAAGATTTTAAAGAGGGATATCTAATGTTTTGAAACTTTCGAAGGAAAGACTTTTAATGGTTTCGAAAGGGTCACTTTCAATGGTTTCGAAAGGGTTACCTTCAAGGATTTGAAAAAGGTTGTTTAAAGGTTTTAAACAATGGTTTCAAAGGTATTAAATAGGCAATATAGCCTAAGTATTTTCAAGTTAAAAAGGTTTTAACTTGTTTTGGAAGGATAGCTAATCCTCATTAAAATTCATAAACATTATTTTGTGTAAAGTATATATAGCATGGCAAAATAGCTTAGAGTAAAGCTAAGAATATATTTTCCTTGTATAAGTATGTTTTGAAAGGTTAAATCATTTTGAAAAGGTTTTCAAGGAAAAGGATGAAGGGTAGTTAACCCTAAAAAAATGATTCGGACAGTTAGTCCAGTTTGCGGACAGTTAGTCCAGTTTGTAGGCAGTCAGCCCAGTTTTCGGACAAATAGTCCATTTATTACTTGTGAACAGATAGTTCATTAGTTGCCTGATTATAGCCTAACAGACTTAGCTATTATTATCATTATTATATCAGTTTGATTAACCAGTTTGGTTACAGGAAAGGATTTGCAAAATATATGTTTTAAAGAGGATATTACCGAGGGGAAAGCCGTTCTGCTAAGCGGCGTGGTCTCACTTAATATCAGTAAACCGAGATGTAACAATATTATTCACACCAGGCTTTATGTCTGACTCAAAGTTTTTGTTTTCCGCTAAAACTCTCTGGTGCTCAAAATTGATTTGAGTAGGCTGAGGGTTAAGGTTTTAGAAATTTTGGCGAATAAAGCTTCCGGAGACGAGCAGGTGGCTGACGGATTGCTAATTAGGAGTTATAATTTTACCATGTTTTGATTCTGCTGTGTATATTAAGTCAGATATGACTATAGTGACTCTGATCAACCAAGGGGGTATCGTCATATGTCGCTCTTGGCGTAATTTTGTAATGATCATATTTGATCTTTACTTGGAAAACGATATGGGATTATGTAATTTGGATACAAATTTGTTTTGAAATGTAATCAGTAAAATAGTGTTTTTGAAAATCTGTGAATTTGTTCACATTCAAGTGCTTCTAATATCATGGATACCATTAGCATTACCGTATTTTGTCACCAGAAGTTAATACTATGGATGATTGCATCATTTGTAGCGCTTAACTTTTGGCCTCTAGATATAGGATGTTAAAACTTGGTATCGGAGCATAGGTTTATGAAAAACTTTAAACCAAAAATGGTTTTTAAAACATAATCCTAAGGAATTAGAGTAAGATTGAGGTATGAGATAATGCTATAGTAAAGTACTTTACTTGTATTTGCTATATATAAGTATACGCTTTATCTCTAGTCTCCTATCTTTGTTAGGTTATTTTTTCGTATCTTATGGGGTCTGAATACAGATATGGATGGTAGAAGAGGAAGAGTTAACCCAGGAGGGGAGGGCATCGATGGGAATGCAGGACCTAATGCGAGGAGAACCCAAGGTCAGGCACAAGCAGAGAATGTAGGTGTTGGAGTCCCACAAGTGTACATGGGAGCCATGTATCAGTTTTTTGTGAATATGATGCAAGCTAGAATTGCAGCTGGAGTGGAAGGAAGAGATGCTGCAGGAGCAGGAGTTTCGGAAGTTTCGGTAGTTACCCATTATGCTAAGCTGAGCGGAGATTATGCTAAGCTTGGGGGGAAGCCATTTCTAGGAACAGAGGATGCTATAGAGGTGGAAAATTGGTTGCTGCACTATGAGAGAATCTTTGCAAACTTGGGGCTCAATGATGAGCAGAAGAGGAGGCTTGCTTTGAGACAGCTATAGGGAGTGGCTTTGTTTTGGTGGAACAGTGTGACGGTTGGTGTGGATGAGGAAACCTTAACATGGGCAGATTTCAAGGGGAGGTTCCAGGAGAGGTTTATGTTAGCGATGGCACAGTCAGCTCTGATCAGAAAGTTTGCTGAATTAGAGTAGGGAGAGATGTCTATTTTGGAGTATACCAGAAGGTTCGAGGAGTTAGCCAGATCAGGGTATGCTTCTCTGGATACAATAATGAAGAGGAATGAGAAGTTTATCAGAGGGTTGAAGCCCGAGTTAGCAAGGGCTACATTACCTCATATTAGAGATCCTTCTGATTTTGTAGTGGAGATGGCCTTAAGGCATGAGGAGATGATTAATTCTCTAGAGAAGAGTAAGGGTAAGGAGGTCCAGGTGGGGCAGGGCCAGAAGAGGAAGTTCTTTCCTAAGAAAGGTGTTCAAAAGGGTGGAGTAGCTAAAATAGGGAAGTCTGAAATTTTTTGCTTCAAGTGCGATAAGAAGGGGCATTTTGCTAGTGAGTGTCGTGCTGGAAAGGCAAAGGAGGTAGCCGGGAAGAAGAATGTCAGGTGCTTCAACTGCGACCAGATTGGCCATTATAAGAACTAGTGAAAGGAGCCCGCTAAGGATGGAAAGGGCAAGGTGTATGCATTGGAGCCCGCTACTTCGAAGCCAACGACTCAGAAGAAAGGAAATGCAGTTTTGGGTGTCACGCTTCAGATTCATGGTATGTCTGTTAGCATTCTATTTGATACTGGTGCATCACATTCTTTTACATCTAGATGTTTGATAGATAAGCTTAACCTAGAACCCACATATTTAGTTACTTCCTTATGGGTTGCGAATCCAATAGGAGGGCATGCAACTCTAGGGTTGAGATGTGACCAGCTAGAATTTGACTTGTTAGGTCATGCTTTTGTTTGTAGTTTGCATGTGTTTGATTCTGTAGGGTTCGGAATTATTCTTCGGATGGATTGGTTAAGTGAGTACGATGCTAAGATATTTTGCCAGGATAGGAAAATATCACTTAGACACCCTGATTGTAGTGATCGTATAGTTTATACCATAGAAGGTTCTAACAGTGAGGTGAATGTTTTGTTGGGTGTTATGGAGTTGGAAGATGTGTTGAGTTGAGTTTTCGTGGTTAGAGAATTCAAAGATGTTTTTGAGCCTGTAGTTGGACTACCACCGAAACGAGCTATTGAGTTTCAGGTAGGTTTGGTTTCGAGAGCAGAACCAGTGAGTAGGCCGCCAAGCAGAATGACCCCTTCAGAGATGAGGGAGTTGAAGGTGTAGTTGGTGGATTAAGAAGGTAAGAGTTTTATCAGGCTAAGTAGTTCGCCTTAGGGAGTAGCCGCAGTGTTTGCTAAGAAGCCGGACGGATCGTTGAGGCTTTGTATCGATTATCGTAAGTTGAATGAGAGGACAATTAAGAATCGATATCCATTGCCGAGGATTGACGATTTGTTCGACCAGTTGAGTGGAGCCAAGATATTCTCGCAGTTGGATTTGGCAACAGGTTTCCATCAGCTCAGAGTAGCAGAGGATAGTATAACTTTGACGGCTTTTAGGACCAGATATGGGTCGTACGAATGGTTAGTTATGCCGTTCGGACTGACTAATGCACCGGCTTTCTTTGTGTATTTGATAAACCGAAGTTCTCCGAGAGCACTTCGATAGGTTCGTATTGGTTTTATAGATGATATCTTGATATACTCTAAGGATGAAAGGGAGCATGAAGTTCATCTTAGGTGGTGCATGAGACGCTTAGGCAGCATCAGTTGAAGGCGAAGTTTTCGAAATGTCTTTTCTTAAAAAAGGAAGTGAAGTTTCTTGGCCATGTAGTCTCAGAGAAGGGGTTGTCAGTAGATCCGACTAAGATTGAAGCGGTGAATAATTGGAAGAGACCCGAGACGGTGACGGAGATAAAGAGTTTCCTTGGATTGGCTGGTTATTATCGGAGATTCATTAAGGATTTTTCGCGAATAGTGGCACCGATGACCAAGCTAACAAAAAAGGATGTAAAGTTTGTGTGGATCGATAAGTGTGAGGAAGCATTCTAGAGTTTGAAACACTTGTTGACCCATGCATCAGTTTTGGTTGTTCAGGAAGGGAATCAGGATTTGGTGGTTTATATGGATGCGTGTGGAATAGGATTAGGAGCTGTGCTGATGTAGAGAGGTAAAGTGATTGCCTATGCTTATAGACAGCTTAGACCGCATGAGGTCAGGTATTCGACGCATGATTTGGAATTGACAGTAGTGATTTTTTCGTTGAAGGTGTGGAGACATTATCTTTTGGGAGAAAGGTGTGAGTTATATATAGATCATAAGTCACTGAAATATTTGTTCTCTCAGAAAGAGCTAAACATAAGATAGCAGAGGTGGTTAGAGTTTATTGCCGCTTATGATTTTGGGATCGAGTACACACCAGGGAAAGGCAATAAGGTTGCAAATGCTCATAGCATGAAACATCAGAATGCAGTGTTGGCGATGATAGCTGGGTGAAAAGATTTGGAAGCATTAGCAGATTGCAGAGTGCAGTGGAGATCTGAGGCTGGGTCTAGCGGAGAAACCGTAGTATTATCTTGTTTGGAAGTTCGACCAGTGATAATCGAAAAATTGCTTCTAAACAGGAAGAAGATCCGGTATTAGCCGAACAGATCAGGAAGTTAAGAGATGGAACCGAGAGCGATGACTTGAAAGATTTTAGTCTTGATCAGAATTGAAGGTTGAGAAAGAAAGGAAGATTATGCGTTCCGAGTGTAGGAAACATAAGGAAAGAAGTCTTGGAGGAATGCCATCGTTAGAAGTTCTCTATTCATCCAGTAGGAACTAAGATGTATCAGGATATGAAGAGGAGTTTCTTCTGGGAAGGTATGAAGCAGGATATTGGCTTATGGGTAAAGCAGTGCTTGATTTACCAACATGCAAAGGCTGAACGCCAAAAGCCAAGTAGGTTGCTTCAGCCATTAGATATTTCGGTATGGAAATGGGATTCTATTTCTATGGATTTTATTGACAGGTTGCCAAGGTCGAACAAGGGAAATGATAATATATGGGTCATAGTGGACAGACTGACCAAGAGTGCCCATTTCATTCCAGTTAAGTCAACCAGAATGACATCTGTTTTGGCAAAGTTGTTTATGAAAGCCGTAGTTAGACTGCACAGAGTTCCTAGTGGCATAGTAAGTGATATAAATCTCTTATTCACTAGCGAGTTCTGAAAGAGTCTGCAGGAAGTTTTGGGAACCAAGCTTAAGATGAGTACCGCTTACCATCCGCAGACGGATAGGCAAACAGAAAGAGTTAACAAAATCTTGAAATATTTGTTAGGAGCTTGTGTATTAGATTGCGGGGGATCATGGGAGGACCATCTGCATTTAGTCGAGTTTTCATTTAATAACATTTATCAGACTAGTAATGGGATGGCGTCGTTTGAAGCTTTGTATGGAAGGCCATGCAAATCTCCCGTATGTTGGTTAGAGACCGGGGATAAGTTGGTTCTTGGTCCAGATTTGGTCAGAGAAGCTGCAGAAAGGATTGAGGTCATTTGAGTAGAATGAAGGAGGCTCAGTTTAGGAAGAAGAGTTATGCAGATAAAAGACGGAAAAATTTAGAGTTCTCAGTTGGAGATCAGGTTTTCGTCGAAGTGTCACCGATGAAGGGTGTGATTAGATTTGAGAAATCAGAAAAGTTAGCACTGAGATTCGTTGGACCTTTTCCTATTGTTGGGAGGATCAGGAAACTCGAATATAGAGTTGAGTTATCGAGCAGTTTGACAGGAGACCATGATGGTTTCCATGTTTCTCATCTCAGAAAGTGTGTTAGAGACCCGAAGACTACTATTGCACCGACTGTGCTAGATGACTTAGTTGTAGAACCGGATTTGACTATAGTGAGGAAGCCTATTCGTATTGTTGCGAGAGATGAGAAGAGGCTTAGAACCAAGACGGTCAGATTAGTCAAAGTCTAGTGGAGCGACGATGATAGGGACTGTACTTGGGAGATTGAGAGCAAGATTAGAGATAGTTATCCTGACTTATTTGATGGTATGTTTTACCTCTTTGTTTGATCTATTATGTACCTTATCGTAATTTCAAGGACGAAATTCTTTAAGGTAGGGAGTTTGTAACACCTCATATTTTTGGTAACATTATTTAGGATATTTAATTAGTTAAATTAAATAAAATAATGTGTTAATTAGGGGACTGAAATTCAATTTAATCAAAGGGTAGCCGTGCCATTCAACCTATGAATTAAAATAAGAGTTAAATTGAAATAGAGGAGGGGTAAAATAGGAAAGAGGCCATTCCTATATCCTTTAAACTTGGTCGTGCATTCTCCTATACACGTTCATTTCATTTTATCAAATTTTTTAAACAAGAGGTCGGCCACCATTAACAAGAGAAAGGGGAAAAAGATAGAGAAAAGAATGGAAGAAGCTTAAGCAAATCAAATCCATTCACATCTCAATCTCTTTAATCTCTAAAGCTAAGGTGAATAATGTTTACATCTCATATTTCTTTTATTTTCGGTTTTAGGATGAAACCCGAACCTAGTTGAAATGATTTGCCATGTTTTTGAATGATGGAATGATTATATATACTTGTTGATGATTTATGTTTGTTTATATAGATTTTATGACATGTTTTGATATGGAAACCCTATTAAATGACATCCAAATGCCTTGCGAATTTTTATATAGACCAGAAATATTATTTTGGAGATGGGTTTCAATTTTTAGAATTTTTAAAATTTTTGTGGAATTTATATGAATTTTCTAGTAAAGAAAATGTTAATTTTGATTATAAATTATTTACGGTTAAATAATAAAAGGTTTGGGTCTGAAATTTTTATATGTTGGAAAACATATTAAAAAAGATTTTTTGGAATTTTTGTAGATTTTTCCTAAGTGTTTTAATGGATATATAAAATTATTTAAGGTATGAGACTTAAATGTTTTATATTTTTATAAAAGGAGAAGGGGCTGTTTACAAATAATCCAAATAGTTAGTTCTGAAAATTGCAGCACTTTTTAGTGGTAAAGAAAAGAGGCAACCAATCAAAATTTGACATGTAAAGTAGGTTAGGTGAAAAGAACTATTTGCTACATGCTTTTTACTATTTTGTTGCTTTCGGCACCAGCTTCCGCCTTGGTTGGCTGTTGACCAAGTCCCTCCGCCTTCAACACCATTGAGACCAATGCGCATGGTATTAATATATTGGTACGTAGCGAATTGGATAGAAGGCAAAAGGCATGAGGTCAATACCATGGGTTTCGAAGGGATCGAAGCACCACTTTGCTTTTAAATTAAAAATGCGCCTGCTTGCTTTCGACTAAATGGCTTCGACTAAGTAGCTTTCGACTTGGTTAGCTTTCGACTAGGTCAAATGGATTTAAAGAAATGGTTTCGATTGGGTTGTGCTTTTGTTTTAAATGATTGCTTTCGACTAAGTCGAAATCTTTTGCTGCCTCCGTTTTACCTTTCGACCCAAATGGTTTCGAAGG
Organism: Allium fistulosum; assembly: GCA_030737815.1. Classification (NCBI taxonomy): domain Eukaryota; kingdom Viridiplantae; phylum Streptophyta; class Magnoliopsida; order Asparagales; family Amaryllidaceae; genus Allium; species Allium fistulosum. The sequence continues at coordinate 581,221,726 of CM060906.1, read as the reverse complement.
GGTACTTTGTTTTCTAAAATTTGGCCACTTCTCCAATGCTTTCGAAGGGATGGTTTCGACACCATCACTTCTTTGCTTAGAAAATGGTTTCGAAATAGGTGCTTTCGACTTAAATGTTTTAAAGCCCATTTTTCCATGATTGTAATAAAACCTAAATGGTTTCGAAAGAGACAGTTTTAAATTGTTTCGAAACAGATGCTTTCGACTTTAATGGGTTTTTGATCCTTTTGCTATACTTGAAGGCATAATCCAAAGAGTTTCGACCGAAACAGTTTTTAAAGGTTTCGAGGGGGTAAATTTTTGAATGGTTTCGAAAGGTTTGCACATGTTTTAAATTGGACCCAAAGGCTTTCGAAAGGTTTAGTATTTTAATGCTTTTGAAATGGTTTTAGTGAATGGTTTCGAAGGGGTGGTTCCCCAGGGTTTCGAAAGGGTTGAAGGGAAAGGTTTTTCCTATGTTTTTGAAAGGCAGTATCTAAAAGTTTTAAAGAGGGATGTCTAATGTTTTGAAGCTTTTGAAGGAAAGACTTTTAATAGTTTCGAAAGGGTCACTTTCAATGGTTTCAAAAGGGTTACCTTCAAGGGTTTCGAAAGGGTTGTTTAAAGGTTTTAATGTATTAAATATGTAATATAGCCTAAGTATTTTCAAGTTAAAAAGGGTTTTAACTTGTTTTGGAAGGATATCTAATCCTCATTAAAATTCATCAACATTATTTTGCGTAAAGTATATATAACATGACAAAATAACTTAGAGTAAAGATAAGAATATATTTTCCTTGTATAAGTATGATTTAAAAGGTTAAATAATTTTGAAAAGGTTTTCAAGGAAAAAGATGAAGGGTAGTTAACCCTAAGAAAATGATTCGATCAGATAGTCCATTTTGATTCAGACAATTAGTCCAGTTTGCATACAGTTAGTCTAGTTTGCAGGCCGTCAGCCCAATTTTCGGACAGATAGTCCATTTATTACTTATGAACAGATAGTTCATTAGTTACCTAATTATAGCTTAACGGACTTAGCTATTATTATCATTATTATATCAGTTTGATTAACCAGTTTGGTTGTAGGAAAGGATTTGCAATATGTTTTAAAGAGGATATTAGCGAGAGGAAACCCGTTATGCTAAGCGGCGTAGTCTCACTTAATATCAGTAAACCGAGATGTAACTGGATTATTAGCACCAGGCTTTATGTCTGACTCGAAGTTTTTTTTTCCCCTTAAACTCTCGGATGCTCAAAATTGATTTGAGTAGGCTGAGGGTTAAGGTTTTAGAAATTTTGGCGAATAAAGCTTCCGGAGACGAGCAGGTGGCTGATGAATTGCTAATTAGGAGTTATAGTTTTATCTTGTTTTGATTCCGCTGTGTATATTAAGTCAGATATGACTATAGTGATTGTGATCAACCAGGGGGCATCGTCTTATGTCGCCCTTGGTGTAATTTTGTAATGATTATATTTGATCTTTACCTCGGAAACAATATAGGATTATGTAATTTTGATATGAATTTGTTTTGAAATGTAATCAGTAAAATGTTGTATTTGCAAATCTATGAATTTGTTCATATTCAAGTGCTTCTGATATTATGGATATCATTAGCATTACCGTATTTTGTCAGCAGAAGTTAATACCATGGATGACTGCAGCATCTGTAGCGCTTAGCTTTTGGCCTCTAGATACGGGATGTTACAAATGGGCCTCTGATTGTGAATAAGGAATCCCTCAACCGAGAGACACGAATATCGCTTCTTCCTTTTCTCAACCTCCTCGACAAGAAGAAGAAGAAGACGACGACGAAATTCAAGAACTTCATGTTGACGTGACTCCGAAATAAGCTCTTGTAACTTTATCTCGAAATCAAAGCAAACTAGGTCAACGTTTAGCTAATGTAGAAAATAATGTGTCTAAAACGAACAAAAAGCTAAACTCAATCAAAGGCTTTTTAAACAAGATTTGAGAAAAAGTCTCTTTTTCTGGCTCTAATTCTACCGGTGTTGCTGAAAATCCGGCCCCTTTCTCGTGGACAACTTCCGAAGAAGAAGAATTACAAAATATTGAGGATTTCTAGACTTTCTTTTCTTTTCGTTGCTATTTATTTCATAAAAAACTTGTACTACAATTATTTTGACATATTATGTGTTGTTTGTACTTTGAACTTCCTAGGTAGAATGCTCATTTATTTATCATATCTATATGCTCATACGTACTTAATGTCTATGATTTTTATGATATTTATGTGCTTATATGTCTATACTTCTCATATCAATTATTTATGCCTTTTTGTCGATGGCAAAGAGGGAGAATATGATTGATAAGAGGAGTATTCAGTCAGGGGGAGTAAATATGCTTTTATATACTTACAAATTTACATAGTTGTCATCATCAATAAGGGGAGAATGTTAGAACCTTGAATTTTGATGTTTTGATTGTGACAACTATATAAGTAAATATTATATGAACTAACCATATTTGGAGGAGAAGATACTATTTTACTCGAGAAATAATATAACAGATTGCAGACCAGAATCCAAATAGAAGCTTCAGTAATACATTTAGTCTACAATTTGAGTCTAGTAGTTAATACATGTTAAAATCTCTCCGAAGTGGTATATGCATGCACACACAATCTAATTTATTTTCAAAAAATAGTTCATATGCTAAAGATTTCATAATGTGGTTCATATACAAAAAGTTCTTTGAAAAAATCTTTGATATGGCAAAAAACAAGTCATTCAGCCGGTTGAAGCATGTAGTTCAGTCGACCGAATGCTTGTGCACGTGCACAATACACTTGAATATTCAAATGGATGAACTATATGATTTAGCTGACTGAATTGCATGATTTTTGCAGTATTTTTTCTCTAATTCAATTTTCAATCAATTCAGCTGGCTGAATTATTCCACTCAGACGATCGAATCTTCATAATGGGTATATTTTGACAAAACACTTCATTTCAGCGAATAGAAACAACTCTTGATTCAAGAGTTGCTTCCATATTCTTTCATCGCTACTTTTCACGAATGATTGCAACTCTTAATCATTATATATAGCCATGAAATCAATTGTTTTAACCACTTAATTCTGATTCTATTTCTTATTCTTATTATCTAAAAAATCTTGCCATTTACATTCAATATTTTTGTTCTAATCACTCGTTCATTCAAGCAAACTTCATTAGTGATTAAATAAACTTCCTATCTTCACGAATTACACTATATACCACAAAGGAGAAGATTATAGGAAGGGTGTACGTTATTGACTTATCAGTGCCACTTAAGAGTATACTCAGTCAGAAGCAATTTTATTGTTTGTATTAGAAGTCCCTTTCGGTTGCTCAGGCGGTTGAAGTCCTATTCTGTTGCTTAGGCGATAGAAGCCATGTTCGGTTGCTAAGCGGTGTAATACCTGTTCCTCTGGGTCAAGTGAGGGTTTATAGTTGAATTCCAAAAGGAGTCTGGGACTAGACATAGAACGGGAAATTCGAACCAGTATAAAAATCTCTGGTGTTATTTACTTTATTATTTACTTTTACATTTATATTTCGCACTAGTAGATAACTTAGTTAATATTCCATATTATACGATCCTTAGTCACTTTCAAAATGTAGCAATCATTTGTAACATCTCTTAACTATCATACTGGCCTACCTGATTAGAAAACAGTCTATATAAAGTAAATATAGAACATACCCCTACAATAGATCATGATAAGTATCCCTAATCATGTTCTCTGTTTCCCAAGTATAGTCCTTCTCATTGTCGCTCCATTGAACTTTCACCAACTTGATTGTCTTGTTTCTTAACCTCTTCTCATCTCTTGCTACACCCCGAACTAGTTGTCTAATGAAAGTCAAATTCGGTTCTACTATTAATTCGTCCAATGCTGTTGGGAAATAGTAGTCTCTGGATTATGTACATACTTACGAAGATGAGATACATGAAACACATCATGGATACCTACCAAACTGCTCAGCAGCTCTACCCTGTATGTGAGCTTTCCGACCCTCTCAATAATTTGGAACATATCAACATATCTTGGTGCCAATTTCCCTGACTTTTCGAACCGTACCACACCCTTCATTGGTGATACTTTAATGAACTCTATCTCCAAATGAGAACTCTAGATCTTTACGCCTCTTATCTACGTAACTCTTCTGTCTAGACTGAGCTTCCTTCATCCTTTCTCAACTCATTCTTCTCTGTCGCCTCTTTAACCAAATCTGGACCCAAGACTATCTCTAGTTTTCAACTAACATGTTGGTGATTTACATGGTCTTCCATACAAAGCTTCAAAAGGCGCCATTCCTATACTAGTCCGATAACCATTATTATAGGAAAACTCAACTAAATGTAGGTGATCTTCCCAAGTTCCACCAAAGTCCAATACACAAGATCTCAACAAATCCCCGAGTACCTTACTGGCTCTCTCTGTCTGCCCATCCGTCTGAGGGTGATACGCATTACTCACCTTGAGCTCGGTGCCTAACACATCCTATAGACTCTTCCAGAATTCACTAGTAAACAAAGTATCTATATCACCGACTATACTACTAGGAATACCATGCAGTCTAACTACGTACTTCATGAACAACTTAGCTAAAACAGGTGCCGTCCTGGTTGGCTTAATTGGAATGAAATGGGCACTCTTGGTTAACCCGTCTACTATGACCCATATACTTTCACTTCCTTTATTCGACCTTGGCAACCCGTCTATAAAATCCATGGATATCGAATCCCATTTCCAAACTGGTATCTCTATAGGTTGTAGCAATCCACTCGGCTTTTGATGTTCGACCTTCACTCGTTGACAGTTCGCACACTGCCTAACCCAAAGCCAAAATCCTTCTTCATACCTTCCCAGTAGAATCTCTTCTTCATATCCTGATACATCTTAGTTCCTCCAGAATGAATCATAAATTTGGATCGATGACATTCCTAAGAACTTCTTTCATTAAGTCCTCGACATTCGGAAAACACAATCGTCCCTTCTTTCTCAGCCATCCCTTCAGGTCAAGACTAAAATCCTTTAGATCATCGACTTCCGGTCCAATCTCAAGCCTTCTAATCTTCTCGACTAATAGTGGATCCTTTTTCTGCTTAGAAGCAATCCTTTCGATCAGTATGGGTTGAACTTCCAAACAGGACAACTGGCAGTGCTCTGACTAGAACTAACAGCTGATCTAACTACACACTACAAGTAGTCAATGCTTGTAAGTCTTTCCATTCTGCCAACATAGCTGACACCACATTCTTACGTCTTCTGCTAAGAGCATCCGCTACCTTATTTCCTTTCCTAGGTGTGTACTCTATACCAAAATCATAAGCTGCTAAAAAATCCAGCCACCTTTGCTGTCTCATATTCAACTCCTTCTGAGAGAATAAATACCTTAGGGACTTATGATCTTTGTATAGCTCAAATCTCTCCCCTAAGAGATAATGTCTTTATATCTTCAATGCGAAGATCACTGCAGCCAACTTCAAATCATGAGTAGGATCTCACTTTATGTGGTCTAAGATGTCATGAAGCGGAAGCAATGACTTTACCCTTCTGCATCAACACAACTCCTAATTCGGTTCTGCATGCATTGGTATACACTACCAACTCTTGGTTTCCATCTGGAACCACTAACACAGGCGTGTTGGTCAGCAAATGATTTAACTTAAGGAATCCTTCCTCACATTTGTCAGACCAAATAAACTTCGCGTCCTTCCTGGTTAACTTAGTCAAAGGCACTGCTATTCGCAAGAAATCCTAAATAAATCTCCGGTAGTAGCCAGCAAGTCCAAGAAAACTTCTAATCTCAGTCACCGTCTCTGGTCACTTCCAGTTATTAACAGCTTCGATCTTATCTAGATCGGCTGACAATCCCTTCTCTGAAACCACATGACCAAGAAGCTTAACCTCTTTCCTCCAAAAATAACACTTGGAAAACTTTGCTTTCAACTGATGCTGCCTCACCATCTCAAGCACTACTCTAAGATGTAATCATGTTCTCTTTCATCCTTAGAGTATACTAAAATGTCATCTATAAATACCAACACAAACCTATCCAAGTGCTCTTGAAAAACTCGATTCATCAAATCCACAAAGAAAGTTGTGCATTCGTTAACCCGAATGACATTACTAACCATTCGTATAAACTATACCTAGTCCAAAATACTGTTAATGGAATATTGTCCTCTACCGCCCTTAATTGATGGAACCCTATCGCCAAATCCAATTGGGAAAATACTCTGGCTCCACACAACTGATCAAATATATTATCGATTCTTGGCAAAGGATACTTATTCTTGATTGTCTCCTCGTTCAACTTACGATAGTCGATACATAACCTTAACGACCCATCCTGATTCTTCACGAACACTGCGACCGCTCCCTAAGGCGAACTGTTTGGTCTAATAAAAAATTTCCCTTCTAAATCCACTAGCCACACCTTCAATTCCTTTGTCTCGGTCGGTGTCATCCTTCTAGGTGGTCTACTTACCGGTTCTGCTCTTGGCACCGAATCTATCTTAAACTCAATAGCTCGTTTCGGTGGTAATCCTGTAACCGGCTCAAAAACTATAACACCCCATATTTTTAGTAACATTATTAGGATATTTAATTAGCTAAATAAAATAAAATAATGTGATGATTAGGGTATTGAGATTTGTGATTAATAAGAGGTAGCCGTGCCATGTAAACAATGAACTAAAATAAAATGGTTAAGTATAATAGGTGAGGGTAAAATAGAAAAATGAGCATTCTAATACCCTAAACCCTTAGCCGTGTATTCCATTACACATTCATTTCATTTGCAAAAAATTAAACAAAGAGGCCGGCCACCATTAGAAGCAACTAAAGGAAGATAAAAGAATCAAAGGGGAGCTTAATCAACTTAAATCCATTCAAATCTTAAACTCTTTAACCTCAAAAGCTAAGGTGAATAATGACTACATCTCATTTTTCTAATTGTTTTTGATTTAAAGATGAATCTGAAGTATTTTGTATGATTATGCCATGTTTTTGAATGATTAATTATTTATATATGCTTGTTGATGATTTATGCTTAATTATGTAGGTTTTATGATATGTTTTAATGTGAAAACCCTATTTAATGACATCCAAATGCCTTGCAATTTTAGATATAGATCAGAAATGATATTTTAGAGACGAATTTCAATTTCTATAATTTTCCGAATTAATGTGGGTTTCATATTAATTTTCTAGTGTAGAAAATGATTATTTGGGTTTTAAAATATTTACAGCTAAATAATTAATATTTTGGGGTCTGGAATTAATATATGTTAGAAAGCATACTAAAAATGATTTTTTGGAATTTTTGTAGAATTTTCCTAAATGTTTTGATGAATATATAAAATTACTTAAGATATGAGACTTAAATGTTTTATATATTTATAAAAGGAGAGGAGGTATTTTATAAATAAATTAAATTGTTTATTTCTGAAATATTGGCAGCAGTTTTAGAAAAGAAATTTTGCAACTAATAAGATTTTGACAAACAAGGCAGGTTAGTTGAAAAGAAATTATTTTTAAAGTAAAAAATCAGTTTTTACATGCTTTTAGCATGTTTCGCCACTTTCGGCACAAGGGTTCCGACCAAGTACTGCCGCCTCAATGCCATCGAGACCAATGCACATAGTATTAATAACTTGGTATAGAGTGAATTGGACTAAGGTAGAAGGCACTAGGTCGAGACCACATGTTCCGAAGAGGTCAAGCGTGTCTTTGCTTTAAATAAAAATGCACCTGCTTTGCTTTCGATAGTATAGCTTTTGACTTGGTTTGCTTTCGACTAGGTTAATGGTTTTAAAAGAATGGTTTAAAGAGGTTGTGCCTTTGTTTTAAGTATATTCTTTCGACGCTAATGGTTTCGAAAGGTATACTTTGCTTTTAAAACTTAGCCGATTCTCCAATGCTTTCGGAAGGTTGGTTTCGACACCATCACTTCTTTGCTTAGGAAATGCTTTCGAAAGAGTGCTTTCGACTTAATTATTTTATGAGCCTTTTTGCTCTGTTGAAGGTAGAACCCAAATGGTTTCGAAGGAGTTAATTTTCAATGGTTTCGAAAGGTGTTTCCACATTTTTTACTTGAACCTAAAGGATTTCGAAAGTTTTGATGTTTTATTACTTTTGAAAGGTTTTAAAGAATGGTTTCAAAGGGGTGGTTCCCCGATGGTTTCGAAAGGTTTGAAAGTAAAGGTTTTCCAATGTATTCGAAAGGTAATGTTTAAAGGTTTTGAAAAAGGATGTCTAAGGTTTTAATGCTTTCAAAGGAATGGTTTTTCAACATTTTTGAAAGGAAGATTATGAATGGTTTTGAAAGAAATGTTTTGGCCTTTCGGCCTAAGTGAAAGAAGGGTTTTACTTGGTTTCGAAAGGGGTACTTTCAAAGGGTTTGAAAGGGGTACTTTCAAACGTTTAAATGTTTTCATCAACAAAGATTTGAGTAAAGTATATATAACATGGCAAAGTGATTTTGAGTAAAGCATTAAGTTTGGTTTAAAGGTTTTAAATCAATTTGAGATGAAAAGGTTTTCAAGGAAAATTTAAGGGAAGATTACCCTAAGTAAAATGACTCAGATATTAGAATACCAGATGGGACTGGTATAGGGTCACGCCCTATACATTAGCTATTAGCCCTAGCTAATTTAGTCCAAAATTTCAGTGTATAGGGCTTTGTCATAGGTAAGACTAAAATTATGATTACACATAGAAGGGAATATATATTTGTATACAGATAGGTTATTAGTGAGCCCGCAAAACCATTAGGATGTGGTGACCCTGGGAGATGTTAAATTAGGGACAGACCGTCCAAAAGAGGAGTATTTAACAAATAGTTAGGGACAAACCATCTAGAAGAGGAGTATTTAACAAATAGATAGGGACAGACCATCCAAAAGAGGAGTGTCTAATAGGTGTTAGATTATTTTAATCATATTGTCTGGTAGGCCCGAGTCGGCCAAAGGTTAGTAGTTAGCCAAACAAAACTATAGTGTTCGGCCATATAGTTCATTTGTTATCTGATATGTATGTTTACATAATAATGCTTTACAGTTTTAACCAGTTTTGGTTGCAGGATAATGGTTTGCAAAAGATATGTTTTAAAAGGATATTAGTGAAGGGAAACTCGTTCCGCTAAGCGGCGTGGTCTCACTTAATATTACATAACCGAGATGTATAATATTATTCACACTAAGTTTTATGTCTAACTCGAAGTTTATGTTTTCCCTCTTAAACTCTCGGGTGCTCAAAAATTGATTTGAGTAGGCTGAGGTTGAGGTTTTACAGGTTTTAGTAGGTTGACGAATAAAGCTTCTGGAGACGAGCAGGTGGCTGACGGATAGCTTTTTAGGAGTTGCTGTTTTGTCTTGTTTTATTATGATGTGTTGTATTTAAGATGGTTTTATCTATATAGTACTCTGGTAAACCAAGGGGGCATCATCATATCTCGCTCTTAGTGTATTTATGTAATAAGTATATTTTATCTGAACCTGGGAAAGGATTATGGGATTATGTAATTTGAATGTGAAACATGTGTTTTGAAATGTAATCAGTAAAAGGTTATTTTTGAAATCTGTGATTTTGTTTCATATTCAAGTGCTTCTGATATTATGGATACCATTAACATAACCGTATTTAGTCACCAGAAGTTAATACTATAGATGACTGCAGCATCTTTAGCTCTTAGCTTTGGGCCTCTAGATAGGGGATGTTACAACTTGGTATCAAAGCATAGGTTTGTGAAAAACTTTAACTAAAAATGATTTTTGAAAACATAATCCTTAGGAATTAGAGTAAGATTGGGGTATGAGATAACATTATAGTAACGTACTTGTATTTGCTATATATAAGTATACGCTATATCTTTAGTTTCCTATCTATCTTAGGCTATTCTTCTATATCTCACGAGGCTTGAATACAAATATGGATGCTAGAATTGGAAGAGTGAATCTTGGAGGAAGCACCACCACAAATGGAAATGCCAGACCGAATACCAGGAGAAACCAAGGTCAGGCACAAGTAGGGAATGTTGGTGCTGGAGTCCCACAAGTGGATATGGGAGCTATGTATCATTTTTTCGTGAATATGATGCAATCCGGGATTGCTGCAGGAGTGATTGGAGGGAATACTGGAGTAGGAGTTCAGAAAGCTCCGATGGTCAACCATTATGCTATCTTGAGCAGATTATGCTAGGCTTGGAGGGAAGCCCTTTATTGGAACCGAGGATGCTATAGAAATGGAGAATTGGTTGCTGCATTGTTAGAGGATCTTTACGAACATAGGGCTCAATGATGAGCAGAAAAGGAGGCTTGCTTCGAGACAGCTTCAGGGAACAACTTTATTTTGGTGGAATAGTGTGAGGTTGGTGTAAATGAAGAGGAGATGACATGGGCTGAGTTTAGGGGAAGGTTTCAGGAGAGGTTCATGTCTGTAATGGCGCAGTCTGCTTTACTCAGAAAGTTTGCTGAGTTGGAGCAGGGGAAGATGTCTGTTTTGGAGTGTGCCATGAGATTTGAGGAGTTGGCTAGGTATGAGTATGCTATGGTGGATACTGTATTAAAGAGGAATGAGAAGTTCATAAGGGGGTTGAAGCCTGAGTTGGCGAGGGCTACATTACCTCATTTCAGAGACCCTTGTGATGTGGTTATACAGATGGCTTTGAGACACGAGGAGATGCTTTCTTGTCTAGTAAAGAGTAAGGCGAAGGAGGTCCAGGTTGGGTAAGGCCAGAAGAGGAATTTCTTTCATAAGAAAGGTGCTTAAGAAGGTGGAGTAGCAAAGAAGGGAAAGTCTGAGGTTGTGTGCTTCAAGTGCGAAAAGAAGGGGCATTTTGCGAATGAGTGTCGTATTGGAAAGGCGAAGGAAGTGATCGGGAAGAAGAACATCAGATGTTTTAACTACGATCAGATTGGCCAATATAAGAATCAATGCAAAGAGCCCGCTAAGGATGGAAGAGGCAAGGTACTTGCATTGGAGCCAACTACATCAGGACCAACAACGTAGGAGAAAGGAAAGGCAGTGTTGGGAGGTACACTTCAGATTCATGGTATGTCTGTTTGCATTCTGTTTGATACTGGTGCATCACATTTTTATATCTCGTTGTTTGGTAGATAAGCTTAACCTAGAACCCACATACTTAGTTACTTCATTAAGGGTTGCAAATCCGATAGGAGGGTATGCGACACTTGGAATGAAGTGTGACCCCTTAGAATTTAATTTGCTAGGTCATACCTTTGTTTGTAGTTTGCATGTGTTTGACTTTGTAGGGTTCAGAATTATATTGGGTATGGGTTGGTTAAGTAAGTATGATGCTAGGATATTTTTCCATGATAGGAAGATATCGCTTAGACACCCTAACTGTAGTGATTGGATTGTATATACCGTAGAAAGCCCTTATTGTGAGGTGAATGCTTTGTTGGGTATAGTGGAGTTGGAAGGTGAGTTGAATCGCGTTTTCATGGTTAGAGAATTCGTGGATGTCTTCGAGCCTGTAGTAGGATTGCCACCGAAACAAGCCATTGAGTTTCAGATAGATTTGGTGCCTAGAGCAGAACCAGTGAATAGACCACCAAGTAGGATGACACCTACAGAGATGAGGGAGCTGAAGGTGTAGTTGGTGGATCTGGGAGGCAAGAATTTTATCAGACCCAGTAGTTCACCTTGGGGAGCAGCCATAGTGTTTGCTAAGAAGCTGGACAGATCATTGAGGTTATGTATCAATTATCGTAAGTTGAATGAGAAGACGATAAAAAATCGATATCCGTTGCCTAGAATTGACGATTTGTTCGATTAGTTGAGTGGAGCCAAGGTATTTTCTCAGTTGGATTTGGCAACAGGTTTTCATCAACTTAGAGTAGTAGAGGATAATATTCCTTTGACGGCGTTTAGAACTAGATATGGGTTGTACGAATGGTTAGTGATGCCATTCAGACTAACTAGTGCATCGGCATTCTTTGTGGATTTGATGAACCAAATTTTCCGAGAGTACTTGGATAGGTTTGTGTTGGTTTTTATAGATGATATTTTGATATACTCTAAGGATGAAAGGGAGAATATAGTTCATCTTAGAGTTGTGCTTGAGACGCTGAGGCATAAACAACCGAAGGTGATGTTTTTGAAGTGTCATTTCTGGAAGAAGGAAGTGAAGTTTCTTGGTCACATGGTTTCAGAGAAAGGGTTGTCAGTCGATCCAGATAAGATCGAAGCTGTTAATATTGGAAGAGACCAGAGACGATGACTGAGATTAGAAGTTTTCTTGGATTGGCTGTATATTATCGGATGTTCATTAAGGATTTTCACGGATAGCAGCGCCAATGACCAAGCTAACGCGAAAGGATGTGAAGTTAGTGTGGACCGATAAGTGTGAGGAAGCATTCCAGAGCTTGAAACACTTATTGACCCATGCACCTGTATTAGCTGTTCCGAAGAGGAATCAAAATTTGGTAATTTATAAGATGCGTGTGGAACTGGATTAGGAACTGTGTTGATGTAGAGAGGTAAAGTGATTGCCTATGCTTCTCGACAGCTTAGACCATATGAGGTTGGATATCCAACGTATAATTTTGAGTTGGTTGCGGTGATTTTTTCTTTGAAGGTGTGGAGACATTACATTTTGGGAGAGAGGTTTGAGCTTTATATGGATCATAAGCCGTTGAAGTATTTTTCTCTCAGAAGGAGCTGAATATGAGACAGAAGATGTGGTTAGAGTTTTTAGCTGCTTATGACTTTGGTATTGAGTACACACCAAGAAAGGGCAACAAAGTTGTAGACGCACTTAGCACAAAGCTTCAGAATGCAGTGTTGGTAATGATAGTAGAGTGGAAAGATTTGGAAGCATTATCGACTTGTAGAGTTCAATGGAAATCTAAGGCCGGATCTAGTGAAGGATCTGCTGCGTTATCTTGTTTAGAAGTTCGACCAGTAATGATTGCAAGGATTGCTTCTAAACAGGAGGAGGATCCAGTGTTGGCTGAACGGATCAAGAATTTGAAGGAAGGAACGGAGAGCGATGACTTGAAGGATTTTAGTCTTGAGCAGAATGAGTGGTTGAGAAAGAAAGGAAGGTTGCGTGTTCCGAATGTGGGAGACATTAGGAAGTAAGTTTATGAGGAATGCCATCATTCAAAGTTCACTATTCATCCTGGATGAACTAAGATATGAAGCAGAGTTTCTTCTGGGATGGTATGAAGAGGGATGTTGGCTAATGGGTGAAGTAGTGTCTGAACCATCAGCAGGTAAAAGCCGAACATCAGAAGCCAAGTGGGTTGCTACAGCCATTGGATATTCCAATGTGGAAGTGGGATTCTATTTCTATGGATTTTATTGACGGGTTGCCAAGTTCTAGTAGTGGAAATGAAAATATATGGGTCATAGTGGATAGACTGACCAAGAGTGCCTATTTAATTCCAGTTAAGTCAACTAGGACGACACCTGTTTTAGCGAAGTTATTTATGAAGAATATAGTTAGACTTCATCGAATTCCTAATAGTATAGTAAGTGATAGAGATTCTTTGTTCACTAGTGAGTTCTGGAAGAGTCTAAAAGAGATTTTAGGAAGCAAGCTCAAGATGAGTACCGCTTACCATCCACAGACCGATGGGCAAACGGAAAGAGTTAACAAAGTCTTGAGGATTTGTTAAGAGCTTGTGTGTTAGATTTTGGAGGATCATGGGAAGATCATCTACACTTAGTCGAGTTTTCGTATAACAGTAGTTATCAGACTAGTATATGGATGGCACTGTTTGAAGCTTTGTATGGAAGGCCATGCAAATCAGCAGTTTGTTGGTTAGAGACCGGGGATAGGTTGGTTCTTAGTCCAGATTTGGTTAGAGAAGCTGCAAATAAGGTTGAGTTGACTCGAACTAGAATGAAGGAAGCTCAATCCAGACAGAAGAGTTATGCAGATAGAAGACGGAAAGACTTAGAGTTCTCTATTGGAGATCTTGTTTTTATTATGGTATCACCGATGAAGGGTCTGATTAGATTCGGAAAATCAGGGAAGTTGGCATCGATATTCGTAGGACCATTCCCTATTGTAGATAGGATCGGGAAACTCACATATAGAGTAGAGTTACTAAGCAGTTTGGCAGGATTCCACGATGTTTTCCATGTTTCTCATCTAAGGAAGTGCGTTAAAGATCCGGAGTCTACTATAACACCGATTGTGTTAGATGACTTAGTAGTAGAACCAGACTTAAGTATAGTTAGAAAGCCAATTCAGATAGTTGGAGAGATGAGAAGAGGTTAAGGAAGAAGACAGTCAGATTAGTGAAAGTCCGGTGGAGCGACGACGAGGGAGACTGTACTTGGGAGACTAAGAGCAGGATTAGAGACGCTTATCCTGATTTGTGTGATGGTAAGTTTTACCTTTATGTTTGACTGTTGTGTACCTTATTGTAATTTTGAGGACAAAATTCTTTAAGGAGGGGAGATTGTAACACCCCATATTTTTAGTAACATTATCATGATATTTAATTAGCTAAATAAAATAAAATAATGTGATGATTAGGGGATTGAGATTTGTGATTAAGAAGGGGTAGCCGTGCCATGTAAAAAATGAACTAAAATAAAATGGTTAAGTATAACAGGTGAGGGTAAAATAGGAAAATGAGCATTCTAATACCCTAAACCCTTAGCCTGGTATTCCATTACACATTTATTTCATTTTCAAAAAATTAAAGAAAGAGGTCGGCTACCATTAGAAGCAACTAGAAGAAGATAAAAGAATCAAGGAGGAGTTTAATCAACTTAAATCCATTCAAATCTCAAACTCTTTAATCTCAAAAGCTAAGGTGAATAATGACTACGTCTCATTTTTCTAATTGTTTTCAGTTTATAGATGAATCCAAAATATTTTGCATGTTTATGCCATGTTTTCGAATGATTAATTGTTTATATATGCTTGTTAATGATTTATGCTTAATCATATAGATTTTATGATATGTTTTAATGTGGACAACCAAATGCCTTTCGATTTTAGATATAGATCAGAAATGATATTTTAGAGATGGATTTCAAATTTTATAATTTTATGAATTAATGTGGATTTTATATTAATTTTCTAGTGTAGAAAATGATTATTTGGGTTTTAAATTATTAACGACTAAATAATTAATATTTTGGGGTCTGAAATTAATATATGTTAGAAAACATACTAAAATTGATTTTCTGAAATTTTTGTAGAATTTGCTAAGTGTTTTGATGAATATATAAAATTATTTAAGGTATGAGACTTAAATGTTTTATATATTTATAAAAGGAGAAGGGGTATTTTATAAATAAATTAAATTGTTTATTTCTGAAATATTGGCAACAGTTTTAGAAAAGAAAGTTTGCAACCAATAATATTTTGACAAACATGGCAGGTTAGTTGAAAAGAAGTTCCTTTTAAAGTAAAAATTAGTTTTTACATACTTTTAGCATGTTTCGCCACTTTCGACACAGAGGTTCTGACCAAGTACCACCGCCTCCATTCCATCGAAAACAATGCACATAGTATCAATAACTTGGTACAGAGTGAATTGGACTAAGGCGGAAAGCACTAGGTCGAGACTATAGGTTCCGAAGAGGTCAAAGCATGTCTTCGCTTTAAATAAAAATGCGCCTGCTTTGCTTTCGATAGTATAGCTTTTGACTTGGTTTGCTTTTGACTAGGTCAATGATTTTAAAAGAATGGTTTAAAAAGGTTGTGCCTTTTTTTTAAGTGTATGCGTTCGACTAGGTCGAATCCCTTAGCTGCCGCTTATCTACCTTTCGACGCCAATGGTTTCGGAAGGTATATTTTGCTTTTAAAACTTAGCCGCTTCTCTAATTCTTTCGGAAGGTTCTTTTCGACACCATCACTTCTTTGCTTAGGAAATGCTTTTAAAAGAGTACTTTCGACTTAAATTTTTTATGGCCCTTTTCGCTCTGTTGAAGTTAGAACCCAAATGGTTTCGAAGGAGTTAATTTTAATGGTTTTGAAATGTGTTTCCACATGTTTTACTTGAACCCAAAGACTTTCAAAAGGTTTGATATTTTGTTGCTTTCGAAAGGTTTTAAAGAATGGTTTCGAAGTGGTGGTTCCCCAATGGTTTCTAAAGGTTTGAAAGGAAAGGTTTTATAATGTATTCGAAAGGTAATGTTTAAAGGTTTTGAAAAAGGATGTCTAAGGTTTTAATGCTTTCGAAGGAATGGTTTTTCAACGTTTTCGAAAGGAAGATTATGAATGGTTTCGAAAGGAATGTTTTGGCCTTTCGGCTTAGGTGAAAGAAGGGTTTTACTTGGTTTCGAAAGTGGTATTTTCAATGGATTCGAAAGGGGTACTTTCAAAGGTTTAAATGTTTTCATAAACAAAGATTTGAGTAAAGTATATATTACATGGCAAGGTGATTTTGAGTAAAGCATAGAGTATATATTTTCCTTTTTTAAGTTTGGTTTAAAGGTTTTAAATCAATTTGAGATGAAAAAGTTTTCAAGGAAAATTTAAGGGAAGATTACCCTATGTAAAATGACTCGGATATTAAAATACCAGATGAGACTGGTATAGGGTTGCGCCCTATACATTAGCTATTAGCCCTAGCTAATTTAGTCCAAAATTCCAGTGTGTAGGGCTTTGTCATAGGTAAGACTAAAATTATGATTACACTCAGAAGGGAATATATATTTGTGTACAGATAGGTTATTGTTGAGCTTGTAAAACCACTAGGATCAGGTGACCCTGAGAGATGTTAAGTTAGGGATAGACCGTCCAGAAGAGGTGTATTTAACAGATAGTTAGGGATAGACCATTCAGAAGAGGAGTATTTAACAGATAGTTAGGAACAGACCGTCCAGAAGAGGAGTGTCTAATAGGCGTTAGATTATTTTGATTATATTGTCTGGTAGGCCCGTGTCAGCCAAAGGTTAGTAGTTAGCCAAACAAAACTATAGTGTTCGGACAGATAGTTCATCTGTTACCTGATATGTATGTTTACATAATAATGCTTTACAGTTTTAATCAGTTTTGGTTGCAGGATAAAGATTTGCAAAAGATATGTTTTAAAAGGATATTAGTGAAGGGAAACTCGTACCGCTAAGCAGCGTGGTCTCACTTAATATCACATAACCGAGATGTATAATATTATTCCCACCAGGCTTTATGTCTAACTCGAAGTTTATGTTTTCCCCCTTAAACTCTCGGGTGCTCAGAAATTGATTTGAGTAGGCTGAGGGTTGAGGTTTTATAGGTTTTAGTAGGTTGACAAATAAAGCTTCCGGAGACGAGCAGGTGGTTGATGAATAGCTATTTAGGAGTTGCTGTTTTGTTTTGTTTTATTCCGCTGTGTTCTATTTAAGATGGTTATGTCTATATAGTACTCTGGTCAACCAAGGGGGCATCATCATATGTCGCTCTTGGCGTATTTATGTAATAAGTATATTTTATCTGAACCTGGGAAAGGATTATGGGATTATGTAATTTGAATGTGAAACATGTGTTTTGAAATGTAATCAGTAAAAGGTTGTTTTTGAAATCTGTGATTTTGTTTCATATTCTAGTGCTTCTGATATTATGAATACCATTAACATAGCCGTATTTAGTCATTGGAAGTTAATACTATGGATAACTGCATCATCTGTAGCGCTTAGCTTTGGGCCTCTAGATAGGGGATGTTACGAAAACATCTGTGATTCTCTTGCTGCTCAAACCTGACTTAATTCTTCTTCCACTTCCATAGCACTCAGCGAAGCATAAGCACTCCGGTCAGAATTCTCCACTGAGAATATAATTTGGTTATGACTATTAGGTTGTCTTAACAATATTTCCCTATATTTGCAAAATACCCTTGCCTCATATTTACCCAACCAATCCATACCTGAAATGATTCCGAAATCTACGAAACCGAAAACATACAAATTGCATGCAAACTTATGACATAACAAATCAAGTTCTAACTGATCACATCTCCTTCCCAGAGTTGCATACCCTCCTAACGGATTCGCAACCCTTACGAAAGTAACAAGGTATGTAGGTTCTAAACATAACATATCAACTAAACACTGAGATACAAATGAATGCAATGCACCGGTATCAAATAGTACCCTAAGTGGTATACTTTGAATCAAAAGCGTACCTTCCATCATAGTCTTTCCCTTCTCAGCAGCGGTTGGCCTAGCAAACGATGGCCCAACAGCAAAGACTTTTCCTCTATCCGCCTTGACCGGTTCTGGACACTGATTCTTATAATGCCCGATCTGGTCGCAGTTAAAGCACTTCACTCCCTTCTTGTCTGCAGCGTTCTTCCCATTTCCTGTCCGGCACTCATGAGCACAGTGTTCCTTCTTGTCACACTTATAACAAACCACATTGGCCTTCGCCTTCTTGGCAGCCTCTTTCTTTTAAGTGCCCTTCTCGTGGAAAAACTTCCTCTTTTGGTTCCGCCCACTTTGAGCTTCCGTCGCTTTGCTACCATCATAAAGAGCAAGTTCTCCTTCGACTAACCCAGCAGCAACTCCAACCTGCATCATGTTCATGAAAAACTGATACATAGCTCCCACATCAGCATGCGGCATTCCAGCACCCACATTGGAATTTGCATTTGGGTTAGCATTTGTCGGTCGACCCGTGTTTCTCCTGTTGGGTCAAGCATTTCCGTTAGTTGTGGTGCTTCCCCCGCCAATGTTAACTCTTCCACTTCTAGCATCCATATCTTACGTCCGTAAAATCTGCATTCGACTCTTTGTAAGATACAGAAGAATGACCTAAGAGAGATGGTGAAATGGAGATAAAGCATACACTTATATATAGCAAATACAAGTATGTTTCTATAGCGTTATCCCATACCTCAATCTTTTCTCTAATTCCTTAGGATTTTATTTTTCAAAATCTTTTTAAGTTTGAAATTTATTTAAGCACGGAATGAAAGATCTTCATCTGCGGCAATCTTAATTGGCCAATGGATTCCGAGTGACTAACTTACTTGCTTGAGACAGAAGATGGACGGATCAGCTTACTTTTCAAATGGATTGAGAGAGACAGATAGAGGGTTCCAAACCTATTCCTGTGCCTGAGTGATGGCTTTCCAGAGGAGATTGCTTTCAAGACCAGAGGCGCAGAAGTTTTTCATAAACCTATGCTCTGGTACCAAGTTGTAACATCCCCTTTCGAAAGCATGGAGAAGCGGCTTAAAAGTTTAAAAGCAAAAGCACCCTTTCGAAAGCATTGATTTGAAGGGTTGAATATGGCAGCATGGGTTTCCAACCCCTTCGAAAGCTTCATTTTAAAATAAAAAGGCGGCAAACCCTTTCAAAAGCCATTTTTCTAAAACAAAGGCATATTTGACTAAATTGGAAGCTAATTTAGCTCCTTCGAAAGCCTCATTTGTAACCAAAATAGTTCCAAGTATATAAGGGTTACTTCCATCCCTTCGAAAGCATTGTTTCGACTTGGTTAGGGGCGGAAGTATTAGGTCGAAAGGTAGCTGATAAAAGTGGCGAAGTAGTAAATTCTTGCAAAACTGATAATTGGCTTGTTAAAGTAATTTCTTTCCAACTAACTTGTCTTATTTATCAACATATAATTGGTTACCCATTCTTTTTCAAAATCATTTTCTAAAAGTGATGTCGAATTCAGTAATTAATAATTTAAAACATTTAGCAAATTGACCCTTCTCCTTTTCGAAACATATAAAACATTTCAGTCTCATACCTTAAATAATTTTATATCCATAATAAAATACTTAGGAAAATTCTCCAAAAATTCCCATAAATCACTTTTAATATGTTTTCTAACATATTTAAATTTCAGACCCCAAAGCTAACATATAACAACCGAAAATAATTTAAACCCAATTTTAACCATTTTCCTTCCCAGAAAATTCATAATAAATCCACAAAAACTTAAAAAATTATGAAACTTGAAACCCATCTCTAAAATAATGTTTTTGACCGTATATCAAAAACGCAAGTCATATGGATGTCGTTTAATTGGTTTTCCAAATCAAAACTTATCATATAATCTATATGAAGCATCATAATTCATCAACAAGCATATATATTCATTTAAACAAACAAATAATGGCATATAATTTGCAAAACCAATTCATATCTTAACTAGAACCAAAAATAATAAAAATGAGACGTAAGAATTATTATTCACCTTAGCTTGTTGTTAAGGAGGTTGAGATTTGCTCTTGGATTAATTTTCTTAAGCTTCCCACTTGCTTCCTTGCTTATCTTCCTTTTAATTCCTTAATGGTGGCCAGCCAAGCTCTATGTTTAGTTTTGTTTGTGATCGTTGTAAATGAAAATGGGATAAGGGTTTAGGGTATAAGAACATAACCTATTCCTATTTGGCCCTTATCTTATCATCCCTTCTTACTTCATTTTAAATTTTCATTTGTTTATACATTACTTAACGCACGACTACCTTATAATTTCACAAATCTCAATCTCTTAACCACTTTAATATTTTGCATTATTCTATTTAATTTATCTAATTAAATCTCCTAAATAATGTTATTAAAATTAGGGGTGTTACATGTATCTTTGCCAAATGCTATCTCTCTAGAACAATTAGCTCCCAGCTTAACTCTAACCCTGAGAATGGCCTTCCACGTAGATGATGCGTTATTATCCATCGCCATGTACCAGAAATTACCCTTAATGTATTGCCTCATCCATCTAGCCCAAAGACCTTTGGAATTGATGATCCTCCAAGCTTGCTTTAAGGTGAAAGTTTCCCTCATATCTTTGAGCCTCTTGAGTCCCACTGCCCCTTCAGTCTTGGGCCTACATAGATCCTGGTACTTGATTTTGTGCATCCCACCCTTCCATATAAAATCAAAGCAAACTTTTTCTATTTTCTCTACAGATGCATTAGGGAGATGGAATGTTTGTAGCCAAAAATAGACCCTAGCTTGAATAACAGTTTGCACTAATCTATTCTCCCCACAAAATAAAGAAGTCTAGAGCTCCGTCCATGCAATTTGTCCCTTATACTCGTAATGAGAGCAGCACATTGCATGTTAGTGATCTTGTTCGATTATAACGGAACCGCTAGATATTTTATAGGAATAGCCCCTTCACTCACCTTTAAAATGTCTAAAATCAAGTCTTTGTTCCTGCAGAATTTGTTAAAATAGAATTTTATTTTCTGCTCGTTCACCTTGAGACTAACATTCACTTCCATCTTATTAAAAATATTTATTATAGCATGATCAACTTCACAAGTTGATTTTGTGCATATTATCAGGTCATCAGCGTACAACAAGTGACTCGCTCTAGGATGGAAACTATGAATAGTATGGATGAGCTTGTTGTGACTAGCCAACTCCATTTGGGGGATAAAATATTCCATGAAAACAGCAAATAGATAAGGAGATAAATGATCTCCTTGTCTAATCCCATGATTGCTAGCAATGAATCCTTTGGGAATCCATTAATAAGAATGGAAAAGGTAGGAGTTGAAATACATTCCGAAATCAGCTCTACAAACTTCTCCAGAACCCCATACATCTAAGCATATGTAGGATAAAAAATTTGTTTTATCTTATCATATGCTTTGTGTAGATCAACCTTAAGGCATAGTTTATCTGGACCTTTTTATCTAAATTTCTAATCATCTCATGTGCCAGTAACGAGTTTTTAGATATACTTCTACCCTTAATTAATGTGCTCTGACATTCCGCAATAAAGTCTGGTAATACTCTTTTCATTCTATTACAAATCACCTTGTTCAAAATTTTATACAACACATTATAACATGCTATAGGTCTATAATCCATAATCTTGGAGGGCTTATCAGTCTTTGGAATGAGGAAAATGAATGTGTGATTTATTTCTTTGAGAATTTTACCTGATTGAAATGATTCCTGAATTGCTGACACAATGTGATATTTCAGGTTGTTCCAGTGCAGCCTGAACAAACCAGACCCGAACCCATCTAGACTGGGGGACGAGTTAACATGGATGGAGTTGAGAGCAGTCAGCACTTCATCTTCGGTGACTCTTTTGGACAACATCCTCCTACCACAAGCATTCGGGTGTCTACGGGGAATGATGTAGGATAAGTTCCTCTCACTTTGGCCTTGTATAATTCATTAAAATAAACAATAGCTTCCTTTTCAATTTTTCCATAGTCCACAGTAATTCTACCATCCTGGTCAAAAGTTTGAAAACTATAATTAGAATTCTTCTAACAGACATTTTAGTATAAAAAAAACTTGGTGCATTCAGCCCCCTTCAGTGAGCCATTTTTCCTACGCCTTTTGCTTGAGTTCGATCGCTCTGATCTGAAATGCTACTTTGAGTTTGGATTGGGCTTCATAATATGGTCTCCAAGTGTTTACATCTGCATTGTTTGATTCAATCCTCTACAATAATTCCTCATTCTGCTTTTCTAGATAATTAATATGGTCTTTATCTTTGGGCTTACACTTGTTCTATTTCTTAAGCTTATTATTGACTTGCTTGAGCAACTGGACATGTTATATGGATGACTGCCGGGAGATAGAGTTAATGCATCAAGGCTAATAGCATTATGATATCCTTCTCGGAACTGCCAGCCATTTACATATTGAAACGGCTTTCCTTTCTCCTTCTCATCCCATTCCTTGAGATTTATGTGTAGAGGACCATGATCACTTGTAAAGGACGGGAGGATGCTAACTTTGATTTCTGCAAATTTATTGATGCACATAGTGTTTACCAATACTCTGTCTAGTTTACATGAATATTTTTTACATTCACCACTTCTCCATGTATATTGCATGCCACAGTGGACATGCTCCACCAATCCAGATGCCACCACACAACTATTGAATTCCGCCAATTGGGTAACCCTCAACGTAAGACCTCCTTTCTTTACCTCTTCTTTTAAGACTGCATTAAAATCCCTCATTACTATCCAAGTGTCATTAATCCTAGTAGCAAGGTTTTTAATTTGTCCCATAAATTTGTTCTTTGACTGGCTAAGTTACTTGCATAAACAGCTGTGAAATACAAGATCAGACCACCCACGTTAATAGCTTTAACAATAATTTGTTGACATCCTTGTCTATGAGCTATAGTTGCCAAACAGATTTGTTCCATCAAAGTAAAATACGTCCTTTCTCACCCAAGTCATTATTGTGCAAATGATCCCATTCTACACCCAAAGTTTCAGTGAAATTTTTAAGATTGTCATCATTAAATTTATTCACCAGGATACCCATAATAGAAGGAAGGTAATTCCTTCTAAGAATAACGAGGTCTAATTTGCGGGTATCGCTATTTAGACCCCTTATATTCTAGCTTATTAGGGACATATGGGGTTTTTGAGAGTTCTACTTTTCAGTTCCATAGGAGAGTCCTCTCGCATGTCATGAGTCTTACTTGATTTCCATTTAGAAGCAAATTGCTCCACATATGCTTGATCACTTTTAGTGTATTGTATGTTTGGGCTTTCCTCTTCTTCAATTTCTTCATCTGAAACAAGAAAATTGATACTTAATTGATTTAATTCCTCCATTGATTCAGGTAGCCGATTTTGTTTCTTTGCTTCAAAACTATGGCATACTTGCTCCCTTTGGAAATCAACACTTGGGGAATGATGGCTTTTTTGGCTTCCATCCACCTTCTCATACATACACACACACATATACATACATATATATATATATATATATGAAATTTGGTTCTTTATTGATTTCCCACAAGAGGAAAAACATAGATATACATGTGTATATATGTATGTACGTATGTATGTATGTGTATGTGTGTGTGTGTATATGCATGTATAAATAAGGAGCGTTCAACGGCACCCCAAACAATGTAGCACCTCAAATGCCCCTTGATTTCCACCACAAGCTCCGATTTTAATAATAGCACTTTCTCTCTCTTCCCACCATTACTATTATTTAATTCAAAGTTTGTAGTGGAAATCCTTATATATACATACATATATATGCGCATACATACATACATATATATATGCATACATACACACACACATCTATATACATATATACATATTCATATATATATATATATATGAAATTTGGTGCTTTATTGATTTCCCAAAAGAGGAAAACATACATAGTAATAGAAAAATACACACTGAGTCCTACCTTACAACAAAAGATAACTACAAATACACAATAAGCCAACCAAGTATATATGTAGTCCTATATATATACATACATACATATATATATATACCAACATACATACATACATATATATTATATGTATACATACATACATACATATATATAAATGAAATTTAGTTCTTTATTGATTTCCCAAAAGAGGAAAAATATTCATAGTAATAGAAAAATACACATGGTCCTACCTTACAACAAAAAATAACTACAAATACACAATAGGGGATTTTCACTCAAAGGGCTTCTCAGTCCAAGGTAATAAGTTTTAAGGACAACACTTCAAAAAAATTATTTTCAAAGACAATTTACAGGAAAATGATAAGCGAAGTTATCATTTTTAGTTATATAGAAAAAATGATGTATGAATTTATCATTTTCCCGTATAACTTAAAATTGTAAATTGCCACTGAAACTAATTATTCAGAAAAGTTGTCCTTAAAACTTATTACCCTGTAATGAGAAGTCCTTCAGCCTAATTCCACTATACAATAAGCCAAACAAGTATACATTCAGTCCAATTAGCATCCACCGTGTTATGAAATATGAAATTAGGCCCGATTAGCACATTCAAAGCACTATAATGGAAAATTGTTTTTCCGATGCCAAAATGGCGTCGGCCTGAACCTAGCCAATGCCCTTTTGGTGTCGGAAAAACCAGCATAGAAAAAATAAATTCTCGCACCTTTCCAATGCCATCCGTGGGTTGTTTTTCAACGCCCTTCCAATGCCTTTACTTTCTGAACACCATGATTTTCCGATGCCTTAATTATATAGGTATATCAGTTAGCTAACCATTTCCTTCAACAACGATATCAAAAGTTGAGAAAAAAATCAATTCATAAAGTGTACAGTTAAAACATTTTAACAGTATCAAATAAGCAGTAACATGAACAAATTTTCAAAATCACTAACATTGAATAATAACATAAATTTCAAAACACCAAAATGTATTTACAAAATACTGTACCTCGGTTATTACAACTAAACACATTCGTAATATTTACATTTTGAAACATCACAATTTTTTGGAATCCAAGCATTCATAACTTCTAATTACAAGTTAGAAGTAATACTGAAGAAAGCCTTCAAAACAAATTAATAAAATGACAGTGTACGAAATAAAAATTAGTAACTCTCAGTTAATTTTTTTTGATAAATTAGGTAGTGATTACAAATGATCACGCCTTAGTATAAATAACATTAACATACAAAATAATACAAACTCACACCACAATACTACAAACACACACTACAACGCCAGATGTGCAACACAACAACATTGCTACACACACTACAACAACACCGCAACCACATATACACACTACATAACAGCAAATCAACACATGCAAGATTACTACATAACAAGAAACAACACATACAATGCATTTGACAGCATTACAAAATATAACCAGTTTTTAAAACCCCCAGTCATCATATAGACTACAAAAAGAAACACATACTACATAACCAAAGCCAAAATATAAGCAACTCATACAAAAAGCCTACACATGCATCATTAAAAGCTAATCCAGACATACGCATCAACTCTAGCTCCAGCTCCCCTTCTGTCTTTGACTCTAGCTACGATGCTACCACATATCAACATGCCTCCATCTTTCTACACCTGCCCACATATATACATATCTCAAAACATTGAAAATAACAGAATTGGAGCTTTTTTATTTCAGAAAACGTCTTTTGTTTCTCTCATTCCACATAACCCAGCAGAATGCAAGATTTGATAATTCAAATGTGTCTCTTCTCTTATGATCATTCAACAAAAAATTTCTATGGTTCCAATAATCGAATTGGTCGAATAAGTACACTCCCCAACCATCTAAATCCAACTATACTAGGCACTTTGTCCAAACGTAAAAACTGAAATCACAATTGATAAAAAGAAGTACATAATCCTCTTCTTTAGTATTACAAAAGTAGCATTACTTTGTATCGCCATGTGTTTTCTCCTTAGCATAGAAATAATATTAGGTTTTTCATGCACCAAAACCACAAATGAATTTTCATCTTCAAAGGCACTTAAACAGCCAAAAGAGACTTGAATCCCACCAACTTTCTACCAGAAAAATTAATTAACTTATATACGGACTTAACAGAGAATCCTTTGTTATCCCTTTTCAATACAAAATTATCAATACCAACATCATTAGTCACAACATTTTCTAGTACATGTGCAAGTTGATTAAATTTATATAGCATTTCCTTTCTAAATTTTTTGGAAAAGTCAAGTCCTATTTGAATTCATGCTCCATATCTCTAAAAACATCATGAATAGTACAAAACTTATTCAAAGACAATTCATACAGTTGAGCAAATTCAGTAGCTAGAAGGATAGACAAAAGCCATCTATCATGCCAAAACAATATATTGCTTCCATCCTTTAATTCACACTTTAAACATTATTTGAATAATGAAGCTAATATCCGTATGTTTTTCCAAAAGATCGGTCAACCTTTAATATCACTAATCCATCGAAACAGTCAATAAAGTAAAGCTTAACCACCTAATTTCTCCACATAACATCCTTATATCTAATTAAATTACATATCCATCTACATAGAAAAGCATTGTTCATTTCAGCAATATTTAGAACTCCTAACCCTCCTTGATCAATTGATTTACATACTCGATCCCTAAGATATCAAACAACTCAAAGAACTATCATCTTTTCCACCATGCCAAAAGAAGCACCTTCTAGTACATTCAATTCTATTCAACACCTATTTAGGATATTTATGAAAAGAAAGCCGATAAAGAAGCAATGTCGAAAGAACTGCATTAATCAATATTAATCTCCCTACTTTTGATAGAGATGAATTTCCATTTAGCAAGTTTGACATCAAATTTTACAACTAACAAACTCTAGTCTTCCTTATGCAATTTACCCGGTCTGATAACTAAACCCATATATAAGAGGGGAAATCTACTAACATTGCAATTTAATATATTAGCAATCATTACATCATAACCCGAATTTCCTAATGTCAACACCGAGCTCTTATGAAAGTTTATTTTCAGGCTAGAGAGACTTTCAAACGCGTAAAGTAAAATCTTTTGAGCTGTAATATATTTACAGTCAAGAGAACTAAAAAGCATAGTATCATCAGTATAATGCAATGAAGTAAAACCATCAGAAATAATCTCAAAACCAAAACTTTTAATAACTCCATTTTGGGCAGCTACTTTAGAATCTGAGTGAAAACATTAACAGCAACATCGAACAGTAATGGAGATAAGGGGTCTTCCTATCTTAAATCTCTCTTAGATACTATCATTTTTCCAGGAATACTATTGACAAATACACAAGATCTACTAGACCACAATAAGTCTCTAATCCAACCAACCCATTTACTTCCAAAACCCCTAGAAACCCGCGTTTCTACTAAAACTTCCAATCAACAGTATCAAAGGCTTTTGTAAGGTCCAACTTCAATTGCACATGGTACCTTATTTCTATCACAATAAGAAATCACTTCTTGTACCATTGCAAAACCATCAAGAATAAATTCCCTTGTATAAAAGTAGTCCAGGCCTTATCAACAAATAAATCCATCTTCAATTCAAGCCTATTTGCTAGCACCTTAGTAATCAATTTATAAGTACTATTTAATGAACTAATTGGTCTAAAATCAGCCAAAGTCAAGGAACCTTCCTTTTTAGGTAAAAGCACAATATTAGCACAATTTAGTTTCATCAAATTCAACTTTCTTGCATAAAAATCTTCAAAAAGCTTCCTAATATCATCCTTGAGCCAACATTAGTATACTTTTAAAAGAAATTAGGAAATCCATCCGGTCCTGATGCTTTATCTCCAGGCATTTCATTTAAAGCACACACAACTTCTTCTACGGTAAAAGGAGAATCGAATGATGATAAATCCATAGCATTAGGATATAATACTTTTCAATCAGCCTGTACTCTTTCCTCCTTACAACAGCCTAAAATGGATTTATAATAATCAGTAAACGCACAATTCAACTCCTCTTGTTTAGAAATTTCTTTATCATTGCATAACACACTACAAATCCTATTAGATCTTCTTTTACCATTTGCAACCTTATGAAAATAACTTGTATTTCTTTCTCCTTCCTTTAACTAATGAGTACGAGCTTGTTGTCTCCAAAAATATTCCTCTTGATCAATCAACTTCAATAACTCTTTCACTTTTAATAGAAGACAATTTATTTCATCATCATTCAAACATCTACTTTCTTATAATAATTTAAATTCTAGTTTCGTTTTCAAGTTTCTCCTTTTTAAGCTTAATATTACCAAATACCTCTTTATTCCATTTTTTCAAAAATCTCCTAAGATATTTCGATTTACTAATCATAGTACTACCAGTATCTTTATTACTATAGAAATTCTGCCATTTGGACTTTGTCATATCTTCAAATCCCTCTTCCACACACCACATTTTTCAAACTTAAACAAGTGCTTACTTTTCACATTATCTCTCGAATCAAAAACATAAGGCAACGATCTGATTGATATTAGCCAACCCTTTTTGATAAGAAAGTGGATGCAAATCTTCAAATTCTGGATTTATTAAAAATCTGTCTAATCTCACTAAGGAAGGTTTTTCTCTACCATTGTTCCACGTATAACTTCTATTAGTAAGAGGAAAGTCTATTAGATTACAGTCTCCAATGAAATCACTAAAGTCATTCATATCACTCAAATGTACAACTTCTCTGTTACTCCTTTAACTAACAAATCTAGCAGTATTAAAGTCCAATAATCCAAGTCCCTACAATCATCTCCTTAAAAGAAATACCTTCACTCCACAACTCTCTTCTATTATCTCTAGTATGTGGACCATAAACATTAGAGACAAAGTATATAACTCCAGATGACTTACAAACAAAAGCAACATACATCATATGCTTTTGTTTAATCTCCTACACCAATTTTCACAGCCTACTATTCCAACCTATAAACAAACCCCCAGCACTGCCGCATGCTTCCAAATAACTCTTAACTACCCACAAATGTATTCTCTAAAGCATTAAACATGAAAGTATTCAGACATTCAAATTTTTTCTCTTGTAGAAGAATAATGTCTGATTTAATTGAAGACATATAGTTTTTTAACCATATGGTATTTTTTGGGAATGCCTAAACCCCTTACATTCCATATTACTATTATCATTTTATTACATGGACCCTCTCTACTTTCTTAGACTCAAAATCATCTATATCTTTCTCTCTATTAGTCAATACAATGACCACACATTTAACAATATTGTGAATTTTCTTTAAAGAAAACGTGTTAACAATAGCAGGGATAAAAACACTACCTTCTAGTGGATGTGCAACCCCCTCTCCCTCATTCCTATAGCACTTCCTCTAATCATTAAGATTCCTCCACTAGAACCTACCACCATTTTGCCTTTCTTGATAGCTCTCCTCCTACCTTTGCCTCCTCGTTATCACAAGCCTTATTGTCAACCTCCTTCCCTACAGCATCGGCAATGAAATCATCCAGCCTTCTCTAATAGTAACCTCTTCACCACCACCAGATTCTTCTTTATCATCTCCAGAATCAAATGAAATGTTAATAGCCTTACTCTGTTCTAAAGTTACATTCCTCTTAAATCTCCAAACCTTTAGTTTACCATCCATGCCTCAAATAAAAAACATACTTTTAAAATATGCTTCGTCAGACTCCTCATCTAGATTATCCACAAACCTTTTAATACCAATTTCATAACAAAATTCATCTGTATATAATTTAAGCACAAAAGGAAAGCTGCAAGA
The DNA here is from genome assembly GCA_030737815.1 of Allium fistulosum. Classification (NCBI taxonomy): domain Eukaryota; kingdom Viridiplantae; phylum Streptophyta; class Magnoliopsida; order Asparagales; family Amaryllidaceae; genus Allium; species Allium fistulosum. Next base: position 581,191,845 of record CM060906.1, on the reverse strand, counting down.
TGGGTTCACATGAATCAGCACCCTAATGACAGAATAATCTGCAGAAGATTCATAAATTTTCTACAATCTAACCACCGAACCAATCATCAGCAAGATACATCTTAGAACACCTAAGTCCTACATATAAGAGGCACACCCTTTATCGATATCCAAATTCTGTCCTTAGGTTTAACCACCGTACTTCCTTCCTGCAAACTCCATTTTCTAAGATTCAAGATGCCACATTGAGAGATGATAGCCCTAATGTTATCTCTTTCCATGATTCTTCTTGGAAATTTAACAAAAAATCCGAATTGAATTTCTTAACGTTCCAAAAACACAGATCCAAATGACTGAATCTTTCCTTAAGTAATTGTTTGATCCGAATAACTATAAATGAACCACGAACAATTGAAATTACTATCCATGCATCACCATTCTTCAATTCATTACTTAAATCACTACTTGAAATAAAGACTAGATGCTCCATCGGAATAAAGTTGGATGATTTAGAATTGGTCAAAGAAAAAGGTTTATCAGGGTTTTTATTGCAAGCTAAACCTTTATGCCTAACTCTTCCACATTTAAAACATACTATAGCTCTTTTGCGGTCTCTAGCCAAGTGATTAGCCATCCACACTGAAATCACTTTCTCTTAGACTGGACTTTGCGTATACTTTCTGTATAATCATTGAAAGAATTTTGAATATGAATCGTCCTGCCACCATTTTTCTTAATTCTCGAGAGATTTTGTAGCAGTGTACCTTTGTATGACGATTTGAATATCTCGTCCACATAGCTAGAATTATTTATATTATAATATTTAAATGGAACTATTAACAAATGGAAAGCAATCAAGATGTGGAGACGCCACTTTTTTGGATCTTGAGAGATTTGCTGTGATTGAGGACATATTTGATCTAACTTTCAGTTCAATTATCTTTCCTATGCTATAATAAATTACAAACCATAAAATTACAATGTTTCTCTCCACCTACTCTTATCCATCCTTCATCATCACTATCTGATCACATCTCCAATAATCCATCCCCCTCATCATTGCTAAATCCCTATTCTGCCTGCTAAAATCATTAATCACATCACCTTTTACTGCACTCCATCCTTCATAACTGCAATTATGCAATTCTCATAATCAAACTTAAAAACACTCCTCACAAAATCCTTTCCCTCACCGACAGCCAATCTAGCGCACCCAGAACCTCATCCCCATACATGGTCCTTATCATCAGCCCCCAACACATCCTCTACTAGGCCCAGGCGGGTGCACCCATAAACATCTCCACCACCACACATCCAACCGCCAGCACATCTATCGGTGCTTCCAACTACCTATCCACAACTGCTTCAGGAGACATGTACAACGGTGTCCCACAAAAAGAGTTCCATTCCGTTTTCGTATACTTCTTCTTTGCAAGTCCGAAGTCGGTGATTTTCAAGCTTCCATTTAAGTCGATATTTGTTAAGGTTGGTTTGAATGGATTCTTTATATTGGAAGAGGGAGGAGTTTAGGATTTTAATACTGGTCTTGACACATCTACTGATTTGGATGGAAAATAACAAGTTTTGATCAAAATTCTATTTTTCGATTTAAAATTAGGGTTTTCAGTACTTGGTACAAAGACAATAAATATGATGATTTGAATGAAAATAATTATAAGATTTATATAGTAGTGATGATTCAGGCATAAGGTATTGGATGTTCTTTGGCCATTAGATTGATCAAAATTTGATGGTTAGATAGATGTAATAGTGTAGGTATAGATTTCTCTTTTAGATGGATGTACAAAAATGGCATCGGAAAACACTAACGCCTTTCCGATGCCTTTATTATATAGGTCAGATTAATACTTGGCGTCAGCATGGAGTCGATATTTTCTAACATCATTCTAACGCCTTAATTATTTTTTACAACTTTCTGATGCCATTTTGATGCCCCATCTTTCTAGCATTAGAAATTTTCATAGTTATTTTCCATATTTTCTAGTAGTGAAACAACACGTCTTCTTCCACAATGGGTGCGTTTTTGAATCGCATCAAACTACCCAATACTAGATAATGGTGCAAATAACGACGTGGAGATACCGACGCTAAGTTAAGGCGTCGCTAAAGTGCTATCGACAAAAACTTCTTGACACCATGCCTACTTCTTATACCCAAAGCCAGCAGTCCCAGCTATATCCCCTTAATGTCGTTTCTCCATCACTATTCGCAATAGAAATAAAAAAGAAAAACCTAGCCCCCCGGTCGCAAGTCAAAATCGAACTCTTAGCCTCCCATATGTTGTCACCTCTCCATTCGAACCCACTTCCATAATCACCTCTCCAACCCATCGCCACCGCAAACCTCGAAGCCACTATCCTTACTGCCTCAACCGCATTGGCGTCCCCTATGTCCATCACCAGCCCATCACCGTCACAAATCATCGTGCCACGCTCAAGATCACCGCATCCCTCTGTCACAACAACCGTGTGGTGCCTTGCCTTGTAGTTGTTGCCTCCTTCAGTTTAGGTATGTATTTAATGCGTATTCACTTAGTGTTTATTGTTAGATTGTACATCACTATGAGGTTGTTAGATCGTTCTAATGGAAAAAAGATTATTATTGATAATGAATGATTAGTGTATTATGAAAACTGATTTTGTTGGAGATGAACGGTATCCATGTCATGCTATAGGAAGTATTTTCCCAATGTCAAAACGATATGTTTGTCATGGTTGATAGATTGATATTATACCAACTATAACTTAGAACAAGAAAATCAAAAGGTCGGAATATCAACAAACAAATAGTTAAATATATTTCATTTTTTATTCAATGATGTGATATTGTTCGTATATGATTTAATCGTTGGTATTATTTTGAAATTATTCGATAAAGTCGTTGCTATTGATATGGTATTATTAATGAAACCTTATGGTTGTTTAATTTAGCCCCGTCTGATAAGTATCGTATATGACCGTTATATAAATATATGTTTTTTAAATAAATGAGAATCGATATTCATCAAATACGTTATTTGTCAGATTTGTCCCAATATCGAATAAGTTATAAACGTAATGATATTTATGTTTAATATTTTAAATCTAACGCTTAATGAAAATTTGATGATACTTCCTTCTGGTTCCCCATGTATGCTCCTTTGCGTATGATATAGGGAATAAGCGGAAGTGCTACCGAAATTTCATTAATCATTCAATTTAAAATGATTTATGAAACATAAATATCATTGCATTTGTAATAGGAAGTAGGATGGCCAACCATTTAAAAAAGTGTAGAAATCCCTAAGCTATATAGTTTTGAAATTCTTTGTGAATACCATTGTTTTATAATAAGATTTGTAATGTTATTGAAATTAATAATAAAATTGGTAGTGTTATTGAATGTAATAATAAAATTAATAATTTTATTAAATTAGTAATGACATAATAATATTGTTGAATGTGATAATAAAATTAATAACGTTATTGAATGTAATATTAAAATTAATACTATTATTTAGATCAATAATAAAATCAGTAATATTATTGGATGTAAGAATAAATTAATAATGCTATTTAAATTATTAATAAAATTAATAATGTTATTTAAATTAATAATAAAATTAATAATGTTATTTAATTAGTAATGCCATAAATTTTTTGTTTATTGAATAGATTATAGTAATGTTATTAGTGATGTTTGGTTTTATTAAAAAAAATAAGAATATATACTGTTGTGTGAAAAATAATGTGATTTTTGTTTACGTGTAGAGTACAAAAGGTGGATTATTTGAAAGATCAAACTTTAATGTGCATGAAAGGTAAAAAAGAGGAACAACGCCATTGCACTTTGGAAATGGTGTGGATGCATTCATGAAAGTGACATCTTGTAGTAAAACAAATATGAAAGAAGTCTGATGTCCACATTCGAAATGTCATTGCCTGAAACTTGTAGAGTATTATACTACGATATTACATTTACTCCAATAAGTTTATATGCTAGACTATCTTGTATGGATATATCATAGAGAAGAATATCATGTTGTACAAGAGAAGACCATAAATATGAATGTGGATTGTGATGAATCCTTACCGAAGAAAATGTAGATCTAAAAAATAGAATGACTGAAATTGTTCGTGATGCCGCTGGTCTGAGTATGTGGGGTGAACCAGATGTGGAGGAAGATCTTGACTCATAGGTGAATTTTTTTTTTAATTTTTTTAGAATATAAAGGCTTTAAAATGACACACTTGTCAACGACATCTGAGTTAATCTCTATAAAATGTAAATACAATGCATCGGAAAACCTAATGAATGCAATTCTTAGCTTGTGTAAAGAAATGCTTCCACCTAACAATGTGTTGATGGAGAAATGGTACTCCCTTATAAGGGAGGTCTCTACCTTTGGATTGCCATATGAAAAAATTAAAACATGTCCATGTGGATGCATAATTTGTTGGAAGGAAGATAAAGATCCGACATTGTGTAAATTCCATAAACAACCTAGATATAAGTCGATGAAAAACTAGTGGTAAAGGTACAATTTTCATTCGAATGCATTATTTTCTGATTTCATCGAGATTGTAAGGTTATATGCATCTGTTGCTAAGAACAAACACATGTAATGACATAGTGAACGACCATGAGATGAAGGTGTTTTATCATCCTTCAAACGGTGAAGCTTTGTAACATTTTGATAGGAAACATCATGATTTTCCTAAAGAATCATGTAATGTTAGGCTTGGTTTATGTACAGATGGTTTACCCTATTTTTTTGTTTGGTAAGCCTTACTCAACATGGCCAGCTATTCTAACACCTTACAATCTCACTCTTTGGGTGTGTATGAAGAATCCATACATCTTTCTAACTGTAATTGTTCTTGGGCCTAAAAATCTAAAAAAGGGGATAGATAGCCTTTAGCTGATGAAGTGTAAAGGCTATAGACAAAGGGTATTTTTACGTACGGCATTTTATAAAAACGAACTTTAGAATGTTTGCTTCTTTTTTGTGGACGATAAGCGATTTACGTACATATGGGATGCTGTCTGGATGGAGCATTGGCGACAAATTTGCTTGTCCTACTTGCATGGATTAGACATAATCATTTTGACTTACAAATGGTGGAAAATAGTGTTGGTGGGATTGATATCGTCATTTTTTACACATAAACAATCTTTCTAGATTTGATAAAAAAACTTCAAAAAAAATAAAACATTACTTTGGAGCCACCTTCTATTTTGAGTAGTGAAAAAGTGTGCGAGCTTATGCAAGGTTATCCCAAAATACACGAGATAGAAAAAGTGCCCAAAATTCCTATTAAAGGAAAGCATCACATTTGGTGTAAACATAGTACATTTTTGGAGTTGCTATATTGAAAAAAATCATAAACTTTAACACAATATAGACGTAATGCATAATGAGAAAAATATGTTTGGGAACTTCTTTAATATGATAATGAACGTGAAAGGTAAAACAGATGATTATTTGAAGTCAAGAAAGGATATCTCATTATACTGTAATCATCCCGAGCTTAAAATCGATAGTGAACGAACAAATTTCAATTGTATTGCTTGCTACGAGTTAGAAAATAAGCATCAACAAAATCTATTAAATTGGTTTCAAAATTTGAGATTTTTCGATGGAATTGATTTTAACATAAAAAGATGTGTCGATATGAAGGATCTTTAAATGTGGGTAAGAAGAGTCACGAATGACATGTATTTTCAAAGACTCTTTTTCCGATAGTATATTAAGGAGCTATTACTGCCTAAGGTGTGGTTGCATATTACTAAGCTTAGTTTGTTTTATAAAGAGTTGTTCTCAAACACACCCAATAAAAGTAGTTTGAAAAAACTGGAAATGGATATACCCAAACTATTGTGCAAATTGGAGAAAATATTTCCTCTTGGAGTATTTAACTGCATGGAAAATCAACCTGTACATTTACCAACTGAAGAATTTATGCTAGGACCAGTGTAATACGGATGGATGTACCTTTTTTGGGAGGTATGTAAAATACAAGTAGGAGTTATATATTCTTTTTTTGAAATCAGCATGGTAAACATATAATTGATAACTTTTTGTTATGAAGGTACTTGGGTCACCTTAAAAAACAAAAAGCACACATTGAAGGTTTAATATGTCAAGCATACATTGTTGAAGAAGCACCCACATTTTGGAGTTATTATTTCGAAGACCAAGTCAAGTAGAATTCTAATACTAATCCTTATAATGATGATGCTATAGATGAGTCATCTAACATTTCTCTTTTCATTTTTAAAAAACGTGGATTTCCTTTTGGCAAATGGAAGGATGGAAGTTTTTGACCACTTAAAAAATTTGACATAGCTAGAACAATGATGCTTCTTAATTGAGAATTATCAGATCTTATTAAGTAAAACTAAATTTGTTTATTTATGGACAATACTATGTTATATATCATAATCATGTTTATCTTAACAATATCAACCGTTTAACGGTCAATTTAAGCAACAAAATGTAAGGGTTCAACCCATGAAAGGATTTGAGGCTTGGTTTCATAAATATGTAAGCCTATATAATTGTTGAATAAACTTAGCGTGAAATAGTTTAATTATGTATATCAATGTGTATTAATTTAATGCAATAGGTTGTTGGTGATGAAATCAGAGATATTTGTAATAAAACTCTTGCATTTGGTCCAATGATAAAATACAAAAATGCCTAATCATGTAAGCAAACGGCTTTAAATATCACATAATGGAGTTTGGAGCTAGTAAAACAACTTATAGCAGTAGGGTTTGTGTTAAAGGCGATGAACATGGTGATGATTTACAAGATTATTAAGGAGTGTTGTAAGAAATAGTTAAACTCACGCTTAATGTAGGAGTACATCGTATACATAAAGATTATCCTCTTTTTGAGGAAAACCATAATAGGTGATATAAAGGAAACGATCCATTTGTGCTAGCGATGCAAGCAACACAAGTTTATTATGCGCCTTATCCTGCTATAAACAAAAACAAGAATGACTGGTGGGCTATTGTTAAAACGAAACCTAGATGGTTATTCAGCTGGTATATGGTCATAACCGATGATAAACCGTACCAAAATGATCCGGAGGACAATGGAATACTCCAAATAATAGAAAATGCTAATTAATAATAAGGTATTTAACGAAGTTGAATTGGATGAAGATATCGAGGTTGATGAAGATGATGTTGAAGTTAATGAACATGAATATGGTGATGATATTATAAATGATGATATTGATAATGATGCCAAAAATGGTTAGCTTATGTATAATGTATTGAAAGTCTATTTTTATATAGCACGTTAGTTTCATTTTTCTCTTTTTGTCGTGTCAAGTAAATGTCCAATTTTTTTAATGGCTACTCTAGTGGAATGTCATTGGAAAATACAAGTTCTAATTGCTACTTTAGTTGCTTGTCATTGTAAAACACAAGTTACATATCCTTTATTATATTGTATACATCTGTATATGTACTATTATAACAGATATGTCTGGTCGACGTTGACACAACCGTGTGGCTCATCATCATCAGGTTAGGGTGGCTCCCACTTGTTAGAGCATGAGGAAGTCGATGCACATATGATGTCTCCATTTATTCAAACCCGATGCTCATACTGATGCTACAGGTCCATCCAACGTGAGTTTGAGATTGATTCCTCCTCCGTCCACCGACTTGATGTCTTCTAATGCGAATGAGGATCGAGGTGAGTAATTACTTGTTGTAATATTACACTTAAAATCATACACACACTAACATTAATATATATACATTAATATATATACACTCTCTCACATACACATACATATATAGATGTATATACAATAATTGACTAATTAAATATGCATACATATACATATATGTACATGTATGATGCCACCTCCGATGCCATCCGTGATTGCATTCTTGTACGGATCATGACATTCTAGCCTAGATTTAGTGACATTCTCGATGATGTGAAGAAAGTTGCTTTGAGGAATTCATGGTAAAATAAATTTATTACACAACACATTACATAAATATGTATGTCATTTTTTTTCATAATAGATTCAATTTGCATTTGTAGAGGAAATTTATGCACAAAGATGTCGTTTTTGTAGACCTTGTGAGAAGGGCTTTGGCAACTGCAACATCTAAAAAATACCAGGATTGGAAGCATGGTTTGCGTACGAGTGGAAAAAAACATTTATCCCTTTCCTAGGAGATATACGAGTAGTTCTTGAAGTATTGGTTGACATATGAGTTCAAGAAGATAGCGAAATAGAATGTCGAAATCGAGAACATAAATCCTAGGTTGCATAGCGATGACTCCAGATCATACATAGATCATTGTAAAACTCTAGTATATATTTATTTGTTATATTTATTTAACATCTTATATAGATTAAAATAGGCTTATATGATAATGTACTTGATTCAAGTTTAAGAATAAAGAGCAGCATGGTGCCTACATCTTGGCAAGTCTATTGTAGAACTCACATGATTGTGTCATCGGATGGGTCCACCGCTAATAGCTGGGTAGATGATGCTTCCACTGAGTTTGCAGTATGTTATCTAAATTCATTTATATAACATTTACATATATATACATGTGCAAAATTCTAACAAATGCGTAAAATGCAAAATAGGTGAATTACCAGGCTAGGATTGAGGAGCTTCAAAGTCAATGTGGAGATAACAAGAGAAGTCGATGAAGATGTATTTCACACACTCATTAGAGCTACTACCAAAAGGACGGATCATAAGGCTAACTACGGCAATATTCTGAAGGTGGTAGCTTAAAAATATATTATATACATATGATATTTTTATCTAACATTTGAATCGAGCAACTTCTAGGTGAATCTGTACGTCGAGACAAAGACAAAATGGATTGAGAGCCTTGGTACCATGCTTGGAGTGATAAGGGGAGATGGCTCCAGAAGTTTGTCAGAACGAGAAAAGCAACATACTCGGCATCGACCATAATTGTGGTCGATACTGATTTGAGTCCTTAATGGGGTCCACCTTGGACTTTGAAGGTTTGAAACGGGAAAAAATATGAGGCAGCTTATATCACTGGGGCGACCATTATTGTCGATACCGACATGCTTTTTTGCTCCAATAAGACTTGCTCTTCCTCCATATCTTCTCGGATCTAAATTTTTACCTATTCTTTTGTGATTTAGTGACTATGACAGATGATTCCAGCTATAAATAGAGAGGCTATAACAGCATAGGGAAGACCAGGGAATCTTTTGAGCCCATACTCTTCTCCTCTTTACTCTCTCTACTCCATTATTTTCACTAGGTGTTGTAATCCCAACCATACTTTACTTTAAAGATCTAAAATAATTGTAATAATGCTCGTACTAGTGACAAATCCAAAATTAATAAGATTAAGTGGTCTTAGGTAAGAATTTTGGCTGAACCACTATAAAAATCTTGTGTTTTTTGTTATTTTTGTTTGATTATATTTGATTTATTCTCGTTTTTGTATGATTGGAGGTGTTGTACAAATTTTTGGTCCCAACATTTTTTATGCTTTCACTAAGAACAAAGCTTCTCAGGTGTAGACCTAGCTTAGTATTGTGGATAGATGTGTCGAGAAGTTAGATCGGAAAAAATAGTTATTATAGATCTAAAATTACTGTGAATTTGGAAAGGAATCAACCTTAGAACTGAAAGAAGTAGCCCATAAGAGGCCTTCCATGAGATCCGGAGCTACTACGGGAGAAGATGAAGCTTCTCACCATAAGAGGAAATAGTGCAGTCATTGAGTGCTTTGTCGGGACCATCAACCCCGCAGGAGATAATGTTAAAAGTTGAACTTGACAGGACAATGGCCAAGATGAACCATAGAATGCTTGATATTCAAAAATCCCTCTTGGATAAGATGGAGGAAAGCTTTGCTTTTCAAGCGCAGTAGACACAAAAGCATAGGAAGAGCCATAAAAGTTCATCGCCTTTAAGTTCCAAGGAGGAAAGTTCGTCCTCGGAGAGAAGGCAAGAAGAAGATAAAGGAAAGGCTACTGGGACGTCAAAGAGGAGCACAAGAGGATGTGGCCAAGTGTTGGCCATGGCCAACATGGTTGGTATTGATCAAGATCAGGTCAATATCGAACATGTTGGGGGTACTGTTGGAGTGCAACTACCTGATGTCATTAATCTATTTGACAATGAAGATGATGCACATAATACTGGTAATGACACTGGATAGAATGTTGGAATGCGGAATGCTGGTGCTCATGTGAACATCACAGAACCAGTTAGTCATCACAGGAGATTCGGACAAGTGGCTCTCCTAAAGGTAGGAGAGCCTAGACGTCATTGAACGAGTCGAGAGCAATTTCAGTGTCAAACGCTCGAGGCTATTCTTGATGGTTGCCATCCGGATAATCAAGCCAGTCAAGAATATACTATTGATATGGTAAGGAGATTATTGAATGAAAATCAATGGGGAAAGAACGAAGAATAGGGCCAGCACCTAAAAGGACACAATTTACTAATGATATTTTACTGGAAGAGTATCCCAGAAAGTTTGTTATGCCGACGATATCGTAGTATAAAGGGACGACAGACCCATGACAACATCTATTGAAATATGAGTGGCATATGGATGGTGCTTGAGCAACTGATGCGGCAAGTTTTAGGTATTTCCTTATATTCTTAGATGGGGTGGCTATGATATGGTTCACTCGGCTCGCATTGGAATCCTTATCTTCATTTGATCAGCCAGTGAGAAAGTTTATGCAGCAATTCAAGCTCCACACCGCTCTACTAGAGGATGTAATGTCCTTGTTGAGTATTCATTAGGGTGCCGAAGAGACCCAATTTTTTTGAGTCAATTTTATACTGCTATGTCCAAGGTGAGCAATCCAAGGAGGAAACTTTTTTTGATGGTGTTAATTCAAGGGATACACCCCGATATGGAGTTTGGAAGATGGCTAAAGAGAAAGCAGCCACCTACCGTAGAGGAGTTCTATTGTAAGGCATACTAGTTTATGTGCTTGGAACAGGCAACCTGGCTGCTGGAAAGGTTGGTAGTAGATCTTTGAATGAAGTTGTGCACAGCAACATTGCTATAAAGCAAACCGGTGAGAGTGTTGGTAATGTTGCGGTGAAATGTGGTACCAGTAATCAAAAAAGGAAAAAATTAGGGCATTGGCGGTAAGGGGATGATGCAAAAAAGCATTCGAGGTACTTAAAACCGGAGGATTATGCTCCTCTAAATGGTACCATTAAAAATATATACCATGCTATGCAAGGAACGAAAAATAACGAAAAATTACAAGAAATTGCCTCGAAGGGAGGCAATTAAAGCTGAACGACACATATGGAAATATTGTCGCTTCTATGACACTCATGGGCATAACACTAATGAGTGTCGTCACTTATGAGACGTGGTTGAGGATATAGTACGTAAAAATTGCTGTAGTACATGAGAGACCCATAGGATGGGAGGCATAATGCTAGACCTCAAGGGCAGAATGCCCAGAGGGATCGACTTGGTCCAACGGAGAGGGGCCTAGGTGACTAGAAGGTAGGACTGTGATTAACACAATACCTGGAGGATCTCGTCTAGTGGAAAAGAGATGGAATGAGATGGAATGGTATGGAAGTTCCCGGGAACACATACTTTAGTAGAGTTGTTTTTCTATCAAAGACCAACCAAAACAACTGAAGACGATGAGTGATGATATTGTTTTTGGAAATGGAGAAGCCGATGAGGTGCAAGCGTCGATGCTTAACCCCATGGTGATTACGGTTGTGGTAGGACTAGCAACTGTGCACCAGGTTCTGATAGACTATAGGGGCTTGATTAATATTCTATTCAAGAAGGCGTTTGATCAGATGAAGATCTGTCCAAAGGACATAAAGCTATGTAAATCCCGCAGTCAAGGACTTATCGGAGAGGCAAAAGAGCCTGTTTGATGTATTGACCTGTCGAAGGAATTGGGTAAAGGTGACTGCAAGATGGTGTGTGTGTAGACCTTTGTGATAGTTGAGGAATTTTTCCACTTACAATGCTTTTCTGGGCCGACCGGCCCTTGCTAGTTTTGAAATAGCCCTAGCTCCATGGTGTCTGATGATGAAGTTCCCTACTAAGAATGGAGTTGAAGCTATTCAAGGTGACCAGAGCACTGGTTGGGAATGTTATGTCACAGAGCTTAGAGAGGCAAAGCGACATGAGAAATGGAAAGGTATAGAGAAGACTCTCTACATCAAGACTGCGAATGCATAGCAACTACCGCCCAAGCCCTGACTTGGGTCCCATAGCAAGTTCTATAAGCCTATGGACCCCCAAAAAGAGCCAGAGGATGCAAGGTTGGCACCAGCGGAGTTGACGATCGGCATCCATATTGATGATGACAATCTCACGTGGGTTCTCAAGGTAGGATCTCAGCTTGGCTTTAAAATGACGAAGTACTTAGTAGGGTTTCTCCAGGAAAACCTAGATGTTTTTTCCTGGACACATTGTGATATGTATGGAATATCACTAAAGATAATATGTCACGTATTGAATGTAGACCCAAGATACCCTCCTGTGAAGCAAAAGAACGCAACCTAGGTCTGAAGCGTTCCGCTACAATGAAGGAAGAGGTAGATAAACTAAAGGTAAACGACTTTATCCATGATGCTTTATACCCTAAAGGGTATCAAACCCTATATTGGTCAAGAATCCAAATGAAGAACGGAGGACATGCATCGACTATTTGGACTTAAATAAATCATGCCTAAAGGATAGCTTCCCACCGGCAAAGGTCAACCAACTTGTGGACTTAACGGTCGAACACTAATTGCTGTCCTTTATGGATGCATACTACAGTTACAACCAAATAGCAATGCACGTTCCAGATCAGAAGCATACTATTTTCATCACTAATTTAGGCTTGTGCTATTATCATGTAATGCCATTCGATTTAAAAACATTTGAGTACTTACCAAAGATGAGTGAGTACAACGTTTAAAGATCAAATCGGGCAGAAAATGGAGGTTTATATGGACGATATTCTAGTGAAGTTACAGTGATCGATGATCACATGGATGACCTCACCGAAATTTTTGATATGCTACGGATGTACAGAATGAAGCTTAATCCATTGAAGTGTTCCTTCGAAGCTGCATTGGGCAAATTTTTGGGTTTAATTGTGAACTCAAGGGGCATCGAAGCTAATCCATAGAAGACTCAAGCAGTAAAAGATGTCGCCGCCTCGGAATCAAGGAGGGAAACACATAGCTTGAACGGGATAGTCGCTACACTAAGTCGATGCATTTCAAAGACAAAGGATAAGCGTATATCATTCTTTGATGCCATTAAGAAGGAGAAAGGAAAGTTTATTTTGACCAAGGAATGCCAAGAAGTTTTCCCGAAATTGTTAGAGCATATAGAGAGACTACCAATCTTGTCAAAGCCTTTGAAAGGAGAAGATTTGTTCATTTACTTAGTGATATCCACTCATGCACTGAATGCAGTCTTGGTACGCGAGGAATCAAAGATCCAAAGGCCTATATACTACATCGACAAGTGGTTTACTAGAGCAAAAAAGAACTACTCAAAACTAGAAAAGCTGGCATATTGCTTGTTGATTGCTTCAAGGAAGCTACTACCATACTTCCAGGCTCACCCAATAAAAGTGCTTACTGATCAACCGCTAAGGCAGGTACTGCATCAACCCGAGACCTTGGAAAGATTATTGAGGTAGAATATCGAGTTGAGCCAATATAAATAATGTACCATCCTAGAAAGGCGATATGAGGACAGACAGTTGGCTGATTTTATTGCTAAATTCACTGTCTGGGATGGAGAAGAGAAAGAAGATATGTTCTAAGTTTCCTAATAGGAGTTATACATAGATGGAGCTTCTAATGAACAAAGTTCCGGGGCAGGGTTGATTCTTGTGACCCCGGAAGGATGAACAAGATGCTACGTGCTAAAGCTAGATTTCCCGACAACGAACATCGAAGCCGAATATGAAGCATTGATTGTGGGGCTCAAGATATCGAAGGAACTGGGGTCAGGACGCTTAATATATTCAACGACTTCTAGTTGGTGGTCTGCCATGTCAAGAAGGAATTTCAGGCTAAGGAAGCAAGAATTTCCCTTTACCTGATGGAGACACTGGAACTATTAAGCGATATTGAACTTTATACAATCACGCATATACCCAAAGAAGAAAATATAAAGCCCAACTAGCCATCTTTGAGGATGCACAACTTATGGGACTTGTTCTGGTGGAAGTTTTATCAGCTCTGAGTATTGACCAGATGGATGTCGACTGGATCTTGGAGGTCGAGGAAGAAAAGGAGTCGTTGATGACTCCAATTAAGGACTATTTGTTGAAGGGAACTCTTCTAAATGGAAGTAATGAACGGTGTAAACTCCTTCGTAATTACCACGATTCATAATGCAAGATGTAATTTTATATAGAAGAGGTTTCTCAACCCCCTTGTTGCGGTGTGTCACTAATGATGATGCTATGAGGATCCTTTTGGACATACATGAAGGAAGCTGTGGTGATCACACTGGAGGGCATATTTTAGCAAAGAAGATACTTCGCTATGGATACTTTTGGCCAATGATTAGGCGAGATGTAGCCGACTACACTAGACGATGTGATAGGTGCTAAAGTTTTGCTAAGTTATAGAGAGGTCCACCTATAGAACTTACGCAAATAGTTAACCTACAGTAATTTGTGATATGGTGAATTGATATAATTGGTGTGCTAGCGATGCCAAAGGGTGGAGCAAAATATGCCACTATAGCTATGGACTACTTCACAAAGTGGGATGAAGTGGAACTGCAACCATGATCACAACGAAGAAAGTGATCAACTTTGCAGTAAAGGACATCATATGTAGATTTAGAGTCCCAAAAAAAAAATTACTGACAATGGAACTCAATGCAAGAGTATCGAGTTCAAAGACTTCTGTAACTGGTACCGAATTACGAAGAGCTTTTCGGTATTAACACACCCACAAGTGAATGCATAGGTAGAGGCGGTGAACAAGATCAGCGAATCCATCCTAAAGAAATAATTGACAAAAGCCAAGGGAAACTGGGTTGATGAGCTACCACTAGCACTATGGGCTTATAGAATGACTCGTATGTCTACGACTAGGCACACTCTATTTTCTTTGGCTTACAGACTTAAGGCCGTGATTTTGATAGAACCAAAAATCCATTCCCACCGAAGAAAACACTATGAACCTAAAATGAATGAGGAACTCTTGCTTGAGTCCCCCGACTTGGTCGATGAAAAATGGGAAGAGACCGAACAAAGGTTAGCTACTTACCAGGAAAGAGTGAGAAAACATTTCAACGTCAACACCAAGAATCGTACCTTTGAGGTAGGGAACCTTGTTTTGGAATAGTCCTACCTAGTACAGGGGCACTTGGTATGAATTGGGAAGGTCCCTATGCGATTGAAAAAAACTCGAAGATGGAAATATCAAGCTACCGATTGTTGATGGGATCCCAATTCCGTGCACGTGGAATAACAAGCACCTACGATGCTATTTCACTTAGATTTATTTATCCTAGTTGACTAAGGAAATTGTAATAAAGCAGGACTTGTCATTTCCTTTTTTAAAAATAAAGTTAGCTTTTGGAACCAATAGAACCATGTTCTTGTAAGCTAAACTTTGTGTATTGTGATTAGCAGCGCCATCATGTACCCGAAAGTAGGTATCAACAAACACCTTTGACCCATAATCGTGTCAAGGGAGTATAATCACATTGGGTTTGATCGAAATATTCACCCTTATCCCTCCGATCTTTAACTAATGCCTAGAGATAGGAAATGTCAATGAGGGATGCCCAGAGTTAGGCAACCAAAACACTGGTTTTTAGAGAAAGGAACTGGTATACAATCAAAGCTTTCACAACTACGTTTACCGCTAGGCAAGACACGCCCGACCAAGGATAAATAATGATAGTCGACGAGCGATTTCGATCAACTCCCAAAGACAGGCAAGGTTGGAAATGGATGCTCAAAGAAGAATCTAACATACCGATCCCTGAAGATAGGGGTCGGTGAATGGGTGAACCTTTTACAGGTGTAACCACACTTACGGCTCGGTGAGCCATGCTTGATTGATGATAAGTGATGAAGGTCAAAGAACGTATTTGATTAACACTCGGAGATAGACAAGATCGAAGTTTGGTGTCCAAAGATAGACTCCCATAATGTTTTTTCCCAGAGACAGGAAATGATATGAAACTGAGTACTTCATGAAAGGGAGTGCAGATTAAGGATCTTAAGGCTAATTTAACACTAGAGGGGGGGGGGTGAATAGTGTTTAATGAATTCTAAGAATTATATGGACTAAAATAAATTTTTGACACAAACAAATGCAGAACTTAATCACAGAACAATCACATAATCAAACACAGATGCAGAAAGTAAATAAAAAGCAGTAAAAGGAAAGAACATAACAGATTTTATACTGGTTCGGAGTTACCCTACATCCAGTCCTGTACCAAGGCAGAACACCTCATACATATTTTTATTATACCAAATTCGAGATTACAATCCTCAGTTTCTAAAGGCATTGAGGTACCCTCCCGTCTCATGAGTCCGGGGCAAACTCTCTTGATTTACTGGCCACAAGATTACCCAATTGATTTCCAAGCACAACCACACCTTATAGAGAGACTCAATAAACTTTTGATTACAAATTGATCCTATAACTCTGAAGAGAACTTTGATCTTCGAGAGAGGGTAGAGAACCAAACAAGAATGAGATTCTAATTTGATTCACCTGATAATTCGGCAGAATTTCGGCACGATCTTAAAAATATGAATATTTTAGAATATGGATTTGTGGAGAAGAAGGAGTGAAGAAAATAAGAAAGTAGTTATTTAAAAAATTCATTTGTGAAGGCTATTTATAGACCAGTAACGGTCATAACCATTCGTGAAGAGATTTAAACGAATAAACACTTCTTTTGAAAATTGAAACTTTTGAACTTTAACGGCTACCATGTCGACATGTGGTATCCCATGATGTCGACATCCCTTAGTTAAAAACAGTGTAAAATTTGTTTTGAAAATGGTATTGAAAGAAAACAAGATGAAATGATTCTGGAGTAAAATAAACTAATTTTCCTATGTATAAAATAAAGAAGAGTAGAAAAATATATTTAGAATGTATATATAAATTTGATTTTAAATCTCAAGTATATATATATATTATAAAAGAATATTTAAAAATCAGAAGATAGTTTTAAAAACAAACGAAGTTTAAAACAAGAGTTTATTTAAAAAAAAACAAAGAATATTTTAAGGCTAAAACATCCTTTTGAAAATCATTTGAAAAGATAATTTTTAAGGCTAAAACATTTTGAAAGCAGTTTTTAATCATTTTGAAAAATCATTTTGAAGTAGTTTTGCAAGCTTCTTCCTGCAGAATATCTCATCACATCAGGACTCGAGAACTTGTACAAAACCAGGATATTCGTGGGTTTGTAAGCCACTTGTCGTAGGTTTGTAAGCTACTTGTCATGGGTTTATAAGCCACTAAGAAGATAGAAATGGGTTCCATCCCAAATGAATATGGAATGAAGATTTCCGTGCTATTATGAAGTTTTAACAATAAACTAGACACTTATCAAATGAAATATGGAATGAAGATTTTCGTGCTATTATGAAGTTTTAACAATAAACTAGACACTTATCTTGAAATCTTGATCTTGATACTCATGAGTCTTCAAACTTGATTTCTTCATCCTTGATTTTTATACTGTACAGTCTTCAATAATCAGTACCTGCCTTATATTTATCCTGCATAATAACATTCATATATATCTAGACAATAGTGTTAGTATGTAAGGTATAATAAAATAAGTTACAATCAAAACCACTATCTCCAGTTCCTAAAAATCTCCCCCCTTTTTGATGATGACAACCTTATAAAATATACTTACCACTTCGATCATACCATAACTCCCCCTTACACCAACAACTCCCCCTTACTCCAAGCCTACTATTTTATATAAATTCTCCCCCTTTGTCATCAACAAAACAATAACCGACATTGCCGATGCCAATCACATATCCTTTTGAGTTGTCTCCAAAGTTGACCAATCCACCATCTTGATATATAATGTCATTGAGTATCTCGGGATTTCCAGTCATATGCCTTGAACAGCCCCTATCAAGTATCCATTTATCTTTCTCAATTTGCACAGTTTGTCCATTGGTTGTTGATTCTTCAGAAGCCATGTAAAATGTCTGTTCCTGCATGACAAACCAATTCGGTAGATAACTTGATTTTTCATAAAAACTATATGCAGACTTATGATACTTTGATGAAATGCATACATTCAAACTAGTAGTAACAAAATTTTCTAAAAATGCCATTTTCAACTTTTCAAGTTTCAAATTACGAAAACTATGAAAACCTAGGCCCTGATACGAATTGAAAGGGAGTGCGGATTAAGGATCTTAAGGCTAATTTAACACTAGAGGTGGGGTGAATAGTTTTTAATGAGTTCTAAGACTTATATGAACTAAATTAAATTTTGACACAAACAAATGCAGAACTTAATCACAGAACAATCACATAATCAAACACAGATGTAGAAAGTAAATAAAAAGCAGTAAAAGGAAAGAACACACCGGATTTTATACTGGTTCGAAGTTACCCTACATCCAGTACTGTACCAAGGCAGAACACCTCATACAGATTTTTATTATACCAAATTCAAGATTACAATTCTCAGTTTCTAAAGGCCTTGAGGTACCCTTCCGTCTCATGAGTCCGGGAAAAACTCTCTTGATTTACTCGCCACAAGATTACCCAATTGATTTCCAGGCACAACCACACCTTATAGAGAGACTCGATAAACTTTTGATTACAAATTGATCCTATAACTTCGAATAGCACTTTGATCTTCGAGAGAGGGTAGAGAACCAAACAAGAATGAGATTCTAATTTGATTCACTTGAGAATTCGGTAGAATTTCGGCACGATCTTAAAAATATAAATATTTTAGAATATGGATTTGTGGAGAAGAAGGAGTGAAGAAAATAAGAAAGTAGTTAGTTAAAAAATTCGTTTGTGAAGGCTATTTATAGACTAGTAATGGTCATAACCATTCGTGAAGAGATTTAAACGAATAGACACTTCTTTTGAAAATTGAAACTTTTGAACTTTAACGGCCACCATGTCGACATGGGGTATCCCATGATGTCGACATCCCTTAGTTAAAAATAGTGTAAAATTTGTTTTGAAAATGGTATTGAAAGAAAACAAGATGAAATGATTCTGGAGTAAAATAAACTAATTTTCCTATGTTTAAAATAAAGAAGAGTAGAAAAATATATTTTAGAATGTATATATAAATTTGATTTTAAATCTTAAGTATATATATATATATATATTATAAAAGAATATTTAAAAATCAGAAGATAGTTTTAAAAACAAACGAAGTTTAAAACAAGAGTTTATTTAAAAAAAACAAAGAATATTTTAAGGCTAAAACATCTTTTTGGAAATCATTTGAAAAGATAATTTTTAAGGCTAAAACATTTTGAAAGCAGTTTTTAATCATTTTGAAAAATCATTTTGAAGTAGTTTTGCAAGCTTCTTCCTGCAGAATATCTCATCACATCAGGACTCGAGAACTTGTACAGAACCAGGATGTTCGTGGGTTTGTAAGCCACTTGTCGTAGGTTTGTAAGCTACTTGTGTGGGTTTGTAAGCCACTAAGAAGATAGAAATGGGTTCCATCCCAAATGAAATATGGAGTGAATATTTCCGTGCTATTATGAAGTTTTAACAATAAACTAGACACTTATCTTGAAATCTTGATCTTGATACTCATGAGTCTCAAACTTGATTTCTTCATCCTTGATCTTTATACCGTACAGTCTTCAATAATCTGTACCTGCCTTATATATATCCTGCATAATAACATTCATATATACCTAGACAATAGTGTTAGTATGTAAGTTATAATAAAATAAGTTACAAAGGTTGTTGTCATCAAAACCACTATCTCCAGTTCCTAACACTTCAACGACTCGAAGATAAATCAGGTTGGCCATGGAGATGGCCAAATGAAAATAGTTTTGTTTAGCTATTTTCAGAAATACTTTGATGATGATAAGCATAATTGAATAATGAAATATTACTAAGAAATTGCAGAGATTTGTATATATGTACAGAGTTACAGTAAATAATGGCATTGCACAGACACAAGCATGTATGATATAAAAGTAATTCAATTACAACTAAATATATTATATGCAGGTGGATATATAGGAAAGTAAAGTAGAAAGTATGGAGATGTAGATATGACAAAGATTATATATAAAAAGCAATATTTTATTTAACTTTGTATACAAGTACTGTGGGGATCGCTCCCATATAACATTGGCCAATACACATAAATAAAACAAAGTATATCAAAAGATAGAAAGAAATTGTCTTCCCAAAAGCTAAGCCAATCACCTATTCTTCTTCCTCGCTTGCTATTCTAGGTATCAAGCTATGCTAGGCGCCTCTTTGAACCCTTCCCTTCAAGGACCTTATGTTGCTCTGGAGTGCTCCATTCAGAAGATGTATATTCTTCCTCAGTGGTAAGATTGATGGGGTATTTAGGCTTATCGGAAGCAGGATTAGAGGATTTTGAAGCATTTCACAAATCATAACCTTTAGGTGGCCAGATTTTCAAAGGGTGAAGCTTAGGAATAAGGCTCATTTTTCCAGAGCCGGTGGTAGATTATTTAGTCCCTGGCTCGAACTCGACCTTGATTCTCTAAAAAATGCACTTTAGTATCTCTGCCATTGTGATGTGATCATTTGGATCCTTTACGCTCATGATAGTGACCTCTTCCTCCTAATACTAACTGACATCCTCTCACCCTTCCAATGCCTTTATTTTTTGAGAGTTAGGACTGGGGTTGGAGTTGGAAGGGAGAGCTGTAACTATTGGCTCGGTGACGATGGAGGTTGGGGTGGTAGAAATAGCACTCGAACCTAGACCTTCGGTTGATGGTGGCGAATGTGGTAGTGATGGATGACCTTTAACTTGACATACATAATAGTATAAGTTAGCCATGTCTTCTGGTCAGAGTTGAAGTTTCTCGAAGGCTGGAGAAACGAGAGAAATACTTGGTTGGACGGAGTTTCCTTGGCCAGGGATTTGATGATTTCACCCTCCTCACCAGAAGACTTTGTTGGTTAGATAGCAGGAGGAGGGGAATAAGGAGCATTATCACTTGACATAGCTGGGATAGGAATCTCAACAATGATGGCCTCAGAGATGGCCACCGTAGAAGTTATAAATCTCCATTGCATTCTCTTTTGATTTGGGAGTAGATGATTCTACCTGATCCATTGGACTGGAATCAACAGGAGCCCCAATAGCAACCTTTCCCATAACTGCATCCTTTACGACTAGAACAGCTTTGCCTTTTTCCAAGGCAGCAATGTCCTCCTCTACCAGGAAACGAGACTTCAATGTCTCTTCAGTTACGCCTTCGCCGGATGTAGTAGCTCCGTGGAGTATTTCTTCCTAGGTGTTGGCCAATGTGACAACATAACTCTTCCCCATCCACTTCAGATTTTTGTTTTCGATGACATTAACAAAGAAATGCTAGAGATTGGCATCAATTTCCTCATTAACTTTGGTAGCCTTCGCCTTAAGTTTTGCAATATTCTCTCTAGCTTCAATGGGGTCGGTTTGAGCTTGTGCTTCAGAATCATTTTAGATTTTAAACTAGCCTTAAGGCTGTCTACTTCAGCCTAGAAGGCCTATAGTTTCTCCTGTATAGCTTTAACATATGCCGCAAGCTCAGTGTTTTCTTGATGAGCACTTTTGATTTGGTCCTTCATAACCATTGAAACTTGAGTATGAGCTCTCGACAATTCTTCAATTAGCTCTTTCGATTTTTTGGTTGATTTCAGTGCATCATCTCTTTCCTTCGAAAAGTCAGCTAGCTCCATTTTGTAGCCTGACACTATCCTATCTTGATCCTTTCTCTCTGACTCGAATGATTGGATGGGCATCCGCTTGATTCTATTTGCGTTGGAGAGGCCCTTAGCAAGTTTCTTTTGCTCAAATAGCTGGTCTAAAAGCTTCTTAACTCCATCTAACTTTTGATTGGCCTTTTGGTGGGTGATATCTCTAGTGTAGCAGTCAAACATGACCATCATCTGGTAGTAGTCGAGCAAGTTCGCCTACATCCTAGTACCGATAGTTGTAGATGGGCCTGTATGGGGTGGAGGTGGAGCTGCATAAATTGAAATGCCTTTGGATTTATGGGAGGTAGGGACAGTAATGACAATGGGTTGAGTCAACGTAGGTTGTTGTCGAGGGGTTTAAGAGTAGGTGCACTGTTGAGAAGCACTTGAGTCACGCCCGAAAAGATCGCGAGAGTCTCGTTGTTCCTCCAGACGACATAGTTTCTTCTCTAAGTGACGATGCTCTTTCTCTTCTTCTTGGCGCCTCTATCTATTCTCCTCATCCTATTATTCTTTCTCTATTCTCCTCCTCCTCTCATCTTCAATCTCCTAGTCCGAGCCGAGATGTTGCATGTAAGCGTCCGGAGTTAACGGGTGATGTTGGCTCATGCCCGAGTGGAGGTAGCTGTAGCGATCTTTACCCATAGTACCTGAAAAGAAGAAGGGATATATTAGAACTAAAGCACTAGATTAATAACGAGTGTAAAGTGTTGGTGTTCATGATCCTAGAAGTATGTGAAGTGTTGGTATTTTCCTAAATAATCTATGGATCATGTTCGGAGATTTGTAAGGATGGGGTTTCATTACCATAGGCAAGGAAATCCCCAGACGGGATACTAAATCCTTCGGGACTTGCATTAAGAAAGTCTTCAAAATTAATACCTCTAGTACTAAAGGCTAAAAGGTTTCTGAGTTCACTCAACGAGCTAAAGATATTCTCTGAAGAGTCTGCAGGAGGTGTCGCCTCATTTGTTGGTGCTAGACTTGGACCATGGGGCTATCGGGAAGATTTGATAACTTGCGCTTCAGTTAAGATGGGACATGGACCATGTCACCTTTAGGGGATGTCTCCTTATATGACTCATTCCAACCTAGGCATAGTCCTCATCGTCGTTGTTTTTGTCATTTCCTTCATTCTCTCCTTCTTGTTCTCCTTTTCTTTCTTTTTCTCCTTCTCTTTCTTCCCCTCTTCCTTCTTCACCCTCTCTTCCTTCATCCACTTCTCCATCCATGTTCTCTTCCACTACCCTTTCTTCTCCTTTGTCAACATTCATCTTATCTCATTGGCCTTCATTATCCTCTTGATTGTCGTTATCAAAATTGGGAACAGGGGTAGAAGTCCCGACAAAAGCTTGAGATTTCTTAGAAGGGAGTGAAAGAGGAATAACATGTATGTTGGGGTGTTGAAGGCCGTACTGGTGAAGCCACACATTGGTAAGAAAGAAGGAGGTAATGTAGAATTGGTGTTCGACTTCCTTTAGGAGCTCTAAGGTGTCAACATGTGCGTTGTTGTCATCTCGATCGAGAAGGTTTGTAAAGGATACAGAAAGGAATTAAGCATTTGGAAAGAGAAGATCCGAATGAAAAAAAGATGATAGAAGAAGAAACTTATATCCAAACAACCGGAGGTGGTTAAAGCCATATGGAAAACGAACAAAGAAGTATTCACTTTTTAAGTTTCTATATATTGATAGTACTACACATAACATCCTAACTTGAGGAAAGCTCTACTACTAATGAGTATCCAAGTAATCTATTAATATATAAATGGTAGAGGATAACTTTATATTAAAGATCATAATCTTTAATTTATTATTTGAGTGATATCGACTTATGGAATAATGTATATCTTATGAAATACCCTTGTGATTCTAAAAGTGCAAAGGATCTCTAATATGGCTAACTAATGTAAATGTGTATATAATCAAGCTAGATAATAACAAAGTAGAATAAAGTAAAAAGCGATCACATCGAGTTTTTTATACTGGTTGGGACCTCCCGTCCTACATCTAGTCCCGATACTCCCTTTCGGATTTCCACTAATCAATCATCCACACTTAGCTCGGAGGAACATGCGTTATAAGAGTTTGCTGACTTGACAATTTTATGTTCTATCAACACAGATTTTGACTTCTGTTACAGACTTCTTATAATCTTCTTTTGAGAGTGGTATGATTGTATTATAAAGGTATGGAAGTGGAAAAGCTTTTGAATGCAAGAACAAATCTCCAAAGAGTTAGAAAGGAACGAGAATGGAATTTGTTAATTCTTTCTTGATTCAAAGCTTTATTTATAGATGTTGGAAAGTAGTATCTTTTGATTAAAAGTAATCACCATTGAAGATGGATGCAACTCTTTACAAAGAGAAGTGTCCGTTCAATGGAGAAGTAATAAGTTTTAGCGTTTTCAAAAATCTGCCCGTTACAGGCAAATAGTCGACTGGTTGAGGATCCAAAAAATGGTTTTCAACCAAAAAGAATTCAGTTAAAAAATGCTAAGTTTTGGTTGACTAGAAAATAGGTAACAGTCGACTGAATAGGTTGTCAGTCGACTGTTATCAATTAGATAGTCGATTGTTTGAGAAAGGTTTTGGAATAATAAAATTATGTGATTTCATTCGACCGAAATACTTTTGTCAGTCGGATAATATATGTACCATTAGACTGATTCTGTTGAAATCAGTTTTTGAAATAAGATAACCATTTTTGATAAAATATGTGTGTGTATACCACTTCGGAGAGATTTTAACAATTATATACTTCTAGACATGACTAACAATGACTCACACCTTTGTCATCTTTATCCTGTCTCTTCGTCGATCAGTGATATAGTTTTCCTGCAAAGTCGAGTATATATAAAAATAGTACAAGTGTAGTTTTGTCACTATCAAAATACGAGGTTCTAACAGATTCAAGTGTCAGACATATCTGAAATTATAGTATATGTACTATATATATGTATTTATCTTTTAAATCTATTTAGGGTTTCTTATTGGTCCACCTTTTATTATATATTCATATTATATAAATTTTAATTATTATAGAAATTTTATAACCTAATTAACTTATATAATAGTCTTATGTACAAACTTATATTAATATTATTAATTAAAGCTTATTTAATTAATTTGATTAATTAATTAATTAACATTTTAATTACTTTTATATTATTAAACGTTTTATATCGAATATGTACTATGATGTTTATAGTTATACACATATATCTTTATATATAAGTATTATATCATTTATTAATTAACATTTAATTAATTAATTTAATTAAACATTTTTAATCAATTATTTTAATTTTGAAAATTTTATATATACATACATCATCTTAAACAATTCAAGATAATGTAACATATATCATTATATATGTTATATATATATATAATTTAATTAATTTACTATTTTGTTAATTTATTTAATTTATTAATCTAATTAATAATTAAATAAAATTTGAAATTAATTTATAAACTTTCTAAGAAAATTGAAAATCACGTTATAACATTTATCATAATCTTCATATTTTTAAATTTAACCTTTTAAATTTAAAATTTTATTTTAATTTCAAAACTGATTTTGAAAATTAGTCCAAGGCCAACATTCAAATTGGGACTTTCATATTGGGGATAATCTTTTGGGCTCACTTCACCTTTCGAACCAGGCCGATAGCCACATATGGTAGGGTACTTAATTACCCAAACCTAGCCTAGACACTATTTTTCTAGACATCCTACTAAACGGGTAAGCTTAATTAGTTGGCTATAATACTGTTAATTCAGACCGCGTAGCCTTTTGGGCTTTGAGACCATTATTGGATCTGGGCTAGCATGCAACGGGTTAAATGGGTGGATTTTAATTTTTTTACCGTTTTAAATCATATTGGGTCTATGAAGTCTAAATTGATTTAGATCTAATCTAAATAAATTTCATATAAAATCATTATTTTATTTTATTTATTAATAAAAGGATTATGTTTGATATTATATGTAATATATAATGTGCACATGTGTATCATATACATATGTACATGTACGTGCACATGTAACATACACAGTGTCCATGGTTTAACATGGCTATTTCTAGGTGGTGCTGGGATTTACTCCACTACAAACACATTGGCCCCTCACAATACATGTATACTGTCTAATACACACACATATATTATTAAGGGGCATTTCACTAGAAGGACAAACTTTGCAGTCCAATTAGTTTCTAGGACACACATCCACAGAAATTAATTTCAAGGCCAAAATTAGCAGAATAATTACTTTTAAGGACAAAGTCAGCGGTCCAATTACTTTCAAGGACATAAGTTCATAGGTTTTTAGGCCTTAGAAACTAATTATTTTGCATTTTGTCCTTAAAAGTAATTATTTCAGTTGTGTGTCCTAGAAACTAATTGCACTTGCTAATGAGGCCCTTGTGGATAATTTCCACTATTATTAATGTGACATAAAATTATATTTATACTTGAATACGTATATGTGTGTGTGTGTATATACACACACATATAATAATGTAAATGTAGTCTTATATACACAGACACACACACTTATACACACACACACATACGTGCATAAAATAATATTTATAAACATAAATATAAATAATTTTAAATTTCAAATTTCAAATTTTAAAACTAGATCCAGATACGAAAACATCATTTAATTTTAAACTTTGCAAATAAATTATGTGTATATATACATATTATATATAACAGTGTGTATACATAATTTTTTTGTAAAATGAAAAAATGTAAATATATCTCTACTATTAATATTACATCTCTTGGAGAGTAGTTGTGAACATTTGGATTATTGGTTGACATGGGCTGTAAAGCATAGCCGTGTTACTCAAAATTAGCTGAACCATTTTTCAATTTGGGTGCCATGCGCTTATGGACCTTATAAAGGGTGGAGGCATCATCACAACTTTTTAGATGTGATTGAACAAACCAAGTTTGCACATCTTCGCTTATATACAATAACAACTAATATATTTGGACGATGTGGGACTATTATATATAAACTTACAATGACTCAAGTGTGTTAATGCTAAAATTGGTAAACGCTAACACCCGGTGTAAGTTGAAACAAAGTGAAAGCACCACCCGTTTGCACGGGAACTAAAGGTAAACAGAATATAGCAAAAACAGTAAAAGACAACAGTTTTTATAGTGGTTCGGCTTAAAATCAAGCCTACATCCACTTTATCTCTTCTTTATTGCTGATTTGATTACAACTTTTACAACTTTTACAATGAATCTTCAAATACAACACGATCGAGACAAGAAGCTAGAACTTTAACGGTGAATTGCTCTTCGGATACATGTCGGATGTCTTCGATCTTCTCTTGAAGTTCCTTGAAGTTCCTTGAAGTGTCTTCGGTGTTTGAAGTGTTAGCTGAGTTGGGAAAGCAGTAGAGTATAGGCGCTCCAGAGAATGATCCCAAAAGTCCCTCTCAAGTAGTAGTTGGTGTTGTATTTATAGGAAGATTTCGGAGTTAGGTCGTAGGTCGTGAACGACCTAAGAGTAGGTCGTAGGCCGCGGGCGACCTAAGAAGCATGGGCTACGACCTAATAGTTTGCACTGAACCATGTGAACATATTGACAAGGCATAGGTCGGGAACGGGTTAAGGTTAAGGTAGGTTGTAGGTCGTTAGCGACCTAGTGAGAATGGTGAGCGACCTAGGAAAAAGCGGCATAGGAAGTTATCTCGGCTTGTACAAACTGGGTAGTAAGTTTTAGGTCGGGAACGACCTAAGATAGGTCGTAAGTCGTTGGCGACCTAATAGAGTTAGTTTGGATAGGGTAAAGGCTATGAGTGACATAGTGTATGGATTAGGTCGTTAGGCTACTAGGTCGCTGAGAGTTTTAGGTCGCAGGGAGTCTTAGGTCACGGATGATTTTAGGTCGCTAAGGATTTTAGGTCGCTAAGGCTTTTAGGTCGCTAAGGCTTTTAGGCTGTTAGGTCGTGAGGTCTTTTAGGTCGCGAGGTAGTTAGGTCGCGAGGAAGTTAGGTCGCGGAGAAGTTAGGTCGTTAACCTCCTTAGGTCGCTCAGTCCTTTCTATAGTTAGGTCGTAGGTCGCTGAACGACCTGTGACGCCCCACCTCTATGTTCATAATAACAAAGAGTATTAAAAGAAACACTGTCTATTATTATGAAGAATAAGGCTGGATGGGAGCGGCCATCCGTAGTTGGCCTTACACTAGCATTGGTTATCTCGATAGGAGTGGTATATACTTTTTATTTTTCATCTATTATTTATTTACTCCCATCGACACACCCAATTCTAGTACAAAACGAACTACGACGGTTCATAATAGTTTAGGACAATGAATAAAATAACAACACAAATAATATAAATGCGGAACACATATTAAACAAAAAGTCTCATATATATATATATAACTGATGTCAGTTACAATATAGTTGACACAGTACATATGATACAACTACAACTGTTGACTCTGGAAGTTATATATACAAGTACATTATCAACTAATATACATGAATACATATCATCCTATACAATAACACGACTTCTACAAATGACAAAGACAACTTCAAAAGATGTGAAAAGTCTTCATAGACTGAATAGCAACTCAAAGAAGGAAATCTACAACCTGAAATAACTCGGGTCTGACCCGAGTATTACATTCAAAAGAAAATAATACACGGGTCAGTCTAATTCAAACTCAGTTATTAGTGCACAGAAGCAGTAATAATCAAATATCAAATAGACGACAGTCACAAAAATCTCGTATATCCGACTCCTCGATAAAAGAATCGGATAACGGCAGATATAACACTAAACAGTGTTAAACAAAAAATCAGCAATCCAAATCAATTTAAACAATTGAAATGTCAGTTTAAAAACATCAATGCTGATTGGCTGCAGTATACACTAACGTGCACTGCCTCGCCAATACAGCCTATGAAACACTTAGAAGATCAATGAATCCAAAAGCAACCGGTTCCAACTCAAATCAAATACGAACCATTTCAAAATACAACTTCAAAATATTGAATTAAACCAACGAAACAATTTAACAATCAAAATATCAACTAAATCTGTCAATCCTGCTAGGGCTGCAGTACACGCACGCGTGTACTGCCTCGCCACTACAATAGTGCCAGTGAGACACAATAAAAATTTACATCCGAGTACAGGGTCGAACCCAAGTCGTTGAGACTGGGTTCAACTCAATGTACAAAACCATGTACAAGCCATAATACAACAATGTCCAGACCAAACACTATCAATGTGGCCGAACTGAGACTCCATGCATACAAGAAGATATGCACAAATCTGTAACAAGAATGACCAGACCAACGACGCAATGCAAAGGAATGCATCAGTGGCCAATGCAAGTGAATAGTAAAACAACTAAATGAAACTGGACCAAGTTCAACTTCACTAGCAAATGCAGACTAGTGAACAACTAAATAAAACTGGGCAACGCAAGTGTCGGACTCGAGAACAAAGGCGATAGTATGGCTCAAATGCAACTATATCATACTAGATACAACGACAATATGGATGCAAGCAAATACATGTGTACAGGTCAGTGAAAACCCAAATAAAAACCCAAAGTCCAACAGCAGCTTTTATTTCAAGTGACAAAAGCCAACATCAATGCATATGAATACTACATATGACTCAATGCCAAAATATTGAAACCAGACAACCTAGGTATGAAGGCAATGCACATGAATAACACATCTCTGGGGATGCAGCAGAAAATAATACTGCAGCCTCTAAATCAATGCAGTAGTGGGAATATTACTATGATAAAGGCAATATCAAGCAAAGAATTTAAAGTAGTGACCTCAAATCAAAATCAAAACTGAGGCAAGTTCAAATCCAAATGTGTACGAGTTGCAGCAATATGAAGTCTGCACTCAAGACCAAACTTCAAAAGGGTACCAGACTACGATATGAATGAACTACGCAATATAGGACCGTGGCTACAACACTAATGCAACAGTGAGATATACAAACTACATGAAGACCCGACCATATAATGTAATCAGTGTGGTACATATGTCAATTTATAACCAAGATTCAAGTGTCAGCCAAACTACATATTCACATGGAAATAGAATGCTACTGATGTAAATTAGAACAAAACAACTGCCCAACCTGATGCAATACCAACTGTACAACATGAACGACACTCCTTACATATGTATAGACTCAATTGCACAAGTCAGTAAAGAATACATTGAAACCGAAGGCAACAATGTTACCAAACTCAAAGTCAACATTGTTAAAAAAAAGATTTAACAACGTGGAAAGCCAATCAAAAATATACGAATGAACATCGAAGGGATTCGAACCTAATTAAAAACCCCAATTCGTAAAAATCAAATCGAATACTCATCCAAATTATAATTTCCCAAAATCACGTTTTTAGCTTTCAAACGAAATCAGTGCCTATAGAAATCGAACCAAGGCAGACAAAATTATCCACATTGAAACAAAACAAACAACTTAAGTGCAGTATCGAGAATGAATTAGGATGAGAGTGAAGATCACTCGCTTTTTACGAGTAGCCAACAATCGACAAAAGCCAAAATCATCGCATAAACAACATCACCCAACAATAGTCAAACTCAGGGAAGAACACCAACATCGACAGAGAAAATGTCATCAAAATTCAAGACGAAGCAGGGAGGAACGGGAAGGCAGAAAACCAGAAAAAAATCACAAAGTCAAAACCGTGGGTACGAAGCACTTACTCAAAATAGCAAACCTATTAAGGGAAAGATTCAACAACGGAATTCACAAATTAAACGAGGTTAAATACAGATGTGAGTGAGAAATCACTCACCTTAGCCTAAGGCTGCCGTGAGCGAAGCGAAGGAGACGTCGATCGACAAGGCATGCACGAATCTTCGATCGAGCTTCCGCATTCGTCTTCTTCGATTCGTCTAAAGCCCTAGTTTTTTGAACGAGGCAGCCACCATGCGAAAAGACGAAGCATTTCGGGGAAGACGAACTAAGTTAGCAGCCACTATACTCGATTTCTACGATGCCCTAGTTTGGAGGAGACGAGGCCGCCATATTTTCGCTTTCTTCGATTTTGGGCTTAGGGTTTACGAATGGAGGAAGGGGGATTTGGGTGTTGAATGTTATCACGGTTTCAAAACAATTGAACCCGGGCCGAGATTAATATTTAAACCCAAACGACCCTTAACCAGCTTCCAAAAGAATTTCAACTTGATTACAAACTTCAAATTACATCAGCTAGCAAAATCAGTCGTCAAATGATGATAATAAAATTTTCACAAAAGCTCGGGTTGTTACACGACCTATCGAAGACTTGCTCTGTCGAAATGCTGAGTTGACCCATCTCCGAGACGAACTACTTTTTGGTTTCTCGGTCGATCTTTTGGTGTCACGGCCTTGCAAAAAATGCGGGATAACACTTGCCCCCCAAAACATGCCTTTCGGTAGGAAGGTGTGTTTTGTAATGCCATAAGCTGGATGTTCATATCCTATTGATGTCCTGCAAAAGGAACTAACAGTTTTATGTGGCCCCAAATAACGACCGTTCGGGATCGAGCTATTTGGGATGGAGTGCGACCGTTCAAGGTCAAGCCCCTAATTTCAAATGGCGACCATTCGTGATCGAGCCATTCGAGGTGAAGTGCGACCGTGCGCGGTCAGGTGCCGTTCATAGTCAAGCGCTTCACTTCAAATGACGATCGTTCAAGATCGAGTCATTTGTGGTAAAGTGCGACCGTGCATGGTCATGTGGCAGAGCTCAGATGACGACCGTTCGCGGTCAAGCGCCTTACTTCAAATGACGACCATTCGGGGGTCGAGCCATTTGCAGTAAAGTGCGACCGTGCACGGTCAAGTGGAGGATCTCAAGTGACGATCGTTTGCGATCAAGCCGCTTGAGGTGAAGTGCGACCGTTCATGGTCAAGCGCCTAACTTCAAATGACGACCGTTCGGGATCGAGTCATTTGAAGTGAAGTGCGATCGTGCGCGGTCAAGCGTTTATCTTCATGTGATGACTATTCAGAATTGAATCATATGTAATGAGACCATTCATGGTCAAGCGCCTTACCTCAAATGACGATCGTTCAGGATCAAGCCATTTGTGGGAAAGTGCGATCGTGCCCGGTCAGGGGCGGACCCTCAAATAACGATCGTTTGGGATCAAGTCATTCGAGGTGAAATGTAACCGCTCGCGGTCAAGCACCTTACTTCAAATGACGATCGTTCGGGATCGAGCCATTCGAGGTAAAGTGCGACCATTGGTCAGGGGGTGGACCCCAAATGACGATCGTTCGAGATCGAGCCATCTGAGGTGAAATGTGATCGCTCACGGTCAAGCGCCTTACTTCAAATGATGATCGCTCAGGATCGAGCCATTCGAGGTAAAGTGCGACCGTTGGCGGTCAGGGGGTGGACCCCAAATGACGACCGTTCGGGATCGAGCCATTTGAGGCGAGTTTTTGCCATTCGAGGCGAGTTTTTGCCGTTCGAGGCGAGTTTTTGACCTCAAATGATGACCGTTCGGGATCGAGCCATTCGAGGTGAGGTGAGCTGATGTGTGCCCGGGAGGGCATTTGAGGTGAGGAGATGTGTGCCCGGGAGGGCTTAATGTTGGAGGGAACTAGCGTTACCGATGCCAGATTCACGTTCGGGTGAGTTCCTGGATTATTGTTTATGGCAGTTCAACACCATCTCAGAGCATGCCTGGGGACCGTTCGTGATCCCGTACATGTGTAAGCGGCTTAGCTGGTTTGGAATCACAAGTAGCATTCTTTTACTGAAAATGAGTTTTTAGTAGATATGACAAACAGAATCAAGTCCAAACATGAGAATAGAGAAAACAAAAAACAAAACAGGGACGTCCAAGTGCAAACACCTACACTGCTACGATTAAGAGTCGTTTCAGAGCATGCCTGAGGATTGTTCGTGATCCTATACATGTGTAAAAAGACTTAATCGTGTTGGTGTGGGGTTTGCTACTTATTCTCCATTATTTCAGTTATTTAATCGTGTTGGTGTGGGGTTTGATATCTTCAGTGTCATCAATAAAAATTTCACAAGCTTTCGAAATATTTTTAATCGGCTTAAGATTGAAGATACAAATTTTTATTCAACTTACAATAGATTAAATTTTATAATTAAATCGTCAGTTTCAAAGTTATATTCGGGATACAAATTAAATCATCGTTCAAATATTTAAAATTAATTAAATATTTAATTTGTTCAAAATTCTGGGTCGTTACAAACTTCCCTCCTTAAAAGAATTTCATCCCCGAAATTACAAGTTAGGAATAAAGGTCCTTAACTCGTCTACTATTTTCAACATCCAATAGTTTTATCAAATTTTTCAAAACAACTCTTCCTACTAAAGATTCATTATTTATTCAACCAAATTTCTAACTTCAATTATAAGTTTCAAACAACATTGCTTTCCTAACAATTCAAATTTAAATCTCAAATTTTAACTTTCAAAATTTCTCAAAATTTTTCTAACACCCTAAATTTTCGAAAAATTTCGCCAGCGTCTCCTTTGCACGGCTAATACGGCACGACTACAAAACGTCCCTACGGACTCTCAGATTTCAAAAAGAAAAAGAAAAAGCCAAGCGGCTAGAGAAATAAGTCATCAAATCTCATATTCCAATTTAAATACATACCTTTTTCGAGCAATTCAAATTTATCTTCGAAATTAAATTCCAATTCCTTTATACCTGTATATCCTACTAGCCATAATATCTAGTTGCATATATTCAAACCATTTTGCAAATTCCATTACAAAATTTTCAATATATACTTCTTATACATTTCTAATTCGCTATTGAAGTTACATATCAAATTTCGTTAAATCTTGCATTTCACATTTATTTGAATTTAATTCACAATTTTAATTCTATTGGAATTCAATTTATCTTCATTTATAATCATTGAATTTAATTCGTTCAAACCTTATCCATTTGGTCAATAATCAATTAGCTTCACTTACTAACTTTCAGTTTAATACTTCATTTATCAAATTCAATTCCAGTTCTATTTACTTTCAAATTCAAAATGAATTTTAACATTCAATTTCATTTATCTTGCACTTGCAATTTCAAATTTATTTACTCATTCACAAATTCTTTCATTTTCAATTTGAATCTCATTTCAATCAAATTTCAAATATTTTATAAGTCTTCGACTTATTTACATCTTGATTTATAAAATCATCTATACATTCATATTACTAATTCCATTTAAATTTCCAAAACAAAAACCCAAATTTTCCAAACACTTTCCATTTAAAACAATTTGGCAGCAATTCCTCTTCTGGAAACCCGAAAATGAACATTGATAATGCTGCAGTCATTACCGAAGTTATTTTCCAGCGACCGAAAAGAGTTTAGAGCTTTTATCCCTTCAAAACACTTTTCAAAACCTTTGAAATTCATTTTCAAATCAAAAAGATTTAAATTTTCCAAATCTCCAAAATTTTCAAATTCTTTTCAAAACATTTCCAAAACTTCTTTGGAATCCCGTTTCAAATTACAAATCACATTTATAATTTATATTCTCAAATTTCATTTGTATGTGGATTTATCTCTTAACTTTGGAGTTACGATTTCAATTTCTTATTTAATTTCAATGATAATAGATTAATATTATCACTTCTAACAACCATGCAACCATATACTATAGTAATTCATAGAAAAACATTTCTTTTCTATACAAAATAGTTTTGGGTAAAATTATTTCATTCACCCTATTTAAAACAATACTGTGCCGAATTATCTTGTTGAAGAGTTTAGAAACCCCTATCGATTACAGTTAGCTAGACTGCACCGACCAGAATCCATAAACAATCAACCGATAAGTCAACACAATACAAAACAAATTTTTTATATTCAATAACAAATACGCGCTCGTATATATTATTACACTCAAACTCATTCTAGAGTACTACTGACTCTATCTCTAATGAGTAACACCCAACAGAGCAGGGTTGTCGCTTAACCATATGCTCTGATACCACTTTGTCACATACGGGATTTTCGACTTTCGAAAATTCGACATCGATACTCACTTTATCGACTGGCGAGAAATCGAGTGCCGGAAACTCCAATAGTGAGGGTTTAAGAAAGAAGAAATAGAAGAAAAGGCAGAAGAAGAAGAAAAGAGGAAAAAGAATGAAGAAAGAAGAAGAACAGAACAACATCAGAAACAAAAAACAATATCAGAATCTCACATATCGCAGCGGAACAATATATAATAGATAAACACTAGTCTTTTAAAACAAAGAATTATATCAGTTTTTATACATACATCAATCAGAGTCAATATACAACAATGGACAGTTATATAAACTTGTCCTCATACAGAATACACAGCGGAATAAATACTATCAGATACAAATACTACGTCTCGTCATCTAGCTTATCTCCAAAGCTCCAGAATATCCAGAATATCCTGATAACATAATTCTAGGCTGCCCGTGTGGAAAATTGGTGGGCACCCAGAGTTTAGAAGGGAACAATAAACTCCGAGTCAGTCATGGTGACTGGTGTGAGATCGTAAAACAGTTATTTTTCACAAAGAAAATAAAACAAATTCGCAATGCTTTTGGAAAATGAAACTACCATAAGACCTCCCGCCACACACACAATGCAAACGCAGAATTGGAGGAGATTTCTTCTTATGATAGTCAAAAATGCTTACTACGCAAAATCAATTCTTTTTGATATTATTATTAGTGCATAGTGTAGAAATCATTTCGAAAGTACAATATAAATCTTAGCCAGCATAGACATTTCGAACTATGCCTACTATAGCTACCATCCAAACAGTGGGGCGCCACCATAAGTGAATGATAGGTTCTACAACTAATACCGTACAAGGCTCGTATTGTTTCTTTGGATTTCCAACAAATGGTTAGGCTAAGGAACTTCCTTTTCCACGATGGGTACATCCCTGGAATAGACGACCCGAGAACCTAACGTTACAGTTAGATCTCTGCCAACACAAGGCCGGGTTACCTCTGCAAAAATAGGTAACTACTGACACGCGTATGTCATCCCCCGATCGTAACCGATCTTCCCGAGGATCCCCGATTTCCAACAAACCACATAAATAATAATGCAGCAACCACATAGGTTAAGTATCTGGGCTCCATACCATGATACCACCTCTATCCAGAAGGAATGACATACACTAAGGGGCGCTACTCCCTAGAACCTTGCCGTATCCTTCCTGTTTTGACCATTTCCGGGGTGTGAGGCTCGACGAAGTCTCGTCCACAAAGCTACGCTTTCTACAAAGCCCTGCTTCGGGTCAAACAAAATGATCAACCTATGATCACAAAGATATAAGATCAAACAAATGATCATATCGCAAATGATCAAACACTGATCATTTCACAGCAACACTCAGTATGCCACGTTACCAAATTGGGATATATCGCTGATGAATTTCAACTACATAACCTCTGAGCTCGTACGTCTCAGAGAAGGGTGTTAAGCTAAGAGAATAAATTCTCCGCCACCAACAGAAATGTATTTGAAAGAAATCAGCTTTATATCTCAAATTGTAACGTCAGACATACAATCCATATAAGTCTATTCCGGGATCGAACAGAACCGAAGGCACTTCTCACGAAGCCCTTGCATATCCGGATAATTTTCTAATCACGTCCGGACTTCCCGTCACTAAGGGTGATAAAACCTCTAAACCGGAGATCAGCCGATGTAGAGTAACTCGACGGTAATCCTTCCGTTTTCAAAAATATCCGGTCTTCAACACCGGTCTTCGAATGCAATTCATAACGACGTATCACATATTCGGAATGGGTTATACGACCCCATGGTCCTTTCCCGGCTAACCCGAATAGTGAGCGCTTATTCAAAAATAAGTATGGCATTCAAATTCATCCAATTCACAACAAATACCATTCAAGGTAATTATTGATAGTCGGTTATTTAACTATCAATAAAGATGCGCAACATCATCAGATTCCAAATAATTTTCCCAAATTATTTATCTTCAAAAATATCTTTACTAGATATAAAATTTCCACACTTCAAAAATAAATCAACGTTTATTTTTAAACAACTTCCCTTTCTTTTATAAATTCCATAGTGAATTTATATTTTCGAATAACTACTGATATTCGATTTTCAATTGATTTCAAAAATTCATTTTCGATTTATCTTTACAAAGATAAATTCTAAAAACGTTTCATTTCATATTGGAAAAGCAATTCCATACTTATTTAATAATAAGTAGTTCACAAATCTATTTTATTTTCAACACTTGAAAATATTCGACATACTTAAATCAATATTAAGTACATATTTCATTCTTTAAGGAAATCATTTATTTTAACAACATCTATTTGAGTCAAAATGAATGTTACGTAAAACATCGTTACGATGACTCAAAATCACTAGTATAGGGATTCGGATTTAGATAGATATATAAATCCCAATACTACATAAAAACATTTCCTTTCGGAAATCATTTACTATAACAACAGTGTTATAGTCCACCATTTCCTTCTATTTCTCGAAAAACGTCTATTTCAACAATGAACGTTGAAATCTATGCTTTCGATTCATAATACATTTTAAAACATCTTTAAAATGTTTAACTTCATTTTTGATATCACTTCTTCAAAAATAAATCCATTTTTATTTAATAATATATTCACTGTCCAAAATCGTGAATATAATTCACTTAACCAAATTTCAATCATCTCTACACATTTTATTTCAATAAAGATTCGCTATCCAAAAGCCGCGAATATATCTTCTTTAATAACCTCCTACATTTAATTTATCAAATTCAATTGATCTCAAATTTATAAAACAACGTTTATAAATTCTATTTCTATTTTCTAACAATTTCAATTTAATAAATCTCCTTTATTAACAATTCGATTTATAAATCTTCTTTAATGACCTATTCAATTTATACTCAATGTATATACCAAAGGTCCATCTTATAAGTTAATAACTTACAATTCATTTATTTTAAAAGAAATCGTTCTTTAAACTTCATAGATTTTAAATCTTATTACTCATAAGATTTCATTTATAACCTTATTTTCAACCATAACCGAACTACTTTTATACTATTTATAAATCTCATCTATTAACCATTCATACTTGTTCAAAAATCTCAATTAAAATGCCGAAATCCAATTTATACTTCATTTTAACACTTAAAAAAAACTCGTTTTATAATTCCAACATTTGATTTATAAATATCAATTTGTATAAATCTTTTTATACAAATCGTTTATAGTTATTCAAAAATCCCAACTTAAACCATTTTATAAATAAATCGATTTTTATTTCAAAAATGACACTTTGGTTATATTCCACTAAAAATTATAACTTTTATAACTTTAAATTTTTAACGTTTATAAATCAATTCAAAAATTCCATAAAACGTATATTTTCAAAAATCACTTTAAAAATCCTTTTAAAGTAAAGTCGTTATTTTTAAACTTCAAAACTTGAATCCGATGATGCAACAGCACCAATTAGTCAATCACAACAACAAACATCATATATCAATATGATAACAGAATATACATCAATATCTGTAAATAAATAAATACTGGTGAGGAATCCAGTTGGATCCCTCCAACCTGTTTCCCTGCATCCACAGACGTTAGCACAATACCAATTCCACTTCGAGGTGGAATATCGCGGTATATGGGTTTTATAAAAATAATCCGCTTACTAACGGCGCAATAGGGTCTCATCTGCTATACGAGGCGGGAAATCAATCAATCCAATATATACATATGCCAATATGTATATATTGCTATATATATATATAGATATATCCTACTATATCTAATATCACATCCAATAGCAATCAATAACTGCAAAAATTCCACATTCAATTTTGAGTGAGAAAAATCTCACCTTAGCTTTTAATTTGCCATCCATTTCCAATCCAGTTTGTTTTCTCGACTTTAACCTTGTATAAATAATTTATACAATTTATTAATATTCATACAGGTCGAATAATAAATTTTTCATTTTGATAATTTCGATTCATTGGTGATTTCCTTTTAAAATAAACTTATTTAACTAAGATTTCATTTTAATAGTTAAATTAACTGATAATTCTTTTTGAACCAAATTTTTTTTTTACTCCAAATTTTACTTCTAAATTTATTTCCTTATGAAATAAATTCTTTTATCTCTTTCAAACTATTTAAAATACGTATCTTAAATAATCTCTTCAACTATTAAACAAAATTACTCAAAATTTCCTTATTAAAATATTTTTAACTAATCGGAAAATTTAATTTTCGTTTAAGAACTTAAATTTAGGCTAATCAATTAAAATTTTCTAGCTAATGATTTTATTTTTATTTTCTAAATAAAAACTTCACCTGACTGTAAATCATTTCCCTAACATAAATACATATACACGAATCTACAAGCTTATGAAAATAAATTTCTTTATAGAACTTTACTGTATAAATTTCTTTATAAATATTTTTCTTTATCTTCAGATTTAAATTGAATTTAAATTTTAAAACAAAACTTCCTTAATGAAAATCTCACCTTACCATCTCTGTCGAACATCCCCAGATCGACCTCTATGACTTCAGCCACCTTCACAGTCGAACGCACTCCAGCCTTCTGCTCGACTCCGGCCATTCGACTTCGAACTCCAGTTGACCCCAAGAATTTCTGCCCTCAAACAAGCCATCGCGACACCGAAGAAGTCGCCACCTCCATCAATTTCGAACTCGGGTTCGAGTCCCCTTGTCGCCATCGCACGCGAGCGCCCTGGTCGCGAGCTCCACTTCACTGTCGCCGCTTCGACCTGCTCCTCCTCCTTGCGTACGCCATCGCCTTGACCACGAATACGAATGCACGCCTCTTTCACTGCTGCCTCGCGACTTGACCGTTATGAAGGTGGAAGAATTTGGATGACGGGAAAATATAGGGTATGATTGGGGTTTGGGAAATGTCGACAGCGAAGAGGCACGGAAGAGTAAGATATCATTATCGCCATTGTTCTGGGCAAATCGTTTATCCCTATTTCGAACAACTTCGTGGATACGAGAAGAAGAGGGGGAAACGGCCATTGATTTTGATTTTC
Organism: Allium fistulosum; assembly: GCA_030737815.1. Lineage (NCBI taxonomy): Eukaryota > Viridiplantae > Streptophyta > Magnoliopsida > Asparagales > Amaryllidaceae > Allium > Allium fistulosum. The sequence goes on along the minus strand of CM060906.1, from coordinate 581,151,778 downwards.
GTTCGCCATTTTTTTTTCTTGATTTTCGAATGAAGATTGCCTCGTTTGATTTTGCTTTTGAAACTGAAGAGGATGGTTGGCACGATTATTTCGTGATTCTCGGCAAAAATTTAGGCGTGGTTTAAGGCAGAGACAAAGGGATGCTGTCCCTTGTTTTAAATTTTTTAAATTTAAATTTAAATCAAATTCTTTTTTAAAATTTCAACGCGTTAAATTTCCGTGTGCTCACGTATCAACCTCGAAAATTACGAAAATTGAAATCCGGCAATAATTCAATGTCACGGATCCAATGAAACTGGTTTCGTCGAATTCCGAGACTGTTTGAAAAATGACTATTTTATAAATATTGGTTCGAACGATTTATTTCAAAACTGAACAAAACAGTTTAAATTTAAATTCTGAAGCTGCTGATATCTTCAGTGTCATCAATAAAAATTTCACAAGCTTTCGAAATATTTTTAGTCGGCTTAAGATTGAAGATACAAATTTTTATTCAACTTACAATAGATTAAATTTTATAATTAAATCGTCAGTTTCAAAGTTATATTCGGGATACAAATTAAATCATCGTTCAAATATTTAAAATTAATTAAATATTTAATTTGTTCAAAATTCTGGGTCGTTACAGAACGGGTCAGATTGGGTCGGGTCGGGTCGTAAATGGGTCGGGTCAACCCGTATAAGGTGTAAATGGGTCGTAAACGGGTCGGGTCAACCCGTATAAGGTATAATTGGATCGTAAACGGGTCGGAATGGGTCGTAAATGGGTCGGGTCAACCCGTATAACCTGTATAAGATACAAATGGGTCATAAACGGGTCGGGTCGTATACGAGTCGGGTCAACCTATATAAGTATAAACGGGTTGTTAACGGGTCAATTTCGGGTTAGCGGGTCAACCTGAAACCCACCCGTTTATAAACGGGTCAAATTCGGGTTGACCCGAAAATGACCCGCCAAATTAACGGGTCGGGTTGACCTGCTAATTTCCGTGCGGGTTTCGGGTCATGTTTCGGGTCGTGTAGGAAATTGACAGCCCTACATAGTTCCTAATAGTTATTTACACATATTTGACATTTATGTATTTATACACCTTAGGTTAGTTTAAAATATTGGTTATTATATTTACAGTGTTTGCATTATAAATGCGCATATTTAATAAATTGAAGATAAAATCAAAATTAAGTTGAACTAAATGATATACACTACATTATAAATATAGATTCAAATTATAATATACAAATATATTTAAATAAGGTTTTAAGAAAACTTAATTAAATTAAATTAAAACAACAAACACCTTGTAATGAACCAGCCTTTCGACCCTCGAATATTGACAATAATACGTCCACTGTATTGCGTGCCGAACATTCAAGTACCAGAAAGACCGATCGTTATGGAAAAGAAAGGAAATAGAAGATAAGAAGAAACTAAACAATCACAGAATCTCACATCGCAACGAAATAACATATATTAATCAACATAATTCATTCCAAAGTCTTTTCCAAAATGATACATCAGAGTCATACTAATACAAATTCTACCCTAGGACATTTATAATAGCCTGTCCCTACCAAACCGATACATAGATCATACATACATACACAACAGAAATAGGATAATAACTAGCTATCAATGAAGCCTCCTGCTCCCAGCTTCTCCAAGATGCATCTGGGGAAAATCTGAACTACTTGGTTGCCCATACAAATTTGAGCACCCAAGAGTTTTAGGGAAATACAATAAAATTCCGAGTCAGACATGGGTCTGGTGTGAGTAAACTCAAACAACTGAAATATTATGTTTAAAACCCTTTTAAAATCAAAGGTATCTCGTAGACCACGCCGCACATAAACACAGATGGGTTTTTACCCTACGATAACCAAAACACTTTAATAGAAAATCCAGTGATGTTATAATAATGTCTAACGGTTAAAGTACAATATGAATATAACTGAAATGCTTGCATCTCACATTTCAACATAGATGGGTACATCTAAAACCATAAAGGCACGTATTGGAGAATGGATTCCATATTATGACAAGGTAAAGAATTACCTTCTGATGGTACATCTCTAGATAAAATGCACCAGGTTCTAAAAAGAACATCTTGTACCCCTACTACACAGGACTGACCTATCACTTGGCTAGTAGTACTGAATATGATCACCCCACTTTGGGCTCCGAAGCATACATGAGTAGATAGTAATCGATCTAGTTTTGGGATGACCACATCCTGATGGGAGCGACCCACATGGCCCTGCTGCATGCCCGATTTTTGTCATTTCACGGTTGATGAGGCTTGAGGCTACGTTTTACCTTTATATCGCACTTACCACTTGGAATGCTAACACTACCCTCCGGGCAATAATGCAATGCCAACATACATCCATACAAGTTCGTTTTGGGACTGAATGGAACCGAAGGCACTACCTCCACCACATCCATTTTTGAATCACCCTCAGGGTTAGTAGCAAATAGCACTTGTACTTCAAAACTCCGTCTTTGATTTCATACTCTTCAAGATGTCTTCATTTCAAAACGCTTGAGTTGGATCGAAGTGGTTTCCGGATAACATATCCAATCTCGGTCTCTTCGAAACAACTTTCGATAATTTTCGGTAAACTCAACCCCGGTTCTTTAGGAAATAAATAGATAAGATAAGAGCGGAGATCACGTCCTAACCATTAGTGGACAAATTTCCTTATCATTTATCCTAGAAGAATGAAACGAGATTTATACGCACAGTACAACATCATTGGGGATGATTGTGCCATATAACTCACGTGTTTATTCTAGATATTTCTAAAGTTACATTTTGGTCCAGGTTTGATAAATGGTTATTTAACTATCAAATAAACAATCATTCAAACATTGATTTAATTCCATATGGAATCCATTAAGCTGTATTTAATAAATCTTTAATTAATTAAAATCACTTTATAAACATTCGATCAAAAGATCTTTACAATACACTATTCCCAAACCCCTTACATCCCTTTTATACATGGAAAACATTTATATACTTATCATAATGATATAAGTATATCACCAAACTTTATAAGAGATTTCCTTTCTTCATATTCCATATTAAATGACCAAACAAATTCCGTTTAAAAACATTTCTTTTTGAAAACATTACTTGCTATAAACCGATCCACTTATCCTTTATAAAAAGTTCCCTTTTAAAAGCTCACTTCACATTTAAATATCTTTATAAATTTCCAAAATCAATTTATAAAACACTTTTATTAGTCTACAAGTCAATTCACAAAACCTCTTTACAAACCTCTAAAATCATTTATGAACCTTTCCGCATTTAAAACTCCTTTGATAAATCTTCTTTAAGAAAAATCCTTTATAAAATATCATTTGCAACTCATCCTTTAATTTTTTTTAAATAAACCTTTTTACTTAGCAATACCCTTTTTTTATAAACAAATTATTATTTATAGATACCTTTATAAAATAATTATATAACTTGAAAATCATTTACAAACTTTAAACCCCAAAATTGATTAAAGAATTGAAGTAATTCAAAATCATACTTTATAAATTCATAAAGAGGCTTAATAAACCCAATGGTACAAATTTAAGTTACCATTTAATTTCAATTTCACTTTCAAGTCATTCAACAATTTATTTACATAATTCAACATATATGTAAATACACTTCATATCCAAATCAGGGAATAACATGTCAATACAACTCAACTAGCATATACATGTCCAAATAATATAATAGCAGGGTGGTGATTTGTCCTGCTAAATAGATGTCCAAAACAATTCAATCAATTTATAGCAGAATGGGGATTTATCCTGCTAAAACACATGTCCACACAAGCAACAATTACATTACAGTAGAACGGTGATTTATTCTGCTAACACATGTCCATACATTCAAACCATTTACATAACTCTTTCACAATTGTTTGTCTACTTAATAGTATCGACATTTGAATCCCTTGTGCTCAAAACCATCTTTGAAAAAGAAGTACCTTTAAGAATTTGATTCTTGGAAAATAAGGGTTAAAAAATTAAAACTCCATTTGAAATGATTAATTACAAGTTAAACTCTTATTAAATCATAATTCATCTTTATTAAATTTGAACTTAATTTAATTATAAATTAATAAATAATTAAACCTTGAACAAATAATTTATTTATAAATTAAATCCTTAATTAATCCTTTATTAATTATTAAATAATAATTTAAAATTTTTATTAAAAATTAACTATTAATTAATCTCAATAAATTAATTAAATAATCTTTTAATCAAAACTTAAATAATAAATTAAACCTTTAATAAATAATTATTTTAAATTAAAGCCTTAATTAATTCATAAATAATAATAATTAAACACTTGATTAATAATCAACTAATAATTAACCATATATTTAAATAACAATTAATTAAAAATTAATTATATACTTAACTCATAATTAAATAAAATTTATCTAGCTTAATTAATAATTAATTAAAAATTAATCTTACTTTAAAATATGATTAATTAAGAACTAATTTCCACTTAATTATAATTATTAAACCTTACTTAAGACTTAATTAATCATTAATTATTTAATAAAAACTTAATTAATTATTAAATTATTAATTAACTTTTGAAAACATCATATTGGGTTTATAAAACATTTACAAAACTTTCAAAGGAAAAAAACTTGAACTTTCAAAAATTGGATTTTTATCGAAACTGCATCCATAGCGACTATCACTATGGATGCCATTTCTTGGAATTATTTCCTTACTTCCTTCTTTGGTAACCTATTACTTGAAAGCTTTATAACTTTTTGTAAACACAAAGTAAGTGTTTTTGAAACTAAACAAAATTTCTAACTTTAACAAAATGGTTTTTGATCTTCAAAACCAAAGCTCGTATTTTTACACAAGGATTCTTCGTCGATAAACCAATCAAATTGCTAAATTTTCCTAGCAACTAGCACATAATCATGTCATAACAATGTACACATGAAACTAACCAAAACATAAGCAAAATCACAACATATAACCAACATTCACAACTTTCCAAACAACACCATATTTAACTTCAATCTCAAGCCTAACTTTTCAACTCATAACAACAACCTATAAGCATATTCAACCACAACAAACAAATTCAAGTCACAAATCATACACAATTCATATAACACATAGAAGCTAAAACTTAAATTTTAAAAAATATAAAGTTTACTCACCAAATATTTTAGAGAAACTTTTTAGAACTTGTAAAGCTTGGAAAACCACACAAAAATCACTTGGAAATGAGTCATTTTCTCCTTGATTTTTGGCCATCATACTTTCAGAATTTGGAAAAGTAGAAATAATTTTTTTATAAAATTCTTTTTTCTACAATTTGGAAAAAATAATCACTTAATTTCAATTTGTTTTGAGGGAGATATGATCAAAAGAAGGAGTGGTATTTTCGGCCTTGATAATATGGGTCCGAAAATGAGTCAGAAAGAAATGTATTTTTGACCCAAAATTATTCAAAATTTGGAAAAATGGTTCAAATAAAAGTTGTAGCCACTGGAATTCTATATGGATTTAATAAAAGTAATTCTTGAATTGGAGTAGTATAGAGAAGGTTATGGTCGAATGAAGTGGGAGGAAAATGGAGAAGTTTTTACAGTGAAAAGGAGGAGATTAAACAAGTTTGAAATCATTTTAAAAGTTTAAACTTGGATTTTTAAAAACTTAAAATTATGAATGAAAGCCATTGAATGGTTTCATGAAGCTTTTAGGAAGATGAGAGAATAGGAAATGAAAATAATATGAGAAAGAAAATTAGAAAAATCTCTTTTGTATAAAATACATGTAGTAAATTACCAAAATACACCGTGCAACACTACCCTCCACACCCATTGCACTACCTCATCATGTCTCTCTTCCTTGTCCCCCCTTTCCTTTGTAACCTATGAAATTACCATCCCCCCTCTTTCTTGTGCTAAGAAACATGTTCAAACATGTTTAAGTACTTCTTGTACTTAATGTCTCCTAATGATGTGACATATATAATTATATTTTTATTTTATAACTTATTTACTTAAGTATACATACATATATACACATGCATTCTTATTTCCAAAATATTTTTAAATGTGCATAGGTGTGTGTGTACAAAAGTGTTACGATGATTCCGACAACTTTTAGTCGACGAAAAGTCGACAATTCGGAAAACGAATTCCGGTCACATTTTTTATTTTCGTTTGAACTAAATATTTTTGTAAAAAAATTTGAAAAACAATTTCACCATTGTTATTCATTATTTAGAAGAGTTTTATTTTAATTGTAAAAACCATTATTTGAATACTTAAAATTAATTAAATATTTATAAATCAAAGCAGTGAAATTCCAGGTCGTTACACTCTTCCCCCCTTAAAAAGAATTTCATCCCCGAAATTACACCTCAACCTATCCTAAAAAACACTTAACACTATACATCAGTTCGTATGATGTACATAGATCATTCTTATACAAAAATATGATTCGATCACTACTCAAATACATGACTTCACTTCCGAACTAGTATTGCTCACCCGATTTTCCAGTGTAGACTCTGATCAGGTTCCTTGATTAGGGACCTCTGTTCTCCTTACATAGCTGTAAATATGATTGAAAACATTTGTCCCATATCAAAAACTCTCATCAAGTGCTCGCCATCGAAAATCGAGTAATAGATCCTTATCCGGAATGGTGTTAAACACCTCAAAGCCGTGTACTCGAATCTTAGATCAAACTATATGAAAACGAGAGATGATCTATATTGAAACAATACATTTTATTTTTCCAACAAAACATTTATCACCAACTCGCTTTGGATTCGTTCGGATTTGAACTTGTTTCGATTTTACAATGATAAAGAGAATAGTTTACTAAGTGCACTACAACGTTCGCCTAGGAAACATCTGATCGTCACTTAGAAGATTATTCCGATCGACAGAAAATAATCAAGGCCTCATTTCCCAAACTAATTCAAAGAAAACACTACTTACTTAACCTTTTCATTCCCAAAACCTTATATTTGAACCAAAAATATTTTCAAATAATACTATTATTATTTTTCAAAACCATGAAAACCATTTTTCAAAAGTCCTGGGATTTTAGTCCTGAAGTTTTTAACTTAATTTTTTTGAATTAAAAGCCACCTTCATATAAATCAACTTTTATAAAATCATTTTCCAAATATTTATCTCAAAATATTCTAACTTTTTAATAAACATCTTTTATTACATTAAATATTACCTTAACATTATCAATCGAACGCCTTATAGTCAAATTGTAAAACTTAATTCACAAGGCGTTCGTTTCAGTGTTTTCTCTATACCTATTTACCCACCCCAAATCTTAAAAAGGGAAGCTACCTACACAAGCTAACAATAGGTAATGCTCAACTGGACAAGCATGATTAACAAACTCCTAAGTGATAATAATAGAATACTATTATCTCTTAACAAACAACACCTCAACTATCTATACCATACTATACTATTTTTGAAAATCATTCTTTATATATAAAATATACTATGAGTCAAATTATTTCATTTACCCAATTTCAAAACAATACTGTGTCCATTGGTCTTGTTTAAATGTGTTGGAATCCTTATCGACAATGTTGATCAGGCGCGTCGATCAAAATTCATAAGACGCTTAACAGATCAAACAACACAATATAAAACATTTTATATCACTAACAAATACATGCTCTAATATATATACACTCAAACTTATCATAAGGCATTCCATTACCTTATCTCTTAATGAGTTGGCCCACCAAAGCCAAGGTTCTCGCTTAACCTTGCGCTCTGATACCAAATCTAACGAACCAGCCTTTCGACCCTCGAATATTGACATTAATACGTCCACTGTATTGCGTGCCGAGCATTCAAGCGCCGAAAAGACCGATCGTTATGGAAAAGAAAGGAGACAGAAGATAAGAAGAAACTAAACAATCACATAATCTCACAATTCAACAGAATAACATATATTAGTCAACATAATTCTTTACAAATTCATTTCCAAAATGATACATCAGAGTCATACTAGTACAAATTCTAGCCAAGGACAGTTATAACAGCCTGTCCCTACCAAACTGAAACATAGATCATACATATATACACAGCAGAAATAAGATAATAACTAGCTATCGATGAAGCCTTCTACTCCCAGCTCCTCCAAGATGCATCCAGGGAGAACCTGAACTACTTGGCTACCCATAAAAATTTGAGCACCTAAGAGTTTAGGGAAAGAAAATAAAACTCCGAGTCAGACATGGGTTTGGAGTGTGTAAACTCAAACAACTGAATTATTTTGTTTAAAACCCTTTTAAAATCAAAGGTATCTTGTAAGACCACGACGCATAAACACGGACGAGTTTTTACCTTACGATAACCAAAACATTTTTTTATAGAAAATCTAGTGATATTATAATAATGTCTAACGGTTCAAGTAAAATATGAATATAGTGAAATGCTTGCATCTCACATTTCAACATAGTTGGGTACATCTAAAACCGTAAAGGCACGTATTAGAGAACGGATTCCATACCATGGCAAGGTAAGGAACTACCTTTTGATGGTACATCTCTAGATAAAATGCATCGGGGGTCTGATAAGAACATCTTATACCTCTGCCACACTAGACTGGCCTACCACTTGACTAGTAGTACCGAATATTATCACCCCACTTTGGGCCCCGAAGCAAACATGAGTAGATAGTAATCGATCTATATATGGGATGACCATACCCTGATGGGAGCGATCCACATGGCCCTGCTGCATGCTCGATATTTGTCATTTCTCGGTTGATGAGGCTTGAGACTACATTTTACCTTTATATAACACTTCCCACTTGGAATGCTAACACTGCCCTCCATGCAACAATGCAATGCCAGCATTCATCCATACAAGTTCATTCTGGGACTAAACGAAACTGAAGGCACTACCTTCATTACATCCATTTTGGAATCACCCTTAGGGTTAGTAGCAAATAACCCTTGCACTTCAAAACTCCATCCTTGATTCCATACTCCTTAAGATGTCTTCAGTTTGAAATGCTTCAGTTGGATCGAAGTGGTTTTCAGATATCATATCCGATCTCAGTCTCTTCGAAACAACTTCCGATAATTTCTGGTAAACTCAACCCCGATTCTTTAGGAAATAAACATGCAAGATAAGAGAAGAGATCGCCTCCTAACCGTTAGTGGATGTATTTTCTTATCATTTATCCTAGAAGAAGGAAACGAGATTTATACGCATAGTACAACATCATTGGGGATGACTGTGCTATATAACTCACGTGTTTCTCCTAGATATTTCCAATGTTACGTTTTGGTCCAGGTTTGATAGTCGGTTATTTAATTATCAAATAAACAATCATTCAAACATTGATTTAATTCCATATAGAATCCCCTAAGCCTTATTTAATTAATCTTAAATTAATTAAAATCACTTTATAAACATTCGATCAAAAGATCTTTACAAAACACTATTCCTAAACCTCTTACATCCCTTTTATACTTTTAAAACATTTATATACTTAGCTCGATGATATAAGCATATGACCAAACTTTATAAGAGATTTCCTCTCTTCATATTCCATATTAAATGACCAAACAAATTCCATTTAAAAACATTTCTTTTTGGAAACATTACTTACTATAAACCGATCCACTTATCCTTTATAAAAATTTCCCTTTTAAAAGCTCACTTCATATTTAAATATCTTTATAAATCCCCAAAATAAATTTATAAAACACCTTCACAAGTCTACAAGTCAATTCACAAAGCCTCTTTACAAACCTCTAAAATCATTTATAAACCTTTCCCCATTTAAAACTCCTTTGATAAATATTCTTCAAGAAAAATCCTTTACAAATATCTTTTGCAACTCATTCTTTGAAAATCACTTTAAATAAACTCTTTTGTTTAGTAATACCTTTTTTAATAAACAAACTAGTATTTATAAATACCTTTATAAAATAATTATATAACTTGAAAATCATTTATGAACTTTAAACTCCAAGATTGATTAAAGAATCGAAGTAAATTCAAAATCATACTTTATAAATCTAAAAAGAGGCTTAGTAAACCTAATGGTAAAAATTTAAGTTACCATTTAATTTCAATTTCACTTTCAGGTCATCCAACAATTTATTTACATAAGTCAGCAATATGTAAAGACACTTCATATCCAAGTCAGGAAATAACATGTCAATACAACTCAACTAGCATATACATGTCCAAATAACATAATAACAAGGTGGTGATTTGTCTTGCTAAATAGATGTTTAAAACAATTCAATCAATTTATAGCAGAATGTGGATTTATCCAGCTAAAACACATGTTCACACAAACAATAATTACATTATAGTAGAAAGGTGATTTATTCCGCTAACACATGTCCACACAATCAAACCATTTAAATAACTCATTCACAATTGTTTGTCTATTTAATGGTATCGACATTTGAATGCCTTGTGTTCAAAACCATCTTTGAAAAAGGACCTTTAAGAATTTGATTCTTGGAAAACAAGGATTAAAAACTTAAAACTCCAATTGAAATGATTAATTACAAGTTAAACTCTTGTTAAATCATAATTAATCTTTATTAAATTTGAACTTAATTTAATTATAAATTAATAAATAATTAAACCTTTAATAAATAATTTATTTATAAATTAGACCCTTAATTAATCCTTTATTATAATTTAAAACCTTTATTAATAATTAACTATTAATTAATCTAATTAAATTAATTAAATAATATTTTAATTAAAACTTAAATAATAAATTAAACCTTTAATAAATAATTATTTTAAATGAAAACCATAATTAATTTATAATTAAAAATAATTAAACACTTGATCAATAATCAACAAATAATTAACCCTATATTTAAATAACAATTAATTAAAAATTAATTACATACTTAACTCATAATTAAATAACTTTATCTAGCTTAATTAATAATTAATTTAAAATTAATCTTACTTTAAAATATGATTAATTAAGAACTAATCTCCACTTAATTATAATTATTAAACCTTGCTTAATACTTAATTAATCATTAAATATTTTAAAAAGCCTAATTAATTAAAATTAATTATGAAACTCTTAATGAACTTTTGAAAACATCATTATTGGGTTTATAAAACATTTACAAAACTTTCAAAGGAGAAAAAACTCAAACTTTCACTACAACAAAATACCCCTTTTACAACGGGCAATGCCCGTTGTAATAGGGGTTTTGCAACGGGGCTAGGCCCGTTGTATTATGCGATGTTGTAATAGAGTAGATAAATTTTACAACGGTTCTTGCCCGTTGCAATAAGGGTCTTTTGCAACGGTTTTTGATCGTTGCAAAAGGTTCTTTTACAACAGCTTTCGTCCGTTGCAATTAATCTTTTTACAACTGTTTTTTCCCGTTGCAAAACTGTATTTGCCCGTTGTTAAAAAATTCAAATGAGAAAAAAAACTACTACAATTCATGTGTAAATTTTAAGCTAATTTGAATTGAAACAAAATTATTATACTAATGATAACCTTATTTATTCATATTTACTAAAAATAGCAAAAGAAATTCATATTTCAAAATAACAAAAAGATTTATCTATTCACATCATTCATAAGGCTATACATAGTTACAAAACATCGAATATAAACCTAAACTAACATAACTACTAACTTCAGTCTTTATTGCTATAGGCATAGCTATCGAAATCAATAACCATAATTGCACTTGATTTGGTCAACCTCTTGAACGAAGCATCTTTAAAAGACCTAAATGAACCCTGATGCATACAAGTGAACATATTCTATTTAGAGAGCATATGCAGGCATAAACACTATGAACAGTGTATACAAGGATATTAAGACAATAAAATTAGAGGTGCCAAATCATGGTTCGAACTTCTAGCTGAGAACGGTTAGGCATTCTCGTTGGTGTTGGCTTCTCAGATAATAAAAAATATTTATGTAAATTAAATCTGGCAAGCCAAATAATAAAAAATGGAACATGATCATACATGTATTCCATAATTCTAAAGATGCATTATTCATAAATACATATCTATTAAATGGGGAAAAAGGTTAATTATAACAGAACAGTAATAATATAATGACAAAAATGTATTATTGCTTCATACTACAAAAAACGGAAGGAAAAACAAGCTTTTAGTGTAATAGCATTTGGTACTCATAAAGTTTATATGCATATAATATTGGTAAGTCAAATCAAAAGCAAGTAGGTGAAATGCCAAATCATATATCCATTGTTAAAATCATAACAACATTATGTTAAAAAGAATATAATGGCTTCAACCAAAATAATGATACCTGCCAAAAGAGATTGAGCAGCTCTTTGCATCTCTTTTGATGGCTCCACTATATTGACATGCTTCAAAGACTGTGGCCAAACATTTCTCATTGCCCTTCATTTAATTAATTTGCTTATTTAGAAGAAGAAGAAATAGCAAGAAAATTCGAACAATAAATAAGACACCATCTTCGTAGAAAACTTACCAAAGTGCTGAACCAGGCCCTGCACCAAAATCTAAAACCTTTGAAGGAGAGAAACCAGGCAGTCTTTGGCGTACCTGCATAATCAAACGAATTATATATTATAGCTGAAATATACTAGGAAAATACCAAAAATGGACAAATCGATAAAAATAAACCTGTTTAAGAACACGAAAGCAAGCAGAGTAAACAGCAGGCATACGTGAAGCAACATAAGATATAGTCTGATCTTCTTGATCGAGAAGAAATTTACCTTAAGAAGAAGTTCCTGAGCTACAACTTCAGATTCTTTTTTAAATGAATTTGGGTACTTATGCATATGCATACTTGGAATTGTGAAATAATCTCTTCTTCAATAAAAAAACCACTCTTGTTATTGTAAGGACCCGATTCTTCGACTTCCGAAAATCGACATTGATACGTCCACCATATCAACTGCCGAGTAAACGAATGCCGGAAAACCGAATTCTTAAGGTTTTAAAAGAAGAGGTAGAAGAAAAGATAGAAGAAAAAGAAAGAAGAACAACAACAGAAAACACAGAACAGAAACAAGATCAGAATCTCACATATCGCAGCGGAACAACATATAATAGATAAATGAATAATCTTTAAATCAAGGAACTATATCAGTTTATACATACATCAATCAGAGTCAATATACAACAATGGACAGCTATATAAACTTGTCCTCATACAGAATACACAGCGGAATAAAATAAAGTATAGGTGATACGTTTCGCCATCCAGCTTGCTTCCAAAGCTCCAGAATATCCAGAATATCCTGATAACATAACTCTAGGCTGCCCGTGTGGAAATTAATGGGCACCCAGAGTTTAGAAGGGAAACAATAAACTCCGAGCCAGTCATGGTGACTGGTGTGAGATCGTAAAACAGTTTATCTTTAAAATAAACAACAGGAAAATTTTAAAGTCAATTCGCAATGCTTTTGGAATATGAAACTACCATAAGACCTCCCGCCACACACATAATGCAAACGCAGAATTGGAGGAGATTTCTTCTTATGATAGTCAAAGATGCTTACTACGCAAAATCAAATCATTGGATATTATTATTAGTGCATAGTGCAGAAAAATTTCGAAAGTAGAATATAAATCTTAGCCAGCATAGACATTTCGAACTATGCCTACTATAGCTACCATCCAAACAGTGGGGCGCCACCATAAGTAGATGGCAGGTTCTACAACTAAAACCGTACAAGTCTCTTATTGGAGTTTGGATTTCCAACAAATGGTCAGGCCAAGGAACTTCCCATTGCCACATAGGTACGCCTCGGGAAAGACGACCCGAGAACCTAACCGGATCTCTGCCAACACAAGGCCGGGTTACCTCTGCAAAAATAGGTAACTACTGACACGCGTATGTCATCCCCCGATCGTAACCGATCTTCCTGAGGATCCTCGATTTCCAACAACCACATAAGAATAATAATGCAGTAACAACATAGGTTAAGTATCTGGGCTCCATACCTGATACCACCTCTATCCAGAAGGAATGACATACACTAAGGGGCGCTACTCCCTAGAACCTTGCTGCATCCTTCCTGTTTTGACCATTTCCGGGGTGTGAGGTCCGACGAAGTCTCGTCCACAAAGCTACGCTTTGTCATAAAGCCATGCTTCGGGTCAAACAAATGATCAAAGTAATGATCACAAAGATAAATGATCAAACAAATGATCATATCACAAATGATCAACCAATGATCATTTCACAGCAACACTCAGTATGCCACGTTACCAAATTGGGAGTATGTTGTTGATAAATTTCAACTACATAACCTCTGAGCTCGTACGTCTCAGAGAAGGGTGTTAAGCTAAGAGAATAAATTCTCCGCCACCAACAGAAATGTATTTGAAAGAAATCAGCTTTATATCTCAATTTGTAACGTCAGACACACAACCATACAAGTCTGTTCCGGGATCGAACAGAACCGAAGGCACTTCTCACGAAGCCCTTGCACATCCGGATAATTTTCTAATCACGTCCGGACTTCCCGTCACTAAGGGTGATAAAACCTCTAAATCGGAGATCAGCCGATGTAGAGTAACTCGACGGTAATCCTTCCGTTTTCAAAAATATCCGGTCTTCAACACCGGTCATCAAATGCAATTCATTACGACGTATCACATATTCGGAATGGGTTATACGACCCCATGGTCCTTTCCCGGCTAACCCGAATAGTGAGTGCTTATTCAAAAATAAGTGTGGCATTCAAATTCATCCAATTCACAACAAATACTCATTCAAGGTAATTATTGATAGTCGATTATTTAACTATCAATAAAGATGCGCAACATCATCAGATTCCAAATAATTTTCCAAATTATTTATTTCCTAAAATATCTTTACTAGATATAAAATTTCCACACTTCAAAAATAAATCAACGTTTATTCTTAAAACGAATTTCCATTTCTTTTTATAAATTCCATAGTGAATTTATATTTCAAATATCTACTAATAGACGATTTTCAATCGATTTCAAATATTCAATTTCAATTTATCTTTACAAAGATAAATTCTCTAAAACGTTTCATTTCATCTTGGAAAAGTAATTCCATACTTATTTAAAAATAAGTAGTTCACAAATCTATTTATTTTCCACATTTGAAAATATTCGATATACTTAAATAAATATTAAGTATATATTTCATTCTTTAAGGAAATCTATTTGAGTCAAAACGAATGTTACGTAAAACATCGTTACGACGACTCAAAATCGCTAGTATAGGGATTCGAAATTAAGATAGATATGTAAATCCCAATACTAGATAAAAACATTTCTTTTCGGAAATCATTTACTATAACAACAGTGTTATAGTCCACCATTTCCTTCTATTTCTCGAAAATGTCTATTTCAACAATAAAATGTTGAAATCTATGATTTCGATATTTAACACATTTTAAAACATCGTTAAAACAATTAACTTCATTTTTAATGTCACTTCCCCAAAATGATATCCATTTTACTTAATAATATATTCACTGTCCAAAATCATGAATATACTTCACTAACCAAATTTCAATATTTTCTACACATTTTATTTAAAGGACTGTCCACTGTCCAAAATCATGGATAAAAATTCCTTTAATTAACTTCAAAAATTCACTTATCAAAATAAGCGATTTTGGATTTATAAAACAACGTTTATAAATTCACCTTTTATATTTCATAACAACTTTGATTTATAAATCCCCTTTATTAACAAATTCGATCAATATTCCATTTAAAGGCAAAAACCCAATTTATAAGTTAATTTCTTATAAATCTTTTATTCTACAATTTCATTCATTTTATAACTTCACAAATTATAAATCTATAAATTTCATTCACTTACGAATTCCATAAATATTTCATTTTTAACACTTATAAAAACTCGTTTTGTAATCCCAATATCTTTAATTTTATAAATATCCATTTTAGAAATCTTTTATATATAAACCATTTAAAATAATCAATCAACTATTTATTTCAAAAATCACTCTTCGGTTATATTTCACAAAATTCATAATTTTCATAACTTTAAAATTTGAACGTTTATTTATTTGAAATAAATCAATTCAAAATTTTAATAAAACGTATACTTTCAAAAATCACTTTAAAAATCCTTTTAAAGTAAAAGTCGTTATTTTTAAACTTCAAAATTTGAATCCGATGATGCAACGCACCAATTAGTCCATCACAACATTCAATATCATATATCAATATGATAACAGAATATACAACAAATATCTGTAAATAATTAAATACTGGTGAGGAATCCAGTTGGATCCCTCCAACCTGTTTCCCTGCATCCACAGACGTTAGCACAATACCAATTCCACTTCGAGGTGGAATATCGCGGTATATGGGTTTTATAAAAATCATCCGCTTACTAACGGCGCAATAGGGTCTCATCCGCTATACGAGGCGGGAAATCAATCAATCCAATATATACATATGCCAATATGTATATATTGCTATATATATAGATATATCCTACTATATCTAATATCACATCCAAAAGCAATCAAATCAATAACTGCAATATCAAATTTCATTTGAGTAAGAAAAATCTCACCTTCGCTTTTATTTTTGCAATCCATTTTCCATCTTGACTCGATTTTCTTGATATATACCTTGTATAAATAATTTATACAATTTGTTAATATTCGAATCAACTGAACAATTAATTTTTGTTTTCAATTGTTTTAGATTAACAAATTTCTCCTTAAATAATTTTATTTAACTATCAATAAATTTTAAAAACTAATTTTTCTTCTTTCTGCTTCTGTATATATATTTTATTTTCAGTTTGCAACAAAAATAGTTTAATTCACTGATAGTTTCATTTAATCCAATTTTGTCTTTAACTTTAAACAAATTCTTTTTTTATATTTTTATTTTTCTTTAAATTGCATATACCAGAAATTGTATAAATCTAACTTTTATAAATTTAAATAAAACAATACCTCCACATACTCGAATCGAAACCGCGACTCTGCCCAGCATCTCGAGAGGAACCCCACTGTCAGAGTTTGCCATCGCGACCATCAGCCCACATCTTCAATCACGCGAAACCCCTCATGAGCCACTGCTTCGCATTCCAGTCGCAGTCGTGACCCTCCACTTCGACTTCGACAATCGCTCGCGACATTCACAACGCCCCCAAATCGAACTCGCGAAGTCTGCCACCAACACCCTCCCTGCAGCTACCACTAGCCACTGTCGAAGACCACAGTGGTCTCGCCTGCTCGAAAATTGCGACACACCGATGCGTGGCTTCTCCCTCGCGAACGCGCCGGCTGCCACGTCTCCGAGCTCAAGTTCGAGCGCCTCCCAGCTTCCTCTTTACCAATTCAACAAACGAAAGATTTTTATTTGAACGGCCATTAGAGGAGAAAGAAAAGAAACAAGGTCGCGATCTCGTGGTTTCAAATTGTTTGAACTGGAAAGAAAATGGCATTAGAAAATCTGGGTCGGCCATTAATTTTGTCTTGTGAACGAGAGTTTTTTTCTTTGTTTCTGAAAAAGGAAGTCGCGTGATGATATTAAAAAGAAATGGGGAGGAGACAAGTAGTACGCGATTAATAGAGAAAGGTCGGCATTGAAATGAAATGGGGCCAGGAATCTCTGCTGCGTTAACAAATTTTAAATTTTAAATTTAAATTGAATTTGATTTAATTTCAATGCGTTTACTCTCCGTACGGTTACATAACAACTCCGATCAATACGAAATTTGAAATCCGGTAATAATACAATATTACGGACCCAATGGAACTGGTTTCGTCGAATTCTGAGACTGCGCATCGAACGGCTATTTTTAAATTCAATTTAAACGATTAAATTTCAAAACTGAACAAACCATTTTCAAATTCGATTCTGAAGCTTCTATTATCTTCAGTATTATCATTACGAATTTTAAAAGCTTTTCAAATATTTTTCTCCCGCTTAAAATTGAAGATTCAAATTTTTATTCAATTCAATAGATTAAATTTTATAATTTAATCGCCAATTTATTCTGATAATTTGAAATTCAAGTCAAACTATCATTCAAATATTTAAAATTAATTAAATATTTCCATTTTAAATTATCGAAAATTGAGGGTCGTTACAATCTTCCCCCCTTTAAAAGAATTTCGTCCCGAAATTACAAGTTAGGAAAAATGGTCCTTAACTCGTCTACTATTTTTCAAAATTGAATGGTTTTATCAAATTATCAAAACAAATCTTTCTACTAAAGATTCGTTATTAATTCAACTAAATTTCCAAACCTTTCATAGTTTTCAAACAATATTGTTTTACTTCAAAATTCAAATTTAAATTCAAATTCAAATTTCAAACTTTCAAAATTTTCTCAAAAATTTTCTAACGCCCTAAAGTTTCGAAAAATTTCGCCAGCGTCTCCTTTGCGCGGCTAACACGGCACGACTACAAAACGTCCCTACGGACTCTTAGATTTCAAAAAGAAAAAGAAAAAGCCAAGCGGCTAGACAAGAAATCAGCAAATCTCATATTGAAATTCAAAATACATACCTTTTGTCGAGCAATTCAAATTTATCTTTGAAAATCAAATCCAATTCCTTGATACACCTGTATATCCTACTAGCCAAAATATCTAGCTATAATATTCAAACTATTTTGCAAATTCAATTACAAAATTTCGATACTTACTTCCATATCATTTTTTTTCCTTCACTATTGAAGTTACATATCTATTTTCATTCAATTTTACATTCCAAATTTCATTTGAATTCAATTTACCTTTCTTTTATAATCATTGAATTTAATTCGTTCAAACCTTATTCATTTGGTCCATATTCAATTAGCTTCACTTACTAATTTTAGTTTAATACTTCACTTCGTTTTCCATAAATCAAATTCAATTCTAGTTTTATTCACTTACAACTTCAAAATGAATTTTAACATTCAATTTCACTTTCATTAGATCACAATTGTAAATTTATTTATTCATCACAATTTACTTCCATAATTCAATACTTAATTCCAATATTTTAAATTACCCTAAATTTATTTTCAACTTAATAAATTTTCTTTAAGTAATCATTTCACTTCATCTGCAATTGATTCCTTTCAATTTAATTTGCATTTCATATTTTTTATTCGGTTTATTTTATTAACCAAACAACTTTCATTCAAACTATTTCAAATCTATTTCATTTACTAATTTAATTCATTTTTAATTTGAATCTCATTTCAATCAAATTTCAAATATTTTATAAGTCTTCGACTTATTTACATTTCGATTTATCAAATCATTTATACATTCACATTTATAACTTTCATATTCACAATTTTCATTCATATATGAATTCATTTCCTTATACTTCAATTTACATTTATAATTTCCATTTGTTAAATGGATTTATCTCCAAATCTTTGGTTATTATTTTAATTTCTCATTCAATCTCATATAACAATGATAATAATTCAATGTTATTATTTTATAACAACCAAACATCCATATACTATAATAATTCATAGAAAATGATTTCTTTTCTATACAAAAATAGTTTTGGGCAAAATTATCTCATTTACCCTATTCAAAACATATTGTGTCGAATTGTTCTATTCAAGTGTTTAGAAACCCCTTCGATCCAGTTGCGCAGACTGTGCCGACGAAGGTTCATATGCCACTCAATAAATCAATCATCACAATATAAAACAATTTTTATATTAACTAACAAATACGCGCTCGTATCTATTATTACACTCAAACTCATTCTAGAGTACTACTGACTCTATCTCTAATGAGTAACACCCAACAGAGCAGGGTTGTCGCTTAACCATATGCTCTGATACCACGCTATAAGGACCCGATTCTTCGACTTCCGAAAATCGACATTGATACGTCCACCATATCAACTACCGAGTAAACGAATGCCGGAAAACTGAATTCTTAGGGTTTTAAAAGAAGAGGTAGAAGAAAAGATAGAAGAAAAAGAAAGAAGAACAACAACAGAAAACACAGAACAGAAACAAGATCAGAATCTCACATATCGCAACGGAACAACATATAATAGATAAATGAATAATCTTTAAATCAAGGAACTATATCAGTTTATACATACATCAATCAGAGTCAATATACAACAATGGACAGCTACAAACAGTACGGGGCAGAACACAAAGACATTCCACGGCAACAGAGTTCATAATTTATCACAAAATTGATCATAATGAAACATATCATTATCGGAAAAACAACAATCTAGTATAGAGAGTAGAAGCTACAAACAAATGCAGCTCATGCAACAAGATGTCAACTAAGTTATTCGCACAACATTTATTTGCTTTGGTAGGCGAATTATTTGGTAGGTATATATAACAAAGAAGAACAAATTTTTTTGTCTAGCTAAGTATCTGGAGCAAACCTCACAGATGTAACTTGGGTCAGGATTTATGAAATCTTAGTGGGTAGCATTTCCTATAAACTTGTGTAAAAATGTGTGGTAATTAAATTCAGTGCAACTTTTTATTACCGTCAAAATAACAGAGTCACCTGAAACAAAATGTCTTTCCAGAAAACAAATTTCATTCCACGGCAACAGAGTTCATAATTTATCACAAAATTGATCATAATGAAACATATCATTATCGGAAAAACAACAATCCAGTATAGAGAATAGAAGCTACAAAAAAATGCAGCTCATGCAACAAGATGTCAACTAAGTTATTCGCACAACATTTATTTGCTTTGGTAGGCGAATTATTTGGTAGGTATATATAACAAAGAAGAACAAATTTTTTTGTCTAGCTAAGTATCTGGAGCAAACCTCATAGATGTAACTTGGGTCAGGATTTATGAAATCTTAGTGGGTAGCATTTCCTATAAACTTGTGTAAAAATGTGTGGTAATTAAATTCAGTGCAACTTTTTATTACCGTCAAAATAACAGAGTCACCTGAAACAAAATGTCTTTCCAGAAAACAAATTTCACTTTGAAATTGTGATTAAATGTATATAAAATTATTTAATGCAACTAATGCTGGCATGAAATTTATATTCTTATGTTCTATATGTATTTTCTTTGAATTATTGGCCACTTCTCCATACCGGCGTGTTAACAAAGCATACAGTTTGTTCAAGTATTTGAAATATAAAAGTAATTTTTAAAGAAAACAATATATTCAAGTATTTTGAATATAAGAATTACCTTTTAAAGCATTTGTTAGTGATAAATCCACTTCCTGATAGATGGAGCAAACATCTTAACATCTCAGAAACAATCAAATCCACTTCCTCCTCCAAGTGTGTATATTTTATCACTCAAACCGGCTCCAGCAAGACTTCCTTTATCACGAGTAAATGGCAAGAATAAGGTCCAGCTTTCATTTCTTGGATTATAGCACTCAACTTGGTAGATAAAAACTCATCGGCTGTTAGAACAAAATAATAAGTATAAATCAATGGCATATGAGGTTATGGAAAATTAATGATTCCTGAACTAAACCATGACTTGCCATATCCACACCCAAAAACATAAACCATGTCACCTAATATAGCTGAGGAGGCATAACCACGAACTGAATTCATAAACCATGTTGGTAATATCTCACCTTCACAATCTCTACATCTGAAACTGTAACGACCCGTAAATTTCAACTGTTTTAATAAAGTAATTAGTTGAAATTTTGTGGAATTTTAAAACGATAAAATTTTGAAATAAAAATTTGATAATTGGAATACGTCTAATTAAACATAGCAACTGGTAAATTTTCGTCCGAAAATATGAAAGTTTATTTCACGCGTGAATTTACTTCGATTTAATCAGTTAACAAACGTTGAAATTAAAATGTTTCCAAAACCTAAATATTTTTACATAGAAAAATTCTAAAACATCTTCTGAGCAAGATGTTAGTTTGTCGTTTTTCCAAATTCGGACATCTTTGGCTCCGTCGATCTTATTTTTCAGCGTTTTTCTTGCATTTTCCGCTATTAGGAAATTCGTTTTTTTATAATTCAATCATACCACTGATATCTGTATGCCGTTTTGATGGTCTCGTCGTGCTGATCCCTGCGGTATATTCAACCCTGTGTTTTGAAGTCCGGTACACGACGGAATCTGTAAAATGTCGAATCGTATACGTACCGGTTTTGTAACTTTTTGAATTCTTTGTCCATTCAGCTTTACAACGTACAACTCAACAGCCATTTGCAATTAATAATCACTTAGATTCATTGATGTGGTTGTCACTATTCCCATCACTTTTGGGAAATGGACGAGTGAATATAATTGAACCTTGCTGTTCATTTTGCTTTTTCATTTTGTTGCTGTTGCTTGGCCTCACCTTCAATTATCAAAAATTACACCTCTTCCCAAATTTATCATTGCGTGTAGCTCCCATGCCCTCCTCTCATTTTTCCATTATATTTTTCCACCTTCTTCACGCCTCCACTCCCCGACCAAGACTCGGCCTACCAGCCCTCGCATGGACTCATCCGCCACCCATCCCAACATCAGATCTGCACTTTCAAAGCCCATGCCGAACTCCTCCCAACTCGAGTCGCCTCTACCTATTGTCGAAGCAGTGCCTATCTCCTCCCTTTCGGCTCCACTTCGCCGCATCTGCACTCTTCTGCCTCGTCCCTTAAACCCATCCTCCGTCCTCCGATACGCCTTCTCGGCCACTGCTTAGCCTCGGCACCCACTCGCCCCTCTCCTTCCACCGCCTTAGCCTGACGCGACCCCGCCTCTCAACAGCCTCGTCCCGGCCTTCATCCCCTCTGCCACGCAAGCACCTTCGGCCTGCAACCACCCTTGAACCGAGTGCCTGTTCTTCCTTTGCTCCTTCAATTAGTAGCCGATCCCCACGTGCCTTCCACCGATCATTCCTAGCTGCTACACCCAGCTCCACAACCCATGCCGTAAGCCTCTCTCCTCCCCTCTTTGTATATTTGCTCATTTTTGTATTTTTTTATACAATAATATATATGTTTTACGTTTTGTTATGTATAAACATTGTTTATATAAATTTGCTGGCAGGCAGTATGGGAATATGCTAGTTGGTATGTTGTATATATTTTGTTGAAAAAGTATATTGGTCTATAGCTTGAAGTTTTGGGTTGCGTGAGTTTTATATATATATCAGTATACAAATTCTACTCTTAGCTTAAACAGTTTGGGTTGCATTTCGAATTACTGTTAGATACATTGTATATATTAGTATTATTTTTAGAAGTGTGTTTACTAGGTTGATATATATATTATACATAATTGGTTTTACAAGTTTTAAACTGTTGATATATATATCTTGGCTTAGCAATATGTTTAAAGGATTAAAAAAATATATTTGTTGATACAAAACTGTTGCCGTTATGTACAAACATTCCTAGGGCATTTTAACGCATGTATATATTAGTGTACTGTTATTAACTGATTTCTATACTCACAAAAAAAAGTTATAAGTTGGTCTGCATATAGTACAAATTTGTTCATATACATATAGTATATAAGTTATAGGTTAGTCTATATAAGTTATAGGTTAGTCTGCATTTTTATTTGTTTATATATTATAGTGGCATGTCATTTGTATGAGTATTCTTGTTGCTGGAAATTTATAAGCTCTGTTTTTCGTTCTGATATTCGTATAAAGTATAAAGAAAAATTTTATTATTATATTTTTTTTTAATATAATGCACATAGGTTTATAATACATAAGTTGATGAGTCTGCATGCATTTTTAAATTTTATAACATATTATGTACATGCGTTATTTTAAGATTGTGTTTTAAGCTAAGTGTTGTTTGTTAAAATACTTAGGTTATGTTGGTATTTTGAAATTGGTATGTTTCAGTTTAAAAATGGTATAAATATAAGTGGTATTATGCAATTTCAGTTTTAGACTGTACAAATAATAAGGGAATACATCATACATGTTATATATTGTGTATAAGTGATTTTGAAAAAAATAAAAAATAAAAAAAATTAATTTAATATGTGCTTGGGATTGGGATATATACATAGTTATATATATTTATATACGTTCACTTATACCCATTATCTTCATCGACCCAATTCTGATTTGATTTCATCTATTCCTTGTTATCAGCTTCGATCATCGAATTTGTGCTTGGATTCGTAACTCAATTTCAGTGTCTGTATCCGTGTCATCTCCTGTTCTCTCTAGCCTCGAAAGGTGAGCACTCACTCACGATTAACGTTCTTTTATTTATTAAATTTGATTTCAATTGAAACGACAATTGAAATATGTTGCTGTTAGTTAATTACACTGTTATCTATGCTTATTACCTATATCAGTTCACCTGTGACATCTGACACCATTATCTGTTAATTATTTATGCGATGATAATACAGTTTGGCTGGTAATTGATTGATTGTTGATGTTTATATTGGACGTTAAATTGTTAATGTTAAAATGATAAATAGTATGCAATTGAAATTGATATAGGATAGTTAAATGACATTTGTATAATATGACCCCTTTAAACTGTTAAATTTATTGACACGTAGGATTTTTAATTACATCTTGAACCACTGAATGTATGTTGTTAAATTGATGATGTATGAAATTGTAAATAGATGACAAGTGAAAACCGTAATGTAATAATCTTTAATCTACAGGAAATGATAGTGTAGATTCTAGAAATAATTATATTAATTCGTACAAATAACAATGCGAATTAATACGGTTATTTCGGGATTATTTGAATTGATTATTGGATTGATATTGATTGTTGTTATTGCTTGTTTATTTACTTTGACACCATCCCAGTTATCACACTGCAAGTTCCCTTTGTTATACTTTGATTTTTGAATTGAATTGGAATCGGGTTGAAATGATAAATACCCAAATGAATTTGACTTAGGGTAGAAAATTAAATAAAACCCGATTGGTCAATAATTTGTTTTAAAATAAAATGAAGATTTTATTTGAATAAATAATATGGTTTTGAAATAAAGTTGAAATTTGAATTTTTAATGAATGGGAAATGTTGATATTTAAAAATCTGAAACAAAATATTAAAAAAGAAATTGATGAAAGAACGATGTTTAATTTGAGAAATGATTGAAATTAAGTTTGAAATGATTTAATAATTAAGTTTGAAATTATAATTAAGTTTGAAATTATTAAGCTTTGAAATTATTTAATAATTAAGTTTTGAATTATTTAATACTTAAATAAGATTTAATTATTTAATGATTAAATTGATTTGAGATTCTTTAATAAGAAAATCGAACTTTTGAATAAGTGAATTTTACTTCGTAAATATTTGAAATTGAGTTTTCTTTATTAAGTAAGTTTTGGGAAATTATTTAAGAAAGTAAATAAGTAAAATTGAATTTCTTTAACAAGAAATAAAATGTGATTTATTGAAATTAATGTAAGACTTGAAATTTAAGGAATTTGATTTGATGAATTTAATTTAATTAAATTTGTAAGATTTGATATAATGAAGCTGAATTTGAATAATGGATTTAATGAATTGGAAATTTAATAGAAATTGTTTTGAATGGAAAATTTACTAAATGAATATTAAATGAATTCGATAAATGAGTTTAAATTGATTTGAATGTTAAATGAAATTTATTTAAATGATTTCGGAATGAAACGTATATATGAACTTGAATCAATATTTGAATGGTTTAAATGAATGAAACGTATATATGAACTTGAATCAATATTTGAATGGTTTAAAAATAAAGATTGAAATTTGATTTATAAGATTTTGAAATGGTAAATTGGAAGTTTTGAAACGAAAATTTTGGAAATTGATTTCGAAAGACAAATGAAATGTTGATTTACGAATTCTAATTGAATTGAAATTGATTTGGTTTTGAAATATATTAAATGACCAATCGGTGTAATAATTACGAAAGTTATTAAAGAGACCGGGATCGGTAATGGATATACTCTCTATCTGAACCGAAACCACTTTAATAACTATGCGCGGAGTGATGATCCAGAATGAAGTGGTTGGAATGGTGATCATGTTGACTGAAGAAAGAGAACGATAATGGATAGCCTTGACACTTGTGTCAAATTGGAAATGACTAAAACAGGAGCTGTGCCGGGCCAATGGAGGATTGATACCTCAAGTGGACACACTTCTTCGAACTACTTATACTTGTTGTCGATTGGTGCACCCTTGATTTTGGGAGTGTTGTTTCACGGTGTTGCGGGCGCTGCGGCGTTGCGTTCTCACCAGTCCGGATCAGGCGAACGGTAGTATCACTACCTTGGGTATTGCCTCATGTGCCTTGTCATACTTGTATTCCATTTATGCGCGACCACTACGATTTTGATTTGTACCTTTAGTATATGGATTGCCCTCTGGTGACTTCCGGTTTTGGGGAAACTACGGTCTTGTATATGCTTTTGGGAATAAAAATGTGTTAAGGGTGGAATGGGCCACGACTTAACGCTATTTTGATATCTTTTTATATTACTGATAGACATTATCTACTTATCGTACATTACTACATAGTAGATAGTTTAATGGATCCTTAAAGGATGGTTATTCCAACATCCTTTGAGTTACTTGTATTTCAATTGCTATTTCACTTGAGTTGGATTTATTAATATAAGAATGTTAATCCTGACTCGAGTGTCTTGTGTTTTTGCTTTACGCTCGGGTCAGACTGAGTGTACCAGTATTCGAGACTCACCTTTTGAAGTTGGAGCTTTGCTTGAAGATCCAGCCATCTATTCTGCTTCAGTATTCGATGATTCCAGCAATGTATTCGGATTTGTATCTGATGTATCATATTACTCTTCCGTTGTATCTGGTTTAACTCTGATGTATCGTATTACCCTTCTGTTGTAAACTCTGATGTATTTTATATATTCATATAGTAGCTTCATGAACTACTATCTCTTTTATTTCCGCTGCACTTATTACTCTGTGTCTGTGATCTGTGATTATTCATTTATTTACTGTATATGTTCAGTTTTGCCAAATTTAAATTAACAACGCGGTATTTTGAGCAATTCAACTCCGACATGAGTGTCTACCTATACACTTATAATGGACGCGAATGGTCCAAAATTCCAGGTCGTTACAGTTGGTATCAGAGCTTTGGTAGCTCTAGGCAAAACTCAACATATAGGGTAAATGTATTTACGGAATCACTCTCATTCGAGTTTCAATCTTCCTTTTGACTCGATTCCTTTGAATTTTGGAACATTCGCTGCGGTTTCGAAATTCATTCTTGTCCCTCACTATTCGTATTCTTCTGGATTCTGGAGTATCACATAACTCCACTTCGAATGATCTTTATAATGAGTTGGCGGTCCCGCCAATCTCAAATTGATTTGTAAAGGGGTGAAACTCCTTTACAATAGGCATTGATTTACCGGAGATTTCTGTATCCTCGGTTTACGATGCTATCTATCCCTGCTATACCTGAATTCATCCCTTGAGATCGAGTGTTGATTTACCTCGGAATCCAGCAATGATCTTATTCTTGAAGTCACGGTTGACCCAGTTAAGGTTGCCCGCGACTTATATAAATTTATCCATCGCCTTATTTTGTTATTAAATTATCTTATCTTCTGTTTCAAACTTATTTTCGAATCAAAATTCTCTTTGATTTGAGTCAACAAAAATTTGAATCCCTATCCTTATTTTGAAAACCCATTCCTGTATCGTCGAGCAAAGAAATGTATTTCTAAATTTATATTAAAAATGTTGTTTTCAAATTTGATAAACAAAATAGTTTTGAATGATTATATTATATATAAATATAAGTTTTCTGAATTAAATTGTTGATGAATTTGTTGTCTGAAATAATAATATTGATTTTCATTTATTGTTTTGTAAACCATTGACTATTGCATAATAAATAAGTGAATTTATAAACTTGGTTATAAATTGATTTGGAATTTGAAATGAATTTAATTCAGAATTTTGAGAATTTAGTAGTTTTCGGTGATTTCGAATTTTGGTTTTAAAATTTTAAAGTATATATTATTGGAAGTATTTTTCGAATAGAAATCGTTTTCAAAGAAATTTTAAAATGTTGAAATCAGTGCTCTTCTCTTTGTCGCTGGAAAATAATTTCAGTGATGGCGGCCGCATCATCGACATTCATTTTCGAGTTTCGAAGTGGAGATACCATTCTGTAGCTTTTCTACGGTTTTGTTTTGAGAAAAAAATATATTTTGATTTAAATTTCTTCAGTATATTTTGATTTACATATATATAGGTATCTTATTTTAAAATTTAATTTGATTTGATATAAATATATTATTTATATCTCTAAATTGTTTAAAGTTAATCGGAAATCTAATTCTTAAATATTTTTTTAAAGGATAATTTTAATTATAAATAAGACCAAAATTTGGAATAAATATTTAAACTTGAATAATTGAATTGGGAAATTTTATTTGTATATTGTTCAACTGCATTCTAATACAACTTACCTAAATCATTCAGAAGTTAAATATGTAATTGGATAATATATAAGATAAATTGAATTTATAAACAAAATTTTAGTGTTTATAATAAATTTTATATACTAAATTTTGATTATAAAGATGTTAATAGAGTTAGATAGGATAAAAAGTAAAACTCAATTAATGATGAAATAAATTGTTTTGAAAGAATTAATAAATTTGTTTTGAAAGAATTAATAAATTGAAATTTGATCAACATATGAAAATACCTTGAATTTAAAATCAATTAATGAATATAAATTAATTTAAATTGAAATTTATATGGTTTAAATTAATTTATATGGTTTAAATATATGTAATAAGATATATTAAGTGAAATAAACTTAATAAGAATTTGGAATAAAGAAGAATTTAAATTGCTGAAAAATATGATTATAATAAAAGACTATTCAAATTTATGGTTTTAGAAATTGTAAATTTAAGATAATTGGATAATAGGATAATGAATTTAGAAATAGTTGAGATTGATTTTAGTGAAATCAAATGGATTAAATCAATTATTGAATATCAATTAATTTAAATTTGAATTTATTTGGTTTAAATTAATTGTTATTTTGTATTTCAAAATCTATTTTTCTTTCTGGTTGTTTC
Source organism: Allium fistulosum (assembly GCA_030737815.1). Classification (NCBI taxonomy): domain Eukaryota; kingdom Viridiplantae; phylum Streptophyta; class Magnoliopsida; order Asparagales; family Amaryllidaceae; genus Allium; species Allium fistulosum. Next base: position 581,122,721 of record CM060906.1, on the reverse strand, counting down.
TATTCTCCTACCTCGTTCCTTTTCGGGGACGAAAAGTTTTGAGTGGGGGAGAGTGTAACGACCCGTAAATTTCAACTGTTTTAATAAAGTAATTAGTTGAAATTTTGTGGAATTTTAAAACAATAAAATTTTGAAATAAAAATTTGATAATTGGAATACGTCTAATTAAACATAGCAACTGGTAAATTTTCGTCCGAAAATATGAAAGTTTATTTCGCGCGTAAATTTACTTCGATTTAATCAGTTAACAAACGTTGAAATTAAAATGTTTCCAAAACCTAAATATTTTTACATAGAAAAATTCTAAACCATCTTCTGAGCAAGATGTTAGTTTGTCGTTTTTCCAAATTCGGACATCTTTGGCTCCGTCGATCTTATTTTTCAGCGTTTTTCTTGCATTTTCCGCTATTAGAAAATTCGTTTTTTTATAATTCAATCATACCACTGATATCTGTATGCCGTTTTGATGGTCTCGTCGTGTTGATCCCTGCGGTATATTCAACCCTGTGTTTTGAAGTCCGGTACGCGACGGAATCTGTAAAATGTCGAATCGTATACGTACCGGTTTTGTAACTTTTTGAATTCTTTGTCCATTCAGCTTTACAACGTACAACTCAACAGCCATTTGCAATTAATAATCACTTAGATTCATTGATGTGGCTGTCACTATTCCCATCACTTTTGGGAAATGGACGAGTGAATATAATTGAACCTTGCTGTTCATTTTGCTTTTTCATTTTGTTGTTGTTGCTTGGCCTCACCTTCAATTATCAAAAATTACACCTCTTCCCAAATTTATCATTGCATGTAGCTCCCATGCCCTCCTCTCATTTTTCCATTATATTTTTCCACCTTCTTCATGCCTCCACTCCCCGACCAAGACTCGGCCTACCAGCCCTCGCATGGACTCATCCGCCACCCATCCCAACATCAGATCTGCACTTTCAAAGCCCATGCCGAACTCCTCCCAACTCGAGTCGCCTCTACCTATTGTCGAAGCAGTGCCTATCTCCTCCCTTTCGGCTCCACTTCGCCGCATCTGCACTCTTCCGCCTCGTCCCTTAAACCCATCCTCCGTCCTCCGATACGCCTTCTCGGCCACTGCTTAGCCTCGGCACCCACTCGCCCCTCTCCTTCCACCGCCTTAGCCTGACGCGACCCCGCCTCTCAACAGCCTCGTCCCGGCCTTCATCCCCTCTGCCACGCAAGCACCTTCGGCCTGCAACCACCCTTGAACCGAGTGCCTGTTCTTCCTTTGCTCCTTCAATTAGCAGCCGATCCCCACGTGCCTTCCACCGATCATTCCTAGCTGCTACACCCAGCTCCACAACCCATGCCGTAAGCCTCTCTCCTCCCCTCTTTGTATATTTGTTCATTTTTGTATTTTTTTTATACAATAATATATATGTTTTACGTTTTGTTATGTATAAACATTGTTTATATAAATTTGCTGGCAGGCAGTATGGGAATATGCTAGTTGGTATGTTGTATATATTTTGTTGAAAAAGTATATTGGTCTATAGCTTGAAGTTTTGGGTTGCGTGAGTTTTATATATATATATATCAGTATACAAATTCTACTCTTAGCTTAAACAGTTTGGGTTGCATTTCGAATTACTGTTAGATACATTGTATATATTAGTATTATTTTTAGAAGTGTGTTTACTAAGTTGATATATATATTATACATAATTGGTTTTACAAGTTTTAAACTGTTGATATATATATCTTGGCTTAGCAATATGTTTAAAGGATGAAAACAATATATTTGTTGATACAAAACTGTTGCCGTTATGTACAAACATTCCTAGGGCATTTTAACGCATGTATATATTAGTGTACTGTTATTAACTGATTTCTATACTCACAAAAAAAAAGTTATAAGTTGGTCTGCATATAGTACAAATTTGTTCATATACATATAGTATATAAGTTATAGGTTAGTCTATATAAGTTATAGGTTAGTCTGCATTTTTATTTGTTTATATATTATAGTGGCATGTCATTTGTATGAGTATTCTTGTTGCTGGAACTTTATAAGCTCTGTTTTTCGTTCTGATATTCGTATAAAGTATAAAGAAATTTTTTTTTTTTTTTTTTAATATAATGCACATAGGTTTATAATACATAAGTTGATGAGTCTGCATGCATTTTTAAATTTTATAACATATTATGTACATGCGTTATTTTAAGATTGTGTTTTAAGCTAAGTGTTGTTTGTTAAAATACTTAGGTTATGTTGGTATTTTGAAATTGGTATGTTTCAGTTTAAAAATGGTATAAATATAAGTGGTATTATGCAATTTCAGTTTTAGACTGCACAAATAATAAGGGAATACATCATACATGTTATATATTGTGTATAAGTGATTTTGAAAAAAATAAAAAATAAAAAATTTTAATTTAATATGTGCTTGGGATTGGGATATATACATAGTTATATATATTTATATACGTTCACTTATACCCATTATCTTCATCGACCCAATTCTGATTTGATTTCATCTATTCCTTGTTATCAGCTTCGATCATCGAATTTGTGCTTGGATTCGTAACTCAATTTCAGTGTCTGTATCCGTGTCATCTCCTGTTCTCTCTAGCCTCGAAAGGTGAGCACTCACTCACGATTAACGTTCTTTTATTTATTAAATTTGATTTCAATTGAAACGACAATTGAAATATGTTGCTGTTAGTTAATTACACTGTTATCTATGCTTATTACCTATAGCAGTTCACCTGTGACATCTGACACCATTATCTGTTAATTATTTATGCGATGATAATACAGTTTGGCTGGTAATTGATTGATTGTTGATGTTTATATTGGACGTTAAATTGTTAATGTTAAAATGATAAATAGTATGCAATTGAAATTGATATAGGATAGTTAAATGACATTTGTATAATATGACCCCTTTAAACTGTTAAATTTATTGACACGTAGGATTTTTAATTACATCTTGAACCACTGAATGTATGTTGTTAAATTGATGATGTATGAAATTGTAAATAGATGACAAGTGAAAACCGTAATGTAATAATCTTTAATCTACAGGAAATGATAGTGTAGATTCTAGAAATAATTATATTAATTCGTACAAATAACAATGCGAATTAATACGGTTATTTCGGGATTATTTGAATTGATTATTGGATTGATATTGATTGTTGTTATTGCTTGTTTATTTACTTTGACACCATCCCAGTTATCACACTGCAAGTTCCCTTTGTTATACTTTGATTTTTGAATTGAATTGGAATCGGGTTGAAATGATAAATACCCAAATGAATTTGACTTAGGATAGAAAATTAAATAAAACCCGATTGGTCAATAATTTGTTTTAAAATAAAATGAAGATTTTATTTGAATAAATAATATGGTTTTGAAATAAAGTTGAAATTTGAATTTTTAATGAATGGGAAATGTTGATATTTAAAAATCTGAAACAAAATATTAAAAAAGAAATTGATGAAAGAACGATGTTTAATTTGAGAAATGATTGAAATTAAGTTTGAAATGATTTAATAATTAAGTTTGAAATTATAATTAAGTTTGAAATTATTAAGCTTTGAAATTATTTAATAATTAAGTTTTGAATTATTTAATACTTAAATAAGATTTAATTATTTAATGATTAAATTGAATTGAGATTCTTTAATAAGAAAATCGAACTTTTGAATAAGTGAATTTTACTTCGTAAATATTTGAAATTGAGTTTTCTTTATTAAGTAAGTTTTGGGAAATTATTTAAGAAAGTAAATAAGTAAAATTGAATTTCTTTAACAAGAAATAAAATGTGATTTATTGAAATTAATGTAAGACTTGAAATTTAAGGAATTTGATTTGATGAATTTAATTTAATTAAATTTGTAAGATTTGATATAATGAAGCTGAATTTGAATAATGGATTTAATGAATTGGAAATTTAATAGAAATTGTTTTGAATGGAAAATTTACTAAATGAATATTAAATGAATTCGATAAATGAGTTTAAATTGATTTGAATGTTAAATGAAATTTATTTAAATGATTTCGGAATGAAACGTATATATGAACTTGAATCAATATTTGAATGGTTTAAATGAATGAAACGTATATATGAACTTGAATCAATATTTGAATGGTTTAAAAATAAAGATTGAAATTTGATTTATAAGATTTTGAAATGGTAAATTGGAAGTTTTGAAACGAAAATTTTGGAAATTGATTTCGAAAGACAAATGAAATGTTGATTTACAAATTCTAATTGAATTGAAATTGATTTGGTTTTGAAATATATTAAATGACCAATCGGTGTAATAATTACGAAAGTTATTAAAGAGACCGGGATCGGTAATGGATATACTCTCTATCTGAACCGAAACCACTTTAATAACTATGCGCGGAGTGATGATCCAGAATGAAGTGGTTGGAATGGTGATCATGTTGACTGAAGAAAGAGAACGATAATGGATAGCCTTGACACTTGTGTCAAATTGGAAATGACTAAAACAGGAGCTGTGCCGGGCCAATGGAGGATTGATACCTCAAGTGGACACACTTCTTCGAACTACTTATACTTGTTGTCGATTGGTGCACCCTTGATTTTGGGAGTGTTGTTTCACGGTGTTGCGGGCGTTGCGGCGTTGCGTTCTCACCAGTTCGGATCAGGCGAACGGTAGTATCACTACCTTGGGTATTGCCTCATGTGCCTTGTCATACTTGTATTCCATTTATGCGCGACCACTACGATTTTGATTTGTACCTATAGTATATGGATTGCCCTCTGGTGACCTCCGGTTTTGGGGAAACTACGGTCTTGTATATGCTTTTGGGAATAAAAATGTGTTAAGGGTGGAATGGGCCACGACTTAACGCTATTTTGATATCTTTTTATATTACTGATAGACATTATCTACTTATCGTACATTACTACATAGTAGATAGTTTGACGGATCCTTAAAGGATGGTTATTCCAACATCTTTTGAGTTACTTGTATTTCAATTGCTATTTCACTTGAGTTGGATTTATTAATATAAGAATGTTAATCCTGACTCGAGTGTCTTGTGTTTTTGCTTTACGCTCGGGTCAGACTGAGTGTACTAGTATTCGAGACTCACCTTTTGAAGTTGGAGCTTTGCTTGAAGATCCAGCCATCTATTCTGCTTCAGTATTCGACGATTCCAGCAATGTATTCGGATTTGTATCTGATGTATCATATTACTCTTCCGTTGTATCTGGTTTAACTCTGATGTATCGTATTACCCTTCTGTTGTAAACTCTGATGTATTTTATATATTCATATAGTAGCTTCATGAACTACTATCTCTTTTATTTCCGCTGCACTTATTACTCTGTGTCTGTGATATGTGATTATTCATTTATTTACTGTATATGTTCAGTTTTGCCAAATTTAAATTAACAACGCGGTATTTTGAGCAATTCAACTCCGACATGAGTGTCTACCTATACACTTATAATGGACGTGAATGGTCCAAAATTCCAGGTCGTTACAGAAACCCACGACCTCTAGATCCGACTTACAACTTGCGACCAACTGCTGCACCCAATTTTGAAGCAGCAACCACCGAATTTATAAACTTCTATCTCTAAATCAAATTGCTGCATTAAATTTGGAAACTCGCATCCAACTCGCAACCTGAGATTAGCCCATGAGCCGACATGCCTGAGTGTATAAGTGGGTTCAATAGAATAAAGCTTTGAAAACTTTATTTCAATTGGGAGACGAGAGGAGAGATTTGGGAATGAGGGTTTAGGAACGTGAGAGGCGGATTTGGGAACGTGAAAGTCGGGTTTGGGAACTAGGGTTTCAGGAAGAAATTTTAGCATTTAAGTGAGAAGAAAAGGACTAGCAGACGGAAAATAGATTTTTGGGTAGAAAGGCAGGGATTGAAATTGTTGGGGGGAAACAATCTGAATGCTTTAGTATATTACTATTATAGTAAATTGTTACTTGCATATTATTATTTATACATTATTATTTTAAATTATCCAATAATGTAGTCTCCCATGTTTTTTATTAATAAAAATTAATTATTAAATATTACTTCTTATTTTTTAATTTTTAATTATCAATTGTACTTATTACTTCATAGTTATAACTAAATATTAATTATTAATACTAATAATTATGTTTATATTATTAGTTATTAATTATTAATAGTAATTATTAATAATTATCATTAATTATTAAATGGTAAATTAATCAGTATCATTAATTAGTAATTATTGATTATTCATCATTAAACTATAATAAGTTATTAAAATCGAAAATTAACTAATATTAAATATTAAACATTGATTATAATTATTAAATATTAAAATTCGATCATTATTAAACTATAGTAAATTACTAAACAATAATTATTAAAATTGTAAAATTATTAAATAGTAAATATTAAATTTTAAAATTATTAAATAGCAAATATTAAACTTTAATAATTAGTGATTAGTGATTATTTATTAATAATCATTCATTATTATAAGTTATAAATGATTAATATAATATTATTAACGATTAATTATTAAATATTAATAAATAATATAATATTATCAATGATTAGTAATTAGTATTTAGTAATTAGTAATATAATATTATAATTAGTAATTAGTAACCTATGATTAATATAATTTTATTAATGATTAATTTTAGTAATGTAAAATCAGCATCTATTACAACGGGCCTAGAAGGACCGTTGTAATAACATTCTATTACAACAGGCAGACATTGCCCGTTGTAAAAAGGGCGTTGTATAGAGCATCTATTACAACGGGCCTGAAAGGACCGTTGTAATAGCATTCTATTACAACGGGCAGTCAATGCCCATTGTAAAAAAGGCGTTGTATAGGGCATCTATTATAATGGGCCTGAAACGACCATTGTAATAGCATTCTATTACAACGGGCAGTCAATGCCCATTGTAAAAAAGGCGTTGTATAGGGCATCTATTACAATGGGCCTGAAACGACCGTTGTAACAGCATTCTATTACAACGGGCAGTCAATGCCCATTGTAAAAATGGCGTTGTAATAGGGTATTTTTGTTGTAGTGTTTCAAAAATTGGATTTTTATCGAAACTGCATCCATAGCGACTATCGCTATGGATGCCATTTCTTGGAATTGTTTCCTTACTTCCTTCTTTGATAACCTATCACTTGGAAGCTTTCTAACTTTTTGGAAACACAAAGTAAGTGTTTTTGAAACTAAACAAAGTTTCTAACATTAGCAAAATGGTTTTTGATCTTTAAAACCAAAGCTCGTATTTTTACACAAGGATTCTTCGTCGATAAACCAATCAAAGTGCTAACATTTCTTAGCAACTAACACATAATCATGTCATAACAATGTACACATGAAACAAACCAAAACATAAGCAAAATCACAACATATAACCAAAGTTTACAACTTTTCAAACAACACCATATTTAACTTCAATCTCAAGTCTAACTTTTCAACTCATAACAACAAGCTATAAGCATATTCAACCACAACATATCTAACCAATTCAAGTCACAAATCATACACAATTTATATAACACATAGAAGGTAAAACTTAAATTTTTAAAAAGCTAAAGTTTGCTCAAAAAATATTTTATAAACTTTTAAGAACTTGTAAAGCTTGGAAACCACAAAAATCACTCGAAAATGTGTCATTTTCTCCTCGATTTTTTGCCAGCTTACTTTTGGAATTTGGACAAGTGGAAAAAAGAAAAGTTTAAGTAAATTCTTTACTATACAATTTGAAAAAATAATCACTTAATTTTGATTTGTTTTGAGGGAGATATGGTCAAAAGAAGGAGTGGTATTTTTGGCCTTGATAATATGGGTCCGAAAATGAGTCAGAAAGAAATGTATTGTTGACCTAAAAATATTCGAAATTTGGAAAAGTGGTTCAAATAAAATTTGTATCCACTGGAATTATATATGGTTTGAAAAAAAGAAAATCGTAATTTGGTGTAGTATGGATGAAGTTATGACCGAATGAAGTGGGAGAAAAATGAAGAAGTTTTTAAAAATGCAAGGAGTCTACATAGTGTTGAGGTTATTTTGACTCTACATAGAGAAACTCGATAAAATGGTGTAACATCCCATAAATTTTCGACTTTCGAAAATTCAACATCGATACTCACTTTATCGACTGCTGAGCCATCGAATGCCGGAAACCCGAAAATGTTATGGTTTTCAGAAAAGAAGAAAAAGGTAGAAGAAGAAGATAGAAGAAAAAGAAAGAAGAACAACAACAGAACAAGAGCAGAAACAGAAAACAATATCAGAATCTTACACATCGCAGCGGAACAATATATAATAGATAAATGAATAATCTTTAAAACAAAGAACTATATCATTTTATACATACATCAATCATCAGAGTCAATATACAACTCAATACAACAATGGACAGTTATATAAACTTGTCCTCATACAGAATACACAGCGGAATAAATATATCAGATACAAGTACTACGTCTCGCCATCCAGCTTTCTTCCAAAGCTCCAGAATATCCAGAATATCCTGATAATATAACTCTAGGCTGCCCGTGTGGAAATTGGTGGGCACCCAGAGTTTAGAAGGGAACAATAAACTCCGAGTCAGTCATGGTGACTGGTGTGAGATCGTAAAACAGTTATTTATCTTTAAAATAAATAGCAGAGAATTTTAAAGTCAAATTCGCAATGCTTTTGGAAAATGAAACTACCATAAGACCTCCCACCACACACACAATGCAAACGCAGAATTGGAGGAGATTTCTTCTTATGATAGTCAAAGATGCTTACTACGCAAAATCAAATCATTTTTGATATTATTATTAGTGCATAGTGTAGAAAACATTTCGAAAGTATAATATAAATCTTAGCCAGCATAGACATTCCGAACTATGCCTACTATAGCTACCATCCAAACAGTGGTGACCACCATAAGTGAATGGCAGGTTCTACAACTAAAACCGTACAAGTGTCGTATTGTTTCTTTGGATTTCCAACAAATGGTCAGGCTAAGGAACTTCCTTTTCCACGATGGGTACGTCCCTAGAATAGACGACCCGAGAACCTAACCGGATCTCTGCCAACACAAGGCCGGGTTACCTCTGCAAAAATAGGTAACTACTGACACGCGTATGCCATCCCCCGATCGTCACCGATCTTCCCGAGGATCCCCGATTCGCAACAAACCACATAGATAATAATAATGCAGTAACCACAGAGGTTAAGTATCTGGGCTCCATACCATGATACCACCTTTATCCAGAAGGAATGACATACACTAAGGGGCGCTACTCCCTAGAACCTTGCCGCATCCTTCCTGTTTCGACCATTTCCGGGGTGTGAGGCTCGTCGAAGTCTCGTCCACAAAGCTACGCTTTCTCAAAAAGCCCTGCTTCGGGTCAACAAAAATGATCAACCTATGATCACAAAGATATAAGATCAAACAAATGATCATATCACAAATGATCAAACACTGATCATTTCACAGCAACACTCAGTATGCCACGTTACCAAATTGGGATATATCGCTGATAAATTTCAACTACATAACCTCTGAGCTCGTACGTCCCAGAGAAGGGTGTTAAGCTAAGAGAATAAATTCTCCGCCACCAACAGAAATGTATTTGAAAGAAATCAGCTTTATATCTCAAATTGTAACGTCAGACACACAATCTATACAAGTCTGTTCCGGGATCGAACAGAACCGAAGGCACTTCTCACGAAGCCCTTGCATTTCCGGATAAATTTCTAATCACGTCCGGACTTCCCGTCACTAAGGGTGATAAAACCTCTAAATCGAAGATCAGTCGATGTAGAGTAACTCGACGGTAATCCTTCCGTTTTCAAAAATATCCGGTCTTCAACACCGGTCTTCGAATGCAATTCATGACGACGTATCACATATTCGGAATGGGTTATACGACCTCATGGTCCTTTCCCGGTTAACCCGAATAGTGAGCGATTATTCAAAAATAAGTGTGGCATTCAATTCATCCAATTCACAACCAAATACCTATCTAAAGGTAATTATTGATAGTCGGTTATTTAACTATCAATAAAGATGCGCAACATCATCAGATTCCAAATAATTTTCCCCAAATTATTTATCTTCAAAAATATCTTTACTAGATATAAAATTTCCACACTTAACCGTTTGGAAACAGATTTGAAATATTCACTTTTCAATTTATCTTTAAAAGATAAAATCTCTAAACAGTTCACTTCATATTGGAAAAGCATTTCCATACTTATTTAAAAATAAGTAATTCACAAATCATTTATTTTCAACACTTAGAAAATATTCGATATACTTAAAATCAAAATTAAGTATATATTCATTCTTTAAGGAAATCATTCTCTTTAAACACATTTATTTGAGTCAAAACGAATGTTACGTAGAACATCGTTACGACGACTCAAAATCACTAGTATAGGGATTCGAAATTAGATAGATATATAAATCCCAATACTACATAAAAACATTTCCTTTCGGAAATCATTTACTATAACAACAATGTTATAGTCCATCATTTCCTTATTTTTCGAAAACGTCTATTTCAACAATAAATGTTGAAATCTATGATTTCGGTAATCCACACGTTTTAAAACATCTTTTAAAACAATCACTTCATTTCAAATATCGCTTTCCCGAAACATATCCATTTTATTTAATAATATATTCACCGTCCAAAATCGTGAATATACTTCAATAATTACATTTCAATCTTTTCTACACGTTTTATTCCAAGAATTATCCACTATCCAAAATCGTGGATAAAATTCCCTTAATAACTTCTATATTACATTCATCAAATTTGATTGATTTCGAATTCATAAAACAACGTTTATAAATTCACCTTTATATTTTCTAACAACTTCGATTTATAAAATTCTCCTTTTATTAACTTCTAAAATTACTTATCAAAAAAAAGTGATTCCAAATTTATAAACAACGGTTATAAATCACATTTATACTTCATAACAATTTCAACTTATGAAATCATTTCATTTAGCAATTTCTATTTATATCCCAATTAAGTGCAAAAATCTAATTTATAAGTAAATTACTTATAAATCATTTATTCTACAACATCTATTCACTTTATAACTTCACGTTATAAATCTATTAATTTCATTCACTTATGAAATCCTTTTATACTTCTTTTCAACACTTATAAAAATTCGTTTTATAAGTCCAATATTTTGATTTATAAAATATCCATTTTATAAATCTTCCTATACAAATCGTTTATAGTTATTCAAAAATCCCAACTTAACCCATTTTATAAATAAATCGACTTTTATTTCAAAAACGACATTTCGGTTATATTTCACTAAAAATTTTAACTTTTATAACTTTAAAATTCTAACGTTTATAATCGATTCAAAAATTCCATAAAACGTATATTTTCAAAAATCACTTTAAAAATCCTTTTAAAGTAAAAGTCGTTATTTTTACATTTCAAAATTGAATCCAATGATGCAACAACACCAATCAGTCCATCACAACAGTCAAATATCATATATCAATATGATAACAGAATATATATCAATATCTGTAAATAAGTAAATACAGTTGAGGAATCCAGTTGGATCCCTCCAACCTGTTTCCCTGCATCCAAAGATGTTAGCACAATACCAATTCCGCTCCAGTACGGAATTATCGCGGTATATAGGTTTTTATAAATCCGCTTACTAACGGCGCAATAGGGTCTCATCCGCTATACGAGGCGGGAATCATCAATCCAATATATACATATGCCAATATGTATATATTGCTATATATATATAGATATATCCTACTATATCTAATATCACATCAAATAGCAACAATCAGTCGATAAACAACTGTCATACAAAATTTATTTTGAGTGAGAAAATAATCTCACCTTAGCTTTTATTTTGCAATCCAATCCAATCCTTCTTTTGTTTTCTCGACTTTAACCTTGTATAAATAATTTATACAATTTTATTAATAGTCAAATTAAATCGAAAAATCAATTCTCGTTTGGTAATTTTAATTATCCAAAAATTCTATTGCAAACCAATTTCAAAAAAAAAAAAATTGAGTTAATTAAATAGATTAAACACCTTAATAAATTATTTTTATCATAGCCTAGTAAATTAAATCTACCTTTTCTTCATTTTCAACTGCATATGAATAATAATCCATATAGGTTTTAAAAATCCAATTTTCATAAACTTTAACATTTAGAAACTTCTACTCTTCCCAAATATATTTATATTTTCTTTACTGTAAATAACCCACAAGATTTTTCCTTCAGGTAAAAGTTCTAATACATACATATATATATATATATATAAAATTAAGCAAAACTGAGTTCAAATTCTTCTATGCACGTATACAAATAACATTCTCTATTCCTAATTATATATATACATATATATTGTATTTAAATTAAAAACAGGAGTTTATACCTTACTGCTACGAAATCGTGACCCAAACTGTTTGAGTCGCCGAACCTTAACCCACGCACGCCACTACGAGATACCCAACCCTCATCGTCACTCGACTGCTCCGCCGCCATGAACAGTTCCTCCACCGCTCTAACTTACACGCGACTACACCATTTGCCTTGAACTTGCGTACGCCATCGCACGCTGCCTCCTCGTTCGCCGCCGCCGAGTTTGCATCGCGAACTCCACCGTGCTCGTGCCTACTGCCCTCGTTGCTTCGCGTGCCCAGATTCCATCTCGCGACCCACGGCACGCACTCGCCATCACTCGATTCGAACGCGTCTCGCCTTCGACTGAATCGCCTGTTGCCATCACTGTCCTCGCCTCCGCCCTCGCGAATCCCAGCGCCCAAAGTCGCCATTGCCACCGCAGCCCTGCTTCACGCGAATCAAGCCCTCGACTTCGTTCGAATTGAAGGGAATTGGGGCATGCGATTTTTATCTGAGGGGTAATTTCGTATAGAAGGGGGACGGTGATTTCGAACTGGGGAGGGAATCGATTCCTAAAGAAAAGGAACGGCTATTTAATTTTTTTTTGATTTCGAACGAATTGGTATACGCGGCCATTAATTTGCTTTAGAACGAGATAGTTTATTTTGAACGAAATGATGAAGTGTTCTGCTGTGAACGATGATTAAGCAGAGTAGGTCGACTTGCTCAGAAGTAGGGTGGCTGATGTGAATATATTTTTTAATCAGCTAATATATATATATAAATTTCGGTATAATTTTCGACGCGTTTACTTATCGTATGCTCACACAACCACTCCAATTACTACGAAATTTGAAATCCGGTAATAATTCAATATTACGGATCCAATGGAACTGGTTTCGTCGAATTCCGAGACTGTTCGAAAATTGGCTATTTTTCAACCGATAATTAAATATTAAAATATTCAATTTTCACAGATTAACTCCAAACTCAATTCTGAAAGTTCTAAAATATTTCTATAACTTCCGTATGATAAAATAAAATTTTCCAAATCAATTTCAATCATATTAACTCGATTCTTAATTATCTCTGAAATTTCAATCATTAAATTATCGATTTAATTGACCAAATTAAATCCAATATCCCTTAAATAAATTATCCGACTTATTAAATTCATTTATTAATATTTAAAATCAATTAAATATTCAAATTTAAATTATCAAAAATTCTGGGTCGTTACAAATGGCATAGAGATAAAGCATATTGATGCTATTTTGGAGTCTACATGAAGATCAATGTAAGGAGGCAAAAGTTGCATGGACGATGGAGCAGTGGAACTTGTTGGGAAACCCACAAAGCATATGGATTGGTAAATGTAATCAAGGATTGAGGACACAAGAGAATTGAGCAAAACTTAGTTAACTGTCTACTACCAAACCATATTTTTGTATTGGATGGATGCAAAGAGTAAAGTTAAGGAGCTACATGAGTGAATGGAGTAAGTTGGAAGAGGAAGGGCTGGTTATGGCATAGAGTTGAGGTTGTTCTTACATGCAAGTTCAACATATAAGTGACTTGTAGGGGAATTGACATGGGTGTAATACTATCATTACCCAAGTGAGGAGATGGGTTGATGTGCAGGCCTTGGATTTGGATTATCTTGGGGAGATGTAACATCCCACCTCTATACACATACTACCAAAGAGTATTACTAAGTAATACTATTAGATAATACAGAGTTTGACGAGATATTGGGCTACCACATGTGAATATTCCCCGTAGGCTAACACAGGTACATATTTCAAAACATATACAACTTACTTGTATGTATACGGTACTGGCACAAAGCAATAAACATGTGTGTTTCCGGGATAGAACATTACATAATACATAATGTTAGAATGCGGATTAAGGATCTTAAGGCTAGAATTAACACTAAAGGGGGGTGAATAGTGTTTTAAGAAATTTGTTAATCTTTTTGAATTTATCTTAATTTGTTAACAATGTATTGTGACGCCCCACCTCTATACCCACGCTAACCAAGAACACTACGATGTAGTGCTGTCAATTAGCACGGAGAATAAGGCTGTTGAGGAGCGACCATCCGTGTAACTTCTTTGTGCGAGCACCGATATGTCAGATAGAATAGAATGCATATCTTTTAAAGAGGAAATCCAACATACCGATACAAACACAAAGCTATCACATGGTGGCTATATATAATCTTCGGAAACAAATATAGAAATAAACATAACACAAATCAGTCACAGACAATTCATATCACAAAGGCGGAATAAGATATGAATATTACACCTAAAAGTGTACACCAGAGTAGTGGTCAAATAAGATCCACAATAACACAAAAGAATAGATACAAGTGCAAGACAATAGAATACGTATACATCAAGGAGTCTCATCACAAATGCATACAACAAAAAAACTACTAAACTAGAGTAGTTAGCCAAAAGTCAGAAGATGGCTCCAGATAAGAAGTCATGAGGAAGCACCTGTAAAATCTCAGTCTGACCCGAGTATTATTTAAGAAGAAAATAATAAACGGATCAGTCTAGCTATAATTATCAGATAAAATGAGATAAAATATGAGATATGATAATAGAACGTATGATAACAAAAAGGTGTCATACTATGAAAAGTATACATTAGAAATCCCACAAAAGTCATACAATATCTCAATAATCTCAAAACAGAGAAAAGAATGTCATATTCTTAATTTAATTCACCAAGCCACAATAAAATGACATACTCATCAATGTCAATGGTAAAAGCTGGTGAAACATAAAATTCCAGAAATCACAAGAAAAGGATGGCCAATCCCAAACAGGAGCATGAAAGCCGGTACATTGACGCAGTGCAAACGGTACGTCCAATGAACCAGAAAGCCGAGACATCGATGTAGTACAAACGGTACATCAGATGAATCAAACATTGACGCAGTGCAAACGGTACGTCCAATGAATCGGAAAGACAGAGACATCGATGTAGTACAAACGGTACATCAGATGAATCGAACATTGACGCAGTGCAATCGGTACGTCCAATGAACCAGAAAGACAGAGACATCGATGTAGTACAAACGGTACATCAGATGAATCGAACATTGACGCAGTGCAAACGGTACGTCCAATGAATCGGAAAGACAGAGACATCGATGTAGTACAAACGGTACATCAGATGAATCGAAACACATTAAAAGTACTTGGGTTGCCAGCCCACAAAGAAATGAGACGAAGCTCAATAAAATGAAGTACAATCCTTCATACGGACAAAGAGACATCGCACAATTGCTAGTCTAAATCAAAAAATGATCATCATGATCAGCGAGAAGTGTCAATCACACCAAGATAGTAAATATATGAGTTTAGCTTCATGTCCCATAACCACTTGCTTAACTTAAATATTTACGAACAAGCTGTAAATCTTCACTAGGAAATTGTCACGAAAAGGGTTCAATCGAATAAGTCCAAGAACTAACCGACGAAGTGAACGCAAGCGTTTCATACCACTCGTTTTACTAAGTCGTTTAAGTCGATTTCTCATTCGAGTGAAGTAAAGGCTTGTATATACTAGTAGATTGAAAATCGGTTTGAGAAAACGAACTTTTGATATTTAAAATAGTGTTGAAATCGCTTTGCTGAAAGAGTTTTGATATTTACTATTAGTATTGAAACCTTCATATATCTTTAAAGTGACAAGTCATAAAACGATTGTAGAAACAAATCAATTCACGTTCGAAGATGTGAGTAAAGTCCAAAGAAGTCAATCCCAAAACCATCAAAGTAGAAATTCTGATAAATGTTTTTCAGAAGAGATTGCCTACGCAGAGTAATACGGGGTTCGACCTGCCCGGTCAGTTCGCGGGGGTCCAGGGGGCAGCGCCCACGGCGGGGTGCGGGGCAGCGCCCCGTCACGGTACGACCTAGTGAAGGAAAGCTGGTCAAGCGACCTAAGGAAAAGTGAGGTCTAACGACCTAAAGAGTTCGCGGCCTAGTGGCTGCCAGGTCATACGACCTAAGGGAAGAAGGCCACGCGACCTAGCAGAAGAACAGGTCGAACGACCTAAGTGCTAACTCGCGAACGACTTACGACTTAAGAGCCATACGAACCAGCGACCTAAAACTGGCGACCTAAGGACTTAGCAGGGCGAGCGACTTAACGACCTAAGCCTTGAACGACTTAGTGGAACGAACGACTTAACGACTTAAGCTCAAATACGAGCTACGAGCTAAGGCTGGAACGACCTAGTGAAGTTAGGTCGGGGACGACCTACGACTTAAGCCAGGGTGAGCGAGCTAACTGCAAACGACTTAAGGCCAAACGACCTACGACTTAACTCGAGGCGAACGAGCTAACTGCAAACGACTTAAGGCCAAACGACCTACGACTTAACTCGAGGCGAACGAGCTAACTGCAAACGACTTAAGCCTTTAAGTCGTGAACGACTTATGCCTTTAACTCGTGAACGACTTATGCCTTTAACTCGTGAACGACCTAAGAAGGCGGTGACACTTCAATGCAGCGACCTAATGCCTTAACTCGCGTACGACCCAACACTTTAACTCGCGAACGACTCAAGCCAGTAACTCGTGAACGACTCAACACTTTAACTCGCGAACGACTCAACATTTTGCCTGGAGATTATAGGTCGGCAACGACCTACGACTTAAGGGCCAGAACGAGCTAAAAATGGCCAGAACGACCTAGTAGCAGTTTTTCACCAAAATCACTAAATTTTGGAGTTTTTCGCCAATCCAATCCAAACCAAATGCAGATATTCATACAAATGCAATAGAGGATCATTCCCAACAGTCCAAGGTAGATATAGGCAAGATGTGAGATCAAAAATCTCACCTTTTCACGGAATTTGATGAAGACGAAGCTCGGGGGCAAAGCAAAGATCAACCACAAGCTTGAATCAATGTCTTCACTTTGAATTTGGAGTTAGATGTTGAATTTGCTAAAGAACTTGAGCTTGGAATTTTAATTTCCTATTCCCTCCACCATTTTTGCTAAAGCTTCAAAGTTTATGCAAGTAGATGAAGAGAAGGAAGGGGTTGGGCTGAGTTAGAAGAGGTGCAGCCCAAACCAAAAGCCCAACACAAAAAGTGACGAAAATTTCACTATCTCCAAACATATCGAAGTTTACACTCAAAAAGATCGCAAACGTCATTTTGGACTCAATGGAGGTGGTCTCGAGTCCTAATTTGATCGTATGCAAAAAGTAGCTTTTCGGACTAACATCCGACTAACGATAAAATATTTAAATATAAAATCGATAAATATGCGGGTTGTTACATGTACACACTAATCAGACACATATATGAACATAGAATCAAACACAGATGCAAATATAAAGTAAAAGCAGTAAAGGAAAGAACACACCGGATTTTATACTGGTTCGGAGTTACCCTACATCCAGTCCCGCACAACTAAGTACAGATTTCCTTTCAAAAGCAATTCAACAATTACAACCCTCGGTTTCAAGGCTACGAGGTACACCCTCCAGAATCATAATCCTCTGGGTAGAGATACTTGATTTTCGGGGCAACAAGTTCACCCAATTGATTTCCAAGGCTACAATCACACCTTCTCTCGCTCAATTGATTACAAAAAGTCTATAACTCATAGCACTTGGATCTTGTAGAGATAGTGGAGAGAATCAAAAACAGAAATTATCTAGTTAGATTCGATATTGATTTCGGCAGAGTAATGGTGTAATTTGTAAATAAGAAAGTGGAGAAGAAGAAGAGGAGTTAAATCAGAGAAAAAAGTGATTAAAATTCGTTGAAAACACCCTTTATTTATAGTAGATCAATAGCCATGTCCATTGGTGAAGGGATGTGGCGAATAGACACTTCTTTTAAAAAACAATTTAACTGTCACCATGTCGACAAAGGTACATGTGACCATGTCGACATGCCCTTGTATATTTTGGTGATTTGTTTTTCTTTGAAAATAATTTCTATATTATATTATACTTATATTTAAACTTTAAAATATACTTATATATAGTTATAATACATAAATAACTATAGAGAACAATATTAAAATATATATAATAATTTTCTATACTTTTATATTTAAATCTTAAGTATAAATATATAAAACAGCTAAATATATTAATATCAGAATTATAGTTTAAAAACTTAGGATAATAATTTAAAATCGAAGATATTTAAAATTAAGGATATTTAAAACTAAGGATATTTTTTAGGCTAAAATATATTGAAAAACCAGGACAGATGATTTTGGTTTTTAAACAGGAATATTTAAAATCATTTTGAAAAACAAGCTATATATATTTTGAAAATCATTTTGAAATAAAAGTAAATGGATACAAAAAGATGTTCCACTAGATTTTTCGTAGGTTCCATCCTACTTAGGGTTCCATCCCTTTAACGAGCACGAAGTGGATTCCATTCCACGAATAAAATAGATTTTAAGATGTCAGTGCCTTTCTATGAGTTTTAACAATATTCCTAACTATATAACTTATCTTGGAAACTTGAACTCTTGAAATTCTTGATACTCGTGAGTCTTGAATCTTGATCTTCAATCTTTGATCTTGAATCTTTATACTGTATAGTTCTTCATTCTTTAGTAGCTGCAAACATATCTATATATATCTACACAATAATGTTAGTATTATATATTTTTTAATCTAATTCTAAGTAAGGTTGTTGTCATCAAAATCAACTCCTCGGGGACTAACACATAATAGATAAAAGAGATCACAGAGTCACAACGTAGCAACAAAATGTAGTACATCAATAACAAATAAGTCATAATAGGTCTACATAATACAAATCCAAATCCAAATCCCATTATTTAGACAATACATATAAAATAGTTTACTAGATACAACATACATCATCATGGATATAAGGCCGCAAAAATACAAAAAGGAATAGTAATCCTACTATGTAATTAATCTCCCAAAAAGTATCCAAATGCACCTAGCTGCCTACTTCGTCTCTGGTCCTGAAATATCTCGGACTGACTCGAGTATTATAAAAAATAATAAACGAGTTAGACTATGTCTAAAATGCAAATGTCAACATATGATAATATCTAGCATGTTATAACATATATTACACAAAGTAACTATGACGACCCACCTTTCTAACCCCTAGGGACGACAATTAACACATCCTCGGTGTTCATGTGTCGTCGCCCAAGCATTAGAAAGATGAACCATCGTGGGGTGAAATAAAGAATAAAATAGGAAACCTCCCAACGAAACTGCTAAATAAGGCATAACGGTAAATAGTACATCAGGTTACTCCTAAATAAAGAGTTATGAGAGTTACTTAAAGTACTACAAATCAGCTTAGGCAGTTAAAACATCCCGCCTTTACAAATGCTGAAACAAAATACACTTACATAAACTAGATAATACAACATAATAGCTAACTAAGAAGATGAAAAGCCTCTAGCTAGGACACTGTTTCCAAAAGAGCCCAACAAAGATCTGCTACTCTCGGACTACTCAAACAAAATGAGTACCCGAGAGTTTAGAAAAAACAAACAACTCGGGTCAGACAATATGTCTAGTATGAGTAATACTTTTAAAATAATGGGTGTGAACTTAAACACAAAACATGTGAGACCACGCCGCTGAACATGGAACAGGTTTACTCTCATATAAATCAACATTCAAATGTGAAGAATGGATAAATAATTAAATGCCACGAAGAGTTGTGGACTCTTTCCGGTGCAAATAAGGAGATAAATTAGAAGGTTCGAATCAAATAAGAAAAGGAAAATCTCCAACAAATGACTAAGAAGGTGCACCACCCTTGAAGTATACCTCTAGTGATATTCTCTTGAGAAGCTCATATACTCCGTGATAGTTCTCGGACAATACCAAGCCGGACCTCACCAAACCTTACCGAGTATCTGAATATTTCACATCTAATAGCGCTACCAAATCCAATCTAGATGAGATGCGAAAGTATCCCGATGGGAGCAACCCTACATAGCTTGGCTTCCTCTCGCGCTTTGGATTTAGTCATTACCAACAAAGGATATCAAAGCTCAACGGAACAATAAATCATCTTAGAATAACGATAATAAAAAGCTAAAGTAACCGATAGTTGAGAAACCAACTACCGAGGATATAAAATGATCGTATATGGAAATTAAGTCTTGTATACTTACCACCACTCATCGAATTCAAACTTGTACTATTTCTTGGTTAACAATAATACCAGGCAAGTGAAGGCAGTGTTACCTCAAAGTCATGTCTCACGATTATTCTTAACTGTCGAAATAGTGACAAGACTACTTCTTCGATGTTTATTGCTAATTATACAAATAAATTGTTTCATGAATCGCTTTATGGAAATTAATTTATCTCCATAAACAATTCAAACTTTTCTTTTAAAAACCCAAATTTTTACTTGGCTTTACATTACAAGTATTAGCTTTAAAACACTTTGTTAAAAGAGTTTAATCATTTTGAAACATCATTATAAAAACGATTTAACAACTTAAACATCTATTTACATTGATTAATTAACTTTTAAACTTTGTTAACTAAGTTGATTAATTAACTTCAATATCGTTTAATTAAAAAGGATAAATCTCCCTTAAAACATCATTAATTAAACTAATTAATAACATATTAAATTAAATTAAATATCATTTTTTAAAAGTGATTAATTAATTAAAACTTTATTTAAAAAAATATTTATTTAAGGTTAAATGGATTTATTAACCTTTAAAAGTCATTAATTAAAAAGGGTTAATTGATTTTAAAATATCATTAAATAATAAATTAATTAATCTTAATCCATCATTGTCCAAAGATTAATTACCCTTAAACATCATTAAATAAAATGATTAATTAATTTCCAAACATCATTAACGAAGTGATTCGTTAATTTTAAACACATCGTTACATAAGTTAATTAGTTAACTTTGATCCTAATTAATTAAATTAAATAATCATTATTAAAATAATTAATGATTTTTGAAAACATCATTAATCAAAAATTTGCTTAACTTGTAAAATAATTCCAAGCACGACAATGAAACCAAACGATTCCGATAAAATGTGATTTTCCGAAAGTGCTGATATAACTACTATCGCTTATACGGGCGGTTCGAGATTCAAGCATATGACATTTGCAACATAACCACACATCACATAACAAAGGTATGACTATAAATACACGATGAGTTAAAATAGCATAACATATATCAAGCATTTAACAACAATGGCATTAGTTTTACTACTAGATTTCCATATAACCAATGATTCACTTACTAACTTTCCAAAGCGACCATCTTTTAAGCAACAAACCAACCCATCGACCAAACTATTATTACAATTATATAATAAGCATTCAATAGCTACAAGTATGGGCATGAATGTAGTTTAAACTTAGGGTTCAAAGATGGAAGCCTTACTCACTAAAAGCACTTCTAACTTAACCAGATCGCTATGATAAGTTGCCGAACTCACGAATTATCGTCACAACACCTTAGCTTGGAGTTTTGGGCCCTTAATGGGTTGACTTAGGTTCGGAATTGGGCAATATAGGGCTCGGCCTTGGAGTCTTGAGGTGGAAATGGCCTTGGCTTAGGTATAAGAGTGTTTGCATGTGAATATGTGGAGTTTTAACTTGGTTTTGAGAATGTATAAACTAGTTTTTGGTTTTGGAATCTCTCTTGGTAGCCATGGAAGTGTTCATGAACATGAAGAGATAAGAAACGAAGAATGAATGTGTAAAGTGGAAAATGTGTGGAGATGGTGCGTATTTATAAGCAAAAAAGTGGAGTATTAAATTAATTAACTTAAACATTTAAATAATATAAATGTTATCATGTTGCATGCTACACCATACCTTCCTCCATACCATGCTTCCCACGTCACCTACATGTACACCCCCCTAACATGCTTCCAAATACTAAGCTGGGGTGTTTTAGGGTATGTATGTGTACATACTTAGGTCCTTTGGTCATTATTTAATGCTATTTGCACCATACTTGATTATTTAATGTCACATCATTACTTAATTAACTAAATCCTACTTTAAAATGCTAATTTACTCTTAACCTAATCATATGACATATGTGCATGTGTGTGCATGTGTATATAAGTGATACAAAAAGGTGCACAATGTTTTCGACGACTTTTTCGATGTTGAAAAGTCGAATTTTTGAAAAAGTTCTTCGGTCACATTTTCTATTTTTATTTGAAATATTTATTTTGGTAACCAAAATTTGAAGGTGATTTTAATATCATTAATTAATATTTAAAACATGTTTATTTGATTATTAAAATCCATCATCTAAATATTTAAAATTTATTTAAATATTCAAATACAAAGCAATTAATTTACGGGTCGTTACAGTAACATATGATCATCACAAGTATAAAGTGTTAGAACGTAGAATTTTGATATTTTATTGTGACAACTATATAAATAAATATTATATGAACTAACCAAACTTGCAGGAGAAGATATTGTTTTTACTTGAGAAATAGTCTAACAATTTGCAGACCAAATTCCGTTCAGCCGGTTGAATTTTGTCTATTTTACACTATTTCCTTGCTGGTTCAATTTTAAATCCATTCAACCGGCTGAATTGCTCCATTCAGACGGCTGAATCTTCATAACGGCTATATTTTCAAAAGACACTTCAATTCAATGAACAGAAACAACTCTTGATTCTAGAGTTGCTTCCATATCTCTTCATGGTTATCTTTAACGAACAAATGCAACTCTTAGTTTCTATAAATAGCCATGAATTCCATTGTTTTAATAATTAATTCTAAGTCTCATTCTTATTTTCTAATCTATCTTGCTATTTGAACTCTAAGTATTCAATACTTCATTCTGATCACTTGTTCATTCAAGCATACTTCTTTGGTGATTTAATAAACTTTATATCTTCACGAATTACACAATATACTACAAAGGAAAAGATTATAGGAAGGGTGTACTCTAAAGACTTATTTGTGCTATTAAAAGAGCACATTCAGTCAAGATAATTCTCTGTATTATTGAAGTCTTGTTCGTTTGCTCAGGCGGTTGAAGTCCTATTCTGTTGCTTAGGCGGTTGAAGTCCTGTTCGATTACTCAGGCGGTGTAATACCTGTTCCTCCAAGTTAAGTGAGGGTTGATAGTTAAATTCAAGAAAGAGCCTAGGACTGGACGTAGAACGGGAAGTTTGAACCAGTATAAAATTCTATGGTGTCATTTACTTTATTACTTTACTTTTACATTTGCACTCTGCATAAGTAGATAGTTTATTTAATATTCCATATTACATGGTCCTTAGTCACTTTCACTTGGTATCAGAGCGAGGTCATCATAACCATAACATAGTTATTTGATATTCAGTTAATATGGAAAATAACACTAGCATAAGTTATATTAAAGATCAATCCACTACACGACTACCACTATTTAACGGTTTGAATTACAATTATTGGTCAACTCACATGAGAATTTATATGCAAGCAAACAAATATGACACTTGAAATATAACTCGGTATGAACATATTATACCAACCACACCATATGCACAATGGTCAAACACACAAAATTTAGATGCTACCTCAAATACAAAAGCCATGAATATGCTATTTTTTGCTTTAGATAAAAATGAATTTAATAGAGTTAGCATGTGTACAACAACATATGAAATTTGGCGAACTCTTAAAGTTATACATGAGAGTACTAACAAAGTTAAGCAAAGCAAGATTTCTATGCTTAAGAACCAGTTCTAGAATTTTAGAATGAAGCAAGATGAAACTATAAATGAAATGTATTCTAGGTTTCAAGATATATATCATTCACTTTTGGCATTAGGAGAAAAATACCAAGATTTTGATATCGTTTCAAAAATCCTCAACTCTTTAACGGGTGAATAGGAATGGGAAGTCTTAGCAATTAAAGAAGCTAATGACATTTCAACCATAAAACCAGAGGAGTTGATAGGAAATCTAATATCATATGAAGTAAATTTGCGGCAAAAAGAGTTCAAGCACAAGACAAAAAGACCGTAGCATTCCAAGCTGAACAAGAAGATTCAGAAGAAGATGAAGATGACATGGCTTTTATTGCTAAGAACTTTAATAAATTTTTAAAATTTCGAAAGAACAAGAAATTCGGAAACAACAGGAGAGACAACAATAACAAACCATCAGTTTCAAATCTCAAATTGTAACGACCCTGAATTTTGAACAATTTAAATTGAAAATATTTAATTAATTTTAAATATTTGAATGATGATTTGACTTGAATTTCAAATTATCAGAATGAATTGGCGATTAAAATTTTGAATTTAATCTATTGAAGTTGAATAAAATTTGAATCTTCAATTTTAAGCCGGTTAAAAATAATTTAAAGGCTTAGAAAATTCATATTAATAATACTGAAGGTAAGAGAAGCTTCAGAATTGAATTTGAAAGTGATTTGTTCAGTTTTGAAATTGTATCGTTTAAATTGAAATTAAAAATAACCTTCCGAGGCACAGTCTCGGAATTTGACGAAACCAACTCCATTGGGTCCGTAATATTGAATTATTACCGGATTTAAAATTTCGTATTTATCAGAATTGTTGTGTGAACACACGACGTATAAACGCGTAAAGATTTAAATCGAATTCAATTTGAATTTCGGTAACAACCGAGGTTTTTGCATCGATTTGATATCATCGTTAAATGATTTCTCTGCTAGCTAATTGCTTATAGGAGTTTCGATTCGAATTGGAATTCGTTTAATAAAAAAATTGTTGTTGGAATTTTTGAATCGGTTAAAATTCTTTTGAAAAGAAAAAAATTGTGAAGTGTTAGTGGGCTTTGAAAAAATAATAATAATGCTGCCCTTATTTTCTTTGATACCGTGATAAATCCAAACCCGTTTCCTTTTTCTCATTCGTAACCCTAAGAAAAAAAATCGAAGAGAAATAAAAATGGCGGCCACGAGTTTCTTTCTTCCTCCGATCTGAAAGTTAGGGCTTCGGCTTCGATATTGTTTTCGCTCGTCTCCAAAAGCTAGGGTTTCCTTCCAATCAAAGGCGGCCGACCTCCATAGCTCCGATCATTCGCGAATTAGGGCTTCATCTTTCCTCTTCGCTTGCGACAGCCCCGGTAAAAGGTGAGTGACCCTCACATCTGATTCAAAAACCATGTTTCGGTTGTCGAAGTTCAAATGTTGATGTTTTCTCTGACTTTATAAATTTTGTATATGTTGAACTCTTCCTTTGATTTGTCGGCATTCGACTTTGTTTCGAAGTCGATTTCATTTGATTTTGTGATGATTTTCTCTGTTGGCTCGACTCCAGTTAGTTTGACCATCTCTGTTCATTTCTGTTTTCTCGTTCGTATTGACGTGCTTGAACTTTTCTTTAGCCGATTCGATATAATGTTGGATGGTGCGATTTATACCTGACTGATTCACAATCGCATATTTTTGAGATGTTCGGTCGACTTGGTTTTGAAATTATCGGCTTTGAATTTATTTTGTGAAGTTATGTTAGATGGAAATTTATTCGACCTTGTATTTGCTCTAAGAAATTGACTTCGGTCAGTAAATTCATGGCTTCAGCTTGATGTTTGGACAACCTGAACTTTGATATTATAGTCTGCATTGCACTACTTTAAAATAATTTGAAAAAGTATAAAATCTGTTGTATCTATATGTCTGTGAATAAGTATGTATGCATTTCTATTTGAAATTGATACCCAGATTCATGTTGCATATTTTCATGTTATATGCATTAGCACACTTAAACTTAAATCACACGGCACCAAACTTTCCTAATTTTTGATTTCTGACTTTAAACAAAAACTGCATTTTGGCATTCGATTTCTTGAACATGATTTTTAACACTTGACTGCTTATCTTCTAGCCCCTGTGAGCTTCGTCTCTGGCCATCTGATTTCCTGGATGCATCGATGTTCACTGATCATTCTTATATGTTGATTTTCTGTCTCATGTGAGCTTTGAGTTGCAGTTGCTGTGTGTATTGTTTCAGTATCATATTTGTTCATTTGTAGTTTATATGTGTTGTACATGCTACACTGTATCCTCTTCTACTTGTAGCCTCACTATTCATTTGATGTTGTCTGCATCCATGTAGATGGTGACACTCGTTCATCTATACTTCGTAGTTGTATATACTGATACATTCACTTGTAGTCTGTTTGGATATTGATTTGCATTTATGTACTGCATGTTTGCAGTTTTTAGTTTGCATTCATGTGCTGCACATATGTACTGGATATTGAGTTGCACATTCATGTTGAGGGTCTCTGGTCTTGTAAATGATTCACTCAGTCTCCTTTGCATTATAGTCTGGCTTCATACTGAAGTATTTTGTCACCCCTGTTTCACCTGAACCTGTTCACTGTGTTGTACATGTGTTTAAATCTTTGATCTTGAGTCACTGATTTTCACAATGTATTTTAATCTGACCCCTTTGTCACCTTGATGCATCTATTCCAGTATGCATTAATGCCAGTTTGTTGTTGACTATGGCCTAGACATTGATATATTGATACTTTGTTGCCACTGCATGCTGTAGTTATTCATATCCCAGTTAACTTGCATCTACTTGAAGTCCTGTATATGGTAGCTTGATCATTTTACTTTGTCCACTGCCTTGATATTTTGTTTACTGGTGCCTTAGTTCAGTTGATTCATACATGCTTTCACTTGCTTGATGGTTGTTGTGCACTTGATTTAGTTGTACACTTACTGTGCACATTTCATATCATGCCCCTGATATTGTGCAGCCCACTCGACACTGTGTTGCTTTGACTGTTCATTGGCCTTGTGTTGAACCCAATTTTTGGGTTTGACCTTTGCAGTTTCTACGCACTGTAGTGGCGAGGCAGTGCACGCGTGCGTGCACTGCAGCCACCCAAACTCGACAGTTTTGAATTGATATTTTTCTTTGCGTCGTGATGCATTGATCTTTTATGTCGTATTGGCGAGGCCGTACACGCGTGCGTGTACAGCAGCCAATCGGACTTCGATGGTTTTTAAAGTGACAATTTCAATGGCTTTAAATTGATTTAGGCGATTTGATAAATTGTTTATTTATCTCTGTTGATGATTTAAATCTGCTGATTTATTGTTTAACACAGTTTAGTGTTAAAATTTTCGTTATCCGATTTCTTTGTTAAAAGGATTGGATAGACGGGAATTATTGTGACTGTCGTCTATTTAAATTATTACTGCCTATATGCACTCATAAACTAGTTTGAATTAGACTGACCTGTGTATTATTTTCTTTTGAATATAATACTCGGGTCAGACCGAGTATTTTTTTTCAGCTTGAAGATTTTCGAGCAGCGAAGTTAGAGAGAGAGAAAAGAATCAATTTTAGTTTTCAGAAGAAAATTGTATTTTAAGATATTCCGCTGTATCAGTATTAAAATTGTATAAACTCTGATGTATGTATTCAAAAAGAAATTTATAGTAATGAAATATTATTATTCTGTGTTTCTGTGGCTGATTCTGTTTAAACCTTATAAACTAAATAACAATTCGCCTTTTTGAACGTTTCGAGTTGGTTTAATTACCGACTGGAGGCGGTCAGAAGGGGGAATGTTACAGAGTGGTATCAGAGCTTTGGTTTACACAAAGCTTAGTTTATGATGTTTAATATGAATAGTTACTAGAAACACTTTAAAGAAAATGTTTTTCAAATCCAAAAAAGTATAAAATTGATTTTGAAATAAAGATTTTTAACTTAAGAAAAGTTAAATTGAATTGAATTAGCATTAATAAATATACGATTTGGAATTTAACTAAAGGAAGTTAAATAAATTGAACTTGATTTGATAAATTATTGAGATGAAAAGTTAAACTTGAAAGATAAGTGATTATATAATATGAATTGGGAAGTTTAAATTAATAAGTTGTTTAACTTATAAAATGAATTTTTTTTAAGTAAAACCAGTTTTTAAATGGTTAAACAGTTTTGTTAAGTAAAACAAAATCCGAATTCTGAATAGTAATATGAATTTGACTTTAGCAAAAGTTAAATAAAATGATTTTGGAAATGAAAACTAAGTGAAATTGAATTAATGAAAATTGGAAGTTAAGAAATTGAATTCAAATTGAAAGATAAGTAAATTTAAATAGAATCAAATTTTATTCGAATTGAAAGCAACTAACTTGAATGTAAATTAGTGAAAGTAAACTAATTGAATATGAATGAATGTTAGTAAAATCCAATGTGAATAAATCAAATGTGATTTAAATTGAAAAAACAATTCGATGAATGATTTACTAAAGAACTAGTTGATTATTTTGGAAATAGAAAGTAGATGCAAAGTTCAAATGGGAATTAGATTTGAAAATTTTGAAGTTATCAACATGACAATCCATAATAAATTTAATAGATTCAGTGATGAATTTAAATTTGAACTTGCAGAGAATTAAGTTAAGTGGAAAACTTAGTATTGGAAAATTTGAAGTTGGTTTAAAACCAATATCGTGAAAAGTATGCGGAATTCAAACTATAAATTGAAGTCTTTATAAATAGAAATGGAATTTTTAACGTTGTTTATAAAGCCGAAACTAACCTATTTTGATAAGTAAATTCTTATAGCTTGTTAAAAGTAGTATATTCACAATTTTGGACCGTGAATATATTATTGAATAAAATGGACATGTTTGGGGAAGTCGATATTTTAAAACGAAGTTAATTGTTTTAAAAGATGTTTGAAAAGGCATTGAATATCGAAACCATAGATTTCAACATTCATTGTTGAAATAGACGTTTTCGAATAAAAGGAAATAGTGGACTATAACACTATTGTTATAGTAAATGATTTCCGAAAGGAAATGTTTTGTATAGTATTGGGATTTATACATCTATCTAAATTTCGAATCCCTATACTAGTGATTTTGAGTTGTCGTAACGATGTTTTACGTAACATTCGTTTTAACTCAAATAAATGTGCGAAAGAGAATGATTTCCTTAAATGATGAAATATATACTTAATTTTGATTAAAGTATATCGAATATTTTCAAATGTCGAAAATAATTAGATTTTGTGAATTACTTATTTTTAAATAAGTATGGAAATGTTTTTCCAATATGAAATGAAATGTTGTGAATATATTCCGTAAGGGATAAATGATTTGAAATTCATTTTTGAAGTCGAAGTTGAAAAGTTAAATGAGAGAATTTGAACAATTTGTTCAATTTGAAATTTTTCAAAAAGATTGAATCGTTGAGTTAAAAATTGAGTTTAACTTCGACATCAAAGACAATATAAGATGAGTTTTGGATTTCAGATGATGGTTTGGATTGTATGTCTAACATTGTGAATTGATGACATAGCAATTGATCTCTATTAAATATATATCTGTTGGTGGCGGAGAATTTATTCTCTTAGCTTAACACCCTTCTCTGAGACGTACGAGCTCAGAGGTTATATATCGATAGACATCAATTCTGTGTTGAGAATTGACGATGTAACATGTTATTCAAATCGAATGTGAAAGTCGATAATAAATGGAATTTTGAATATGAATTAGGTTTGAGATAACCTTAAAATTTCCAAATCGACTTAGAGGAAAATTTTGAAATCCTCTATTTTGTTATGAATATGGATATGTAAGTTTTTAGAACTTATATATATGAATACGGTAAATTTGAAAACCGTTAGTTTAGAAAGACATTGTTATGGAAATCTTATGTATGTTTACATGAGTATGATATGTACGAAATGTGAAATGAAGTACTATATATGTATAGTATTATGTTTTCTAAACTGAGGATATGGAAAAGTACCTTCCATTTATTATTGGAGAAGGTATTGGAACTCGTGAAGAGTGTCCATTTGAAATTCGTAGCTACGTAGAATTTTCCATAAGTTGGAATGTCCATTTGGACTAGAATCCCTCGTGATGGGATCATGTTGATTATGATGTATGTTAGCGTAATTTGAGGGGCGAGATGCCTACAGTTACAAGCGATTCCACCGGGATAGTGGCGCAACCGCCGAGTAAACTGCAATCTAAGCGCCAAAGCGAAATTCGAGGGGCGAGATGCCTACGGTTACAAGCGATTCTACTGGGATAGTAGCGTAACTGCCGTGTGGACCGCGATCTATGGCAACAACCATGGCGAAATTCAAGAGAGATGTGAAATCTACAGTTACAAGTGATTCTACTGGGATAGTAGCGTAACCGCCGGGTAAACTGTGATCCATGGGGGAACGTGCTTTCCATATCCATTTTTGAAAAAGAATTTTTAAAGTATTTTCACTGGGAATTGAAGCAAGTATGTTTAGTACTTGGAGATTTTTAGACCTGCGCCTGGCCAGCGTATGCCTAATGTCTGTGAGAACGAAGATGGACTTGTTAAATTTCGAGTTAGCAAGTATTTTCAAACTATAAATAGCAAATCAATAGTTTGAAATAAAAAATTTCATAATTCCTACCTAATAAACTAAGGAAGAGGATCTTTGAAATGTTTTGAAAATCCACAGCTTTGGAAGATATATATTATGCAAATCTCTAACGTGAAGAATTTTAAAGTTTAAATCTGAGTTTATAAATCAAGAAATTTGGTAGAAGACTTTTGTGTTTTGACTATAGAAATCAATGAACAAAAGAGAAGATAAACAAAACTAGTGAGATTAAACAAATGGAATGAATTCTACATATATTCATTTATTTGTAATAAGCTTCAAGCTTAGTAAAAAAATTGTGTAGGATATAAATATTAATGAAATTTTAACAACCTTTCCTTTTCGTGGACGAAAAGTTTTAAGGAGGGGAGATTGTAACGACCCTGAATTTTGAACAATTTAAATTGAAAATATTCAATTAATTTTAAATATTTGAATGATGATTTTACTTGAATTTCAAATTATCAGAATGAATTGGCGATTAAATTTTTGAATTTAATCTATTGAAGTTGAATAAAATTTGAATCTTCAATTTTAAGCCGGTTAAAAATAATTTAAAGGCTTAGAAAATTCATATTGATAATACTGAAGGTAGTAGAAGCTTCAGAATTGAATTTGAAAGCGATTTGTTCAGTTTTGAAATTGTATCGTTTAAATTGAAATTAAAAATAACCTTCCGAGGCATAGTCTTGGAATTTGACGAAACCAACTCCATTGGGTCCGTAATATTGAATTATTACCGGATTTAAAATTTCGTATTTATCAGAATTGTTGTGTGAACACACGATGTATAAACGCGTAAAGATTTAAATCGAATTCAATTTGAATTTCGGTAACAACCGAGGTTTTTGCATCGATTTGATATCATCGTTAAATGATTTCTCTGCTAGCTAATTGCTTATAGGAGTTTCGATTCGAATTGGAATTCGTTTAATAAAAAAATTGTTGTTGGAATTTTTGAATCGGTTAAAATTCTTTTGAAAAGAAAAAAATTGTGAAGTGTTGGTGGGCTTTGAAAAAATAATAATAATGCTGCCCTTATTTTCTTTGATACCGTGAATCCAAACCCGTTTCCTTTTTCTCATTCGTAACCCTAAGAAAAAAAATCGAAGAGAAATAAAAATGGCGGCCACGAGTTTCTTTCTTCCTCCGATTTGAAAGTTAGGGCTTCGGCTTCGATATTGTTTTCGCTCGTCTCCAAAAGCTAGGGTTTCCTTCCAATCAAAGGCGGCCGACCTCCATAGCTCCGATCGTTCGCGAATTAGGGCTTCATCTTTCCTCTTCGCTTGCGACAGCCCCGGTAAAAGGTGAGTGAACCTCACATCTGATTCAAAAACCATGTTTCGGCTGTCGATTTGGTTCAAATGTTGATGTTTTCTCTGACTTTATAAATTTTGTATATGTTGAACTCTTCCTTTGATTTGTCGGCATTCGACTTTGTTTCGAAGTCGATTTCATTTGATTTTGTGATGATTTTCTCTGTTGGCTCGACTCCAGTTAGTTTGACCATCTCTGTTCATTCCTGTTTTCTCGTTCGTATTGACGTGTTTGAACTTTTCTTTAGCCGATTCGATATAATGTTGGATGGTGCAATTTATACCTGACTGATTCACAATCGCATATTTTTGAGATGTTCAGTCGACTTGGTTTTGAAATTATCGGCTTTGAATTTATTTTGTGAAGTTATGTTAGATGGAAATTTATTCGACCATGTATTTGCTCTAAGAAATTGACTTCGGTCAGTAAATTCATGGCTTCAGCTTGATGTTTGGACAACCTGAACTTTGATATTATAGTCTGCATTGCACTACTTTAAAATAATTTGAAAAAGTATAAAATCTGTTGTATCTATATGTCTGTGAATAAGTATGTATGCATTTCTATTTGAAATTGATACCCAGATTCATGTTGCATATTTTCATGTTATATGCATTAGCACACTTAAACTTAAATCACACGGCACCAAACTTTCCTAATTTTTGATTTCTGACTTAAAAAAAAACTGCATTTTGGCATTCGATTTCTTGAACATGATTTTTAACACTTGACTGCTTATCTTCTGGCCCCTGTGAGCTTCGTCTCTGGCCATCTGATTTCCTGGATGCATCGATGTTCACTGATCATTCATATATGTTGATTTTCTGTCTCATGTGAGCTTTGAGTTGCAGTTGCTGTGTGTATTGTTTCAGTATCATATTTGTTCATTTGTAGTTTATATGTGTTGTACATGCTACACTGTATCCTCTTCTACTTGTAGCCTCACTATTCATTTGATGTTGTTTGCATCCATGTAGATGGTGACACTCGTTCATCTATACTTCGTAGTTGTATATATTGATACATTCACTTGTAGTCTGTTTGGATATTGATTTGCATTTATGTACTGCATGTTTGCAGTTTTTAGTTTGCATTCATGTGCTGCACATATGTACTGGATATTGAGTTGCACATTCATGTTGAGGGTCTCTGGTCTTGTAAATGATTCACTCAGTCTCCTTTGCATTATAGTCTGCCTTCATACTGAAGTATTTTGTCACCCCTGTTTCACCTGAACTTGTTCACTGTGTTGTACATGTGTTTAAATCTTTGATCTTGAGTCACTGATTTTCACAATGTATTTTAATCTGACCCCTTTGTCACCTTGATGCATCTATTCCAGTATGCATTAATGCCAGTTTGTTGTTGACTATGGCCTAGACATTGATATGTTGATACTTTGTTGCCACTGCATGCTGTAGTTATTCATATCCCAGTTAACTTGTATCTACTTGAAGTCCTGTATATGGTAGCTTGATCATTTTACTTTGTCCACTGCCTTGATATTTTGTTTACTGGTGCCTTAGTTCAGTTGATTCATACATGCTTTCACTTGCTTGATGGCTGTTGTGCACTTGATTTAGTTGTACACTTACTGTGCACATTTCATATCATGCCCCTGATATTGTGCAGCCCACTCGACACTGTGTTGCTTTGACTGTTCATTGGCCTTGTGTTGAACCCGATTTTTGGGTTTGACCTTTGCAGTTTCTACGCACTGTAGTAGCGAGGCAGTGCACGCGTGCGTGCACTGCAGCCACCCAAACTCGACAGTTTTGAATTGATATTTTTCTTTGCGTCGTGATGCATTGATCTTTTATGCCGTATTGGCGAGGCCGTACACGCGTGCGTGTACGGCAGCCAATCGGACTTCGATGGTTTTTAAAGTGACAATTTCAATGGCTTTAAATTGATTTAGTCGATTTGATAAATTGTTTATTTATCTCTGTTGATGATTTAAATCTGCTGATTTATTGTTTAACACTGTTTAGTGTTAAAATTTTCGTTATCCGATTTCTTTGTTAAAAGGATTGGATAGACGGGAATTATTGTGACTGTCGTCTATTTAAATTATTACTACCTATATGCACTCATAAACTGGTTTGAATTAGACTGACCTGTGTATTATTTTCTTTTGAATATAATACTCGGGTCAGACCGAGTATTTTTTTTTAGCTTGAAGATTTTCGAGCAGCGAAGTTAGAGAGAGAGAAAAGAATCAATTTTAGTTTTCAGAAGAAAATTGTATTTTAAGATATTCCGCTGTATCAGTATTAAAATTGTATAAACTCTGATGTATGTATTCAAAAAGAAATTTATAGTAATGAAATATTATTATTCTGTGTTTCTGTGGCTGATTCTGTTTAAACCTTATAAACTAAATAACAATTCGCCTTTTTGAACGTTTCGAGTTGGTTTAATTACCGACTGGAGGCGGTCAGAAGGGGGAATGTTACTCAAATGCTATGAATGTCATAAAAAGGGTCACATAAAGAAGGACTGTCCTAATCGTAAGAAAGAGCGGTACAAAACTAAAAGGGACAAATATAAGAAAAAAAAGCATTCTCTGTTACATGGGATGATTCAGAATCATCTTCCTCATCAGACAGTGACATTGACAACGACTCCGAACAAGCCAATGTGTGCTTTATGGCTTCATCTGACGAAGTAAATGATCTAACCTTTGATGATTTAATTGATATAAACTCGAAGCTATTAGATAAACTAAAAGATGTTAAAAGAAAATATAAAGATGCTTTAGAAAACTAAACATGAGTGAAATAGAAATTGATATGCTTAGAGATGAAAAGAAAATCTTAGAAGAAGAACTTGTCAAAACACAAGAATATTTGTCTAATGTATCTTCTCTACTCACTATGCTATCAAATAAGATTGAAGTTCAAAAGGAAAAGAATATGACATTAGCTACAGAAAATCACGATTTAAAATCAAATGTCAAAGTTCCTGAATTAAACAATACTAGTCTCAAAATCGAGTTAGAAAATATTACTAAAAATGTTTCTAACTTTAATAAAGGTAGAAAAAATCTTTCTAAAATTATTAATAACTCTCAAACCTCTTTCAATAAGAAAAGTTTAGGATATACAAATTCCTCAAAATCTAGTTCAAATAGAAAAATTTCACTATATAAATATTTCAATATACATCAGAATTTCGTAAAAGCAAAACCAAAACCAAAACCAAAGGTTTTCACTCAAAAGAAGGACAGTTACACCACCAAAAATGTAAAGATTTGGGTACTAAAAACTAATGATAATTCAATTAGAAATAAGTATTTTAAGACTTTTATAAATACAGTTCATAAAAATGAAAATTTTACTTATAAAGGGAATTCTAAACCCTCTTGGGTTTGGTTTCCTAAGACCTAACTCTTAGGACCCTAATAAAAATTGGGTATCAACGTCATCTCTATATTTTTTGCAGGTACCAACTAAGAAAAGAGGAAAGTGGATACTTGATAGTGGTTGCTCAAAACACATGACAGGAAACAAAGATATGCTGACTAACATTGTCTACTTAGATGGAGAATCTTTCACATTTGGAGATAATTCCAAAGGATATATCATCGGAAAAGGTGATGTAAGCAATGACTGTACATCTAACTTACCTCTTATTACAAATGTTTTACTAGATAAGAATGTAAAATATAATTTTCTTAGTATAAGTCAACTACACGATAAAGGTTTTAATATATCTTTTTCGAGAAAAAAGTAACATATTTGATCAAAACAAGAATCTTATCTTTGAAGGAACTAGAGAACGTAATATATACATTTTAAATATGAAAGTTAATCATAACACAAATATGTGTCTAGTAGTCAAAGAAAATGATCCTTGGTTATGGCACAAAAGATTTTGTCAAATAAACTTTAAAGCAATAAGCAAATTATCTAAAAATAATTTAGTAAAAGGTTTCCAAAAATGAATTTTAAAGTAAATAGTATTTTTGATGCTTGTCAGTTAGGAAAATTAACCAAGTCTACTTTTAAATCAAAGAAAATTATTTCTACATTACAACCACTTGAGTTATTACATTTAGATCTTTTTGGACCAACTCAAGTTCAATATATAAATCATAATAGATATGTTTTTGTAACTATAGATGATTTCTCAAGATACACTTGGACAATATTTAGGAAAAAGAAAAGCGATACTTTTGAAAATTTTAAAAACTTTGCTAAGAAAATTCAAAATATTAAAAATATAAAAATTAAAAATATTAGAAGCGATCACGGTGGCGAATTCGATAATGATATTTTTGAAAAATATTGTAATAAGAAAGGAATTGTTCACAATTTTCATTTCCTAGAACTCCACAACAAAACAGAGTTGTAGAAAGGAAAAATAGAACACTTCAAGAATGTGCTAGAACCATATTAAATGGAAAAACTCTACCTAAACATTTTTGGGCAGAAGCTGTAGCAACTGCTTATTATGTTTTAAGTCGAGTCTCCATTAGACCATTAACAAAACATACCCCATATGAACTTTATAATGGAAGAAAAACTAACATATCATATTTTAAAGTTTTCGGTTCAAAATGCTTTATATTAAATACAAGAGACCAACTTGGTAAATTTGATCCAAAATCCGATGAAGGAATATTCATTGGATACTCGAAACGAAGCAAGGCATATAGAATTTATAATAAAAGAACTAAAATAATCGAAGAAACACTTCATGTGTCATTCGATTAGAATTTCAAATTTAATAATAAAAATAAAGATAAAGAAATAATTCCTAAATCAAATATCACAGAAGATGATATTGAAAATATTGAAAATTATACTGAAACTAAAAACAATAATTACCTAATGAAAATGAGATTCGATCTCCACCAAGACTTCTAGGAAATCACCAAATTGAAAATGTTACTGGAGAAATAAATTCTAACGTAAGAACATGAAATCAATTAAATCAAATGGGTCATGTAGCTTTCCTATCGGACATTGAACCCAAAAATGCAAAAGAAGCCTCAACTGATGATTTCTGGATTATAGTTATGCAAGAAGAGTTAAATCAATTTCAATGAAATGAAGTTTGGGACTTAGTTCCCAGGCCTAGTAATCAAACAATCATCGGTACTAACTGGGTTTACAAAAATAAAGCCGATGAGCAAGGGAATATTTTTCAAAACAAAGCTAGATTAGTTGCTCAAGGGTACAATCAAGAGGAAGGAATAAACTATGAACATACATTTGCTCATGTAGCCCGACTAGAAGCAATACGTATTTTATTAGCTTTTGCATGTTTTCATAACTTTAAACTATATTAAATGGATGTAAAAAGTGCTTTTCTACACGGTTCTATAAAAGAAAATGTGTGTGTGGAACAACCACCTCTATTTGCACATGAAAAATTTCCAGACCGTGTTTATTAATTAACGAAAGATTTATACAGTTTAAAACAAGCACCTCGTGCTTGGTATGATCATCTTAAAAGTTATTTTGTAAATTATGGTTTTAAAATTGGAAAAGTAGATCAAACTTTGTTTATAAAACAAGATAAAAAGGATATTTTAATAATACAAGTTTATGTAGATGGCATCATTTTTGGTTCCACGAACGAAAATTATGTCAAGAATTTTTGAATATTATGACAAAAGAATTTGAAATGTCTCATAAGGGAGAACTTTCATATTTTCTTGGATTACAAATTAAACAATTAAATAATGGAATTTTTATTAATGAAGAAAAATATTGTAATAATCTGATAAATTGTTTTGGTATGGAAAATACTTCTGCTAAACCAACACCTATGAGTACTACGGTACATCTCGATCGAGATGAAAATGGCAAAAGTGTTGACCAAAAACTATATCGAAGTATGGTTGGATCTTTACTTTACTTAACTGCTAGTCGTCTCGAAATAATGATGAGTGTATGCTTATGTGCAAGATTTCAAGCAAATCCCAAAGAATCACATTTGCGAGCGGTGAAACGAATTTTGCACTACTTAAGCAAAACTAAAGACTACATTCTCTTTTACCCGAAAGAATGTCCTTTTGAGTTAGTATCATATAGTGATGCTGACTTTGGAGGATGTCGAATGGATCGAAAGAGTACAAGTGCTACATGTCATTTCATTGGACATTCTTTAGTATCTTGGTTTAGTGAGCAACAAAATTGTGTTTCACTTTCGACGTGTGAAGCAAAATATATTTCTGCTGCTTTAGCATGTGCTCAAGTAATATATATGCAATAAACACTTTAAGATTTTGGTATAAATCTGTCTAAATCAACAATTTATTATGATAATACAAGTGATATAAATTTATCAAAAAAATCCTATAAACCACTCTAGAACTAAACATATTGACATCCGTCATTGTTTTCTTCGTGATAACATAGAAAAAGGTAATATATCTCTTGATTATGTATCTTCAGAAAATCAAGTTGCAGACATATTTACTAAACCTTTAAATGAAAATATTTTTCTTAAATTAAGACGTGAACTAGCAATTATATCATTACATGATTTATAATTGAATAATCAAGTGTAAATAAAATATTATAAAATAAATAAAAATTTAATTGGACAAAAATTGGAGATGATGGCACTTGAACTCTGCACTCATGGGAGATAGTCATATGCCTTTCCAATGTTCTATTGTGTTATTTGCATTAAGACCTTACATTCTTTCTATTTTATAAACGGTAATAATCCTTTATATTTTTTTACCTTACAAACATATTACCTGTGCAGTTAATGTCCCACTATTACCCTGCTATAACCCTGCTATATCTCATAGCGGATTTCTACCGCTACGATTTTTCCATATAGCCCCAAATATAACCTTTCTGCTTTAAGCCCCGTTATTTTCGCTATATCCCGTTATTCCCGCTATATTCCGCTATTTCCACTATATCTTCTTTAAAAGAAATGAATTAAAAAGTGACATCTATACATTAAAGAAAATATGAAATTAATTTATTTAATTGAAATTTTAATATATTTTCAAAAATTAAAATACTCTAATATTCTACTAAATTCAATTATGTTATATAACAGTTTTACGTTTATTTATAGTATATTCACACATGTTTTTATTTAAAATTATTTATGTATTGATTATAATTCAATTGGATGTTAATTTTTCATTTAATTACTAGTTATATATTTGCAAAAACATTAAGTATGAGTTTTATATGTTGTTTTAGGGTCATCCGCTATATCCCGCTATATTCTCGATGTATCCCTGCTATGACTTTTTGCACCTTCATTGAATCCGTCGAGCGCTTTAATTGCACAACTTATTACTATTTATAAGTTATAGATAATAAATGATTGGCTGAAGTTTAGTAATCACTGTTAACCAGAAATTTTAAAAACTTCATAAATAGGAAATAAAACCAATAGTGGAAATTAGCTACAAGGGTCTCTTTAGCAAGTGGAATTAGTTTCTAGGACACACAACTGAAATAATTACTTTCAAGGACAAAACGCAAAATAATTAGTTTCTAGGGCCTAAAAGTCTATGAAATTATGTCCTTGAAAGCAATTGGACTGCTAACTTTGTCCTTGAAAGTAATTATTTTGCTGACTTTGGCCTTGAAAGTAATTTCTTTGAATGTGAGTCCTACAAACTAATTGGACTACAAAGTTTGTCCTTCTGGTGAAATGCCCCAAACCAATATATATATATATATACATTAAGAGATTTTTTAATTCATATAAAGCTAACATTAAGTATACATATACATCCTCTTATAAAATGTCGTTTCAAGAAAGTTCCAATCTCTCATCAATTGTTTCCAGCACTCCAACTTCGGATTCGTCAAAAAAATCTGCTCCTGTGTATATTCTAGTGAAGATTACTCCATCTCCTAATCATCATACTGGATATACACCAAATGGAAAACGAGCTAAAAAAACTTAGAATTTGGATCACCTTCTATCAAGGAGAAAATCGATAATATTCATCACTACCAGCGTGAAACTTTAAGTTTACAATGTGAGATGTATTACAAGCAAAAACACCATGGTGGACATTCAAATT
The DNA here is from genome assembly GCA_030737815.1 of Allium fistulosum. Classification (NCBI taxonomy): domain Eukaryota; kingdom Viridiplantae; phylum Streptophyta; class Magnoliopsida; order Asparagales; family Amaryllidaceae; genus Allium; species Allium fistulosum. The sequence continues at coordinate 581,082,577 of CM060906.1, read as the reverse complement.
TTCTTGAATAATTCGCTCTCAAATTCTATGGAACGACTCCTAAGCAAGGTGTGCACAATCCATCTCCTCAACAACCTTACGTATCTCAAAATTCTTGGGAATAAGGTGCTCAACGTAATGTTTGGTCTCCCATTAATCCATTACATGATGACACCAAAGTTGAACCAAGCTCAGACGAATCCAAGACTTCTGAAAAATAAATCTACGTTTGTATAAATATATATTCATGAAATTGATATTGTAATTTGGATATGTAACATGTTTGTTGAAATAAAATTATATTGTTTTAACATGAGAATAAAGCTCAAAAAACAAATATATATATATATATATAGCTTGTTTGTTAACCAAATTAGAATGAACTAAATATAGGCTTCACCTCAAAAATTCAACAGATTCAGCCGACTGAACATTCAAGCATATTAAAAATTTATTCAGAATTCAGCTGACTGAATCCACCAATACAGCCGAATGAATCATGCCAATTTTGAACTAAATACTTGCGGGTTCAAAATTTTCTTCTTTTAGCCGACTACCTCCAATTTTTCAACCAGCTGATTCATTTATTTTCTATTTTTTAAAATAGACCTGCACATTTTTCAATGAAACTATCCAATCTAATCTACTTCTTATTACCATGTACCCTTTAATTTTCACCCTACCCAACCATTCACTACTCAAAAAAACCCAAAAGTAAACCCTAACTTCTTTAAAAATTTCAGTTTTTCTTACAATTTCATAAAACAAAATGGCTCCAAGGTCAAAGAGAGCAAGAGAATCAACAACCGGATCTTCTGAAAGTCAAATTTGAGCAAGGTTATATAATGATACAACTTTTAATAGATTCAATAGCATGAAAAATTCAAAGCTTTTCGAAGGAGCATTTATGAAATTTTCAGAATTCAATGGATATGCAATTAGAGAGTTAGCTGAAGCACCTAGTTTCGATTCACTTATTAGGTATGATTCTAATAATGCTAAAATCTACCCTCTTTTGATTAAGCTCTTCTATGCCAATATGAATCTCGATCGTCTAAATCCCCAAAACAAAGATGATTGTATATGGACGTTTGTTTGTGGAGTAAAAATTTATTTACCCCTTCAAAGATTAGTCCACATTCTAAGATGTCCATCTGAGGGGTTGGATATTGATGATATTGAAGTTGATATGTACAATCGTGATGAAGTATCACATCGTTTCTTGTCGGACAAATTAACCGTTTTAAAATCTAGTACCATACGTCCGAAGGCAAGAATTATCCATCGTGCTCTTATTCGATCTCTACAACCATGGACCGGTAGTTATGAAAAAGTTTATAAAAGAGTTTTCAAGCTTTATATGCTATTTATTCCTCTTAACAAGTAAATGGGGGTAAAATCATATTGGATGAATTTCTTACTGTTAATCATAGAAGAAGCTACAAAACGATTCACTATGGAGCTTACATAATGCGGATTCTACAAAATTTTGGAGTTTTATTGCCCGATTCCGACTTCATAATTATAGGTGAGCTTAACTCCAAAACCCTTAGCCTCATGGGTCTTCCTAAACGTCCCGAAAGCCAACAAATTATTAATTTTCAAGAATGGGTCGCGAATCATAATCAAGGAATTCCGCAACCTCGAGACACGAATATTGCCTCCTCCTCTTCTCAAGTCCCTCAATGAGAAGAAGAGAATGACGAAATTCATGAACTACATATTGACGTGCCTCCTAAGCAAGCTCTTGTCACGTTATCACAGAATCAAAGCAAACACAATCAACAGTTAGCTAATGTTGAGAAGAACGTTTCTAAAACAAACAAAAAGCTAAACTCGATAAAAGATTTTCTAAATAAAATTTGGGAAAAAGTTTCTTGTTCCGGATCCACTTCGACAGGTATTATTGAAAATCCACCACCATTCTCTTGGACGACCTCAGAAGAAGAAGGAGATGAAGAAGAAGGTAGTGAAGAATTCTAAAATCTTTTTGTTGCGTTGCTATGATAGTTAATTCATAACAAGTTATAGTATTATTATTTTGTTTAAGACATATTTTAATGATGTTTATGTGTTTGTGGTACTTTCGTCAGTCAATAATATTCTATGTGAAGTTTCTATATAAGATGGTTATTTGTTTGTAATGTTTATATGCTTATATGTCTATGTGAAATTTTTTATTTCTCATATCAATTATTTTTTCCTTTTTGTCGATGACAAAGGGGGAGAATGATATGATTGATAGGAGGAGTATTCGGCCAGGGGGAGAAAATTACTCTATATATTTAAAAACTTACATAGTTGTCATCATCAAAAAGAGGGAGAATGTTAGAACCTAGAATTTTGATGTTTTGGTTGTGACAACTATACAAGTAAATATATATGAACTAACCAAACTTGCACGAGAAGATATTGTTTTTACTCGAGAAATAGTCTAACAATTTACAGACCAGATTCCAAATTGAAGCTTTAGCAAAGTATTAAGTTTAGGGTCTGAGTTTAGTAGTAAATATATGTTAAAATCTCTCTGAAGTGGTATATGCACACACACACAATATAAAGTTTTTCAAAAGATTTAGATAAGCAAAAAAACACTAAAACAACCGGCTGAATGGCATAAGTCAGCCAGTTGAATACTGTGCATGTGTACAAATTATTTTGAATATTCAGACAGCTGACCATGCTATTTCAACCGGCTGAATTGTGTCCATTTTACACTGTTTCCTTGATGATTCATTTTTAAATCCATTCAGCTGGCTGAATCGCTCCATTCAGACGGCCAAATCTTCATAGCGGCTATATTTTCAAATGACACTTCAATTCAATGTACAGAAACAACTCTTGATCCAAGAGTTGCTACCATATCTCTTCATGGCTATCTTCCACCAATGAATGCAACTCTTAATTTCTATAAATAGCCATGAATTCCATTGTTTTAATCACTAATTCTAATTCTCATTCTTATTTTCTAATCTATCTTGCTATTTGAACTCTAAACATTCAATACTTCGTTCTGATCACTTGTTCATTCAAGGATACTACATTAGTGAATTAATAAACTTCCTATCTTCATGAATTACATGATATACCACAAAGGGAAAGATTATAGGAAGGGTGTACTCTAAAGGCTTGTCCGTGTTATTAAAAGAGCATAATCGGTCAAGGTAATTATCTGTATTATTGAAGTCCTGTTGGTTGCTTAGGCAGTTGAAGTCCTATTCTGTTGCTTAGGCGGTTAAAGTCCTGTTCGGTTGCTCAGGTGGTGTAATACATGTTATTCCGGGTTAAGCGAGGGTTGATAATTGTTAACCCACCTTTTGTCAAGGCAGTATATCGACGAGTTTAACCCAACAGACTTCACAATGATCGAGTGCAAAGTGATGATTGTGGGGTTCAGAAATCAACTACTGACAATAATATGAAGCCAGGAATAAATGTAGTCGGTGGATAAACGATGTAGGGTGCTTGAAAGGTGGATATTGGCCTGGAAAAAGGAAGGATTGGCACGGTCGGTTCTGGAGGGATCGGCGTGCTCTAATAGCTTGGCGAGATGGAGGGGTCGGTATAAGAGAAGGATCGGCATAGAGGGTTCGACATAGTTTAGTTCTTAGGATGGATAAATATGCTCCAGTGTGTATGTATAAGGATCGACATAAGAGGGTTTGGTGTAATATGGATCGGCATAGGTGGGTTCGGCATAAGAGGGTTCAGTATAGTGAGGGATCGGCATAGGAGGATTAGTATAGGAAGGTTTGGCACAGCATGGACCGTCATAGGAGGAAGGATCGGCTAAATATGGTTCGGCATGAAATGGGTTGGTACTCTATGTATCGGCATAACACTCTAAGCATGAGGGTTTGGCAAAGCTTAGTCCGATGTCGTATGGATTGGTATACTTCGTGGAGGATGGGTCGGCATGGGACACTGAAAGGAGATGGATTGGCGTCGCATGATGGAAAATGGGGGATCGGCATGAAGGGCTCACCAGAAGCGATCGACAATTATTTGGACAGAGGAAAAACAATCGGTATGACTATGCCGATCGTTATTTATGGGTGAATTAGGCTTGCCGATCGTTATGGAGGGCCTATGTAGTTGAGAAGACCCTGTAGCCGAAGTTTCACCTATAAATACAGTAGGCTTGACTTCGAAAAAAGGACCTTCATTCTGCTTCTCTTTATCTTCTACCTAGGCTACACTCCGCCATTTTTATTCTAGAATTTTGGATTGTAACTGTAATCAAATTTTAGTATAATAAAAAGGATAGTTCTAGAGTGGACGTAGGCCGTAGTTAGCCGAACCACTATAAATCTTGTCTCTTTTACTTGCTTTCGTTTTAATTTGATTATTCTTCATATTATATTCTCTACATCATATACTATCTGTGATTGGATATTGATGCTTTCACGTATAATTGGGTTTTGGTGGTCAATTTTGATGCCCACATTTTGGTGCTTCCACTGAGAAGTGACTTGCATAAATGGATTCAAAAGCTAGGAGTTCATATTTTGAAGCTTGGATATTGGAGATAGGAAGTAATGGCTAGGCAGTCAACAAGGAGAACGCTACCGGAAAGGAGCCACCATGGAGGGAGTCAAGAGGCTTCCTCAGGTAATCAGGCATCTATCTACATCACCAGGGATGAAATAGAGACAATGATGGATGCCATGCAGGAGAGGATGCTGAGAAGGCAGGAAGAGATGATGCATAATCTGCTCCAACAAATTGGACAGGATGGAGCTAGGAGCTTCTGGAATGCAAAACCAAGGGGTTGGAGCCGTAGGACCTACTGGAGCTATAGACCAAGGAGTTGAGGCGGTAGGAACCGCTGTAAATTAGAACCGGGGACATGGAAATGGAGTTAACAAACAAGGGAGAGGAGCAGAACAGTCGGGGGCAACCCCTACCAACCTAGAGGGATCGGCACCGATCCCCATAGGCCAGGAGGCATGCCCTCGGGTTTGGTAAGTCGCGATGCCAAAGGACTTGCGTTCAATCCCGTGGAGCGTGGTGTCAATAGGAATTTGGATGATCGACCAGAGGAGTACATCCTAGAATTCCCTCACGAACTTGGGGGGCAGGTTGGAGGCAATGGACAAAGACTGCCACTTGATGACAACAGTAGGTTGGCGGAAGTGATCAGACAGGCCATAAGAAGAGGATTGGTAAATAGAGATTTGGAAGATGTAAATAGGAGCCCCTTTGCTCCTACGATTAGGCAAGCCAGGAATCCACCGGAATTCAAACTACCAACGCTGGAGACATATGATGGAAGAACAGATCCATTGATCATCTGACGAGGTACATGAGGCACATGGAAGTACCGGGGGCATTGGAGGAGGTCATGGCACGATGCTTCCCTTTGTATTTGACGGATATATCAGCACTATGGTTCAGACAGTTGGAAAGCAGCTCTATCAACACATGGACGGAATTGATCGAAAGGTTTATGAGACAGTTTAGAGTTCACATCTCGAGACCCAAAAATGTGGTGAATTTGGCAACATTGAAACAGAGGACCGGAGAGTCCCTGAGGAGTTTTCTAACACGTTTTAATACTGCGGCGGCATCGGTAGATCATCCAGATCCATCCATGGTTTTGATGGTGGCTGTGTCTGGGATTGCTGATGGCACGGAGTTTAAGGATTCGCTAGCACGGGATCCACCTATGGATCTAGGAGAGTTTTACCATGAAGTAAAGAGGTTCCTACGACAAGAAGACCCACGAGCGAACAAACCGGAGGTGAATGTTGTGCAAAGTGGAGGATCGTCAGGAGATACAAACAAGAATGATAAAGACAAACGGAAAATGAATGATGGCAGTAATATGTCGAAAAGGAAATGGTGAGAAACAAAATTCTCTTCTTACACGGATTTGATTGAACCTTTGGAAAGGATTTATTTGGATACTCGAGGATGCCTTCAGTATTGAAGGCCAACAAAAAGGGAACCCTCCAAACGTGAGCGGGCATCAGGAAAGCATTGCCTATTCCATGAGCTGGATGGGCACAATACAAATGACTACAGGAATTTGAAGGATATCATTAAGGAACACGTGAGGAACGGTCAGCTACAACAATACATAAGGACTCGGGTTACGGCGGTGGAACACGAGCAGCCACCATCCGCCTCGAATGAAAATGGCACTGGATCAAGGCATCATCGCCGGTTTATCATTAATTGATTGGATTTATGGCATGGAATAAGTTGTAAACCTCACAGTAGTACGGCTAAGTCACTTACACATGTACGGGATCGAGGACGGTCCCTAGGCATGCTCTGAGATGACAATGAACCGTGGTGCTCGGGTTTATGAAATTTTGTTTTTTCCCTTTACTATGAACTCTGGTTTTTCTGATACTATTGCTATTTAGTTTTTTCAGTTTATGGGATTTTATTTTAAATTTTACCAAGTGGACTTTGGAATGATTAAATCTGGATTAATGTAATAAATAGCACAGGTTACGGTTATGGCCCCGACCGGAGAGACGGGGAAATAACCGCGAATTACGAGTCCCTTCGTCGGAGAGCGATAGGATGGACTTGAACACGGATTAAGTCCTTGACTGGGGATTGAGGCCGGAGTAGGATACCCCATGGATTAAGTCCTCGACTGGGGATCGAGGTCAAAGGAGGATACCCCATGGATTAAGCCTTCGATTGGGGATCGAGGCCGGAGCAGGATACCCCACGGATTAAGTCCTCGACCGGAGAGTCGAGGCCGGAAAATAAAACCCAACAGATCATTGAGTATTGGCTATGCCTGGCAAGGGGTAGGCCGCTTCGCCGGAGAGCGACATGATCGGCTTACTCAGGTCATCGAGTATAGATTATGCTCGGCAAGGACTCAGAGTGGTCCCGGATTTGGATAAAACGACCTGGAGAGGTCTAAGGATTTGGATATGGACCCGGAGTGGTCCTAGATTTGGATAAAATGATCCGGAGAGGTCTAAGGATTTGGATATGGACCCGGAGTGGTCCCGGATTTGGATAAAACGACCCGGAGAGGTCTAAGGATTTGGATTTGGACCCGGAGTGGTCCTGGATTCTAATAAAACGATTTGTAGAGATCGTGGATTTTGTTAATAGATTTGGGATGGATTCAGAATGGGATATCGACTCGGAACAATCATGGATTTCGCTAATGATCTGGAGAGATCAAGGAATCAGAGTGGCAACAGATAGGATTCTGCATTGGATAATATGGCAATCAAAAGATTATGGACTTTGGATTTCGAATTCATGGCAATACAAAATACGCCTTCCTATCGCAAGGCATGTTTTGGGGGGCATAGTGTCAACCCACCTTTTGTCAAGGCAGTATACTGGCGAATTTAACCCAACAGACTTTACAATGATCGAGTGCAAAGTGATGATTGTAGGGTCCGTATATCAACTACAAACAATAATATGAAGCTAGGAATAAATGTAGTCGGTGGATAAACGATGTAGGGTGCTTGAAAGGTGGATATTGGCCAGGAAAAAGAAGGATCGGCACAGTCGGTTCTGGAGGGATCGGTGTGCTCCAATAGCTTTGCGAGATGGAGGGGTTGGTATATGAGAAGGATCGACATGGAGGGTTTGACATAGTTTAGTTCTTGGGATGGATAAATGTGCTCCAGTGCGTATGAATAGGAGAGGGTTTGGTGTAATATAGATCGGCATAGGAGGGTTCGGCATAGTAAGGGATCGGCATAGGGAGGATTAGTATTGGAAGGTTCGGCACAACATGGGCCGGCATAGGAGGAAGGATCGGCTAAATATAGTTCGGCATGATATGGGTCAGTACTCTCTGGATCAGCATAACACTCTAAGCTTGAGGGATCGGCAAAGCTTAGAGTGATGTCGTATGGATCGGCATACTTCGTGGAGTATGGGTCGCTATGGGACATTGAAAGGAGATGGATCGGTGCGGCATGATGGAAAAAAGGGGATCGGCATGAAGAACTCACCGGAAGCGATCTGCATTGATTTGGATAGAGGAAAAACGATCGGTATGACTGTGCCGATCATTATTTATGGACGAATTGGGCTTGCCGATCGTTATGGTGGGCCCATTTAGGTGAGAAGGCGCTGTAGCCGAAGTTTCACCTATAAATACAACAAGATTGGCTTCGAAAAAGGTCCTTCATTTTATTTTTCTCTTCATCTTCTACCTAGGCTACACTCTGCTATTTTTTTGGATTGTAACTGTAATCAAATTTCAGTATAATAAAAAGGATTGTTTTGGAGTGGATGTATGCCGGAGTTAGCCGAACCACTATAAATCTTGTCTCTTTTACTTGCTTTCATTTTAATTTGATTATTCTTCATATTATATTCTCTACATCATATACTATTTGTGATCTGTGACTGGATATTGGTGCTTTCATGTATAATTGGGTGTTGGTGGTCAATTTTGACGCCATCAATAATTAAATTCCAGAAGGAGTCTGGGACTGGATGTAGAATGGGAAGTTCGAAGCAGTATAAAAATCTCTGGTGTCATGTACTTTATTACTTTACTTTTACATTTACACTTTGCATAAGTAGATAGTTTATTTAATATTCCATATTACACGATCCTTAGTCACTTTCATAAAGGGATATCTCCACCTATGCACATACAACATCACCTTTATCATGTGAAACAAACAGTACATCAAATGAAACAATAACATACTGGGTGAACCAACCATACACCTAGTCACCAATCAACACACATAAAAGGTATAGGTTTAAACTCCATATTATGGAATGCTCTCAGCAATGTCGTAGATTGTCTCGAAGATAATAATATAACAAACATATGTATAAACTAAGCTGACTGCCTTGTTGTAACGACCCAGAATTTCTATCATTTGAAATTCGTATATTTAATTGATTTTAAATATTAACAAGTAAGATTTGTAAGTCGAATGAATTTAAATTCGAATATAGTGATTTAATTGGATAATTAAATCGATAATTTAATATTTGAAATTACAGAAATAATTGATAATTGGATCAAATGTGTATAAAAATGATTTATAAAGTTGTATTAAATCATATTGGAGTTAGAATGATGTTTGTGAACTTTTAAAATTGAATTAAAAGTTAATTTGTGAAAATTGAATATTTTAATATTTAATTGACGAGTGGAAATAGTCATTTTTCAAACAGTCTCGGATTTTGACGAAACCAGTTCCATCGGATCCATAATGTGATATTATTGTAAGATTTCAAATTTCGAGTCAATCGGATTTACGGTTTGTCCGGGGCAAGCCAAAACGCATAGAAATCGTTTTAATCGATTTAATTTTAAATTTGAACGTTTATTTCTATAACTCTCACATATGATCGAATTGGCCTCCGAAACACGTTCCATTGTGTCCGGAACGTGGGTAAAACCTTAGAAATGCCAGCCGGTACGTTTGATTTCGAGTTCGAAAATTTCGGAGATGAATAATGTTTGGCTATTTTCTATATAAGGACTTGCTTTCTTCATTTTGCAAAAAACCCTAGGGTTTCAAGCTTCAGCCGCCACATATCATTTCAATGGCCAGAAATTTCGAATTTCCTTCCTCCATTATCTCTCAATCCACAAATAATTAGCAAAAACGTTTAACTACAAAGTTGGAGAGCTCGCCGAGCACTTCGAGATCAACGGTCAAGATTTGAATCGGAGCGACGGGGTGGCGCGTAAGTGCTCGCGTTCATGGGCTGTTTGGAGGCGTTTTATTTGGCAGCGACGAGGCTAGGGGGCTGCGCACGTAGGCCATGGGTGGAGGGGAAGGTGAGCAGTCGTGTGGAATTCGTCGATCGTCTTCAAGCTTTGTATGGAGGGAGCATAATTCGATTTAAAGATGGAGGCTATGGGTTTGATTTGAACATAATTTTCAAGTAGGGGAGGAAGAAGAAGGGCATGGCCCAGATCTGATGATGGTTGAATAAAGGGCCGGGATGAGTTCTAGGTTAGATTAAAAAGAAAATTGTATATTAATTTATATATATAAATTCGTGTAATCTTAAAAATTGCATAACTTCTTCATACGAGGTCCGTTTCGCACGAAATGAATTGCGTTGGGTCCGTATTGACGAGCACTACATTTTAGAGATGGTTTGAAGTGGATTGGAGCTTGTGTGAATTTTGGGTATGTAACGTTCGGAGATTTTCGACTTCCGAAAATCGACATTAATACGTCCACTATATCAATTGCCGAGCAATCGAATGCCGGAAAACCGAATTGTTATGGTTAAAAAGAAGAGGTAGAAGAAGATAGAAAGAAAGAAGAAACAATAGAAACAATATCAGAATCTCACATATCGCAGCGGAACAACATATAATAGATAAACGAATAATCTTTAAATCAAAGAACTATATTAGTTTATACATTACATCATCATCGGAGTTTACAACAATAATATACAACACAATATATCAATGGACAGTTATACAAACTTGTCCTCATACAGAATACACAGCGGAATAATAATATCATATACAAGTGATACGTCTCGCCATCCAGCTCGCCACTTGAGCTCCACATCATCTCCTGAATCCTGAATGACTTGATAACCTGACTCTAGGCTGCCCATGTGGAAACTTATGGGCACCCAGAGTTTAGGAAAGGAACAATAAACTCCAGGTCAGTCATGGTGACTGGTGTGAGAACTTAAATAGCTTTTATCTTTAAAACAACAAAGGAAGTAAAAGACATCCGCAATGCTTTTGGAAAATGAAACTACCATAAGACCTCCCGCCACACACACAATGCAAATGCAGAATTGGAGGAGATTTCTTCTTATGATAGTCAAACATGCTTACTACGCAAAATCATTGGATTATTATTATTAGTGCATAGTGTAGGAAATCATTTCGAAAGTACAATATTAATCTTAGCCAACATACAACCATTATTATATGCCTACTATAGCTACTATGTTCAATAGCAGGTTACTGCCACATTCCATAGTAGGTTATACAACTAAAACCGTACAAGGTTCGTATTGTTTCTTTGGATTTCCAACAAATGGTCAGGCTAAGGAACTTCCTACTGCCAATGGGATCGCCTCTGGCGGGACGTCCCGAGAACTAACTAGCTCTCTGCCAACACAAGGCCGGGTTACCCCTTACACTGGGTAACTACTACACGAATATGCCACCCCCCGGTCCTTTGGGACCTTTATCCGAGGCGCCTCGATCACATAGCAATCACACAGTAAATGATATTGGAGTATCCACATAGGTTAAATACCAGGGCTCCATACCTGATACCACCCTTTTCCAGAAGGAAATGACATACCCTAAAGAGAGCGACCCTCATAACCTTGCCGCATCATTCCTGTTTTGACCATTTCCGGGTTGTGAGGTCCGAAGAGGTCTCGTCCACAAAGCTACGCCTTTTCACAAAGCCACGCTTTGATCAATAAATAATCATCACACAGCAACACTCAGCATGCCACACTACCAAATTGGGAGTATATCACTGATAACATTCAACTACATAACCTCTGAGCTCGTACGTCTCAAAGAAGGGTGTTAAGCTAAGAGAAAAAATTCTTGCCACCAACAGAAATGTATTTGAAAGAAATCAACTTTATATCTCAAAATGTAATGTCAGACATGTAACCATACAAGTCTGTTCCGGGTTCGAACAGAACCGAATGCACTTCCGAAGAAGCCCTTGCAATCCGGGTATTCACAATCCCGATCGAACTTCCCATCACAAAGGAAATCTCTATACCGTAGCTAACGGTGCAGAGACAATCGATAGGTTATCCTATCGTTTTCACAAATACCCGGTCTTCACCACTAGTCTTCAATACGATCCATATCGTCGTATCACTAATTCGGAATGGGTGATATGACACAAAGGTCTTTTCCCGGCTAACCCGAATAGTGAGCACAATAATTAAAACATATGGATATAGGGATTTCAATTAAGTCACAACTTATTACCCAACCCTTTCCTTTAAATGGTTTAAACAAATTACCATTTTAAATCTTTAAACAAAAAGATTTACTTCACAAAGTTTACCCAGTTTCACAAAGATTCATTCACAGTTCCAAATCATTTTCCATTTCAATTGGATTAACCCATTAAATCTTTAAATCAAGATTTAACTTATAGCTTTCAAAACTATTCAGAATTCAAGTCTTTTATAATGTAAAAGATACACCATTTGAAATACTCTTTGATTCCAAAACAAGATTTAATCATTGTCACAAAGGTTAATTCATAGTTTTTCCAAACTATTTACAATTTCATTTCAACTTGAAATATTTCGATACAAATTGGAAATCTTTTCACTTTACGAAAGTTATTAATATTTGAAAACAGATAGTTTTCGTTTTGGGAAAAACTGGTTACAATTACACGGGTTAAAACCATCCAAGTACAAATCTTGGATTTAAATTTAAATATCCAAAACCATATTTTTAAATGGTTAAAAACCCATATAAACACCTTTTATGACTTGCATAATCTTTTAGACCATAATTCCCAAATCATTGAATTCAATTTCAAGTATTGAATTCAAAATTTAAATCAAATGATTTAAATTCCCAATTTTATTAAGTTATTTAAAATGACTCTTATTTCTGAAACTCATTTTCAAAAACTTCCAATTTCAATTCCAAAACTAATTTGGATTCAAAAATTCAATCTTTAGAATTGTTAAAAATCTGTGACTTAACTGATTTCCACGTGAAATCCACATTTGTGTGTTTATTGTGTGGTCCAAGGGTTTAACACAATAGTGCAACAACATTCAACCATCACCAATCAAATATAACAATGTATTTGATAAGCGGTATAAACTATAACGCTTATCTTTCATTCACAGATCACAGATATATATATCGCAGATAAGTAGATCACAAATCACAACACACAACAGGATATATCACAAAGCATCATATATTTGGGATATCAAACAATTCAACATCCAATATAATCCAAACATCCATAAGTATGATTAATTTAATCATCTGATTAATTTAAATCAGATAAATTTCTATAAATTTTTTTTACTAGTTATGGTAAATTAATAATCAATTAATTTCAAATTGATTTTCAAATTTATTTCAAAACACCAAATCAAATTTTCAACGAATTTCCAAACTATTCCTTTTTAAAATAAATTTCTTTATCTCTTCAAATCTATTTAAAAATCCAAATTTTAAATAAATTCTTCAACTTATAAATAATATTTTCGAAATCTATTTATTAAGCCCTTTTTCCCAACATTTGAAATTTAATTCAATATAGTTCAAAAATAAGACCTTTATCTTTTTAAAACTCCTTTTTAATTTATCCAATTCTCAAAAATAAAATTTTCGATAAATTTTCAACTTGAATTTCGAAAATCCAATTTTATTTATTTCTGGTATCCAACGATACCAAAAATATATTCGGCTAAATTATAGCCTTCAACAATTCCAATTCACAAATATAATCACACAGAGATTATAAATAATCAACACACAACATTGAAACAAATTCAAACGTTTGAGGAATCCTGTTGGATCCCTTCAACCTGTTTCCCTGCATCCACAGATGTTAGCACAATACCAATTCCACTTCGTAGTGAAATATCACGGTATATGGGATTTATAAAATACTATCCGCAATTATGCGGCGCAATAGGGTCTCATCCGCTATATAATGCGGGAAATCAACTCCAAATACATATATAATACCAATTCCACTTCACGGTGGAATATCGCGGTATATGTTTTTAATATAATAACCTCTGCTATTATGCGGCGTATAGGGTCTATTTTAGCACAATAGATAACAACCATCATTCAATTCACATAATCAAGCAATTTTAAATTTAACTATTTAAAATTTAAATCGAAAACAAAATTTGATTGAGTGAGGAGTTCTCACCTTGCTTCCAAAAACAGTTGTAGTGTTTTATTTCGAATAAAATTAAACGCGCGTTTAATTTTACCCATCAAACAAGCTCCAATCCACTTCAAACCAGCTCTAAAATGTAGTGCTCGTCAATACGGACCCAATGCAATTCGTTTCGTGCGAAACGGACCTCGTATGAAGAAGTTATGCAATTTTTAAGATCACATGAATTTATATATAAAAATTAATATACAATTTTCTTGTTAATCTAACCTAGAACTCATCCCAGCCCTTTATTCAACCATCATCAGATCTGGGCCGTGCCCTTCTTCTTCCTCCCCTACGTGAAAATCACGTTCAAATCAAACCCATAGCCTCCATCTTTAAATCGAATTATGCTCCCTTCATACAAAGCTTGAAGACGATCGACGAATTCCACACGACTGCTCACCTTCCCCTCCACCCATGGCCTACGTGCGCAGCCCCCTAGCCTCGTCGCTGCCAAATAAAACACCTCCAAACAGCCCATGAACGCGAGCACTTATTCGCCACCCCGTCGCTCCGATTCAGATCTTGACCGTTGATCTCGAAGTGCTCGGCGAGCTCTCCAACTTTGTAGTTAAACGTTTTTGCTAATTATTTGTGGATTGAGAGATAATGGAGGAAGGAAATTCGAAATTTCTGGCCATTGAAATGATATGTGGCGGCTGAAGCTTGAAACCCTAGGGTTTTTTGCAAAATGAAGAAAGCAAGTCCTTATATAGAAAATTGCAAAACACTATTCATCTCCAAAATTTTCGAACTCGAAATCAAACGTGCCGGTTGGCGTTTTGAAGGTTTTACCCGCATTCCGGACACAATGGAACGTGTTTCGGAGGCCAATTCGATCATATGTGAGAGTTACGGAAATAAACGATCGAATTTAAAATTAAATCGATTAAAACGATTTCTATGCGTTTTGGCTTGCCCGGACAAACCGTAAATCCGATTGACTCGAAATTTGAAATCTTACAATAATATCACATTACGGATCCGATGAAACTAGTTTCGTCGAAATCCGTGAATGTTTGAAAAATGACTATTTCCACTCGTCAATTAAATATTAAATATTAAAATATTCAATTTTCACAAATTAACTTTAATTAAATTTTAAAAGTTCACAAACATCATTCTAACTCCAATATGATTTAATACAACTTTATAAATCTTTTTTATACACATTTGATCCAATTATCAATTATTTCTGTAATTTCAAATATTAAATTATCGATTTAATTATCCAATTAAATTACTATATTCGAATTTAAATTCATTCGACTTACAAATCTTACTTGTTAATATTTAAAATCAATTAAATATATGAATTTCAAATGACATAAATTCTGGGTCGTTACAATCTTCCCCCCTTAAAAGAATTTCGTCCTCGAAATTGCAAAGTAAGAAAAATGCCCCAAATTCATTAACTTTCAAACAATTCGTTCAAATTAGGTTTCAAAATCACTTAAGTGTACCACTTCCCCAAAATCCAATAGTTAAACTCTTTCAAAAACTTTACTAAGTTTTTCAAATCTATACTTAGTTATACTTTTCAAAACAAACTATATCGTTTAACTTTTAACTCCAAATCCAAAATTTAGTTTTCAAAATTTTCCAAAATTTCCCAAAATTTTTCTAACGCCTTAAATTTTCAGAAAAATTCGCCATAGCCTCCTTTGCGCGGTTCAATCATAGTAGGATCACAATAGACATAAATATATATACATCGACCCACACGGTCGGAAAAGCAGAAAAACAGTTCATATTTCCTATTTTTATTGCATAGGCGTACCTTTTTAGCATTTTTAAGCAAAGCAGTTATTTATTAAGCATTTTGCGCAACCAAATTCCGCCAAACGATAGCCCCGATACCTATACTTACTCAATTTAAACACGTAAGTGACATATATAGGAAATTCATTTACATTTCATTAATTTGCAATAACAAACACAAAGTTTCCATAAGCAATGCAATCAAATAATTCCCATAAGCAATTTATATGGTTTCAAAACGAATTCGAATGCTTTCAACAAAGTTTTCAAACCATTCATGGATTCATTTTCAATTAGTTCACATTCACTAATTTACATTCATATTAGTTCACTTCCAATTCAAATCAATTTCTATTAATTTTACTTCACTTTCAATTTGGATTCAATTACATAGCTTTCAATTTTTATCAATTCAATTTCATTAATACTTAATGAATTATACCATATACAATCAACCAACAATCATATAACAACCAATGTATATTCAACACAACCAAATTTATTCACTTTGTTTACCTTCAATTTGGTTTAACACTTTTAATTTCAATTTGGTTTAATATTAAATTGATTTTCATTCAATTATTCAATTTATTAGCTTTTAATGAATTAACACTTAGATTCATTATTCTATATCAATTTATTCACATTAGATTGATTAACATTCAATTCATTTATTAATTCAATTGCTAATTCATTTTACAAATAAAGTTGAATCTCCTTTATATAACTCACGTTCACATTCTTAATGACTTTATTTCATTAATTCACTTATTAATTTACTTCGATATCAAAATCAAATTCATTCATCATTACTTAAGTTATATTCCATTTCAAATTTCCACTTACATTTGCTTTCACTATACAACTTAAGCCCATTTCTGATTTATTTTAAATTCAATTTCATTTAACTTTTCCTTAAAGTCAAATTCATTACTTAATCAAAATCAAATTTTATTTTGCTTAACAAAACTTGTTTAACCATTTTAACAATTTGTGTTACTTGCCTTTTCTCATTCTATAAGTTATACAACTTATATATTTAAAACTTCCAAATAATATTAAATAATCACCTATCAAATCTAATTCAATTTTATTTAACTTTCCTTTAGTTAAATTTCTAAATCATATATTTACTATGCTAACTCAAATTCTTTAACTTTACCAAAGCTAAAATCTTTATTTCATATTATAAGTTCAAAACTCATTTTACTTATATTCATCAATTACAACTTGGATTTTAATTTAAATTTTGTTTATCACAACAAAACTTCAATTTTCAATTTACTATGGTAGCAAATCAATCACACAGAAACTCGAAAATGATACTGATGATACTGCAGTCATCACCCTTATTATTTCCCAGCAACAGTAGTGAATTCAGTGCTTTAAATTCTTTCAAAAATTTCCTTTTATTTATAAATCACATGTATAAATCTTTTTCTCATAAAATTTCAATATTTAACTTTACTTATACAAGATTATTTCACAATTGTAAATCATATTAATTATAATTCTATACTTAATAATTCATTTGCTTATATACTTCATTCTTTTACAATTGTTGTTTTTATTTAGATTATTCAAACAACTTTTATTAACTCATATATATTCTTACATTTTCAACAACCAAACAATTCAATTTTATATACACTTTAATAATTTCTTGGAAAATTACTTCCTTTATATACAAAATATAATCGAGGTAAAATTATTTCATTTACCCAATTTAAAATGATATTGTGTCGGTTTATCTCGTTTAAGAGTTTAGAAACCCCTATCGATACAGTTAGCTAGACTGCACCGACCAGAATCCATAAACAATCAACCGATAAGTCAACACAATACAAAACAATTTCATATTCACTAACAAATACGCGCTCATATCTATTTATTACACTCACACTCATTCTAGAGTACTACTGACTCTATCTTTAATGAGTAACACCCAACATAACCAAGGTTATCGCTTAACTATATGCTCTGATACCACATGTAACGTTCAAAGATTTTCGACTTCCGAAAATCGACATTAATACGTCCACTGTATCAACTACTGAGCAATCGAATGCTGAAAAACCGAATTGTTACGGTTAAAAAGAAGAGGCAGAAGAAGACAGAAACAAAGAAAGAAGAAACAACAGAAACAATATCAGAATCTCACATATCGCAGCGGAACAACATATAATAGATAAATGAATAATCTTTAAATCAAAGAACTATATTAGTTTATACATTACATCATCATTAGAGTTTACAACAACAATATACAACACAATATATCAATGGACAGTTATACAAACTTGTCCTCATACAGAATACACAGCGGAATAATAATATCATATACAAGTGATACGTCTCGCCATCCAGCTCGCCACTTGAGCTCCACAGCATCTCCTGAATCCAGAATGACCTGATAACCTGACTCTAGGCTGCCCGTGTGGAAAACTATGGACACCCAGAGTTTAGGAAAGGAACAATAAACTCCAGGTCAGTCATGGTGACTGGTGTGAGAACTTAAACAGCTTTTATCTTTAAAACAACAAAGGAAGTAAAAGACATCCGCAATGCTTTTGGAAAAAGAAACTACCATAAAACCTCCCGCCACACACACAATGCAAACGCAGAATTGGAGGAGATTTCTTCTTATGATAGTCAAACATGCTTACTACGCAAAATCATTAGATTATTATTATTAGTGCATTGTGTAGGAAATCATTTCGAAAGTACAATATTAATCTTAGCCAACATACAACCATTATTGTATGCCTACTATAGCTACTATGTTCAATAGCAGGTTACCGCCACATTCCATAGCAGGTTATACAACTAAAACCGTACAAGGTTCGTATTGTTTCTTTGGATTTCCAACAAATGGTCAGGCTAAGGAACTTCCTACTGCCAATGGGATCGCCTCTGGCGGGACGTCCCGAGAACTAACTAGCTCTCTGCCAACACAAGGCCGGGTTACCCCTTACACTGGGTAACTACTACACGAATATGCCACCCCCCGGTCCTTTGGGACCTTTATCCGAGGCGCCTTGATCACACAGCAATCACACAGTAAATGAGATTGGAGTATCCACATAGGTTAAATACCAGGGCTCCATACCTGATACCACCCATTTCCAGAAGGAAATGACATACCCTAAAGGGAGCGACCCCCATAACCTTGCCGCATCATTCCTGTTTTGACCATTTCCGGGTTGTGAGGTCCGAAGAGGTCTCGTCCACAAAGCTACGCCTTTTCACAAAGCCACGCTTTGATCAATAAATAATCATCACACAGCAACACTCAGCATGCCACACTACCAAATTGGGAGTATATCACTGATAACATTCAACTACATAACCTCTGAGCTCGTACGTCTCAAAGAAGGGTGTTAAGCTAAGAGAATAAATTCTCGCTACCAACAGAAATGTATTTGAAAGAAATCAGCT
Source organism: Allium fistulosum (assembly GCA_030737815.1). Lineage (NCBI taxonomy): Eukaryota > Viridiplantae > Streptophyta > Magnoliopsida > Asparagales > Amaryllidaceae > Allium > Allium fistulosum. The sequence continues at coordinate 581,063,528 of CM060906.1, read as the reverse complement.
TTATATCTCAAAATGTAATGTCAGACATGTAACCATACAAGTCTATTTCGGGTTCGAACAGAACCGAAGGCACTTCCGAAGAAGCCCTTGCAATCCGGGTATTCACAATCCCAATCGAACTTCCCATCACAAAGGAAATCTCTATACCATAGCTAATGGTGCAGAGATAATCGATAGGTCATCCTATCATTTTCACAAATACCCGGTCTTCACCACCGGTCTTCAATACGATACATATCGTCGTATCACTAATTCGGAATGGGTTATATGACACAAAGGTCTTTTCCCGGCTAACCCGAATAGTGAGCACAATATTTAAAACATATGGATATAGGGATTTCAATTAAGTCACAACTTATTACCCAACCCTTTCCTTTAAATGGTTTAAACAAATTACCATTTTAAATCTTTAAACAAAAAGATTTACTTCACAAAGTTTACCCAGTTTCACAAAGATTCATTCACAGATTTCCAAATCATTTTCCATTACAATTGGATTAACCCATTAAATCTTTAAATCAAGATTTAACTTATAGCTTTCAAAACTATTCAGAATTCAAGTCTTTTATAATATAAAAGATACACCATTTGAAATACTATTTGATTCCAAAACAAGATTTAATCATTGTCACAAAGGTTAATGCATAGTTTTTCCAAACTATTTACAATTTCATTTCAACTTGAAATATTTCGATACAAATTGGAAATCTTTTCACTTTACGAAAGTTATTAATATTTGAAAACAGATAGTTTTCGTTTTGGGAAAAACTGGTTACAATTACACGGGTTAAAACCATCCAAGTACAAATCTTGGATTTAAATTTAAATATCCAAAACCATATTTTTAAATGGTTAAAAACCCATATAAACACCTTTTATGACTTGCAACAACATTCAACCATCACCAATCAAATATAACAATGTGTTTGATAAGCCGTATAAACTATAACGCTTATCTTTCATTCACAGATCACAGATATATATATCGCAGATAAGTAGATCACAAATCACAACACACAACAGGATATATCACAAAGCATCACATATTTGGGATATTAAACAATTCAACATCCAATATAATCCAAACATCCATAAGTAGGATTAATTTAATCATCTGATTAATTTAAATCAGATAAATTTCTATACATAAATTTTACTAGTTATGGTAAATTAATAATCAATTAATTTCAAATTGATTTTCAAATTTATTTCAAAACACCAAATCAAACTTTCAACGAATTTCCAAATTATTTCCTTTTTAAAATAAATTTCTTTATGTCCTCAAATCTATTTAAAAATCCAAATTTTAAATAAATTCTTCAACTTATAAATAATATTTTCGAAATCCATTTATTAAGCCCTTTTTCCCAAAATTTGAAATTTAATTCAATATAGTTCAAAAATAAGACTTTTATCTTTCTAAAACTCCTTTTTAATTTATCCAATTCTCAAAAATAAATTTTTTGATAAATTTTCAACTTGAATTTCGAAAATCCAATTTTATTTATTTCTGGTATCCAACGATACCAAAAATATATTCGGCTAAATTTAGCCTCAACAATTCCAATTCACAAATATAATCACACGGAGATTATAAATAATCAACACACAACATTAAAACAAATTTGAACGTTTGAGGAATCCTGTTGGATCCCTCCAACCTGTTTCTCTGCATCCACATATGTTAGCACAATACCAATTCCACTTCAAAGTGAAATATTGCGGTATATGAGATTTATAAAATACTATCCGCTATTATGCGGCGCAATAGGGTCTCATCCGCTATATAATGCGGGAAATCAACTCCAAATACATATATAATACCAATTCCACTTCACGGTGGAATATCGCGGTATATGTTTTTAATATAATAACCTCCGCTATTATGCGGCGTATAGAGTCTATTTCAGCACAATAGATAACAACAATCGTTCAATTCACACAATCAAGAAATTTGAAATTTAAATATTTAAAATTTAAATCGAAAACAAAATTCGATTGAGTGAGGAGTTCTCACCTTGCTTCCAAAAACAGTTGTAGTGTTTTATTTCGAATAAAATTAAACGTGCGTTTAATTTTACCCAAAATTCACACAAGCTCCAATCCACTTCAAACTAGCTCTAAAATATAGTGCTCGTCAATACGGACCCAACGCAATTCGTTTCGTGCGAAACGGACCTCGTATGAAGAAGTTATGCAATTTTTAAGATTACACGAATATATATATATATATATATATATATATATATATATTAATATACAATTTTCATGTTAATCTAACCTAGAACTCATCCCAGCCCTTTATTCAACCATCATCAGATCTGGGCCGTGCCCTTCTTCTTCCTCCCCTACGTGAAAATCACGTTCAAATCAAACGCATAGCCTCCATCTTTAAATCGAATTATGCTCCCTCCATACAAAGCTTGAAGACGATCGACGAATTCCACACGACTGCTCACCTTCCCCTCCACCCATGGCCTACGTGCGCAGCCCCCTAGCCTCGTCGCTGCCAAATAAAACGCTTCCAAACAGCCCATGAACACGAGCACTTACGCGCCACCCCGTCGCTCCGATTTAGATCTTGACCGTTGATCTCGAAGTGCTCGGCGAGCTCTCCAACTTTGTAGTTAAACGTTTTTGCTAATTATTTATGGATTGAGAGATAATGGAGGAAGGAAATTCAAAATTTCTGGCCATTGAAATGATATGTGGCGGCTGAAGCTTGAAACCCTAGGGTTTTTTTGCAAAATGAAGAAAGCAAGTCCTTATATAGAAAATTGCAAAACACTATTCATCTCCAAAATTTTCGAACTCGAAATCAAACGTGCCGACTGGCGTTTTTAAGGTTTTACTCACGTTCCGGACACAATGGAACGTGTTTCGGAGGCCAATTTGATCACATGTGAGAGTTACAGAAATAAACGATCAAATTTAAAATTAAATCGATTAAAACGATTTCTATGCGTTTTGGCTTGCCCCGGACAAACCGTAAATTAGATTGACTCGAAATTTGAAATCTTACAATAATACCACATTACGGATCCGATGAAACTAGTTTCGTCGAAATCCGAGACTGTTTGAAAAATGACTATTTCCACTCGTCAATTAAATATTAAAATATTCAATTTTCACAAATTAACTTTTAATTCAATTTCAAAAGTTCACGAACATCGTTCTAACTCCAATATGATTTAATACAACTTTAGAAATCATTTTTATACACATTTGATCCAATTATCAATTATTTCTTTAATTTCAAATATTAAATTATCGATTTAATTATCCAATTAAATCACTATATTCGAATTTAAATTCATTCGACTTACAAATCTTACTTGTTAATATTTAAAATCAATTAAATATACGAATTTCAAATGACAGAAATTCTGGGTCGTTACACTTGTAGACTCTTATCCTTAGGAATAGCCACTTTAGTTTGCAGCCATATCCTCAATGACATCACAAAACTGGATAAGTGTAGTCTATTTCATCACATCAATAACCTGATGGGAGACGATTAGCTCTCAGCCCTATTCCAATAGTCTTCCTTACATGCTCTCAGCGCTACCCTTATCGTCTTAAGTTATTTTGATGGCCATCTTGACCTAGTTTCCATCTTGCTCTAATTTTCTTGCATGACTACACAATGTCATGGTCACGACCTTGCAAGTGACCCAAATAGTAATAGTCTGTTGGCCTATGTGACATGGTGCAGTGGCCCTTAGCCATATACAACAAAGTATGTCATCGATTCTGGGCACAACCCCATGATTAGTCCGCTAGGATGGATGCTAGCCTAATCTGGTTTACTCCTAGCCAAAATAATATGATTACACACACCAATAAATAGATAAACTTATTGCTCTCAGCTCGCAACACCTTATATGTGAAGACCCCATATAACTCATCCCCATATGAGTGACATCTACTTACAAAAAGTAAAAGAAAAATTATCAGCTCTATTTTATGCCACTTGGTGTTACTTGCTTGTTTACTTAGTGCTTGTAAACTGCACTTGCATCTCCAATAATATTTTATATAACAAGCCCAAAGAATGATCGGAAAAATATTACTGAAAGTCCCATACCAGATGGTATTATAACTCCGTTTATTCAAATTACTCGTTACATAGAAAAATATAATCACACACATTCAAATTTATTTATGAAAGAGATTTTTTATAGGAAAATTATATGTATTTATCTCAAAATCCTTTATTTAATTTACTGGTAAAAATATAATTTTTTTTCTATTTATTTAAATCCAAAATAAATATTTTTAACTATAGAAATACTTCCAAAAATCTCTTCCTCATTTCAAATTCATGGAGAAACTCTTTTAAAATTAAGTAAAATTTATTAGTAATTATTTCCTAATTTTATATAATTTAATTTGATTTTTAAAATGAATTTTTAAAACCGGAATCAATTTCTATGTATTTTAAACTATTAATTCGCAAAAAAACTTCACATTTGGAAAACGTTTCATTTTACTTTCAAATTCTAATTTTTATTTTATTTTTCTAGATTTTCTTTAAAGTATGCTAGTGCTGGTTTGGAGCTTCTTGCCTAAGCATGGGCCGGTCGACCAGTCCTGACGCTGTGGTCGATTGCCCCAGCATGGCCTGGAGTAATGAAGCTCCAGGCCACTCCCTCTCATCACCGTTCTTCACACAGTGAAACTATCTGAGCCTAACTAATCAACAATAGATGATAATGATCAAATATTATCATTAATCTCTAACAAACAACATATCCTAAATAACTAGAATAATTTTTTGAAAATTTTCTTTTATATATAAAATATAATCTAGGTAAAATTATTTCATTTACCTAATTTAAAACAATACTGTATTGGTCGGCTTTATTTAAATATTTTAGAGATTCTTATCAATAATGTTAGTTACTCGTATTGACCCGAATCCATAAACCACTCAACAGATCAATCAACACAATATAAAACATTTTTATAAAAATAACAAATATGCGCTCTTATATATATACACACACACTCAAACTCATTCTAGGGTGTCACTTGCCCTATCTCTAACGAGTACATATGCACGCTCAGGTGGGCCTGCATTTTACCACAATGTGCATGCATTTTTATTTGTACCTGTGAAAGTAGATTTGATAGTAGCATCCCCACATTTGAACGCCGCCTAGGCAGAAACCGCTATTTTTTTTGTTCTGGCTGTAATAACTTCTTCATACTAACTCGGAATCAGGCAAAACTTCGACCGATGAATTCCTACCTAAATTACAAACAATATGGTACACTCGGATACTTCATCTTGTGAACGCACACTGTAGTTCTCCAAGGGGACTGACAGTTTACTTAGAGAATAACATGGCACAACATCCTCATATTTGAACTCCGCCTAGTGCAGAAGCCGCTATTTTTTGTATTCAGACTACTATATTTTCTTCATACTAACTTGGAATCCGGCGAGACTTCGACAGATTAACTCCCACCTAAATTACGGACAATATGGAACACTCGGATACTTCATCTTATGATCGCACACTATAGTTCTCCATGGGGACTGACAGTTGTACTTAGAAAATAACAGACTAACACATCCCCATATTTCAACTCCACCTAGTGCAGAAGCCGCAATTTATTTTGTTCAGACTGCAATAACTTCTTCATACTAACTCGGAATTAGGCGATACTTCGACCGATGAACTCCCACCTAAATTACGGACAATACGGTATAGTTGGATACTTCATCTTGTGAACGCAAACTGTAGTACACCATGGTGACTGACAGTTGTGCTTAGAAAACAACATGATATATCCCCACTTCAACGCTCACTGTAGTTCTCCATGGTGACTAATAGTTGTACTTAGAAAATAACAGACTACATCCTCATATTTGAACTTTGCCTAGGAAAAAGCCGCTATTTTTTTGTTCAGACTGCAATAACTTCTTCATACTAACTCGGAATCAGACAAAACTTCGACCAATGAATTCCCACCTAAATTACGAACAATATAGTACACTCGGATACTTCATCTTGTGAACGCACACTGTAGTTCTTCATGGGGACTGACAGTTTATTTAGAAAATAACATGCTACCACATCCCCATATTTGAACTCCGCCTAGTGCAGAAGCTGCTATTTTTTTGTTCAGTCTGCAATAACTTCTTCATACTAATTCGGAACCCGGCGAGACTTCAACCGATTAACTCCCACCTAGATTACAGACAATATGGAACACTCGGATACTTCATCTTGTGAACGCACACTGTAGTTCTCCATGGGCACTGATAGTTGTACTTAGAAAATAACAGGATACCACATCCCCATATTTGAACTCCGCCTAGTGTAGAAGCCGCTATTTTTTTTGTTCAGACTGCAATATTTTCTTCGTACTAACTCGGAATCCGGCGAGACTTCGACCGATTAACTCTCACCTAAATTACGAACAATATGGAACACTTGGATACTTCATCTTGTGAACACACACTGCAGTTCTCCATGGGGACTGACAGTTGTACTTAGAAAATAAGAGGCTACCACATCCCCATATTTGAACTCCGCCTAGTGTAGAAGCCGCTATTTTTTTTGTTCAGACTGCAATATTTTCTTCATACTAACTCAGAATCCGGTGAGACTTCGACCGATTAACTCCAACCTAAATTACGGACAATATGGAACACTCGGATACTTCATCTTGTGAACGCACACTGTAGTACTCCATGGGCACTGACAGTTGTACTTAGAAAATAACAGGATACCACATCCCCATATTTGAACTCTACATAGTGAAGAAGCCGCTATTTTTTTTTCAGACTGCAATATTTTCTTCTTACTAACTCGGTATCCGGCGAGAGTTCGACCGATTAACTCCTACCTAAATTACGGACAAGATGAAACACTCAGATACTTCATCTTGTGAACGTACACTGTAGTTCTCCATGGGCACTGACAGTTGTACTTAGAAAATAACAGGATACCACATCCCCATATTTGAACTCCGCCTAGTGCAGAAGCCGCTATTTTTTGTTCAGACTGTAATATTTTCTTCATACTAACTTGGAATCCGGCGAGACTTCGACCGATTAACTCACACCTAAATTACAAACAATATGGAACACTCGGATACTTCATCTTGTGAACTCACACTGTAGTTCTCCATGGGGACTGGTAGTTGTACTTAGAAAATAAGAGGCTACCACATCCCCATATTTGAACTCTACCTAGTGCAGAAGCCGCTATTTTTTTTGTTCAGACTGCAATATTTTCTTCATACTAACTCGGAATCCGGCGAGACTTCGACCGATTAACTCCCACCTAAATTACGGACAATATGAAATACTCGGATACTTCATCTTGTGAACATACACTGTAGTTCTCCATGGGGACTGACAGTTGTACTTAGAAAATAACAGGCTATATTCCCATATTTGAATACTATTTCTCTATAATAAGATGTAACAGGGTATGTTTGGAATTTCAAAAAGACATTGAGTAAATCTATTCAATGAATTCTCTTTATTAGTAGTAAAGATGAGTTTACCCCACTCAAATCCTAGGTGTTCGCTTAACCTAAGCACTGATACCATGATGTAATGACCCACCTTTCTGACCCTTAGGAACGACACTTAATACATCCATGGTATTCGTGTGTCGTTGCCCAAGCGTCCAAAAGACAAGTTTTCATGGGGTAAAATAAAGAATAGAACATGACAGAATAGAAAAACCTAACAACGAAACGGTTATATATAATACAAAATAATATAGTACAAAAGATTTCTCCTTACATGGAGTTATCAAAGTTACACAAAAGTACTACAACTATCAGACTAGGAAGTTATACTCTCTGCCTTTACACATGTTTATACCAAATACACATAAATAATAGACATAACAACGGAAGTATAACTAGATAGACAAAAGAGCCTCGTGCTCATTCATCGTCTTCAAAGAGCCTAAAGAAAAACCTGCTACTCTTAGAATACTCAAATATAATTGAGTACCCGGGAGTTTAGGGAAAATAAACAACTCGGGTCAGACAATAAGTCTGATATGAGTAAATCTCTAAGCAAGAAAGTGGAAGTAAACAACAATATGTGAGACCATGCTGCCGACTGCGGAATGTGTTTCCCCCCACAATAACAATATCCAATCACAATAATGGATATAAATAATTGAACATCGTGAAGTGCTCACAACACTTCTTGATGCAATTTAAAATTTTGAAATCAAAGAAACGAAAGGGAAATTTTCCAACAAATGATAAGGAGGGTGCACCCATTTACCGAAAGTATACCTCTTGTTGAAAATTAAATTTCATATTCTTATCACTACTCGTCGATTCCAAACAAGTGCTTTCCTCGGTTGAAAATGAAGCCAGACAAGTTGAGGCAGTGTTACCTCTAGGCATTGCCTTGACGACATTGTTAATATTTGAGGTAGAAATGAGTCCAAGCCTCGACGTTAAGTGTTAAAAGTATGACTAAATCCTTTCCATATAAGCGATATCGTTTATGAACTACTTTTCCATAACTGAATCGAACTTTTACTTTTAAAACCAACATGTGTTGGGGCTTCACATTTAAAATTATTAACTTTAAAAAACTTTATCAAAATGATTAATATGCTTTAATCACAAATTAATTACTTTAGGATCACTATTTAAACTAATAAATTTACTTTAATCAATGATTAATTATTTCAAACATTTTTATTTAAAATAATCAACTTGCTTTAATCCTAATTTGTTACTTCAAATAACACTATTTAAATGTTGATTAATTATCTTTAATCATCCTTATTTAATTAATTTATTAACTTTAAAACATCATTATTTGAGTAATTAATTAACCCTTAAACACAATTATTAAAATGAATAATTAATTTTAAACATCGTTATTTAAAATGATTAATTAAATTAAAACATTATTATTAAAGTGGTTAATTAATCTTAAACATCATTAACAAAATGATTAATTAACCTTAACACATCATTAATTAAATAATTAATCAGCCTTAAACATCATTAGTTAAAATGATTAATTAATTTAAAACAACATTTATCAAATGACTAATTAGTCTTAATCACATCATTATTTAAATAATTAATGAACCTTAATTACCATTATTTAAAATGATTAATTAATTTTAAAATGACATTAATAAGATAATTAATTAACTTAAATTTCATCTTTATATAAAAATAATAATTATCTTTGTAAAACCCATACATAAGATTTAATAAAATATTTCAAAGGGGATAACTTTTCCATTCAAACATCACATAACATGAGTATGTGGATATATACAAAAGCAAATAACAACTATGCACATATAGAAAACATATTTTATCCAATATTAATCTACGACCGCACAATTCAATGTCCAAAATAATATAATAGTAGAACGGAGATTTATTCTGCTAAACAGATGACATTTTTATTTTATCTAATCAAATGATAGTAGAACTATAACGATCCTGGATTTTAATTAAATTTAAATTGATAATTAATTGAATTTTTGAATTAAAATTGTGAAATTAATCGATAAATTGATGCGAGTTTCCCCGAATTCAAATAAATTCAGTATAAATCATTTAAATTTAAAATATTGTATATATATGTGAATATATATATATATATATATATTTGGGCATATATGAGTAAATTTGAAATAATATATATATATATATATTTGATTCGAATTTAAAAATCATAAATAAATGGTTTAAAAATAAAAATAAAAATTATACAAAATAAAGATAAAAATATAAAGTAAATACATTGGATAAAATCTAACAACATATTAAATATGGAAATACATTTAAATATGAAAAAGAAAATAAAATATACAATTATTTATGAAGTTCACTTATATTACAAAATAATAAAAGAAAAATAAAATAAAGTAAAAAAATAGAAGTTTACTCATATTGTAAAATAATGAGACATGGCAAAATAAAATCTAATAACATATTAAAGATTTACATTATAAAGTAATAAAATAAACAAAAAAGGAAGCAAACAATTTTATACATTCATGAACCACTTGCAAATGAAAAAAATGAAGAAACAAAATATATAGAGTGAAAAGCTTGTAAAGGAAGCCACAACAATTACTTCATGATGTACAGCCGAAATGAAGAAAGGAAAATATAAATATTGTACAAGCCTAATTAATGCAAATATCTCTAATACACTACCATTTATCATATCAACCTCCAAACCAAAGAAAAAATCTCCGGTTTCTATTGTACAAAATTATATCAACTTGTACAAATAACATTATCACCTGTAATCTTCTTTTTGCATATCAACTCCTTTATTTCACTTCGTTCCCTCAAAGCTGAGAAAAGATCAGAAGTAAACAATAACATCTTAAACAAACTTCAACCTAAACCAACTGAAATCAGATCAGAGAATCAAAGAAAGGATTCAACTTGCATTTTCACAGGCTGATTCAAAATAAAGCAAGCTCTGTTCTTTCTTAATCAAGGTGAGCAAACTTACCTCTTTGATTTGATTTATGACCCGGTGTGTGATTAATGCTTGATGAAAAGTTGTTAATCTGTTTGCATGTATACAAATACATATACATATACTTGTGCATGTTTGGAAAATAGGTATAATTTGCCTCTGTTCATATGCTACAGGTTTCAAACATGTATAAACAAAATTTAGAAAATCTCTTTCCTTGAACCTTTTTAGGTTAGAAACTTTAAATGAAAAATGTATGTATATGGATAATATGATTTTTAAAAATAGTTTCAGGTTTTTATATTAGATAATTTTTCCAAAATAAGAAATTTACAGTAAAAATCAATATAAGTCAGAAATTTAATTAATCTATTTTCACGATTCGATTTCATAACTTGATTAGTATTTAGAAATGATGAATTTAAGTAAAGATTTCATGATTTTTAATTTAAAGAATGTTGCGTATTCTTGAGATGAACGAAAATCAATTTTTCGTCAAAATCCATCGATCTAAGGACAATTAAGCTTCGAGTTTGAATCTGGAGGGGAATAACGTGATGTAGATTATAGGAAAAATAATCGCAAATTTTCTCATCAATCGTGGTGTTCAGGCGAAGATGTTTTAGGGTTTAATGACTCGTTTTGGTCGATGTTGGAAACAAGGGTCATGCTACGGCAAGGGAGCATCGGAGTTGACCGCTCTGGTGGGGATCGACGCAGGGGTTCGTGAGGCGGCTTTGGCTAGACCGGCATGGTTCCAGGTAGACTAGATCATCGTCGTGGGGTGGGTTAGTCGACTGAGGTTTAGTACTAGAGGAGAGTCGATGGTTCTAATTCGATTCCATGCGAATTCAAAAGGAACTGGGTGGTCATGAAGTTTGTATGGGTTATTGGCGATGTGGAGGTGATCGTGGTGATGGTCGAAGTGTCGCCGTGCGACTGTGCATGTGCACGGCACCAAAGTGTGCCAGCTGTTTGTTTTGTGGAAGGAGGTGTTCGACTCGATGTACCACTCGGGGTTCAGGAATGATGACTCGAAGCTAGAGTCGAGTAATTCTAGCTATACATCGGGTTGCTTTTTTAAAACAAAAATTTGAAAAAAAAACTGAAGCTATCGAGTTGATTTTAGGGAAAACTCGAAGCAAGTTAGAAAAGTTCTCGGGTGTTACTCGAAGCAGCTCTAGGGTGATAACATTTTTCAGTTTTAAACTTTAAAATCTAAGTCAAAATTGATTTTTAAAACTATTCTTTTCAAATGAATGATTGTTGATAAGTTGAAAATGGTAATCAAAGGTTGTAAAATAAAATAATTTAAATTATTTAAGTTAAGAGTATTTTAAACTTATATTTTCAGAAGTTATTTTGAACAAAATTTAACAAAGTAATTAAGGAGATAATTAAATATTTTACATTTTTAACTTAACTTAAAAGTAATTCAATTAATGTATTGTTAATGTTGATTAAATAATTGATGAATTATAATTACTTAATAGTTACAGAATAATTAATTTAAGAGTAATTAATTATTAATTTAAGTTAATTAATTTATAATCAAAGATAAATTAATTAAGGTAATTAATTAAGAAATAATTAATCTATGAAGGTGATTAAGATTTAATTAATTAATAATTAAGGATTAATTAATTTAAAATTAAGGATAACTAATCATTAATTAAAGAAAAGAGAAAAATAATATATATAATCTATCACATAATTATATATATATATAATTATGTGATAGATTGATTATAATCACACTGTTAATTCATCTAATTGTTAGATGATTGATTATTATTGAAATGCTTTGAGCAGTTTGATATCCCTGTTTGTGATTGTGATGCTTTGTGATATAAATTACTTTGTGCTGAGCTGTGATTTCTGTTTCTGTGATATATATTATTGTGTGAATATGAAAACCCCTTGGCCCGTAAAACAACACTTGAATTTCGATGCGACAGAGAGTCGGATTCCAGTTTGTTATCCGAAACCCACATCGAATCGTAATGATGAACCCTTGTGATTGATAAATTGACTTTATCTGTGAATCTGTGATGATTGAATGATGTTGCACTACTGTGTAAAACCCCTGGACCACACTTTTACACACACAAATATGGATTTCACGAGGAAATCAGTTAAATCACAGATGATTTAAATTTAATGTTTTGAAATTGAAATTTTAATTTCAATTGATTTTGGAAATGGATTTGGGTTAAATGTTAAAGCTTTTGAAAAGGAGTTTTTAAGATAAAAGTTATTTTGAAAAACTTGGTAAAGTTTTTCAACTTAAATAATTTAATTTGAATTTGAATTCGAAATTTGGAATTGAATTCCATGTTTGGAAATTATGGTTAAAGATGTTAGGGTTTTAAAACATTTTTAAAATGTTAGTTTGGGAATTTGAATTAACCCAAAGACTTTAACTCGTATAATGAATCAGATTTTCCGAAATGGAAACTATTTGTTTTCAAATAATAAAAGCTTTCATATAAGGAATGAATTCCCAATTTGTGACAAAAGAATTTCAAATTGAAATGAGAATGGTTTTCCAAATTATGAATGAATCTTTGTAAAAGGTTGTTGAACTTTGTTTTGAAATTGGAAAGGTGTATCTTTTGTATAAAAGATCGAAATGGAATTGTTTTGAAAGCTATAAGTTAAATCTTTGATTTAAAGATTAAATGAGTTAATCCAATTGAAAAGGAAAACTGATTTGATAATCTATGAATAAATCTGTGTGAAAGCTGGGTGAACTTTGTGAATTGAATCTTTTTGTTTAAAAAGATTAAAATGGTAATGTGTTTAAACCATTTAAAGAGAAGTTTTGGATAATAAGTTGTGACTTAATTGAAATCCCAATATCCATATGTTTTAAAATATTGCGCTCATTATTCGGTTTAGCCGGGAAAGGACTTTGTGTCATATAACCCATTCCGAATAGTGATACGACGTAAATGGATAGCATTTGAAGACTGGTGTTGAAGACCGGGTATTTGTAAGAACGATAGGATAACCTATCGATTGTCTCTGCACTGGGTAGCTACGGTATAGAGATTTCCTAAGTGTTGGGAAGTCCGATCGGGATTGTGAATACCCGGATTGCAAGGGCTTCTTTGGAAGTGCCTTCGGTTCTGTTCGAACCCGGAACAGACTTGTATGGTTGTATGTCTGACATTACACTTTGAGATATAAAGCTGATTTCTTTCAAATACATTTCTGTTTGGTGGCGGAGAATTTATTCTCTTAGCTTAACACCCTTCTCTGAGACGTACGAGCTTAGAGGTTATGTAGTTGAAGGTTATCAGTGATATACTCCCAATTTGGTAGTGTGGCATGCTAAGTGTTGCTGATCATTTGTGATCAAAGCATGGCTTTTGTGAAAAATCGTAGCTTTGTGGACGAGACCTCATCGAGCCTCACAATCCGGAAATGGTCGAAACAGGAAAGATGCGGCAAGGTTTCAGGAGTAGCTCCCCTAGGGTATTTCCATTCCTTCTGAAAAAAGGTGGTATCATGGTATGGAGCCCAGATATTTACCTGTGTGGTTGCTCCAATCTCATTTACTGTGTGATTGTTGCTGTGTGATTGAGGCGCCTCGGATAAAGGTCGCAAACGACCGGGGGTGGAATATCTCAGGTTTACTACCCGGGAAGGGGGTAACCAGCCTTGTGTTGGCAGAGAGCTAGGTTGGTTCTTGGGGCGTCACTCCAGAGGCGTTCCCATGTGGCATAGGAAGTTCCTTAGCCTGACCATTTGTTGGAAAATCTAAAGAAACAATACGAGCCTTGTACGGTTTTAGTTGTATAACCTACTATGGAATGTGGCGGTAATCTGCTATTGAACATAGTAGCTATAGTAGGCATAAGTGCGAAATGCCTATGCTGGCTAAGATTAATATTATTCTTTCGAAATGTTTTCCTCACTATGCACTAGTAATAATATCAAAAGAGTTTGTTTTGCGTATCAAGCATGTTTGACTATCATAAGGAGAAATCTCATCCAATTCTGCGTTTGCATTGTGTGTGTGGCGGGAGGCCTTATGGTAGTTTCATTTTCCAAGAAGCATTGCGGGTTTCAATGTTTAAAAATTCTTTTGTGTTTATTTTAAAGATAAACTGTTTTCGTTGCTCACACCAGTCCCACAACTGACCCGGAGTTTATTGTTCCCTTCCTAAACTCTGGGTGCCCACAATTTCCACACGGGCAGTCTAGAGTTGGGTTTTTCAGATAGTTAGGTTTAGTAGATTATCTGGAGCTAGTTCAGTTTTTGGAGATCAGGACTGACGTTGCTTACCTTGGTGCAATGTGTTGGTGGTTCAAGCTTGATATTGGAGTTGTTGGATTCATTCTCTTTTGAAGATCATTTGGAGTTATCACTTCTGTTTTTCGCTGTATCATTATTTATCTCTGATATTGTTGTATCATATTGATATTATTGTTGTATATCATTCTGGATATTGTATTCGTTGGAGTTATATATGATATCATTCATTTCTTTCTTTCGCTGTGTTGTTATACTTACTATGTTATAAGCTCCGGCACGAGTCGAATTTCAACGATTGAATCTGCGGCATTCGAGTACAAGTGAAGTATGGGTGTCGATTTTCGAACGCTGAAATTTGGAACGTGACAAGAACGGTGTTTTATTCTGCTAAATAGATGTCCATAATAATCTATTAAAATTAAGTTATAGCAGAATGGGGATTTTTTCTGCTAAATAGATGTCAAAGTCTTAGTATAAATAATTTACCTTGTTGGTTTCTTAATGGTATCATGGAATCCCTTATGTTCAAAACTATTCTTTGAAAAAGAAGGTTGTCTTTAAACAAAATTGATTCTTGGAAAACGAAGTAATTAAAAACTTAAACCTCTTTTAAAATAATTAATTACTAGTTAAACCCTTTATTAAATTATAATTAAATCTTAATTAAGTCTTAACTTAATTTAATAATTAGTTAAGAAATAATTAAACCTTTAATAAATAACTTATTTATAAATTAAAACCCCTAATTATTTTATAATTAAAAATAATTCAATACTTACTTAATAATTAATTAATAATTAACCCTATACTTAATTAATAACTAATTAAAAATAAATCATATTCTTAATTCATAATTAATTAAAGATTAATCTTACCTAATCAATAATTAGTTAAAACTAATATTATTTTTAAAAGATAATAAATTAGCAACTAATCTCCACTTAATTATGATTACTAAACCTTGTTTAATACTTAACTAATTATTAATTACCAAACTAAATTAATTAATTAATCCTTAATTAACTCTCTTTAATCATCATTAATAAGTTTATAAAACGGTTCTAATATTTTAAGTATAAAGACTTAATTTTGCAAAAAGTGGATTTTTATCGAAACTGCATTCATAACGACTATCGCTGTGGATACCATAACTTCAATACTTGTTTTGCATCTTAAATACTCCTTTAACCTTTACTTTTCTGTAAATAACTTTATAAACATAATATAAAGTTATTTGAAACTAAAAAGTAAAGTTTTGAAAACTAAAAATAAAGCTTAAAACTTATAATTTTTCTAGAAAAATACTTAAGTAAAAATTAAGTTTAAAACAAAGGATCTCGATGTCGCGACAACCACAAATCAAGTGTTAACTTTTTCTTTGGCTTAATTCATACATAAGCTCATATATCCAAACATATGCCATAAGCTCATATACAAAGTAAAGATCATAACTTTAAACATCACTTAATGTTTCTACTTCATTTCCAAAACCACAACAAACATTACCACTAATTCACATATATTTAAACACAATCAAACCACTTTTTAAAAAAACAAGTAACAAATTATTACTACAGTTTTAAATTTTGATTTTAAAGTGAGATTTACTCACCAAAAATCAACTGAATCAAGCTAAAACTAGCACAAACTCTTCACCACCCCTTGGGCAGGCGTCAACGACAGATATGGGGATCGATACTGATCTTAGATTTCCTTTATAAAAATGGATTTTTATGGACCTAAAGAGGCCTAAATGGTTCGGCCATAGGGAGATATGGCTTGGCCTTGGGTTGAAAAGGTGGAGATGGGTTTTGTTTTGGTGGTGAAGGGGTGTAGAGAAGAAAGGTAAAGGTTCTAACCATTTTTGCTTAAGGGAAAATGGAAAAAAAGTGATTTTTAAGTTTTAGAAATTCATAGAAGCTACAGAAATTTTTAGAGAAGCTTGGAGAAAGATTAGAAAAGTGATATTGAAATGAAAAATAAGAAGAAAAAGTTAGGAATTTACTTTTATACAAAGTCATTTGGCAAATTACTAAAATGACATTCCTTACATACCCTCCACTCAAATTTCTCCACATCATCCTCTCATCCTACCTTGTTCTACACGTTACCACAAGGCTCTCTCCTTTATCCACCATGCAAAACTCTTTCTTGTACTAAGATGTCATGTCAAAGTGAAATTTCATATCTTTCTTTTTATTTAAATTTAAACTTTGAAAAATGTCACATCTTACTTAAGTAAACACATATTTTTATCTTTACTAAGTTACTAATTTATACTTATATTAATTATAAGTGTGTATATGTTAACTCAATTGTTCACAAAGGTGTTCATAACATTTTAAGCAACTTTTTGATGGTGAAAAATTTGGAATAAACTTTTCGATCACATTTTCTATTTTTCTTTAAACTAATTATTTTTATAACTAGATTTTGAAAATCATTTTACCATCACTAATTAATATTTAAAAAGGGGTATTTTGAATAATAAAATCCATTTATTAATTATTAAATAATCTATTAAATATCCATATTTAAAGTGATTACATTTCAGGTCGTTATATTTTCCCCCCTAAAAGAATTTTGACCCCGAAATTCCACCACAACCCAAACCTAGAAAGAAATATCCAAATTATTCATAAGTACACAAGATATTCATAGAAATTCCTTATGTAAAATCTGGTTCGATCTCTACTAGAATACATAACTTCTTTTCTAAACTAGTATCGCTCACCTGATTTCCTAGTGTAGACTCCGATCGGGCTCCTTGATTAGGAACCTCTGTTATTCTTGCATAGCAACATATTATAGTAGAAACTTTAGTTTCATATCAAGAACCCTCACCAAGTATTCGCTATCCAAAATCAAGTGGTAGGTCCTTATTTGGAATGGTGTGACACACCTCAAAGTCATGTACTCGAATCTTGGATCCAACCTATGTGAAAAGAGGAATGATCTATGTTTGACTTACGTACTTATTTTATTGGTTCTCACTAATACCAATTCAATTTTTGATAAAATTATTTATGAAAGCATTTCATAGAACTAACTTAAGCTTAATTTTTTATAATACTCTACTGTATCCCGAGAGTATATACCCCTATCTTGTTCAAACGTTTTCATTTTGAATTTATCTCTTAAGTAAACTCAAGATCCAAATACCTAATTTTATTTCAAAACTCATTTGAAATGATTTTATACATTTTACCCATAGAAAATATATTTATATAGCTCGAGTAACCCCAAATGATACTAGGGAACAGGGTACTACCAAATGGTATCATACATTCCCTTACCAAGATGGGTAATACCTAAGAGAAGTGTTTACCATCTGAACACAACTCTATCCAATTTTTAGTTATTTACGGGCCACTCGAACTAGTTAACATAGAATTCTTCTTCTATCTTAAAATCCACTTTATAAATACACACACACACACACACACACACACACTTCTTACTCAAAATTCTCTTTCCAACATATTCATACTTGTAAAAACTTTCAAGTAATGCTATTTATATTTTCTCCAAAAATCATTTAAAATAATAATATTCATATTTTTTTCAAATAAACTCATACTTTTGGGATTTAATCAAAATCTGCAACAAAACAACCACATAGCAAATTGTCGTGGTTGCATTTCCCCACTCAGAAACTCGAAAATGAACATCAATGACGCTGTAGTCATCATGGGAATTAGTTTCTAGTGAACGAAGTGAGTTCAGTGCTTTCTACCTCTTTTAAAATAATTCCAAAATACTTCCATTCATAAATACTTTCAAATAATACCATTATTATTTTTCCCCAAACTTTGAAAACAATTTCCAAAACACTGGGTTTTCAGTTTTAATCTTCTATCACTCATAACCCCTATAAATAAATCATACCTATATAATTCCACCTTTTTTATAAAAAAATATCACAATGTTTATTCTTATTTAGATTATAATAAACAACTCTTATTAAAATCAAATTTAAACTTAAATTTTATCCCAATGCAATCACCAAACGCCTTATAGTCAAATTGTGAAACTGAATTCAGAAGGTGTTCGTATTTATTAACTAAAACAATAAATGCTCATAAACTACCTGAGCCTAACTAATCAACTATAAATGATAATGATCAAATATTATCATTTTCTAACAACCAACATATCCTAAATAACTACAATAATTTTTTGAAAATTTTCTTTTATATATAAAATATAATCTAGGTAAAATTATTTCATTTACCTAATTTAAAACAATACCCTTTCGGTTGTCCTTGTCTAAGTGTTTTAGAGATTCTTATCAATCACGTTAGCTCCTCTATTGACCCGAATCCATAAACCACTCAACAGATTAATCAACACAATATAAAACATTTTTATAAAAATAACAAATACGCGCACTTGTATATATACACTCAAACTCATTCTAGGGTGTCACTTACCCTATCTCTAATGAGTTTACCCAACCTAAAGCCTAGGTGTTCACTCAACCTAAGCTCTGATACAATGAAGTGATGACCCACCTTTCTAACCCCTAGGAACGACACTTAATACATCCATGGTATTCGTTTGTCGTTACCCTAGCGTTTGAAAGACAAGTTGCCATGGGGTAAAATAAAGAACATAACAAGGCAGAATAGAAAAACCTCACAAAAAATGGTTATATATAATACAAAATAATATAGTACAAAAGATTTCTACTTACATGGAGTTATTAGAGTTACACAAAGGTATTACAACTATCAAACTAGGCAGTTATACACTCTGCCTTTACACATGTTGATACCAAATAAACATACATAATATACATAACAATGAAATTAAGTAACTAGATAGATAAAAGTGCCTCATGCTCGTCCATCATCTTTAAAGAGCCCAAAGAAAAACCTACTACTCTCATACTACTCAAATATAATTGAGTACCTAGGAGTTTAGGAAAAATAAACAACTCAGGTCAGATAATAAGTTCGGTATAGTAAATCTCTAAACAAAAAGGTGGAAATAAACAACAATATGCGAGACTATGACGCCGACTACGGAATGGGTTTTCCCTCACAATAACAACATCTAATCACAACATTGGATATATATAATTAAATATCATAAAGTGCTCACAACACTTCCTAATGCAATTTAAAATTTTGGAATCAAAGGCAAGGAAGGAAAATTTTCCAACAAATGACTAGGAGGGTACACCCTCCTTACTGAAAGTATACCACTTGTATACTTGAGAACTACGATGGCTCTTGGAAACCTCTAAGCCGGACCCCGTCAACTTTTACCGAGAATCTGAGAATTTCACATCTTATAGTGCATGAAACCAAAACCGACCTAAAGTAGATGTGAAAATACCCTAATGGGAGCAACCCCACATAGCTTGGTCCCTACTTGTGCTGTGGTTTTAGTCATTTCCAACAAAGGATAACAAAGATCAAATGAGCAACAAATCGTCTTAGATTGATGAAACATAATGAAGAAAGCTTAACCGATTGTTAATAAATCAACTATTGGGGATAATTCAAAATGATTTTGTATGGAAATTAAATTTCCTATTCTTATCACCGCTCGTCGATTACAGACAAGTGTTATCCCTCGGTTGAAAATGAAGTCGGGCAAGTTGAGGTAGTGTTACCTCTAGACATTGCCTTTACGACATTGTTAGCCTTTGAAAACGAGTCCAAGCCTCGACGTTTGGTGTTAAAAGTATGACTAAATCCTTTCCATATAAGTGATATTGTTTATGGAACTACTTTTCCATAACTGAATCAAACTTTTACTTTTTAAACCAACTTATGATGGGGTTTCACATTTAAAAATATTAACTTTAAACAACTTTATCAAAATGATTGATATGCTTTAATCACAAATTAATCACTACAGTATCATTACTTAAAATGATAAATTTACTTTAATCAATGATTAATTATTTCAAACATTTTTATTTAAAATAATTAACTTGCTTTAATCCTGATTTATTACTTCAATAACACTATTTAAATGATTAATTAACTTTAATCATCCTTATTTAACTAATTTATTTACTTTAAAACATCATTTCCTAAATAATTAATTAACCCTTAAACACCATTATTAAAATGATTAATTAATTTGAAACATCTTATATAAAATGATTAATTAAATTTAAAACATTATTATTAAAGTGATTAATTAATCTTAAACACCATTAACAAAATGATTGATTAACCTTAATACATTATTAATTAAATAATTAATCATCCTTAAACATCATTAGTTAAAATGATTAATTAATTTTAAAACATCATTAATCAAATGATTAATTAATCTTAATCACATCATTATTTAAATAATTATTAACCTTAATTATCATTATTTAAAATGATTAATTAATTTTAAAACGACATTAGTAAGATAATTAATTAACTTAAATCTCATCTTTATTTTAAAAAAATTAATTGTCTTTGTAAAACCCATGCACGAGATTAAATTAAATATTTCAAATGGAATAACTTTTCCATTCAAACATCACATGACATGAGTATCAGGATACATACAAAAGCAAATAACAACTATGCATATATAGGAAACATCTTTTGTCCAATATTAATTTACTAGCATACAATACCATGTCCAAACCAATATAATAGTAGAACGGTGATTTATTCTGCTAAACAGATGGTATTTATATTTTATCTAATTAAATGATAGCAGTACGGTGTTTTATTCTGCTCAACATATTTCCTTGGTAATCTATTCTATTAAGTTATAGCAGAACGGGGATTTACTCTGCTAAAAGATTTATTTTCCATAACCGAATCAAACTTTTACTTTTAAAACCAACTTATGCTGGGGTTTCACATTTAAAAATATTAACTTTAAACAACTTTATCAAAATTATTGATATGCTTTAATCACAAATTAATCACTACAGTATCATTACTTAAAATGATAAATTTACTTTAATCAATGAGTAATTTAAAATAATTAATTTGCTTTAATCCTGATTTATTACTTCAAATAACACTATTTAAATGATTAATTAACTTTAATCATCCTTATTTAACTGATTTATTTATTTAAAACATCATTTCCTAAATAATTAATTAACCCTTAAACACCATTATTAAAATGATTAATTAATTTGAAACATCTTATTTAAAATGATTAATTAAATTTAAAACATTATTATTAAAGTGATTAATTAATCTTAAACACCATTAACAAAATGATTGATTAACCTTAATACATTATTAATTAAATAATTAATCATCCTTAAACATCATTAGTTAAATGATTAATTAATTTTAAAACATCATTAATCAAATGATTAATTAATCTTAATCACATCATTATTTAAATAATTAATTAACCTTAATTATCATTATTTAAAATGATTAATTAATTTTAAAACGACATTAGTAAGATAATTAATTAACTTAAATCTCATCTTTACTTAAAAAAATTAATTGTCTTTGTAAAACCCATGCACGAGATTAAATTAAATATTTCAAAGGGGATAACTTTTCCATTCAAACATCACATGACATGAGTATCAGGATACATACAAAAGCAAATAACAACTATGCATATATAGGAAACATCTTTTGTCCAATATTAATTTACTAGCATACAATACAATGTCCAAAACAATATAATAGTAGAATGGTGATTTATTCTGCTAAACAAATGATATTTATATTTTATCTAATTAAATGATAGTAGTACGGTGTTTTATTCTGCTAAACATATTTCCTCGATAATCTATTCAATTAAGTTATAGCAGAACGGGGATTTACTCTACTAAATAGATGTCAATATCTTAGTATAACTAACTCATCTTGTTGGTTACTTAATGGTATTGACAATGGAATCCCTTATGTTCAAAACTATTCTTTGAAATAGAAGGTTGTCTTTAGACAAAATTGATTCTTGAAAACCAAAGTAATTAAAAACTTAAACCTCTTTTAGAATAATTAATTACCAGTTAAACCTTTTATTAAATTATAATTAAGTCTTAACTTAATTTAATTATTAATTAATAAATAATTAAACCTTTAATAAAAACTTATTTATAAATTAAAACCCCTAAATATTTATAATTAAAAATAATTCAACACTTACTTAATAATTAACCCTATACTTAATTAATAACTAATTAAAAATAAATCATATTCTTAATTCATAATTAATTAAAGATTAATCTTACCTAATCAATAATTAACTAAAATTAATATTATTTTTAAAAGATAATTAATTAGCAACTAATCTCCACTTAATTATGATTACTAAACCTTGTTTAATACTTAATTAATTATTAATTACCAAACTACATTAATTAATAAATTCTTAATTAACTCTCCTTAATCATCATTATTAGGTTTATAAAATAGTTCTAATATTTTTAAGTATAAAGGCTTAATTTTGCAAAAAGTGGATTTTTAGCGAAACTGCATTCATAGCGACTATCGCTGTGGATACCATAACTTCAATACTTGTTTTGCATCTCAAATACTCCTTTAAGCCTTTACTTTTCCATAACTTAATTTATAAACATAATATAAAGTTTTTAGAAACTAAAAAGTAAAGTTTTGAAAACTAAAAATAAAGCTTAAAACTTACTACTTTTCTAGAAAAACATTTAAGTAAAAATTAAGTTTAATACAAAGGATCTCGATGTCGCGACAATCACAAATCAAGTGTTAACTTTTTCTTTGGCTTACTACATTAATACATAAGCTCATATATCCAAACATATGCCATAAGCTTATATACAAAGTAAAGATCGTAACTTTAAACATCACTTAACGTTTCTACTTCATTTCCAAAACCACAACAAACATTACCACTAATTCACATATATTTAAACACAAGCAAACCACTTTTAAAAGCAACAAGTAGTAACAAATTATTACTGCTAAATAAAAGTTTTAAAATTTGATTTTAAAGTGAGATTTACTCACCAAAAATCAACTGAATCAAGCTAAAACTAGCACAAACTCTTCACCACCCCCTGGGCAGGCGTTAGCGACAGATATGGGGATCGGTATTGATCTTAGATTTCCTTTATAAATATTGGATTTTTATGGACCTAAAGGGGCCTAAATGGTTCGTCCATGGGGAGATATGGCTTAGCCTTGGGTTGAAAATGTGGAGATGGGTCTTTTTTGGTGGTGAAGGGGTGTAGAGAAGAAAGCTAAAGGTTTTAACCATTTTTGCTTAAGGGAAATGGAAAAGGTGTTTTTTAAGTTTTAGAAATTCATGGAAGCCACGGAAATTTTTAAAGAAGCTTGGAGAAAGATTAGAAAAGGGATATTGAAATGAAAAATAAGAAGAAAAAGTTAGGAATTTACTTATATATAAAGTCATTTGGCAAATTACTAAAATGACCTTTCTTACATACCCTCCACTCAAATTTCTCCACATCATCGCATCATCCTCTCATCCTACCTTGTTCTACACGTTACCACAAGGCTCTCCCCTTTATCCACCATGCAAAACTCTTTCTTGTACTAAGATGTCATATTAAATTGACATTTCATATCTTTCTTTTTAT
The DNA here is from genome assembly GCA_030737815.1 of Allium fistulosum. Lineage (NCBI taxonomy): Eukaryota > Viridiplantae > Streptophyta > Magnoliopsida > Asparagales > Amaryllidaceae > Allium > Allium fistulosum. The sequence goes on along the minus strand of CM060906.1, from coordinate 581,039,282 downwards.
TTAAATTTAAACTTTGAAAAATGTCACATCTTACTTCTTACTTAAGTAAACACATATTTTTATCTTTACTACGTTACTAATCTATACTTATATATATTAATTATAAGTGTGTATATGTTAACTCAATTGTGCACAAAGGTGTTCACAACATTTTAAGCAACTCTTTGATGGTGAAAAATTGAATTTTTGGAAAAAGCTTTCCGGTAACATTTTCTATTTTCCTTTAAACTAATTATTTTTGTAAACACATTTTAAAAATCATTTCACCACCACTAATTAATATTTAAAAAGAGGTATTTTGAATAATAAAATCCATTTATTAATTATTAAATAACATATTAAATATCCATATTTAAAGTAATTAAATTTCTGGTTGTCACAAAAAGACTTGCAAAAAATAAACAAATAAACAACAAAACATACCGGACTCATGTGCATCAGAAAATAGATCGGGGTAGGTTCGTGTGATATGCTCTCTGGTCTCTTAGGTGTAATCTATTGGGTTGTCAGAGCATTGTACCTTCACCGATGTGACCTTCTTACTCCTAAGATATCAGATCTTCCAGTCAACTATACAGCCGGTCACTACACATAAGTCAAATTCAGGGAAATATCAAGCTCTTCTGTGTGCCTTGGCTCTAAAACTGTCTCAGTATTCCTCAAACACTTCCTCAAACGAGATCATAAACCTCAAACTTGATGTCTTTCTTCCTTTAGTCAGCATAGGACTTTTAATGGTCCTAAGCTTACTTCATCCTTTGTCTAACCAGCTCTTTCTTCTTGGAAGCTTCTTTGATCGAATCTGGACCCAAAACAAATTTGTCACTGGTCTCCAACCAACATAAAGGTGATTGACTACCATATAGAGCCTCAAATGGAGCCATACCGATACTAGACCGGTAGTATTATTATAAACAAACTCAACTGGATAGAGATGACCTTCTCAACGACGACCTAAATCAAGAACACAAGAACGAAGCAAGTCTTTAAGAACCTGATTAACTTACTCCATCTACCCATGAGTCTGAGGGTGATACGCAGTACTGAAGTTCAGCTTCATGCCCAAAGCTGTCTGAAGACTCTTCGATAAACCATTGTGAATAAGGGAACATACTCGCACACAATGGCACTGTGAACACCATGAAGTCTCACGGCCTCCTTCACATATAATTTGTCCAAATATGGAGTAGTCTTGTTTGACTTCACTGTATGAAATGCGTTGATTTGGTCAAATGACCAACTATTATCCGTATGTTATCATGGCCATTTCTAGATCAAGGTAGGCCATCAAAAGAATCCATGGACACTTGAAACAATACAACATTGACAAATCCTCACTAAATCTCATATAAGGATTTATATAAGGGAACTATTATAAAATTTAGATCAATTGATACCTGATCCATTTCCATAGCGGAATCTCCATTGGTTAAAGAAGACCTCTAGGCCTTTGATGTTCAACTGTCACAAGCTAACATGTCATGCATCCCTTAACATACTTGTCAATGTCGTGCTTTTTTCAGAACCAATAATAGAGGCACTTCATATCCATATAAATTATGCTTCCTTTAGGGTGAATCAGATAGCATGATCGATGACAATCATCCATCACTTCCTTATAGTGACCATCCAAACAAGGAACTACAACTCTATCCCTTCTCCGCAAGCAACTATGAGAATCAAGTGCATATTCAACTAAATCATCACCATGATCACCTAACTCCAATATCTGAATCAAGTGCATATTCAACTAGATCTTTCCAGTCGATTACCATCATAGAAACAACTACCCGATGCTTCATAATCAATATTCCCATTCCCAGGGGTGTACTAGATCTCAAAATCATAAGCTGCTAAAAACTCCAACCACCGTCGTTGCCTCATATTGAGATCCTTCTGAGTGAAAAAACTTTAATGACTTATGATCAGTTTACATAAAAAAATTCTCACCAAGCAAATAATAGCACTAAATCTTTCAGGTGAAGACTATGGCAGCAAGTTCTAAATAATGCGTGGAAGATCTACCTTTATTTGGCCTTAGTTGCCTTGAGGCATAAGCAACCACTCTGTCCCTCTACATAAGAGCTGCACCCAAAATAGAACCACATGCATCAATATAAACTTCAAGAATCATGATTGCCCTTGGGAACAATAAGAATAGGTGCATGAGTAATTAAGTTCTTCGGCTTCTGAAAAGATTCCTCACAGTTGTCTTTCCACTAGAACCTAACCCCTTTCTAGTGAGGTTAGTAAGAGTGCACCACTATCTTTGAGAAATACTTAATAAAGTGCTGATAATAACTGACTAAACTAAGAAAGTTATGGATCTCGGTAAGTATCTTAGGCCGTCTCTAATTCTGAATAACCTAAACTTTATTTGGATAAAAATACTAGCCTCTGAAACAATATAGCCTAAGAACTTCACCTCCTTCTTTTAGAAATGACATTTGAAGAACTTGGCTTTTAACCGGTTCCAGTAAAGTGTCTCCAGAACAATTCCGAGGTGCTTCCCATACTCCACATCAGACTTGGAGCAGACTAAGATATCATCAACAAAAACCAAAGAAAATTATCAATAAAATCTCTAAATATTCAATTCATCAGATTGACGAAATATGCATATGCATTTGTCAATCCAAATGGAATCACCATGCACTCATAAGAGCCTTATCTAGCACGGAAATCTATCAACGGAATGCTATCCTATGCAATTCTGAGCTGATGGAAATCGATTGCTAGATCAAGCTAGGAAAAGACCTTAGCACCACTCAACTGATCAAATGTATCATTAATAGTGATCTCATTCAGCTTTCGATAATCTATACATAATCTAAGAAAGACATCCACCTTCTTCACAAACACTACTGCGGTGCCCCAAGGAGAACTACTCGACTGAATAAAATGCTTAACTTCCAACTTAGATAGCTACTTCTTCAACTCTTCATTCTACTTAGCAGACATCCTCATGGGAGGATGACTAGACTGAGCTCCCGAAATAAGATCAGTATGGAACTTTTAGTTTTCCTCGGAGGTAAATCAGTGATAGGCTCAAATACATTCGAATACCCTCGGACAATAGGGATTCTAGAACCGTTATCTTCTTCTTGAGACTCAAAGGCAAAAGGAGAACCACCTAAGCTTTGACTAATATTTCCAAGGGCTAACTTAAGCCGCTCTATGGAATCTGGATGGTTAAGAGTGATTACTCTTTCAAGACAAAATAGTGAGCCTCGTATCGATCAACCCAATCCATCCCCATAAATGATGCCAAATCCCAAATATTCAAACACATGCAAATCACAGAAGAAAGAAAAGCCACATAAGTCCAACATGACATCCTTACATAACATCTCAAGGGTTGCATATCCCCTTTTGGGATTATAAATTCTCAAAGATGTAACTAGGCATATAAATCAATGTCAAATATGTTTGCTAGTTCCTTTGACACAAATGATTAAGACACACCTGTATCGAAAAAAACTATAATAGGAGAATCTCTAAATAAGATGATACCTTTGAGGATGGTTGAAGGTTTTCCCATTGACTGAGATGGTCCACTAATAGCCTCTATATCATTCAACCTTCCACCCTTCTTCCCTTTGGATGGGCAAGAATAGCCAAGATGTCAAACATCCTTGCAAATTTTGCAACTAAGCTAAGAATCTGGAGGATGCAGGTTGTTACACTATTTAAAACAATGTCCACACTCTCCATAGTTGAAGCACTCCACTAACTCTATATCTCAACTCTTAAATTCTACGGCTAGCCTTAGACTTGCCTCCTCTAAAAACTAGCTTTCCTCTTCTGAAATGGAAACCTCATCTTCAACTCAATGTTGAACTTGCCTTTTTATCCTTTGTCACCACTTTCTCTCTCTCAGCCTCTTGAAGTCTCAAAGTTGGTGTTGTAAAGCTTCTCAAAGGTAACCTCAGGCTATGGAAGCAAAGCCTTCCTCAATGTCTTTTTCAAGCCATATATAAACTTCTTATTCTTCTTAAGAGGAGCATTGATGAGATATGTGCCATACTTAGAAAAAGCCTTAAAGGAAACTACATACTCTGCCATTGACATATGCCCTTGCTTTAAGTCAATAAATTTCCTAGACATGGAGGCTTTCTCTACTTTAGGAAGAAGCTTCTGCTCAAAATGAAGCTTAAACTAATACTAAGTCAGTTCTGCCTCATCAATCTCAGCCCAAGCAACTTGTACCAATCAATATCCCTCTCCTACAATTGACTAGATGTAATCTGCACCCTCTAATGGTCGGTGACTCCCATGCGAGTAAAGTTGCATTCACATGTCTTGAGCCACGCTTGAACTCCAATAACTAGCATAAGAACTATGTATCTTAGAAAAATCAAAGCAAGGAGTATGAGGGTTAGGACTTGTGGAAGCATTGGTTTCCTTAATGCTCTACATAAGCTCTGTCAACTGATTAGTGGTTATGTACACACCCTTATTACCGAATTCATTGGACTACCAACATCTTCTCGGGTAAATCGACCATCGACCATTATCACTTCTGCATTTAAGTGAGATTTGCATTTGGAATAAACCAAAGTGATATCTTTATATATATTAAAGCATACAAATTACAAGTATGCCCCTAGATGACTACCCTAGAATCATCGCGTACTCATAGTATGTACTTAGGGAATCTACCAAAAACCCAAAGGATGAGGACTCCTATGTCTAATCTAAGGCTAAGACTTATGTCTCTTGTACCGTGTATTATTCTATACCTGCTTTGATATCAACTATAATGCCCCACCTCTATACTCATACTACAAAAGTGTAACGACCCCACCGTTATACCCATATTATTAAAGAACATTATAAGTAATGTCGTCTAATAACACGGAGAATACAAATGGTTAAGGGCGATCGAATGTGAATATATCTTTATACTAACACTGACGCGTCTTTATTACCTTTAGAGGATCTGAACTGAAATTTTTTGACGTGTACAGTATTTTTACAAAGTAATAAATACACTAATTAAAAAGATTTAAAAAAGTATATAATATAGATAAAATAGAATCAGAGTCATAGATCACAACAGAATACTATACATCATATACATAATAGAATGTGAGTCTACAAAATATCAGTACTAAGCCCACATAATATATATACATCACATCCAAAAGTACTGTATCAGGTACATTATGACTACTAGATAATATACAGGACACAAACTCCTAATACCAATATATACAAGTATGAAGTAAACTAAAATAATCAAAACAGTCTACTTCATTTCTAGCTTAAGATCCAAAGGCCAATGAGTCCTAGTACCTATAGAGCCTCGACATACCCAAGTAGTTTTAAAATTAACGGGTCAGACTATATCCAATAAAGAGATGAGATAATGATATCGTTAACATATGACTTAAATTTAATAAGCCATAATAAAAGTATGCTAGAACAACGACCAAAACAAGGCGTAATGACCAAATCACCATTTTATAAATCCATATCAAGTCTAAAATGGAATGTCATCAAAGCCATTGCGATAGTAATTCAAAATTTCTCCAAAGCCAAAAAGATACTAAATTTCTATCTCAAATCTCTGAAGAAATAATCATCACTACTGAAATAATAATGGTAGTCAACTATCAGTGTGGTATAGTGTGACACGGGCCTAACTAAAATAAACAAACCCTACCACATAGTGCAATAGTCTAACGAAAAGAGATAGACTATCAGGTAAAAACCCCGACTCCTAATGATAAGAAATAGGTAGTCGTTTTGTGACTAAACTATGTGAATTTACCTAACGAATATAAATAGGTAATCATTGTCCAACTGTGAAATTAATTGATAGGCCTGCATATAACACCTGCCTAAAATAAAAAGGGCAACCGTGCCATACCATAACAAACCTAACTAAAAGAAATAGGTTTGCCTACCCCAAATCTAAGAATGTATCGACTCTAAGGTCAATAAAAATGAGTTATCGTTTCTCAAGGATTTATCGGCCTGAAATCCAAACACCCTAAGATAATATAACTCTAAGTGTAGCTCACTTTCACTCTAGTAATCATTAGAATCTAACTAACTATCCATACCAAAAGGTGAAATTCTAGTATCTACTAAAAGCTAGTAAATTCCACTCGAACTCTATTTAACAAATTATAATAATAAGCAAATGAATTGTATGAAATGTCCCATACCAATCCGACAATTCAATCGTTTATTAAAATTCTTTGTTTTATAGAAAATCACAAAATTTAAATAAAATCCTAAATTCATAATAAATAAAATAAAATAAATTTTCATATAATTTTATTTATTAAAACAAATAGCACTTTACCATAAGATACTTCATGAAAAGAGATATTTCAAAGCATGTATAAGTAGGTTACACAAATGAATATCACTTGTAGGTCAAGTTAAACTATATATATATATAGTATTATGTGAATAAGAGGTGTCAGGCTACATAATCAAAGTGTGAAAAAAACTAAAAGCATCAGCAGTTCTAAACTTGTATATATGTTTTATGTAAAAGTTAAGCTACAAAATAAAAGCATGTATAGAAAAGCATGTACAGCGAAATTTGACAACTTATATATATGTTTTGAAAAGTTAGTCTACATGTTTCAAGGCTACAGGCATTAGTGAGTTATATATATGTATATTGAAAAGTAAAACTAGGCTGACTTATATATACAGGCAATTGATCAAATTTCAAAATAAGAGTACTATCTTATATAAATAGTCAATTCAGACTATATGTTTATAGGCAAGTAAAGTTATATATATATATATTCAATGTGATGTCAAATCAAGCTAGGCTCCTAATAGATAACAAAGTCAAGATACATAAATAAATGCATGTGCCAATATAAAGCATGTATAGGCACTTTTATTAGCAAAGTTATAAGATGAAAACATGCCAAGGCAATGCATGCCTATCAAGCAAGAATACTTGCTTGGTTATGTAAATTATAAAGCAATAAAATAGAAGGAAAGGATATGGATATATTTATGCAAATTATGCTCAAACACAACATGGAAGGGATGAAATTATAAGACAATAAAGCTTGCTTAAGAGGGTGATTTTCAAGGCTACATAATAAAAAGAAAGGAAGCAAATGAACATATATAATGAAAGAAAAATTCCATTCTTACTCTAAACAGGTATATGTATGCCCACCTTTCAATATGTCAGGCATGTACCTAATTAAATGCAAGTGTTTGAATGTGACTTTTCTTCAAAACAAGGACAATGAAGGACGTGTTCTTTTATATTCAATTAGATAATTCATGTAGCTTGCAAACAAAATCTAAACTAAGAAGAAAATGAATACAAATGTAAGAAAGGCAGGGACGTACTCAACTGACAGGGTAAGGAGGCACAAAACTCATAGGGGAAATTTTGAAATATGAAGTTAAGCTGATCAACTCATGTTTGCTCAGTTCAATTAAACAGTACCCAATTTCCAGAAGTTTAATTATACTAATTTATTTTTTTACTGATCAAATTATCCATTTTGCAAATCAATTTAAAACAGTAAATTATGTCAGATCATAGATATAGTAGTGTGAGATTATTATCTCACCTTGAATTCAAAAAGAAAAGGAGATGAACTAAATTTGATTAGGCTGAAACAATTATACTACTACTTCTTCCCAAACTCCAAAACTCCTCAAAACAGCCCCTAATCATCAAAAATTAAAAGATTACTAACTGAATCAAAATACCAAATTGATGGTATCAATAGATAGAGGAAGGAGCAAGGAATTCATACCTGTTTATTATGAGATTTACTGATTTTTGCTTTGATTCCTAGAATCAAAACTAGGGCTGAAAGTTGGGTTTGCTTGCCTTTTTCATTCTGCTTAGTTTCCTGGAGAAGATACGTAAATAAATAAGCAGTAGTTGGATTAGAATTTATTTAAGGAATTAGGATATTTGGTTAAGGAATTGGGTAATGGGCTTGAATTACTAAAGCCCAAATTCAATAAGAAATGTTAATTATTATTTTTTTGTTTACTAACTCTTTTAATTTAAATTTTAAACAAGAAACCATTTTTTATAAAATAAATTTTAAATCATTGTGTCGAAATGTCTCTTTCCAGTGTTTTAGCCCTATCGATAATGTTAGCCAAACGCATTGACCAGAATTCTTAAAACACTCAATGGACAAATTAACACAGATTATACCACAATTTTTTTTCCTATTTTAAATTGAAATTTCTTTTGAATTAAATAAATTTCAAACCAATTATCCAAATTAAATTTACTTCTCAATTTACTCTTTAAATTAACAATTAGAATTTATTAATGAATTATTTATTAGATAATTATTAATCGGGTTGTTACACAAAGAGTGTTACTAAGTAATACTATCTGATAAAACAAAGAATGAGATGGTATTAGGCTACCACACGTGAATATTCCCTTGGGATAACACCGATACGTATTTCAAAACATATACAACTTACCTATATGTGCTAGGTACCGACACAGAGCAATGAAAATATGTGTTTCCAAGATAGAACAATATATAATATAGAATAATTAAAAGATCACAAATGGTAGAGTTGGGGTATGCCCTAGGGACAATTATGTAATTTATTGTAAATTATTAACTCTATAATAAAATATAATTTGAAATAAAAGGTGGTTTTCTTTCTATTATACTTGTTATAATGTGTTGTATTAATTAATTATTTAATTAATAGAAAATCCCCAAATGGTATGTTTTGTGATAGTAATTACAATGTGTTGTAATCATAAGCAGTTTATCATGATATAATAAACCTATTGTTTTAAATATCCAAGTCAAGATGTACTGAGACTGGATATTGATATATCTGTTGAGAGTAGAGTACGTAATGTTCTCTAAATGTTGGGTGGTGTATTACTCATGGCTACTGGAGGTATCAGGGAATTATGCACTAATAGTTATTAGATAACCATGGAATGATTCACTCGATAGTTCTCTATCGGTTAATATAACTAAGGTCAAAATGAAAATATCGATGTGATAGCATTACACAGTTCTTTTGACTTGTGAATACTAATGTGGAAACTCCACTTAGATTATAGTTAAATCACAGCATGACTTCCATCAAACTACTATAGTTGGGTCAAGTTGAAGCATTAGAAGTAAAACACTATTCAACGGATAACTCATCTCCTCGGTTATATGATGTTAGAATCACAGTCAACTGAAGTCAACTCAAAGTCAAAGTCAGAGCAGTTCGGTTAATAATAATTGTTATTACTGAACCAAGGACTTTGTTATTGGATTATACAAGTTGAATGTGGATGATTCAAAATAATTGTCACTACCAGGGACTACTTAAAATAAGTAAAATTGGGTTTTACCAAAACTGTGTAAGCGATAAATTTTTCTAAACTGTCACACTGTTAGTAAGATGATATGTGAACATTAATATTTCAATATTAATCGCTGATCAAATTTTCACCTAAGAGTCACACAACCACAATGTTGAATACTCGATCACCACTTGATTTAATTAATTTAGAATTGTTATGAATTAATTAAATTAGTTAATATTTTTGAAATATTAATTATAAAATTTTATTTTATTTGTGTTGATCGGTATGGAAAATAGTATGTATATATAGGTTATATACAGATGTATCAATGTATGATATCGACACATGTTTGAAATTGATTTAAATGTAAATAGTCTGATCTGGTTTGAAGTAAAATCGAAGCCCAAGAAGCCCAAGGGATGGTCGGCCAAAGATTAATGGGAGGAGGGGTTTATGTTGATATTTTTGATTTTGAATTGGTAGAGAAAAAGGTGGATCAAGATCCACATTTTCCTCTCCCTCTTCTCTCTTATTTAAAACCATTGCCCCTCACTTTTTACATAAGATTTTGATCACTCCTCTCCCTTACCTTTGGCTGAAACACCATAGCCCCCTCTCCTCCATTATTTTCAAATAAAAACACAAACTAAAATCAAATAAATAAAGGTGCGTAGATCTCTCTGACTGGTAGCGCTTTCTGGAAGAGACTGGATTCAAATCCTAAGAGTTCTATAGATTCAACATTCAAGGAGTTATTGTTAAGCTACAGTTGAGGTAACACTATAATTCATATATTTATATATATGCCATTTGTTTTGTCATTGTACATGGTTAGATTAGTTTTATATCACGAATCCTTATATCTATATACTATCAATCTAGAATATATATATATATATATAAACATATTATTGTTATAATAGAAAAAAATTATATATATATGTTTTCATTCACGGCCTAAATAAAGAAAAAAGTTTGAAATAAAAACTAACTTTAAAAGTGATTTTAATAAAAAATTGAATTTTTAAATTATATAAATATACATAAATTATTTTGTTAAATTTTATTGGTGTTGTTTCAAAAATAGAAAAGACATTCATATAAATATAAATATTTAATAAATTCGAAATGCGTGTGTGTATATATATATTTAGTTTTATAATATAATATATTAAATAGATTTTAATAATTTATAAATATATACAATATACATTTTATTATATACATAATTTTAAATATTACAAAATATTTGATTAAAAAAGATTTTTCCTCATGGATTTTTAAATATTAAATTACAAAAAAAAGTAAAATAAATCCATATGGATCTATCTATTGATTATTTTTTTGAATTTGTCAAAATCTATATTAGAACGAAATGAAATTCTAGATTTATTATATTATATTTATACACTAAATTATGCAATATCATTTTAGGATATAAATGTTTTAAAAATATCTATTTTAATATATATATATATATATATGTATATGTATATGTATAAACATATATATTTTTATTTTATAAAAAATAATTTCCGTATATATATATATATATAATAAAAAATAATTCATTTTCAAAATTTAAATTTTGAACTCAAAATATTAAAAGTTATTTCGATATCCAGATCTAGTTTTAAAATATGAAGTTCGAATTTTAAAATTTTATATATTTATATTTATATATTCTATTATATATATATGTATATATATAATTGTTTTACATTATTGTGTGTGTGTAACGAGTCAAATATAAATATAATTTATGTCATATTATATATAGATGACAACATATATGTATATGGAGGGGCTAATATGTCTATTGCAGTGTAAATACCAGCACTTAGATATGAGCATGTTAAACCATGCACACTATATATGTTGCACGTGCACATATACGTACATGTGTATATGATACACACGTACATACTATATATTATATATACAATATCAAACAAAAATCATTATATTAACAAATAAAATAATGATTTTATTTAAGATTTATTTAAATTAGATCTAAATTAATTTAGACAACATATGCCCAATAAGATCCAAAATGGAATTTTTTTGAAATTCGCTCATTTAGCCCGCTGCGTGCTGGCCTAGTTCTAACAATGGTATAAGAGTCAAATAGCATATATGGTCTAAATTAGTCATATTAGGGTCAACTAATTAAGCTTACCAATTTAGTAAGGTGTCTAGAAAAGCAGTGTCTAGGCCGGGTTTGGGTAATCAAGCACCCTGCCCTACTTGGCTACTAGCTTGGCCCGAAAGGTGAAGCGAGCCCAAAGGTTATCCCTAATTGAAAAGGTTTAGTTTGAATTTGGGCTTTGAGCTAATTTAAAAATCTACTTCGAAATTGAAATAAAATTTAAAATTTAAAATAAGAAAAATATTATAAATGTTATAATATGATTTTCAAATTGGTTTTGAACATTTAAAAATTTAAATTTAAAAAATTAATTACTTATTAATTAGATTGATAAATTAAGCAAATCAATTAAATAGTTGGTTAACTAAATTATATAGTATATATAATAATATATGCTACATTATCTTGAATTGTTTAAGATGATGTAAGTATATATGTTATTTTCAAATTAAAATTGTTTAATTAAATAAATAAATTAAATGTTAATTGATTAATAATGCGATATATATATAAAGATATATATATATATATATGTATAATTTTAAATGTTATAGCATATATATTCAAGCTATGGATGTTAAGAGTGGTACTGTAACACCTCATATTTTTAATAAAAATAAATATCTAAATGATGGCTAGAAAGACTGAAAATTTTTAAATGAAAGAATTTGGAAAATTTGACTTTTCAATTGCGTCAAGTAGGTTTTTTAATCCCAAATTCATATATAAAATGTCGGAAACAAATATCTTGTAAAGAAGATACACAATGTTTACCATAGCGTTTATATTGGGTTTATGCCTATTTTGAAATTGAGTTTAGGAATTAATTACAAGAATAAACCAAAACTTGTTTATTAAGTAATTAATCGAATCGTTTGAATTACTTTAAAAAGGGTACAATTGTTTTAGTGTGCATTAAAAGAAAAGGAGGAATGATATTTACATGCACAGAGGGAAAGCAATAATTACCATGTTTGTGCAATTTATTGCTATAATTAATGAAAGTATACGTTACATATATTAGCAAAGCAATATAACAATATATTAATGAAGAAGAGAATGTGTTTAATGCTACATATTTTTAAAAGTGAAGACAACAATATATGCATGGAAGGAAATTGTTATTTTAAAAGAAAAGTAAGATATGCTATCACTTTATTAGTAAAGAATAAGGGGTAAATCCAATTTTTCTTAACTTAGAAAGATTAATACAAATCAATTACAAATTGATTGTGAAATTACTGATAAAGAATAAGGTTCCTAATTAATGTAAATAAATACACACACATACACATATAGACACACACACACACACGTATGATTGAATATTAATACATGATTCCATACAATAGTCAACAACAATAATAATTGTGTAGAATATCAATAAATGATATAAATTGATTTAGATTATAACAAATGGTATTTATTCGAATCATAATTAATGACATTAATCAGGAGAATATAAACATTATCTTCTTTAAGGAAATAAAAGGAAAGGACTTTTGCATATATGTAAGGATAATAATTATTGAATAAACATATAATTTTTCCTAGACCTAGACTTCACTGATAAATATAAATCCAAACCTCACTCCTTTCCAAATCATATGGTTTCTTTGGTTCTAGCTGCAAATCAAAGGTCATTCTAGACTACCATGCTAAGGAGCAAAATTCTTGCTTAGATTTTAGTCATAAATCATAGTCATTCCGCATTCCCATGGAATTATCATATATCATGAATCAAAGTCATCCCATGTTTTCCTCGGATTTAGCATATCATAAACCATCGTCGCCCCATGTTCTCCCAGGGTTAAATTATCCTAGATTACAATATCATGCTATCATGCATCATTGACTACATTAGCACATTGCCTCCTATTTGGATGTTGCCTATAAATCATCTAGTATCGTCTAGTATCTCCTCATAAGTAAGCCCAATCGAACTAAGGAAATGGCCTATTCATTAATCACTATCTAATCAAAAGGCACTATTATCCTAAGGTTTATTTTTTGATCTCTCCGGATCACATATATCAGATTAAATCCACACACACTTCAGTGAGGGGACCCAATATCCAAGCGAGTCCATCCACTCATCTCTAGTAAGGGGACTCACTATCCAAGCACACCCATCTGCTTGCTCTTCGATGAGGGGCTTGCTATCTTGTATGAGTCCATCCGCTCGCTTTCTGGCGAGGGGACTTGCACTTCATTGTTCATTGCCCTATCTCTCAAATCAGGGGAACCAAGTCCTATTAGTTTATGTTCGGGTTTAAGGGGTAACTACATTCTAGTATCAGTATAAATTATCAAGTTCGAATGACTTCCTAATCCAAACATCTATCGGTTACTTATTCGCAAAGTTCTAATCAGGAGCAGCAAGCAAAAATCAAAATATCTAATCCAATCAATAATTAATCTCAGACCTAGACTCAAAGCGTACCTAGGGACCGATTGGGATCCCGTACACAGGTAAGTGGTTGATAGTAATCCTTCAATGTTTATTTAAAACAAAAGCAAAGTGCATAAATTAAACCCGACTCCAATCCATCCTGATCAAGGGATAATCATTCTTGGCCCAAATTCCTAGCTGAATCCTGATATATTCGCCATGGATGGTGATCGCTCTAGTTGCACCACTATGGTTTGATTCCTTACATACTGCTACAATCAGTTGCTCCGAACTAGCTCCTCAATCAGGTCCATAAATGTCTGTATTCGTTCGTTTTGTGCCCACCTAGCTCATGAAATAGGGATTATTTTTTAGAATTCTTTTACCAACATATGGGTTCTCTGCTTGCAAGTTTTTTTGGGGAATTCGTTCCCTTCTATCCAAGTATATCCTCTTCGATGTCTCCGTAAGTTCAGTGTCGGATGAAAACTTTAGCTTCTTCCTTTGTCGCTTCGGTCCTCTATAGTTCTCTTTTTATCCTTTCCATGACCCATTCTGGATGATCCTCCATCATCCACAGCATTCACATCGGCTTCATTTGCTTTGCCATCCTCTTGGTGCAAGAATCTCTTAACTTGGTAATAGAAATTTGCCAGATCCATGAGCAGATCCCTCTCCAGAGTAATCTTAAAATCGGTTTTACTTGCAAATCCTAAAACAACCGCTAAGAATTATCGATAGGTATGGCTTCTGTACCGCAATGGCTGCTGCATTGAACCTAGTTAGATAGCTCCATAGGATCTCCCAGGCCCTCTGATTGACACTTGAAAACATTGTTATATTCTTTGGTCTTGTGATATTGACTCTAAACTGCTTCATGAATCTATCTACCAATTGGGTCCATGCGTTGATGGACCCATTCTCTAGTTGCCAAAACCACATCGTCTCTAAATCAGTTAAGTATAATCGAAAGCAGACCCATTTCCTCCTTTGAAGACCCAACACTCTCATATGCTGGATATATCTTATCAAATGAACAGTTGAATCCGTCCTTTCGTTATACATTTCCAGAGTTGATGGTTTAAAATCAGGTGGGTTCCTGGCATATTGGATGTTTAGGGTGAACGAATTCCTATTCGCATCCTCCAAACTCTGATCGAGGGGTCCATCTCTCAATACTTGTCTTATGATATTAACCATCATGGCATTATCCTTCCATAGAAATCTCTATCACTCCACATGCCCTTGCCTCAGATTCTCATCCCGCCCTCAATTGCTACGAGGAGTTCCTAGTCCTTGTGGTTGTACATTTACATTCTGGTCTGCATTTCTGACTCCAGCATTGCCCAATCTCGGTATCCTAGTGTAACAACCCACTTTTCCATACAGTTTAAGCTGACAATAAACCACACATGTCCATCCCAAATTGAATGGAAAGGCGAATAGTTAGGGAAAAGAAAGAAGAAAGAAGACAAGATGAAACAAAACAACACAGAATCTCATAGCGGAACGAATAATCTATAATAGATAACAAATCTTTACACAAAAACGAAATTGTAATATATGTATATACAGACATCATTTTGAGTACACTAACTTATTTTAGCCCAGACAGTTATAACAACCTGTCCTCATAATTGCTGAATAATATACAATAATGAATGCAGCAGAAAAATAACCATTTACGCGAATACGTCTCTGGACCCCAGCTTTCCTCCTGAAGCTCCAACCCTCCAGCTAAACCTGGAAATATGCTCGGTCTGACCCGAGCATTTTAGGAAAACAACGCCCGGGTCAGTCTGGTAAAACCAGTGTGAGAAACACAATCAAATGGATTCTTAACATTTAAATAAACCCTTTGGAAACAATGGTATTTCGTAAGACCACGCCAGACATAAACACGGATGGGTTTTTACCTTACGATAACCAAAACCTTTTTATAGAAAATCCAGTGATATTATGATAATGTCTAAGGGGCAAATAATAATAATCAAGTAGTTGTGATGCTCGTGAGTGTACATCA
The DNA here is from genome assembly GCA_030737815.1 of Allium fistulosum. Taxonomy (NCBI): domain Eukaryota; kingdom Viridiplantae; phylum Streptophyta; class Magnoliopsida; order Asparagales; family Amaryllidaceae; genus Allium; species Allium fistulosum. The sequence goes on along the minus strand of CM060906.1, from coordinate 581,023,420 downwards.
CAACTATACTAGGTATATAATCGAAAATCGATAAAGCACGTTCACTAATTGTTTAGGATTTCCATGGAGGTTCCCTCATTACTTTGAGGAACGGTCCTTCTACACAAGGATCAGAGATATCCTTTCGAAGCAGCATACATCCCTAGCGATGTAACATAGGAAAAACATAACTGGTCTCGCTAAGACCGAGTGCATCGCCTCATTCATGCATAACAACTGCAGGTTACGTCTAGGTGGAGTCGACTACACCTTATGGGTTTTCCAACCCTACTGGCCATGCCTCCTATCTCTGGATTTAGTCATTCCCGCTTATGAGGCTACGTCCGGCATTCCAGCTCACTTACCGCCATCAAAATAGATCACGGAATCCCACATGGATTCCAATACCCCAACGGATCTCGGAATCACACATGGATTCCCTCATCTTAAATAGATCTTGGAATCACACATGGATTCCCATACCCCAACAGGTCTCAGAATCACACATGGATTCCAACATCTCAATATATCACGAATCTCCTCCATAGAACCGTATATGGTTTTCAGAGTGGTTACGGGTTTGAGTCATCTCTTACGAGTACGCTCTTCCATTTCCCGGGTGCTCCACCAAACCAAACGTAAATTTCCGGAATACTCAATACCGATTCTTTAGGAAATAATCAGATAATACATAAGAGCGGGGATCACCCCCTAACTATTTAAGTGGATGGATCTCCTTATCATTTGTCCTAGAAGAACATAACGAGTTTATATGTACAGTATAGCACCATCGATGGTAACTATACCATATAATCCCTGTGTTTCCCCATGATATTTCCAGAGTTAAAATCCTTCGGTGTTAAGTAGGGAATATTTCCCTACCACCAAAATTAAGAAGGATTACATATTTAGGCCAAGATTTGATAGTCGGTTATTCAACTATCAAATAAACAAATATTCCAAACAAATATTATATTCCCCATGGAAATCACTAAGCCTCTTAAATTAATCTTTCATTAATTTAAAATCACATTTCAAATACTTGGAAATCACCTCCATATACTTATCTCCACAGGATAAGTATATTCACAAACCACTATATTTTCAATACTTAGAAAATATAACCATATACTTATCTCAATGGTATAAGTATATTCACAAACCATTTCACTTCAAAACTAAGAACGTGAAAACTCTTAAAAATAAATTTTTGAAAGTATCGTTCAATATCAATCATGGATCGCAATTTACTCAATGGTTGGGTCGCTATCCCAGCGAATCCATAGTAAATTGTAGGCAATCCCTGCCCCTCGAATTACGCCACGAATATCAATAATCTATTTCCAAATTTCTTTATCTTATAAATATTTCCAAACCTATTTATAAAGCTTCTTTATAAATCTCCAATCTATTTATAAACATTCTTTATAAATTTCAAAACTCCATTTATAAAACTTCTCCTTTTCAAATCCTTAAAACTCATTTATAAATTCTTTTATAAATATCCAAAACCATTTATAAAACTCTTTCCATATTTTAACAAACCTCTTTAATAAACTCCTTAAGTCAATAAGGTTCCCATGATAAACCATACCTTATTTAAAATAACTTAAAATGATAAGTTATTATTTAAACATCCTTCTTTTTCCTTTAATTTAAATCCCATTTAATATAATAACTTAAAATCTCATTAATAATATATTAAATTAATTTTAAAATACTATTATTGTATTAATAAGTTAACTTCAAAACAATATTGAGTTAATAATTAATCAACTTTAAAACATTATTAAAACAGTAATTACTTAACCTTAAACTAATATAAATATAAAAATTAATTATCCTTTAAATATAATTAAGTAACTTAAATCAATATAATTAATTAACTTTAATTAAAAATTAAAGTATTGATAATCATTTAAATAATTAATTAAAATATAATAAAAACATTTCTAAACCATAACTAAATAACTTTTAAATAGTAATTAAGCATTCTTAAATAACATTAAGGAATAACTTTTAAGAATTATATTAATAAATAATTAACTTTAAATCATTGTTAAAACAATTATAAATTATCTTTAAACCGTTATTAATAAATAATTATTACTTTTTAAATCTAATTACTAAATGATAATTATTATTAAAATAACTTTCAAACCAGATTTTTAATTTTTAAAATTGAAGGAGGCTTAACGATCACCATGGTACTTAAATAAGTTACCATATTATTCCATTTAACTTTTTAAGTTACTAAAAGATATTTACATAATCCACGATTAATTGCCAAATTAATTTAATTAGCGGAACGGTGTTTTATTCTGCTAAACTAATGTCCAATTACCGTATTCAATCCAATTTAACATAACAGTAATTTATTTGGCCAAATAAACACCAATATTCAAGGTATATAAAATTAAACGACGTTATTATTTAAAATAACGTAATTTAAACCCGATACGTTTTTAATATGTCATAGTTTATCAAATATATAAACAAATTACACTATAACGTCATACTCATCAACACGAGTACAATGCAAAATTCCACGGATCAAACGGATTTAATATGGACGAGATGTGGGTTTTCAAAGTTTTAAACATTTTAAGCTTAACCAATTTAAATTAAATAATAACTCCTCACCTAATTCAAAATCAAGGCCCAATAGCCCACATACAAAACTAATCAAACTGTTGTTTACTTAACCAAGCTAAAATAATAATTCTTAAAAAACATTAAACTAAATAATTAACTAAATATATAAGTTACCATTTCTCACCTAAACGGGCCGAGCCCATCGTGCAAACCAACCCGCATCGAACACTACAGCTCCTTCTTCCTCCCCCATTTCTTCTCTTATGCCATTTTCGAATCCCAGGCAACACAATGACGTGCACATGGTGTACATGCACGAGAGAATTAAGCCCCTATCAACTTGCCGAGACCACCAACACATCACTCTTCCGATGATCGTCACCATGGCACTACCGCCATCTCCCCTAGAGCCACCAATCAAAAAGCGACCGAATCCAAAATGCGACCACCTATTACTGCCTACCATAGACACGCGACATCTTTAATCACCGAACTTCACCAAAATAACACCTCCGACTCGCCTATCCACGAGAAGCACCACCATGGCCTCGGATCCCTCTAACTCCGCTTATAAATTCACTTAACCCAAACCCTAATTTTTAACGAACGTCGATCCTTGGCACGAAACTCCGCTGAAACTTCCCTAAAAAATTTATGCCTCCAACGACGCCTACGTCGTCGATCAATTCTTCCCTGATTGAGAGAAATTGATTTTTAAAGTTTTTGAACAAAAATTACCCTTTTCTGATATAGGAGGATTTCTCGATCGATATTGGACGAAATCAAGCGCCGTCAATTTCTAAAAAACTAGATTCAATGACAAACAAATTTTTAGTTGACAGTTTTTGTTAGTATCGAATAGATTGGAGGAATTTGATTTTTGAAGTAAGGAAAGGGATTTATTTTCACGATTTTGAAACTTTATAGAGGAAGTAGTAAAAATGGAGAAGGAGAAACTCTGCCTTCTTGAGCATATATATATCTATATACATGCTTATATGATCACACCCTTCAGTACCAAGATCAAATCAAAGATCCACATTGATAGAGGCAAGGAGGCGCAGCCAAACAAAGGGAGACAAAGGTGAGATAATATGGTGGCTGTGGAAAAGTTATGTACTATGTGTACGTATATATATGTTTTGAAATTGAATAGGTTACGGCGTTCGGCTACCCTACATCACATCCGCGTCCAAGATATGAATGATAGAAAATAATGTACTATTGTGTATAACAATGTTGCACGATCACAAACTAAAAATAAAATAGACAAGTTATTAAATTTTATGAAGTCTCAAAATGCCATCATTTGCTATAAAATACGTCAAACGAAAATTTTCTATTTTTCCAAATTAATATGGAAAAATTCTAAAAATTAAACTAAAAATACGTCATCAAAAATTAAATCTAAGATTTGAAACACAGATTTTATATAATTTAATTCAAATCTGAATATTTGAACAAATTAAATATTCAAATTCGAAGACCCAAAAATACGGTTGTTACACTCAGCTTGCTTGAAGTTCAAATTAGTCATGCCCCATGTCCAATCATGTCGGTACCGACAAGATTTGCTATGGAAGAACGACTCTAGTTTTTTCTACTCCGACTCCTTATGTATCTACTCTGTTTTTTGGCCTCTGATTTTGAATTCTAGTTGCTTTGGTTGTTCTTTTCTGCTCCATTCTTTTGAAAAATCCGTCCATTATTTCTTCTTGTTGATCCATCGATCTCTCTTGCATTCTTTCCATCTTCTCTTTTATCATATATATAGAAGGTAGGTTGAGCCTAATTACACCTCCTGGTTCCCCTATGCTCTGGTTGACTTCGTCCAGCAATAACTCTTGTAGTAGACCTTTTCATCCTCTCCAAATCAAGCTTCAAGCTCCCAAATCCAAACCTTTCTCAATAAAAGCACCAAAAATGTTATGCCAAAAATCGACACAACACCCTAAACTAGATAGAGAAAAGTAGATCTAATGAAATCAACAAGAAAGCAATAAAAACAAAAAATTATAATGGTTTGCTGAATACTCCAGCTATGTCCACTTTAATCCTTGTTATCGATTGTTTTCTCTCTGGAAAACAATGATTATAATTAAATTCGACCACAATCTCATGGATCTCAAATTTTCTAGAGGTTCTTCAGAGTTAAAAGAAGGAGAAAGTAGGTTTTAGACCTAAAGTCCAAAAGTTCCCCTCTAGTTGAAGGTTGCTAGGTATTTATAGGAGATTCCATGCACAAATCTCGCTATCTAGGTTTGAATGCGTCTAAATCTCTAAGATTTGAAAACCCACCATAAAGAGCAGATCGCTCCACATTAGTATCAAGAAGTAAATGATGTTGGTACCGACATGAATTCATGTCGGCAACAACATGAATTCATGTCGGCAACAACATGAATTTGGGCATCCGAAGTATATTTTTCCTCTATGCCTAAGCTTTTTTCCTTCATGCATTGCCAATCCAAGTCCCAAAATCATGTTGGTACTCACCAAATCATGTCGGTACCGACATTAGTCCGTTGTCCGAAAGTTCATCAAACTTCCTGAATTCCTTCATATCATCATTCTTGATAGTTCCTACATCAAGTCGACGTAAATCATGTTGGTGCAAATCATGGTGGTACCAACATAAATCATGTCGGTACCAACCTAATTTTCATTTCTAAACTTAGCCAAATCTTTGATGTCTTCAATCTTGACATCTTCCAAGCTCCTAGATTCATTCCTTTATCAATTTGCAGTCTATTTCATATATCTAAGTCTATTTAGATACTATCGAAAATTTGCCGATAACAGTGTCTTTGATTCGACATTTCGGGTAACGTTACGTCATGCAAGTTGCATTTGGCTTGGGAAGTTATAGGTACCAGGCAAGTAGGTTATCATCTTATAGTATGCATTCTATGATGGTTTTTCTAAAGTATCGATGCTTGAGTTGTCGTCGCAACTACAAGTACATTGTATGGGGATGATGTGAGATGTGTTTTATTTCGTGTTCACGAGGCTAGGATGTCATCCATTTTAAATGTTCCTAAATGAATATCTAGGCACAACACTATTTAATTATTGAACATAATGTATATTAGATTAACAAGGAAAGTCGTTATCCCATCTTGGGTTGTCTCAGCCATAAAACAGTAGTAGTAAAATGGTGGGAAGTTATGTTTGGGAAAGATCATGTTAGTGGGATTACAAGAAAGAATGGTAAAACTTGGAAGCTCAAGTTGCTAAAGATATCCTAGATGAAGTTGAAGTTAATAAGATTGCATAAGGAACAATTAAATCTTGGAATCTGGAGAGTTAAGAAAAAGGCATCATTGTTCGCATGCATTGAGAATGCGAAGGTGATTTTCTTGGAAAATAAAGTTTGGAAGTTTGGGTAAGATTTTGAGAAGAAGATAGTAGGATTCTTTTCAATCATCCCCAGATTGGAAGGCGACTATTTATTTAAGCAAACTATCTTGAAATACCAAATTAGGGTACATAGTTTGCATTGTATAACAGTTGCACGTGAACAATGTATCACCTAATCAAATACATTTAATGCTAAAATAATTTTACATTAGAATTTCATTTAAATTTAGGACTTCACTTAGACATAGGATTTTTATTGCTTGGAATAGATGAATAGATCAGGGTTACCCTACTTAAATACTTGAATACCTACTTGCTTGTACAATGTAGAACTTATGATAAAATTCCTATCGATCATAACAGCGATACCTAGGTATCATGATTGTTGAAGGATTGGAGAAGCAATATCATAAGTGAAATGGTAAAGCATAAGTTGAATCGAAATTGGAAAAGAAGTTATGTTATTTTCACCAATTTAAGAGACCACCCATGACGACCCGCACTCGGCACCTTCTAAATCCGACACCAAACCATGCGTGTCCAACCCAAAGCACACCGATTGTAGATTATCGAGAGAAAGAAAAGAGAGGGTGAGAAGAAAGAGAGAAGAAAGAAGAAGAGAAAAGAAGAAGAAGAGAGAAGCATAAACAAAACAATACAGAATCTCACATCTCAGTGGAATAACTTATAATATAGATCAATAATCTTTACAAAGTGAAACTGTAATATACATAAATCAATATTAGAGTACACAACAAGTAATCATCAACTTGGACAATTATAATAACCTGTCCTCACAAATGCTGATAATTTACAATAACAACAATGCAAAAGCAGCGGAAAAATAAACAGATACGTGTATACGACATGAAGATCTCCAGCTCGCCTACTGAAGCTCCAAAAGCACCAAATTTGAACCTATAAATATACTCAGTCTGACCCAAGCATTGAAAGGGAAGAACGCCCTGATCAGTCTGGTAAACCAGTGTGAGAAAAGCACACCTCAACTGAATTTTAAAGTTAAACTTTTCCTTTATCAAACAAAAGGTATCTCGTAAGACCGCGTCGTAAATAAATACCGTCAAGGTTTTTGCCTTACGATAACCAAAACATTTCATATCAAATTCTCTTATATTATAATAGTGTCTATTATACAAATAATAATCAACATAGCTGAAATTGTTACCATTATTAAATTCCAGCAATACCAGGCTCTACAAACAAAACGGCAGGCACATATTGGATTTTGGATTCCATACAAATGACTAGGTAAAGGGATTACCTTTCCAAAACTCGGTACACCTCTAGAGGGATGTACTAGGGTCCAGATACTGGGAACCTAAACCAACACAAGACCGGCCTACCCATCCCCAGATAGTACCGAATATGTCATCACTCCGGTCGTTACCGACCTAAAATCTATGGCCACAAGCATACATCAACAATAATCAGATACAAGACGTCATAGTGTGTAAAGATATATCTAGAAGAGTGATGACATCTCCTAATGGGAGCGATCCATTTTAGCCTTGCTACTTCTATCCCCGTTTTAGTCATTTTTCAGGGAGTGAGGCCAAAAGAGGTATCGATTACCTTTCACATATCACATTATCTTTGAATGCCACATTGCCATTTCCGTTGACTACTAACTGCCTTCCACAAAAATACAACCCTTGAGCTCGTATATCTCAAGGAAGGGTGTTAAGCTAAGAGAAGTTGCCTTCTCCGCCACCAGACAAATGTACGTTTGTAAAAACCAATGTATGTAATCATAGAAATGCAATGTCGGACACTCGTCCATACAAGTTGTCCAGGAACAGGATAAACCGAAGGTACTCTCCTACCACATCCTATCGGATTAGTAGCAACAACCCTTGCATTGGATATTTCGTAACGAAGAGACTACTGCTACTAGATATATATTGGGATTTTAACGCCAAACGATCAACAAGTAGTCCTTCACTATGAAAATCCTAAATATCAATATCATCGACCAACCTGCACAATCGTCGTATAAATGTTGGTCCGAAGTGGTTTTAAGATAAATCCGATCCCGGTCTCTCCGCACCAACAACGCAAAAGCGTTTCTCAACCTCAAACAGAAACTAAGTCTCATAGACTTATCATATCTCTAACTTTCAACTTGCTATCCTTCGGCCATGAAGGAAGCTCGATAGATTGGAGTAATCACTCCGCACTATACGAATCAACATGCTCAACACAAACGATAATCAAGCTTACACAGTCAATTACGTACTAAGTGTACGACTAATTAGTTTTTACATCAAGTTGAGAAACTAAAATGGCCAAATTTGATAGTCGGTTATTTAACTATCGAAGCAACAAACAAAATCTAGCACATAAGTAACCACTGGGCCTGATTTTATTAATCGTTTATTAATCAAACCACTTTCCAATTATTCACTTCAAAATAAAATTTTTTAAAAGGATAATATTTCAAACCATTTCACTTGTTGGATATTTGGAAAACATTTTCATATACTTATTTTAATAATAAGTAAATTCACAACTTATTTTATTTTCGAACCATTGAACTCCATTTTATAATATCATTTTCCAAAACATCCATTTTATTTAAAGGGTATTTCACTGTCCAAAATCGTGAATAAAATTCTCTTACCAATTTCATTACTTCTACACATTTAATTTAAAGGATTATTCGCTGTCCAAAATCATGAATATAATTCCTTTAATAAACTTTCATATTTAACTTATCAAATTAAATTGATTTCAGATTTATAAAACAATGTTTATAAATTCCATTTATATTTTATAAACTTCCGTATACAAAATTCCTTTACTAACAAATTCCATTTATATCTCATTTATAAGTCAAAATCCAATTATAAGTTAATTACTTATAAATCTCTTATTTACAAATTCATTCCTTTCAAATCTTATTATTTATGAAATCCATTATAAATTCATTTCTAAATTTCAATTGCAAATCTATATATAAATTTGATTACAAATCCATTTCTTATGTTTATAAAACACCGTTTATAATTCCACTACATTTATTTATAAAATATCAATTTTATAAATCTTATATATAAACCATTTATAATAAGTTCAAAAATCTTGATTTAACTTATTTTACAAAATAGTTAACTTCGTATTTCAAAAATCATATTTTTATTCCATTTAAATAAACTTCTTCTTTTAATAATTTACAACTCATTATTAAAACTTCTATAACTTCAAAAATCACTTAAACAGCCTTTTTAAATCAAAATCATTATTTAGTATTTTAGATTCCAGAAATAGGCCCAATGCTATAAAAGCGCTAAAAAGGGAATTCACATCAATCATATCAATCATGGCATCCAAACATCATATATCACATGATAATAGCATATATAACAATATCTGTAAATAAAAATCAACACTGGTGAGGAATCCAGTTGGATCCCTCCAACCTGTCACCTGCAACAAATATACATATGAGAAAATATGTACAATGTCTGCTTCGAGGCAGACGCGCGTACATCATCCGCTCATACACGGGAACGTATAGGGTCTCATCCACTAAAATATGCGGGAATATATAGAAACCAATCAATATATATATATATATATATAATATCATATATCACCCAAACAATCATCAATGATCATAAATAAATTTATTCTCACTTATATAAAAATATAAGCGAGTCAGAAAGAGTGAGTTGTATTCACTTTGATTGCATTCGTCGTAATAGCGATTTATTCCGATTAAAATTAAACGAGCATTTAGTTTTAACCAAAGTTTTCAATAGCTCCAAATCCATCCAAACTATCTCCATAATGTAGTGCTCGTGAATAAGAACCCAACGCAATTCGTTTCGTGCGAAATGGACCTCGTATGACAAAGATATGAATTTTATAAGATCACACGAATTTATAAAATTAAATTTACAATTCTTTTTCTAAAACTACGTAAATCACGGCCGTTCATTTGAATGGAGAGATCCAGGCCATGTTTTGTTTCCTCTTCCTCACGCGTTCGTACGCGAGAAACCCATCAGCTCACGTTTATTTCGATCGACTTTGCTCCTCCTTCTTCGCCTCGAACATGATCAGGGACTGCCATTCCAAGCGCCTACAAGAGCTCCACCCCCCCGGCCACAGGCCGACCAAGCTTGGCTCTAGCATAATCTCGAAAATCATGCTTGAAGGCGAGGACTTCACGGCCAGAATTCTGCCGATCCACCACACCAAATCCCATCACAGCCGTTGGATCTCTAGAGCTCGACATGCTCTACGTTTTTCATTTAGAGGTCAAAGCTTGATATTGAGTGGATGAGATCGGAGGGAGGAAAGTCGACGCGATTCTGGCCATTCGTTTGAAAACGGCGGCTGTGACCTATTAGGGTTAGGGTTTTGGTATGGGGGTCCTTATATAGGCACGTTTTAAAACACTATTCATCCGAATATTTTTTGAACTCCAAACATGACGTGCTGCCAGGCGTTTATAATGTTTTACCCCTATTCCGAACACAATGGAATATATATCGGGAGCCAATTCCATCATATTTGGAAGATAAGTTTTCGAATTGAACTATTTTAATTAAAATTTACTTAAATAAATTTCTACGCGTTTCAGCTTCGCACGACCAAACCGTAAGTTGATTGACACAAAATTTGAAATCTTATAATAATTCACTATTACGGATCCAATGAAACTGGTTTCGTCGAAATCCGAGACAGTGTCAAAAATGACTATTTTTACATGTTAATTAAATATTAAAATTTTCAATTTCTATAAATTAACTTTTAATCCAGTTTAAAAGTTTACTATCTCTATTCTAATTTAAATAGAATTTAAAAAATCATTTTCATTCATATTAAATTCAAAATCCAATTATATCTAAAATTTCAAATATTAAAATAACAATTTAATTATCCAAATAAGTAACTATATTTGAAATATAAGTTATTCAACTTATAAAATTTACTTTTAAATATTTAAAATCAATTAAATATTCCAAATTCAAACGACTGGAAAACTGGGTCGTTACACCACCAGATTTTGATGCTCTTAAGTAAAAAAGAAGAATGGTAAGAGATTCAGATCATTTAATGCTAGGTGAGACACCGCCTACTCTTGAGTTGTCTTACCTTAGTATCCAGAAGATGAAGTGATCGATATGCTACTAGGATGATTTAAGGTATTGTGTATGTGCACTGAGGGTTGCATAAGGCAATGTTTCCATTTGTGCATACTTATGATCAAGTCATCAGTTATGGTGCATGTCGACATCATTTATTTGAACTGGTGGCAAGGATTGTAGAAGTTTACCTATGCATGTACAGTTGTAGTTATTTGGATTGAGTCTCCATGCCAGTAGTAAAGTTGAAAATTTAAGGTTGAAAGAACGAGCCAGTTGAGAGTATTTGTGAGCCTAGGGAGAAAATCCGCCTACCCATTCATAGCACCTTTTTGGTACATTTTCATTTAAGTTAGTATAATTACTTGCATACATAGTATTTAACTTAGCGTATCCCATAGGTAGGAGTGTATGGATGCTATTCATGGTTGTGAATGTGTCAATAGGACATGTATTAGATGATGGTTTCCAATGGATGTATTCTATTAGTTAGTATCGCATATATGGGTTGATATGTTCATGTTAGACTATGGCACACAATCACCTTATACATTTTATTTTATCAGTTATATGCATAATGGTTGTCACATTTTGCATACGTATTGGATGGTTGCTCATCTATATAGAGTTGCAAGTATATAGGGTGTTGCTTGCATTTTGGATACATGGCATAAGCACTTGCATTTCAAGAAGTTGATTAGCTCATGAGACCGCTTAATTTTATACTACCTACATGTTTATATGCATTCCATATCTATATGTACATGTTGTATTAGAAATTTGAAACTAAAGACAATGTTTGCAGATGATTGATGGTTAAGTTGATGGTTGTAGATGTTGGTTGCATGAGTGGGTTTAATTTTACAATTTCCTGGAATTTCAAGGACAAAATTCTTTTAGGGGGGTGAATAGAACATATATTTTTAATAAAAATAAATAATTAATTAAAAAGGACATTTTTGTAATTTTACAAAAGGCTGAAAAAATTGAATTTTTACAAATGAAAGAATTTGGAAAATTTTGACATTTCAGTTGCATCAAATAGATTTTCTAACCCAAATTCATATATAAAATGTTAGAAATAGATACTATGTGAAGAAGATACATAATGTTTACCATAACTCGCATATCGGGTTTTGCACCTATTTTGAAATTAGGTTTAGAAATTAATTACAAGAATAAATCAAAAATTGTTTATTAAATAATTGAATATGTTTGAATTGCCTTAAAAAGAGTACAATTGTTTTAATGTGCATTAAAAGAAAATGAGGAAAGATATTTACATGCATAGAGGAAAAGCATTAATTACCATGTTAATGGAATTTATTGTTATAACTAATGAAAGTATATGTTACATATATTAGCAAGGGAATGTAACAATATATTTATGAAGAAAAGAATGCGTTTAATGTTACATATTTTGAAAAGTGAAGACAACTATATATGCATGGAAAGAAAGCGTTTTTTAAACGAAATGAAGGTATGCTATCCGAGCTTCACCAAGCAGCCTCCATCCTCCAATCCATTCAATTCCATCCCTTGCCAGATAAGTTCATCTGGGCCCTAAATCCCACAGCTGGCTTCTCCGTCGCCTCCTGCTATGCTCACCTAAACAACCCTGGATGCCTCTTCAACTTCCCCAGACTTTGGATATGTCAGCTCCAACCTCGCATCGCTTTCTTCCAATGGTGCCTTATCCATGGCCGCATCAACACCAGAGACAAACTCATTCGTAATAACATCACGGTGGACCCAAACTGTGCCTTATGCTCTAACGCAACCGAAAGTATCCAACATCTATTCATAGAATGTGATTTTTCTTTTAGGGTTTGGGTTGCAACGTCCGTTCACATACTCGGCTATATCCCAACAATCACTTCATTTTTCGAATATTGGCAGCATAACCCCCCCAACAAGCACTTAGATCCCTTTGTGGCTATATTCAGTTGGTGCATTTGGGCCGAGCGAAATGCACAAGTGTTCAGTAGGCCCAAATCTCACTTCGATGGAACGTGCAGGCATATTATTTACTATTTCTCATCTTTATCAGGCCATAGTTTCTCAGCTCCATTCAGGCTTAGACTGCCATTCTCCAGATCATCGCTAACTGAATCGGCAAGCAGCTCTTGCGCAACTCCTACCAGAAGGCAACGTGGACACCACCGCTGAACATTCTGCAGTACTTATCTACTTTATATACCGATATATGTATTAAGCTGTTATGTATCTATGACTCTGCTATGTAGTTGACTGTATGTGTGACTGTTGTGCAGTCTTCTCCCATTTTGGCCAGCGATCAGGCTTGTTGATCGTACTATTTACTTATTATTATGCTATATAACCGGCTGTGTAGTGACACGCTACACAACCGTCTTGCTCTAAAAAAATTAGTAAGGAATATGGGGTGAATCCAATTTTTTTGAACTTGAAAAGGTTAATACTAATCAATTACAAATCGGTTGTGAGATAACCGATAAAGAATAAGGTTCCTAACTGATGTATATAAATATACACACATATATACATGTACGATTTAATATTAATGCATGGTCCTTATAATAGACAATAGTAATAATAAATGTGTAGAATATCAACAAATAATATATACTAATTCAAATTATCATAAATGGTAATTATTTGAATCATAATTAATGACATTAATTGGGAGAATATAAACGTTATCTTCTTTAAGGAAATAAAAGGAAAATAATTTTGCATGTTTGTAAGGATAAGTAATGTATGAATAAATATATACATTTTCTTAGACCTGGACTTCAATATAAATATATAGTCAAACCTCACTTCTCTTTATTGTTAACTCTAGCCGTCGCCTCTCAAAGTCTATACGTACTTTTCTTCTTCCTTCTCCTCAAAACTTCTCAAATATAAAAACTTTCTATTCTCTCCTCTAAATTTTCTTAATCAAAATCAAAGTGAAACATATCAAATTAAAGAAGAGAGAGAGAATCAAACTAGAAAAGAAAAGGAGAAGTAAGGGCGAACAAAACAAGGCTTGGAGGTCTAGGAAATAAAATTTGCAAAGATTAAAGAAGAGTGAAAGTTCTGAAAAATGAGTGGATCTATACGATGTGTTATGTTGTGAAACAAATAACTAAATTTGTCTTATACGTCTACCTAAATTAAAAGGTACGAATTTTGAATTTGAATTGATAGTTTACATTAAAAATTTATACGAATAGGAATTGTGGAGAAAACCTTAGGTGATAATATAATAATATAATTATTGTAACATGGGAGGGTAAACTATTGTAATTCACTTCTAAATATGTAGATGTGATTTAGGTAATGGAACTAAACCAAAAAAAATTGATCTATGTATGTATTCCCTCTATCACCTAGATTTGATTATATCCCTTTTGAATAGGCTTGAATACACGGAACCAAATGGGTGAATATGCATATACAATCAAATAGAAAAACTAGTAAGTATAAATAAGATTGAAATTATTCAAAATATTTGTTAAATTTTTTACCTTTCAACTACACACAAGTCCATAACAATTATGAATAGATAAATAAGAATAAGTAAAGAAAATTGTAACGACCCGCCTTTTCGACCTTCAGAAGTCGACACTAATATATCCACGGTATTCATGTGCCAAACATCCGAGTGCCGGAAAGACAGATTGTTTGGAAAAAAGAAAGAAAAGATAGAATATAATCTCACATCGTAATGAGTAATCTATAATATACCCATGTAAGAAATTGGAAATTTGTAACTTGTAAATCAAAAGATATGAAAAATTTAGAAGATGTAATTGTTGAACATTTTGTTAACTAAATTGAATAAGATAAATTTGTATAACACTCAATTACATCCTTAAAACATATATATAACTTACCAGAAATGTTTAAAAAGTTATAATGTTAAATAGGAATATGTAATAGAATATTATACAAGTAAAACTTAAGTAATGAAAGTGTTCAAATGGAATTATTTCTATAAATAAGAATTTTGATGTACAATGAATGTATAAACATAAGTTAATATGGTGAAATGCTTGTAATTAAATTAAATAGTAAAAAGTACATACTGTTTAAGTAAATGATTATAAACTCAAGAAAATGACTGAAATGATTTATTGATGAATATTAATATTAAAATGGATATCAAGGATTATAAGTAAATAATAAAATGTGAAATAAACTGCAATAAAATGTATGTAATACCTAAATAATGAATTCATTGGTTATTTTAAATATTGAATGTGAAATAATTTATGTAAGTATTGTATGAATAAATGAGAATTTAAAATAAATCTGAGGTTAATAATGTGAAAAGGAACCAATAGAGTAAACTTAAATAATATTTACAATTCATTGTTGTTTGGCTTATGGGATGTTTGAGAAAGGATATTTCAAATAGTTTAAGGTTGTATGAATATTCTACTAAGTAATTATCTAAGGTTGTTGAGCGTAGGGTACACTTGATAGTTTATTCATCACCCTTGAACGATGAAAAGTTTTTGAACTTGAACAGACCGTTAGTTTGATTGTTACTGATGTATGATTGATTCCTTTGTTGTATGTGATGGTTGTATTGTTTTGTTTGCATATGTTTGTGATTGATTTGCTTTTGTTACTAATTGAAACAACTAAATATTTCTCTTGTACATAATTCTCACTCTTTTGGATCATATAAGTGAAATGCAGGTTTATGAAAGCAATAGCTACTGCTTTTGGTTTCATAAATTAAGCGTTGTTTGCCCGACAAATAGGTATGTTTTTGGATTACGGTTTTATAGCGATATTTTATTGTTTTTCCCATGGTTTGGGATATTTTTGAAATATGATATATATTGTTACTATTGATATTATTATTTTTCCAGACCTATCCGTACAAAGGAGACTCTGCCGAAATTTCTCGTGAATTTAAGACTTAGAAATTTTTTGTGAAAGTGAAAATATTTTCAAACATTTTTAAAATGGTTTATAAGTGAAAATATTTCCAAACTTTTATCTAACTTTAATATGAAGATTTAGTTGTTTATAAATTGATATTTTATTTAAAATACTTAATTATGTAAATTAATTGTTTATAAATTAATTATTTGAATAGAATTATATTAAGCTTCTTAATTCCTTCTCGTACCTTTTCGAGGACGAAAAGTTTTGAGTGGGGGAGAGTGTAACGACCCGTAATTTTTGACAATTAAAAATATTAAATTAAATAAGATTTGGAAATTTAATGTTGAGAGAAAATTAAAATTTATGATTTATTAATGAGAAAAATAATTAGAATTTGATTTAATAATGTTGTTTGGAGGTTTTTGATGATTATTTTAATGTAATTTCAATTAATTGAAATAATTGTAAAGTTAAATTGGTTATAATCGTAAATAAGGAAGAAATTCAATGTTGTATTAAAAAGAGAAATTATATGCAATTAATTGAAATAGGTTAATATAGAATGGAACCAAATATTTGGTAAGTAATTTATCAACCTTTGTTGGTAAACGATAAGTTAATAGAGGTGAATTATTAATGTATAACAATTGTTTATTCACCATCTTAACCATCTTATTATTTAATCCATTTGAGATTAATTGGGAAATCAATGTGAAATTAATGTGATTAAATATTGCAGTTAATATGAATTAAGATGATAACTGTAAAATATGAATGTAATAAAATGTAAACTAATGTTAATTATATTCATAAGGTACTAATTGATTAAATAATAAGAGTAAAATCAAATAAAAGAATTTATCAGGATTTAAAATATAATTAACTAGTATTTTATTACAGTGTAATTAAACGCTGTAAATAGTCCAATATTTAATATTGGCTTTGTCATGAAAAAATTATTTTAAAAGATTATAAACTTCTATGTAATTTAGAATGATGTAATTGTTAATTATTAAATTTGAATTTAAAAGTGATTTAATCAATTTAATAATAATTTATTTAATTAACGTAAAAATTAGCCGTTTTGGCCACTGTCTCGGATTTTGACGAAACTAGTTTCATCGGATCCGTAACAATGAATTATTGTAAGATTTCAAGTTGTGTAGCGATCGGACTTATCGATTGATCATGCGAGCTCGAAACGCGTAGAAATCAATTTAATGAATTCAATTAAAATAATCTGATTTTGAAAGCTAACTTCTGTATACAATGGAATTTGGGTTTGAAACTAGTTCAATTGAGTTTAAAAATGTCGAAAACATATATTTTGATATATGGGATGACCTACTTTCGTTTCGGGAACGAAACGAGCTTTTCGGGCCGCCATGAATCTTTCATCACTATAAGCGCCATGCAAGAAGTTTTTTCTCGATTAGACCTCATATAAAGAAGTTATTGCTTTTATAAGATTTTGAGATTAATTAAATAATTAAACAACTTAATTACTTTATTAACCTTGAATTAGTTAATCAAATCCATTTTCCCCTTCGTTTAAACTCCCGCTCTGACTTCCTAATGCTCGCCACCATCATCGACCACTCAACCTCCCTTATCTCACTCTACACTTCTCGAAACTCAATTCCGACTTCGCCAACATTTCCAATGACGAAATCTCCATTCACTGGACACGCCAACGTCGAGGCCAACCCTCCACTTCCAATCACGACCAGTACAGTCCCATGTCGACCTGGCCTGATGATGCGACCACCCAAGAACCGCACCCCTCCAAATTCTGCACGTCGAAGCCCATAAGCAAGATAAACACCATACTACCCTCCGAATTAGCCTACGTTGCCTAGATCGAGTGAAAACCCAAACCTTAGTTAAAAAAATCTCGTTCATTCCCTGTGGAACCCCTCACCTTGATGTCGTACCCTCATGCATTCATGTCAAAGGTAGATTTCATCAATTAAAACCCGAAGACACAAGCTTTATTTTATTTTTTCATTTTTATTCATTTGTTTTTGGAATTTTAAATGGATCGGTCATTATTTCTTACTTTTCATTTACATGCACACGCGAAAAAGAAAGAGTGAGGGGGAGAGAAAGAAATGTACTGATGGGTACGAATTGTCTCAAGTTAATTTTAAAATTTAAGTTTTCTGGCATCTTGCTGCATATATTTCCATTATCGTATGAACCATGAATAGTAAAACAAAAATAGGGTCGCACTTAGAATAGTGACGCAACCCCAAAACAGAAATAATATATACTGGTTATTGAGTTTTGTAAAATCATAAAAACAATGTCATTTGCCGATAAATCATAAACGATAAGTTAAATATTTTCCAAATTAAAAATTATAAAAAATCAAATAAACTAAATTAAAAATACTTCAATAAAAATCAAGTCATTATACTCAAATTAAATTTCTGATTATTTATTCGAATTGTTTATTACTGTAAATAAATTTAAAAATTGAATTCACTATTATTATTTATAATTTTAAAGGATGTAAACAAGTCCAATAAATCCATAAAATTAATATTCAATTTAAAATCCCAATATGTTAATAACTATTCAAATATTTATTCACAATTCAAAGATTTTAAATAATCTCTAATCTAATTAAAGTTTTAAAGCTTTTAAACCAATATTTCAATAATTAAAATTAATTAAATATTCAAAATCCATGGACCAAAATTCTGGGTTATTGCAAAAAAACACCAAAAACGACAAAAATGCTCGGCTCAAAAGTCTGAAAATGTAATCAGATGTTTGAATTATTTTACAGTGGAAATAGAAAGGAATCGATTCATTTTTGACCTGATTCAAATGTTTAGATTTATTACCAGACGTATGAAATCAAAGTCAGACGTTTGAAAATTGGGTCAGACGTTTGACAATTTTGTCAGACGTCCGAATACCTTTAGCCAAATTTTTTCTATAGGAGTTCAGACGTTTAAATTTAAAATTTAGATTTCAGATTGACTGAAGCAAGCACAGGTCAAACCTTGACCTGATGTAGCCTAAGTAGGATTAATTAGGGAAAATTGTTCCCAGTTCCTCAACTTTTAAAAGTTCACATAACTGCATGGAGCAGTGAAATAGGCGGTATCAGTTTTACACTGGATGACGTACCAAGTTCCATACTTCATTGCGTGTGTAATATGGAACTCAATAAGGCGTTTGATTGTAGCGCAACTAGAATCTCTTATTGTTACTAAGGCACACCCAGTCACATGATTAAAATGTTGGGATAATTAGGAAGGGAGATAAAGACATCCACAATAGTAGGGCTACACGGCCAGGTAGTGACTGAACCTACAGGGAATTATTATAAGCAATTTCTTTAGCTTTTGGTTGAATGATAAAGAACGTAGGAAACGTTTACCATTGAGAAGGTGACTCGAATGCTTTAGTAGGTCATAAACCATCGAGTTCGTATACTCGACTCGTGCCGAGGCATTGCAACATTCTCTCAGTGTGTATGTGCAATTTAGATGGTTCGTTATTGAGAATGTTAACTCAATGTTGGTTAGGCAGTTATATATGAGGACTGTACACTAGGAATTGACCTAGAGTTATTTAGTTGTTGGTTGTTCAACCTTCAGGTGGAAACCTTCGTAAGTTGTTATTGATGTAAGTGTAGTAAGAATTCTGCCCTATGATTTTTATACACAAACACAAATGGACAGCTTTGGTTGTGTAGATTACAATTGTAATTTAATTATTTGCCAATACCATATCACCAATGATATGATTCATTCACCCGCCTTTGTCTGATCTCCTCCATTTCTTCCCCTTTATATCTACCACAAGTGGTCAGGTCAGTAGATGAAGCGATATGACAAGGTGCATGGAGGAGGTGACTTGGCACGTTGGAGATTTACTTTACTTATAGTTACTTCTCTATGTACTTTATATTATATTATTCCTATCAATCAGACTCTTATGTACTGTTATTTGGAGATATTGTTGTATGTACTACATTATGTCGAGACTATTATCTGATTAGTTTATTTACGTTACTTATATATTATTCTCTTTTGCTGTGAGCTCTGAAAGTGCAGAATGTTCTAAATTTATAATTGTCATTGTGTTATGGAAACCTTAAATACCTATGACTTTTACTTCTTAGCATGAAGTCAGTTCGAAATGCCATATTGGGCTTTGGATCGGTGTGTCTGATGATGAGGATAGTTATAAGTACTATTAATACATAGAATAGATAAGGTAAGATAGCTGCTCATATTTGTTGAGCTTTCCTCAAGGTATGTACATTATACTTCGGCCATCATGAAATGGTAGGTACGAGTGAATAATCCCTCATTATTTGTTGAGCTTTCCTCAAGGTAAAGATTAGATTAGGACAAAGACCACAAGGTTAGGAGTTATATATGATATAACTGATAAGGAGTTATCCATCATATATCTGACTGTTTGTGCCAAAAATGGGCACAAACACCCTATTATAAGTGAAAGCACCAATATCCAATATTTAGATCCAAAAAGAAAAGTATAGATTCATAGATCACAGAATAGATTGCAGAATAGTAAATGAACATGCTAGTTTTATAGTGATTCGGCAAACTTCGGCTTACGTCCACTCCAATAATCTTTTATTTATACTGTAAGATTACAAGTACAACTAGTTTTTGCCATGGAATATTAAAGGAGGAAGAGATAAGAAGTGATGAAGGAGAGCCAAAATAAGATCCAATTGGAAGAAGAAGAAGATCCCTTGTAATGAGCCAAGTCCACTGTATTTATAGGTGAAGACGTGCATGGATCGGGCTGAAATTTCTCCAGAATAACCTCTAGAGCCGTATGACCCGATCCACCAATTTTTAGATTGACCATGCACCATTGGAACAGTTAATGTCGACAGTTCATATTAGCTACAATAGGGGTGTGATCGCTTATGTGGGTCCTCCATGATGTTTTCTACTTACTCTTCAAATTTCATGCAATTCCGACTTACCATTTGTGAGATATTGCGTTTTCTGTAGAGTCGAGTTGAAAAATGGAAATATGGAAGATCATTCCATATTTTCTCCTTTTGGGGTGTGATCATTCTGGTGGGTCCACCATGATGTTAGCTGCTTGCTCTCCAAATTTCGTGTCATTCTGACTTGTCGTTTGTGAGATATCGCGTTTTCCGTGGAAATGGGATCGTTCATTTATCATTCAAGAATGATGTAGGACAATCATTTAAGATTCTCCAAATGATGTGAAATCGATATGGTAGGTTCCTTTACATAATATTTTACTATTCCCAAAAGTTTCATGTCATTCTGACTTTGTGTTAGTGAGATATTGATCGATCATCATTGATTTGAATTGTTTTATGAATCAATCCATATGGATCATAATCGATCGATCCAACTTCATCGTGGGGCCCAGCGATTGATGTTGTGGGTCCTTCATGGTGTAGTGTAGTTGTCCTTTAAATTTCATGTCAATTGCTTTGTAGATTTTGAGTTATAGAACGATCATCGTCGAAAATCGCCAAAACGGTCGTCAAAAACCCACTTCAGGGTTGACCCGAAGCGAGATCCAAAGTAATCGCCTTTCTGACTCAAAGTAGGTGCTGAAGATTCTGGCCCAGTGTTAAACTCAGGTAAAATTGAAATTTTCTCCAAGCGGACTTTATTCTGACTCCATGCACGAAAAACAATCGATGCCGATCATTTTTCTCCAAAACGATCTGTGCCGATCGTTTTTCTCCAAGCAATCTCCAAGTAAATATGCATCCAACTCCAAGCATGAACCAACACTTCAAATTTCCGTGACTCCAAGTAAACCATGCGC
Source organism: Allium fistulosum (assembly GCA_030737815.1). Taxonomy (NCBI): domain Eukaryota; kingdom Viridiplantae; phylum Streptophyta; class Magnoliopsida; order Asparagales; family Amaryllidaceae; genus Allium; species Allium fistulosum. Next base: position 581,001,689 of record CM060906.1, on the reverse strand, counting down.
TGACTCCAAGCAAGTAGCAAATTTTCCTAGGGCCGACTCCAAGCAAATTACCACCAATCCATTGATACTGATCCATCTTCTTTTGTCCATAACTTGAGCATACGAACTTCAATCGACTTGAAATTTGGATGTCCTTCCTTATCACTCCATACTAATCGCACTTTGATTAGACTAGATATTAGGGATCCGATCCGTTGCCTAGGTGAAGTGCCAATTCCATACTTAGCCCATTTTTTGAGTGTTGTCCATCTGAATCCATTCAACCATCGTTCATAGTTTCAACTGTAATCGATTTCCAATCCATCCATTTTAGCCGAATCCATGATATGTCGGCCTAACCGAAAGGCGCGATAACAGGGACTATGATTTGTTGAGCTTTCCTCAAGGTTAGAATCCCAAGACGAACGAGTCCTAACACCTAATAATGAAAACTAGAGACATATGTTTTTTCTTAGGGTTTTGAGAAACATAAAAGTCTAGTGGGAGCTTAATAGTAAAATGAAATGTAATATTTAACCTTACTAATATTCTATGAACATCTACTATGAATAATATCCTAATTTACTAACTTAAAATTTGCAAAAAATGCATGCATCCAGGTTGTTTTCTGAAAATGGCAAACTCACCAGATCTAACTACATAGATTCATTAAGGGAGTTAAAGATAGCACTAACATAGGAACATCTATCACCGTCAATAACCGAAATTACAAGGTAAAAACCCACCGATAATGCAGACCTCGAATTAAACATAACCTCTTACAAGTGGGTAGCAGACCTTGAAATCGCCCAACTATCTACGTTAGAGAAACCATTGCAGAAACAACTCAAGAACTTGAATGTCCATCACTTTTTTGATAGCCTCAAAGCTTTGTATAGGGAATAGTCTCGTTCTGCAAGGTCCGAACTTACGAAGAAACTATTCAATACGAAAATGATAAAGGGCATGAAGGTGGACGATTATGTTCTTACGATGAAATTCTATATTGATAGGACTTTCTCAGTTGGACGTGATGATAAGCAACGAGTTGCAAGTGGATTTAATCTTAGGGCTCTTACTCCTCAGTTTGTATCGTTCATATTAAACTATAATATGAACTAGTTGAAAGTAAGCCTCATGGAGCTCCTCAATGTGTTTAGGTCAACCGAGTCTTTGTCCAAGGATCAGGGCACGGTACGTGTGGTTAAGGTGAACAGATCGTCTTTTAAAGATTCGAAGAAGCAGAAAAAGGATAACAAGAAGAATAAGAAGGTTTCTCTAGCTGACAAGGTGAATGTCATCACTATCACAAGAAGGGTCTTTAGAAACGGAACTATCCAGAGTACTTAAAGATTTTCAAAAAGGAGGAACATAATAGTTTTGCTGCTCCTACATATTTATTTATGATTCAAAATTGGTTTTCAATCAGTAAATTATCTTAGGATTTAGATATTGGATCTAGAGCTCACATTTATAATTCGTTACAGGGACTTAGGAACAGACGTCATGTAGTGAAGGGAGAAATAAGGCTTCAATTTGTTGATAGATCTCTGGTAGATGTAATGGTAGTTGGCGATTATCATTTATCTTTGCCAAATGGATTATTTTAATATTAATTAATTGTCATTATGTAAAAGACTTTATTTGTAGTACTATTTCTGTATCTAGATTGTTTGAGAGTGGATATATTTTTCATTACATTAATAATGTTAAGAATTTTTTTTAGATGGTAACAAAGTCTGCGATGGTATTTTACATAATGGCATTTATGTGATTAATACAAATTATGTCCGTGTTGTGAATAATCCTTCTAAATTTAATATAAACAATAAATATCTTTGGCATTATAGGCTAGGTAATATAAGTGAGAAACGACTACACAAATTGAAAATCCAAGGTTTTCTACCATCAGATTCTAAATTATTTAATATGTGTGAGTCGTGTCTCAAAGGAAAATGACTAAGCACCACTTTAGTGGAAGCAATGAAAGAGTTAACGAACTCTTGTGCCTCGTACATACTGATGTGTGTGGCCTAATGCCTATAGTTATCAAAGATAATTTTAACTTTATAACATTTATAGATAATTTCTCAAGACTAGGATATGTGTATCTTATGAAGAACAAATTTGATGTCTGTGAGAAATTTGTTGAATATTAAAACAAGCTTGAAAATCCGATGAACCAAAGATTAAAATACTTCGATCCAACCAAGGAGATGACTATGTTGGACAAGAGCTCTAACAATACTTAAAAGATAATGGAATTATCTATCAGGTTACTCCAATGTATACTCTTCAATACAACAGTGTTTCAGAGCGAAGGAATCAAACCCGATTAGATATGGTTCATTTCATGATGAGTAAAGCCGAATTACTTCTGCCCTATTGTGGATAGCCATGAAGTCTATGCCTAAGACGCCATATGAGATGTGACATGGGAAGAAACCCCGGCTCAATTATTTGAAGGTGTGGGGTTGTCCAACCTACGTTAAGAATGTTGGCCCTAACAAACTTGAGGCAAGATCAACCATGTGTAAGTTTATATGATATCCCAAGAAATTTAAGGGATATATTTTCTACAATACAAAGAAACAAAACGTTATTATTTCCACACATGCTATCTTTTTAGAAAAGAAATTTCCACCAAAAGAAATTAATAACGAAGTTGTAGACTTGGATGAGACTCGAGAAACCGACACAGAGGCTGAACTAGTGGGAGAACCAAATTCACCCATGTACGAAAACACGCAACCTATTAGAAAGTCTAGTAGGGAATCTCGCACACTAGAGAGATACTACGATTTTCTTGTGGATGATGAGAAAGAGGATTGCATCTTAGATGATGACACTCCTATATCATTCCAACCAGCACTAGAAAGTAAAGAATCTACACATTGGCTTGGAGCTACGAAATTCGAGATGGGTTCCATGTATGAAAAAAAAGTTTATACTTTGACGTACATACCCAAAGGGATTAGACCTAACGGCTACAAATGGACTTTTAAGAAAAAGGATAAACGGGAATGGATAAGTGGAAGATTATAAGGCAAGGCTATTTGCAAAAGGATTCGTCAAATTCAAGGTGTTGATTATGACGAAACGTTTTCGTTCGTAGAAATGCTTAAGTCCAATTGGGTAATGCTAGCCATTACTGCATTCTTTGACTATGAAATATGGAAAAATGGACGTAAAGACGACATTTCTAAATGATGATTTAGAAGAGACCTTCTAGTCGCAACCTGAGGATTTTGGGGTAGTGGAAGTGAGGGCAAGGCTTGCAAGTTGTTAAGGTCCACTTATGGACTTCAACAAGCTTCAAGTTGTTGGAATTAGTGAAATGGTCTGTTATTACTTCAGTCCATTTATATGTTGATTGGCAATGGCGTTTTATTATTGCAATTAGTGAAATCTTGACCTTCCGAAAACTTCTCCATGAAGGATTTGGGAGAAACATCCTATATACTATATATAAAAATCTATAGAGATGGATCTAAGAGGCTATTGGGATTATCCCAATCCCCGTACATAGATACCGTACTGAAAATGGTTCGTTATAGAGAATCCCAAGTGTGAAAATGTTCCGATGCAATTTGGAATTTCCATGTCGAAGAAGGACTCTCCTTAAACTAATAAAGAGAAAGAGCGTATAAAGTGGATACCTTATGCTTTGACAATTGATTCCATAATGTACGTTATGTACTAGACTGGATATGGCATACGCATTAGGATGTGTAAGCCAATACCAGTCTAATCCTAGTAAAAAACATTGGACGACTACAATATGTATACTAAAGTATTCAAGAAATACTAAGGACTTATCCTAATATATGAAAATGGAGATCTCCTTATGAATGAGTACACCAACTCTAGCTTTCATAGTGATATCGACGATAGTAAGTCAGTGTCAAGTTATGTCTATACTATAAATGGTGGGGTCGTCAGTTGGAAGAGTTCAAGCAAGAAACGGTAGCTGATTCCATGATGGAGGCCAAGTATATCACCCTCAATGAAGCAACTAAGGAAGCAGTCAAGATGCGCAAGTTTTTAAGTGAGCTATGAATGATTCCCGACATGGAGAATCTAGTGGCATTGTTTTATGACAACAATTCGGTGATGCAGATCATGAAGGAGCCTAGTGCACATAAGAAATCACAACACATTCTTTGAAAGTTCCACATAATAAGAGAATTTATTCATAATATAAGGGTCGTGATACAAAGGGTAGATACGAAAGACAACATAGTAGATCCATTCACAAAAGGACTAGCTCGGTCAGTTCTCATCAAGCTGATTAAAGGAATGGGATTGAGATTCCATAATTGGCCTTAAGGGTAAGTGAGATATCAATAGAGTTTGGGGTATGTTGTAGGGGCAATTCTGTAATTTATTGTAAATTATTATCTTTGTGATAAAATCTCGTTCGAAATAACAGGTGTTTTTATTCCTATTATATACTTATTATAACATGTTGTATTAATTAATTTTTAAATTTAAGTACATTTAATAGATAATTCATAAATGGTATGTTTTATGATAGTAATTACAATGTGTTGTAATAATGAGCAATTTATTTCAATATAATAAACATATCATTTTAAATAACTCCTAGTCAAGATGTATCGAGACTTAATATTGATACATCTATTGAAAATAGAGTATGTAACATTCTTCAAATGTTGGACGGTGTATTACTCATGGCTGCTGGTAGCACCAAGGGGTTACACATAGATAATTATTGGATAATTATGGAATGAATCACCGAATAGTTTTCTGTTAGTTCATATAATTAAGGTGAAACAGAAAATACCGATGTCACAATATTACACAGTTATCTCGACTTAAGAATGGTGTTGAACTTCAACATGGAAACTCCACTTTGATTATAGTTAAATCATGGCACGACGTCCGTCGAATGACTATAGTTAGGTTGGGTTAAAGCATTAAAAGTGAAACACTATTCAATAGAGAATCTATTTTCTTAGTTATATGAAGTTTGTATCACGGTCAACTGAAGTCAACTCAAAGTCAAAGTCTTTGACTAGAGAAGTTTGTTTAATAATAATTGTTATTATTGAACCAAGGACTTAGTTTTTGGAGAATACAAATTGAATGTGGATGATATTGGAATTTTGACTAATACCGAATCCCATAAGTATTAATGTGATATAGTTTTGACGAAGAGAATTGGTGTAAATAATAGTCACTTCTAGGGATCACTTAAAATAAGTAAAATTGGACTTTACCATACCGTGTAAGCGGTAAATTTAATCAAACTGTTATACCACTAGCTAAGGTGGCGTATGAATGTTAATATTTGAATAGTTCGATATTAATTGATGAGCGAATTTACACCTAAGGGTCATACAACCACAATGTTGAATACTCCAACTACAATTTGATTTAATTAAATTATAATTGTTATAACTTAATTAATATTTGTAAAATTTTAATTATAAAATTTTATTTGATTTGTGTTGATCAGTATTGAAAATAGTCTATATATAAAAGTTATATACATACGTATCGATATACAATATCGACGCATATTTGAATTTGATTTAAATGTAAATAGTCTAGTCCGGTTTGAAGTAAATGGGAAGCCCAAGGGGCCCAAGGGATAGTCGGCCAAAGCTTAAGGGAAGGAGGGGTTTATGTTGATATTTTTTAGTTTTGACTTGGCACAGAAAATGGTGGATCTAGATCCACATTTTCCTTTCTCTTTTCTCTCTTACTTAAAACTATTGCCCCTCACATTTTACATGAAAATGCTCACTCCTCTCCTCTTACCTTTGGCTGAAACACTATAGCCCCCTCTCCTACATTATTTTCAAATCAAAACACAAACTCAAATCAAATAGAGAAAGATGCGTAGATCTCAATGACTGGTAGCGTTTTCTGGAAGAGATTGTTTAAAATCCTAAGAGTTATGTATATTCAGCATTCAAAGTGTTATTGTTAGGCTATGGTTGAGGTAACACTTTAATTTATATACATATATATATATATATGCCATTCATTATATTATTATATATGGTTAGATTAGCTTTATATTATGAATCCTTATATCTGTATGCTATGAATCTAGAATACACACACACAGATATATATATATATAAACATATTATTTTATAATAAAATTATACATATATGTGTGTGTTTTCATTCATGGCCTAAATAAAAAAATTCGAATTAAAAACTAGTTTTAAAAGTGTTCTAAATATATATGATATCAATGTACATATATAATTAATTTTATAATATTATATATTGAATAGATTTTAATAATTTATAAATATATACATGTAAATTATAATATATACATAATGTTAAACATTACAAAATATATTGCTAAAAAGGGATTTTTCCATGCGGATTTATCTATTAAATTTTTTTGTCAAAATCTATATTCAACGGAAATGGAATTATATTTATATTATATAATACTTATATACTTAAGTATGCAATGTCATTATGTGTTATGAATGATTTTAAATATTTATTTTAGTACATATATATAAATATATATATTCTTTTTATTAAGAAAATTAAATTCTATACACACACACATATAATAAAATATAATTCATTTTAAAATTTCAAATTTAAAAAATAAAAAGATAATTTCATATCTTGATCTAGTTTTAAAATATTAAATATGAAATTTAAATTTTAAAACCGTTTATATTTATATTTAAAAATATTATTTTATGCATATATATATATTTGTGTATGTATAATTGTTTTACATTATTTTATACATATACGTGTGTATGTGTGTTTAGTCAAATAGAAATATAATTGTATACCACATATAATATATATATATATATATATATTAGACAACATATATATGTATATAAATGGGCTAACATGTCTTTTGCATGTTGTTAGCACCAAAATTGGTCACTAACCTCGTTGAGAAAGATTGTGTATAGATATAAGTGATGAAGATAAATTAAACAAGGAAGAATATGCTAATTTAAATGCAGAAAGTAAGAACACCGGATTTATAGTGGTTCAGCGTAATTGCCTACGTCCACTTTGAGGTTAAACTTTATTGCTCTTCTTAATGACTGATTACTGATACAATCTGTAGATCAAATACTTGAATACAATTGCTACGTAAAGAAGATGAGTCTTGAAAGCGGCATAGTCTCCCCAGTGTTCCCGAAAAAAGGTCCTTTTCACTGTGCCCCTGCCCCTCTATATATAGACAAAGGTGGGTTGGACTTCCCAAGCGGGCCTGGCAGCCGAACACCTTGGCCCAAATGGAGTGGTCACTGTGTGCCGAACCAAACATGCCGAATGGTCCTGGATGCCGAGTACCCTTGGATGCCGAGTACCCCTGGATGCCGAGTACCCCTGGATGCCGAGTACCCCTGGGTGCCGAGCGCTCCTGGATGCCGAGCGCTCCTGGATGCCGAGCGCTCCTGGATGTCGAGTACTCCTGGATGCCGAGTACTCCTGGATGCCGAGCACCCCTGGATGCCGAGCGCTCCTGGATGCCGAGTACCCCTGGGTGCCGAGTACTCCTGGATGCCGAGTACTCCTGGGTGCCGAGTACTTAGTAGCCTGGTCAGATCTCCAGGAAACACTTGCCCCCCAAAGTGTATTACGTGACTGAACGTGATGCGCTTTGAATTACGTATCCTCCATGTTTTGTTTCAAATCCTTGACTAAACCCTAATGGAGATGCCTTCTTGAGAATATCAGTGGTTGAGGTGCACGCCTAACGTGGTGTAAATGCCGAACGATACGTTCGAAGCCGAACGTTCCTCATGTGCCGAGCGACTTTACATTTCGAAGTCGAACGCTACGGCTTTGACCGGTTCTACCGGATATAGCCTTTTCGACTTCTACTTTCTACCTATAAAACCAGGCATCCTCCCTCTTCTCTCCTTTTACACTTTTATATCTGTCACTCCCTAAAGACTTGCAATCCTCGCTAGTCAATCAGACTTAAAGCCTAATCAATCCTTCCTAAGCTTCGATCTACGAACTAGGTATTATCCCTTCTATGATTAAATAGTTTCAATATGAGATTTAGGTTTGCGCATAGCCAAGAGGGTCATGTGGAAAACTGGATATCTTTATGGTTGAATGATGTGTGGCGAGAAGGAATGGCTCGCACATTGGAGTTGTTGGATGATGCATGGTAGTTAGGCCTAGCTCCTTCGTGCCGAACGAGACTCGAAGAAAATAAAGAATAGAAAGAGTGTTGGAGGTGGTAAGGGTGTTGAACGGCATAACTCTGGTTCGGCGTATGTTATCATACGCCGGACAGGGAAATGGAAGGCTAAGGTGAAGGCATGAATTAATGGGGATGCCGAACGATTACGAATGCCGAACAATATCTCAGCCGAACAAACTTAAATACCGAACCATGTCAAGGCCGAACACTACTTAAATGCCGAACCATACGAATGTTGAACAACATTTCAGCCGAACAATACCAAGGCCGAACACTACTTAACTGCCGAACCATATCAAGGCCGAACATAACTCAAATGCCGAACCATACGAATGTCGAACAATATTTCAGCCGAACAATACCAAGGCCGAACACTACTTAACTGATCAATACAAATGCCGGACAATCATAAGTGCCGAACAGCATAAATGCCGAACCACACTTAACAAAACAAGGACAAGGACCCGGGCGTGCTAGCATATGAAACTGAAATGGATTATTAACTCCCTAGATTTTGTAGACATAAATCTGAACTTAGATTAACATACGTTTTCTGAATCTAAAACTGTAATCATCACAAGGCAGGCTTTTTGAGACGGTCAGTGATGACGGTCTTCGAAGGCGATGATTCAAAGCTTACTTTTATATCTTTGTAACCTTCAAATTCTTAATGCTTATACACGATTGCTTGCACTAGTTTACACACCACGTGGGGGGAATATTCGTGTTGTTAATTCTAACGTTGAACATTTTTCAAGTATAGTTTTCACAGGCGCTTAGCCAGCTTCGCTATTTATTGGAGATGTCTAAAAAATCTAGCTCCGCCACTATATCTGATAGGCCTGGGCCGTCATCAAGGCAAGAAGTCATGGACACTTCAAATCCGTCGACTTCCCCTGCTCATAACTTAGCTCATGATGCCCTGGAGGCGACGATTCTCTTGGACAATCCGATCGACTTACAGGCTTCGAAGATTAACGAAGTCGCGCTTCGGCGAATATGTTCCATCCATGGAATCCCTTGTTCCGATTTGTTGGTCCCATCGAGACATAATCGTCCTCATCTGCCCCCAATCGGGTATACTGCTTGTAACAAGTTCATGTGCTGGATGGGCAGCGTGCCTCCATTCAATTTATTTCTTCGGGATGTGTTGCAGTACATAGACATCGCCCCGTCGCAGCTGCATCCAAACGGTCACGCGTTCATATACGGGACCTATCTACTTTTCATGGCCGTCTTCTCTAGGCCTCCAACTTCCGACGACATCAGATATATTTATATGATTAAGAAGCAGAAAGATAGCCCCTCCTTCATGTTCCTCGAACCGTACCACAAATGCCAGATCTTAACCAGAGCATGTAGCAAATTCGCCATGTACAAACAGGAATGGTTCTATGTGCGTTGCCCTCCTGGTTTCGCGAGGAGATGGGTCGAAGGCAGTAAGTCTCTTCCCTGAGTCATCCTTCGCGATCAATCGGAGCTATGCTTTTTCTAACTCCTTTTTTCATCTTTTCAGGTATTAACCCTCGTCCTGAAGGCCGAGGATATTCTGAGGTCGTCGAAGCCATTAGAGCTCTTCCTGCTGAGAATCGGGACATCCGAACCATCATTTCAAATGAATCATTGTCGAGGTTCGGTTTGTTAGCCCCAGGTCGCCGGATTAGCCTTCCGGAGGGCGTTTCCATCCCCAAATCCGCTCCCGCTAAAGGGAAAAAATAAGCTGGATCATCATCACGCCATACTCCCGATGCACACGAAGGGGGTGAACACAAGGAGGATGAAGCTCCTGAGACTCAAGGCGAGAATATGGGTCCCGCTTGGAACCCGGCGGTCGAAGTGCACGATATTGAAACGTCATCTTCCCCTTCGAAGGGAAAGAAGAAATTGACGTACAAGATACAGAAGGAAAAAGTTGGCGGAACTTCAAAAGTTACGCTCATCCCGTCAGAGAAAGAGGCTTCTTCACAGCACATGGAAAGTTCTTTAAAGGGTCTGTCGAACCTTACCATCCCCGACGATATACTCAATTATGGTTTCGACGACCCGGAAGCCTTTAAATTTCATTCGCCCGCTAGAGGCAACGCGGGAGTCCAACCCCCAGTCTAGGGAGATAACACTCCAATCAATAAAGATAAAGGAACCGGTCCGTCGGGGGGGGGGGGAAACACTAGGACACACACGCACACACGCACCTCACCATACACTTTAAGTTTTTCATTACCCCGATTTTTCCTAACTCGTTGTCATTTTTATTCTTTGCAGGTGACATGGGGCGCTCCCACGGACTCGATCGCCTCCACGACTCTTCCATATTTCATCATCTCGGACGGGATTCAGGTTCGGGTAGGCGCAGGGACAGAGACGATTACGAGGATCGAGAAAACCATCCTCGCGATTCGTCTTAACGAAAGAAAACATACTCCCAGTCTTCATATTCTTGTGATCCTCCTTCTCAAACTGAGCCAGATAGAGAGAAGCTTTCGCAGAAGGGGTCCCAACCCGATGTCTCCCGAGAACAACATTCCGGCTCGTCGAGCACGAGGCAAACTCAGGAGCATCGAAAAAGAGCAGAACTTTCCAAGCTCCCTCCCCCTACTCCTGCTGCTGACCCAACTATAGCAGAGAAGATGGTCGATCTTAAGTCTAAATTCCCAAAAATCTGCTTCGATGGCCTGAAATTCCTCCCGGCTATTCATCATATCCCAGGGCACGTTAAGCAGAGTGCCATCGCCTGCAACAACGACGTCTATGTTCAACATGACGTGTTCGTACACTTGGTCGAAAAGGTCTCGGAGGTATCTGTTGAGCGCCAACAGGAGATTGACCGTTTGAAGTTGGAAGCTGGCTTTGACAAGGACATCATCAAGAGCCAAGATAAGGAGCTTGCCTCGTATAAGTCGAAACTCGAAGCCGCGGAGCAGAGTGCAAAAGACACTGCCGAGGCCGTTACTCATCTCGAGGCGACCCATAAGAAGGAACTTGATGAAGCCGTCCAGCGCAGCGGAGCCCTTGCCTTAGAAAAAGATTCTATCCAGAAAGAAAGGGACGCGCTCGCCCTACAAGTCAGAGAGTTGAAAGAATTACTCTCTATGGAGAAAGAGGATAAAATAGCTGCTCAAGAAGAGTCCCAACGATACTGCGACAAAATCGTTGCTACACGGCTCTTAAAAACAAAGCTCGATGATGAACTTGCTAGGGTTGAAAAAATGAAAGACGAAGCCCGCGAGGAGGGCAAGAGAAAAGCTTCGGAGGAGATTGACCCTCGCCTCGAAGCAGCTACAGAGGCCGGTAGGGAAGAGGTCAAGTGCATGTTTGACCCGCTGATTGCCGAGTACGGTACCCGCGTCCTTATGCATCGCGACTTGACATTCCTAGGCGAGGGCTATCTTGAATCCCTAGCTGAGGCCTGGGAAACTTTAGTGAAGATCAGAAAAATCGAGTCGAGCTCTGAGGAAGTCGATGAGGATGCTCTGGTGAAGGAATTTCTTAGGGGGAACGAGCCAGCGGACTTATCTGCAGCTTTGGCGCTTTATAGCAAAGGCTCTCCCCTACCAAAAGAGAAAAACGACGAAGCTGGTCCATCTGGGGCTAAGACTGCAGCTCCTCATTCTGCTGCTCCTTCCTCTGCTCAATCGACTGATCGGCCAACACTTGACCCATTCGAGCAGCATGCCGGCTATGATCCAGAAGATCACGGGCTTGGCGTTCATGTGTCATCCCCTATTCTAGAGGGTGAAACTCCACACGCAACTGATAGCCAGCCAGAACCCGGTACAAAATTCTTCTTTTAGAAGTTAAAAGATCTGTCACTTTCTGGTAGCGGTTATTTGTCCTAATGTTCATTCTTTATGTTTTCATGCAGGCTGCTCTGATCCTGAACCAACTCCGAGGAGCGACGACGCCAAGGAGGAGGCAGAGAAAACAAGCGATGTTGCTCATGCGGGAGTAACCCCTGGCCCTGACGCTCATGTGATCGGGGCGCTAGATGATGATAAGTCCGACACTTCATCTTCCGTCGAAGGGAGTGATGAAATCAAGATCACTGGCGCCTCCGAACATACTTCGAAGATGAGCACGAAAGAGCGACTCGCCGAAGAGGAGAAAAAGAAGGTTGAGATCAAAGTTAAGCCTCAAATACTGGAACTTTCCGACCCGTGGAATAGACCTTTGAAAATCATTCTCCCCGGCAAATCCAAACCGCTGGATGTTCCTTCTCCCGCTCCTGACTCTGCTTCTTTGGCAAGCAAAAAATCCAAGAAGAAGCGCGAAGGAGAGGAGTCATTTGAGAAAACAAAAGAAGACAAGAAGAAGAAACCGAAGAAATAGTCTCTATACTCGTTCAACGAGATTTTGCTTAAGTCTTGTAACTACTTTTATTTTCCGTTTCCATAGTTTGTGTAGATAGGTTTTTGACTCCAAGTTTTGGAGGAATAACTGTGTAACCCCATTTTGGACTATTAAATAAAGTTTAGTTCCTTAGTCATTTGAAAGACTCTTTTGCTTCTTTAGCTTTCTGAATAACTACGGTCAAAGCTCAAGTTCTTATGAGTTGCATAATTTCCCAATCCATTCTTACGTCGTTCGAACATTCTTTGGAGTGGCATATTTCTTGTTCCACATTTTTGAGTACTTAGAATTTTTATTTTTTTTAAACCCACGCTCTAGGGATTTAGGGTAATTCGATCCGCATTCAGGGGATTCGGAGATCCGAATTGCCAATACTCTAGCCCGCATTCCAGGGACTTAGAATACTCCGGTCCACACTCAGGGGACACAGAGATGGGAGTTGTTTATACTCTAGTCCGCACTCTGGGGACTTAGAGTATTCTGATCCGCACTCAGGGGACTCGGAGATTGAAATAGTTTATACTCTAGTCCGCGCTCTGGGGACATAGAGTACTCCGGTCCGTACTCAGGGGACTCGGAGATTGAAGTCGTTTATACTGTAGTCCGCGCTTTGGGGACTTAGAGTACTCCGGTCCATACTCAGGGGACTCAGAGATTGAATTCGTTTATACTCTAGTCCGCGCTTTGGGAACTTAGAGTACTCCGGTCCGCACTCAGGGGACTCGGAGATTGAAGTCGTTTATACTCTAGTCCGCGCTCTGGGGACTTAGAGTACTCCGGTCTGCACTCAGGGGACTCGGAGATTGAAGTCGTTTATACTCTAGTCCGCGCTCTGGGGACTTAGAGTACTCCGGTCTGCACTCAGGGGACTCGGAGATTGAAGTCGTTTATACTCTAGTCCGCGCTCTTTGGACTTAGAGTACTCCGGTCCGCACTTAGGGGACTCGGAGATTGAAATCGTTTATACTCTAGTCCGCGCTTTGGGGACTTAGAGTACTCCGGTCCGCATTCAGGGGACTCGGAGATTGAAGTCGTTTATACTCTAGTCCGCGCTTTGGGGACTTAGAGTACTCCGGTCCGCACTCAGGGGACTCGGAGATTGAAGTCGTTTATACTCTAGTCCACGCTCTAGGGACTTAGAGTACTTCGGTCCGCACTCAAGGGACTCGGAGATTGAAATCGTTTATACTCCAGTCCGCGCTCTGGGGACTTAGAGTACTCCGGTCTGCACCCAGGGGACTCGGAGATTGAAGTCGTTTATACGAGTTCGTACATCGTATAGAATAATGTAACTCTAGTAATTCATCACCCGATTGTGGGATATAGAAACATTAGTAATTTATGGGAAAGACGGCTTCAAGCCTTTATTAATGAAAACCAACTAAATTGCCTGATTACATGGTCAAAAGAAACTAAGTGATAACGGAACGAAAACATACAGGAAATAACTGTGCCTAAAACAGGAAAGAAACGTGATAAGTGTAATAATGTCGCAAACGTTCATTGTTCCACGCTCGGGGGAGTGTCACGCCATCAACGGTCGCTAGCTTGAATGTACCCTCTCCAAGCTTCCGTTCAATGACGTATGGACCTTCCCAGTTGGGATTCATACGTGATGGTACCGGGAAAACTCGTTTTAGAATGAGATCACCCACATCAAAAATCCTTGGGCGGACTATGCCGTCGTAATAACGCTTGACTCGGTGCCTATGTGCTGCCGCCCTTAATTCAGCCTCTTCACATTTTTCATCGATGCAGTCCAGTGATTCCAACAAGAGATCCTGATTTGTCTTGGGATTATAATATGTCACTCGATGTGATGGAACCTCAAGTTCCACGGGTATAACGGCTTCCAAGTCGTATGCCAAGGCGAATGGAGTGTGGCCGGTCGCGGACTTGTAGGTAGTTCTATAAGCCCATAATGATGTCGGGAGTTCATCTACCCATTTGCCTCCGACTTTCTCCAAACGCTTCTTCAGTATGGACTTGATTATTTTGTTTACGGCCTCGACTTGTCCTTTAGCTTTTGGATGCGCAACGGCGGCGAACTTCTTCTCAACGCCATACTTTAAACAGAACTCTTTGAACTCTCTGCTTTCAAACTGAGTTCCGTTGTCTGTAATGATGGTTCGAGGGAGGCCAAAGCGGCATATAATGTTTCATACAACGAAATTAATGACCTTCTTAGAGGTGATTGTGGCTAAAGGTTCTGCCTCGGCCCATTTTGTGAAATAATCGACTGCAACTATTGCGTATTTCGCACCACCTTTGGATATGGGCAAAGAGCCGATTATGTCGATTCCCCAGATTGCAAATGGCCAAGGACTAACCATTTGTGTGAGTTCTGTTGGTAGAGTCCTCGGGATTTTCGCATATCTTTGACACTTGTCATATTTCCTTGCGTAGTCTGCAGCGTCCCGATTTACGGTTGGCCAATAATATCCATAGCGGAGGATCTTTTTTGCTAGCGTTTGCCCCCCAGTATGGTTGCCACATTCTCCTTCGTGAACCTCCTTCAAGACCCGCTTTGTCTCATCATGAGCGATGTATCGTAATAAGGGGACTGAGAACCCCTTTCGATAAATTAATCCATCCTGCATCACGTATCGTGCGGCCTTTCGAAGGACTTGTCGTCTTTCGCTCCTTTTTTCTGGTAAAGTCCCGGTCGTCAGGTATAGTTTGAATGGGTTTATCCACGACTCCCTCTCGATTACTGTTTCCAATACAAAATCAACTTTCATCGCGTCTATGCTTGGAGCATGCAAGGCCTCAACGAGAAACAATCCCATTTGCTGCGCATCGCCAGTGCTTGCAAATTTAGCTAATGAGTCGGCTTCTTTGTTCTGTTCACGCGGGACATGCGAAATTTCATAACGCTCAAGGTTCGACAGTAGTTCTTGAACCAGAACAATGTACGGAGCAAGCTTCTGTCCCTTTGCTTGGTAATCTCCCCGCACTTGGTAGACCACCAACTGCGAGTCACAAAAGATTTCAACTGATTTGACCCCGAGTTCTCCAATGAGTTTTAAGCCAGCAATCAGTGCTTCATATTCTGCTTCGTTATTCGTGGCCGGGAAATCGAGCTTCAAAGCGTAACAAATCGATCGATTTTCCGGAGTTACAAGAACTACGCCAGCGCCGGAGCAACGGTCATTTGATGCCCCATCGGTGTACAATTTCCATCGAACGGGGGGAATGACATTTTGATTATCTGGTTCGTCAGATACAATAAACTCCGCGATGAAATCTGCTAATGCTTGCCCTTGTACGGCTCTCCGTGGCAAGTAAGTGATATCGAACTGGCTCAACTCGATATTCCATTTTAACAACCTCCCAGAAGTTTCTGGTCATTGGAGTACCTGCCGTAGGGGCTGATCAGTATAGACACTGACTGAGTGTGCTTGAAAGTATGGGCGCAGCTTACGTGATGCAATCACCAAGCAATAGGCCAATTTCTAAGATGCAATCACCAAGCAATAGGCCAATTTCTCAATCTTAGGGTAATTTCTTTCTGCCCCCGTTAAACGCTTACTAACGTAATATATCGGCTTTTGGATTCAGTCCTCCTCGCGGACCAAAGCCGCACTTATAGCATGTGGGGATACGGCCAAGTATGCGTACAGCATCTCGTGGTCTACTGGTTTTGACAGCACTGGAGGACTCTCCAGATGCCTCACCAGATTCCGGAATGCTTCCTCACAATTAGATGTCCATTCGAAATTTCTCTTCCCTTTCTTTATTACATCAAAGAAAGGAATGCACTTGTCCGTGGCTCTGGATATGAATCGACTCAGCGCAGCCACTTTTCCATTCAGGCTTTGCACCTGTTTTATAGTTCTGGGTACTTGCACATCCCGAATAGCTTGAATCTTTTCTGGGTTAGCTTCAATTCCCCTAGCATTGACAATGAATCCCAAAAACTTTCCCGACGCAACGCCGAAGGAACACTTCAGAGGGTTGATCTTCATCCCATAATATATGAGTATATCGAACATCTCTGCCAAGTCTCGAATGTGGTCGTTTGACTGTCGTGACTTCACGATCATGTCATCCACATAGACTTCCATTGTTCTACCAAGTTGGTCTTTGAACATTCGATTCACTAGATGCTGATAAGTTGCTCCTACGTTTTTCAATCCGAAGGGCATCACTACATAGCAATATAGCCCGACGTCTGTGACGAAACTGGTGTGTTCTTTGTCCGGAATATGCATCGGGATTTGATTGTAGCCCGAGTATGCATCCATGAATGATAACAGCTCGTGTCCTGCAATGGAGTCGACCAACTGATCAATCCTAGGCAATGGGAAACTATCCTTGGGGCACGCCTTGTTCAAATCGGTATAGTCTATGCAAGTTCTCCATTTCCCATTCGCCTTTTTCACCAGCATGGGGTTCGATACCCATTCAGGGTAGAGGGCGTCGCGGACGAACCCATTGTCTTTGAGTTTGTCCACCTCCTCTCTGAGAGCAGCGGACCTCTCTGGGTCCATTCCTCTCCTCTTTTGTTTAACTGGGACGTATTTCGGGTCTATGTTCAACATATGACTCGTAATGGCGGGAGAAATCCCGCACATATCAGAATGCGTCCAGGCGAAAACATCAAGATTCGCCTGGAGGAAATCACTAAGGTCTTTAGTCATTGTGGGGCCGAGTTGTGATCCGATCTTCAATACTCGTGATGGGTTGTCTCAGCTGACTGAAATGTCAACTGTTAATTCAGCCGGCGCTGCCTTTTCTTCCCTGGGTTTCTCTTCGTCGTCTCTCGGATCTATGTCTCTAAAGATCCGAGAATTATGCCCGAGTCAGGGCTCGAGCACTACTTGTCAATTATCAGTATTAAGGATGCGGACGGGATCGTCCGCAACCTTTCCTTTCTCCCTCCGATGGGCCTCTCGGAGCTCAGCCACATAATAGGCATGACCAGTTGCCTGGTCGCCATGAACAACACCTACTCCTTTGTCTGTTGGGAACTTCAAAGTTAAGCACCACGGGGCTAATGCTGCCCTAAACTCTGCCAGGGCCGGTCGGCCCAAAAACACATTGTACGGAGAATCCACATCCAAAACTACGAAGGGTAGGATCCGCACCCTCCGACGTTCACCTCGTCCCAGTTCAACTGGTAACTCAACATACCCCACTGCATCGGTCGCTGCGCCATTAAAGCCGTGTATACGAGCTTTAGACGGTTTCAAATCCTTCGTTTTCATCTTCATCTGGTCATAAGCCTTCTTGAAGATGATGTTGATAGAACTTCCACAATCAATCAAAATTCTTTTCACATAAGCCGGTCCGATCGTCGCAGATATGACCATCGGGTCGATGGTTGGAGCCTCCACTTGGTCAGCATCTCTGTTTCTGAATACTATATCATCTGTCATCATGTGCAGCTGCTTAGCAGGGGTCCCATCCTCTATGTTGGAACAACACTCGAAATCTGCGTGCTTTAGGGAACTGGCATACTGCTCCATCTCTTGCCAATTCTTATCCGCGGAGTGAGGCCCGCCGATGATCGTTTTTATGACTAGTCTACCCACAGTCCGGGCAGGCTCCTCAGGATGACGCGGAGCTAGTGCACGACCTGGGTTGGATGTTTCCTGTCCTCCTTCCTGTGGATCCTTCACGAACTCCTGTAACTTCTTCTGCCTAATCAACTTCTCTATAGCATTGTGTAGGTGTCTGCACTCTTCCGTATTGTGCTCGTAAGTCTCATGGAAGCGGCAGTATTTCCCAGTCCGCTTCTGTTCCTCGGTTGACTCCTTTGGTCGTGGCTTTCTGTACTGAAAGGTATTGCAGGTTGATAGGTAAATGTTCTCAAGAGACGCATTCAGCGGGGTATACTCGTTGTAGCTTAGAATTCTCGGCTTCCACTTCCCCGCTTCTCTCTTCTTCCCTTGACTTCTTCCTCCGGATTCTTTAGGCTGCCCGGGCTTGTTCTGGGCATTGACTTGTACTTTTCCCGAGTTGTCCCCAGACTGCTTCACTACAATGTTGCTTTTCGCGAACTCCTGGACAGGTCCCGGTGCCTTATCTCGCCTTACCCACCTAGCTTCCTCTCTTCTTATGAACTGGTGTGCCTTTGAGTAAAAACGCTCTAGCATAGTCGGAGGTTTTCCTGCCAGCTAGTCTCCAAACTCAGAATCCGGATCCACACCTCGCATCACAGCCATTAGAATTGCATGATCATTGGGATTACTGACTTCAGTTGCCGCAACATGGAATCTTTGCAAATACTCCTTCAATTATTCGCCAGGAGTCTGGATTACACTTGATAGAGACATCACATCCTTTGGACGAGTAGTGTGTATCCTGAACTGTTCTATAAACTTCTTCGCCAGCTCCTCGAAACTGGATATGGACCGCGGAGGAAGTCGGGTGAACCACATAGTAGCGATTCCAGATAGAGTGATTGGAAAGCATCCACACTTGGTTGCATTATTTGCTCTAGCTGAATCCATCATCCACTCGTACCTCATGACATGTTGTCTGGGATCAGTCTTTCCTTCATAAGCCGGGATAGTTGGCATACTAAACTTTCTAGGATACGCTGCCTGTAGAACAATGTCAGTGAACGGAGTATGACTTCTCGTCACTCCCCAATCGTCATTCGATAAGCCTTGATTCTCTTTCATCAATTGTATGATCATGGCTGTCAGGTCTGGTGTTTGTATGGAAGGTGGAAGGTTGGAGTCTGTTCTACGTGACTGTCCATGCTGATTCCTCCTCTCCTGGCGATCTGCCAAACGTGCATCTTGAGGTTCGACATCGTTAGCGTGTTGATGGTCTGGGCCACCAGTCTCCACCTGCACTCCGGCTCCTAAGTTCTCGGCTCCGGCTTGGTCACAGTCTCTAGCTGTTCAAACAGCAGCGCCTGCCCGCGCAGTTTCCGTCTTACGGCGTCTACGCCTGGGAGGTTCATCGGAGGAAGTTGAGCTGTCGGATGAGGAATAAGGAGCAGGATCGCCCCCAGCATTCTGTTGTTGTTGTTGAGTGAGTTGTGCCATGAGGTTGGCGTTAGCTTGCATCTGCTCTCCTAGTTGTCTACTGCTTTCCCTGAGTTCTCTCATCAAGTTGTTGAACTCTATTCTGGTGACAACCGGCATTTGGTCCTGGGCGGTAGTCCCTGCACATGGAATCGCCTGCTGATTGCTAGGTCCAGCTTGTTGTACGCTAGCAGTCTCGTGGGCGTCTGCATTATGAGAAGCTGACCTGGTACGTGGTCTCGCCATTGTAGAGTTATTTGTATGAACTCTGAGTAGAATCAATAGACGTCCTATCAATGAGTCAGATCTTCTTTGGGGGATTTGTTCAATCCAGTAGCTTCAAAGCAGATCCTTGAGGTCTGAGAATTCAGTTCTCGGTGAAAGCACCACAGTGTTAGCACCAAAATTGGTCACTAACCTCGTTGAGAAAGATTGTGTAGAGATATAAGTGATGAAGATAAATTAAACAAGGAAGAATATGCTAATTTAAATGCAGAAAGTAAGAACACCGGATTTATAGTGGTTCAGCGTAATTGCCTACGTCCACTTTGAGGTTAAACTTTATTGCTCTTCTTAATGATTGATTACAGATACAATCCGTAGATCAAATACTTGAATACAATTGCTAAGTAAAGAAGATGAGTCTTGAAAGCGGTAGAGTCTCCCCAGTGTTCCCGAAAAAAGGTCATTTTCACTATGCCCCTGCCCCTCTATATATAGACAAAGGTGGGTTGGACTTCCCAAGCGGGCCTGGTAGCCGAACACCTTGGCCCAAATGGAGTGGTCACTGTGTGCCGAACCAAACAGGCCGAATGGTCGGATGCCGAACCACTCTCCTCATGCCGAACGAGGCGCTTGTTGTATGGGAAGAGTAGGCCGAATAGCCATCGAAGCCGAACGTGCCTTCTGGCCGAACGAAGCCCTTAGCCGAACGATGCCTTTGGCCGAACGACGTCTCTGGCCGAACGTTGCCTTTGTCCGAACGATGTCTCTGGCCGAACGATGCCTCTGGCCGAACGTTGCCTGATGCCGAGCGCTTGCTAATGCCGAGCGCTCCTGGATGCCGAGTACTCCTAGATGCTGAGTACTCCTGGATGCCGAGTACCCCTGGATGCCGAGTACTCCTGGATGCCGAGTACTCCTGGGTGCCGAGCGCTCCTGGATGCCGAGTACCCCTAGGTGTCGAGTAATCCTGGATGCCGAGTACCCTTGGATGCCGAGCGCTCCTGGATGCCGAGTACCCCTGGGTGCCGAGTACTCCTGGATGTCGAGTACTCCTGGGTGCCGAGTACTTAGTAGCCTGGTCAGATCTCCAGGAAACACATGTAAATCCTAAAACTTAGATACGTGCATGTCAAACCATGCACACTGTATATGTTGCATGAGCACGTATACTTACATGTGTATATGATACACATGTACATACAAGTAAAATAAAATAATGATTTTATTTAAAATTTATTTATAGTAAATCTAAATTAATTTTGACTTTATAGGCCTACTAAGATCCAAAATGGATTTTTTTTAAATTTCACCCATTTAACTCGCTTCATGCCTGCTTAGTTCCAGCAACAGAGTCATGACACAAGGACAAAACATAATACATCGATAGCACATAGGTCATAATGGGTCTGCATAATACAAGTCCAAATACTACTGTCAATATATTACATATAACATAGTCTACTAAATACATCATACATCATCATACATATAAAGCTATAAAAATACATAAAGGAATGGTAATCCACTATGCGACTATCATCCCAAAAGTTATCCAAATGTTCCTCGCTGTCTACTTCGTTATTGGCCATGAAATGTCTCGGACTGACCCGAGTATTATAAAATATAATAAATGGGTCAGACTATATCTAAAATGTGCGTGTAAATATATAATAATATTGAAGGAAGCACGCCAGTCGAAAGAGGGTGAAACTGTAGATTTAAAAAATATATTCTATTTTGGATCTATTGGGCTTATGAAGTCTAAAGAGTTTATTAGATCCAATATAATATAGTTTTAAATAAAATCTTTATTTTATTTAATTTTTCTAAAAGAGTTTGAATTTAACTTAAATTTAAGTGTATATTGTAATGAGTGTATCAAACACTTAAGCGTATAATGTAAGCACAACATATAAGTAGGGTACAATGCTAATGATACTATACATAGGTGATGGTATTTACATCGTAACTGACCCATTTGTCCCCTTACGTATGCCTTTATTGTCCAAAGTTTTGATTAAAAAAATATAATATATATGTATATGTTAATACTAAGTTTGACTATATTGTATTTTTTAAATCTAAAATCAACAATTACAAATTTAGTTTCGATTAAAGAAGAATTTGAAATTAAATTTTGTAATTTTGCACAAAATTTTAAAATGAATTTGAGTTAAAATGACATACACATATATGAATCCATATATAAATGATCATGAGTTATGTTTTAAATTTTGAAATAATATATGCATGCGAAGTTTGTAATTTATTATATGTGAATGAGAGTGTCTCTGTGTATGTGTATTTGTTTAAATTCAAAGTTAACAAATGTAACGACCTAGAATTTGATAACTTTAAATATGGATATTTAAATATATTTTTAATAATTAATTAATAGGTTTTATAACTCAAATAAACTCTTTTTAAAAAATAACAAATGATGGTAAATAGTTTTTAAAATATGTTTACAAAAATAATTAGTTCCAAAGAAAATAGGAAATGTGATCGAAAATCATTTTTAAAATTTTTGACTTTTCGATGTCTAAAAGTTGTCAGAAAACGTTGTGCACATTTGTGTAACATATATACACATAAGTTAGAATACATTTTAATATATGTATATTTTTATTTAAGTTATTTAAATATGATATGACATCTTATTAAAGTTAAATAAGTTTAGAAAAATATACATGTAAAAAGAAGTCACAAAATGTCATCCTTTCACAAACACAAAGTACATTAGGTAATTAAAATATATTTGCTTGGAAATGAAAAGGGGGAGACATGTCTTTCACGTGATTAGGAGGGAGAGGGACAAGATAAATGAAGTGGCAAAAATCTAGTGGAGGTTAAGTACTTTAGGGTAACATGGTAATTTGGTTTATGCAATTCATATAAAACTAATTTCCTAATACTTTCCTCATTTTCATTCATGCTTTGTAAAAATTTCTTCATGTCTTCATGCTCTTTTTCATAGCCTCCAAAAAGAAATTCCTAAGTTCTTAAATTAAGAAATGTAGTTTAAAAATTTCTAAAACCTTGTCAAAACTCACCTCTTTCCATTTCTGCACTTCTCTTCCAAAAAACAAGTTCGTACACCCCCTCTACCTTGTTGCCCGAACACTAATACCACCTAGGCCAAATCATTTTGCATCCATAAGCCACCAAGGACTCCATTTTTCAAGCTAGAAGCAAAGACCTAGGCTTTGTTCGAGTTATAGGAAAAGTTAACTTAGTTTCGTGAAATTCGGTGTAAAGTTTCACTCTTTAACTATGTTTTCTAAACACACACACACATATATATATATAACTTGTTGTAAAAATGATGTTGTGTTTGGATAAAATAACGTTGGGTTGTATGTATGTATTGTGCTTGGATTATAATGATGCTTGGATGTGATCTTATGTGCTTGGTTATGTGGATATATAGTTTGGAATATGGTAGTCTAAATAGTCTTGCATATTATAATCTAGCTTGTACATGTTGATTATGGAAATTTGTTACATGTTGTGATGTTGTGGTTATGTAATCACGAGTGTATATGCACGTCCAGTTGGGCCTGCTCTAATCACAATGTTCGTACATTAATTCAACAACACATTTGTATGAGGTGTAGAGTAAATATAGATGGTTGTGTCACATAAAAAGTAAACAATCAGGAGATATAACAATTTAATATCTGTTATGTAGCCAGCTCAACTCTATATCAGTAACACTTGTCTGGTATTTCTAAAATTTATTGCAACATTCAATTACCATTTCAAATTGATCATTTTGGTGTAGTGATTTTCTTTTTTATCTTATTTTTCATTCATTTTTATTTTTATTTAATCGATTGGGAGCGTTGGTCCATTTTTAAAAGTCGTATCATCATCATTATTTTATGTTGCCTTCTTAACTTAGGCATTACTTTATTATTCAAAATTAATGAACACTTCTACATGGTAATTCTTGTACATATTCATTCTTGTCTACTCTAGTGTGGAGAATTCAGACATTGCTTGGCGTCCAAATAATTTGTTATGTGCCAAACCTGATAGCATGCTCTAAGCTAACTTATTGTAGATACTTTACGTGTATTAATCTTTATATAGTGCTGGTGGTTGATGAGTCTATGAGGCCTTGAACGTGCTGCACAATTATGTGTTGGTTTAGCTGTATCCATTAGTGACTCATTTTATGAAGATGCGGAACATGTGAAATTAGTGGGTTTATCACTGAATCGGTGAATCTTGTAAGTGGAGGACCTGATTTATATAGCTCATCATTAAATCAACACAATACACAAAGTGTGAGGTAGGTATATGAAATCAGTATAGGCATCAAATACTAAAAATGTAATAATATCCAATACTTGAAAGTTGAAACTACAAATTTTGAAGTAAATTAGAAATAATTATCATGGTTCAAACGTTGGAAACAAATAAGATGAAATATGTTGTTGAACTATAACTTTTTACTTAACTAAAATTATATTAGCATTCTAGAATCATCTCTGTCAAGTTTCAGTTAAGTTTACCACTAAAAATCCCTTTCTCTATCACCAATCCTCGATCATTTCCTACGAACTCCTTCCCTGATCCCCAGGCACCAAATGCCCGCTCCAGAATCCACAACTTGACTCAACGTCTCTGCCCTCTACATATGTTCGGTCGTTTCTCCATCGACTTTCCATACCTTCTTCTCCGCTTCTAGAAACTTCTCCAACCCCTCCCATTTCATTTCCCTTCTCCAAGCCTTGGTCCATACTACTCCATCTCTCAAATCAAACAAACCCTGATAAAGCAGCACTCTACTCTTCTTTACCCTATCTTTTTTAAATAAACTGATAGAATTAGTGTTGATTAGTTTTGGGAAGTGGTTGGAAAATGTGGATCTGAGATACACAAGAAGGAGAATTGTGGTTGATTAGTTTTGGGAAGAGGCTGAAAAAGGCGGATGTGGGATACGTAGGAGACTGGAGCAAGACAGCGAAAAGGGTAACCATGTGAAGAGAACAGATACGAACATAACGGAGGAGGGTAATTTGGGGATTTCAAAAAGACACGGTTGAAACCATATGGATGGAGTTTACATTATTAATAGTAGAGATGAGAAATAAGAAAGCTATGCTAAAATAAATATTGGTAATTCTAGCAATTTAAATATATTGAGAAAGAAAATATTTTGATGATACAATGGTGGAATGTGCAACGTGAGCAATTTTGCTAGTGGTACTTGGATGTTTCCTAGACTGATTCATAGGTGATTCAAATACAAATATCTACCCAGGTTAATTTATAGAACCCATAATATTCATTTAGCCATAGGCAACTCTAATATACAAATGATGATTATTTGAACATTACATTTGATCTAGTTTTAGGAAAACAAATCATTGGCTTATTATTTATAAAACCCATAACATCCATTCAGCCATAGGTAACTCTACTATTCAAATGATGACTACTTGAACATTACATCTAATTTGGTTTTAGGAAAAATAAATTATTGGCTTATTATTCAAACAGTACGACCTGAAATACATTGACAATTTAAACAAATTCAAGTGTATTATCCTGTCAACTTTTCTATTTTGAATGCATGAGACAAATTGCACACAAAGTTCATAAAATGTACCAAGTTCATAATATAAGAGGTTAAAAGGAATATTGCTGACTTAATCAAATATGGCATAGCATAGAAAGACATTAAACACTACATCAGAATGAGGCAAGACCTGCTCCACAGGAGTGAACTGTAAGTCAAGTCAAGGTAACAGGCAAATTATACTTCGGCATTGGAAATAACATTCATTTCAGTTTTCTATTTATGAAGTCGACCATATAAACAATGGGATGAATTTGGAATAAGGATAACAACTCAAAATCCTCTCAATATAAAAAACTATAAATACCTATTGCTGTTGATTGGTGTTGGCAAAAATCGGGTGAAGCTCAGGCGGCACTGGTGATGGAGGTCGTTGAAGAGGGCGGCGATAGCGGTTGTTTTTTTTTTAAATCGGGTGCGGTGGTGGTGGATCGTTGAGTCAGGCTGGGGAGAAGGGATTTAGAAACTGATTTTGGGGAAGAAAATTTCAAATATGCGAGAGAAGGACGGAGTTTGAATCTGATAGTGATTTAGGGTTTCCTGGGATAAATTTGACATGGAGGGTATTTTAGGTAATTCAAAAAGATGCGGTTGAAATCAGTTCAGAGAGTTTTCATTATTAGTAGTAAAGATGTATGTTGTGAACATGAATTCATGATGTTATGCTAAGAAAGTTAGCATCTTAGTAGTTTAAATGACATGTTATCCCCTATATAAAATACAAAATCGTTGGTTTTATTTTCGCAAAATGTTTTCAAGTTTTAAATACTTGTTAGTCTTCCAAAATATGCCTTTATGTTTCAGTAAGGTTTTCCAACAGTTAAAGTTTTAATGAAGACTTAGAGAACAAATTTAAAGTTTGGAAATTTCGGGTTGTATAGCGATAGTTTCTATAAGTGCAGTTCGTGAAAATGAACCCTTTTCGAAATCTAAAAATGTTTTCATTTAGAAATCTTTTAATTTTTTAAAAACTTAAATTAAGTAATTAAAAAGGTAATTATTTAACTAATCAATTATTTAATAAATGATTAATTAATTAATTTGTACTTAATTATTGGTTAATAAAGGTAATTAATACTTAAATGTTAATCAATTAAGTTAATTTTAATTTGTTAATTAATTAAAGTTAATTATTATTTAATTAATAATTAAGGGTTAATTATTTTTAATTATTTATTAAAGATTAATTATTAAACCATTATACATAAAAAGGGGTTTAATTAATTATTAATTAATTACTGATTAATTAAATTTAATTAAGATTTTAATTAGGACATAATTAAGGTTTAATTATAATTTAATAAGGGTTTAATTTATTAATTAATAAATAAGAGTTTAAAATCACTTTGTTTCTAAAATATTGGTTTTGTTTAAACTGTTTTTCTTTTCCAAAAATGTTTTAAATCAAGGGATTTCTTCTGTCGATTACCCTTAATTGACCTCAAACAAATATGAAACCCAAGTTAATGTGGTGACATACTTATGAGAAGTAAGTCATCCCATACTTAGCCCTAAAAGCAGATGAGTAGGCTGATCCTCTATTTGTGAGATCTAGAGGCAAAAGATAGTATAGGGTCGAAAAATAAAAAACATGACAAATATTGGAGGGTTAATTCCTATCAATGTGTCATGTTTAAATTAAGTATATGGTCATCCATATGTGAACTCTGTATAATTACCCTAAGTAGCAGATTGTCCGCTATTTATAGCTCGACATATTTTAACTCAGGAAGTATGTTGTGTAGATTAGAGTTACCTAGTGAGGACTCGAATACTGATTACATACTTCTAAAAGAACCAAAAATAAGATAGACAGGAATTATCACTTAGTTTGGAGACATCGATTTCTAATAGGTATGATTTATCCGAACAACTCCAAACTAATAATGTTCGTGATAGATCATTATGAAGTATGCTATGGAGATGTACTATTTTTCCCGAGGGTGATTCCAAAATGGAAGATAATAATTGTTATTTGTTTGTTCGATTCCGGAATAACTTGTATAGATGAATGCTATCATTGCATTGGGTGCCTGGAGGGTAATGTTAGCATTCCAAGATAGACTGTTAGAAGGGCAGGTTAAAGCTTAACCTAAAGCCTTACAACCGGTAAATGACTAAAGCAGGGACATGCGGCAGGGCTATGTGGGTCGCTCCCATTAGGGTATGATAATCGCCAAATCTAGAGCGATATCTACGGTTTATGCATGCTTCGTGGTCCCTTTTATGGTTGTTGATCGAAACCAAAGGGTGATTATATTCGGCCTATCTAGTAAGAGGTAGGGCCGATTCTGAGTAGTTGAGGTGCAACGTGTTGTACCCTCCAGTACATTTTATCTAGAGGTGTACAGATTTGATGAGCAGACTCTTACGGTTTCATAGTTGGAATCCATTTTCCAATACGAGCCTTTGAACTTGATTGTATACCTATTATGTTGGAATTTAATAATGTAACAATTTTGGCTATGATTCCATATTTATTTTAAACCCAGACATTATGATAATATCAAATGATTTTATATAGAAATGTTTTGGTTATCATAAGGTAAAAACTCATCTGTATTTATGTACGGCATAGTCTTATGAGATAGCATTAATTTGAAGGTTTTTATAAAGTTAAACTTATGTACTCAAACCAGACCCATGTCTGACCTAGAGTTTTATTTCTTTCCCTTAAACTCTTGGGTACTAAAATTTTTATGAGTAGCCAAGTAGTCAGGTTTCTTTGGAGCATTTTGGGAAGAAGTATGGAGCAAAAGCTTTCATGGTATCTAGTAATTATGTTTATTTCCGTTGTGACTGTACATTATGTATTAGTAATTTAGGTAGGCTGATATAGCTATCCTTGTTGAGAATACTACTTGTTGTAACTTTGATGTAACATTTTGGAGTAACCATATGTATTATTCTGCGATGATGTATATGTAACTTTGTCGTTTATGAGAAAAAATTGTATTTGTTTTCTATGTCTTTTACTTTCTTTACCCTACGACCAGTTTTTCGGACACTTAGATGATCAGCACATGAATACTGAGGATGTATTAAGTGTCGTCTTTGGGTGTAAGAAAGGTAGATCTTCACAATTGGTATTAGAGCTAGGTTGAGCGAACACATAGGCCTTGGTTGGGGTGACCTCATTAGAGATAGGGTTAGTAGTACTCTAGAATGAGTTTAGTCTTTGAGACCGTGTTTTCGTCTAGTTTTGATTAGCATTTATATGTTTGGTTTTTTTCTCTTTTTCCTATGATAATATCTTCCATGTATTCAAAAGATCTTACTTTATTCAGGTAGTAAGAATGAGTATGAGGAAAGGGAAACAGTAACACAACAACCACAAATAGAAGAACCCCGAATATTAGAAGGGGTGGAATAGCTGTTGAGGCAGTTGCTCCAGTGCAACCTCGAGTAAACTTCGCAACTCTATGCAAGGACTACACATACCTAGTAGGAAAATCTTTCAAGGGTATATAATCCATCATTGTAGCACAAGCTTGGCTGGGGTCATGCGGGAAGATTTACAAAGGTTTTGACATTTCTAATGATCAGAAACGGTTCTTGGGATAATAGTAATTGTAAGAGGGTGCAGTTGCATGGTGGGATTCTGTCACCGCAAATGTTCTAGAAGATGAGTTCACATGGGCTAAATTTAAAGAAGTATTTGAAGACGAATTCATGCCAGCTGCATGCAAAACTCGATTATATAGAAGTTTCATGGATCTCAAGCAGGAAAACCTGTCAGTGGCTGAATATGAAATGAAGTTTAATGAGTTATCTCGTTTCGATCCAAGACTTACCGACACCCTGCTAAAGAAAAAACGAGATGTTCGTATTAGGTATGAGAGAAGAGTTCCATGAAAAGATGTACACTCATGTGAAGGAATCATTTGTAGATTTGGTGGACATGGCATTAAGATATGAAGTGCTTTAGATGAAAAAGCCAGCAGCAGCAACAACATCGCCCAATGGTGGTACCATTAACCCAAATAAAAGGAAGTTTAACCCAAATTGGAAAATGAAGCAGGGTAAGGGAAAACTAGTTGGAGGAGATTAGGGAAACATGTATAAAGATGTTGTTTGTTACAATTGTAAGGAAAAGGGGAATATTTCAACACACTGTCAACATGCGAAGGCTATCTCTCCAATGGTCCAAAAGACGCTTTGCTATAATTGCCGCCAGCCTGGACACATGGTTAAGGACCGCCCACTATTGAAGCAGGGTCAGCAAATTAAAGTCTATGCTATTAAGGATGTGCCATCAACTTCTGAGGATGAAAAAGGGAAGGGAGTCTTAGAAGGTACTATACTTATTAATGGTATTTTAGTTCATGTTCTATTTAATACCGGAGCCTCAAATAGTTTTATCTCTAAAGAATTGGTAGATAGGTTACAGCTTATTTTGAAAATTTTAGAAAACCCTATTTGTGTGTCCAACCCCATAGGTTGTATACCTAATATATGCTTGGTTTGTGAAAGAGTACACATTGATTTTCGAAAACATCTTTTCTTTTGTGACCTATCTATCTTGGATTTTAAGGGGTTTGATATTATTCTTGGTATGGATTGGTTATCGAGATATGGAGCTATACTGGATTGTGTTAAGAGGAGAATAGTGTTGGAAACCAGTTCTGGAGATGTATTGGAAAGTATAATTTGTAGGAAACCTAACAAATGTATGAGTAGTTTCCTTTATTCCTTAGAATCATCCCAGGAAGAGTTAGGATCAATAGAAGTTGTTAAAATTTTCCAGATTGAATTTCATATTGACCTAGTTCCCGGTGCGAGACCTATCATTCAACCTCTGCGTAAATTGGCCCCGATAAAGAAGCAGGAGATAGTTGGTCAAACCAATGATTTGTTGAGAAGAGAATTGATTAGACAGAGCCATCCGAGTTGGGGATCGGCTATAGATTTTGTAGCTAAGTCCGACGATTCATTAAGACTGTGCATGGATTATAGGGAATTAAACAAGCAGACCATCCGGAATAAATATCCCTTACTTCGTGTAGATGATATGTTTGATTAACTTAATGGGGCTAGATTATTTTCCTAAATGGACCTTGCGACGAGTTTCCATCAGTTAAAGGTAGCAGAGGATAGTATACACTTAACTGCTTTTGGAGCAAGATTTTTTCTATGAGTGGTTGGTTATGCCTTTTGGGTTAACCTATGCACCTTCATTTTTCGTTGATCTTATGAATCGAGCTTTTAGGGATTTGTTGAATAAGTTCGTGTTGGTTTTCATCAATGACATTCTTATCTACTCAAAGACCGAGGAAGAGCACAAACACCATTTGGAAGTGGTGTTGGAAACATTAAGGAAAAACGTTCTTATGGAAAAGTTTTCTAAGTGCCACTTTTGGCAATCAGAAGTGAGATACCTAGGACAAATTGTATCGGGTGATGGCATCTCAGTTGATCCAGCTAAGGTAGCTGTTGTGCAAGGTTTCAAGAGACTCCAAACTCCTATAGAAGTGAGAATCTTTTTAGGGACTGCGGGTTATTATAGGAAGTTCATCAAGGATTACTCCAAGATTGCCGCTCATCTAACTAAGCTGACGAAAAAGGATGTTAAATTCGAGTGGACTTTGAAGTGTGAGGATGCATTCCTCGAGTTAAAAGAAAGGTTGACCGGTGCCCCTATTTTGGCTATTATTGATGGAGGAAAAGGGTTATCCGTTTATACCAATGCATGTAAAGTTGGCTTGGGTACAGTGTTGATGCAGCATGGGAAGGTTGTAGCCTATGCAACTAGACAATTAAAGCCTCACGAGAAGAATTATGCCATGCATGACTTGGAGCTGTTAGCTGTAGTATTTGCATTAAAGATGTAGAGGCATTACTTACTGGGTAAGAATCCTTCTTTCTTTTTTTGGTTTATTTCTAATCTTTAGGGATCCTAGTTAGTAATTTCTTTCTTTAAATAGGTGAAAAGTTTGAGCTCTTCATGGATCACAAGTCCCTGAAGTACCTTTTCACTTAGAAGGATCTGAACCTAAGGCAACAGCGATGGTTGGAGTTCCTGGCAGCCTACGACTTGGATATTCTCTATACGCTAGGAAAAAAATGTGGTGGCAGACGCTCTTAGTAGTAATGCCATGTTGGCTCTCTTGGAAGTTAAACCAACTCTTTTGGAAAGGACTAGCTAGTAAGCAAAGAGAAGACGAGAGGTTAAGGAAGATCATCCAGGATGTTGAGGGTGGGAAGTGTTCAAGTTTTGAGTTAGATAACCATGGTATTTTTCATATGAATGGAAGGATCTACATCCCTAATGTCGATGACCTTAGCCAAGAAGTTTTATCGAAATTTCATCAATCCAAATTAGGTATCCACCTGGGTGTTTTTAAGATGCATAGAGATATGAAAGAAGTATTTTGGTGGCTCAGAATGAAGAGGGATGTCTCAATCTTTGTCAGCAGATGTATGAACCGTCAACGGATAAAGGGCAATCACCAGAAGACGGCTAGATTACTTCAATCCTTGGAAATCCCAAATTGTAAATGGGAGATGATATTAATAGATTTTATTGATGGTTTACCGAGAACTAGAAAAGGAAATGAAGGTGTGTGGGTTATTGTGGATCGGCTAATGAAGAGTGCTCATTTTATCCCAGTAAACCGACACTGAATGGGTGCTTTACCCTCAATCATTTGAGACACAATTCAACAGTACCATATGATTCATAATCATATGATTAAAGAATTATACTTTAGCACTGTTGCTTTGTCCATAATTCCAAAATAATTATAAAAATTTAAGATACTTTTATATTTCTAATGCATCACTTTTTTATGAAAACAAATATCATTATTATAGATTTATTTTAAAACGAGCATTCATATTAACAAAACTATAACTATTTTCAATAGGATTGAAAACATTTTCATTTCACAAAAAATATTTGGTATATTTACGAAATCCATTTTTCATAACTTGATGCACCTACTAAGAAGTCTTATACAGTGTGCTCCTAATATTTCCACCATTATTATAACAGCGTACGAAATATGAAACACCATCCAACCACTTATTATGAGATTTAATTTCACTTACTATACCTAGTTTACAATGATGAGCTTCAGATCAATTTTTTTGAACCCAAAGAAATAACTTTTATAGAATTCAATTTTCTATATGAAAATACATGTAACGACCCGACTTTTCTACCACTAAATGTCGACACTAATACATCTACGGTATTCATGTGCCAAACACCTAAGTACTGAAAAGACGAATTGTTAGGGCGAAATAAAATAAAAAGAAATTGAACAAGAAGGACACAATACCAGAATCTCTCAATGGAACGATAATATATAATATCAAAAGACATATAAACTGTCATTCTAAGATACAAAGTATTTTAAAGATACAGTAATCAGCCTGGATAGTTATAACATCATGTCCTCACAAATGTTGATAAACACACACAAAGCAATACATTGGAAATAAATACCGCGGTAGGTAGAACTCCAACTGTTCCCCAAAAGCTCCAAAGCATCCAAAGCTAAATTTCATCAATCCAAAGCTAAATCTAGAAAGATACAGTAATCAAGGCTAAAAGAGGCAGTTTTGCATAAGTGAAGTTTTGGCTACTTTTCGAGATGTTACTCAACTTTTTACTATTCAAGCTTTTAATAGTAACAAACATACATATAAAATATTATAAATATGGTGAGAAATCACTAAGGATCTCTCTACAAAGACTCATAGAATTCACCAAAAACAAGGCAATTCACAACTGCATCTATCGCGACTATCGCTATAAGTGGCTTTCAAATTCGAGTCCGATCTAAAGCAAAGTCCATCTATAACCCATGTGCTTTGTTCAAGGTCTTTTCATATATCATACAAGTCCATTCCAAGTTTTTTCAAGTCCATATACATGGATCTCATATGTCACTTACTTTTAAAGTAAGAATCCAAACCAATTTTTTAACATAAGTTAACAACGATTCAAATAACATATACACAATCAAACATAAATATATACATGCTATATTTATGTTAACCCAAAAAATGGATCAACACCTTGGATTGAGTGTGAAAGCCTAGTCCTTACAGAGCAATAATATAGAAAATAAATGTAAAACGAGTAGAAATACTAAAGAGACAAGAAGATTTTACAGTGGTTTGACTGTTAACGAAGCCTACGTCAACTTTATAAGCTTTATTATCGACTGACTAATATTACAAGTTGAATTCGGTTACAAGTTGATGAGATTATAATAAGTCAAAAGTGCAAGAGTTCACTGGAGAATCACAGTGAACTCCTAGATGACTGTTGTGTAGGAGAAGAAGAGTGAAGAATAATCCCTGCAGAGTTTCAACAGTCGGTCCAAAAGATCCTCTTTGTGTTGCAGGTAGGATTGTATTTATAGGGGCAGGATAGCAGTTAGGCTAAGGTCGACTTGTCATAAGCCTCTACTCAGTGCTAGGAAGAAGTCCAGAAAAACTTAAGGCGACCCGAGCTAACATTACAGATCACTAGCGATCCATGGGTTATGGATCACTAGCCATCCATTCCCTTAAAATATTTTTAAGTCTACCCTTATGGATTGCTTTCCTTTCATCTATTTGAATGCTTTGTCCAAATATCAAGTCGTTTGGAGTTTGTTTGATCATTTGTCTTCATGGGTCATCTGGTCTTGAAGAATCATCCATAACTCACTCAAAATTTAATGAATTCAGACGAAACTTTGAAGGTACACTCTAGAGAGTGTCTGAAACCTACACTAAAAATTTAAGGTGGTAGGGCCCAAACTACATGGATCACTAGCGATCCATCTAGTTAGGTCACTAGCGATCCATTTAGCCTTATCCAATCAAGCCCATTTTTGGTGAGTGCCTACGTTTACGTCTTTTAAGTGTTCTACCAAAATTTCAAGTAAATTTGACTTTGTATGAGTTCTCTGGGTCCTTTTAAGTCACCTGCTTTGGTCAAAAAGTGGGTAAACATTTGCCCCTCTTGTGAATGAAAGGTGTTCTTTGCATAAGAACAAGTTCCTATCTCTGGTCTTCGAAAGTTTAGCTTTCCAGCTGCTTCAGCCTTGGTGAATCGTCTAGTACCTTCGGATTCTCTTGCCAATCACAAGTCATTCCAAACCTGTTATAGCCTAAGACTCTAGACTCTGCCTAAGTGTAATCTATACATCAAAATCATTTCGATTTCGTTCGAAGTTATCACATCACACATCTCTAACTATCCCGTGTTCATTCGGGAGTTACATTATTATCATTCCAACTCTCATTCAGAGTTATAACATCATATATCAAAATCATATTATATATCAAAATCACATTACATCATATATCAAAATCACATCAAATATCAAAATTGTCCCGTGTTCATCCAGGATTTATCAGTTTTATTCTATTTATAAGGCATTCAAAACCTTTTATTAATTCAAATCGGTTCGATCTCTTTAGATCAGCTAATGTTTAGTTTAATGGGGATGATCTCTCTGGATCGTTTGTCTATTAAGTTAAAAAGGATTAAATACGCCCATCTGCTCACTCTACGGTGAGAGGGCTTACTTCTTACACTCTGATCCCGGCTCTCTGTTCGAGACTCTAAGGCGACCAATATTGTACAAGTCCATCCAAGGGTACTTGTACTTTGCACTCCAGTCCCATGTCAGGACTCTAAGGCGATAAATATCGTACAAGTCCATCCACTCACTTTTCTGGTGAGGGGACTTGCACCTTGCACTCCGGTCCTATGTCGGGACTTTAAGATGATCAATATTACTCATCACAATCCAAGTGGCTTTTTAAAAATTCAAATATTCAAATCAAAACAAATAAACAAAAATAAAACAAGTAGAAATCCTAAATGTTCACCTCGGAGATCTGACTTAGAGCATGCCTAGAGACCAATCCGGGTCTCGTACACGTATAAGCGGTCCAAGGTTATTATTTTCCTAAATAGTCATATCAGGCATTCGACTCAGAGCATGCCTAGGGACCATTCGGGATCCCGTATACGTGTAAGCGGCCTGAGCTTCTTATTATCTAAATACCAAAAGAAAAGTGCAGAAAAAGAAACGAAAAAACAAAGCATGGGAGCCGGATCCGACTCCCATCTACCCCGATAATGGGATAATATGTCTTGGCTCAAATCCCTGGGCATTTTTTGATGCATTTGCCGTGGATGGTTGTTGTTCTTGCAATTCTACCACAGTCATGTTCCTTACATACTGTGACAGTTGGTTGTTTTGAACCAGTTCTTCTATCAGATCATGAAGGTGTCGGCACTCATTCGTTTTATGCCCATCAGCTCATAGAAGATGCAAAACTTTCCAGATCTTTTCTCTTGATCAGTGAGCCCCTCGTAGGTAGCCTCCAGTAGAGGTTCTGCCTCCTAGTATCCAACTATATCCTCTTCGAGGTTTCAGTCAGGTCAGTGTATGAAGAGAATCTTGACTCCTTCCTTTGTCATTTTGGCTGCCCAAAGTCGTCATCGGTTTTCCTTTTCCCTTTATCTTTTCAAATTCATGCTCTGGACGGTCCTCTGTCATCCACATCATTTATTTCAGCATCCACATCTTCATCCTTGGCTTCAACGTCTTCCTGATACAAATATCTTTCAGCTTCGTAGTAGAATTCCCTAAAATCCATCGGTGGATCTCTTTTCAATGTAGCTTTGAAATTAGTGTTACTCACAACTCCAGATACAGTTGCCATTAGGATAAATGACGGATCCGGCTTGTCGACCGTAGCTGTCGCCGCATTGAATCTTGTTAAATAACCTCTTAAGTACCCTCTAAGCCTTTGTTTTACGTTTAAGAGCGTAAGTACATTCCTCGTTTGTGAGACGTGAACTCTAAACTATCTCAAGAACATGCTCACCAAGTTGGTCTATGAGCTTATGGACCCATACTCCAACCATCTGAACCACATTGTAGCCAAATCTGTTAAGTATAATGGGAAGCACCGCCCCATTACCTCCTCAAAAGCACCTAACACCTCCATATTTTGGATGTATCTCATCATATGAATCATCGGATCTGTCTTCCCATCGTACATTTCCAGCATCGGAAGCTTGAAATCTAGAGGATTTCTCGCATTTCGGATATTAGCAGTAAATGGATTCTTGTTCACGTCTTCCAGACCCTGATCTGGTGTCCTCCTCAAATGAATCTTCGTACCAATTCAGCAATTCGGTTCTCACTGTTCAATGAAGGTCTCCGTCCAAAAGAAATATTTTGCCCCCCATTCCAGTGGGGGTATCCCGGGATGTACTCTTCTGGCCGCACGCCCGTGTTCTGATTCATAACTCTGGCTTCATTCAGACCTGCGTTCCGTTGAGGAAGTTCAGGTACATATTCTTCTATCGGTTGTATCCTAGTATTTGGATTAGCTCCCGTATCACCGATTCCTGGTGTTTCAATAGTCACTCCGATATTGGGATTGATTCCCATGTTGATTCCACCGTTGCCCCCAAGTATCGTTTGCTTTAGTCATGGAGGCAAGACTCCATGTTGTTCTAATCCAACTCCGGCAGCTCCTGAGTTGGTCCCTGGAGTTTTATTCTTATTCCTTGTAGATCTAGCCATCCCTTGCTGCTCCATCTTCTGGAAGAAGCCGTCCATCATCTCATGTTGTCCAACTAAGGTTCCATCCTGCATCTCTTTCATCATCCTTTCTATCATCTCTATAATCACATAGTTGGGTTGACGAGAATTCGAGGACACATCCTGGCAACCCCCAGGCTCTAGTTGATTTGCTCCAGCTCTAGATCTGGTATTAGGCCTGCTCATCTTCTCCAAGTCTTAGATTCAAAGTTTAAGTCTTCAGATCTTGCCCCGAGTTTAGTTTTTTTAGTGAAAGTACCAAAATGTTAATCCAAAAATGGATCAACACCCTAGATTGAGTGTGAAAGTACCAGCCCTGTTCTTACAGAGCAATAATATAGAAAATAAATGTAAAAAGAGCAGAAAGAGTAAAGAGACATGAAGATTTTTAAAGTGGTTCAGCTGTTAATGAAGCCTACATCCACTTTATAAGCTTTATTATTGACTGGCTGCTATTACAAGTTGAATTCGGTTACAAGTTGATGAGATTAGAATAAGTCAAAAGTGCAAGAGTTCACTGGAGAATCACGGTGAACTCCTAGATGGCTGTTGTGTAGGAGAAGAAGAGTGAAGAATAATCTCTGCAGAGTTCCAACAGTCAGTCCAGAAGATCATCTTTGTGTTGCAGGTAGGATTGTATTTATAGGGGCAGGAGAGTAGTTAGGCTAAGGCCGACTTGTCAGAAGCCTCTACTTAGTGCTAGGAAGAAGTCTAGAAAAACTCAAGACGGCCCAAATTAACATGATGGATCACTAGCGATCCATGCGCTTAAACTATTTTTGAGTCTACCCTTTTGGGTTGCCTTCCTTTCATTTATTTGAATGCCTTGTTCAAATATCAAGTCGTTTGGAGTTTGTTTGATCATCTGTCTTTATAGGTCATCTGGTCTAAAAGAATCATCCATAACTCACTCAAAACTTAACAAAATCAGACGAAACTTTGCAACTACACTCTAGAGAGTGTCAGGTACCTACCCTAAAAATTTCAGGTGGTGGGGCCCAATCTACATGGATCACCGGCAATCTATCTAGTTTGGACGCTTACAATCCATATAGCCTTATCCAATCAAGCCCAGTTTTGGTGAGAGCCTTCTTTTATGTTTTTTAAGTGTTCTCCCAAAATTCCAAGTCAATCCGACTCCATATGAGTTCTCTAGGTCCATTTTAAGTTAGCTGTTTTGGCCAAAAAGTGGGTAAACAATTTTCATTAAAAGTGAGCTGTTAACTCTAACCACACAAATAACCAAGATCCATGGACCCAAGCCAACCCTCCACCTTGCAACACCTTTCCTCCTCCTCCTCCTTGCCTTGCACTTGATCATTTGCCTTCCTCCCTCTCTCTAATGCTCACGACGTCTCATGTGCGGTGAGTGTGGCTTCACTTCTTCAGGTTTTTGGCTTCGTGGAAGGTGTTCCAATATTATCCTAAGCCTTGTGGAAAAGTTTGAAATGATTTGGAGTTGCTTTGCAACTCTTTCTTCTTCGAACATATGAGAGGAAGAAGATGAGAAGCCATTGATTTTTATAACTCAAGCTTTGTGTATTTTGTGATTATTTCCTAAGGATGTATCTTTCCTTTTATAAGCTTAGGGAAGAGGTCATTACTACATTCTACCTCTCATTAAAGGTCACAAAGGAGCCTCCTTCTCACATGGTAACTTTATGTCGCTTCTCCTTTATGCTATTTACCATTATACCCTCACCATGATAATATATTTGTCCATTAGAATATTATAGAATGTTCCATGCTTTATGAAGAGGTGTGTGTTAATTAGATGATAATGTGTTCATTTGATCATTAGTCAAGTGCACAAGAGTGTGAACAACTTATATCGATCTAAAAATTGTTTATCGATAAACCGATTTTTTGTCACATTATCGATTTCTCTTCAAAGAGTATATTTTTGTAAACATTTTTCAAATTTTTTTACCATCGTTAGTTATAATTTAAAAGGGGGTTAAAAAGCTCATTAAATCATTTTAATAACATTTAATCCAAGTTTCAAATAATTAAATAATTCAAATATTTAAATATGAAGTGTTCGAAATTCTAGGTTGTTACATTCTCCCCCACTTAGAATATTTCATCCTCAAAATCCTGACATGAGCAACCAAAGAAACAATAACATGTCAATACTTAATAGTATCACAATCATTAGCTAACAAAGCTCACAGTTTTCTCAGGTTCAAAAACCCTCTCATCGCACAAGGATGTTAATCAATCAACTAAGTGTACCTTCTGCTCAACAACCTCAGGTTATTACTTAGACGATTATTCATGCTACCTCATAACAAATCGAAGAGTCATAACCTAAACCCTCTATAAGTCAACAAAACATAGTATGCATTCATACAAAAGTCCGTACAATGCACATGGACCATCCATACACAATATCTGATCTGATCTGATCACTTTGCTCGATCACATAAATTTCACTTCCCAACTAGTATAGATCACTTGACCTCTCTAGTGCAGATTCCGATCAGGTTCCATGATTAGAAACCTCCGTTCTCCTTACATAGGCATATACTATGATAGAAAGATTTGGGATTATATCAAAAATCCATATCAAGTGTTCGTCGTTAAGAATCTGGTGAAAAATCCTTGTTCGGACTGGTGTACACTACCTCGAAATCACATACTCGAATATTGGATCAACAATAGTCATGCGAATAAAACGGTCTACGTAAAACTTACGTATTTATCCTATTAGTTTCTTAACTACTCCAATTCCTTTTTAATCACATTCATTTATCCAAATAGTGTGTCATTCAACACTAAAATAATTTATGAATCATTTCATAAAAGCCTAACTTCAAGTTTATAAACATTTTACAACTTAAGTTCCATACTCGAATAATACTCCATTTCATCCTAAGAGTATATACAAAAACATCAAATTTGTATCAAATATGTTTAACAAATTTAGAACTTGTTTTAACTTTCTATCTTCTCAATTCAAGTGTTATATAAACTCAACTTTATATTTTCAAAAACACTTAACTACAAGTTCTATAACAATATGGAAGTTCTCGACTATCCCAAATCATCGAAAATCCCATTTCATTTAAAAAAATGAAAACTACCAAACAAAATCTATCTCATATCATGATGCATATGCCATTCTTTCCTAATGCATAGGCTATATGTGTCCATGAAATAACTTAACAAGAGAACTTTGGAACTAAACACCGATTTTCATTTTAGTCATTAAATCATATATATACATATGCCTTTTGTATATCAAACCATACTTTGGGATTATATCAAAATCTATTTTACCAAACCAACTTTGTAGTATACCACACTTAGAAACCTAAAATGAATGCCAATGATGTTGAAGTTATCACCAAAATTATTTTCAAGCAACATGAGTGAGTTTAGTACATCCAGTTGATCCTTTCGTACTTAACTAAAATCTTTTCAAACGGTATCAAATACTTCGTAAATGTTACTAAGTACTATGATCTCAATTTCATAAACCGATTTTCCTAAAACTTACTTCCAAATAATATTACTATTATTTTCACCAAAATCTTGAAAAACATTTTCAAAGATTACCGGGATTTAAGTCCTCAAATTCTCTATTTAAATCCTCTTCATTTATAAACTATGTTTTATAAACCATATGTTCTTATCTAAATCAATTCACAAATGTATATATATATATATATATCTGTTTAGATTATGATA
The DNA here is from genome assembly GCA_030737815.1 of Allium fistulosum. Classification (NCBI taxonomy): domain Eukaryota; kingdom Viridiplantae; phylum Streptophyta; class Magnoliopsida; order Asparagales; family Amaryllidaceae; genus Allium; species Allium fistulosum. The sequence continues at coordinate 580,961,111 of CM060906.1, read as the reverse complement.
AACAGCTCTTGCTAAAATTCAATTTTAACCCAACATTATCATTGAACGCCTTAAAGTCAAACTGTGAAACTTAACTCACAAGGTGTTCATATTTAATGTTCCCATAAATTACTATCTACCCAACCCTTGTTGTTAGAAGAATAATTTCTTAAAAATTAGCAAACAATAGTAAATGCCCATAAACCGGCCGAGCATAACTACTTAAACAACAAATGATAATAATTGAATATTATCAATTCTTAACAAACAAACACACTATAAATAACTATATCAATTTTCCTTCGTAAAATTTCCTTTTTATATAAAATATAATCCTAGATAAAATTATTTCATTTACCAAGTTTCAAAACAATGTTGTGTCAGTTTGTCTTGTTCAAGTGTTTAGAAATCCCTATCGATAACGCTGATCAGGCGCATTGACCAGAATTCATAAACCACTCAACCGGGAAATTAACACAATATAAAACATTTTTAAAGCACTAACAAATATGCTCTCATATGTGTACACTCAACTCATGCTAAGGCATTACATACCCTATCTCTTAATGAGTCATACCTAACAAAAGCCAAGGTTCTCACTTAACCTTCAGTTTTGAAACTAGCTGTAACGACCCGACTATTCAACCCCCGAATGTCGACACTAATACATCCACGGTATTCACGTGCCGAGTACCCAAGTACCGAAAAGACGAATTGTTAAAATAAAATTAAATAGAACAAGGAAGAAGGAACACAATATTAGAATCTCTCAACGGAATGATAATATATGATATCAGAAGACCATATAAACTGTCATTCTAAGATACAAAATTCTTCATAGTTATAGTAATCAGCCTAGACAGTTATAACAACCTGTCTTCACAAATGCTGATAAATACACACAAAACAGTGCAGCAGAAATAAATACTACGGTAGGTAAAACTCTAACTCTTCCTCAAAAGCTCCAAAGCTAAATCTAGAAACATACACAGGTCTGACCCAAGCATTATAGGAAAATAACACCCGGATCAGTACGGTAAATCAGCATGATAAAACTTATGAAACATGAAATAGGTAACAGTAACCATTGAGACCGTATGGATTCTCATAATGGTTTTTCCCTCAAAGAAACCAATTATTCATTAAGTTTAATATAGTGATATGATAGATAATGTCTAGAGTGTAGAATATAAATCATATCAAATAGTTGTGCTGCATACATTCATCACACACAACGTATTTAGGGTACAATCACAATCGCTAAGGTTCGTCGCATAATGGATTTTTCCATGGAGATTTCAACTGCGGAACCAGATCCAATCCCCTACATAAGGGTCAGAAAGTACCTCCGAGCGATGTATATCTCTAGATAAAATATACTTTTAGGTAAACATAAGCATCCCAACTTCCGGACATAAACATGAACAATGTGAATCAAATATCATCAACTCCCGCTAGCCAACAATCGGTAAGTATCTCAAGAAATGGAGTTGACAACACCCTGATATGGGTTGCTAATCCCAAGTTGTGTACCCTACTCTATTATTGGTCATTTTTGATGTCGAGGTTATGTTCAGCATCTTTCACATGAGTCTTCACCAAGCATACAAAAAACGAATTCCCAAATGGATTCTCATATCTCGAAAAGATCATGAATCACTACATGGATTCGAGCATCTTGAATAGATCTCGAACATCCATATAGGTTCCCTACATAAGTCCTCCGATGAATGCTAACGCCGTCCTCTCTATTGGAATACTCAAGATAGACAGTCCCATACAATAGCATCATTTGAGATGTTAACGCTGACCTCTCCCTTGGACTTAACCTTATGATTGATAGTTCAACTCTATAACATTTCACTTCCCAACCGCTTCCAAAACATAAAACTCGTATACTAGTTTTGAAGTGGTATTTGATAAGTAAAACACTTACCGATATCGGTCTCTTTAAAACTAATTTGATGAATTCATGGCTAACTCAATTCTGGTTCTTTCAAAATTAAGCGAAAGTAAGAGACGTTCCGTACGAATGCTCCTCCTTGGGGTTTCTCGTTGATGTGAAATCACAAAGGCTTTCGATAACTTCTTACGTCAATATTAGGTCAAGTTCCATAATCGATTAATCAATTATCTAGTCAAAACAATTGTTTATACAAATCACGATTCGTACGCTTAACTCGTTTCCAACATTCCAACTCAACTATTCCTCACCCAAGAGTGAAGCCAGCTATGTTTGAGCACTGGTTCCATCACGCCTTGCCTAGGCACTTCATTCTTGAATCTCACAAATAGATAAGTCTACCTCATCAGCTTTTAGCGTTAAGTATAGTATTAATGATTTCCATAAACAATAAGAAATCAACACGATTAACATGTTACCGACTTACTATTCCTCGTTTAAGAGGGAAGCCCGGTAGGTTAGAGCTTTATTGTCCCGTCCATACTCGACATCAATCTTAAATCTCACAAATAGATAAGCCTTACTTCATCGGCTTTTAGCGTTAATCATAGTTAATTACATTTCAAACAACTAATTATACAATTAACAATTTAGCCAATTAGCAATTTTAACCACTTTTCAAAAACATTTGTATATACTTTTAAAATGTTTAAAAATACTTATAATAGGTTTTAAAACATTTATCCAAAACATTACTTTAAAATAACAAGTTTATAAAAAAATTAAAACTTAAAAAGAACATATTTTCAACAAAATATATCTTCTTTAAAAATTCACAACTAACTCTTAAAATTCATAAAGATCTCAAACCACTTTTTAAATACTCTGATAATAGTTAGTAAATACTGGTAAAATGAATGAAATAAAATATTTAAATTTAAATATCTTTTCAACCCTTTTAAAGTCCAAAAAATCAAGGCTAAACGAGGCAGTTTTGCACAACTAAAGTTTTGGCCACTTTTCAAGATGTTACTTAACTTTTTGCTATTCAAGCTTTTAATAGCAACAAACATACATATAAAAAATTATAAATATGGCGAGAGACCACAAAGGATCTCTCTACAAAGTTCCATAGAATTCGAAAAAAAACAAGGCAATTCACAACTGTATCTATAGTGACTATTGCTATAAGTGCACTTTCAAATCTAAGTCTGATCTAAACCAAAGTCCATCTATAACCTATTTGCTTTATTAAAGGTCTTGTCATATGTCATACAAGTCCATTAAAGTCTATTCCAAGTTTGTTCAAGTCCATATACATGGATCACATATGTTACTTCCTTTTAAAGTAAGAATCCAAACCAATGTTTTAACGTAAGTTAACAACAATTTCATTGAAAGTGAGGTATTAACTCACTTTTAACCACACAAATAACCAAGATCCAAGAACCCAAGCCAACCCTCCACCTTGCAACACCTTCCTCATCCACCTCCTTGCCTTGCACTTGCTCATTTGCCTTCCTCCCTCTCTAATGCTCACAACCATCTCATGTTGGGTGAGCGTGGCTTCACTTCTTCATGTTTTGGCTTGGTGGAAGGTGTTTTAATATTATACCATGCCTTTTGGCAAAGTTTGAAGTGATTAGAGTTCATTTGCAACTCTTTGTTTTTAGAACATAAGAGAGGAAGAAGAAGAAAAGCCATTGATTTTATAACTCAAGCTCTGCAAATTTTGTGATTAATTCCTAGAGGTCCGCCCTTCCTTTTATAAGGTTATGAAAGAGGTCATTACCACCTTCTACGTCTCATGGAAGGCCATTAAGGAGCCTCCTTCTCACATGATAACTTTATGCTACTTCTCCTTTATGCTATTTACCATTATACCCTCACCATAATAGTATCTCTTATCAATTAGAACATTCTAGAATGTTTCATGCTTTATGAAGAGGTGTGTTTTAATTAGTTGCAAATGTGTTCATTTGATCATTAGTCAAGTGCACAAGAGTTCGAACAACTTATATCGATCGAAAATCTGTTTATTGATAAACCGATTTTTGATCACATTATCGATTTCTCTTCGAAGAATATATTTTTATAAACATTTTTCCAAAACAAGTTTACCATTATTAGTTATGATTTAAAAGGGGATTAAAAAGCTCATTAAATCATTTTAATAACATTTAATCTAATATTCAAATATTCAAGTAATTCAGATATTTAAAAATGAAGTGTTCGAATTTCTAGGTCGTTACATTCTCCCCCACTTAGAATATTTCGTCCTCAAAATCACGACACGAGCAACCAAAGAAACAATAACACATCAATACTTAATAGTATCACAATCATTAGCAAACAAAGATCATAGCTTGCTCAGGTTCAAAAATCCTCTCATCGCACAAGGATGATAATCAATCAACTAAGTGTACCTTCTGCTCAACAGCCTTAGGTTATTACTTAGACAATTATTCATGTCACCTTATAACAAATCGAAAAGTCATCACCTAAACCCTCCATACGTCAACAAAACATAGTACCCATTCATACTAAAGCCCATACGATGCAAATGAACCATCTGCGTGCAATATTCGATCTGATCACTTTGCTCGATCATATAAATTTCACTTTCCAATTATATAGATCACTTGTCCTCTTTAGTGCGGAATCCGATCAGGTTCCTTGATTACAAACCTCCATTCTCCATACATAGCCATATACTATGATAGAAAACTTTGGAATCATATCAAGAATCCATATCAAGTGTTCGCCGTCAAGAATCAAGTGAAAAATCCTTGTTCGACTAGTGTATACCACCTCGAAATCACGTGCTCGAAGACTTGATCAAGAATAGTCATGCGAATAATACGATCTACGTACAACTTACGTATTTATCCTATTGGTTTCTTAACTACACCAGATCCTTTTTAATCACATTCATTTATCCAAATAGTTTGTCGTTCAATACTAAAATCATTAATGAATCATTTCATAAGAATCCAACTTCAAGTTTATAAACATTTTACAACTTAAGTTCCATACTCGTATAATACTCCATTTCATACTAAGAGTATATACAAAAACATCAAATTTTTAACAAATATGTTTAACAAATTTAGAACTTATTTTAACTTGTTATCTTCTCAATTCAAGTGTTATATAAACTCAACATATTTTCAAAAATTCTTAACTACTGGTTCTTAACAATCTGGAAGTTCCAGACTATCCCAAATCGTTGAAAATCCCATTTCATTTTAACAAATGAAAACTACCAAATAACATCTCATATCATGATGCACACACCATACTTTCCTAATGCATAGTCTACATGTGTCCATGAAATAACTAACAAGAGAACTTTGGAACTAAACACCGATTTTCATTTCAATAATTTGAAATTATATATATATATACATATATCCATGAAATAACTAACAGGCGTTCAATTCTTAACCCAAATTTCTATTTGCTCCAAATCCATCCAATCCTTCTCTATATTCGGCCTGTAGAGGCTCCGTTGATTGTCGATCGTTGGATGGAGCTATTGTTTTAACGGCGGCTGAAGCCAATTAGGGCTAGGGTTTGCAAATGAAGAAAGTTAATGTCCTTATATAGAAATTATACCAAATACTATTCACACGTTAAATTTTCGAACTCCAAACAAGGCGTGTCGCCTAGCGTTCTATATGTTATACTCCTATTCTGAACGCAATGGAACTAGTATCGAGACCCAATTTCATCATATACAGAAGATAGATTTTCAAAATCAAATTATATTAATTTAAATTCCTTTAATTAATCTCTATGCGTTTCGAGCTTGCACGACCAAACGATACGTCTGATCGCCATGAAACTCGACGACATTTTATAATTTACTATTATGGATCCAATGAAACTATTTTCGTCTAATTTTGAGACAGTGCCCCGGAAGGCTATTTCCACACGTTAATTTAAACGATTATTATAAAACAAGTTTAATCACTTTTAAATTCAAATTCAAAAGTTTACTACCATTATTCCAATTCAAATAGAATTTATATAGGCTTCGAAATCATTTTCATTTTCATTAAATTCAAGATTCAATTATTTAAACAATCTCAATTATCAAATAACCATTATATTTGAAATTCAAACTATTTAACTTATAAAAATAAATTTTCAATAGTTAAAATCAATTAAATATTTCTAAATTCAAATGACTAAAATTCTGTGTCCTTACATTCTACCCCCGCCCCCCCGGAAAAGAATTTCGTCCCCGAAATTGCCAAGGTAAGAAATATGCCACAAACCCATTAACTTAACTTTATGAAACAAATTAGTTGAAATAGATTACCAAATTCTTTTGAGCCCTTAAAATTCATTTACAGATTCCAACTAATACCATTCTAAGTTATTACATAAAAATCAAATTTTTTTCCAAAATTCTCAAAAAATTTCTAACTCTTAAATTTACAAAAAATTTCGCCAGCATCAATTTTGCGCGGCTCGATCGAATTTTTTTACAATATACATATATATATGTATATGTATATAATCACAAATATACATCTCATCTTCGAGGATGAGGCATTCCGTAGTGAAAAATATAAAAATACGATATGTAATCCGAGATGTCTACCTTGTTTTAGTATTAGCAAGCATATACAACCAACAAAATGCGAAAGCTAGCTCCAATTGTGAAGCATACGCCATCCGCACCTACTAATCACTCAACAACTAATGAGAACATATATATAGAAAGTAACATCACTATATAATATAGAATATACAATAACTATATGCAAATGTAGCAAATGTAACAAACGAACCATCAACAATAATACCCATCCAATTTATTTATCATCATATCAATTTGCATTTTCCAATGTCAACGTTTGATTTATTCACTTTCAATTTATTTACGTTCACTTTATTTTTCAGTTTATGTTTAACAACATTCATTACATACTAAATTCGTCTATGAACCATTTCATAAAATCTTTACATTTTGACTTTTCCTAAGTTAAATTTTTATTTCATTATCACTTAGTATATTCCTCAATACTAATATTATTTATGAACCATTCCATAGAATTTCACTTAAGTCTGTTGTAAACATTTTATACAATACCACTAATGTTTATTGTTACTTCACAACTTAATTTAATATTTAATTTTATCAAGCAGTACTTCAAACATATTCAATTCATTTTACACTTAAGTTGAATTTCATTTTATAACTCAAATTCACATCCATTTCACTAATCTATTCCATTATTTCATTCATTAATTCATTACACATCAAATTCAATTTCATTTAGTTCATTTCATTACTCCACTTGAATTAAATTTCATTTCAAAAATCATCTCATTTAGCTTATGTTAAATTTAATTGCCTATCTCAATTTATGATTTTCATTTCTTAACATTCATATCCAACAATTAGAAAGTTTGTTTTAACTTATCCTTTTCAAATTCATAAGTTGTAAACTTATTTCTTATTTATACTATTTTTCAAATTATAAGTTACCAAAAACTTAGTTTCATATATTTATTGAATCATACTTTAGATTTTAAAGTGAGGACTTGTTTTACCAATCACAACTTCAATGGTAGAAATCCATCACTTAGAAACTCCAAAATGAACGTCGATGATGCTGTAGTTATCACCAGATTTATTTCCTAGCGAAGTGAATTCAGTGCTTTCTATTTCTTTTAAATTCCCCTTTAAAATATTTCTAACCTAAATATTTTCAAAATAATACTATTATTATTATTCCAAAACCCTTTGAAATTTTTTTCTTCAAGTCAATAGGTTTTGAATTCCCAAGTTTCGTGTTTCAAGCCCATTTTTATTTACATATCATATTTATAAATATACTTAAGCAATTTCATTTCATTTCATTTCCATTTATAAATCATATTTATATAATCTCACTTCTTATGTAATATCATTTCACAAATGTTGATTATTTTCATTACAATCAATACTCTATAATTCATATTCATAAATTTACTTTTCTTATATAACTCATTTTACAAATGTTTATCTTTGTTTAGATTATAATAACAACAACTTCTATTCGAACAACAAACAACAAATGATAATAATCAGAAATTTCCATTCACTAACAACCAAACACACCATATATAACTATAGTAGTTTCTGAAAAATTATTCCTTTATAAAATATAATTTAGGTAAAATTATTTCATTTACCAATCCTCAAATCAATACTGTGTCAGTTTGCCTTGTTTAAGTGTTTAGAAACCCCTATCGATATCTTGGTGTCCCATCTACTGACCATAATTCATAAGCCACTTAATAGATAAATTAACATAATATAAAACATTTTTATATCACTAACAAGTACGCGCTCATATATATAATACACTCAAAACTCATAATAAGGCATTCCATTACCTTATCTCTTAATGAATTGCTCCTCCCCCCCCCCAAAAGCCAGGGTTCTCGCTTAACCTTGCGCTCTAATACCAAAGTGTAACAGCCCAGGATTTTCGACCCTCAAAAATCGACACTAATACATCCACTGTATTGCGTGTCGAGCAATCGAATGCTGGAAAACCCAATTGTTAGGAGAAAAGAAGGAAGAAAGAAGAAGAGAAGAGAAGAAGAAGAGAAAAGGAACTAAAAACAACACAGAATCTCACAATCACGGCGGAACAATATATAATATAAAATCAACGATCTTTACAAAATAGAAACTTTTACATACATACATCCGTTAGAGTACAACAATAAATCACAATCATCAGTCTGGATAGTTATAACAACCTGTCCTCACAATTTCCAATGATTTCAATAACAAAGCAGCGGAAAATAACCATATACATGAATACGACTTGAAGACCTCCAACTTATCTCCTGAGACCTAATGCATCCAAAGCAATCTGTAAATATGCACGGTCTGACCAGAGCATTATAATAGAATAACACCCAAGTCAGTCTGGAAAAACCAACGTGAGAAAACACACCCAACTAGATTTTAAAGTTATAGAAAACCTTTGAAAATCAAAAATATCTTGTAAGACCACGCCACACATAAACACGGACGGGTTTTTACCTTGCGATAACAAAAACATTTCATATGAAATTCTATGATATTATAATAGTGTCTAAGATATAAATACTTATTAATCATAGCCGAAATTGTTACACTAATTAAATTCTAGCATAATAGCTATACAACAAAAATCGTAAAGGCTCGTATTGGAGGATGGATTTCATACCATGACAAGGTAAGAAACTACTTTCCGTAGGTACATCTTTAGTAAAATGCACCGGGGTCTGACAAGAATATCTTATACCCCTGCCACATAGGATTGGCCTACCACTTGACTAGTAGTACCGAATATGATCACCCCTCTGTTAATGGGCCCTGAAGCATACATGGGTATATAGTAATCGATCTAGATTTGGAATGACTATACCCTGATGGGAACGACCCACTTGGCCCTACTGCATACCCGATTTTTGTCATTTCCTAGTTGATGAGGCTCAAGGCTATGTCTTACCTTTATATAGCACTTCCCACTTGGAATGCAAACACTGCCCTCTAGGCACAATGCAATGCCAGCATTCATCCATACAAGTTCGTTCTGGGACTGAACGAGATGCTTGAGAGCTTCGTCTTCAATTCCATCATCTTCAAATAATTTTCACTTCGAAACACATTTGTTGATCAGGGTGGTTTTTCGGATAACATATCCCATCCCGATCTCTTCGAAACAACATTCGATAATTTCTGGTGAACTCAACCCGGTTCTTTAAGAAATAAATGGTCAAAGGTAAGAGCGGAGATCACCTCCTAACCGTTAGTGGATGGATTCTCTTATCGTTTATCCTAGAGAACAGAACGAGATATATACGCACAGTACAACATCACCGGAGATGACTATGCCATATAACCCACGTGTTTCTTCTAGATATTTTCAAAGTTACGTTTTGGGTCCAAATTCGATAGTTGGTTATCTAACAATCGAATAACAAACATTCAATCAGGGATTTAATTTCATACGAAAAACCAACATTGGTTAAACACAGTAACCACTAACCTCTTTAATTAATCTTTTCATTAATTTAAATCACTTGTAAATATTTATATAAAAATATTTTTACAAAGATATATCCACAATCCTATATTTTCAATACTTAGAAAAAAATATATCTATATACTTATCTTAATGCTATAAGTATACCCACAAACTGAGAAAGATTCCCTTTCTATACAATTCAAAAAAATCATTTAAAAATCCCTTACAAATCTCAAAACCATTTATAAAACCATTTTATAAATCTCTGAAACCATTTGTGATCTCTTTAATCAATTTCAATCACTTATTAATTCTTTTTATACACTCCTAAAATCATTTATAAACCCTTTATCAATCTCAAAACCCATTTATAAAACTATTTTATAAATCTCTGGAACCTTTTATAACCCCATAAAACTATTTGTAAAACTCCTTTTATAAATCTATAAACTCATTTGTAAAATTCTTTACAAATATCCAAGACCATTTATAAACTCTTTTTACCCTTTTACAATCTTCCTTTAAGTTTTTCAAACCATGTTATAAGATTCCACTTATAAAACTCATATTTGTTTATAAACCCTATTTATAAATCTTGAAAACATTTATAAATATATCCTAATAATTTACTTAAAAACGCTATTAGATAATAGTAAACATTATAAATAAATAAATATTTACTTTAAAACATTTAAAATAATAATTAATAAATTCCAAAACATCCTAAATAAAACAATAATAGTTTATCTTCAACATTTTTTTTATAAATACTAATAATTAATTTTCAAAACTTTATTGATAAATAATTATATTTAATTTCAAACCATATTAAATATTTTAAACAATTAACTTTTCAAAATATTAAAATATTTATAAACAACTTTAAAATAATACTAATATAAATAACCAACTTTTAAAACACAAATATATTTCCTTGATAAAAATCCATACTTAAATTTTCAACATAATCATTACCATGTTTATAAACTATATTTAAAAATCTCTTTCTATTTTATAAAACTTCCTTTCATAAACCCCCTTTATTTATGAACTCCATTTATAACTCTATTTCCATTATAAATCTCACTTATTCAAAAATCCCACTTAAAACATCAATCACCATCCGTTTTTAACGTTGCCCCATATGGATAAATTCCTTCATATTTATAAAATATCGTTTAACATTCCCAAATTTACCCTCACCTTCAATTTTCAAAATAGAATCAACTATTTTCTAAAATATCATTCCACATCTTATAATAAATCCACTGTTTGACTTGATCCCCTATTCTATTAAAAGATAATAGTTTCTTTTAATTTATAAACACCATTTATAAATCCATACTTTTATTAACAAAAATACGATACGATTTTACAAATCTTCGCTTTGCTTGTAAAATATCACTTTTATAAATTATCACTTTGTAAATAAATTAAAATATATGTACATATATATATCACTTTACATTAAATGGTTAATAAATATTTATATCAAAATATTCCTATTTTAAAAAAAACATGTCTCTTTACTATAAAAGGCGGACTTATTTTAAGATTTTAAAAATCTTTATTTTAAATTTCAAAAATAGCTATTTAAAATATTTTATAAAACTATTAATTTATAATATCTAAAAGCCATACTTTTTATTTTAAAATAAATTTATTCTTTAATTAGTTAAAGAAAAATTATTAAAACATATAAAATTTCCAAAATCACTTTGAAATTCCTCTTAAATCAAAATCATTATTTTATAGTATTTTAAGATACTAAAGATAAGGCCTAGTGCTACTAAAGCACTAGACAAGCAAAATCATATCCATGTCATCAATATGGCATCCAACAAGCCATATATCACTATATATATGAAAAGTAAAATCAACGGTGTGAGGAATCCTGTTGAATCCCTCCAACCTGTCACCCTACATCACATACGGTATATAATTAATAATATAAATCAACCGCTTCGAGGCGGGATTGTATACAAAGGGTCGTCCGCTCTTACACGGGAACATAATAGGGTCTCATCCATTCTCGAGGCGGGAATATATTCAAACAATATAAAATAATAAATCATCCAAACAATCAATAACAATCAACAATAAAATATCCACACATCTAATAAATAATTTTTATTGGCTATATAATATTCTGGTTAACCAAAAAGTTGAGTTTAACACACATTGATTTTAGTTCGTCGAAACGTTCCAATTTGAATTAAAATTAAACAAGCACTCAATTCTTAACACAAATTTCTATTTGCTACAAATCCATCCAATCCTTCTCCATATTCGGCCTCTAGAGGCTCCGTTGATTGTCGATCGTTGGATGGAGCTATTGTTTTAATGGCGGCTGAAGCCAATTAGGGCTAGGGTTTGCAAATGAATAAAGTTAATGTCCTTATATAGAAAATTATACCAAACACTATTTACACGTTAAATTTTCGAACTCCAAACGAGGTGTGCCACCTAGCGTTCTATATGTTATACCCCTACTCTGAACAAATTGGAACTAGTATCGAGACCCAATTTCATCATATATAGAAGATAGCTTTTCAAAATGAAATTATATTAATTTAAATTCCTTTAATTAATCTCTACGCGTTTCGAGCTCGTACGACCAAATGATATGTCTGATCGCCACGAAACCCGACGGCATATTATAATTTACTATTATGGATCCAATGAAACTGGTTTTGTTCGATTCCGAGACAGTGCCCCAGAAGGCTATTTCCACACGTTAATTTAGACGATTATTATAAAACAAGTTTAATCGCTTTTAAATTTAAATTCAAATTCAAAAGTTTACTACCATTATTCCAATTCAAATAGAATTTAAATAGGCTTCGAAATTATTTTCATTTTCATTAAATTCAAGATTCAATTATTTAAACAACCTCAATTATCAAATAACCATTATATTTGAAATTCAAACTATTTAACTTATAAAATTAACTTTTCAATATTTAAAATCAATTAAATATTCTAAATTCAAATGTTTGAAATTCTGGATCGTTACACAACCTAAATCGTAAATGATAAAATATCACCATGCTTCTACGGATTTGTTCCCTTTTGTTGTTGAAATCTTGTATGTAGGAAATGCAGATTACGAATCTTAAGGTAGAATTAACATTAGAGGAGGGGTGAATAGTGTTTAATTAATTTTATGAATATTTTTGAAATCTTTTCAAATTAAATCCAAACAGATGCAATTTACAAACACAGAAATAATCACAGAATCAAACATAGATGCAAATAGTAAATAAAAGCAGTAAAAGAAAGAATACACCGGAATTTTATACTGGTTCGGAGTTACCCTACATCCAGTCCCACACAATTTGTTGTGCAGACTTCTTTTCAAAAATAATGTCGATATTACAACCTCGATTTCAAGGCCACAAGATACACCCTCATGTCTCCAAGTCCAGGGAAAACTCTCTTGATTTAACCAGGCTACAAGATCACCTAATTGATTTACGGGCTACAATCACATCGTTTCCAATCACACTTTGATCTTTCGATCTTTGATTACAAATGATCCTATAACTCTGAATAGCACCGAGATCTTTGAGAGAGAGTGGCAGAGAATCAAACTAGAGATGATCGAGTTTGATTCACTTAGAATTTCGGCAGAGTTTTGTTAAAGCATTTAAAATATAAGAGAATATTTGAGTGGAGAATAAGGAGTGAAGAAATGAAGAAAAACTAACTTAAAATTCGTTGAAAACAACTGGTATTTATAGGAGAACAATGGTCATGTCAATTTGTGAAAGGTTATAACGAATAGACACTTCTTTTCAAAATTTGAAATTTGAATTCTATGGCTACCATATCGACATGGAGGGATGAGGGATGTCGACATGCCTATGTTATTTTTGAAAATAGATTTTGCTTTAAAATGATTTCTATTCTAAAACTTGTCAAAACAATTTCTAAACTTTATAAACTATTTTGAATATAATTTAAACTTATAAAAGAGTTTTAGAAAGTAATCTTAAAATATATAATCTATAATATAAAAGTAATATTAAAAACTAAATATAGATTTCTTTAAAATATATTAAAGCAAAAATATTAAAATCAAGAGATAGTTTAAAAAACAAGAGATGATTTTGAAATTAATATGATTAAAAATAGTTTTTGAATTAAGGCTAAAATATTTAAATTGATAGAGATTACTTTAAAAGGATAGTTTTGAAAAAATAAATCATTTGAAAATTTCATGGATTCCATTCCACTAGAGAAGGTAGTGGGTTCCATCCCACTAAAGAGGTCATGGGTTCCATCCCACTATTAAAGCGAGAAGGTGGATTCCATTCCACAATTAAAATCCGAATAAAGATTTTAGTGCTATTATGAAGTTTTAACATAAATCTAGACTCTATTACTTATCTTGATATCTTGAACTCTTGAACCCTTGATACTCATGAGTCTTCAGTCTTGATTTCTTCAATTTTGAATTCGTCAGTCTTGAATCTCTATACTCAGTCTTGAATCTTTATACTCAGTCTTGATTTCTTCAATCTTTATACTGTACAGTCTTCATTCTTAGTACGTGCATATATATCTTGCATATACATACATATCTAGACAAGAATATTTGTATTTATATTTTATAACAAGTCCTAATTGTCATCAAAACCATCATCTCAGGAACTAGCATTGTCCTCCTCCTTGAGTTAAATCAACTCCAGCCGAATTTTGGTTAAATTCAAGATTATTTTCTTCAAAAAAGATAAAATAATTGTCTTGAAATTATTCAAAAATCTCATCATCCAAAGCGTGCTTTCTAATGTAGTTGTGAATTACACATGCAGCTATAACAATATTACATTGTTTGCAAAGACTGCACAATGGCATCATTTTCAAAATAGGAAATCGTGCTTTAAGAACACCAAAACCACGTTCGATGATTTGGTTTGGTTAATATAATTTCTCTCCTAATTTAAAAGTCTACTCAATAATAATATGTTCCTTTTACACTTTTAATATACTTTTCTTTTGTTCCTTTATTGGAGTGGGAACATTTCTAAAGGTCGTTTGAATTCTTTTGAAAATGATATATAATATATGCTTGTTATGATATATATGAATATGTGCTATACTATAGCTTTACAAATTCTCCGTTATAACAAAGAAACATACCAATACTCAAATAAACATGAAGAACTATTACAATATATTTGGCCTTTCATGAAGTTGACATTGTTGATAAGGTAAAATCCCAAGTGTAACTTTTACTCAAATTCATTGATTAGTTTCCATAATTGCATAAACAAATAATCATCTGCTGCACCAACATCAATCGTATAATTGTATTTACCTTATTCAAGATATATATTGTAATCATATTTACATTCTTCCATTGACCTTAAATTTGTTTTCCAAACCGAAGAACTCAATACAACTGTAATAAATTTGAGGTGGAAATTTAAATTACAATAACTGAAGGAGGAGACAGAAGATGGAAAATTATTAGCCAGGCACGACAAAGAGTTTCTCAAGACATTGTAGCAACATCACAGAGACTACATGAAATTAAAACTCGAACATTATTAACCATGCCTATAAATCACAAATTCATATTCTTTTTTTATTAAATAGATATATACAAAACTTATGCATGCTTTCTAAACTTCTGTCATGTTAAATAAACACAAATGGTTTCTCATTGTCAAACCATGTCAACTCTGTTTAGTACTAGTTTCTTCTCCTTTAATTAGTCTCCATAAAATAGAAATCAATCCCCAAAAAATTTTAGAATCCAATAATATATTTAAAAAAATAGGTTAAAATATAGGGAATTTCAAAATCCAGTAAAACCACAGCCAAATTTTCCAAAAAATAAACATAGTATAACTAGAACAATCCTTAATGTACTTCTATAAATCGAAATTAGGAACAACACTAGCTCAAAACGAATAACTATCTTTACAAATCAAACAAAAACAAATAAACAAAATAATAGTAGATTGAGGGCATTGAGAAGGAATCAAAGAAGAAAAGAGTACCTTTCTCAGAAATATGGAAGAGAATTAACAGCGTCTCGATTGGATGGAGAATGAAAAAATCTGTCAGAAACCTTAATTGCAAAACACGCAGTCTAGAAGTCGATTTGTATTTTGGATTCTGAAAGGAGATAAGCAAAAAATATTTGCTTCTGAAATAAGTAGAAATGCAACTTCTTAAAGCCAAATTTCTTATGGATCCATGTGGGCTTCTTTGCTTTTACTTCCAAAACGCTATAAAGCTCCTTATTTCTACCCATCCAAATGGACCCTTATAAAAATCTTTTCGTTTTGCATATAGACTAGACTAATTTTCTAAATAAGACCTCTCTAAAATGACCTTGGTATAGTCGCAACTTCTAATACTTTTCAGTGAATCAGTTCGTATATATACTCCTAGTCCATTTCTTAGATTTCTTACTTGGTTTATTGCAATTCAAATGTTTTAAATAAGCATACTCAATACTCTTGGAAAAATCCTTTAAGGAATTGAAGCTCCATTCCAAACAACCTTCGCTCGAACAAATTACTACACACACTCAAATCAACACTTAATTTCCTGTCAGAACTCGAGATATTCAACTTGATTAGAATTTGACAATCAGATTTATCCGCTATAGCCATCATATATGCCCTTATTAAATAGTGAGCGTTGATTGACCTTAGTCCAAAGAGCATCTTGGTCTAGTGTTGACTGACCTTCTAATGAACGTTTCAATTTCTGATTGTGTATCAAGGAATTTTCCTTTTTAATCTTCTACTTCTTATGTCATTCCTATTTTTGTTTAAAATTAAAGAAATAATCCATGCTTGTTTTTTAATTCTGTGAATTAAGTCAGGTAGTAAATAATCAGGGAATTTATCAAAGGTCCCCTAAGTTGAATACACAGAATGTATTTAAGTTCAATCATGCTTCTAAATGAAAAAAGAGGTGACATCCCAAAGTGCATGAAAGTCAATGAATATTAAAAGGAAATTTTAACAAACTTCTCCTGTCTTGAATCATCTAGTTTCTTGCATATTCCTTTTCTAATTCAACAAAAAACATTAAATAATCGATCTTATATCTCAAGGTTTCAACAACAAAAAATCCATCTTCAAACTTAAGAGCACTAAATAGCGTATCAATAACAAAATATGAAACTATCAAAATATAATATTAAATAAGAACTCAAGGTTAGAGAGAAGAAACTAAATAGAAATAGACGAAGGTTTGTGATGGTGATCGGTCGGGCATAAAACTTAATGCTTTAGAAAATCATAAGTTCATATTTTAAAACGCGTTTCATGGTTGCAGGCTTAAAAACATCATTTGCATTTACTTCATTTTAGTCAAACATCTACAAAAGTGTAATGATGCAAAAAAAAATTACAAATTGTTAGCACGAAATAAATTATCCATTAAAAATCTATAAATTTGTATCATGCAAGCATATCTTCTCTTATTTCCTTATCCATTACTACCTTGAATTCACAGCTGATGAAGCCTCACTCTGCATCTATATCAAAACTCATATCTCACAAACAATCATCTTCTTCTCCATTTTGGTTAAACAAAGCTAACTACTTTTCACAACCTCACCTAGTTTCGCTATGCGCTTCAAATTTGCCAAATCCTTGTTCTTTCTCTTCCTTATTCTTCTTTTTTGTATGAGGACTTACATATTAGTATAATTTCATAAACAACTCACATGGAAAAATTATAGTTGTTCATATCATAGCAAATGTTTGAATTCACATGGCAAGAGCATCTTAGCAATTTTTTCCCATACTTCATGCACAATAAATGAACTTAAATTAAAAGCTAAATCAAATATTCAGTCTTATCAACTAATATTTGTTATTGCACTCCAAATAATATGACCCACTCCTCTTGCTCCAAACATATCTGAAATTATATGTGACTATATTAACATTAGTTATATACACTTATTAATTTAGTACCATTTGTACTACCTACACTTAATGCCCAAACCTAAATAGCAGCTGTCCAAACCTAAACACCAAATAGAGTTGCACTTCCCTGATAATATTTTGGATTACTATTAGGGAGAGAAACAAATTTTCACACATCCACAGTGTTAAGTTTCAGCATCTCTACGTATCCACGTCTGTACGCGTGCACTTCAAAGTGTCTAGGTGGTGTCAACAGTCAAAGCCTCTGATGCTAGGGTCTCGATTGAACATCCTAGCACCGCCTTTCATCGGGCATATAATTTGGTCTTGGAAACACTTTTTGTAACAAAAGGAATCTCTATCATTATGTGCTACCAATCTCATATATACACCACAATTTCTTCAAATATCTTGCTACGTGGGACTTTATTTCATTCAATCCACGCACCCACTCCATTTCCAATGCGAGTTACACCTAACAATCTTCACCCTGACAAGCATTCCTCAAATCACCTTGGAGTTACACCGAGTCCTCTTCACGGTTGGGTCAGGTTGCTACTCCAAGTTCTCTTAAGCACTGGGAGCATGCTGCTTACTAGTATATCTCCACCTTGATGAGCATCCCATGTCAAGCTACTCTGGAGCCATCTTTGGTCATTCTGCATCATACTGGTCCCTCGAACCATGGAGCTCTTATACCATGTTAAATTTCGACCATGCGTATCCGCGTTCGTATGCGTGCACTTCATCGTGTCTAGGTCATGTCAACGGTCAAAGCCTCCGATGTCGGCGTCTCAATTGAACATCCTAATATCGCAAAGGGCATATAATTTGGTCTTGGCAACACTTCTTGTAACAAAAAGAATCTCTATTGTTATGTATTACCAATCTTATATATACCACGATTTCTTCAAATATCTTGCTATGTGGAACTTTATTTCATTCATCCATGCACTCACTTCATTTTCAATGCAAACCACACCTAACACATAGATGACCGCTTAAGCGAAATTGGCGTTTCTATATATTTATCAGTCTTAAATATGACACCCTAAATAAATTATATTAAGAACGTTTGATTTCATACTTAAAAATTCTTTTGCAACATATATGATAATATGAGAAGATTGGGGACTTTGGATCATGTAATTTTATTTGAGATTAAAAGGATTTCACACATGTTCAAAGAAATGTTTTCACAATATGAAACTGCACCATTTACTAAGTTTAAATAAAACTGCATCATTCATCTCAACCTTGAAGGTAGCAGTCTAAATAACAATAGATAAACCAATAAAGAAATGTTTGTAAAAAAAGCTCAGTTACCTTTTAGTCTCGATCTACGTTTCTCCTCTCGGTAAGCTAACATGCCAAATCGCACTATTGTCTTCTATTTCCCTTGATTTCATACAATTTCGAGACCAAAGATTTTCCGTCTCTCGGATCTTCATCTGCCCAGTTAGAGGAATCCAGTAATGTGGCGATGAAGGCGAGAGGTTGGTTGCGTCTTTTAGGGTTATGTAAGATTTGAAGGAGATTATATTTTATAATATCAATAGGGGGTAAAAGATTGTAAAGAAAATGTTGCTATCATAGTTGTCATCGGTGCATGTAATGTGGGAAAGAAAATGACTGACAATATCCCATTTAGCAAAAAATCAAAAGAGTATTTTAGACATTTCCAAAGCTTCATTTGGAGATATTCCTATTATAAATAGACGAGTACTAAGGTACGTCCATAGAAAAATACGAGTAAACCTTCTATTTGCAAAGCACACGAAACACACGAAAAATTCATTTTAATAACCTTTATATAATACACTTGAAACGTGTGAGAACATGTAAATGTCAAAATAAATAGGATACGTGTTTCATGAACAATATTTATTTTGATGGGACAAAGAAATTTATAAATGTAGATCCCCTACAATTGAAAACAAAACTCTTGCACAAATTCATGAGGCTTACATCATTGCTTCATTTTTTTTTGCCCAGTAGAAGTACTCCTATTTTCAAATCCAAGGTAAGCAACAAAGAGCTTCATTTTGTTAATGGGTCAAAGTTGTGCAAACTACACCTATATCATGATCTGAATCCATTAACATCTATCATTTGCTTGCTTTTCTTGAAGCCATTCGAATCCATTCACGTCGAGTTTGCCAGTGACTAACTTGCACAAAGATAAGATAAGAAATTAAATTCAGGTAGGGAAAATGTGAATTCTAGCAAGGTTTGCTGAAAATAAATTACAACGATTGTCTAACACCATCCTCCATACTTGAGTTTGAAAACAAATATAAGAAACTACCGATCTAAGTGTTATGAGTTTGGAAACCTCCATCATCCCTCCTAACTTCACCCGCTGCTACTGTTGGGATTTTCCAATACCCAAAAGAGTTAGCATTGTTGGAAATTCCTACGTCTGCCAAGAATTGCTATTCAAGTTTTGATGGCCATGGGTTTTCTACTCTTTATCCACATGCAAAGGAGGGATAATAAATATGTTAAATTAAACGTAACCTAAGCTAACTTAGGAATAAATAATATGACCCTTATTTTCAGTAAGAATTCGAATTTGAACCGAACTTTGATCTCAAAGTGAGACAATTGATATCTACAATATTTATTTCCAATACTTTCATTTAACAATCATAACCCATATTGATTTTAATAGCATAAAGGTATACAATAAGAAAACATAATATCAAACCAACATTTAATTTGAAAATTCAACTAAATGATTACCTTTGTTTTGCTAGCATAAGATAAACCTGTTGTCAAGGGCACTTCTTTGTTTATGCCGTAAAAACTAACAGCAATATCATCTAGTTGTTATAAGAAAAGGCATGTTTTAGCACAAATTCAAATATCAATAGAAATTAATTATAGAGCATAAGTTTTTCTAAGGAAATTTCACTTGTTATCGAAGTAATAGGTATGGGAAATCACGACTATTTTGATTTGTGTGGTGTCCACAAAGGATTCACATTTAATGCATGTCTGCACTTAAATAACAATTTTTGAATCAAGAATGAATAGCATACTAAATGCAGACACATAACTTTATACTATCTTCATGACGATAGGATGGAGACAAAGAAAATGCCAGTAAACTAAAATTTTGAAATTACAACTCCTGATTTTTTTTCGATTGAATGCATAGTATCGATAAAATTTATGATTGTATAACGTGAAAAACAATAAATAATACAATTTTAGTATTGGAACTCTGAAGGCACCAATATTATGCACATCCATTCATCTTACTGTATAATAAAACTTTTTTTTTTTTGAAAACCCAAGAGAACCCGGCGGGCCAGTAAACTCCTGAGGAGAGTATAGTAAAGCCGTCCACTAATCCACGCCTCCATACCCCCGGGTAAGTTTATATAGGATAGGGAAGCGCATGGTAGGAATCAAACCCGGATCTTTTTACCAGAACCCAAACCTCATTTCCACTACGCTGCACCCACGGACTGTATACTGAAACTTAAGAATAAAATGTAGTTTCAATAATATGAATTTGGTAATTTTGGGGTCAGCAACTTACAATTGTGAATAACTTTAAGGATGAAGACTAGGTAGTTGGAAATTTTAGTGTAGCTATGACATGGAACACCATCGGTAATTTTAGTGAATTAGCTTAGGCTTAACTGACATATACTTTTTTTTTGTATATATATATACTGCATAGTATGAATTATACTACTCTAGTCTGAATGATATTACATGTAGCAAATATGCAACAAAAATGATATCAAAATAGTAAGCTTAGGTTAACTGACTTATACTGTTTGTTCGCATATATATTGTATGGTATAAAGCACAGTGCTCTAGTCTAAATGATAACACATGCAACAATTAATCAATAGAAATGATATTAAAACAATGAGCAACTATCCTGTTGGACAAAAACAATGAAAACTTTATTCACCAATGCATTTTTTTGAGTGATATAAGTATATTAATTAAATAGACAATTGATAATTAATTGATACATCTCTATGCAATTTTGATTCCATTTTTCCACAATTTCCTTGATTATTTCTTTCAATATGGGCTCAATGCTATAAATGAGAAGTTTGAAACAAATAGTTCATTTATATGCACAATTAAGTTAGATGTGTAAACGCTTTTTCAAAAATATATTATGACTTTCGCTTCTCATCTTGGAAAAGTCAGCATAATCTTCTAACGTTATATGTGGAAAAAGACGAACATAGAACGCAATCAACTTTATTTCTCACTTCCCATTTTCATTTGATACATTTAGCTTCATAGCTATTTAAGCAGAAAAGCTATACGTGGTGCCGAAAATATGATATCCTATACATGGCTAGATATTCTTGATTTTCAATATTAATAGTTAACATTTTGTATGCAGACATAGCATTAAAAAACGTAAATGATTATATAGCAAAATAAAAGGTACTATTATTATATATCACTAGTGAGTGGCCCGTGCTTCGCACACGGGCATTGTATATTTACACGAACGGTAAAGTTAAATTTCAAGTAACGTCAAAGTTTCAGTAAAGGTTTTACGCTCTACTACATAGGACGTAGAGTTATGAGGTTAAAGAGTTATGTTTAAACAATGTGGTTGTAATGATTTTTTTCATGACACTGGTTAAATTTTCTTAAGTCAGTAGATACAAAATAAATAAAATCTAAAGTAGACTGTACCAAACTTGCGGTGACATACTCAAATACGTTGGTAAACACGTAAATATATCCGGATCACTTTAGAAATAGGTAACCTACGATGCACTTTGTTGGGGCGTTGTACATTACGTACGTTTTCAGGTAGAAGCAGCCACAACAAACTGCAACCAGAAAACAGCAATTCGTGAATAGATGTGTATAGTATGCATGGGTAGAAGGGGGAAAAAAGGTTACGAACTCTGTCGACGGCAAGATCGGTCAATAGAAATCAATCTGATAGCTTCCTCCTCATGTCGTTGACAAAGAAAATCGGAGAAATTATGCAGGGACATGTCTACGAAATTTGGACAGCAGTAGTTACATCTCATCCATCTATTTGTATGATATTTTTTTGCCTGTTTCCATCTTAGTAGCAGTCTGCCTCTCGCTCTAGCAGACCTGCATACCTGGTTATACAAATTAATACAGCCTTAGGACAAACGGAGCAACAACAATATGACAGCATGAAGAACTGGAAGAAACGTTACTGTACTTGCAAACAGCACAGCAATGCGTTCAAAGATAGTATGAAAAGCATGCGTACCGACTTCTGACACGCACGCGTGTGCAACATCCTAATGTCTTACAGCAGAACCAACCATCCAGCCTGCCACAGTTTGTTGAAAAATAAACAACAACTTATGCAACATTCATCCAGTTTGCAGTAATACCATAAAGTAGGCGGAAGTGAAGAGGAGCGTCAGAAACATAAATGAAAACTGTCATGGTTGTAGTCACTAAAAATAGACATGTTCTAAACGAATAAATCTAAGAAAAAGATGAAAAACATACGTACTTCAGCCGGTCGTAGACAGTGTACCCGCAAACGTTATTTCTGTTGAACCGTGGACTGAGAAATCAGAAGCTCTGCGTACCAAGAAACACCACCACCGCTCAGGGAGGCGTTGCCTGCATAACCTAAATCCAGCGTTTAATTGGTGCAAACAGTATATAACAAACAAAAACAAAATGTTTCATTGTTGTTGGCATATGTCAGCAACTGGATCCAGCAACAGTACACCTTACATACACCATAAAGATATAGACGAAGAAAATATGGGTAATGCATGTTTGGATAAATAGTCGAACAAAAGTCTGAATGGTATACAAAGTGCACAAAAAATAGAGCAGACGCAAGTAGTGCGAATCAAGAACGGACATAGCAATGGATGACACTGACCCACAAACCTTAATACGGACAACAATGCATTTCCTGAGTTGACCAAATGTGCGCAAATCATTGATGAATCAACAATATCACCACCTAGCATAGCACCCTAGAAAGATGGCAGTGTTGAGGAAAGTCAAAATGCCAGAATCATGATTGTCGGAGGATTACCATGCACAGTTATCGAAATGTAAACAGTTATCCTCGGTTGGGAGAGAGCTTGAAATGGAAGAGAGCAGATTGTTTCAAACAAAGATAGCAACAGTATAACATCAACCATACCAAAAAATATTGAACAAAGTTAAGATGTAAACTGGGAAATGTTGCCGAAGCAGGTTTTGCGAACGCACGAAAAACAGAACTAAATTTCACAACTCCAATAATACAGTGGAGCAATAATACCAAATCCAAACCACGTTTCAGAACTACAATTTCAGAGTCATGCTATACTGTACCAATTGTTTCAAACAAAGATAGCAGCCGTATAACATCAACCATACCAAAAAATATTCAACAAAGTTAAGATGTAAACTGTGAAATGTTGCCAAAGCAGATTTTGCGAACGTATGAAAAAGAGAACTAAATTTCACAACTCCAATCATACAGTGGAGCAATAATACCAAATCCAAACCATGTTTCACAACTACAATTTTAGAGTCATGCTATACTGTACCGGTAGACATGGATTGTTGGTAAAAAACACTTCGTCCAATAAATAACTGCACACTTAATTTTACAGTAATATGCAGACTGACAACTACGTACATGGACATGTGACTCGGTAGTAGAGGGATTATTATTATACTATCAAATAACAGTGTCCAGCATATGTGAAGCTGGGATCAGGGAAGTCATATTCTAAACACCATATAAAAAGAATAACTCATCAAATAACAGTAGTGTTGGAACGATCATCAACAAAATAGGACAGTGTAATGTCAAACGTTTTCTACTTAAACCAGAAAA
Source organism: Allium fistulosum (assembly GCA_030737815.1). Classification (NCBI taxonomy): domain Eukaryota; kingdom Viridiplantae; phylum Streptophyta; class Magnoliopsida; order Asparagales; family Amaryllidaceae; genus Allium; species Allium fistulosum. The sequence continues at coordinate 580,936,460 of CM060906.1, read as the reverse complement.
GGTTAACTTAACCTCAAACAGGGGATACATGAAAAAGGTCCAGTAAAGCAGGCAACTGAACAACTTACATTCACAGACAACATATATGCAGCAACAACATCAATGGTAGAATAAAATGAAAAATATACGGTTACTACTCAGGCACCCCACCTGTGTAGTAAACCAAGTGGAAAGTCAATAAGGGCATAGTAATAGCAGAGTACACGGTCAGAACCGTTGCAACAGCAATAATAAACATACAGTTTCAAGCTATCACACAATGTTTTTTTTTGGAAGCAGGAACATAAATATTTGTAAGGCAATACGTATCAGTCATTCATAGAAACACGTCACAGACGTTGCAAACAGTGATACGTAAACAGAAGTCAATAAAGCGGTGGGTTGAAAAGCGTTCATCAAGATTTAAAAAGAATTACCTTTCGTCTACGATAGAAATCGTTGGTAAGCAGTACGCGGTACTGGAAATAGACGTAATTCATTAGACCAAACGAAGACGTGCGTTAAGGTGGAGTTAATGGGAGCAGAAGAAATTAAAGGTTTGCATACACCGACGGAGCAAACAGTTACCTGTATAGCGTACGCGGGGGGGAAGGAGGAGGATCGGTAGAAAGGCAGGCCGTAGTAGACGGTGCGCCGAGGAAGGCGCAGTTGTCGCTGCAGTGAGGGCGGAGTGGTCGTCGACGGCGTGAGGAGGGAGATCCGTGGAATAAGAGCACCGACCGAGAGAAGATAGGCCGTAAGAGGGAGGAGAGACGAAGACGTAGTTGCCCAACTTGGAAGCGTAGGAGTAGGGGACAATTCCGTGGTCGGTACTGTGGGGAGGGTACGGAAAGGGTAGGTACTGCGAGACGAAGGAAGGGACAAAATTGAAAACGGAAGAAGTGGGCTAAACAGGTGCTGGAGCAGTTGTGGACGATGAGGTAGGGGCAAGGAGAGAAGGGGAAAATGAACAGAACGTGGTAGTAGGATTGGGAAAAAAAGAAAAGAAAAAAAGCGGAAGCGTAGAGGAGGTTGTTATTTTGAAATGAGGAATGTGGAGGAAGCCATGTCAGCAGTCGGAAGTTCCTGCTTTATTATAAAGTAATAGATTAGGAAATTAAAAATCTCAGAATGAAATTTAAAAAAGTGATAGTTTATTTCTTCTCTTATCACTGGATAAATTACCATTATCAGACAATATAAAAGGGAAATATCATATTTGGGACGATAACTAAACTGACCATAAATTCAGTACACATCAAGTAGACCCAAACAAACCAAACAACGTACATTGAATCTCTAATAAGCATGAAATCCAACAGAATGAATCCAATTACAAAAAACCTCGACATAAATGATACCTGAAACGTAGGCGATGAGAAGATTCAGATCTTCAATTCAATGTTGTTGATGCCGATATGTGATAATCCAAAAACAATTTAGTAAGAGATAACAGATGATTGAAGCGAATCAGTAAGAGGAGTTAAATGATTGCAAAATCGAAAAGGGATAACAATTACTTGAATTGTAATACGACGCGAGACGAAAGATGAAAAAGGGAGAAGGACATTGGAACAGTACATATATTGTGAGAAGAAGGTTGGAAATACAATCGCTATGGTTGAAGCGAACGAGAAGAGGGATAGTTGAGGAAATTGGAGGAGAGAAATGAGAAAGGACAGATCGTGCCCAAAGAGGGAACTGTCTTCATATGGGAAAGATAAACAACAAAGTATCCTCGATAGTTTCTCACTTACCATGGGTAGGGCTATCTAGAAAATACCAAAAAAGCTTTTGATAAGTACTTTTATATATAAGAAGATAATGCTAAGAATGATAAACACGATAACATTTTCTTTTGAATAATCTATATTTTTAATCTTTGGTGATTGTTATGCACCATAGGTGAATTAAACTCATTTGCTCGTCGTATTAGAAATAAAATAAGCAAAACTAAAATTTAATCATTAGAGGCAACTAAAATTGCAAAATTTGAACATGCTAAATTATCATTTCTCTATTTGATGATCATTTAAAATTGTTTATGAATTAGTACATGACAAGCATACATCTTTTTTGCACGGATTCTTCTTTATGTGCATCATTGACAATATACGAAACTGAATTGTTTCACGATGAGACGTCAAGTTCTTAACAAGTCTTTTTTATTTTTAACTCTACTAAGACATCTATTTTTGTTATTTTGTATTTTGATTGCTTCAATAAAGAATTACAAAGGATAATATATTTTCTGTTTTGAGGGTTGCCTATATTATTTTCTTGTTTCACGTAGGAACATTTTTTAATAGTGTTTGATACCCAATCTGAAACTATATCAAGGATGCACACAAGGATATCATCATTTAGAAAATTATTGTCTTGCTAATCTAAGGTATGTTATAACTTGTGTTGTTACTTCAAGTACACATCCAAGAACTAGATCACGTTGATAAATCAAATTTTATTACAACCAAGCATCATTAGTTCAAAATCATTACTAATACATTAATGATTACACTCCAACAATGGTATCTAAAATTGCTAACAAAATATGAAAAACCAATATTGTAGGGGTGAATTTACAGAAATGTTGCAAATCAACCCTAATACATGCAGAAACAATAAGATCGTGTTGTAGTGCGACAAAACAAATAGAACTTGAGAATAAAACAGCAAATCACACAAGAAAGTAAATAGAGAGTTCACACACGGATTTATAGTGGCTCCATTATTGCAAGATAGTGTACATCCACTTGGGAAGAGGAGATTTTATTACTTTTAGAGAGAAGAATTACAAGATTGATAATGGAGACTAAGAAGAATACGAAGAAATACAAAAGAGAAGATAATTCATTTCTGATACTTCTATTCATCCCAATCCCTACATTTATATAGGATTATTACTTGAGGTTGAAGTAATTGATCTATGGTCATAAATCAATACCTAATCAATTCTCCAAATCATACGGGAAACATTTACCATTTTATTTTTTCAGTTTCCCACAATTTGTATGCGTCTGATAAGATTCCTTCTTTAATCATCTAATTAGAGAATTAATTAATTACTTCACTCTTTTTCAAATATTTCTTCCTCTTATGTAGCTAATTTATTCCCCTCGTTAATGCATATAAAAGAGGCAATATATTTGAGCAATTATCTCAAATATCTTCCAAATCTTCTTAAGTATGGAAATATTGGACAAAATCTAACAATCTCCACCTTGATACTATATTTCCCCGCAAGCCTACCAACTCCACTACATTCTTTTGCTCCAACCAGCTCTCTGAAAAGGCATCACAGATACTTTCCAATAATCTTCGGCATGGCCATCACCCATTCCACTTTGTCAATGAACTCCGACAAGGCCACCGCCCGCCAATACCCCCTTCATGTAGGACCCATCAATCTCCAAAACAAACATCTCTATATACTAACTCACTCTACCCCTGTGCCACAAAGTGGCACCTAACACTTTAGCAAGCGAATTAAGTTCGAGCAATGCTCAAAATTTGCAACAGGCAAGGACTTAGTGAACATGTCTGCTGCATTCTCCTTGGTGTGAATTTTTTAAAGATGCACCTGCTTTTCTTCATTCATAGAGACAAGGAAAGACTCTCTTACCTCTATATGCTTTTTTCTCGAACTAAACACTAGATTTTCAGCAAGATGTATTGCGCTTTGACTATCGCAATTTACTACTATATTCCCATGAACAAAGCCTAAATCACACATCAGTCGCTTCAAGTAAAGTGCCTCTTTAGCTACTTCAACAGTGGCTATCAACTCTGCCTCTGTAGTAGACAAGGTAACTATAGTCTGCAACATCGCTCTCCAACTGATAGTTGTCTTTCCAAGTGTAAAGACCTAACCTGAGGTTGACTTTCTTCGATCTTTGTCTCCGGCATAATCATAATCACAATATCCGACCATGCTAAAATCTTTCTCCTTGCCGTAAAAAACAAGCCCGTAATCTGTAGTACTACTAAGATACCTCAAAATGTACTTTACTGCTTTCCATTGCACTTTTACTGGATTTGCCATGTAGCGACTAACCAAACCAACTACCTGTGCAATATCCGGTCTTGTGCAGACCATAGCATACATCAAGCTTCCAACTGCACTAGCATAAGGTACCTTCTTCATATAAGCTTTGTCTTTGTCTGAGATCGGAGAGTTCTTTTCTGAAAGCTGAACGTGCAAAGGCATGGGAGTACTAATTGCCTTTGCCTTCTCTATGTTGAACCGAGCAAGCACTTTCTGGATATATTCTCTCTGTGTCAATCTCAACACCTTCAGCTTTCTTTCTCTCTGGATTTCCATTCCTAAAATCTTCTTTGCTTCTCCAAGGTCTTTCATCTTGAATTCCGCTTTTAGCTTTAATTTTAACCTATCAATTTCAGCTTTGTCCTTGGAAGAAATTAGCATATCATCCACATATAAGAGTAAATATATCCAATTACCATTATCCATATGCTTAAAATAAACGCAAGCATCTTTAACGCTTCTATCAAAATCAACAGTAAGCATAAAGAAATCAAACCTCTTATACCATTGCCTAGGCGACTACTTCAAACCCTATAAAGACTTTTTCAGCTTGCAAACCCATTCCTTCTTCCCATCCACTACAAATTCTTCTGGCTGCTTCATATAGACGGTCTTCTCTAAGCCTCCATGCAAAAAGGCGGTCTTTACGTCTAATTGTTCCAACTCTATGTCATGAGTTGCAACTATAGCTAGTAATATTCGGATAGAAGTATGTCTAACAACCGGAGAAAACACCTCATCATACTACATCCCCTTCCTTTGTGAAAACCCCTTTGCAACAAGTCTAGACTTGTATCTTCCATCGTCCTTCACCTTATATACCCACTTGCATTTTATGGCTCGGCTTTCTTGAGGGGGTGGTACCAATTTCCAAGTCTGATTCTTCTTTAATGAATCCATCTCTTCTTCCATAGCATGCATCCATTTCGAGCTGGCACCGAATTCATAGCTTTTCAAGGTCGAAAGGCTCATCTTGCACTATATGCAGCATAATCAAAATGATCATCAAGGCTAAGGTTTGCATAACTCCAGTCTTCATACCTATTTGGTGGCCTTCTAATTCTAGAGCTAGCCCGAATAGGTGTAACTTTTCCTAAACTCCTATCAACTCCACATTGAGCTGAATCATCTCTAGCTTCACGACCATCACTATCATTGCTAGAGAAATTCTGTGGACCTTCATGTAATGTATCAACAACTGAAATTACTTTATCTTCTTTTACATCTCTGACTCTACTACTAGGCTGATATGTGGGAATAGTTTCCATCTCCTTAGGCCTTTCAGCTTCTAAATCTACTGAACAAGGTGAATTCTCCTTGGGCTTGAACCTAGTGGACACATCAAACGTGACATGTCTCGAGTGCACTACCTTCCTATCAACAGGGTTCCAAATGCGATACCCTTTGATACCTTCTGTATAGCCCAAAAATATGCCTTTGTAGGCTTTAGCCTCCAACTTGTCATTTCTTGTATGGTGAATATACACGCGGATACCAAATATACAAAAATAACATATATTTATAGATGTACCTTTCCACCTTTCCTCAGGAATCCTCCCATCAATGGCTGAGCACGGAATCTGATTGATAATATATGCTGCAGTTGATAAAGCTTTAGCCCAAAAGCCTCTAGATAAGCCCGCTGTCAATCTCAAGCAATGGGCCTTCTCCAGTAGAGTTATGTTCATCCTTTCAGCAACTCCGTTTGATTGTGGATCACCGGGTGTAGTAAAATGTCTCCTAATTCCATGCTGTCTATAGAAAATTGTGAACTCCTTAGAAACAAACTCACCGTCATTGTCGGATCTTAGCACCTTCAACTTCCTTCCTACTTCATTCTCTACCAGTGCTTTCCAAGTTTTAAACTTTTCAAATGACTCTAACTTAGCTTTCATCATATGTACCCAAACCTTCCGAGAATAGTCATCGATAAAAGAGATAAAATACTTAGCTCCTCCAATAGAAGTGGTAGCTAATGGTCCCCAAACATCCGTATGGACATACTCTAGTACTCCTTTGGACTCATGTCTACCAACACCGAAAGAAACTTTCGTCTACTTCCCTAACACACACTCCTGGCAGAATTCCAAATGGTTGAAACTTTCACCCTTGATCATCTTCCTTCTTTGAAGCAGCTCCAAACACTTCTCTAAAACATGACTTAATCTGAGATGTCAGAGTCTGGTGGCATCCAAAGCTCATGAACTATCAACTTTAACACACGTCTCTCCAAGAACTGTAGATCCTTTCAGCATATAAAGATTCTGGACCATCATTTCTTTCATCAATACAAGAGCACCACGTGTCACCTTCAAGCCATCCGACTCTATCGTAATCTTGCACCCCAAAGATGCTAGCTGACCCAAGGATAAAAGAGATTTTCTTAAACCTGGAACATAGCGGACTCCAGTGATAGTACGCACCACACCATTGTGCATGTGAATACGCACCGATCCTTCTCCCAATGACTTGCAAGTAGCATCATTCCCCATTAATATGGCACTTCCCTCCTTTCTTTATAAGAACAGAAATCCTCCTTCCTGGGCGTCATATGGAAATATGCCCCTGAATCTAGCACCCAATGGTCTGATACATTGAAAACAGATGCAGTCAACACATCATCAGAAACAACCTTCTCCACCGCAATAGATGAAAAACCATTCGCTTCATTTCTCTTCCTCAAATCTGGACAATCTTTCTTTCAGTGGCCATGTTTCTTATAATGATGACACCTGTTGTCTCTAGATTTACCTCTCCAACAACTTCCAGGCTTCCTTGACTTGGAACGCCCTCTAAAATTATTCTCCTTCTTCTTCTTTCTTCCTATCTCTACAAACAGTCCCTGACTGCTACTAGCTTCTCCACTTTCGCTCATATTCTTCATTTGATCCCTTATTTCTTCACTTAGAAGTCCCATCTTCACATCTTCTAATGACAGCATACTTCTTCCATAAATCAAGCTGTTAGCGAAAACCGTGTATCACTAAAGGAAGAGAACACAATACCACAATAGCCTTTTGCTCCTCGTCCGCATTCAAATCAACAGCTTTCATCTTCATCATCAAATCATCGAAAAAGTTCAGATGTGCTTTCAATGACTTACCTTCCCGCATCTTATATGTGAAAAAAGTCTTCAACATAATCAGCCTATTCGTGAGCGACTTCTTCATGTCGAGATCTTCCAATTTCTTTCATAAGCCTCTAGCAGTAGTTTCACCACTAATCTCTGAAAGGACATTCTCACCCATGGCCAATTGGAGGGTAGTAAAGGCTCATTCTTCCATCTCCTTTCTTTCCAATTCTGAGATATCTGCTGGCAACGATTCTATGTCAAATACAACCTAATGAACACGATTTCTTCTCAACACTGTTTTCATCTTCCACTGCCACTTCTCAAAATTATTATCTCCATTCCACTTCTCTATAGCCAACTGCGAACCAAATGCTGCATATGAACCTCTAATGTAGGGGCATATTCCTGGGTAGGTCTAACCTCCTCATTTACAGGTCCTGCCATTTTATTGAACACCTTCTAAGGCTTCAACAACAACTTCAAAGCTCTGATACCAAACTGTAGGGGTGAATTTACACAAATGATTGCAAATCAACCCTAATACATGTGAAAACAATAAGATCATGTTGTAGTGTGATAAAACAAACAGAACTTGAGAATAAAACAACAAATCACACAAGAAAATAAATAGAGAGTTCACACACGGATTTATAGTGGTTCCACTATCGCAAGACAATGTACATCCACTTGTGGAGATGAGATTTTATTACTTTCAGAGTGAAGGATTACAAGATTAATAATGAAGACTAAGAAGAATATGAAGAAATGCAAAAGAGAAGATAATTCGTTTTTGATACTTCTATTCATCATAATCCTACCTTTATATAGAGATTATTACTTGAGGTTAAAGTAATTGATTTATGATCATAAATCAATACCTAATCAATTATCCAAATCATTCGGGAAACATTTACCATTTTATTTTTCCAGTTTTCCACAATTTGTATGTGTTTGATAAGATTCCTTCAATCATCTAATTAGAGAATTAATTAATTACTTAACTCACTACAACAAAAGTAAGTTTTGACTGCATTTACTATCAGCGTTCAAACGTTGAATGCTGTAGTATATATTTTTGAGTGAGTTATTCCTAGGGATAAACGCTGAAAAAAGTAGTCCTCTGGGTTTATTTTGGTTTGCCGCTAACTCACATTTACTTCTAAAGAAAATTCTATTTTCCCTCGTCTCTTAATAATTCATTTCCCTCTCCATCGATTTTCACTTTCCCTCCTATCCATTTCGATTTCAATTCTCCCAGCACCAGATTGCATCTTCCTTCATCTTCCGTGTCGGTTTTGATTGAGTATCTCTATCGCTGGCGCTTCTATCTACATCGATTTTGGAATTGATTGCCCTAAACTTGGCGGAACTGGTGAGCGTTTTTTCTTAACCCTAGTTTTCAGTTAAGTTTGAAACATTGCAAAGGATCAATATCTTGCTTATCTGATCGAGTTTAAAGTTTAACCAAGTTTTCTATTCTGATCGAGGTTAAAGTCTACGCCACCTGTAATAATTGCGTAATAAGAATTCATAGTGATTATGGTAAAGGATGTTTCTAGTTATTGAGTTCATGATTAATGGTTGTGGGTTTTCCAGTCCACTTAGAGATTCACAACAATACTCTAAAACTTGGGTCCGTGACTCAATCCAAAATACCATTTTCAATCAAAAGAAGTCCAAACATGGTCTTATGTGGATCCACATTTAGCCCTAGGCGTCTTTGGCAAGATTTCACCAAAAGTTGGGGGCAACCGATGCATGTAGCCTGAGCTGTTTCTAGAGGTTTGGCTTCCAACTCTGAGCAATTTTCCTCTTATTGGCAATGGGTTCTAAACCAATAATATATATTGAAATTGGAAGAATCATATAACTGAACTTACCTATATGAAATATCTAAGCACAATTTATTAGTGGGCCAAACTCGTAGAAGAATATTGGTAAAAAAGATCAAATATTGCTATCGACTTGATCATCTTTCGGTTTAGATAATTACTTGATTAGGATGTTTAGAGTATACATTTGTATATACTCCATACCTACACGGAATTGTTAATTTATATTTCATATAATTGATATATAAAAGCAAAGGTTTGGTCCCTATGCTAAAAATCTATCTCTAGACCATATGGATCGATCCACTTGCAAAAAAAAGACCTGCACATCGCAACATGCTGCTGGCTGCTTTGAATGTTGTGGTGAAAAAGCACCTTGAAGAGTATACAATCTAATTTCCCATGCTTCTCGATTTGATATATACTATGTGATTGTGGCTTTGTTTGCTTATTTTCTATATTGTTTTGCTACTATATATTGCCATGTTAGAATAATGTTTTGTTATTGACCTTTACTATGTTTTTTTTGAAATGAATATTATTATACCCGTTCAACTTTTACAGTCTTAGAGCTGATAAATAAAAGTTAACATACAATAATGTCTATTCCCAACTATTTATCGACTATTATTAAGCGCTACAATTGTATTTCATGTTTCAAAGAAGTTTACATTTTGAAGGAACACACAACTGAATATGAAGGAACAAAACTTTGGCATGCCTGCATCAAATTAAAAATGGTACAGTATATGGTTTTTGAGTTCCTTTGTAAATCCATCAAAAAAACATTCTTTAGAATCACGTATTTCTTCCTCGGTTTATTTGTTTTGTTTAGAGCATTTTGACTGCTAGAAAAACATCCTTTACCATGATCACTATGAATTCTTTCCACTTTCCTCTTTCCTTGACAATGCAATTTTATCTTTCCTTTTGAACCGTGCACTCTAAGACCATATTCAGTATCTGTTTTTCAGTATCATGTATATTTTCCTTGTCCCCAAATGGGGATCATCAATTATTTTAACTAGGTGGCATTTTATTTAAAAAATAATAATAAGAGAAAAAAAACATGAACATGGAATTCTTAATACAATAATTAATATTATTAGTTTTCTATAAAAACAACAGACCTCTTTCAGAAACAGTCTATATATTTGGAAACCTAGTTAGCAATTTATCTCTATTTCCATTTTCAGTTTAATTCAAATTAATCTTCTCAGTTCTTTACATTTTAATCTTGTTATTTAGCAATATCTTGTTACTTCATTTTCCTGTTATATCTTACCTTAATTTTTGTTCATCTTTTGTAATTTAATTCCATGTTCTTCATATATGCAATTTAGAGCTCTTATATCAGTTTTTAGTTATGTTAATATTTACTTTTAACTCTAATTCTTGTTTTATGCAATTCACAGTTCTTTATCTTTTCAAACCCCACTGCAACTTGCATATCATTGATTATCATGTAACAAATATATTCTTCGGTTCTTGTTTCTTATGGAATACTTAAGGGTTTCATTCTTTTCAAACATGCCAAATTGTTGAAGTCGAGGCAATAGCAGCTATTTTGAACCTCATGCTTTTCAATTTCCATTTGAAAATTGTGCTTTAGCTTGTTTATTAGGTGAGTCCACATGTGTTCTGTAGAATTACAAAGTGTTTATGACTCTCATCGTTCTGTTGACATAGAGTACATTCAATTTGTTGTACTATATTCCACTTGTATAGTCTATCCCCTGTAGGCAGACTGTTTAGTAAAGCCTTATAGGTAGTCAATGACATTTTTGGTATGTTAGCTTTTTCCTTGATGAGCTTTGCCCATTCTAGTTCCTCGTCTTTGTTTCTTAATTGTTCCTGTGCCCATTTAATGGTGAATGCATGTTTCGAAATCCAAATGTCTTCTTGTTTTCCTGTGAGTAACAAGACATATTTAGTTTCTTGTGTTGCTTGTGATGTGGAGGTATTTGAGCTTTGGTTCCACTGATTATTCTGAATAAACTGGCTGACTTTGAATCACTACCTCCATATAATGTATCACATCCTAGTCTTTTTACAAAACTCTTACCATTTACCCATGGATCAAATCAAAAGCTTGTGTTTTTACAATTAGCTATCTTCTTTCATATTTGTTGTGCCAAATCATTTCTCATTTTTAGAATAGCTTTCCAAGCACCAAAACCATTATTGTCCTCCTCCATAATCCATATACTGTAGATTTTTCCATCCATTATATCCGTAGTCCTCTTCCAGATATGATTTTCCAGAACATTTTCATTGCATATGTTTCTTAAAGTCTCAAGTTTCTTAGTCGCACTCCACCTTCTTTTCTTTGGCCTACATAACAGTTTGCATGACATCTTATGCAAACCTCTTTTCACTTGTACAGACATTTTCAATCTTTCCAAAAGATGCACTAGGTAGTTGAAATGTTTGAAGCTAGAATCTTATCATTGGAGTAATCATTATGTTAGGCTTTGTATTTTTTTCATCTTTTGATATTCTACTTTAAACAAAATTAAGTTGGATAATATAATATGGCTGTTAACTTGGTTACTGGAAAAGGATTTTATTTTTACTTCATGTTTAATTATTTTATTTTTATTTCATGTTAAGCTAATTTACCTTTTATTTTTCTAACAATATTTTATGTTTGACTGCTTAAAGCTAAAGCTTTTAAGCAATGGTTTCATGTTGCTAAAAGTTGGTGGATCACTTGTTTACAATACTTGTAGGTTGGTGGTGGTTCTGCAATATATGTATTAGAGATTGTCATGGCTTACCTTCACCTGTACATTATTTCTTTTCTAAACACTAATTCTGTACGCTTGGCATGAAATTTATAATTATTTTGTATCTCCTTTTGTTATGCAGCATAACAATTTCACAAAATGAGGATGTGGTTGAATGTTTCCTGGTTAAAACTCCTCCAGGTATGTGCACTTTTACCCGTCATGTATTGCTAGTAAAAAAATAGTGTATCTTCTCGATGTATATTTATTTGGTATTGCATGTTGCATTGAACGTCAAAAAGTGTATATTCCATCATGTGATCCAATAATCAATCAATTTTCATTGCTTAGGGAGAATTGCTCGTTTAAAATTATAACTCATCCCTATATTATTGGCCGTGTCAGTTTGTTTGTAATTAAACATGCAACTAATCCCTTTATATTTCAAATATATGTAGTTCTTGAAGTTATAGATGGTGCCAGTAATTGGCCTTGCAAATAAGTAATCTAGTCAATCACTCTGATAATACATACATCATAAATAAATACCCTTTTAACATTGTGAAATTTTTTCTAAAGTGATATTTCTCTTAAATGATGCAGTGCTAGATTTTTGATTGGGCACTCAAGAAACGATGATACAGATCCTTTATATGTAGTAGAAAAAGCTGTCGATCTAGAATCAAACTAAACCGATATTTTCTTGGCTTAACCAATGCAACACACCAAGTGGAAACCTTATTCAATATTGAACCTGAAGTGCGTTCTCTTAAATGAAGTCAACTCAGGGCTCAAACTTAGTGCACAAGGTATTTTTTTATATCTACTGTAGGAAAATTTATTCATTTTTAGTTCTCAGCCATATTCATTTTGGTGTGTATGACGTGAAGAAAATGCTTCTAATCAATGTTGGATATTAATACAACTTGCAGCTAATTCTTAAATTTTGGTATACCAAGGTTGGCTAATTTATTTAATTAAATTTTCTGTGAATGTTGCTTGAATAAGGTCTGCTGCACTCAAGAATTCGAGTTGATGAGTTGTGTATATGACTGTTTTTGAAGGCAAGAGGTGTATTAGGCATTCCTACACAAGGTAAATGCATACAGAAATTAATTTCTTTACATAAATATCAGGTGTAGAAATCAATTTTATATATATTGTTAAATGTTACATGCATAATATGTATAGACAACTAAGATAAACTCAATATTGCACATGTAACATCCAAGTTTAGTATGAGGAATGTAGTTGATCATTGATCTCAAACTTTTATTAGGATTAATCAAATAAAGCATCTTAGAATTCAATTATAAAACCTTTATTTATGCTTTTTTTGCTAACATTGGCAGATAAGGGTATGTCTGTAACGACCCGCCACTCATTCCACAAAATGACGCGTCATTAATAAGAAAGAAAGAGGTAGAAGATAGAAAGAAGAAAAGAAAGAAAGAAACAACAACAACGATCTCACAGCGGAACGAATAATTTATATTAATAACATAAACTATTACATAGTATACAACACTTATCAGAGTTTACACAACTATACAATACATACTAGACAATTATAAACATCTGTCTAGATATTACAACTCAAATACAATACAAGACTCAAACACAGATATCAACACAGCGGAATTCTATATCTACGAACGTCGAAGCCTCCTGCTCCATTGCTCCTCCACAATTCGTCAAAGCTAAACCTGAATCCCTTGGCTACTCGTAAAAATTTGAGTACCCAAGAGTTTATAAAACAGAAATAAACAACTTGGGTCAGACATGGGTCTGGTGTGAGTAACAGGTTAAACTTGTTTAACTTCAAAACTTTTTGAAAGAAAAAGGTATCACGTAAGACTCCCCACAAATAAACATGGGTAAGTTTTTACCTTACGCTAACCAAAATATTTGATAGGAAATTCGATTGTATTATAATAGGGTCTAGGGTTTTCAAATAAATATGAAATAGCCGAAATTGTTACATTATTAAATTCCAGCATACATAAGTATACAATCAAATCCGTTATCACTTATTGGAATTTGGATTTCCATACAATGGCAGAGCTACCGGGGTACCGCTCATCACAGTACGGGGCCTAGATCACCGTACCGAGGATCACTCCCAATCCCCTGCAACACAAAGCCGGAACCATCCCTTACTGGATAATCCCGAATAAAATCACCCCACAGATGGCCGTCGCCAACTGCACCACTAAGCCGAAATAAAAGAAGGAACTCTCTAGACAGGGATGACTTTACTCTCAGTGGGTGCTACCCACGAAGCCTTGCTGCACCTCCCCTGTTTTAGCCATTCCCGGTTGATGAGGCTTGAGGTCACGATTACCTTTAATCAGAACACATCACTTAGAATGCTCATCGTCCGCCTGACGATGTGTTGAAAGCATTCAATCCATATAAGTTCGTTCCGGGTTCGAACGAAACCGAAGGCATTATCTCGTTACACTCGTATTGGAATCACCCTCAGAGTTAACGACAATAACCCTTGCACTCTGAATCTTCATCTTCACTTGAGATTCACGACCTATCGTTAATTTGGATCGATGTGGTATTCGGGTCTCCAGACCTGGAATTCCGGTATACGGAAACCCGATCCCGGTCTCATCGAAATCCAAAACGTATCTTTTAAGGCCAAGTTGTTTTAAGGTTAAAACAATTCAATTCTTATCTACTACACACAGATAGATAATTCACAACAGATAATCTACATTATCCCAAACAGATAATTCATATTATCATTTCAATTCAACCAAACATCCATATCATATATCAATCATATCTCATCAGAGATATCAAACAATGAAATACATTCAATCTCATTCATCCATCCTTAAGCAATGATTTATATCATCTAATTAATTTAAAGTGAATTAAATTAATTACTTCATTTTATAAATCCTTCTTACTTAATTATTAATTAAACAAATTAATTAATCATTACTCTGAGTATCCATCTTAATTAATCATTCCTGATTAATTGCCCTTTAATTACTTTAAGTAATTAATACCTAATTAATTTCTCAATTTAATTATCTTAAACCATTCAGTAATTAATCTTTAATTACTGCATTAATTAATTAACTATATTTAATTACATTAATTCTTAATTAATTTCAATTAATTAATTACTTTAATCCTTTATTATTGATAAATAAATTTTAATTCACCAATCCTTAATTACATCATTAATCAATTCTTAATTACATCATTAATTATATTAATTAATGATCCTTAATTATTCTTAATTAATTATCTTATTTAAATTAATAATTAATTAGTCACATTTATTAATCACCTTTGATTAATCCCATTTAGTAATTAACTACTCTTAATTACTACACTTCATAAATTTATTTACTCATTAATTAATTAACTATTAATTAATCCCTTGATTAATTATTAAAAGTACTAAACTCAAATTACTTTTATTAAACCACCTTTAGTTAATTATATCCACTAATTAACTTTAATTACTTTTCTAAGTAATTTATACTTTCACTAATTACTTTTAAGTAATTATCTAATCACCCAGTGATTTTCTTAAATTAATTAAATAAATAAATTTAAACTTATCAAATTTATTTAATTAATTACCTTAAGTACTTTATTTCTTTAATTACTTTTATTAAGTAATTTATACTTAACCAATTTTACAAATGATTATCATTTGTTAATAATCTACACTTATCTCATCTCATTAAGTAATTTGTACTTAAACAATTACCAAGTGGCTATCGTTAATTAATTAACAAATTAATTAACTTAAATTAATCACCTTCATTTTATAAATTAAAGCTGAGTAATTTATCCTTTAATTACTCCTTACACCAAATTAATTAATCTTTAATTACAGATTAATTATTCTTTAATTATTAATTAATAAACCTTAATTATCAATTAATAAAACTTAATAACAAATTAATTAATCTTTAATTACAAATTAATTTATCTTTAATTACCTAATTAATTAGTCACTAATTAATTAATTAATCACTAATCATTAATTAATCAATCTTAATTTAAAAATCCTTAATTTCAATTAATTACCTTTAAGATAAATCATCATCTTTATTAATTACCTAATCACATTATTTAAAAACTTTTAACCTTTAATTAACATTTAATTATATTTAAAAAAATTTAAGTTTAAAATATCTTAAATTTTAAGTTAACAAACATAAGTTAAACAATCATATCATTTTCTTAATTATAGGTTAAAGAAACATTTATAATAGGGAGGAATTATTTAAGAAAAGTTTTAAAACAATCCATTTTTATTTAAACCTGCTGTTAAACTCTCACGTGAACACGAGTTCATCCCGAGCCAAACCTTTTCCCACTCGAGTACCACTTCGAGTTATCCCTCGCCTCACTCACTTCGAGTAAACCCAAAAATACCCCGAGTCGAACCCGTGACCTTCCCGAGTCCTTCTTCGATCCCACTTCTTCTCCTTCCTGAAGCATTCACCAGACACAAAAATACACTCGTTCACGTGTACATGTCGACGGCGACCCTCTGGTCATCGTCGCCACCACCCTCACATCAGCGAAATCACCATCGACAATTTCCCCAACCCAGAATACGGAAAACATCACCAAATCAAAATCGAACAATTTTGATCGAACACTGGAACCAACATGCTCGAAACAACCCATCATCGCCGATGACTATGCTTCGAGAAACCTCACCGAAGTATCACCTCGACTTCCAGCACCATTCCCCCTCATCGCGATCAGGTCCGGTGTACCACCGTCCCCACATTCGTCTCGAATATACGATCTACCCAAAACGATGACAAAACCCTACATCACCACCTTCCGATCCCTACAACCAAAGATAAATTCATTCATCATTTTTCCAGTAATCCCTAACCATCCACCATCCTCCAGCCACGATCTCGATGATCAACACCGTGCCTATCGTCAGAATTTGATGATAAAGCAAAATCTGATCAACTTACGAATTCCCAACATCCTTGACCTTAAAAATCATGATTTCTGTTTCTAAATTTCTCATTCTACCATGCGATCTTGTTTAGATAATCAAAGCATGGAATTATGGATATTGATTTTCGACATATGTTAAGCTACTGTCCTTATGGTTTCCAGAGAAATTCCAGACTTGATTTTTACTTAAATAAACTTCAAGTTCTAATCTATGATGATATAAACAAATTTTGTTTGCACTTAAATTCTAACAAAGATTTATTCAAGAGATTTTGATTTCTTGTTTAAATCAGAAATCTGGAAACAGAATACAACACATGCATATACTAACATACATTCTCACATATATATACAGGAAAAATGAACTGGTATACATTCACATAACATATTTATATGCAATCATCTCTAAACAAACATGCAAAGCATACTACACATCATAACTTTCAAGGATTATCACATTCAATCACATGTATAAACATATTAAGTTTTAAAATAGAAGTTTACTCACTTCAGATATCACCCAAGCAACCAGATTTTTTTTTTTATAATTTAGATTTTTAAACAGATGTTACTCACAAACAAAACATATAACAGAAACAATCAGGCAACCAGAATCTTATATTAAAGTTTTAGAAATATTGTTACTCACAATTTAAAAGCAGAGAATCAGAGCTCCCTTTGAAACAGTTTTTGGTCATTTTGAAAACTGAAATCCTTTTTGCTTTAAAACTTTATAACTGTATGCCCCCAGATTGAAGAAAATATAATGCACCGACTTGCATGCTTGAAATAGTTACAGGTTACTTAGATTCCAGATTTGAAAAGAAAACAGGCTTTGATTCCAGGTTTTCTTGCTTCCGGAGTTTGAAGAAAATGAACAGGCTTTGTTTTGAGAATAGGCTGAAGACTTGATTTGAAAATGAGTTACAGGGATTTGAAATTTGATAAATTTTGGTTTATGGAATTTCTGATCTGAAAACTATATTGATTTTCAGATTTGCATTATGAAAATGTCACAGGCCTTTGAATTTCTGGTTGAAGAATTTGATTTTCTTGCTTTCAGATTTTGAAGAAATGTTGATTCCGGTTTGAGGAGTTGATTACATATTTGTTTTGAGAAATTGTTTTTGAGTATACTTCAGGCTGAAGCTTCTTATCTTTTGAAAAGAACAGCCAAGAAAAAGAAATTGAGAAGTAGGCAAAAGTTTATATAAGTTAATTTTGTAGTTTAATAAAAATAAAAGAAAACAAAAATTTAAAAACTTGACATTTGGCACTTACATAGTATTATTAGTGTACACTTGTTTAAACAAGCCTTAATATGATAACACTTGTATTTTTAAGTAATTTGTATTTATTTAAATGTAAATAAAATGCCTTTCTTTATTAACTAAATACTTATGTATATATATATAAAGTATTTAAAAGAAAATAAAACCAATTATGTTTATAAGTAAAAGTTTATACATATACTTTAAAATCCAAATATTTTAAATATCTATCTTTGAATTTCAAAACTAATTTACATTCAAATTCAAATTATATTTTAAAAATCCAATTTAAAGTCAATTTTAAAACAACACATTCAATTTGAAAATAACAATTCTATTTACATCAAAGTTTATTTATCTCTATATATAAAACAATACATTATAATTATTATTGAAATAACAAATTTATCAATTATGAAATAATTTATAAAAGAGATTATAAATTACTATTATTATTAAATGAATTAATCATATCATATATGAATTGTATTCTAAGCTTATATATATTTATATACTTCTTAAATCATATTTATTAAGCAATATTCAAAAATAAAATAAATCTTATTATTAATCTCATTTTAAACCATATAGTTATTTTGTTTAAATAACTTTGAAAAGCTAATATTAAATAAATCCAAATTTCCAAACTATCAATATATATATACATATTAGAAAAACAAGAATTTATTTATTATTTAAATTACAAACCCAAGCTTATCTATTTACAATATATACACTTATATATATATTATAAATAGAAATCATTTTATTAGTCAAATTCACTAATTAAATATTTATTTAATTAGATTATTAAACCAATTCAGATTTAATTATCAAAGATCATCAAATCAATTTAATTATTTAAACAGATTATTAAATTGATATTGCCCAAATTTCCGGGATATTACATTCCTCCCCCCTTAAAATAATTTCGTCCCCGAAATTTAAGACAAAGGTAATTTAATAATCTATTTAAATCACAAGCATATATTATCATCCATATGCTAACAACCATATCAAACAATTCACCTAATCAAACAATTTTAATTATCCAAACAAAATTCTGGATAGAATTTCCCCGAGTTTCCCCAAGTATATATATACCGGGATACTCCCTCTACAGAATCCAAACAATCAATACTACTAAACTATAAAGCTTTAACTCATCTGGATCTACAAAACTAAACAAGATATCAGACTACAGACGAGTCTGACTCAACAACCAAATCTTCCAGAACTGCCGGTTCCAAAACCAGAGATAGATCAAATACGTACTCCCTTAGAGATACGTAAAATACATTGAATTCCAGTTATCCAAACTGACAATTCAATCCAGTAGATCAAAGCACTTATCCAAATTAGATCACAGAAAAGATCCAAAATAACTCGGAGCTAACTTCCCAGACTTACCCAATCTTATAGCTCCCTTTAACCAAAGAAAAACTCCATAACAACGAAGTCTCCAACTTCGAATTTCAAATTCTATCGTCTCTTATCCACAAAATCCTTCAGACGATCCTGAGCTGTCTATAGATCTTTCCTGATCAACTCAACCTTCGCTGATGCTTTTGGAAATAAACAGAACCAAAAACACTCAACAGAATGATCCTCTCAAGATCTATCAATAATCCAAAACACAACTCTACTACCAAACATCAAAAGACTTGAACTAACTTCTCCTATTTGGAAAAGACAACAAGAGCACTCGCCAAACTGCTTCTGCTGCACCATTCTGATCTGAAGTAGAATGAAAATGCTGATGAAGAACACAAGCACAGACTGGACAACACATCCCAGAAAATCTCAGATAACTCAAGAGAATACTCAGCAATCGCAAGTCACTTTTGCGGTCCACTCAGCCAAAATCCAAATAAAACTGTTCTCTCTTTACCAATCAGAACAGCTCACACTTGACTATCCAATCCATCGAAGAAATGGATCCTCTCTGCTGCTTCTGAACTTCACCTTCAGAAAAAAACTGTTCAGCCAGAAAAACTTCTGCCGAAAACAGAACACTCCGAGCTGCACTACTGCCACAGATGCCAAAGACTTCTCAATCCAAAGCTCTTCGAGAAACTCGGACTTCAAACAGAACAAAAACATCTTCGGGAACATTCATATTCACTGCATCTCATCACACGGCTACTATCACCTGAGGTATCAAGATACCATTACTCGCTTCTGTCCAACCGACAGATCCAACTCTACTCATCCAACTTCAAAGATAAATTCCGAACCATAACAGGTTTTCTTCAGAGATTGAAAAATCCTCATATCACAGCAAAACTTACTCGAGACGGTATTAGGTTTACAGTCTCGACAAATACACTTCCAACCTCAACACTCAGACTCCTAATCTTAGATGATAAATTATTATCATCTCAACCAATCATTACAAATACCATATACATTTAAAATGATACTTTTTTTTATATAGAAATTATATCTGGGTAAAATTATTTCATCTACCTTTTTAAAACAATATTGTGTCCGTTGGCCTGGTCTAAGTGTTTAGAGATCCCTATCAATAACGTTAGCTACTCGTATTGACCAGAATCCATATACCACTCAACCGATCAATTAACACAATATAAAACCATTTTATATAACTAACAAATACGCGCTCTCGTATATATATATACACTCAGACTCAAACAGGTTGCTACAGATCCTATCTCTAATGAACAACCCTTCCGAACCTAGGTATTCACTCAACCTAGTGTTTTGATATTCACTTTACCAAAAGCTTAGGCATTCGCTCAACCTAAGCTCTGATACCACTGTAACGACCCGCCACTCATTCCACAAAATGACGCGTCATTAATAAGAAAGAAAGAGGTAGAAGATAGAAAGAAGAAAAGAAAGAAAGAAACAACAACAACGATCTCACAGCGGAACGAATAATTTATATTAATAACATAAACTATTACATAGTATACAACACTTATCAGAGTTTACACAACTATACAATACATACTAGACAATTATAAACATCTGTCTAGATATTACAACTCAAATACAATACAAGACTCAAACACAGATATCAACACAGCGGAATTCTATATCTACGAACGTCGAAGCCTCCTGCTCCATTGCTCCTCCACAATTCGTCAAAGCTAAACCTGAATCCCTTGGCTACTCGTAAAAATTTGAGTACCCAAGAGTTTATAAAACAGAAATAAACAACTTGGGTCAGACATGGGTCTGGTGTGAGTAACAGGTTAAACTTGTTTAACTTCAAAACTTTTTGAAAGAAAAAGGTATCACGTAAGACTCCCCACAAATAAACATGGGTAAGTTTTTACCTTACGCTAACCAAAATATTTGATAGGAAATTCGATTGTATTATAATAGGGTCTAGGGTTTTCAAATAAATATGAAATAGCCGAAATTGTTACATTATTAAATTCCAGCATACATAAGTATACAATCAAATCCGTTATCACTTATTGGAATTTGGATTTCCATACAATGGCAGAGCTACCGGGGTACCGCTCATCACAGTACGGGGCCTAGATCACCGTACCGAGGATCACTCCCAATCCCCTGCAACACAAAGCCGGAACCATCCCTTACTGGATAATCCCGAATAAAATCACCCCACAGATGGCCGTCGCCAACTGCACCACTAAGCCGAAATAAAAGAAGGAACTCTCTAGACAGGGATGACTTTACTCTCAGTGGGTGCTACCCACGAAGCCTTGCTGCACCTCCCCTGTTTTAGCCATTCCCGGTTGATGAGGCTTGAGGTCACGATTACCTTTAATCAGAACACATCACTTAGAATGCTCATCGTCCGCCTGACGATGTGTTGAAAGCATTCAATCCATATAAGTTCGTTCCGGGTTCGAACGAAACCGAAGGCATTATCTCGTTACACTCGTATTGGAATCACCCTCAGAGTTAACGACAATAACCCTTGCACTCTGAATCTTCATCTTCACTTGAGATTCACGACCTATCGTTAATTTGGATCGATGTGGTATTCGGGTCTCCAGACCTGGAATTCCGGTATACGGAAACCCGATCCCGGTCTCATCGAAATCCAAAACGTATCTTTTAAGGCCAAGTTGTTTTAAGGTTAAAACAATTCAATTCTTATCTACTACACACAGATAGATAATTCACAACAGATAATCTACATTATCCCAAACAGATAATTCATATTATCATTTCAATTCAACCAAACATCCATATCATATATCAATCATATCTCATCAGAGATATCAAACAATGAAATACATTCAATCTCATTCATCCATCCTTAAGCAATGATTTATATCATCTAATTAATTTAAAGTGAATTAAATTAATTACTTCATTTTATAAATCCTTCTTACTTAATTATTAATTAAACAAATTAATTAATCATTACTCTGAGTATCCATCTTAATTAATCATTCCTGATTAATTGCCCTTTAATTACTTTAAGTAATTAATACCTAATTAATTTCTCAATTTAATTATCTTAAACCATTCAGTAATTAATCTTTAATTACTGCATTAATTAATTAACTATATTTAATTACATTAATTCTTAATTAATTTCAATTAATTAATTACTTTAATCCTTTATTATTGATAAATAAATTTTAATTCACCAATCCTTAATTACATCATTAATCAATTCTTAATTACATCATTAATTATATTAATTAATGATCCTTAATTATTCTTAATTAATTATCTTATTTAAATTAATAATTAATTAGTCACATTTATTAATCACCTTTGATTAATCCCATTTAGTAATTAACTACTCTTAATTACTACACTTCATAAATTTATTTACTCATTAATTAATTAACTATTAATTAATCCCTTGATTAATTATTAAAAGTACTAAACTCAAATTACTTTTATTAAACCACCTTTAGTTAATTATATCCACTAATTAACTTTAATTACTTTTCTAAGTAATTTATACTTTCACTAATTACTTTTAAGTAATTATCTAATCACCCAGTGATTTTCTTAAATTAATTAAATAAATAAATTTAAACTTATCAAATTTATTTAATTAATTACCTTAAGTACTTTATTTCTTTAATTACTTTTATTAAGTAATTTATACTTAACCAATTTTACAAATGATTATCATTTGTTAATAATCTACACTTATCTCATCTCATTAAGTAATTTGTACTTAAACAATTACCAAGTGGCTATCGTTAATTAATTAACAAATTAATTAACTTAAATTAATCACCTTCATTTTATAAATTAAAGCTGAGTAATTTATCCTTTAATTACTCCTTACACCAAATTAATTAATCTTTAATTACAGATTAATTATTCTTTAATTATTAATTAATTTTTTTATTTTATTCTATTTACTTTTTTTTATTTTTTTATATATTTATATTTTATTTATTTTTTTATATCTTTATATTATTTATTTTTTTATCTATATAAGTAAAGAAAAATAAAAAAATAAAAAAATAAAATAAAAAATAAAAGATAAAAATAAAAAAAAGAAAAAATAATAAAAAATAAAAATAAAAAAAAATAAAAAAATAAAAATAAGAAAATAATATAATAAATAAAAAATAAAAATAATAAATGTAAGAAAATAATAAAGAAAAAAGTATAATGAAATAAAATAATAAATAAAAGTATAATAAAACTTAATAACAAATTAATTAATCTTTAATTACAAATTAATTTATCTTTAATTACCTAATTAATTAGTCACTAATTAATTAATTAATCACTAATCATTAATTAATCAATCTTAATTTAAAAATCCTTAATTATTCTTAATTAATTATCTTATTTAAATTAATAATTAATTAGTCACATTTATTAATCACCTTTGATTAATCCCATTTAGTAATTAACTACTCTTAATTACTACACTTCATAAATTTATTTACTCATTAATTAATTAACTATTAATTAATCCCTTGATTAATTATTAAAAGTACTAAACTCAAATTACTTTTATTAAACCACCTTTAGTTAATTATATCCACTAATTAACTTTAATTACTTTTCTAAGTAATTTATACTTTCACTAATTACTTTTAAGTAATTATCTAATCACCCAGTGATTTTCTTAAATTAATTAAATTTATTAATTGATAATTAAGGTTTATTAATTAATAATTAAAGAATAATTAATCTGTAATTAAAGATTAATTAATTTGGTGTAAGGAGTAATTAAAGGATAAATTACTCAGCTTTAATTTATAAAATGAAGGTGATTAATTTAAGTTAATTAATTTGTTAATTAATTAACGATAGCCACTTGGTAATTGTTTAAGTACAAATTACTTAATGAGATGAGATAAGTGTAGATTATTAACAAATGATAATCATTTGTAAAATTGGTTAAGTATAAATTACTTAATAAAAGTAATTAAAGAAATAAAGTACTTAAGGTAATTAATTAAATAAATTTGATAAGTTTAAATTTATTTATTTAATTAATTTAAGAAAATCACTGGGTGATTAGATAATTACTTAAAAGTAATTAGTGAAAGTATAAATTACTTAGAAAAGTAATTAAAGTTAATTAGTGGATATAATTAACTAAAGGTGGTTTAATAAAAGTAATTTGAGTTTAGTACTTTTAATAATTAATCAAGGGATTAATTAATAGTTAATTAATTAATGAGTAAATAAATTTATGAAGTGTAGTAATTAAGAGTAGTTAATTACTAAATGGGATTAATCAAAGGTGATTAATAAATGTGACTAATTAATTATTAATTTAAATAAGATAATTAATTAAGAATAATTAAGGATCATTAATTAATATAATTAATGATGTAATTAAGAATTGATTAATGATGTAATTAAGGATTGGTGAATTAAAATTTATTTATCAATAATAAAGGATTAAAGTAATTAATTAATTGAAATTAATTAAGAATTAATGTAATTAAATATAGTTAATTAATTAATGCAGTAATTAAAGATTAATTACTGAATGGTTTAAGATAATTAAATTGAGAAATTAATTAGGTATTAATTACTTAAAGTAATTAAAGGGCAATTAATCAGGAATGATTAATTAAGATGGATACTCAGAGTAATGATTAATTAATTTGTTTAATTAATAATTAAGTAAGAAGGATTTATAAAATGAAGTAATTAATTTAATTCACTTTAAATTAATTAGATGATATAAATCATTGCTTAAGGATGGATGAATGAGATTGAATGTATTTCATTGTTTGATATCTCTGATGAGATATGATTGATATATGATATGGATGTTTGGTTGAATTGAAATGATAATATGAATTATCTGTTTGGGATAATGTAGATTATCTGTTGTGAATTATCTATCTGTGTGTAGTAGATAAGAATTGAATTGTTTTAACCTTAAAACAACTTGGCCTTAAAAGATACGTTTTGGATTTCGATGAGACCGGGATCGGGTTTCCGTATACCGGAATTCCAGGTCTGGAGACCCGAATACCACATCGATCCAAATTAACGATAGGTCGTGAATCTCAAGTGAAGATGAAGATTCAGAGTGCAAGGGTTATTGTCGTTAACTCTGAGGGTGATTCCAATACGAGTGTAACGAGATAATGCCTTCGGTTTCGTTCGAACCCGGAACGAACTTATATGGATTGAATGCTTTCAACACATCGTCAGGCGGACGATGAGCATTCTAAGTGATGTGTTCTGATTAAAGGTAATCGTGACCTCAAGCCTCATCAACCGGGAATGGCTAAAACAGGGGAGGTGCAGCAAGGCTTCGTGGGTAGCACCCACTGAGAGTAAAGTCATCCCTGTCTAGAGAGTTCCTTCTTTTATTTCGGCTTAGTGGTGCAGTTGGCGACGGCCATCTGTGGGGTGATTTTATTCGGGATTATCCAGTAAGGGATGGTTCCGGCTTTGTGTTGCAGGGGATTGGGAGTGATCCTCGGTACGGTGATCTAGGCCCCGTACTGTGATGAGCGGTACCCCGGTAGCTCTGCCATTGTATGGAAATCCAAATTCCAATAAGTGATAACGGATTTGATTGTATACTTATGTATGCTGGAATTTAATAATGTAACAATTTCGGCTATTTCATATTTATTTGAAAACCCTAGACCCTATTATAATACAATCGAATTTCCTATCAAATATTTTGGTTAGCGTAAGGTAAAAACTTACCCATGTTTATTTGTGGGGAGTCTTACGTGATACCTTTTTCTTTCAAAAAGTTTTGAAGTTAAACAAGTTTAACCTGTTACTCACACCAGACCCATGTCTGACCCAAGTTGTTTATTTCTGTTTTATAAACTCTTGGGTACTCAAATTTTTACGAGTAGCCAAGGGATTCAGGTTTAGCTTTGACGAATTGTGGAGGAGCAATGGAGCAGGAGGCTTCGACGTTCGTAGATATAGAATTCCGCTGTGTTGATATCTGTGTTTGAGTCTTGTATTGTATTTGAGTTGTAATATCTAGACAGATGTTTATAATTGTCTAGTATGTATTGTATAGTTGTGTAAACTCTGATAAGTGTTGTATACTATGTAATAGTTTATGTTATTAATATAAATTATTCGTTCCGCTGTGAGATCGTTGTTGTTGTTTCTTTCTTTCTTTTCTTCTTTCTATCTTCTACCTCTTTCTTTCTTATTAATGACGCGTCATTTTGTGGAATGAGTGGCGGGTCGTTACAATGTCCTACTAAACTAACATAATAAGCTAATTGATTAAATTACATGATTTGTACAAATGATCTATTCACGAAACTACATTAGAGATTGTGGGAAATATTTAAGAATGAAACATGGGTGATGAAAGGGTAGCATAATCTTTTTGGAAATAAGTTATATGATTAAGAACAAAGTAAAGTTTTTCGTTATTGACAAAATAAAAAATATATGCAAAGTGTTTGTGGTTATTTTAGCCTTATACAAAAATATTTAAAGAGATGCGCTCCTGAATGAGCAACAATTGCTCGAAAAGGATCATCTAACAAATGCACATCGGAATCACTGTAAATTGTTCTTGCTAATTGGATCCTTTGTACCTATCCTCTACTAAAATAGACTAAGTTTTACGAAAATTAACCGAGTTTATTAAGTTAATTAAAATTTAAAAAATTAATTAAGTTAATTAAATTTTAAAAAAATTAACTATAACTAAGTTTATAAAAATTAACCAAGTCTTATAAAAATTAACCAAGTTTATAAAAATTAACTAAGTTGTATAAAAATTAACTAATTGAACTAAGTTCTGTAAAAATTTAACAAAGTTAACGAAGTTTAATAAAAATTAATCAAGCTCAAAAAAAGGTAAATAATTTAATTATGTTTTTATGAAAATTAACAAGGTTTTATAAAAGTTGACTAAGTCGAACTGCTTTTTATATACACTTTTGTTAGGTTCTGTGTTGATGTTGAATGAAGCCTAGTTCCTCATATTTTATTAGGTTACTGCAACCGCAACACCCCTATCGATAGTTAATGCTTGGTGAGGTTACTGGTTAATGAATGTAGACTGTAAAGCGTGGTTCTACAATGTAGGTGCATTATTCCTAGAAGTGTCTAATCATGGCTGGACAGTAAATATAGTGTGGTTCTACCATTCAAGTACATTATTCCCACATGTCAACAACCAAATCTGGACAGCATGTGCAATATTGCTTGTTGGGAAAAGATAATTTGATAGTCTAAATTAGCCTTACTGTTAGCAACCCAGTACTCCACTTATTAACTGGACCATCTAAGAAAAACTAGCATGCATGTTACAAAAACAAGCTTTGAAACTGGACTTTCTTAAAGTAGCCATACTTATCACACAAAACAATTAGTGGTGGTAAGATGAGATTTGTTCTCACTCTTGGAAAATTGAATGCTAACTCTTACCAATTATTGAATTATCATCAATAAAGAGAATATAGTATTAGCACAAGCTAATAGCTCACATATTTGTCATCATAGTTGCATACAGTAGTAATCGACACACCATGCATTGAATATTTTTATTAATAATTGACTTGAAAGCGCAAATTTTTGGTCCGACCCCAAACTTCCAAAGTACCCTTTACTCATATATAATTTAACGCTCATCTATATATGTTATCAAATTCCTTAAAAATTGTATCTAACAAATAAACTCGCTTTACAAATTCAACACGTGTCTTTACAAATATTAATAAACATTAATATCACTTGAAAATAAGACCTGATAAATAGTTTTTTTACAAATCCAAAACGTTCAAATATAATCAAATCTTAATGTCACTTAAAATATGATATAACAAATAAAATTCCTTTACAAATTCTTTCTTTGTTAACTAATAACATAGCAATTTCTGAAAAACAGAGTGATGATGCAACTGCAAAGCAGATTCATATAGCCAGTTGCCTTAAAGAAAGTGAATTGGACCCAGGCATGAGCATTTCTCAAGGTAAATATCTTGATGGTTACATAGTTGTTCCTTTTTGTATGTCACTTTGAATACAAAAATAAAATATTTGCATGAATCTCACAATTCTTCATTCCCTGTAGGTGAACCAAAAGAGCTTAGTGAAGAAGCGTACAACAAACAAGTCTCAGAATATGATTCACCACATCAAACAGTGCCTACTTTTCAGTCCCTTACTGAAGGAATTCCCACACCCAACTTCACAGCAAGTGTGAGTATTTGACATCAATTATTTCATTAGACAATTAAACATTATATAGCGACCGTGAATTTATAACATAGATCATTGAATTGTATGTGCATGTCCTCAAATTGCCGCATCTCAACTTAGACATTATATTTCACGTAAAAATGCAAAGTTTACATTTGAAATAAATAACAGTCAAATAACAGTCAAATTACTAGTTGGAAATAATTGTACACCACTAATACTTCCTAAAGTATCCAAACTGCCTCCATAAAATAAATATAGTTATTCTCATATAACAAGCATACTAATCCAATTAAATTCCTGATAGTTGTACACTTCATTATCAAATACTGTACTGAATGCTTATGATTTCATATTTATTAATATGGTAAAGATACCATCAATTTTTCTAACACTGATATATGTCAACACACATGGTGTGATGAATGAATAATTCTGTTATTATCTAGGCATTCGTTGATATAATTTTCTGTACACTATTGCCCATCAACATAGCTGGAACTTGGTTGACGGTTCAACCGATTTGATATATTCACTAGAACTGCCTTATCAAGTAAAAGTATGTAACTGATAAAATTACTGCAACTTGAAAAATATGCATTAAATATATCACTGTGCAAATATTGCATAGAACTTCCAGTTACATGTTTATTGAAAAACACATTTTTTTCAACTGGAAATTGTACTCTTTATATTTAACTAACAGTTATACGTCTAAAGCTTACTGTAATTACTACTCACAGGATGTTGACAAAGCCATGGTTAGTGATAGCTCAACAACAAAAAGTCAAGAAAAAAAGACGGAAGGAGGAATCTTGCCGAGTTTAGACTGCCCTGTTGGCAACAATTCAGTAAACCAATGTCTAACTATCTTCGTACTGCCACTTTTCATTTTCAGCCTGTATTTGAACTACTTTTATGCACGTTTTGTCGATAATATTAGATGCAAACTTGCTTTCTAGATATTGTGCATTTGTCTAATTTTGTATGCAGTTGGTTTATAAATTTTATCTCTCTTTATGGGTTTATGTAAACTTTGTTCATGGATATTGTGTTCAACTTATTTTATGGAAGTGATTAATAGTTATGCTTTTATTTTACAATTTTTAGTTTGATTTGTTTATGTTATGTACATTAACTGATTAAAATATAATTAAATGTAGTTTATATTAATGATATGTGTGAATATTGCAATGGCACAACATTGCTGTCAATTCTTTGGAAAAAAAATGCATATCCCTACGACAGCGTTTATACAATGCTGTCAATTCATTGGAAAAAAATGCATATCCCTACGACAGCGTTTATACATTGCTGTCAATTCATTGGGAAAAAAATGCATATCCCTACGACAGCGTTTATACCTTGCAGTAGAAAACTATTAACAGCGTTTATACCTTGCAGTAGAAAAATTATTAACAGCGTTTAAAAAACGCTGTAGAAAGTGGGTTTTTGACAGCGTTTATATTTTGCAGTTAAAAATTTAGGGTCAACGACCGCATGTCGTTATACAGCGTTTTTAAAAACGCTGTGAAAACTTTTAACAGCGTTTTTCAAACGCTATGAAAAGTCTTTTTTGTTGTAGTGACTCTTTTTTAAATATTTCTTCCTCTTATATAGCTAATACATTGCCCTCTTTAATGCATATAAAAGATGCAATATATTTGAGCAATTATCTCAAATATCTTCCAAATCTTCTTAAGCATGGAAATATTGCACAAATCTAATGAATATGAACGTATAAAACAAACACTGCTAAAATCTTCTTTTAAACTTTATTTGAAAGTGAATAAAGTATAAATCTTAAGAGATATATAAATATGTTAATTTGAATCTACTCTGTCAAGAAGTTCCCAAATAATAGGAAGCTTAGTAGTATATAAGTCTTTAATGTGACAGCAACACATGGAGAATTGAAACACAACCACCTTAGTTTCACAACAATTTAAGCTAGCCTGCGGTCAGCTTAAAACTTAGCATGCAAGCAGCATATGTAGTTATCGCATTGCAGTCTTGGACTCAGTTCCGCCCTTAGTTTTAGACTGAGCACTTGAATGGAGCACACGCGTGCTTAGTTCTAAATCGAGTGCTTAATCCGAGTGCAAGCACTCAGTTTGAATTAAAGCACTTAGTTCCAAACTGAGCACAGCTTGTGAGCATTTTTGAAATAAGCACAGCTGCGCCTACTTTTGAAATGAGCCCTAGTGTTTGCTTGCACAATTCTTGCGTGTAGAACGATGCTGGCAATATAATACTAGGATACTAAATCACACAACATAGTATGTACGTACTCTTTTATAAAGAAATTACATATACTTGCAACTAAATCGCACAACATTGAACATGGAACGGCAAAGATATCTAAATTAAGCAAAATTTGGTGTATTCATGCTCGAGGATAGGAAGAATAAGCGAGTTGGTGATATGGATTGACATCATATGGACTGCTTTTAGGATGAACCCATAACCAAGGTTATTAGTTTGTTCGTCTTTTTAACTCACCGAAAGAAGTACAAGATAATGTATTGGCATATCTTAAGATCAATTGCAAATATAGGATTTTTACTCTCAGGATTGGTAAAAATAGTGATTTTTTCAGTTTGTTGTATTAATTTTGAATCGAACTTTATTGTGATCTAATAAAATACTTTATGGATGATAAATGACATTTCATTCTATTATTAGTGGTAAATATTCGATACGATGGTTCAGTGACTTCATATTGATTGGATCGTATAATGATGATATCTTTAATAATAGTTGTAATAGCTTTGGTGTCACACTTTTTTGGTATCAGCGTGAACTTCCAAAAATGACCATCTATATAGTATCAAATCTTAATCACTTAGAAATATGATATAATATTAAACTTCTTTTACAAATTCAAACGTCCTTAAAACTAGGATCTAACAATCAAACATGATTTACAAATTCAAAATGCTTCTAAAAGTAGAATCCAAAATTAAACTTCCTTTACAAATTCAAAATACTTCTTTACAAATATACAAACCTTGTTCTCACTTGAATTTTTCTGGGTACTAATTTAAATATATACAATTTATAAATAAAACAATTCACGCGCGAAGCGCGTGCCGTAACACTCGTATTAATAAAGAAAATAAAACCAACTTCGGATATTTTAGCTGAAAGAGCAACCAATTCACAAAGACAATAGGAAATAATATATAACATAGTATGTATTGATTACCAACTCTTTCAACGACTTCATGAAATTCTGCATGTATTCACACTAATCAAACATTAGCACATCATTCATCTACTACGACAAATGAGATACATGATTACTCTAACACGCACTTCTCCTTGTAGGACTCAATACTTCCCTTAAACATCCCAATCATGTCATCTGGTTGAACATCATAAGACCTCACCGTATACCCATCATGCATCAGTATCTGCTTGTAAAGGAACACATAGCTCTTTGGCTGTGGCAGATCAGTATGCAGTTGCTCATTCGAATTCTACAACGCTCTCTTCATCCCCTCAACACTATCATATAGAATCACTTCAATAGGTATCTTCTTCATATGAAATCTCATAAATATCCCTCACTTGGCCACCATTTCTACCACTGCATCTTCATGAAACTCCATAGTCACATAGTTTCTTTGCATCCATAGTCTCTTTATCTTGAAAATATAATGATGCTTAATGCTGAATTGAGCACTTGATCCAAGTGAAAACACTTAGTTCTAAACTAAGCGCTTGAACCGAGTGCAAGCACTCAGTTTGAATGGAAGAACTCAGGTCTGAACCGAGCGTAGCTTGTGAGCATTTCTGAAATGAGCACAGCTTGCGCCTAGTTCTGAAATGTGTTTGTTTGCATAGTTTATGCATATAGAACAATGCTGGCAGCATAAGACTAGGAAACTAAACCGCACAGTAGTTTTAGAAGTGGTACTATTTAACACAATCTAGGTACATGTTTAAGCAACCGAGCAAGTGAATTGTACTTTCATATAACTTGTTCAAAATAAAGTAGGAATATTTAATGATATAGAAACGACAACGAACTATGTGATGGGTAATATCAAATATAAATTTCAATCAAAGCAGTGAGATATAATGATACTATTAATATCACACGGTTTTATTCATATTTTGTTCAATGGTCACACAGTTTTGTTCATACTGCATATTTCAAAGAAAGGAATGGCAAATTGTCAGTAGTGACTCTTTCAATCCTATACTAAACTGAGTACTGTCATTGTAGTACTGCAGCAGTTACCATAGTATTGCGATTGTGTTGAATCCTATGCTAAATTAAAAACTGTCATTGCCATTTCTATATTTATTGGTTCTTTCATTGTTTAAGCTCTCATCTTCATCTTCTAAAACTATATCAATGTTTTATTCTTCACTTTCATTCAAGCTCTTGTCATCTAAAAGTGTCTTATCTTCACATTTAATGTATTCTATATTGATTAGGCTGCATTATGTCAAGTTGATCGCCATATCTTCGCTTACATTTAATGAATTTTTTATTATATTTGATCGCTAATTATTTCAAAAGCTAGCTAGTTGTTGCGTTATTCAAGTGTTTGAAGCTTTTTTAGCGTCATAAGCATATATTTGTCTGGGCCTTGCGCATTTTGCAGGGTGTATACTTGGTACATATGTTATAAAAACTTGTCTTATGGATATTGTCTTATCTTGATTTATGGATGATATGTAAATTTGGATATGTTTAATAAAAATTGTTTTGAATCACTTGAATGTGTTTATATGATCGTTGTTTTATGTTGATTTGAATCTTTTTTACTGGTTAATGATATCATATTACAATGCTAATAATACGTTCTATGATGGTACAACATAAAACAAAGTGCTATAAAAAAAATTAAAAAAATCATTTTTTACATGTTGTTAGAAATCGTATGGTATATATTAACAACATTTGATAACTGCAGTTAGAAATATAGACCTTGGTGCTATGTGTCACTTAACAGCGTTTATAAAGCTCTTTAACATAAATATTTTACAGCATGTAAAAATCGCTTCAATTCAACGTTTTTAACAACATTTAACTATATGTTGTTATATGTTTTGGACCTATAACAACATGTCATTATACAACGTTGAATAAAACGTTGTTAAAGCATACGACATCATTTCTTTGTACAGTTAAAAATCATTTTTTATAGTTGGTTTGTTTACTTATTTCCAATGAACTAATTTCATTGAAGTTTCATAAATTACGAACCATGATTGTTCACCATATAAAATTTATATGTGATTGGATATGGATTAAAATTTCATATTCTTGTATTGTGGTTAGAGTTCGAAACTCATGGAAGACAATACACAGTCTTGTACGAATAAATAATTAAGCGATCGAGGTACAAATATTTTAACTTTATATTGCATATGTTCTTACAATATTAGAAATTTTAAATGTTACCATTTCATTTTTCTAATAAGGTTCCAAGTAGAATTTTATGTTTCCCAAAACCAAAGAAAAACATAGAAATCTTTTGATATCTCTAAAAGGTGTTAGGATTCGCTTGCCTTGGGCTTTTAACATTGAGTTTGCTCAACAGATCATAGACCTGCAAGCAATGGCTAACACTTTATCTGTTGTATCATATACAACTTCTAACCCATGACCTTTGCACTAATATCAATCTCGACCTTGAGTTTGCTCAACAAATCGAAAGAGATTATTCGCTCATACCACCATGTCGCGATGACTTAACTATAATATATGTATCTTGAGTTTGCTCAACAAGTACAGTTATCTCACCTTGTCTAGTTAATATATTAATAATACTACATAAAACATCTCTAGCTTGAGTTTTCTTAACAAGTAGAGAGTATATAAGTAATTTATGAATATATAAATGGTGGAGAAAACACACACATTATATATTATATATATATATATATTGGTCAATATGCAAGAAATACAAGTCATCTTTTGTTTATTCTAATCCAACGATAATGAATGAAGTTAATATGTAAATTTATATTTTTAAAGTTCCTTATGCCCAAAAGTTTAAGCCATCTTCTCCTTCGTCAGCCATTAAAGGATATCTCATGCTCTCAAGGGAGCTTGGAAATGTCGAGCCCCAAATAATGAGTTGTGCAAAGAGAGAGAAAGAAGAGAAGTGCCCTTTCTTAGGTGGAGGTGGGTCTCTATTTATAGAGGTTGGAGGGTGTCATAGCTTGCTTGGATTGGTTGATCGAAGTTGACACGGATTGATGACTTAGCAAGATGGATGGTCTAGATGGCGCCACTTTTCCTCATCCCAATACTCCAGTGGTTCATGCAGATCACTATCTTGGCTATGGTATCAACAAAGGTGGTATGGCTGTATAAGAATGCTTTGAAGCTTTATTACATAGAATTCTCTTCATATTAATATGCCACTTCTTTATATGGACTATTGCTAGCATTTCACCATCATGTGATGGCTTGTAACTCCAGTTGCAGTTCCTTAAATAATCAACTCACTATGACTTTGAATTTTCATCTCATGATGGCTTGATCACTTGAAGGATGGCCTGATAGCTTGAATAATTAACTCATTATAGTTTTGGTGGCTTTAATGAACACTTTACAAAGGCCTTAAGGAATTCATCACAATGGCAATGAGGAACCCTCAACGATGGCTTTGACCTTTCTTATTATGATGGTTTCACAAAAATACTTCACGATGGCTTCAGTATGTTCAAGTTTATCACACGATGGCTCTTATAAGGCTTTCTTCGTTATTCCACGAGGGCTCTCATTGTTACCCCACGATGATTATGGTGTATATCAATACGTTCTTGGAATTTTGGATATAACACTTGTCCCCCAACATAAGAAGTTTTCTTATGCTTTAGTTCAAGTAAACTTCTGCTTTTGCATTGTTTCTTCCCTTCTCGATTTGTCATTCTTTGTTTTCTTATGCTTTAGCTAAAAGAAACTCTTACTCTCTCCATTTTCTTTCTGAAGAATTTTCTCATGCTTGAACTTAAGGAAACTCTTTCTTTCTCTAGCTTCTTTTAAAGAGTTTTCACATTTTACAGCCTGAGGAAAATCTTGCCGTCTCCTTAAATCTTCCTCTAGTCAATCTTTCACATTACTCTTTGTTTTTTTAGAAAAATTCCATTTTGAAAAAAAAGAAATATCCTATGGTTTAATGGAAATTTTGTCCACAAAATATATATTTATATATATAATACATATTAAGAACATAGGAATTCTTGTAGGCTCTCAAAATGAATTATTTTGAAAAAATGGATATCCTTAGCTCTTTTGAAATTGATTTGTTTGACAACGGTGTTCCTAAATATGATAGATCTTTAGAACTTTTGAAACATGTTCCATTGAAAAACAATTTTAAGGTAAGGGAATCCCTGAAAGTTCTTTAAAATTTTACTTTTCAAAATTTACTATTGAAATATATTTTTGAAGCTTTTTGAGATAAGAATCCTTGCCAAGAGAGAGATTCTTATGGCCTTGCAGGATGGTTTTTTACTTCTTGGTTGCCTCTCCTGGGAGTTGAGAAAATAATCCTTATGTATTTGAGCTTTTACATATTTTCTTTTATATGGGTATTTTCCTAGAATCCAGTAGTGATTTCCTTAGGGGTTTGGCTACTCAATCATGGTTGCCAAGTTAGCTCATTTTATCTTGTTCATACCTTAATTTGGTTTTTTCTTCGAGAACCTCTCACCTTTTGATAGTTGGTTGTCTATTACCTTTTGGGTGGCTTATTTTACTTCGGGTATGCACCTACTTAGCGTATCTTAAGGATTCTCGAGTTCTCTTGTTTATTGATTGCCTAAAATCTTTTCAATGGTTTACCCTACTAGTGAATTTCCCTATTTAGCTTGTCATCAAAGATTCTTGAATTCTCTTTATTGTTGATTATTCATATCGTTTTCAGGCATTATTCTTAATTGAATTAGAGGTGGTTCAACATCTTTATAGGAAATACTTCTGCTTGATTCAGAGTAGTCCAAAGTCCTTTTTATATACTATTCTTGCCCGACTTTGAGGAGGTTTGAATCCTTTTTTATATGTTATTCTTGTCCGATCCGGAGGTGGTTCAAAATCCTTTTTATACAATATTCTTGACCAACCCGGAGGTCATTTAAAATCCTTTTTATATGATATTATTGAATGACACGGGGGTGGTTTGACATCCTTTTCATATGATATTCTCGACTAACCCAGAGGTAGTTTGAAATCCTTTTCATATGATATTCATGATCGATCCAGAGGTGGGTTGAAATCCTTTTCATATGATATTTTTGACCGACTCATAGGTGGTTGAAATCCTTTTTATGGTTTTTAGGAATGCCCTGGCACTCTATTACGATGATCTTATGCTTAAGGGATTTTCTTAGGTTTTTGGCAATGCCTTGACACATAATCCTTATGATTGACGGTAAAGTGCTTTCTTGCCTAACTTCAGCGCCAGGTGCCTAATGAGGAATCTCTTCCAACTCGACTGTTGGGCATCTGGGATAACATCGACTGGGACTTTAACACTTATAGGGATAAGGTATGTCTTTGCTCAAAGAATCTTTATCGACCTCCTCAGGTCAGAAGCTTTATTAAGCATAGTGCGCCTTAGACCTAGGGTTGCCCCACGATTATACTCAACTAGGGGTACGAGTTAATTTTTGAGGAGGTTTTTCTCGTCATGACTCTCAATCGGCAAACTAAAGAAAGTTTCTTTTGCAAAATCAAATATTTGGAACAAAATCAATTTTAAATTAGTTCTCCATGAACCAACAAATCAGAAAGGATAAACTTATTTAAAATTTCTTTCTAGTATAATTCTTACTTTATAAAATGATGAATTCCTTTGAGAAAATCAGATTTTTCTAAAAAGTTTTCTTTCTAGCATTGTGTTTAATAAATCAAGATGATAGTTTTATTTTTGTTTGGTTTCGAGCTAATGAATCAAAAATGTTTCTTAAAAGTTTGAATTTTTGCAAAAGATCTTTTCTCAGCATTGCTACTAAGAAAGGTCTTTAAGAAATCCCGTGATAGAAAAGTAAATTTCAAATAAAACGTTTCTTGGTCATGATTCATGAACTAGAAGCTTTTCAATTGGAAGCGGGCTTTTCTATCTAGAGTTTCCGTAAAGAATATAGCTTAAAATTTGTAATTAGCTTCAAAGTACAAATATTCCCCTTTTATTGAAATGGAAACACTTGGCAAAAATTTCATAAAATTTCTAGTATGGTTTATCAAAGTTTAATTTTTTTCAAATGAAATTATATCTCCAAAGATTTCATAAACCATTTATGAAATAAATGCATATATACTTCTTTGGGTGTGCAAGAGGTTTGGTAAAAAAATTCCTTGAATATCGAAATACCTTTTTTAAATCATCCTTGATCAATGCTATAATGACCCGAAATTTCGAACACTTCGTAATTAAATATCTAAATTATTTAAGTATTTGAATCTTGAATTTAATGTTATAAAAGTGGTTTAATAACCTTATTAACCCCTTTTTATTAATGACTAACGATGGTAAACTTGTTTTTGAAAAATGTTTATGGTTACGCCAAAAGTTGGCACAAACACCCATAGAGAATAAAATGAAGAAAACAAATTGAAAACGAGGAAAAAGTGAACATATAATAATTATATTGGCTTAACGAATCAGAGGCCTACATCCACTTGAACTTTGTTTATGTTTCTATTGAGTTTTACAAAGTTGATCTTATAGATCCGGTAGCTATGGATTAGTAATGCTCGGTGAATCCACTTTAGTTTTTTATGAACATTTGGCTAACTTATATCTTCATCTTCGGATCTGGTTTCATTATTATGGGCTTTTAACTTGAGTGAATTCCTTGTGCAGAGGTTAAGCAAAAGTACTTGACTTATCCATCGTTCTTTTGGGTCGAGAATAGTGAGCGAACCATCCGATATTGGTAAATGTTGACTAATAATGGCTTTAACATTGCATGGCATGAATTATGAATAGAGATGGGGCAAACATTAGGGATTGGTACCTAACCCTGATCATGGTTTGGTACCGAACTATAACTTGACTTGAATTTTGGGTCTTTGCGCTTGGCATTTGTTATGGAGGAGTATAGGCTATATTTGGAGATGGTTGGCCAGCCTATGACTTCACCCATTGGTCTTGCTCGACATCTAAGTTTGACAGTTATCGCTTTGGATTCCTGCTTAGTAATTCTTCTGTTTGACCGATCTGACTTGTCCGTATATAGCTTGGTCACAAGGCTGGATAACACTCCCCCTCCCCAAAGCATATCTTGTTTTAACAAGATATGCTTTAGATTAAGGTAAGTTGTAGATTCCATACTATCGGTTTCAAGTTTCGCTTCAAGTAGCTACTGCTTCTTTGACTAAATGCCAATAGTTTTCGAAGCCGCAACTTTTCTTTCTAGCTCTACTATCATTCTCGCTACTGGGACAGTTTTCAGAGTTTCAACTGCTATGGAACCTTCACCTGATGCTCAGTATAATCCTGATGAGCCTTCACTTTTGAAGTTTCTTATTTCGTTTCCCATTTCGAAAGGAGGTTTTGGCGGTACTTCAGTTATGTCGAGTCCACATCTTCTGGAGGTATATCATTAACTTTGCCTGTATTTGAGATGGCTTACATTACACCGGTTGACGTCACTAATCTCTACTTTTACATTTCTTAAGTTTCAGGTCAACCTCCCATCGTCCCTCTACCCAAAGGGGACATTGTGTACATGTGCTACTCCGATCGAATTAGGCATTGTGTCAACCCCAGTGTCGATTCCAGCTTCTAATATGAGCACTGCCTCCAGTCCTAGCACTGAAATTTTCATGCTTTGGATGAAGAAACCATGGGTGATGATCATGGGGCCTAAGGAGACGAAGAAATTATCATAACTGGAGTTGCTGAGCACTCATCGGGGCCTACTATATTAGAGATGCAACAATCTCAGGCCATGCTGACTAAGGAGATCAAGCAAGAAAAATGTGAAGACATCCCCCTCCAATATCCTTTTCACTGCCTTTGATGCCCAATGTCGTTCCCACTCTACTTGGGTCATTGGAGTTGTCAAAGTGACCCTCTCGACTATTCAGGGAGTGATTATGATTGGGAAAATGACCTAAGAGGTTATTTTTCGAAAGAGATCAAAAGCAGTAGAACGAGAAGAAGGAATCCTAGCAAAGGTAGTAGTGCTCATTCTTCTGAGGAAGGAGGGAAAGAGAAGAAGAGGAGGAAGAAATATTGATTACATCTATGCTCCTTTTTGTTGTTTTTCTTAGTTTCAGAACTTATGTTCGTGGCAGACTTTGTGTGGGTATAGCCGCTGCTTTTTGTGCTTGTTCAGACTTGTTAATAAAAAGTGAATTTGTTTTCCTTCAAGCTTTTACATCATTTTTCTTAAGTATCAAGCATTTTGTATTGATTACAAGTGCATCTGAGTTTGAGAAAACATAACCATCCATCGTATTTATGCATGTGTGGACGACTTTCTCGTTATTGCTTATCTCTAGCCGTGTTTTTGCTTCACTATAGGCAAAGTTGGATTCCTAAATTATCCTTCTCGTCTATGAAGAATAATACCTATGGTCTCTATCTCCGGATACCCGTGCTTGAATGTCTGTCACCAAAGTTTTCTGTTTGATCTCGGCTAACTTTGAGCATTGATCATGTTTGCCTTGTACGTAAAGGTAAGTAGGCATGACACCTATCTCTATGTGTCACAACATCTATCTCTGGACATTTAGATAAGATCCCGCCTTACTTCGGGCGTATATCATTGAATTTTGCCAAAATCTAGGCAATGGTTTGATGTTTTTCCCATCTCGGGGCAAATTTCCTAGGGTGAACTATCTCATTCGGCCCTTATGTGATTATACTTCAACACCCAAGTCATGAGTTAATAGAGTTATTCGCCATCTAACTTCGAATGCCTAGAGTAGTCATGTTACTTAGGTCCAATCATGGGCTACAGAATTCAATCGATGCCTATCTTCGGGCTCCTGCATACATGTATTATATAAGTGTAAATTATTCAATTACGATGTTGTTCACAGTGCAGGATTTAGTGATGCGAATACAAATTAATCGATCCTTATAGCCAATTCATTTTATAGCCACAATAACGGTAGGCCATGCCACATTATATTGAAAACAACAAAGTATGTATAGAGGCAGTATTAAGTGAAATAGCATCGTAAATGCTCGTTGTTCCACGTCCTCGAAAGTGAAATTCCGTTAATACTCGCTTGCTTGAATGTTCCACTCCTAGCTTATGCTCGATAGCATACGGACCTTCCCGGGTCGGGCCCATGTTCATCAGACCTATGAAGATTCATTTAAGAACGAGATCCCTGATCTCGAATGTCCAGTTCCCGATCTTTGTGTTGTAATGCCGAGTTACTCATTTTCGATGAGCAATAGTTCTCAAATCAGCTTCATCGCATTTCTAATCGTCCATATCGAGGGGCTCAATTACGAGTTACCCATTCTTTTTGGGATTATAATGGATATTTTGATGAGATTGCACTTCCAACTCAA
The DNA here is from genome assembly GCA_030737815.1 of Allium fistulosum. Classification (NCBI taxonomy): domain Eukaryota; kingdom Viridiplantae; phylum Streptophyta; class Magnoliopsida; order Asparagales; family Amaryllidaceae; genus Allium; species Allium fistulosum. The sequence goes on along the minus strand of CM060906.1, from coordinate 580,895,461 downwards.
TTGGAATCATGGCCTCTACTCCAAGGCTAAAGCGAATGGAGTATGACCGGTCATGGATTTGTGTGTTGTTCGATAGGCCCAAAGTGCCAACGGCAGTTCATCGACTCACTAGTCCTTGGCCTTTGTCGGTTGCTTTTTTAGAATAGAGTTGATGATTTTGTTCACTACTTCCAGCTATCCATTCGCCTACAGATGTGCTACTGTAGAAAATATTTTCTCAATATGATATTTGCTGTAGAAGTTCTTTAATTCCGCGCTATCGAAGTGGTTCCATTGTCGAAAATGATCTTTTGTGGGATCCCAAATCGATAGATAATATTTCGGACTACGAAGTTGGTCACCTTCTTCGTAGTGCATGGAAAACGACTCCACCTCAGCCCACTTTATGAAATAATCAACCGCAACAATGGCGTACTTCACTCCGCCCTTCGACATTGGAAGCATAACAATAATGTTGATTCCCCATACTGCAAATGGCCATGGGTTGACCATTTGTGTAATCTCCATGGGCGGGGCCCTAGGAATTTTTGCGAATCTTTGCCATTGATCACACCTCCTGGTGTAATCGGCCACATCTTTGTTGATAGTCGGCTAAAATTATCTATAGCGAATAATCTCTATTGCTAATGTTTTCTCCTGGTGTGATTGCCATGCTCCTTCATAAACAACCGCAAGGATCCTATTGGGTTCTTCGTTGGCGACACACTCAGCAAGGGAGTAGAGAACCCTCTTCTGTATAATAACCCATTTTGGACAATAAATCGTGGAGCCTAGTGCAGGAGTTTTCTTCATTCTCTCCTTCCATCTAGAAGGGTTCCCTTCAGTAGATACCCCTTAAACGAAGTCATCCATGATTCTCCCTCAGATACATTCTCTAAGACCCAATCGACATCCATTTGGTCGATGCTTGGAGCTAATAATACCTCCACTGTAACTAAACCCATGAGTTATGCATCTTCAAAGCTAGCCAGCTTGGCTAGAGAATCAGCTTTCGTGTTTTCCTCCCTAGGGATATGCGTTATCGTGTAATAACCAAAATTGCTTAGCAGTTCCAAAACCTTCGTCAAATAAAGGGCTAGCCTAGCTCCCTTGTCTTGAAATTCCTTCCTCACCTAGCAGACCACCCATTTAGAGTTACTGTATATGTGCAAGGCTTTGACTACTAATTCCTTCTCTATCCTGAGTCACACGATTAGCAGTTCATACTCGGATTCGTTGTTCGTTGTAGGGAACTCAAGCTTTTAAAGCGTAACAAATGATCGTTCTTCGGGGGTTACCAAAACCAGTCCTGCACTCGAGCAACGTTCGTTGGACACTCTGTACGTGTACAACTTCCATTAATCACTCCGCTCTATAGTTTCTTCTCTCTCGTCATCTCAAGCTATAAACTGGACAATGAAATCGGACAATGCCTTGCCTTGGATTGCTCTCTTGGGATAATATGATATATCATACCGACTCAGTTCGATGTTCCATTTTAACAACCTCCCAAAAGTCTCAGGTCATTGCAGGACTTGTCTTAAGGGCTAATCAGTTATCACCTTCATTGGATAAGCTTGGAAATAGGGACGGAGTTTCCTCGATGCGATCAGCAATCATTAAGCTAGCTTCTCTAATCTTGGATAATTTCTCTCTGCTTCTTCAAATCTCTTGCTTATATAGTACAATGGCCTTTGGATTCTAGTATCTTCTTGTACGAGGGAAGCACTCAAAGCATGAACGGACACTACCAAGTAAACAAATAGATCTCTCCTTCCAAAGGCTTTAACAAAACAGACGATCTCTGTAGATGATCGACCAAGGTTTGAAAAGCATCCTTGCATTCTTACATCCAAGCAAAGTTTCTCTTCCCCGCTTTGAGGACATCGAATAATGGTACGCATTTTTCTATAGCCCTCGAGATGAATCGGCTTAGTGCAACCATTTTTCCGTTCAGACTTTGTACCTCCTTTATCGTTTTTGGGGCTTCAACATTCCTCAAGGCTTCAATTTTCTCTGGATTGGCCTCCTGATTTCACATTATAATCCAAGAACTTCCCTGATGCAACTTTGAATGAGCATTTCAGGGGGTTGAGCTCCATCTTGTATCTCTGGAGCACGCCAAACGTTTCTGACAAGTCCTCTAAATGGTTCGTCGATTGCCACAAATTTACCAATGTACCGTCTACGTAGACTACCATTTAATGTCCAATCTAATCTTTAAACATTGAATTCACAAGTCTTCGGTAGGTGGCTCCAGCGTTTTTCAGACCGCATGGTGTGACAAGGTAGCAATTCAATCCAAAGTTGATTACGAAGCTGGTATGTTCTTGGTCTATAATATGCATTGGAATTTGATTGTAGCCAAAGTAAGCATCCATGAATGACAACAATTCGTAGCTGGCGGTTAAATCTACTAGTTGGTTGATCTTCGGTGTTGGGAAACTGTCTATTAGGCATGCCTTATTTAGGTCTGAATAATCAATGCATGTCCTACATTTCTTATTAGACTTCTTGATTAGGGCTAGATTGGATACCCACTCTAGGTATAGATTATCGCGGATGAAGCCGTTGGCTTTTAGCTTATCTACCTCTTTTTTCAGCGCAACGGATTGCTCCGGATCCAGACTACGTTGTTTCTGTTTCACAAGGAGACACCTGGGGTTCACATTCAATGCACGACTCACTATCTCTGGCAATATTGTACACATGTCAGAATGTGTCTAGGCAAACACATCCAAGTTTGCTTGGAGAAAACCCATCAATTCCTTCATCTTCATACCGAGTTGAGACTTGATTTTCAGGACCTGGGAAGGATCATCCTGACTGACCGGGATGTTGATCGTCAACTCTACATGGGCTGCCCTTGCATCTTCTGGCTCTCTGCTTGAGTGCATAACATTATGAAATATGATATGCTAACTGAGCCAGGGCTTAGGCGGTGATTTCTATGCGACCATCGACTTGACACAGAGAGTCTTCTCTACATCCTTTCTTTCCACACGTCGATTTTCTTCCCTTAACTCCATGACGTAGCACTCATGTCCCAAGTTTTGATCATGTTGAATGATCATGTTCCTTTTTCCGTGGGAAATTTCATTGTCAAGCACCACAGAGCTAGGCCACTTGAAACTAGCGAGTGCCGATCGACCTACAAAGGCTTTATAAGCCGAAAAAATATCCATCACAATAAAGGTCACAACCCCCACTCTCTTGCAGTCACCTTCTCCTAAAACCATCGGTAAGTCTACACATCCATAGGCACTGCAGCCTCTTCGATAAATCCCTGAATTTGGGGTTTACATGGCTTTAGGTCTTGATCGTCCATCATCATCTGGTCGTAATCTTTTTTAAACACTATATTGATAGAACTTCCACAATCAACAAGCAGTTTCTTTATGGTTGCCAGCCCAATCACGACCGCAATCACCAAGGGCTGGAGCGTAGGCGCCTCAACCCCATCCACATCTTGACTCCTGAACACAATGTCATCTTTCATGGTTTTCAATTACTTCACTAGAGCTCCGTCATCGACAGAAAAGCAATTCTCTTGTACCATATGCTTTAGAGTACTTTTGTATCTTTCCATCTTATTCCAACTCTTCTGAGCTGGATGAGGTTCACTAGTTATTGTGTTGATAACAAGTCCTTTTCCAAGCTGCCTAGGCTTGTCACCACTAGGTCCATCCTAGCCACATAAGAGCAGTTGATCCTAAGGGTTGAGAATTCTCTTGCCCAATATCCTGCAGAGCTTTCACATACTATTGAAGCTTCTTCTTCTGGATAAAATCTTCAATCACGTCTCGTAGATGCATGCATTCATTTGTGTTATAACCATGGGTCTTGTAGAAGCAACAAAACTTCCCAAACCATTTCTCCCTCTCAGTTGACTCTCTCGGTGTTGGCTTCTTATACTGATCAATACCCTGCGTCGCAAGGCATATGTTCTCAATTGAATTATTCAGTTGTGTATAATTTTCATACTTTGGATCTTTTTCAAAATCCAGCTTCCTAATTCCATCACCTTTAGTATTTCTCTTCTGGTTGGTACCTTTTTCCCACATTCACATCTATTCCCCAAACCTTCGCTGGATTGACTAACGGCTAGATTACTTCGAATTGCCTCAGTCGATTGGCCAACATCGACAATCTTGGTAGTCGTAGTTGCCTCTTCAAAGCACAAGAACTGAGTTGCCTTTCTATAAAAATCATCCATAGTTGATAGGGGTTTCATTTTCAACCATCTTCTGAAATTGGTATTTGGATGCATCTCTTTGATCAAAGCCATCAATATTACGTCCTCTTTAGCATTACTCACTTCTGCCACATCCATATTAAATCTACTCAAAAAGTCCTTCAATGACTCTTCGGTACTTTGGAAAATGTTTGATAATGACATCACATCCTTCAGATGGGTAGCGTGTAAGTGAAACTGTTTGACAAACCTCCTTGCCAACTAAATGAACAATGATATGGACCTCAGCAGAAGCTGGGAGAACCACTTCGTAGCTACACCTTCAAGAAAGATTGAGAAACACCTACATTTCATGGCATCCATCACCTTTTCCATAATCATATGCCACTCATATTTTAGCAAATGCTGCCTTGAATCCATCGTTCCACTATAGGATGGCATCGTGGGCATGGTGAACCTTCAGGGATATTCCTCACACATAATTTCTTTGATGAACGGGTTTTTACTAGGAGAAGAGCCTCATTCATCATTGTTTCTTTGCTAGCTTTCGTTTACTAACTTTTTCACCATATTAGCCAAAGATTCTGGCTCAATCTGATCTACTAGACGACGATAATCATGGTTGGCCCCGAGTGTTTGGCTTTGTAAACGGTCTTGGTTAGTTCCATGGTACTTGTGTTCCCCTATCTCCGGGAGAACCGTTTGTCCAGTTGATTTGTTTCTATGATTCCTATGTGACGGATCAACAGCAGCCATCCGAGTCTCAACTCTTTGGCCATCGGCAACATGGCCGTCTATTCTAGTAACGTCGTCATCCAAACCAACACCGCTCCTTATGCCAACATCATGCCTGCAAGGTTGGTACCAATCTATGGGGATGGATTAGTACTGATCCATACTCTTGCTCTATGAGAGTTGTTCAAATTGCTTTTCGAAGTCTCCATCTCTTTTCTCTTCATTTTCTACTTCCCTCCTCTACGTTTTCCACTAGATGATGAAGAACTGTCCTTTTTTGAATCGAAAGGAGCTACTCCCTCTTGTTCCTTCTACGGCTGCGAGATAATTGGTTCAACAAGTCAAGTCTCCCCTTCATTTAGTTTAACAATTTGCCCTAACTTTCATGTAGCTTATCGTACATCTCCTTCATCATTATGTCCATCTCAAACCGCTTTATCATATTTGATGGGTTCTAAATTTCAACAGCATTGGGTTAAGCGACTTCTTCAACATGTTGAGAACTAGCGTTCTCAGTGTCATTAGCAGGCCTAGAGGCATCAAATTTCTATCTGGTGATTTGTGGAGCCATTACTTTAGTTAATGATATGATAGATTCTATAGAAATCTGAATAGTCATGGATTACAGGAATGAAACTGACAGATCTACATTATGGATTAAAGCAAGCCAAAAGTAAAAGTAGACCCAAATAGCCCAAGATTGATCTCTTAGTGAAAGCACCAAAATGTTCACGCCAAGGCACAAACACCCAAAGATTAATAGCGGAGAATAAAATAAGGGACATAAATTAAAAACGAGAAAAAAAGAACACACAATAATTATAGTAGTTTGGCTAATCAGATGCCTACATCTACTTGAACTTTGTTCATGTTTCTATTGAGTTTTACAAATTCAATCTTATGGATCGATGGTTATGGATCGGTGATGAACCGTGAGATTATAGATAAAGTAAAGAAATTTGTTAAACAAGCTAAAAAAATCCTCAGTGCCCCTCCTCATCTATTTATAGCTATAGGTCGACGAAATCCTCTCCACTACATTCTTATCCATATTCCCTATATCCAGGAGGAGTTTAACTGAAGAGATCATGGGCAACTCATCAATGTTCAAGGATTAGTACCGAAACATGCTCATGGGTAAGTACCAATCCATGAGATTGCCTACTGAACCCACTTCACTTTCTTTTGAACATTTGGCTGACTTGTATCTTCGTTTTCGACATTTGGTTGCATTGTTATGGGCTTGAACTTAAGCGAATTCCTTGATTTGGAGGTTAGGAAAAAGCACTTGACTTATCCATCGTTCGTTTGGGTCGAGAATAGTGAGTGAACCATCCCATATTGGTATATGTTGACTAAAAATGGCTTAACACTGCAAGGCATGAATTATGGACAGAGATGAGCCAAACATTGGGGATTGGTGTTGAACTATGACTTGACTAGAATTTTGGGTTTTTGAGCTTGGCAATTGTTGTGGGAGGAGTGCAAGCTATATTTGGAGATAATTGGCTATCCTATGACATTACCCCTTGGTCTTGTTCGACATTTGAGCTTGGCAGTTATCGCTCTGGATTCCTGCTTGGTAATTCTTCTGTTTGACCGATCTGATTCGTTCATATATTTCTTAGTTACAAGGCTATATAATAGTTTACAAAAATAAATAGTTCAAAGAAATATTGATAATGTGACCGAAAATCGTTTTATCGGTAAACAGCTTTTTACTCAACAGAAGTTGTTCGAATTTGTGCTTATCTAATGAACTAATGTTTCATTAATTAACAACTAAAAATAATTTGCCTAATAAAAGCTTCTAGTAGGTATTAGGAAGATATTTTATGAAGAGGGGTAGTTTGGTAAATAACTAAGAAAGGAAGAGATATTTTCTTTCATAAAGTGAGGTGTAAAGTTATGCACATGACGGGAGCATGGAGGGTGTTTTGGCCAGCTAAAGGAATGGTAGGGGAGGTCATTTAACCTTGGTAAAGTTTACATAACACATCTCTTTTGTTTCATTTTATTTTTGTTAGGAATTTGGGCAAAAACCTTAAGTATTTTAAAGCTTCTTTCTCTTTAAAATCTTCATTTTCCTATAGCAAAATGACTCCAATCCAACTTTAACCATAGCCTTAAATCACCAAGAGAAGCATGTAAGCCACGTCAATAGTGGAAGAAATGGAGCACAAACCTCAAATCAATTTGGGTTGTGAGCATCTTGAAGGCATATGAGGCTTCCTTAGCTTGTGTGTGTGCTAAAGCTTTATCTTTGGAAGTTTGGTAATGGTAGGAAGTTTTTCCTTGATACTTTCTTGAGGGTTTTGAAGGCTTGTGTTTGTGTGAGTTATCTCACCATTGAATGAGTATATATCTGTGTATATATGTTTTTTGCTAAAATACAAAGTTTAAGTTAAAAGTTGACTAATTAAAGTTATAACTTTGGACCCCCTTACTTTGGAAAACAAATGACAATTTTTATAGTATATAACATCACTTCTATTACCCACAAAAAATGTATCATGGCCAAGACCTTGTGTTTACATGCTTGTTGAGATTGTATGTGAATTTGAAATGTGTTGAAAGTGTTTGAAGCATGAAAGGTCGCTACAAGTGCACTTTAATATCCCTTGAATTTAACTTGGGTAAATGAATGATTTATGAACTTAACTTGGTATAAATTGTTTTGGTTATTCTATATGCTTATAACCATGTGTGTGATAGGAAGGAAAAGGTTTAGAAAGTTATAGAAATTTGTGAAACAAAGTTGTGATAACTATAGCAAAAAGATCGTTATGGATGCACTTTGAAAATGCCCTGTGTTTGGTGATTTTTAAAGTAAATTTTGAAAGACATTCTTAAGAGTTTCTTTGGTGTTTTGATAAATACTATAAGTGTACTTATTACTATAAAAATATCAAAGTTTAGATCATTCACTAACTTGTAGAAACAAAGTTGCAAAAAGTTATAACGAGAAAATGTTGCTATATGAGCACTTTAAAATGCCTTACTTTTAGGAACTTTTATTATGATTTTGAAAGACATTCTTAGGGATTTTTTTACCGTTATAATAAATATTTTATGTTTAATTATTACTGTAAAAAAATTAGAGTTTAAAACATTAAAGAACCGGTCTAACAAAATTAAGAAAGTTTGGAGTAAAATGGTGGTTATAAATGCACTTTGAAAAATACCTAATTTTCAGGAATTTATATAATTAATTTGGTAGATATCCCAAGGGGTTTCTTTCATGGTTTTTAAGTTCTCTATGTATGCTACTAACTATAAAAAATTGGATCAAAAATCAATTGTTCAGATGGTTAAAACTAGCTACAAATATCATGCACTTTCATGTTGTTCTCTGTCCAGAACCTATAACAGAACTTATAAATGCTATCTTTGGTCCACTATAACATCCCTATGTTTGTTGCAATGTTTTGTTATAATGTGACAATTTAGCTAGTTTTTTTTGATATTTTACAGGTAAGTTGATTATTTTATAAAAGGGTAAGTGGTTTGGCTATAACATTAAGTTATAATGAATGGTTTTTGAAAGTTATTAAAATGTACATTACCTTGTCAAATAAGTGTAGATGTAGAATGTTTTAAAGATGATGTTAAGTGTAAAATAGTTTTGGGTTTACTGTAACAATATTTTAAATAACAACCCATTTAATTATAATTTTGGAATGTGATATCTTGTTTAAGATTTGTGAATATTCTTATACCATTTGGGATAAGAATAGGGATCATCTTTAAGTATTGAAAAGAATAGAAAAGAATAGAAATGAATAATGAAATAGCAGTATACATGTATATATCTTTTGTAAAGGCATTTTAAATATATATACAAATATTTACAAAGAGGTTTTAATTAATAAAAGAATTAATTAAATAAAAAGAGGATTATAATTTGCTTATGTGACTTAATAGTGCTTTGTGTGACTTAAGCGTGCTTTGTTGTTTACTTGTCTATGGAAAGTTTTTAGTCATGTACTTGGCACTAAAAGCCGACAAAGTAGATTTATTCTATTTGCGACCATTAAGAATGATGTTCGAGTAGGGTTTAGAAGTAAATAATGCTCTAATCTACCGGCTTCACTCTTGATCGAGGGATGGTATAAATTAAAAAAGACATAAATGTGATAAGTATATGAGTATTGGTTGTCATATGAGATCGATTCTATTTTGTACTAGGTAGTCGATTAGTCGACTATCGAGTTTGACCAAATTAACTTTGAAAGTATATGTAAGCATCACGTATTGATACGATTTGAGATCCACTAGGAAGGACTCATTTTATGAATTATCTCTTGCTTTAGGATTGTATATATACAAGATCCCCCAGGGAGGACTCCTTTATATCATTCGTTTACTTCTTAAAGAAATAGAATTGAGTTAATTGGAAATTCATCATTTTAGTTTTTAGGAAACCGGGATTAGATAAGTATATTACATACTGAAATATCTTCAAAGCTGATATATGAGTTCTATGTTTTGGAAACGATTGTGGAGTGGAATGCTATAGAGTAAAATTGTCTATCCTAAGGTTAAGTCCAGGGGGAGATCATCGTTATCATTCATCGGATGACTTATGTTGGGATCCATGGAGAGATTCTTGAACTGTTCGAGATGCTGGAATCCAGAGATAGATTCGAGATCTGTTCAAGTGATGGAGGCTCGTGTGAGAGATGATGAACGTGGCTTCACCATTGGTAATGACAAAAAACAGAGTAGGATGCACAACCAATAGGCTTAGTTAACCCAAGGGTACACCAACTCCAAATACCTTGATATGCATTCGATTGTTGCCAGTGGGAGTTGATGGTATTCAGTATCACATGTTTAAACGTGGACCACCTATGCTTACCCGGTGATGTATTTTATATAGAGATATGCGTGGTTTCGGCAAGTAGCTTCTGACCCTTGTCAAGAGGTCCGCCTCAGTTTAATGGAGGCACCTCCAATGGAAATCCATATGCAAATGAGCCTTAGCAGTTTTAGTTATACTTCTAATATTGTTGTGTTGTGAGATGAAACCAGCATAGCTATTTTCTGATTTATATTCTACACCCTAGAGATTATCTATTATATCGCCTTCTGTACTTATTAGATGGATTTGGTTCTTTTGAAGGGATAACTATTATCGTGATTCAAACGGTCTCAAAAGTACCGTTATATGTTGTCGCGTATTTCTTGAGTCTCTCATACCAGACTTATGTTTGACTCATGGTATTATATTTCCCTTATTTCCATGGGTGCTCTTTCGAGTACTCTAGGAAAGGCAGGTTTTCATTGATATTCTTTGGAGCTCGAGAAGTAGAGCTGAATGCTTTCACTTACTGTAGTATTCTTATTTCTACTACACTACTATTATGTATATATCAAAATTTGTGAGGATAGGTTGTTATAACTGTCTAGGCTGGTGATAGTACTTAGGATTGTAACTCTAAAATGCTATGTACCTTAGAGTAGCACTTTGTACAATCTTTTGATATTATATGTTATCGTTCCGCTGTGAGATTCTGATGCTTTGTTCTCTTCCTTCTTGTTCATTTTATATTTTTAGTTTACCATAACAACCTGTCTTTGTAGCACTTGAGTGCTTGACACGTGAATACCATGGATGTATTAGTCGACATTGGGAGTCGAAAAGGCTAACCGTAATATGTTGTATCTGTAATGCCCCATAAATTTAATCGACTAAATTAGAAATTTTAAATAAAGTAAAGAGCTTAAAACAAAATTTTCACAAATGTTCGAATCTGGCTATGGAACTTGCATCATTGCATCCGTAGTTATTTTCCAAACAATTTTCCATATATAACTTGTCGTAATCCAAGTTAGTATGAGATAGTTAGGACTTAGCCCAAATTACCTTAAAGAATCAGTTTGCTAATAACATAATTTTCAACTTAATTATGTAATTTTTATCTATCAAATTTGGGCCATATGCAAAGGTTCAAATTGACGATTTTCAACTATTATGGTCGACGCGAGATTACCTCAGGTAAACTGCTCAAGGTCGACCGTGGGTATCCCAGGTCGACCGTACATGGTGATTTTCGTTAGGGTTGTCCATATTTAGAGAGTTGATTAAACTATTTGTTTGTATCATTCATTTAAACGATTAATAGCAATAGCTAGCCCTAATTATTCAATTAGGTAATTACCTTAAATGCATGCAACTTAGCCCAAATTACCTTAAAGCAATAGGCTCAGTAGTGTTACGTACTGGTGTACGCAACACTAATTATTAATAGTAATTATCAATAATTAGCCCTAATTATTAAACCAGTATGTAACACTACTGATTCTTTAAGGTAATTGGGGCGATATATTTTGCAATAGGCTCAGTAGTGTTACGTACTGGTGTACGCAGCATTGGCGGGAACACTATCTAAGAGAGCTCGGTTCTAATAGGAGATCCAGGCACTGCACGGGCTTGCTCATGGATTTTTAAGGACGTGGTACTGGTGGATGCTAGCGTAGTACAATATGTGGCTATAGATATTGAAAAGAGTATTGAGTAAAGATATCGAGTATAGGAAAGTTGGGCCCAGTACTAACGGGAGTTCACATATGGTGGACCTCGGTGCATTACAATAAGAGGCAATTTGCCACTACGATCAGGGAGGTGAACAAGGGGTGCCTACGATGAGTCACTATGCGAGTTCCAGTATGAGATTCATCCTCTCTGGGCGTAGTGTGATGGTAGTTTTAGCGGGAGAGTAATTCTCGATTTGGCCGATCATTGGTATAGATTCGACTTGTAGCTTTGACCCATTGTGCTTGATAAGAATCCTTAGGTATTAGACCTTATGAATTCACGGACACTGTTTTACATTCTACGCCACTTAGAGTAAATTTAAAGTCATTTGCACTTCATCATCTTATTAATCTTGTTCTCATTCACCGGACTATTGTCTGACCCATTCCTTTTCCATCTTTTTCCCACCATAGGTGGCAGGGCAGTAGGTGAGTTGGCCATTTTAGATACTTGGAGAGAGTCATGCTTTTCTTGGAATTAGCTTATCCACATTTCCTCTTCATGCATCATTTTATCTTATCGGTACCTTTATTTCTATGTACCGATTTTTTAGGGATGTCCACTCATAGTGTACTCTAATTTGGTTTTCGGTACCGATATTTTTTAAGACTACATTATGATATGATATTTTCTAAGACTGCTATTTTTTGAGATTTTTATACATGTTTCATACTTCCACCGTGATACGTTATGATTTTATACATGTTTTATATTCCCGTTGTGATAAGCTATGTTAGTTAGTTTATCTTGATCATATCTGTTAACTTTGTCTCTATGTTGTTAGTTAAATTAAACCAGACGATCTGTATCTCTCAATGCGATGTGTTTTAGGCATGTCGGGAAGTGTGGTTTGTCATAGTTGGTATCAGAGCTTAGGTTCAATGTCCTTAGGGTTAGGATCGTATTAAGATACGTTTCCAAAAATAAAAACAATTTTTTTTCCAAATGTTTTCGAAAATGAACTTTTTGAAATATATGTATATATAATTATGCGTATTTTATAAATGCTTTCAAAATCTTCTTATCAAAAATCCATATAGTTCATGCTTATGTTATCTCTTATCTTAAATCGTGTTATTACCATATGTGGAAGTTACTAATGGAATCATTAACATTAATAGATAGACGATGGCAAATGCAGCAGGTTCAGGCTTTGACGATGCACCTGAGATCCCGGGTGTGAACATTCCCATTTGGTTCTGCTGGTATTTACAGAGTAGGGGACAGGCCAAGCTTCCACTTGTTAGAGAGCTCGTAGATAGAGCAACTGATGGGGACCTACCCAACCACCTACCGCTCCTGACTTTGCTAAGCTATGCAGGGAATTTTCTAGTCTTGAAGGCAAGCCTTACTTAGGGATAGAGCTTACGTGGAGTCTAGAGCATGGATCCGTTCTTGCGGTAGGATATTTGGTCTTATGGGATTGGCTAATGTTGTTAAGAGGCAGCTAGCTACCAGGCAGCTACAAGGAGAAGCGTTGAGCTAGTGGGAGGTTATGGACGTTGAGGCTAATGGGGCAGATATTGCTTGGGATCAGTTTCGTAGGAGGTTTGAGGTGAAGTTTCTTTCTTAGGCAAGGAAGGGAGTTCAGTTGGAGAAATTCATACATCTTCAAGGAGATATGATAGTTAAGGAGTATGTGAATCAGTTTAACGAGCTAGCTAAGTTTGGGTATGGAATTAATTGATATACCGCATAAGAAAGCTCTCAAGCTTGCTAAGGGATTGAATCATCCAGTTCAGGATTTAGCTTTGAGTCATGTTCCGATGGAAGCCATGTATGAGGGACTTGTAGAGATGTCTTTACTTTCTATTGTTGCTAAGAAGAAGGAGGAGGCTCCAAAGTTTATGGAGAAGAGGCACAGAAGAGTAAGAAGAAGGGAGGATTTGGGCCGAAGGGGAAGATTAAGTAAAAGGACTTGAAGTGTCATAAGTGTGGAAATCCAAGGCATTTCGCTAAGGACTGTAGGTTGGATTTCTCTAAGGTGAAGTGTTATAATTATGATTAGTTTGGGCATGTGAAGCGAGCTTACACTGCACCACCAAGAGCTTCTTCTCAGACTTCGACTCCGGTGGTTCGGCTTATGCACTATAGGCAGTCTTTAGCTTGAGTGCACAGCCAGTATCAGACAAGGGTAAGAAAGTGGTGGTCGAAGGTGTGTTATCTCTTTTCGGTTTATCTATTCGTACTTTATTTGATATTAGGGCTTCTCGTTCTTTTATCTCTAGTAGACTTGTTGATGACTTACACTTAAACACTAATATTGTCTTAAACCCTATAGTTATGTCAAACCCCGTTGTGTAGGGGTTTGAAATTGTTTATATTAGGGCTTGAGTTTGATTGTGATGCCTTTGTATTAGGATCTCTGGGTTTGGATTGATATTAGACATGGATTGGATGACTATGTATGGTGCTATTTTAGACGGTAATATGAAGTTTGTTAGATTGGGCACTTGTAGTGGACGTAGCTTGGAGGTTCATTGTGACCATTGAGGATCTGTTATGTTGAGCTAACTATATTCATTAGACCTATCACATGACAAGCTTAGTAGGGTGCCTAAAGTTAGAGATTTCCCTGATTTTTTTGCCAAGGTTACTGGTCTTCCACCCAAGAGAGAGATTGACTTTAGGATCTATCTAGTCGAGAATGCTAGATTTATTGCCTTACCACTAAGGCATATGGCTTCGAAAGGGAGACGGGAGCATTTTTGAGTGGGGAGCACTGGTCGTATTTTCCACTAAGGAAGATGGTTCTCTTAAGCTTTGTGTCGATTATAGAGAGCTTAATAAACAGACAAAGAAGAATAGGTATCCTTTGCTCCACATAGATGATCTCTTCGATTAGTTGGTTGGAGCTAGAATATTTTTCAGTTGGGTTTGGCTATCAAATTTCATTAGTTGTGAGTAGCTGAGGATAGTATTTAGAAGACAACATTTCGTACTCCTGATGGTTTGTATAAGTTGTTAGTCATGCCCTTTAGACTAACCAATGTACCCACCTATTTTTTGGATTTGATGAGCTAAGTGTTTAGGGGGTTGTTGAATAAGTTTGTAGTGGTATTTGTGGATGATATTTTGGTTCATTGGACGAGTAGAGAGGTGCATGCATTGCATTTGGAGGAGGTGCTTAAGACACTCCGTGCACATAAGCTTAAGGCTAAGATTTCGAAGTGTCACTTTTGGAGGTAAGAGTATGCTTTTTAGGACACGTCGTCTTAGAGAGTAGCTTAGCACTTGATCCTAGTAAGGTGGCAGCAGTTCAATATTGTCATGTTCCGAAGAATGCCACGGAGGTGAGGAGTTTTCTTGGTCTCACAAGTTATTATCGGAAGTTCATTAAGGACTTTGTGAAGATTTCTACTCTACTGACCCGTCTTACCAAGAAGAATCTAGTCTTTGCTTGGGATGAGAATTGCAAGGATGATTTTGTTAGGTTGAAGAGGCTTTTACTAGTGCACCAGTATTAGTATATCCAGATGAGATGAAGCCATTTACAGTTTATACCGATGCCTATGGTAACGGGTTAGGCCCAATCTGGATGCAAGAGGGAAGGGTAGTATGTTATGTTAATAGGTAGTTGAATACCCATGAGAGGAACTATCCGACACATGATCTTGAGTGGGTAGCTATAGTTCTTGCACTCAAGCCATGGAGGCATTATCTTATTGGGGATAGGTTTGAGGTTTTCACAGATCACAAGTCCTTGAAGTATTTATTCTCTTAAAAGGACTTGAAATTGAGACAACAGAAGTGGATGGAGTTTTTGGCTTCTTATGACTTTGATATCTATTTTGCCCCGGGCAAGGGTAATGTAGTAGCATATGATTTGAGTAGGCAGAGAGCAGTGTTGAGTCCATTATTCTTGGAGTGAAGGCACTTGGAGTACATATCTACTTTTGATTTCCGACCCTCATCGGATATCCCTAGGACTATTAGCAGCTTTAGATGTTCAACCTACCTTGATGGAGCATATTGGATATAGACAGAGAGAGGACGAGGAGTTAGTGGATATCATGGATAGGATTTGTAGAGGAGAGTCATCGAGTCACTTAGGGCGTTATGCCATAGACTCAAGAGGATGGTTGTGAAGAGATGATAGGCTTTGTGTTCCTCATAGAATGGATTTGATTAATGAGGTATTAGTTTAGTCTCACCATTCTAGGATGACCATTCATCCCAGTGGTGACAAGATGCATGAGACATGAAGCGAGTTTTCTATTGGCCTAGTATGAAGAAGCAAGTGGCAGAGTATGTAGATAGGTGTATGACTTCCTAAAGGAAGGCGAAACGAAGGAAGCATGAAGGATTGTTGCAGCTGTTGGATATTCCTCACTGAAAATGGAAGAGAATTTCTATGGATTTTGTCGATCGATAACCAAGGAATAGGAGAGTGAATAAGAGCATTTGGGTCGTAGTCAGTAGATTGACTAAAATTTCTCATTTCATACCGGTGAGAGTACTAGGAAGGCAGCATCATTGGTAGCTATTTATGTAAGAGAGGTCTTTAGGCTACATGGAGTTCCTACGAGTATAGTTAGCGACCGAGATCCGCTTTTCACTAGTGAATTCTAAAGGAGTCTACATGAGGCATTAGGAACTAAGATAAGTTTGAGTATTGCATACCACCCATAGATTGATAGACAGACGGAGAGAGTGAATCGAGTTTTGGAGGATTTTCTACAAATGTGCATCATTGATTTTGGAGGTTCATGGGTGGACCATTTACCATTGGTGGAGTTTACCTACAACAACAGTTATCACGCTAGTATTGGTGTAATGACCTGTATTTTTGAGTCCTAGAATTTGAATATTTAATCTATTTAAATAGTTGGATTTGAATTTAAATATAATAAAATACATGTTTCAAATAAAAAACCAATTTTTGATGACGTATTTTTAATATAATTTATAGAATTTTTCCATAATTTTTAATTTGAAAAATAAGTAAATTTCCATTTGACGTATTTTACGGTAAACGTGGGCATTTTTGACACTTCATAGAATAAAATAACCTATCTATTTAGTGTTTTTTTGTGACCGTATCACATTGTAGTGTGCGATCATATTTTTATTTCTATCATTCGCGACTCGTACGTGAATGAGATATTGTGTGGCATCGTACCCCAACTTTTATAAACAAAATCTTTATACATAACTTTTTGCATGCACACAAAATCTATCCTTTTGGTGGCTTAGCATCTAAGGCTTGTCCTTGGTCATAGACATTGGGGTCACTTTGTTTTGAAGTAAAATTCATTTATATATAGGTACACAGTAAGGCACCAAAGAAAAGAGGAACACAAATTTCCCTAACACATTTTCTTTCTTCTCTATTTTGCAAAAATGAACACAGCCAACCTTTATTTCCACTTTCCTTTTTCATTTAATAATTCAAATATCTTCCACTACACAAAGAATTAGCCTAAGGTTTTAACATGGAAGTTGTAGAGAATGAAGTGAGCTACATTTTTAATTCACATTACACTTGAGATAGCTGAGCTGAGAAGGAGATATGAAAGGAAGTAGTGTGCTGTGTATACATGGGAGTGTGGATTTGTGTGTGTGTATTGGTCCTGAGTGTTTGTGTGTGCATGGAGTGGTGCAGTGAGCTTCGAGGTTTGGGGACGTAAATGAAGATGGATGGGTGTGAATGGAAATGTGATAAAGGGGGAACGCATGCAGGCATGCATACGTGAGGAAGTTCTTGCGGTGCAAGGAGGCGGGACTGGCAAGCGGTGGTGGTTTAGGGTGACGTGGCGTTAGTGGGAAGTAGGAAAGAAGAAGGGGCACGTGAAGGGGCAGGCGTTCTGCAAAGGAGGATTGAAGCAGCGCATTGCCGAGCATGAGCAAGTGGAAAAAATGAAAGGTGGACGGAGCTACTGTTCAAGCAAAGGGGATTTGCATTTAAGTAGCATTGGGGATGGGGCTACTATTCAAGTAAAGGGGATTTTGCATTTAAGTACGATTAGGGATGAAGTGCATGTCCGAGCATGAGCAGGTGGAAAATATGATTAATACTGTTCAGGCAAAGGTGGATGGAGCTACTATTCAAGCAAAGGGAATTTGCATTTAAGCAAAGGGGAAGTGCATGGCCGAACATTGGCGTTTATTATGTAAATATCAGTTATTATTTCAGTACCATTGGGGTTGCTAGGTCCCTTTCCAAATTTAAAAGCTATGGATTTAAATCAACTTCAATTTTAAACAATTATAAATGTTTTATATAAATATTATTTTAGTAAAGTGTTTTATATATTAATTATTTTATTAACAATGTTTAAAAATTAACCTATTTATATTCTAAATACTGTTTAAAATTATTGAATTATATTATAATCTAAATATGGTTTAAAGTTATTTTATACTTTAATATTATTTAAAGTTATTTATAATAATTTGTTTTAAAGTTAAGTATTATTTTAAAATTAATTATTATATTAAAGTTAAAGTTAATTATTTAAAATTAATTATTTATATTTTAAAGTTGATTATTTTATCTCAAAGTAATTTGTTATATTATTAATATTTTAAAAGCTATTCATTATTGCAATATTTTTTAAAGTTTATTATTTTTATAATAATATTGTTTTAAAGGTCAATTTATTTTTAATAATGTTTTAAAAACAAGTTATTATTATATAAATGTTATTTTAAAGATAATTTATTTTTATATTAATATTTTTTGAACTTAAATTAGTATTATATTAGTAATGGTTTAAGATTAGTAATCATTTTATTTATGATGCTTAAGGTTATTTAATTATTTATCAATAATGTTTTAAGTTATTAAATTATATTTTAATAATTTTGTTTTAAGAATATTATTATATTATTATTATTTGCTTTAAAGTTTATTATTTTATTAATGATTGTTTAAAGTATTATTGTACTAATGTTGTTTAAAGATAAGTAATTGTTTCGTTAAAGGTGTTTTTTAAATAATAAATTATAATAAAAGGTATTTAAAAATAGTAAACTTTTTATTTAAAAGGAATCATTTTAAATGGAAAAGGTTTATATAAAGGTTTTTATTTCATAAAAGGATTTATTAAAAGAGTTTATAAATTTGAAAGAGATCTTAAAATTAGAAAAAAAAGTTTGTTTTCTAAATGTTTTTAGAGATTTAAAAGGGAAAGTTTTATAAATGGGTTTTTGGAAATTTATAAAAGAGTATTTTACAAATAGACTTGGAGATTTACAAAGAAGTTTTATAAATAGATTTGGAGATTTATAAAGAAGTATTATAAATAGATTTAGAAATTTATAAAGGTGGTATTTGTAAAATAAAAGAGATTTATAAAAAGGAATAGTGTTTTGGGTTATCATTATCTCTGTTTTAAATGACATTGGGTTTTGATCCATTTAATATGATTTTGAAATAAGAAATGTTTTGTAATTATACTTATACCATTCCATAAGTATATGGAAATTTTTCCAAGTTTTAAAGTGAAATGGTTTGTTAATATACTTAAACCAATGAGATAAGTATATGAATATTTTAGTAAATATTTGAAAGATGATTTCAAATTAATGAAAGATTAATTTATGAGGCTTCGTAGTTTCTATGGAAAATGTAATCTCTAATTTGAATGTTCGTTTAATTAATAGTTAAATAACCGACTATCAAAAACTTGGCCTAAAATAAATAATCCTTCTTAATTTTGACGGTAGGGAAGTATTCTCTAACTACTTAATGCTGAAAGATATAACTGTTAGCACCAAAATTGGTCACTAACACCCAAAGAAAGGTTTGTGTAGAGATATTAACGAAGAAGGTAAATTAAAACTGATGGATAACACAATTGAATGCATGTAAAAAACAAGAACACCAATTTTATAGTGGTTCGGCGCAACTGCCTACATCCACTTTGAGTTTTAATCTTTATTGCTTTTTAGAATAATTGAATAAAGATACAATCCGTACACCAATAACTCGAACACAAATTCTAGCTGAAAAGGAATGAGTCTTTAAAGTGGCAGAGTCTCCCCAGTGTTCTCGAAAAAAGGTCTCTTCAACTGTACCCCTGCCTCTATATTTATAGACGAAGATAGGTTAGACTTCCTTCGCAGGCCTAAGAGAAAAGTACTTCGGCCAACAATAGATAACTTCTGTGCACCGAGCCAGGCATACCGAACGGCGGTTGCCAAACGATGGTGGTCGAACGATGGTGGCCGAATGAACCTAGCCGAGCGACCTCTCCTTAGACGCCTAGACCGAGCGATATGTGTTGGATTCCCATAGCTTCCTTTCTCGGCCGAGCGACATGTGCCATCCTCCAAGGCCGAACCATACACATATGCCGGACTACCCAAAACGGATCAATCCCCTACGTCTCCAATCTCTAACTAGCTCAAGTCTTATCCAGACTCAATCAAAGCCTTTGTAATTATCACCCTGTAGCTGGGATAAGTGACCGGATAGCATTTGCCCCCCAAAGTGCATCGCGTGAACCAACATGATGCTCTTTGAACCAGTAGTCAGTCCTTGTTTCCAGAAAGAAATCCATCATGTTTGCTGAATAGTCATTATCCTTCAATTTTATCCTCCCAAGGTGTCGTATCCTTCTTTGGTTGTCTTTGACGCTTGATTGATTCCCAATAGTATAAATACGGGATTGCATTCCATCAATGGCCATCCGTGTCTGGTTCTATGGGGCTAGTAAGCTTCGGCTATCCGATCCAGTCTTTTCTTAATAACCCTAAGTGAGAATTCAGTTTCTATTGATTTCAAGAAGTCGAACTTTTTCGAATATACACATGCATGTTCGGGTACACGTTCTTGCCGTTGGCTCTCGGATGCATTTAATATGCTCATAATTCGTCACCAATTCCATCTAGTTTAATTACAACTCAATTGGGATTCCTTGTTTGTATTTTTTGTGAAATAAGGGTTGTAATCAGCCACTTGATGAGAGGGGACTTCAAGTTCTACATGGATGACGACCTCAGAGCAGTAAGCAAGGGCGAATGGAGTACGGCTAGTCAAGGACTCATGGGTAGTTCTATAAGCCCATAATGCTGTTGGGAATTCATCCACCCATTTACCTCTAGCCTTTTCCAAACCACTCTTCAGAACAGACTTTATGATTTTGTTCACAACTTCAACTTGTCCATTTGCAGTTATAATGGATCATGGAAGGCCATAAGGACAGATGACGTTACAGACAATGAAGTTGATTATTTTCTTCATCTTGGTCGTGGTTAAAAGTTCTTCATCTTCCCATTTGGTGAAGTAATCAACTGCTATGATGGCGTATTTCGCACCACCTTTAGGATCGGCAAGAAGATGATGTAAATGCCCCCAAATGACAAACGGATATGGACCAGCCATTTGAGTAATTTCCATAGGCGGGGCTCCCAGATTTTTTGCAAACATCTTGCACTCGTTGCATTATCTAGCATGATCAACCGCATCTGGATTGATAGTTGGCCAGTAATACTCGTAGCAGAGTATTTTTTTATTAAGGTTTTCCCCCTGATGTAATCGCCGCATTCTTCTTCATAGACTTCGCTCGAGACTCATTTGATATCATCATGGGTGATACACTGAAGCATGGGAATGGATAAACTCCTTTCTACACATGACTTCTTCTTGGATGATTTGGTGTGAAGCTTTGAGGAGGATCTGTCGTTCTCCATTCCTCCATTCAGTAAGAATTCCTCATTGTCGATAGTCTTTGATAGGAGTCAACCATGACCCCTTTTCTGGCTCTGTCTCCAAGCTCTAGCCGGTCTCCATTCGTCAATGCTTGGAGTATTTAGTACTTCAACCGAAAAAAGTATATCCGTTGCACATCCCTGAAACTGGCCTGCTTGGCCAGTGACTTGACTCTTTTTATTTCGTTCGCTGAGGATATGTGCAATGATGTAATACGTGAAGTCGGCTAGTAGCTCTTAGACCCGGCCGAGATAAGGAGCAAGACAATGCCCCCTAGCAAGATTAACTTCCCTAACTTTGCATACTACTACTCAGGAATCACAAAAGATATGTAAAGTTTCCCCTTCAAGTTCTCTAGCAAGTTTGAGGCTGGCGGTCGAGGCTTCATACTTAGCTTCGTTGTTTGTTACAAGGAAATTGAGTTTCAGGGCGTAGCAGATCGATCGTTCCTCAGGAGTCATTAACACGACTCTTGCGCCATAACACTGATCATTGGATGCTCCATCCACGTACATTTTCCATCCGTTAGTTGGTTCTCCACTACTCTTCGAGTAGTAGTCTGATGCAGTGAATTCAGATATGAGGGCTGCTAATTTCCATCTTTGGATAGCTCTTCGAGGAAAATAAGCGATATTGAATTGGTTTAGTTTGATATTCTATTTAAGTAGTCTTTAAAATGTCTCAGGTCGTTGTATGATGCTAGATTTAGTAGCTTCGGGTCGATATTTAATGCATGGCTCACGATAGTCGGTGAAATCACACGCGCATGTCAGAATGGGTCCAAAGGAACACATCATCATTTATTCAGAGAAATCCAACTAATTCTTTTATTATCATTGCACTGAGCTGTGATCCGATCTTCAGGACCCGTGAAGGGTCGCCATGGCTAATTATAATGTCGATTGTCAGTTTAGCCGGTGCAATCTTGGATTCTTCGAGTTCAGATATAACTATTTTGCGTAACATTCAATGTGAAATATGGTTGGGATGGTCAATGTTGATGGTTGCTCTAGTCGAATCCTAGAGTCTTGTCATGAGTTATTAAGTCTGATAGTGAGGGGCTCTGAATGCTCTGATCGATTATCTGCAAATGACCAAAGATCAGGTTTAGAAGCACGTTGAAGAAAATGTTGAGTAGGGGTCAGCCTCGAGTTGTGTGAAGCTGCACAGCTGGATTTTTCTTTGAGTTTGAATTTGCTTGTATATTCGAGTAATGCGCTTTCCATTCAATGCATTCATGATCCTTTACCCGTCCTTTGGGTTGGAGTGATAGTCAGTTGCCTACGAGCTTAGGCATCGATTTAATGATTCTATCTCTAGGCATTCTTTCGATCGTAGCCTTGAGTAGTTGTAAACACTATATATATAAGCTTCAATATTGAGCTATCACAGCCAGTCTTTGGATGATCATGCTTCTGCTCCCAGTCTTGGGTTGATAAAAGTACTCCGTGGACGGTTGAGTCTCGTCTTAGCTATGTTTATACCCCCACCTAAACTTCAAAGACATAGAGTTGCTCAGTGAATAGTCGGTTCACATTCATCCTGCTTCTCGCTCGTGCCCCCAAGTCTGGGGCATATATCGATAAGTAGGAAGGCCAGCCATGTCCACTTTAGCTTTATTCTCTTTCCCGTTGAATCGTGGGATCAGGTCAGTTGATGGGAGGCTGAGTCTCGCCTATTCTGGATTGTATTGTGGTTTTTCATTCCAAGGGTAATACTCCGATGCTTCGTAAGTTGGGTACTGGACGGTCAGCTACGTCTGCTTTGGTTCATGTTCTGTAATCAGATCTCAGAGTAAAGTTGGCTCAAGTGCAGTCGGGTCATGCTCATCCAGTTTCATATTCCTCCTGACGGATCAAAAGAGGGTGCTGGAGAATTAATGACCAAGTCTTCGTGGTTTACTCTCCTTTCCACACTCTGGTGGACATAGTTTTTCAAGGGACATTCGGGTCACATTCGTATGTGCTTGATGCGGATCGATATTGACCCTCGATCTGAGGTATGATATAGTCGGTTATTCGTAGCTTTGGATGCCGTTCCGATTGGTTTGTATTAAGGCCTCCTTGCAGTCGTTGCCTTAAGTTGTAAAGAACGCCAAGCTAGACCTATAATGAGCTGTCGTATTCAGCTTTTAGTGATTTTTACTCCTGCTCTCAACATTGATTTGGCCAGGCCACAAGTCAGATGGTCAAACTCCATCCTTAGCGAGTTAATACTCCTCCCGTCAATTTCAGGCCGAAGTTTGCGGAATAGGGAATGGTCGAAATCCACTCATCTATTTATCGATGTTCATATGCTACTATGCATTCTGGTGACTTAGAGTTATTCTTCCTCTGCTCGACTCGCGCCCAATTTGTGTTCATGCTTCGTACCATGCTTCGGGGACTTAGAGATTTATCGAACGGTTTATGCTTTAGTCCACAGTTTGGGACACAAAGATTTTCATCAAGTCGTTTACACTCCAGTCCACGCTTTGGGGAATCAAAGTACTCTAGTCCACTTCAAGGGCTTAGAGATTTTTCTCAAGTCGTTTATACTCTAGTCCACACTCTGGGGACTTAGAGTACTCTAGTCTGCACTCTGAGGACTTAGAGATTTTTAGTCGTTTAGACTCTAGTCCGCGCTCTTGGGACTCAGAGTACTCTAGTCCGCACTCTGGGGACTTAGAGATTTTTAGTCGTTTATACTCTAGTCCGCGTTATAGGGATTTAGAGTACTCTAGTCCGCACTCTGGGGACTTAGAGATTTTTAGTCGTTTAGACTCTAGTCCACGCTCTCGGGACTCAGAGTACTCTAGTCCGCACTCTGGGGAATTAGAGATTTTTAGTCATTTATACTCTAGTCCGCGCTTTGGGGACTCGGAGTATTCTAGTCCGCACTCTGGGGACTTAGAGATTTTTTGTCATTTAGACTCTAGTCCGCGCTCTGGGGACTCAGAGTACTCTAGTCCGCACTCTGGGGACTTAGAGATTTTTAGTCGTTTAAACTCTAGTCCACGCTCTGGGGACTCAGAGTACTATAGTCCGCACTCTGGGGACTTGGAGATTTTTTGTCGTTTATACTCTGGTCCGCGCTCTGGGGACTCAAAGTACTCTAGTCCGCTTCAGGGACTTAGAGATTTTTATTGAGAGCAGTCGTATTTCCACCCATTTGATTTGTATTTCATTTACCGTATCGAGCCTAATGATGTAGAATGAACGGTCGAACCACGTATGCTCATGGAATGAGACTCTGCCCAGAGCATCAAGGACGAAACTTGAAAAATGGATGTTCGATTCTCGTCCGCTTAGTGATTGTAACTCTTCCAATTAAGTCAAGGAAGGAGGTATATGATAAATGGTTGTATCACATCCATGCTAAGGTTGGATAATCAAGTGTCTCACAATTTTCTTCGTATCTCTTTTTAGAAAATGAGGATAATGGATTATTGAGTAGACAAAGTAAGTTGCATATGTTTCAAGGTGCAGTCGTGTCCATGTATTGAGTGCGATGGTTAATGAGTAGGAAGTCCATCACAGGTACTTCAAGTCGGGCTTTCGAACTACCTTTGGTATTTAGGGTAGGATTTGATGTGTAGATGACCAAACCACGTCTACTGTAGATAGATCCCGGCATCGCTGAGCTTCAGGAGAGGCATCAGTATTTTGTCGAACTTTTTTCTATGACTCGATTTGAGTGGATGATCAGGCCATATTCATTCCAAGCCTTTCTTAGGTCTCCAAGTCAAATGTGGAGGTCGATGAATGGACGGTCGGTCATGTTCGCTTTGTATTGGTCTATGACCATGATGAGCTTTTCAATCTCTAGTCCTTGGCCCCAAATCAAAGGCACCTGGTTGATGATGAGCGATCAAATCATGCTCGTCTTGATGAAACTCCACAAGTCCAATCAGGTCTGCGTGGATTGGTTGGTGGCCAACTCTGAGTACTTGGTCACCTACATTGTTTTAGAAGAGGTTTAGTTCAAGTCGGTTGTAATTCAAAGCACAATTGAAATTGGAATAATCCAAAGAAGATTGGTATAAATCTCATTGATAAGGGGAGTAGCATCGTGTGCTCGCTATTCAACTCTGCCCCTAGCTCCTTCTAACGGGATGTCGACTGCCAACAGTCTAATTGATAATTAGAGTTCTTTATTGATGGGCATCCGAAGTTCCTGGCTCGCCATTCTGCAAGTCTTGCATGTACTATTGAAGCTTTACTTTCCGAATCAACTTTTCGATCACACCTCGGATGTGTTTGTAATAACCAGTGTTAGGATCAGTGTGCATCTTGGAATATACAACATTCCCCTGATTTTCTCTGGACTTCAATGGACTCTCTCGAGGTTGGTTTTCAGTACCACTCTGAGTTGCGAGTCTCCAAGTAGAGGCTATCGATTGAATCTTTCAAAGAGCATATGAGTCAAATTTTGAGATCTTGTTTTGTCTACTAGACTCAGAGTCCTTAGCCAATGGGCCTACATTTTTATTTTTCCTAGTCAGCTCCACTCCTCTTCACTTTGGTTCTGATTCGTTTTGTAACAGAAACGATCCATGGTCGTAGGAGGCTCACCAGCTAACTAGCTGTCGGTATGATATCCTTGTTAGTATTTGGAATAAATTGCTTAGAGCCAAACATTGGTCTACTTAGAGTCACTAAATTTGAAGTGCCGGATCAGTGAAGAATGATGCTTGGAGTCATCTCGACATTTTCCTAGAGTCATATCATCTATGTTCTCCAAACTTTGGGAGTATCGTTTGAGTAGCGGTTGCTTGTTCATTCTCTTGTTGCCATTCAGAAGCTGTCGCTTGATCCTTTATGCCCTGGTCGGTCATAAGATCTAAGGGAAGTGGATAGAATGTTCCTTTATTAAGTTGAGTTTTGAATTCTTTTTCGAAAATTTGGGTCGTAACCGATTTTTTTTTTGAAAATAGGGGTCGTATAAGAGACCGGTGTAACTTAGGTTTGGATCGGCATCGGCCAAGGGTGGCTCGGCAAAGGCGGTTCGGCCAGGAGTGGCTCGGCCTGAAGTTGGAGTGGCTCGGCATGGAGCGGGAGTGGCTCGACATGGAGCTGGAGTGGCTCGGCCTGGAGCTAGAGTGGCTCGGCATGGAGCTGGAGTGGCTTGGCATGGAATGGCTCGGCCTGGAGTGGCTAGTTGATGAAGCAGCATACCTAGGTTCGACGACCAGAGGCTCCGACCTAACTTCCACCTTCACGCCGACCTACGACCTAACTCCCACCTCAATTGCTGACCTATCCCCAATTGCCGACCTAACTCCAATTGCCGACCTATCTCCAGATTCCATCACGCGACCTTACTCCATTCCACGACCTAATTCCCAAATAATAACCTACGACCGATCTTCGCGAGCGAACATGGATAAGTCGGAGGCGAGATAAGACGTTGCCGACCTTAGGAAAATTGGCATTACCGCCTTCTGTTAAGTCGCGAGCGAACATTGTTGAGTTGTTGCCGAGAAAAGCTGAAGCCTAAATCCATAAGTCGGAGCCGAGATACTCATAGGTCGTTGCCGAGATAAGCTTCCATTAAATCGTTGCCGAGTTACCCTTAAGTCGCGAAAAGGAAGATTAAGTCGTTGCCGAGTTAAATACTTGTATTTTTCTTTGAAGCTTTTGTATGTGTTTTGTAACTGTTTGGGCTTAAGTCGTAGACGACTTATGTTAAGTCGGAGATATTGTTAAGTCGGTTGCCGACTTAGGAGTTGAATTTTTTTTTCTGCTTGCGTGTTGTAGCCTATAAATAGGCGAGTTGTCTCATTTGTAAAGGTTGTTGAATATTGAATAAAATTCTCTTTTGATTGCTTTGTGCTTTCATCCAAATTGGTAGTTGAGTGTAATCTCCTATCTCCTCTTTCGGATAATCGAGTGCGCTCGATTCAACGATTGAAGAAGCCGATTCGCGGAATCAAGTGCGCTTGATCAACGCTTGAAGAATTGAAGATCTTCGAACCCGGTATCGTGCGCGATCAACGAGTTCAGGATAGCTAGAATTCGGTATCTTTGGATCAACGAATTCGGGCATTTCAGCATCCATCCATCCACAGATTGCTACATTCAACGTCATACATTGTTTTTGAAATATCCGCTGCGTCACTAGTGGTTTCTTATGTGCTTAACCAATGTTGGTTTTTCCTATGGAATTAAAAGAGGCTAGTGGTTTCTTATGTGCTTAACCAATGTTGGTTTTTCCTATGGAATTAAAAGAGGCTAGTGGTTTCTTATGTGCTTAACCAATGTTGGTGTTTCCTATGGAATTAAAAGAGGCTAGTGGTTTCTTATGTGCTTAACCAATGTTGGTTTTTCCTATGGAATTAAATATCTGATTGAATGTTTGTTATTTGATAGTTAAATAACCGACTATCAAATTTGGACCTAAAAATAACTTTGGAAACATCTAGGAGGAGCATATAAGTTATATGGCATGATCATCTTCGATGATGTTGTACTGTGCGTATAATTATCATTTTCATAGGACAAACAATAAGGAAATACGCCATTAACGGTTAGGAGGTGATCTCCACTCTTATCTTTGACTGTTTATTTCATAAAGAACCAGGGTTGAGTTTACCGAGAACTATCAAAAGTTGTTTCGAAGAAACCAGGATCGAATATGTTATCCGAAAACCACTTCGATACAACTCAAGCATTTCGAAGTGAAGGCATCTTGAAGATGATGGAATTGAAGACTGAGCTCTCAAGCATTTCGTTCAGTCCCAGAATGAACTTGTATGGATGAATGCTGGTATTGCATTGTTGCTTGGAGGGCGGTATTAGAATTTCAAGTGGGAAGTGCTATATAAAGGTAAAATGTAGCCTCAAGCCTCATCAACCGGGAATGACTAAAATAGGGGAGATGCAGCAGGACTAAGTGGGTCGCTCCCGAGTAGGGTATGATCATCCCTATCTAGAGTCGATATTATCTCTCTTTTGTATAATTCAGGGCCCATTAACGGAGGGTTGATCATATTCGATACTATCTAGTAAGGGTAAGCTGGTGCTATGTTTGCAAGGGATCCAAGCGAGGTCCTTGGTGTTATTTTATCTAGAGATGCACCATGACGGACGTTACCTCGGTAGCCTAGTCATTGTATGGAATCCATTCTATAATACGAGACTTTACGGTTTTAGTTGTATACCTATTGTTTTGGAATTTAATTAATGTAACAATTTCGGCTACAATGAATAAGTATTTGTATCTTAGACACTATTATAATATCAGAGAATTTCATATGAAATGGTTTGGTTATCGTAAGGTAAAAACTCGTCCGTGTTTATGTACGGCATGGTCTTACGAGATACTTTTGATTTTCAAAGTTTTCTATAGCTTTAAAATCCAACTGGGTGTGTTTTCTCACACTAATTTTCCAGACTGACTCGGGTGTTATTCTATTATAATGCTCGGGTCAGACCGAGCATATTTACAGATTACTTTGGATGCACTGGAGCTCAGGGGACAAGTTGGAGGTCTTCAAGTCATGTTCACATATATGTTTATTTTTCGCTGCATTGGTTATTTTAATTATCAGCAATTATGAGGACATGTTGTTATAACTGTCTAGGCTAATGACTGTGATTAGTGGTTGTACTCTAACGGATGTATGTATATTACAGTTTCTCTATGTAAAGATTATTGATATTATATTATATTTTGTTCATTGTGAGATTCTATGTTGTTTTCAGTTTCTTTCTCTTCTTCTTCTCTTCTCTTCTTCTTTCTTCCTTCTTTTCCCCTAACAATAGGGTTTTCCGGCATTCGATTGCTCGACACGCAAAGCCATTAGTGTCGATTTTCGAGGGCCAAAAATCCCAAGCTGTTACCCTTGGTATCGGAGCTAAAGGCTAAGCGAAAACCTTAGCTTTGTTGGGGTAACTCTTTAAGATATAAGGTAATGGAATGCCTTATTATGAGTTTTGAGTGTATATTTATGAGAGCGTATTTGTTAGTGATATAAAAATGTTTTACATTGTGTTGATTTATTTGTTGAGTGGCTTATGAATTTCGGTCTGTACGTGGGATGCCACGATATCGATAGGGATTTCTAAACACTTAAACAAGGCAAACCAACACCGTATTGTTTTTGAGAATTGGTCAAAGAAATAATTTTACCTAACTTTATATTTTTATATAAAAGAATAATTTTTCAGAAATTATTATAGTTATATATGGCGTGTTTGGTTGTTAGTGAATGAAAATATTTGATTATTATCGTTTGTTGTTTATTGTTCTAATAAAAATTGTGATTATTACAGTCTAAACAAAAAGAAACTGTCTAGAGCGAAGAGAAGGCGAGCGTTAGTGAGGCGCCCAAAGGGGACCGAACTTGACTGATGATTAGGCCCTTCCGAATTAATATACCTCCATGTGAAATAGGAAGATTCATCTTCACTTTTTTGTAGTAGTCGTGACCAACAGCCATCAGCAGTCGGCTCGTTGGTAAGGCGAGAGCTTCAAGCATTTGGAAAATGAGTTACATAAGGAAGTGAATTTATAAAAATGAATTATAAGGTATTGATTATAATTAAAATAACCAATATTTGTGAGATGATATTACATAAGAAGCGAGATTATGTAAATATGATTTATAAATGTGATTTATGAATGGAAAGGAAATGAAATTGTATAAGTATATTTATAAATATGATTTGTAAATAAAAATGGATTAAAATCAAGAAATTTGAGAATTTAGATTCCATTGATTTGGAAATTATTTTCAAAGGTTTTGAACGGTAATAAAAATAGTATTATTTTGAAAAAGTTTTAACTGGGAATATTTTTAAAGGGATATAAAAAGAAATAGAAAGCAATGAACTCACTTAAGTTGCTGGAAAATAACTCTGGTAATGACTGCAGCATCATCGGTATTCATTTTCGAGTTTTTAAGTGATGAATTGCTACCTTATTGATTTTCCATTAAATTTGGGTTTGGTAAAACAAGTTTTGATCTTAAAATCCAAAGTATGATTTGATAAATATATGAAAATAAGTTTTGGAACTTATAATTTGGAAATGGTGTAGATAAGAAAGGAAAATTTGGAACTAAGACATGAAATGAAAAAAATAACTTCAGTAAGATTAAAATGAAAGTGAACTGGTTTTGAAATGGATTAGATGAATTAATAAAGTAAATTAATGAATCAACTAATGGGATAAATTAGTGAAATGGATATTGATTTGAGTTATAAAATGAAATTCAACTTGAGTTATGAATGAATTGGATATGTTTGGAGTGTTTGATAAAATTGAATATGAACTTAAGTTTTGAAGTGAAAATAAACATAAGAAGTGTTGTATAAAATGTTTGGAATAAACTTAAGTAATTTTTGTAGGGAATAGTTCATAAATAATATTGGTAGTGAAGAAATATGCTAAGTAATAATTGATTGTAAATGAAATTGAATGTGAATAAATTGAAAACGAATCAATTGAATGTTAATAAGAAATGAAAGCGTATAAATATAATATTGACAATTGAAAATGCAAATTGATATGATGATAGGTAAATCAGATGGATATTTTTTGATGATTTATCTTGTTACATTTTCTATATTTGCGTATATTTATTGTAGATTCCATATTATATAGTGATGTTACTTCTATATATTTGTTCTTATAGGTTGTTGAGTGATTAGTAGGTGTGATGGCATATGCTTCGCATTTGGAGTTCGCTTTCGCATTATATTGGGTGTATATGCTTGTTAATACTAAAATAAGGTACACATCTTGGATTACATATCGTATTTTTATATTTTTCCCTACGGGATGCCTCATCCTTGAAGATGAGATGTATATTTGTGATTATATATATATATATTGTAAAATTTTCCGACTGAGCCACGCAAAGGAGACGCTGGCAAAAAAATTCGTAAATTTAAGGCATTAGAAATTTTTTGAGAATTTTAAAAAATAATTTGATAACTAAAATTTGATTTTTATGTTATAACTTGGAATGATATTAGTTGGAATCTGTGAATGAATTTTAAAGGCTTAAAAGAATTTGGTAATCTATTTCAACTAATTTGTTTTGAATAGTTAGTGGGTTTGAAGCATTTTTCTTACTTTGGTAATTTCGGGGACGAAATTCTTTTAAGGAGGAAGAATGTAACGACCTAGAAATTTCAGTCATTTGAAATTGGAATATTTAATTGATTTTTAATATTGAAAAGTTAATTTATAAGTTAAATAACATGAATTTCAAATATAGCGATTTATTAGGTAATTAAATTGCTGAATTTAATGGGAATATTTAAAATAATTGAATCTTGAATTTAATATGAATGAAAATGATTTTGAAAGTTGATTTATATTTTATTAAATAAGAATGAAGATAGTAAACTTTTAACTTAGATTTAAAAGAGATTAATTTGGTATTTATAATAATTCGTTTTAATTAACATGTAAAAATAGCCATCTGGGGCACTTTCTTGGATTTTGACGAAACCAATTTCATTGGATGCGTAATAGTGGATTATAGTATGCAGCCAAATTTCATGGCGATCGGACGTGTCGTTATTTAGTCGTGAGAGCACGAAACACGTAGAAATAAATTGAAGGAATTTAATTTAATATAATTTGATTTTGAAACGCTGACTTCTATATTTAATGGAGTTGGATCTCAATATTAGTTCCATTGCGTTCGAAATAGGGGTATAACATATAGAACGCAAAGCGGCACACCTCGTTTGGAGTTCGAAAATTTGACTAATGAACAGTGCTTTAAAAAAAATTCTATATAAGGACTTGTTATTTCATTTCTTTATCAAAACACTAATCAAAAGCTTCAGCCACCATCAAACCCTAACAGTCCAACGGCCCACATTTATCTCGTCGATCGGGGCCAAATTAGGAGAAATGTTCAACATTAAAGTTGTAGAGCTCGACTCCACGAACTCATCCATGGCAGTAGATCGTCGATCGGAGGTCCTTGGCCGTGACGCTGGGCGATTAAAGGTGTCGTAGTTTTTGCTCGAAAATCGAAGTCGTGCGAGGGAGGCTGGGGTCATGACGGTCTTGGGGTGGATAGCGGCACGACGAGGCGGTTAGGTACGGCGGTGATGGCCATCATTTTTGCGGTCGAAGTTTTTGAAAAAAAAAGAGGTTACGTGATCTATCGTGGCCCAGAAACGAAGCAGCATTAGAAATTAAGTTGATAATACGATGATTAATGGTTAACAATTTGTAATTTAAAGAAAATTAATTTTTTTATTAATTTGTGAATCTTATAAAATGTATGACCTTTTCATACGAGGTCAAAATTGAACGCGACGAGTTGCGTTGCGATCGTATCGACGAAATCTAGGCTATGGAACTGGATTGGAATAATTTGGAGTAAGGGAGAATTTGGGTTCAATTTTAAAGTTTGTTCAATTTTACTTCAAACCGAAGCGCTTTGGCGACTTCTGGAATCAATATGAGTTAAACTCGCTTTTTTGGTTAACCAGAAATATTATATAGTCAATAAAAATTATTTATTGATTGTGCGGATATTTTATTGTTGATTGTTTTTTATTGTTTAGATGATTTACTATTTTATTTGTTCGTTTGGATATATTCCCGCCCTAAGGCGGATGAGATCCTATTACGTTCCCGTATAAAAGCGGATGACCCTTTGTATATGATCCCGCCTCGAAGCGGTTGATTTATAATTTTACGATTATTTAATGTATATGATATAGGGACCAAGTTCGAGGGATCCAATAAGATTCCTTACATTGTTGATATTATTTTTCATATAATTTGATATCTGATATGTTGGATGCCATAACTGATGACATGGATGATTTTTTCCTATTTAGTGTTATAGTAGCACTAGGCCATAATTTTTAGCATTTTGAAATACTATAAAATAAAGAATAAGTTTTTAAAAAGATTTCTATTGATTTTCAATATATATATATATATATATATATATTAATAATAATTCTTGAATTACTAAGAGAAGGAGTTTAATTTAAATAAAATTAAAGGTATGATTTTTAAAGATTACAAATTTATAGTTCTATAAAATATTTTAAAAAGAGATTTTTGAACTGTGGACAAAGATTTTTAAAATCTTAAAAATAAGTCCGTCCTTTATAATAAAGGGATATCTTTTTAAAGGAAAGTAGAAATATTTTGATATAGATATTTATTAACCATTTTATATAAAGTAATATACATATATATGTACATATACTAAAATTTATTTATAAATGTGAGATTTATAAGTATGATAACTTAGAAAAGTGATATTTTACAAATGAAGGGAATATTTGTAAAATCGTATTTTGTTAATAAAAATATGGATTTATAAATGGTGTTTATAATTTAAAAGAAGCTATTATCATTTAAATAATTGGTGAAACAAATCAAATGGTGGATTTATTATAAGACGTGGAATGTTGTTTAGAAAATAGTTGATTTAATTTTGGAAACGAAAAAATGGAAATGAGGATAGGTTAGAGACATTAAACGATATTGTATACATAGAAAGGAATTTATAAAAGAAATTCATAAACATGGAAGCAACGTTATAATGGATTGTAATTGATGTTTAAAATGGGTTTTTTTTTATAAATAAGCGAGATTTATAAAGAGATGGAGTGACAAATGGGGTTCATAATAAAAGGAATTTATGAAAGGAAGTTTTATAAAATCGAAAGAGATTCATAAATATAGTTTTATAAATATGGAAATGGTTATGGGGAAATTTAGGTATGGATTTTTATCATGGAAATATAGTATTGCTTCAAGCTTATTTATTTATATTTAATATTGTTTTAAAGCCATTAATCAATATTTTTAATATTTTGAAAGTTAATTAATTAAATAATTAATATGGTTTGAAATTAATAATAATGTTTTGGAAATTTATTAATATTCTTTATAATAAAGTTGGAGATTAATTATTAATGTTTATTTATAATGGTTGAAATTATTAATTATTATCTTTAAAAATGTTTTGTAATTATTAACTATTATTATTTATAATGTTATTATTAATATTATTATTATATAATAGTGTTTTGAAGTAAAGGATTATTTATTTATTAATAAATGTTTTGGA
This sequence comes from Allium fistulosum, assembly GCA_030737815.1. Classification (NCBI taxonomy): domain Eukaryota; kingdom Viridiplantae; phylum Streptophyta; class Magnoliopsida; order Asparagales; family Amaryllidaceae; genus Allium; species Allium fistulosum. Next base: position 580,861,305 of record CM060906.1, on the reverse strand, counting down.
GATTTATAAATAGAGTTTTATAAATGGTTTCAAGGATTTATAAAATAGTTGGGTTTTTATAGATTTATAAAAGAGTTCAAAATTGCTCTTAGATATTATAAAGGGATTTTATAGATTTATAAAAGGTGTTTTATAAATAGCTTATGGAATTACAATGAGTTTGTAAAGGAGTTTTAGAAATGTATAAAAAGAAATCTTAAGTGATTGGAATTTATAAAAGAGATTATAAATGATTTCCTGAGATTTATAAAATAGTTTATAAATGGTTTTATAAATTTATAACGGAGTTTATAAATGTTTTAGAATTATATTAAAAGGAAATCTTCCTCGGTGCTTGGTAAACATGCTTATGTCGTTGAGATAAGTATATGAATATATTTTTCAAGTATTGAAATATAGGGATTTGTGGATATATATATATATATATATATATATATATATATCTTCGTAAAAGGATTTGATACAATATTATAGAATGAAATTTACAAATGAAAAGATTCATTAAAAGAGGTTAGTGGTTGCTTATGTTCTTAACTAATGTTGGCTTTTCCTATGGAATTAAATACATGATTGAATGTTTGTTATTTGATAGTTAAATAACCGACTATCGAATTTGGACCCAAAACGTAACTTTGGAAATATCTAGGCAGAACATGTGAGTTATATGGCATGGTCATATCCGATGATGTTGTACTTTGCGTATAATTCTTGTTTCGTTCTTCTAGGACAAACGATAAGGAAATCCATTCACTAACGGTTAGGAGGTGATCTTCGCTCTTATCTTTGACTATTTATTTCCTAAAGAACCGGGGTTGAGTTTACCGAAAACTATTAAAAGCTGTTTCAAAGAGACCGGGATCGAATATGTTATCCGTAACCCACTTCGAACCGACTCAAGAGTTTCGAAGAGAAGGCATCTTGAAGATGATGGGATTGAAGACGGAGCTCTCAAGCGTTTCGTTCAGTCCCAGAATGAACTTGTATGGATGAATGCTGATATTGCATGGTTGCCTGGAGGGAAGTATTAGAATTCCAAGTAGGAAATGCTATATAAAGGTAAAACGTAGCCTCAAGCCTCATCAAGCGGGAATGACTAAAAACAGGGTTGATAAAGCAGGGCTAAGTAGGTCGCTCCCAAGTAAGGTATGATCATCCCTATCAAGAGTCGATATTATCTCTCATTTATATGCTTCGGGGCCTATTAAAGGAGGGGTGATCATATTTGGTACTATCCAGTAAGGGGTAGGTCGGTTCTGTGTTGGGAGGGGATCCAGGCAAGGTCCTCGGTGTTATTTATCTAGAGATGCACCGTGACTGTGATATCCCTGAATTTTAGGCAATATCAATTTAATAATCTGTATTAAAAAATTAAATTGATTTGATAATTTTGTAATTTAATTTGAATTAATTTAATAATCTTCTTTAATAAATATTTAAATTAGTGAATTTATCTTTTAAAAGCTAAATAAAATGTTTTCTATTTATAATGAATATATATATTTGTATATATATTGTAATTAGAAATCTTTGGTTTGAATTTTATATATAAATATAATTGGTTTTACTCTTTAAAGTTATCTATATATATATCTAAGTATTAAAAACTAATTAATTAAGTTAAAAGCTTTTTATTAACACTTAAATTATAAATACAAATTACTTACAAGACAAGTGTAAACATTTGAGAGCTAAATTAACATGTGTTAAGTAATAAACCATTTAATGTGACAAATGTAAATTATCTTAACAAGTGGCATTTTAAGTTTGGTTTTCTTTTTATTTTTATTTAATAAAATTTCAGCCCATGCAAATATGTTTTTCTTCCTTTCATTTCTTTTGCCATTCTTTTTCAAACAGCTAAGGAGAAAACTCAAAATCCAAACAATCTTCCTAAGACAAATCTGAAACCTTCCTCAAAACTAAAAGAAAAATCAAAACAATTCCCAAATTTCCTGAAAACATTTTCAAGTTTAAAACCCTGTCCAAACCTCTTTCCTCAAGCATGAACAGATTTTTCAAATTTGTAACCTGGAAAAGCATTTCAAGCTTGTAAACAAATCAGTGAACAAACTCCTCAAAAACCAAAAATCAGAGCCTGCATGCTTTATTCCTAAGCATCTGTATTTTTCCAAAAACCTGAGAGCAACAAAAATGCAAGCATTTTATTTTCAACCTGAGTTTTAATCAAAATCAAAAAGGGCTGCGTGTATTTTCTTTGGTCTGGAATCAAGCTGGAGTCATCACTTCAACAAATTTCAAAAAGGCAAGCATGCAAGTCTTAAATTCAAAAACAAAGCAAGTTCCAAATTAAGCAATTAAAGCCTGCTCTCTGTTTTCAGGTGAGTAAACTATAATTTTAAAAACAGTTTAAAACCCTGGATTTAACTTTGATATATAAATGAAAATCATGTTGCTTGCCTAAAAATCTGGATTGAAATGGATGCATGTGTATGTGATAGTATTGAATGTCTGTATATATGCTCTGTTGTGTTTAAATATTTGAAAGTTTATAAATAACAGTGAGTAAATTTCTTTTAAAAACAGATTAAAACTGGTCTTAAGCTTGATGCTTGTTGAAGTAATATAGTCTATATAAATGCATAGATGTGTATGTATATGTATATAGTGTGATGTATGTGGAAATATCTATGCATATGTATATAATGTTTCTCTGTTTAACATTTTATAGCGAGAAAACTCTTACCATAAAAACAGTTAAAAATTATATGATTAAACTTGTTGCATGCAATGGAAATTGGTAGAGAGAATAATATACAATGATTACTTGAATGTCTGGTTGAACATGTATGAATGAACATTAGATCTGTTTGAGATTTTGCCTGTACATGTTTATACATCTGCTCTGTTATTATTCACAGGTTCAAGAACAGTTTTCAAAAGTTTATATCTTCTCCTAAATCTGATTTCAGGTCTAGAATCCTAAATTAAAACTGTTCATAACTATATAATATCAATTTTAGAAATAATTCCAAGTATTAAAATTTGGTAATTGAAAAAAAAGGGATATAACAGTAAAAAAACATATTTAAGTCAAAATAAATATTCACGATTTCATGTTTGGTTTCGTAAATTGATTTAAATTGGAAAACAATGATTTTTGATAAACATTTCGAGATTTTTAAACTCGTATATGTTGAGATGTCTTTAGTTGTTTAGATTTGGGTTTTTGAGGAAATTATGATGGTCGGAATATCTATGGTGGTCGTGGCTTCGACTGGAGGAGGATGGAAGGTGGGGGAACTCAGTAAAAATAGGGGGAGATTTTTCTGATCATCATGGTGGTCTGTGATTGGAGAAGTAGGGTTTAGGAACTGTTCTTGGTCGGCATGTTTGTTGAGAGCGTGTGTCGTCTGGGAAGTATCGGAGGCAATCGCATGTGGTGGAGTCAAAGTTGGGTATCGTGACGTTGTTCTGAATGAAGCGGCGTGGATGCTGGTGGTCGGAATCATCGTCGTGGTGGAATTTTGTCGATCTGTAATTAGATCCCAGTTGATCGATTTGCCCGATTTTGGAAGATGGTCGTTTCCGTTGATCTGAGTGGAAGTAAGGGTCGACGTGGTTGTCGATGGGTTGTCGGAGATCGCGGCGTCGATCTATGGTGGTCGAAATGGTGTGCAACGTGCACACGTATGCACGGTGATATCTGGAATGAAGGAGTTTTGGGGAAGAAGCTTTGTTTTCGGGTCGAACTCGAGATAATGCATGGGTTTTCTCGAAGTCGGGTAAGGTGACGAGTGTCTCGGTAAAATTGTGTTTTGCTTCGGTAATTTTTGTTGACGAGCTCGGGTTCATTTTTGGTGAGTTCCAGGTTTTAAAAACTTAATGAAAACAAATTATTAAACATGATTTTTAAACAAGTTTCAAGTTTACATATAAAGTTAAATGATTTAAAATTTGTTTATTTTAAAGGTAATAATTTTTCTTAAAGATTAAACAAAGTTTTTAAGTATATTTAAATGAAGAGTTTATCTTTAAAAGTAAAGATTAATTAAGGATAATTAATTAATAAATTATATTAAAGCTTAATTACTATTTGTAATTAAGGATAATTACTAAATGAAGTAATTAGTGGAAATGAATTTAATTAAGAAATGATTATTTGATGTAATTAAGTAAAAGGTAAATTATTTAATAAAATAATTAGAGGATAATTATTTTATTAAATGAAAATGATTAAGAGTTAATCATTTGTTATTAATTTAATAATTTATTAAATTAAATTAATTAAAGGATTAGATTAATCAAAGATGATTAATAATGGTGGTTTAATTAAGGATAATTAATAATGTAATTAATTATTTGTGAAGGTAATTAATTAAAGTAATTAATTAATGGAATTAATTAAGGGAAGTTAATTTCTGGATTAGATTAATCAATGGTGATTAACAATTATGGATTAATTAAGGTTAATTACTTAATGTAATTAATAGAATAATTAAAGATATAATTAAGGATCATTAGTTATAATTAATGATGTAATTAAGAATTGATTAATTAAAATTAATTAATCAGATGACAACTAATTAATTGTAATTAATTAAGGATTAAAGTAATTAATTATAATTAATTAATTAATGAAGTAATTAAGGTTAATTACTGTATTTGGTTAAGGATAATTAATTTGTGAAATTAATTAAGGTTAATTACTTAAATGTAATTAAAGTATAATTAATCAAGGTGATTAATTAAGGTGGATAATTAAAGAAAGATTTATTAATTTATTTGTAATTAATCAATGATTATATAAGTAAGATTTATAATAAAATAATTAATTTAATTTACTTTAAATTAATTAAGAGATGAAGTAATTAATTTAATTCACTTTAAATTAATTAAAGATGGAGATAGTTAATTTAATTCATTTTAAATTAATTATGTTGTGATTAAGTAAATCATTGCTTATATAAGAATAGATGACATTGATTGTCCTGAATGGATGTAATCTCAGAAATGAGATAAGTAATGTTGTATGGTATGAATGCTTGGTTGTATTATGATGGTATTATAGATTAACTATTGTGATGTTGATGTGGATTACATATTGGTTATGAATCATCTGTTTAATTGGTAATGTGATTATCAATTGTGAATTATGAATTATCTATCTGTATGAATATAGATAAGTTAAATTGTTTAAACCTTTAAACAACTTGGCCTTAAAAGATACGTTTTGGATTTCGATGAGACCGGGATCGGGTTTCCGTATACCGGATTTCCAGGTCTGGAGACCCGAATACCACATCGATCCAAATTAACGATAGGTCGTGAATCAAGTGAAGATGAAGATTCAGAGTGCAAGGGTTATTGTCGTTAACTCTGAGGGTGATTCCAAAACGAGTGTAACGAGATAATGCCTTCGGTTTCGTTCGAACCCGGAACGAACTTGTATGGATTGAATGCTTTCAGCACATCGTCAGGCGGACGATGAGCATTCTAAGTGATATGTTCTGATTAAAGGTAATCGTAGCCTCAAGCCTCATCAACCGGGAATGGCTAAAACAGGGGAGGTGCAGCAAGGCTTCGTGGGTAGCACCCACTGAGAGCAAGATAGATCCCTGTCTAGAGGTCCCTTTTCTTTTATTCGGCTTAGTGTGTGGTTGGTCGCGCCAACTACGGGATTATCTTGTTCGGGATTGTCCAGTAAGGGATGATTCCGGCTTTGTGTTGCAGGGGAGCGGGCGTACTCCTCGGTACGGTGATCTAGGCCACGTACTGTGACGGGCGGTACCCCAGTAGCCCTGCCATTGTATGGAATCCAAACTCCAATAAGTGCCGTACGTATTAGTTGTGCCCAACTATGTTGGAATGTGAGATGTAAGCATTTCAGCTATTTCTGTATTTTACTTGAAAACCCTAGACCCTATTATAATATAACTGGATTTCCTATCAAACGTTTTAGTTAGCGTAAGATAAAAACTTACCCATGTTTATTTGTGGGGAGTCTTACGTGATACTTTTGTTTTCAAAAGTTTTCAAAGTTAAGCAATCTAACCGTTTACTCACACCAGACCCATGTCTGACCCAAGTGTTTATTTTCTGTTTTATTAAACTCTTGGGTACTCAAATTTTTACGAGTAGCCAAGGGATTCAGGTTTAGCTTTGACGAATTGTGGAGGAGCAATGGAGCAGGAGGCTTCAGCATTGTAGATATATATAGTAGTTCCGCTGTGTCTGTATCTTTGTAGTGTATTGAGTTGTAATGTCTAGACAGATGTTTATAACTGTCTAGTAAGTGATGTATATACTGTGTAACTCTGTAAAGTGTTGTATACTATGTAATAGTTTATGTTATTAATATAATTTATTCGTTCCGCTGTGAGATTGTTGTTGTTGTTTCTTTCTTTCTTCTCTTCTTTTCTATTTTCTACCCCGTTCTTTCTTATTAGCGATACGACTTTCTATGGAGAGAAAGTCGTGGTCGTTACAGTGACGGGCGGTACCTCAGTAGCCCAGTCATTGTATGGAATCCATTCTACAATACGAGCCTTTACGATTTTAGTTGTATACCTATTATGATGGAATTTAATTAATTTAACAATTTTGGTTATGATTAATAAGTATTTGTATCCTAGACACTATTATAATATCAGAGAATTTCATATGAAATGGTTTGGTTATCGTAAGGTAAAAACCCGTCCGTGTTTATGTGTGGCGTGGTCTTACGAGATACTTCTGATTTCCAAAGGTTTTCTATAACTTTAAAATCCAGTTGGGTATGTTTTCTCACGCTGGTTTTCCAAATTGACTCGGGTGTTATTCTATTATAATGCTCGGGTCAGACCGAGCATATTTACAGATTGCTTTGCATGCATTAGAGCTCAAGAGACGAGTTGGAGGTCTTCAAGTCGTGTTCACATATATGTTTATTTTCCCCTGCATTGGTTTTTTAATTATCAGAAATTATGAGGACAGGTTGTTATAACTGTCCAGGTTAATGACTGTGATTAGTTTTTGTACTCTGACGGATGTATGTATATTACAATTTCTCTTTGTAAAGATAATTGATATTATATTATATTTTGTTCTACTGCGATTGTAAGATTCTGTGTTGTTTTTAGTTTCTTTCTCTTCTTCTTCTCTTCTCTTCTTCTTTCTTCGGCATTCGATTGCTCGGCAAGTAATACAGTGGACATATTAGTATCGATTTTTGAGGATCGAAAATACCGAGCCGTTACATTTAGAGTCCATATGTCGGAAACATCAGGAGGCAAGTTCTCGCAAGAGAATGTTCATCAATCACGTCAAGATGAGAAACTAGATTTTTATCAAAAAGGAGTAGAAGAAGTAAAGTCCATTTCTAACTCAGACCCTATATGAGAGAATTTGATATAAATGAAAATACCTTAAAATGTTTGGATGGATTTTTAAGAAGGAATTTTCCAAAGGGTCTATTTGGAAATAGTTATTTTGAAAAGTAAAGTAATTTTTGATATTCCTAAATATATATATATATATATATAGTATTATAAAATTTTGATCTTGGTTTAAAAGGTTTTTGGCAAAATGGGATTTTCTTTTTTGAAAAAAAAGGAGTGTATGTTTAGCTCAATGATTTTTCCTATTTATTAAAATTAAAAGTCTTTAAAATTCACTCTCTAAGGAGCGGATAAAGTAGAAATGACCTTTAATTTAGTTGGGGTATGTAGTTAGCAAATGTAGAAATGTCTGGCAGCAAAAGAAATGAGGAATATTCCCGTATAAAAATAATACGAAGAATAAAAGTTAGAATATTTTTAGGTTTTTGAAGTTGTTGATGGCTGAGGAAGTTTAAGTTAGAGTACTACAAAATAGAAGAGGGAAATGGTTCAAAGATCTAGACGGTAAGCTAGGGCATCGTCATGTGGAGGAAACGAATTTTTCGGGATAGTTCAGATCATGTCAGATCGAAGAAGACGGCATGAAACTACTACTACTAGTATTATTATTAATTAACCCGGCCCGAATAGGGTCCATGTTCAGCCTGCATCCAAAATTTTGCAACTGGTCGACCCTAACGGTTGATTGATAACCCTAGAAGTGGTTGATCGGTTAAGGGGTAAAATGTGCAACCCGAACCATGAACACGGCATGTAGCCGCATTCAGGTTAGCCACCACCTCATTTCTATCGTCCCTTCCTCCTCCCAATCCCAAACCTCCTCACCTCTCTCCAATAAAAAGCACCGCTGCCTCTCTTTCTCCCATAGCAAGCGCCGCTGCCACCCCCTCCTCCATTTGCAGCACCATCGCAGCTACGAGTTTTCCCCTAGTACCAACTGTGCAAGTAAGATCTAGCCCTCCAACTCTCTAGATCTGAACCCAACCTCCCATTCTCGATCCCTACTTAATTCATGGCACCAACTCGAACCTCCGGCACTTCCTCACGCCATCCGGGTCTCACCCCTCAAGAGATTGCTTGGCTCGACCAAAGCCACCAGAAAATTTCCACTTACTTAGCGTCAGAAAATTTCATCTTTCTTAAGGACGACCAGTAAAATTTGAAGATTTTGCCGACTTTGTACTTGAGGATTTGTTCACAACAACACGATTAACACTGATCCTTCGCCATGACACTTTTGAGCAGGAATACTACACACGCTACATGCAGCTATTTGACGCTTATTTGCAATATAATTTGATGAGCATATCAGTAGTTTCAAGTCGAAAGTGAAGGGTGTCGAGGTCAATATGTCCGACGATGATTTCAATGAGATTTTAGGGATAACCGCGGAGGGAGCGGACTTGGAAGATGTTGAGATGACTGATCAATAGATTCTGCAGTGGATCTTGTTTGGAGATGTTGGTGTCTGAAGTTCAGACAATTTGTGACCTAAGCCCGCCTTGTCGTTTTCATCATTCAGCGGAACATTTTTTTGAAGACAGAGAGCTTCGATTAGATTTATCCATTTGGGCAGAAGGCCACCTACGCCATCATGAGTGTTGTAGCTATCAACTAGGCTCATGCTATCAAGAGCCACTATGTGAGTCGTGGAGTTGGGACTCCATGAAGCTACATTCTATATTGCCACCTCTTCACTTGTCTCTTTAGGCGATACAGAGTGAACCTCTATGGAGAGGCGGTCCAGAAGAAGGTCCCTACCCCATTCGACAGATCCTCCTTTAAGAAGATGGGGGTCCTCGAGCCACTAGCTGAAATAGCGGCACCAGCAACTGAAGAGTAGCCGCAGCAAGAGGTAGAGCAAGGGCAGGGCACTAGAAGATACCAGAGCCTCGAACTAGTCGCTATCTGACAGGTCTAGGCTCAGCTCCGGAAGATTCGAGCCGAGCAACTGCGCCAAACCCAGGAGACGGGTGTATAGCTACCAAGCTATGCCCATTATAGGGTCACGGTAATGGCTTGAGCTCTCGTAAGGGACCAAGACCATCCCATAGTATCTAGTTAGTATTTTAGGTCCAATAGTTTTGTTGCTGTCATTTCCCTTCCAGCATTTGTTCTTTCTTTAGGTTGTTTGGGTTCTAATCACAGTTGTCTCTTTGTATAAAAGACGCATATAGTATATTATGAGACAAGTTCCTATTTATTCACTGTACTATTGTTTCTGGATATGTAGACCACTCTTATATGTCAATTTGGAAGACACCGTATAAACATGGAAATATCATAATGACACTTAACTAACAGCAAACGCAATGTGAGACTGAAAGTTTATAAAATAATAAATTTTAGCAAGCGAAGGATAGGCTATGGTTTTTGCGAAATCACGGGTCATTATTCATGTTTCTTAAAAGCTAAAATTTATAAATAGGTTAGTATGTCGTCTTTTTAAATAAAAAATAAGTTTTAAGGTCTAGGATTGAAATGTTAGGATCAAACATATACATTAACTCATAAATAAATTCCGATTACGTTGAAATGTGGCTTGAGTTATTAAAAATGGAAAAGGTGAATGTTTTGAAAAATTGCATCCGATTGGAAAAAAAATTAGCGTTCAAATAATTATTGGAAATTTTGTCCAATTTTTTCTTAAAAAAGAAAGTGATGTTTAAACGATTTATGAAGTTGACTTTTTAAACCATGTGCAAGTTTGATTGAAAAGGCATAAAATATATTTATGAATATTTTTTATTTTCAAAGGCCACATACTATGCGTTGGGGAAGAGTGATAGGTTAGTAGATATGAATCAGCGGTGCATTAAGGCTGACGTTAGGATAAGCGCAGACGATAATAAGAGAAAAGCCGTTTTATCCTTGGAATTTCTATTTCCATACCTTATCAATGACGTACGATAATTTGGATTCAACTCCGTTTTAGAGCTTGAAACAAGTATCCTTTTGCATTTAATTTCCAATGTGCAACGAGATTGGTATCCAATAGGGTGGTAAGAATGTAAAATTCTCCACCTAAAATTCCTTTTGCGGCATATGAGTGAACGTTTAGAAAATGAAAATTCAATGCGTTAAATTTTTGAATGGTAGGAATTGGATGCAAAATTGGTTGAACCATTCTTCTATTCGTAGAAGTATGGAAATTATTTTGTGAAAAAGATTTTTTTTTGAAAACCTGCATACATATAGAAATGCCAGTATATATAGGTTTTTTGCATCATATTTTCAATTTTTTTTTAAAGGAATGCATTCATATAGGAGGATCCGATTGAGAATCATTCTACATACATGTTTTCTATGTTGTGATACACCATGCACTTGTACACTTTGGCTGCAAAATTAGTTATACACTAATTGGTTGAATAGTTTAGGATGATACATGATTTAATTATTGGAGTAATTTCGGGGATGAAATTCTTGTAAGGGGGAAGAATGTAATACCCCGTAAAATCTATGATAATAAATTAAGAACTAGAAAGGCTCCAAAAATGATGCTTGAGAAAACGTTGAAATTTGGCCACAAAACTTGTACCGTTGCATTTTAGCGATTTTCTAAGCAACTTTCATATTTGGATTAGCGTGATCGGTGTTCGAACGCAGATGTTACGGATGTTTAAAGTTTGCAGAACAAAAATAATTAGCAAACAAATATAGTAATAAATAATAATAAAATTTAGGACCCCACCGGTCGACCCTCACTATGAGCCGGTCGACCGCTAGCGGTGGACTGCTCATAGAGGTGCAGTCGACCGGTCAGAACGTGGCGGCTAGGGATTTTACCTTGGCCAACGATCCAGAATTAATAATTTTAATCTAACAGATACGGTTGACTCGAATGCCTATAAATACAGGCCAAGCCCCTCACTTCTCTTCTCATATTTTTTTATCAAGAGCAGTGAAGCTTTGCCATTTTCTCTTCTCCAATATCATTCCTAAATATAAAATAATTTATATTTATGCAAATTAGGGAAGAGTAGAAAATAAAAAGAAATAAGAGAAGAAGCGAATTAGCGTTGCGCAATAAAAAGGTAAATTTCAATATTATAAATCTATATTCTCCTTAATTCCAAATCCCTTCTCAGATCTGTAATTTTAATAGTACGTATATACCCTGTTATACATATTTCTTTGGATTAAAAAGAAGGCGGAGTTGAATCAAAGGATCAGATTCAAATTTGGGAGATTTGGGAAGCTTTAAAAAGCGAGTGGAAAATTATGTAATTTATTTATAATATTGAAATTTACTTCGTTGGATTTTTATTTAATTATTATGCCTAAATAAAGATCTAAAGAGTTGTAGGCTCGAATTAAACGCATAAGAACATTACCTACATATTTTGTAATTTAGGGAAACTAAATAGGAATATTATTTACAACTGGATCTGAAAGTCAGTCTCCAAGTTACTAAAAGTTGAATATTGATAAGATATAGAATTTATTTTAGATCTACAATTGGGTCGTAAAGATTTTAGTCTAATTTATATTTGCTCTAATTTCATTGGATTGTGAATTTCCATGTTTTAATTGGTTGGAAGTATTATTCATGTAACCTTCATAAATTATCTAATTTCTATATACATAAAAAGTTCACCATTTGAATTGACAAGGAATATGCGCAAAAAGGGAAAGAGAGGTGTAAAGTATGGATATCTTTCCATAGTTTACACCGTTTATTTCAATAAAAAGGAAGTAAGTTATTCTTTGTAATTTCAGACGAAGTAAATCTCTTATTTTAGGTTAATTTATGGAAAGTTATAACGGAAAACCTTTTTGGGGGGATAATTCTAATGGATTAAAGTATGGAAAGGAATATTCTAATTAGGAATTAATAACTAGAAACATAAAAATAAATATATAAATACGTATAACCGTGCTAAACATTTAAAAATAAAAACATAATCAATACAGTGTAATAATACATGTCGATATTTGCATCAGACATAAGTAGAAAGTTCGAATAAATCGCATAATAAATAATAGGAATAGGAAATGTATATGGAAAATATTGTAACTTCAAAATCAATAGGGAAATAAATGTGCAATAAATAGGAAGTTACATGAATGTAATAAAGGACATAAACGGATTAATGGGACTAATTAAAAAGATTGGTAGGGTAATTATGGAGAAATAAGGGAAGTATAATAGGTAAAATTAGAATGAGTAAATAAATGTCTTCAGAAATTGTCCGATTAGAATAATAAACATTTATTACAGACAAATTGAATTTATAGAAATAGCAAATAAACACATTAGGTGGTAATTATGTAACGACCCGGATTTTTCGTCATTTAATTTTGAATATTTAAATGGTTTAAATATTGGATTTGGAATTATAATTTAGTTAATAAGTTTTTAAAACTGGAATTTCAAGCGATTTCGTAAATTTTGGAAATCGTCGATTTAATCGACGCGTTAAAATAGCAATCCGGGGCACAGTCTCGAAATTCGACGAAACCAGTTCAATTGGATCCGTAATATTGTATTATTATCGGATTTCAAATTTCGTAGTGTTTGGAGTTATCATTTGGTCGTACGGGATAAAAACGCGTTGAAATTAATATCGAAAATTCAATATAATAATTTGGTTCAAAAAGCTATCTTCTCCATACGATCGAATTAGGACTCGAAACCTTTTCCATTGCGTTCGGAATAGCAGTATAACATTATAAACACCAGGCGGCACACCTCGATAGGAGATTGGAATTTTAAATTGTTAAAAACGAGATGTTTTAAATATATATATAAATATATATCTAATCAAGTCAAATTTCAGCCACCCTAACTTGTACGTGGTGCCACCCTATATTCCTGACCATGCTGACCTATTCCCTTCTGTTTAATCACGTACTCTCCTCTTCCTTCAGAAGTTCAAATCGAAATCAAGTATCAGAAATAAAAAAGGAGGAAGAACGAAATCTCGTTCGACTTTAAAAAAAAACGCGGGTGTCATTCGCGGTAGAGGAGGGGTGTGCGATTTAGGGTTCTTAATAGAGGTAGAGTTTGCAGTGATATAAGGAGGCGCAAAGAGGGCAGCACGCGATCGACTGAGTCGCAGCACCGTGTGGAAGGAGGAATCGCGCGAGGCGTGTGGCCGTGGCGAAGCAGTGATGGATGGGTGGCGTTCGCGATAGGATGGAGTCGTGAGCTCGGAAAGTGAGTAGGGCTTGGGTCGCGAGCAGATGACGCTTGAGCATGGAGTCGAGGTTGCGTGAATCAGGGTAGGCAGAGTTGGCGAGCACGAAGTACGTGCGTGGATGGGGAGGGATTGGAGCGACGGCGTGAAAGGGGGATGATGAAGGCAGCGGCCAGAGGTGTTCGAGCATTGATTTTTGGTCGAGATGTTGGTAGGCCAGGCAAGGTATATTAAGGTTAATTTAATTTAAATTTATGATTAAATTAATTTAATGATGGATATTTTTAATTTTAATCTAATCCAGAAACTTGTAATAAATTTTTTATTACTCTCTCATACGAGGTTAAATCAAACAGAATCATGTCGCGTTGGATTCGAAATGACATAAGCTATGAAATGGAATAAATTTGGAATTGGAACGATTAGCAATTCGAAAATCAAGGTGAGTAAATCTCACTCGTTCTAAATTGTTGGATTTAAATTATAATAATTAAAATTAATTATTGGATGCTTGGTTGAATTTGATAATTATTATTAGTTTGGATGTTATTATATATATATATAGTAGTATATATATTAGTAGTTGGATTGATGTTCTCGCATATTTAGCGGATGAGACCCTATGCGCCCCGCATAATAGTGGATGACCCTTTATACCGCGATATCCCCCTCGAAGTGGGATTAGTATTTTTATGCTGTATTAACATCTGTGGATGCAGGGAAACAGGTTGGAGGGATCCAACTAGATTCCTCAAATATATTGTTTACTTTTCATATATAGTGAGATATGATGTGTGTAGATAATCTATTATAGATTATTGTTGTAATTTTAATTATTGGATGCTATAGTAGCACTGGCCTTAAATTTTGGTATTTTTAAACACCATAAATATTATTTTGCATTTGAAGGAATAAAAAAGAAATTTTGGATATAAAAATATTTATATCGGAATTTGGGCTATTTTAAAGGAAATTGAGTTGAAAAAAAATTAAATGTTTTGTTTTAGTTGTACTTAACTGTTCGTAAATTGTTTAAGATAGAGATTTTCAAAAATGAATTATATAAAAGAATTTATAAAGGATATTCTGAAATTATGAAAAGGAGTTGAAGTCAATATTAAAAATAGATTCGAAAAAAATAAATGGAATTATTAAAGTAATGGATTTATGAAAAAATGAAATTTTATAGACGAGATTAGTTTTATAAAAAGTGAAACTCAAAGGAGTTATAAAATTTAGAAATGATGTTTATAAATAAGGGAAGTCGATATTAGATGATAGATTTGAAATATAAATTTACAAGAAGAATTTATATTAGAATATGGAAATAGGGTGAGAAAAATAGTGGATACTATTTTTGAAAAGAGAAAATGGTTAAGGAGATCGGAATGGAAGTGATGTGATGTGATTCGAATGGAATTTATAAAATTGAATTGGGTATTGAGGTTTTAAAAATATATTTTTAATTCAAAGAAGTTAAGTTTGTTTTTAAAGGAAAATTTTATTATTTTAAAACTATGAAATTTTAAACAATTTAGGATTGAAATACTTCGGTAAGTAGATTTTCAAATATTAAGTATTTATTTTAGTAAATTATAACTTTTAAAATCAGCTTTGAAAATTTATTTGTTTATCTAAAAATGAGTTATTGATGTTTATAAAAGTGTT
The DNA here is from genome assembly GCA_030737815.1 of Allium fistulosum. Lineage (NCBI taxonomy): Eukaryota > Viridiplantae > Streptophyta > Magnoliopsida > Asparagales > Amaryllidaceae > Allium > Allium fistulosum. The sequence continues at coordinate 580,846,157 of CM060906.1, read as the reverse complement.
TTCGATATTTTAAAAAATTACTTGAACATGGCTCAAAAATAAATTATTATTCTTTTAAATACTTATTATATATATATATATATAGTTTTGAAGTGATTGAATATTTTATTTATAAATTCTCTCGAGATTCGTAAATGGGGCTTATTAATGGATATGATTTTGAGGGAAGAAATTTTATTAGGGATTTGGAGGAAATGGAATTTCAAAATGTTGAATATGAGAACTTCTAAAATGAAATTTGAATTCATTAAAGAAGTTATAAATTGTTTTGAATGGGGTATAAATAGGTATACTGGGTTTTGGAAATTGAAAAAAAAGTATTTATTAGTGATTCCGAAGACTTATAAGATAAGTTACGAAATATTCTCTTAAGTATTGATATTTGAAAAGATTTTGGAAAATAAGACTTATAATATTTTCCTAAGTATAGAAAATGGAAATTTGGGAATATTTCTAAGTGTTGAGATGGTTTGGAAATATCCTGTTACAGATTTAAGTATTTGAAGTTGTTTTCAAATGTTGGAAGGGATTGATATATCTTATAAAGATATTTTGAAAATAAATCTATTGGAAAGATTTATAATAAGGCCTAGTGACTATTATGGATGTTATTTGGTAGTTAAATAACTGACTATCAATATTGGTCAATTTCCTTAATCGTTTCGAAGAGACCATGATCATATTAATTATCTGAAAACCACTTCGATTCGATTTGAACGTTACGAATGGATACCATGAAGATAGTGAAGACGGTGATCCGGTTTGTCCAGATCCAGGACAACTTGTATGGACGAATGCTATCAGGTATCGTCATTGGAGGACGATGAGCATTCTAAGTGGAATTGTTTCTTGAAAGGTAACGTTTAGCCTCAAGCCTCATCAACTAGGAATGACTAAAATAGGGGAGATGCAGCAAGGCTAAGTGGGTTGCACCCAATTAGGGTATGTTATCACTTTTCTAGATATCCTCGGAAATATATAAACTATGGATATGGTTGTACATGAAAAAGGGAGCGCTCGATTTTTAAGGGTGGGAACACCCGGGGTGATAACATATTCGGTCTATCCAGGTTAGGGGTAGGCCGGTCTTTTGTAGCAGGGGATCCCGGCGAGGTTCTCGGTATATTTTTCTAGAGGTGTAATGTGATGGGTGTTACCCCAGTGGCCTAGTCATTGTATGGGATCCATTCTCCAATACGAGCCTTTACGGTTTTGTTTGTAGAGCCTAGTATGCTGGAATTTAATTAATGTAACAATTTTGGCTATTTGAATAAGTATTTGTATTTAGACAATATTATAATATCACTGGATTTTCTATAAAATGTTTTGGTTATCGTAAGGGAAAAACCTGTCGTGTTTATGTGTGACGCGGTCTTACGAGATACCTTTGTTTTCAAAGGACTTTGATAACTTTAATAATTCAAATTGAGTGTGTTTTCTCACGCTGGTTTTCCAGACTGACTCGGGTGTTATTTTATTATAATGCTCGGGTCATACCGAGTATTATAGATTCAGGATAGGATGTAACGGAGCTTAGGATACGAACTGGTTGACAAAGACATATTTTTCCGTACTTGATTTGTATTTCCGCTGTGTGAGGACAAGTTATTAAACTGTCCAGATTGATTGTTGTCTATTGTACTCTGATAATGGTATGTATAGTAACAGTACAATTCTTGTATTTAAAATCTGTTGTTATATATTATATTTTGTTCCGCTGCATTTGTGAGATTCTGTTTTATTGTTCTATTTTTTTTTCTATCTCTTTCTTCTTCTTTACCCTAGTTATTCGCTCTTTCATACAATTTGGGTTGAATGAGAGTGAATTATTATCAACTCAAAGGGTACGGAACTGCGTGTCGCTATAAATTAAATATTATATGGCAGTATAATTGTCATTATGGTAGATTATATAGCCTTAATTATACAAACGAAGATTAGTGTGCTTAGCCCAATACTTAAACATAGGATGAATAATTTGATTTAGTAGATTGGGATGCGTAGTTAGTAGAGTTACACAACAGAAGTCTACCCTTCACTCAGAGGCTACCATCTGCTGTGTACACTTACTACTGATGTGGAACATCTCCAACCATAGGATCTATGGGAAAGGGATATACATTGTAGATAGGTAAGGGAAAATATACAGAGGGTTCCCCTCGAATTTGAAGCATTAAATAGCCCTGCACCATTTGAGAAATGGGATCTGCTTTATATCCAATAAGTGGTAGTAAGTAACTAAAAGGGGCATTTTCCTTGACTTACTTAGGTTAGTATAAATGAGATGTCAACTGTAGAGGATCAGCAGGTTATGTCAGTTGTTTGTACTAGTATTTTGTACTAGGTCTGGCATATAGGCTTAGACGCCTAGTGATCCCAAGCGAGAGGTAGCATAGAATCAGGTTATGCCCTGATAGATTTTGTTTTCTACTAGTGTAGAATTCATATGGGAGATGCACAGACCTTAAGGTAGATGGTTAGATGAAAAAATTACTTTAGTGAAGGTAGACTAGTTAATCCTTAGATGAATCTTTGAGTTGCGGTAGTAATATGGCAATTAAATTATATATTATATTATAAAATCGTATATAGAAGTCATCGGTCTCTTAGCTAGAACCGATAGACTAACGTTGACGAAGTGAAGGCCCGCTTCATATTTAAGAAGTATTAAGTGGTCGGGATTTTGTGTAGTGAAATGTTAAAATGTATATATGTACATAGGCATATATATATAAATATGCATAGTATACCTTCGAGAAGGTTAGGATAGATATATCGTATGTGCATATAAGAATTAAACAGATTAGCCATAAATAATAGACACACCATTTAAATGGAAACCAATCAGTATAAGTTTATGTTATGGGTAAAGTATGTGATTTTCCCATCACCAAAACGTTGTTCTGACTCCCCCTCCTCATTACAACACACATGATAGATTTAGAGGGACGGGTCACTGAAACAAGACGGGAACGGTTAATGAAGAAGTCCTCTCATTCAAACTCGGTACTAACATGGCAATTGAATGCCCAAGAAATATCGTTGATTCGAGGAGTAGCCTTAGTTAGTATTTATGTTCTATTATATTTTCCATTCTGCTGTGAGTTTAGATTGATCGATCTCTAATGTACTGATATTTATTACAGGTTACCAAAACCAATGATCCGTACCTTAATGGACTTGGATTTTGATTTAATCGGAATTCAGGCCTATTAAGGTGTGGTTTGTTATAAGACCTCCACGTAAAATCCAAATACTTGCGTGTGTTAGTGGTTTTAGTTGTACTTCTAATATTGTTGTGTCGAGAGATGCAAGCAGCATAGCTATTTTCTGATTTATATTCAACACCCTAGGCATTATCTATTATATCACCTTATGTACTTATTAGTTGGTTTGTTTCCTTTGAGGGGATAACCATTAGGTTGATACGAAAAGTCTCAAAGTACTACATATGCTGATCACATATTTATTGAGTTTCTCACACCAGACTTATGTCTTTGACTCGTGGTTTTATATTTTCCTTATTTCCGTGGGTGCTCTTTCGAGTAGTCTGAGAAAGGTAGGTTTTTATTGAAATTTCTTAGAGCTCGGGGAGATGAGCTGGATGCTTTCACTACCATAGTATTCTTATTTCCACTACATTTTTATTATGTATATATCAGCGTTTGTGAGGACAAGCTGCCATAACTGTCCAATCTAATGATAGTATCTAGAATTATAACTCTGAAATGCTATGTATCTTAGAGTGATAATTTATACTATCTTTTGATATTATATGTTATCATTCCACTGTGAGATTCTAATGCTTTGTTCTTTTCTTTCTTGTACCTTTTCTTTTTCTTTTTATTTTACCCTAACATCTTCCATTCCGACACTTGGGTGCTCGACATATGAATAACGTTGATGTAGTAGTGTCAACATTTGGAGGTCTAAAAGGCCAATCGTTACATATGGTATCAGAGCCAAAGGTTAAGTGAGAACCTTGGCTTTGGTAGGGTATAACTCATTAGAGATTGGGTTAGCGATGTCCTTGAATGAGTTGAGTGCATTACATATGAGAGTGTATTTGTATTTGTTATAAACATATGCCTTAAAGGTATTTCAACTACGAAAATTAGAAGATCTTATATTAGGTAACTTATATAACTTCCCAATTCTTGACATCGTTCAGCAAGTCCCTACTTACGTGAAATTTCTTAAGGACTTGTGCACCCAAAAGCGACACACTCAAGTGCCCAAAAAAGTCTTCTTAGCCGCCAGTTTAAGTGAAGTCTTGTCCCAATCCATGCCCGTCAAATACAAAGATCTTGGCTACCCTACAATTTCGTGTACAATTGGAGACAAGACGATTAACAAATTTTTGATAGACTTAGGTGCGAGTGTCAACTTGATTCCATACTCCGTGTACGAACAATTAGGCTTAGGTGAGCTCAAACCCACAAAAGTCACGCTTCAATTTGCTGATCGTTCGATTAAGAAACCCATGGGAGAAACTGAAGCGTGACTTTTGTGGGTTTGAGCTCACATAAGCCTAATTATTTGTACACGGAGTATGGAATCAAGTTGACACTCGCACCTAAGTCTATCAAACATTTGTTAATCGTCTTGTCTCCAATTGTACACGAAATCGTAGGGTAGCCCGGATCTTTGTATTTGATGGGCATGGATTGGGACAAGACTTCACTTAAACTGGCGGCTAAGAAGACTTTTTTGGGCACTTGAGTGTGTCGCTTTTGGGTGCACAAGTCCTTAAGAAATTTCACGTAAGTGGGGACTTGCTGGACGATGTCAAGAAGCGGGATGTTAACTTTCACTTGTTTAAAAATTTCCAACATCTTTTCCATCTGGTCTGAGTGTTTCTTTGGTCGAAGACGATGTGGAAATGGAGCACGATACTCGGTAGGCGGGTCTACTCGAGTAGAAGAAGAAGAATTTTGATTGGCATTCGATTCGACAATTGGTTCCACGTTCTGTTCCGATTCATTTGTTGTTTTAGAAGTGTCAAGAGAGGTTTCCGGTAAATCGTTTGGGTTAACAACTTGATTATCGATTTGTTTACCGGAACGTAAAGTTGTGATAGCATTCAATTAGGTGACATTGCTATCTTGATCAACATGGGCTTGATTTGAATTTGCGTTTTGATTTCTGGGATTTGAAAGGGGTTGGCTTGGGAATGTTCCTCGTTCACGTTCACTTACAAACGTGGCTAATTGACTCATTTGCATTTCGAGTTTTGCAATTGGTTGGTTTGTGTTTTGCATATACGAGGTCAATAAATTTTGCAAATTGCTGTTTGATTGAAGGCTTTGAGTAGTTGCTTTAGCCAATGTTTCAAGAGTTTTCTCAAGCGAAGTTAAACGTTTATCATCTTGGGGAGGATGAGTAGAATTTGGTTGAAAATTTGATTGTTGTGGTTGATTATGGGACGGACCCGCAAAGTTTGGTTGAAAATTGCTGGGCTGAAAGGGAGGATTTCTCCAACCAGGGTTGTTAACCAGGGTTGTACTTTGGTTGAAAGTTTGGGACGAATCGTATTCGTGTTGGGATTGTTTTGGTTCCACACAAAATTCGGATGATATCTCCAACCAGGGTTGTACGTTGGAGAAAACGGGTCGTTTTTGGCTTTATTGAAAGCATTGATTTGTTCGATAGAATTGAGACACTGATCGGCTATATGATTAGGATCGTTGCATTTATAACACATCGGTTGGGAAGCTTGGTTCATTTGATTTGATGAGAAAACGTTATTGAATTTTTTAATCATTGCATCGATCTTAGCTTCCAAAGCAAAAGAAGATCCTATCGATTATGCACTCGATCGTGAGTAAATTGATTTTTCGTTCGAACGTTCCCATTGGGGTGATTTTTCGGCGAGGTTTTCGAGAAATTGCCAAGCATCGTCGTGATGTTGGGCACAAAAGTTGCCTTGTCACATTGAGTCGAGCATGGTTCGTGAGCTGTTTTCGAATCCATCGTATAAGATTTGGCAAATCGTCCATTTTTCAAAGTTATGGTGTGGACATTTTATCAAAAGCTCTTTAAATCTTTCAAAATATTTTCCAAATGGTTCTCCCTTGAATTGATGAAAATTTACAATTTCGTTTCGGATTCTACTCGTTTTTTCCAAAGGGTAGAACTATTTTAAGAAAGCTTTTACGAATTCTTCCCAAGTTTTAATCGAGTTTGATGGTAAGCTGTACAACCATTTTTCAGCATAATCCGTAAGAGCGAATGGAATTAATCGAAGTTTGATTCCGTCATCGGAAAGTTGTTGGAGTTTAATGGTTGCGCAAACTTGTTCAAATTTAGTCAAAAAGATGTATGGATCGTCATGATCGAAATTGCCAAATTTCGGAAGTGTGGCAATATGATTCGAGTGAATTTCGAAGTGGTTACCCGTAGGGGCGGGTAACGTGATGCAAGATGGAATAGAAACTCTATCGGGAAAGATTCTATCCATAAGAGTTTGAGGGGCGTTTTCGCTTGCCATTTCAGGAGGATCGTCTGTTCGAGTTAAACGATTAGTTGTTGAGTCGCGAGTCCAACGATTTGTTGTTGTGTCACGAGTCCAAGTACTCATGCACAAGTGAAAGTCGAGAGGAGAAAGAAGTTAGAGTCGAGTTTAGAGAATGAAAGAAAATTTGAGAAACGAAGTGAAAAATTGTTTTTGTTATTGTTTTTGTTTTTTTTAAAAGGAAGGAAAATATTTACAAATGAAAGATTTACTTTTAAATAGACACAAATAAGTTAAATATAAGTTTTGGTCATTATCTTGAAAATTTAAGTCATTTACTTGTCAAAATTTCCAACAAAAATCGAAGTTATCGATGCAAATATACTATAGTTTAACTCGTTGTTTCGTTTGATAACACAGTGTAACTATGAAATAGATCCTTAGTCGATTATCAAAGTTTATCAAAGTGGTATTTTCATTTCTTTTCAATAACAAGTCAAATCAAATAAGTTAAAATAGTGCTTGGATTTCATTTTCTTACTCTCTCTATTTTTTGAAAATTTTATTGATATTTACAATATTTACATATGCCTAATTCAGATAAACCGAGGCCAGATATATTACCCGTGCACTGCCTTACGGACTGATGTGAGGGGAATACAGAGCATGGTGAGTGAACACACAAGTGTGAACACTTATTGACTGTAGGTGTTATTAATAAAAGAATTTTTATATACACACACCTAACTCAGATAAACTGAGGCCAGATATACCAATCGTGCACTGCCTTTCGGGCTTACGTGAGAAGGGTACAGAGCATGACGAGTGAACACACGAGTGTGAACACATGGCTCTAGGTGTTTATTAAGAAAAATATATACATATATACAAGAATTTTTTTTGGAGAGAGAGTTTCACAAAATCATCTTAGCACCATTTAACTTAGAAGACCAAAAAATGTTATATCCTTTGCTTTAAATCAACCACATTTTAAAACAAATATTTTCAATTAGAATATATTTCATAGTTAACACGTATGAACCTTCCTATATACTAGTTAAACCATTATTATTTGTAATCAAACTTTATTTTTATTTTTGTTAAGGCGAATAAATTTTCAAAAATTTCAATTTAATAAACCAAAACCATTTATTTATCTTATAGTGTTTCTTTAAAAATAAATCAAAATGCTTAAAAAAATTGTTGTTTTTTTGTTTTTGAGATGTTTTTTTTATTTTGGAAAGAAAAATTAAAAATAAACCATAAAAAATCAAAGATGATGATGAGTCTCCCCACACACTTGATTTTGACTGTGTCCCCACAGTCAACCCAAGTGGAAGGGGAAAAATAAAATTAAAAACATGACCTTTATTTAAATGAAAATTAACGATATTTACACGAGATCAGAAAGTATATCGTCAAAAAGTAAATGAAACGGTCTTCCAAAGACCGATTCATTTGTCTCGTCAAGTATGCGAGACACAGCTTAAGCTCAGAAAACCAAACCGTAAAAGATTTCAAAATTGAATGTTGATTTGGAAAAACGAATGTCGTTTTATTAAAAATCGTATGAGTTGTTTAATTTTCGATGATTTTTGGGGTCGATAAAACAATTGGTTGAAGTTCAAGTTTATTTTCACCAAATTGAAATTCAAACTCTTCATTGAAAAATTCTTCAGAATTATCGATTTCAAAATTAAAATGGTGACTTAAATCTTCCCCTTTAGAATTCGACAACTCATTTTCAAAAAGTCCAAAGAAATCGTGTTCGTTAAATTCGTCTTCCTTTGTTGGATTATCAACAACTTCATTGCGTATGTCAAGTTCAAAATCCAATGTTGTTGTGTTCAAATTTTCATGATCGAAAAAAGGAAGATCGAGTTTTAAATCGAGTTTCTCGCCCTCAAAAGAATCGAAATCATATTCAATTATCGTTTTTTCGACAACTTCATTAAGATTGTCATTTTCAATTTCAAAAGTTGTTATTTGAAAATCGTCAATTTGGGTAAAAGATGGATTATCGTTTGACTCGTCACACGTTGGGATTTGATTTTGTTTATCACCTTGTTTTATATATGTTTCGAACAACAAATCCGTATGTTCATCGTAATTTCCATCCATTTGCTCAATAAAATCCAATTTATAGTTATTAATATGAGGATTTTCACTTTGAAATTGTTGAGAACAAAGATTTTCAATCATAACGTGGTTAAGATTATTCCTATTGCCAAATTTGTTTGAAAAGTTGTTTCCATTTTCATTTTGAGTTTGAAATTCATTTTGGAGTTCGTAATTGAATTGGCATGGGTTATAATCGAAATCGTTTGAATTTTGAATTCAATTCAAGTTTTGATCACTTTGAAAACTTGGTCTTGAGTCATTGCACAAATACGAATTACAAAAGTCATTTATCTCTTGATTTTGTTGTGTAGAGAGTTCGAGTAAAGATGAAATCATTTCAATGCTATTTTCGAGAGTCGAAGGTTGGTCATTTTGAAAATTTTATGGTTCAAAACTCGAATCGTTTAAGCAATAGTCATTGTTGAAATATCCATAAGAATTTGAAGTGAAATTATATGAATTATATTGATTTTCATAACTATCGTAAAATTCATGTGAATATGGAAATTCAGACATTTTCAAGAGTTTTTTGTTTTTGTTGTTTTTTTTCTTAAAGGAAAAATATTTACAAATATAATTTATTTTTCAAAAAGGGAAATTGATTTTTCTGTTTTGTTTTTGGATTTTCAATTTTTTAAAAAGATTTTAAATTTTTTGGATTTTTGATTTTCTAAAATAAATACTAAGTATTTTTTTTTTGGATTTTTGGTTTTGATAAAGAATAGAAATTTCAAAGGAAAAGGATTTAAAAAATTTCAAAGGAAAATGGAATATTTACAATTTTTTTTTAGTTTTGGATTTTGAAATTTTTTTTTTAAATATGCATGATCTAATGTAACTAAATGAATGCAAGGTTAACTACGAAATATTTATCCTAACCCAAAATTGTATAATCACACTTTGTCTTCAATCAACAAGATAGCAGGTAATGGGCAGGATTTATCGGTGCACCACGAATCACCGGAGCAATGCAGCTGAAGGTTTAAGTACCTTCAAAGGAACAACCACTATAATATTTATGAATCACCGTAATATTTATAACTGGTTATTACTCTGCCGTAGCCTAGACACCAAGAAAGTAAATTGTTCAAAGAAGACAATTGTTCATATACAATTAAGTGTTATCGATTTCTAACCGTTATTATTAATCAAAATTCTAGGATGAAATGCAAAGTAGAAATTAAACGTGAATTAACGATGCAACTACGAATGAACTTGTTTTGTGTTTTTTTTTGAAAGATTTTTTTGTTTTTGTTTGTTTTTAAAATTGCAAGCAAACAATAATGCAAGGCAAATAAAAACAATAGATAAGGGTTAAAAGCAGCAAAAAAATTTATAAGCAAGCAAGCAGTTATTTTTTTGGCAAGCTAAGCGAAGCAAGCAATTCTTCCAATCTGCTTTGGCAACCTAAAAATAAAAACAAGAAATACATACAGTTTTTTTTTAAATAAAAGAAGGTAGACTGAAACAATTCTCTTTTTTTTAAGACCTAATCAGGGCCCAGCCCAATGCCACAAACAAATTAAAATAACACAAAATCAAACTCGCAATTCAAATCAAGAGAGCCCGGCCCAATCGGTTAAAATCACTTGCATTAAAAAAACTGTACTTCTGTAAACAATTCACTTTCAATTTCACTCGATCAAGTTCTGCACCCCAAAACCAAAATCAAAATTTACGTTCATTCCCAACAAACAAAGTTCCCAAAACCAGAGTAAAAAAGAAACAGCGAAGTAGCAAATTGATTGAGTAGAGGATGAGCGAATATGTATCGCGATGTTGTTGCGAGTGTTTAGGTGCTCGCGGTTCGATGTGGTTTGGGGATGTTCGCTGAAGGTCGACGAGGCGCTTACAGCCGCTTGGTGGAGATTGCTAGAGGTTGGTGGGTTCGATTTGGGGGATTTTGTGGTGTTTGCGATTGCACGAAGTTGGAGATTGCGTGAAGTAATAGGGTGAAGTTGGAGATTGCATATATATTTTGGAAGAACGGTTACTTCACGTATGTAAGTTGATGTTCATTAAACTATCCGATTGGACATTCAAGAACAATTTGATGGTTGCGTGTTGATGGTGTTTGTACGTTGGTCGCACTGTTGATGAATTGTGCAGTTAATGGCAAGAATGTGAAGACGAAGATGTCACTGTCAGTTTAGAGATGAGATGAGAGTAGTTTGGAGTACAGTTTTTTGTAGTGAACGTAGACAGCAGTTTGTGGTTTGGATGGCAGTTTGAGATGAGATGAGATGAGAGTAGTGTGAAGATGAAAAATGATTGCAACTGAATAGTAGGGAAGTAAGGGATGTGGACAGTGGAAGTGGAAGAGATGTTCATAGAGTGATGATAGTAGAAGTGGTATGTGGTGGTTTTTTGTGATGAAGTGCACAATATATCAGGGGATGTGAAGTGCTGTGAGTGAATGGTTGATGTGTAACATCCCGCCGTTTTGGACCATTCAAATCGACAATAAATCCACACATGTCAAACTTGAATAATTCAAAACGACAGAATGCTAATAAAATTTGGGGCGAATAAAATCAATCACAGACACGGAATATCAGAATAACTCGCAGCGGAATAAATAACTATAGTAGTTCATGAAGCTACTAGATACAAAGTCTCAAAACTAATACATAATACCACAATCTAAAAACAAATATATTTGGAAATTCAAGGTACATAAGTTCTCTACTACAAAAGCAAAAGCTGAGTGGAAATAACTGGAATAGAAATATCAGGTAGACAGCTAAATCTCCAGCGGATCTCTAGCTCCAAAAGAATGAAACCAAAGCTGTGAAACTCAGGCTGACCAGAGCGTAAAGCAAAACACATAACACTCGAGTCAGGACATACATACTTATAAAATGTAAATCAACTCAAGTGAACTGTAAAGGAATGCATCAGTAACTTAAAGGACGCTTGGGATCGCCCATCCTCTAAGGATTCGTTAAACTATCTACTATGTAGTAATATACACTATTTTTTTTGAAACTGGGTTAATTAATTAATAAGATGGGCTTTGCGGCCCAAAGCGGCATAATACAGATTCGTAAAGATATTACACAATAGAGAAACACATCCGACAATCTAATCCAGACAAAACAAACACCCGCAACTAAAAACTTCCATTTTTAGGGTTATGGCGGTTCCCAATTCTCTAATTGAACTCGTTCGTTCAATTCCTTCATCATCAACATCTCCATTAGTTGTTCTTCTTGTGCCGTTGCAATGGTAAGAACTTTCTTCGGTATCCGCCCAATAATTAGGCTAATATCTCTGTTTATCTGTTTCATGAGTGTTAATACATCCTGTTGTTTATTTTCAAAAGCCCGACGGTTTCCCTCCCTCCAGAGGTGCCACAGGGAGGTTGTGAGTCCAATTTTGCCAGTCTCCTTCATCAGCTTCGTGGGATTACTCCCTCCGTGCAGGTAATCAACCTCTTCTGCTAAGTTTCGAACATTGGTAGTAAGTAGACATCTCAGTTTTTGAATGCTCCAAACTCTTTTGGAATATTCACATTCAAAGAATAAGTGCTCATGCGTTTCATCTGCATTATGGCAAAGATAACAAATTGTGTCGTTTAAAACTCCCCATTTATGTAATCTATCCTTAGTAGGTAATTTTCCGAGAATAGCCTTGTAAAGAGTATGCGCCATTTTAGGACTATTGGATCTGCTCCAAACTAGTGTAGACCATTTGACCAAAGGGTGTTTTTCCTTGATTCTTCCCACACTTCTCGGAACCTGAAGTAACTGTTAGAGTTCCTCTTCCATGTCCATATGTCCTCCAGTTTGTCTCTGTGAATGTCTTTACCTCGAATCTCTTCTTTATAATTTAGGATTAGCACATTGTTGTTACATTGCCATTCTCCGTTGTCTATAATGTCAGCCACCTAACAGTTTGGAGCTACGTATGCTGAGAAGGTATCCCATCCTAACCTGTCAGTATAACTTTTAGAGTTTAGCCATGGGTCTCTCCAGAGGTCAGTGTTTCTACCATTTGCAATTTCTCTGTCTAAATGCTTCTGTAGTTCATCCCTTAGTTTTAGAATATTTTTCCAAGTAAGAGAAGCATTGTTGTCAATTTTAATAGTCCAAAAATTATCTTTAAGATATCTAGACCTCATCCATGTAGCCCATATATTGTTTGAAGTAAGAACATTCCAAGCTAATTTCAGACCATATACTTTTTTTAGTTCAAAAAGATTTTTCAGGCCAACACCTCCTTCCTCCTTTTTCCTGCATATGTCAGAGTACTTAACTTTATGCATCCCCCCTCTCCATATGAAGTCCGCACAGACTGAATTAATATTTGTAATCGAGCAATCTGGAATTTGGAAAGATTATAACCAGAATATGACTTTAGATGTGATAACTGTGTGCACCAATTCTACTCTGCCTACAAAAGAAAGAAGCTTTGATCTCTAGCCTTGTAATTTATCTCTTATGTCATCCACCAACTTGCCACACTCAGCATCTGTGATAGTGTTATTGGAAAGAGGAACTCCTAAATATTTAACTGGAAGGTGTCCCTTTGAGAATCCCAATCTCTCTAACATAGCCTGCTTGTTTGAGCAGTGCTTATTAAAGTAGCACTTAATTTTAGATTCATTCAGTTTAAGCCCAGCAAGATACTCTAGTTCTGTAAATATATCCTTAATTTTGTCAATTGCTTTCAAATTACCTTTTACCACCACTAGCAGATCATCTGCATATAGTAAATGTGTGATTCTTGGGAGGTTATTATAAATTGGATGTATGTATTCATGAAAACATGTCAGTTCCATTTGCAGGGTGAACCATTCCATAGCTACTGCAAATAAGTATGGGGAGAGGGGGTCACCTTGTCTAATTCCCCGATTGCTCTGGATATATCCTTTAGGGATTCCATTAATTATGATTGAGTAAGTAGGAGTGTCTAGAGAGTATTTAATCAGTTTTAATAGCTTCATTGGAACCCCCATAGATTCAAGCATATGTATTATAAATCCTCTGTTCACCTTGTTATAGGCTTTTTGCAGATCCACTTTAATGCACAATTTATCAGCCCCCTGTTTACTAAAATTCCTGACTAGTTCATGAGCCATCAGAGAGTTTTCTGATATGAGCCTGCCTTTTATAAATGCACTTTGACATTGGGAGATTAATTCTGGAAGGACTTTATTCAATCTTATGCAAATAATTTTACTCAGAATTTTATAGCTGACATTACGGCAGGCAATTGGTCTGTAGTCTTCAATTCTTTTTGGTTTCTTTGTTTTTGGGATGAGGGAGATGAATGTGTGATTAATTTCTTGTATGAATTCACCAGTTTCTAGTGCTTCATTGTAAGCTTTTAGCATGAGATCTTTCAGGTGTATCCAATACATTTTGAAGAAAGCCTCCCCCATTCCATCAGGTCCCGGGGAGGAATCGCTGTGGATAGAGGAGACAGCATTCCTCAATTCCTTTTCCAAGATTGGAGCAGTCAACATGCTGGCCCCCTCAGTAGAGACTTTCCTTCTGCAGTTGATATGAGGTAACTGATTGTTATAATCACCATTGTATAGGTTTGAGAAATATGAAATTGCTTGATCTTCTATGTCCTTGATGTGCCTGGAAGCATTTCCCTGCTCATTTAAAACATTATGCAGATTATTATGATGTTGTCTTAAGGACATCTTAGTATAAATTTTTTTATTGCATTCATCTCCTTGTTGTAGCCATTTCTCTTTAGCTTTTTGCTTCAACTCCACTGCCTGCTTGTGTAGTTCTTCTTTTAGCCATTTTTGAAGTGAGTAAAAATCTGCATTTAGACCTTCTTGTGGAGGATCATCATCCAGTCTATGTTGTATGTTTTCTAAATGTTGTTGGATTTCTGTGATTTTGTCAGTGGTTTTTGGTCTGCACTTGTTCCAGTCTTTTAGTCTGTTTTTCATGATTTTGATGAGCATGACAAGTCGAAACATGTGATTGCCTGGAGGAATACTTACGTGTTAAAGTTCACTACATCATCAAATCCTTCTATCAAAGGCCAATGATTTGCATATCGGAAAGGTTTTCCTTTATGCATTTCTTCATCTTCATTGAATTGTAACAAGAGGGGACAATGATCGCTTGTGGAGCAAGGTAGAACAATTACTCTAAAATTTGGAATTTTGTTGAATAGCTCTGAATTTCCAAGTACTCTGTCTAATCTTGATGTAATTTTCTTTGACTCACCGCTTTTCCATGTGAATTTCAGACCAGAGTGGTGTGCTTCAGCAAGTCCACTGGATAAAACACAATTATTGAATTCTGCTACCTGTGATACCCTCAATGTAAGGCCTCCTTTTTTCTCATTAGTTTTTAAAACAACATTAAAATCTCCAGTGACTATCCAAGGGATATTGATATTTTTTGAGTTATCAGTTATTTGTTTCCATAACTCAATTCTTTCAGAAGCTAGGTTTTTAGCATAAACAAATGTTATAACTATCTCTAGCCCACCGATGTTGTGAAATTTTATGGTCATTTGTTGATCACTCATGTTTATAATGTTGCCATTCCAATAATTACTTTCCCACCCAACTATAACTCTACCTTTAGAATGTGTTGTTGAAAAAGTCCACTGATTTCCAAAATGGTTTCTAATCATCTCTATGTTATTATTGTTCAACTTGTTTTCCAGAAGAGCTAAAATAGTAGGCCTATATTTAGCCTTAATAATGTGGAGGTCTAATTTACGTGTGTCATTATTTAGACCTCTCACATTCCAACATATGATAGACATTTAAGATTTTTTGGTAGATTTGCTCCGAGTAACTGGAGCAGTTCCTACCATAACTGATCTAACAGTTCTTTCTTTTCCACCAGTGGTGAATTGATTATCATATGCTAAATTGTATTCAGTGTACTTACTAATATCCTCTGACAAATCTTCTTCTTCCTCATCACCAGATGAGTCTAGTTCAATGCCCAGCTATGTTCTCTAGGGAACCCGGCAACTCCTCCCCCGCCTCCTTGTGTTCATCAGGCAATGGATCCAATGCCTGCGAGGCCTTTGGAATATTTTCAGACTGTGCAGGTGGAATCGCTGGATCAGAACTATCCGAGTGATCCCCTATACAAGGTGTCTTCTCTGACTGAGCAGGTGATGAGATGCTTGCTCTAATCCGCAGTCCAACTCCGTAGGACACTTGTGTTGATTTGGTTGTTCTGTAGTGGGGGAGATATTTTGTATTTTTTTTGTAATCTCCTCTTCATTTTTTGGGCTTCCAGTCTCAGGTAATTCTGTTGTGGAGTCTGTAATGATTTTAGGTACCCATACTTTCTTCTGCCTATCCGCCATGCTAAGTTGGCACTGCTGGTTTGTATGACCAAAGCACATACATTCCCCACACTTAGGTGGCACAAACATTGTCTCGAGGAAAGACATCCCAAGATCCTCCTTAACACATATCCATTAGACGCTATTATAATAATGTCTAAAGTAAAGTAAACTATTAAAATAGCGTTAAGGCGTTACCCATATCCTCCTTAACACATTTTATATATTCCCATAGTCTATACAGTACCGTAATCTCCCCCGTACTGGGCGTCGTCAGAGGGCACTCCATAGGTATGGTACAAAACAAACTAGTAGAAGGCGCGCTAGGGTAGGTGACATGGCACGACTAGGCAATGCCAGGGTAGATATACCAATTACGCATCCGGGCTGTTGGTAACGCATAGCCGCAACTACCGCCTAACTCAATCCACACTCCCGAATCAAAGGTGCGCACCAAATCAATCACAAAGTAATAGAATGGCTAACGATGAAGTGTGTCCGATTAGAGGAGCTACCTCCTTAGCCCGAGAATCGCTCCTGTTTTAGCCACCTTATGCTAACTCACGGGAATTAGGTCCATGTAAATATACCTTTAGGATCATCGCCACCATCTTACTTCATTCTGGAATCTCCACCGTGTACACAGTTGTTAAAGTGGTTTTCAGTATCGACAAAGAGTATGCCCATATCTGATCCCGATCTCTTTAACAACCAATCGTTATTATAACCCGTGGTTATATAAATTTCAAATGGTTTATATTTCATATCAAACATATTCCTTTTAAACCATATAAATTCCATATCATTATTCTTTTAAAATAATATTCATTTTCCCAAAGTAGTAATACTTCCAAATTCATTTAATTATAACCCTTTTTAAACATAAAAGTTTAGAGATCATAGCACTTTAAGAAAGTAACCTTTAGAACCATACATGTAACCTTTAAGAAAATTGTAGCATTAAGAAAATGTCACCTTTAAGAAAACGCAGCAGTACAGAAGTGCTATTGTAAGAATTCACAGCAGTGCAGAAGTGTTACTTTAAGAATCTGCAGCAGTGCAGAATTGTTACAGTAAGAAACTGTAGCAGTTTTGAATTGCTATCGTAAGAAATCGCAGCAGTTTTGAATTGTTACTATAATACTTCCTACTAAATAGTTTATAAAATCAAATAGTATATATATATTTATAGTTTTTATCATAGTTATCCTATTCTTCCTATTATATTACTCAAATTTAAGCTATTTAGCCATTTAAAGAAATCGCACCTTTGATTTAATAACTTTGTCACTAAAACATCAAATTTTAAAGCAAAAATCTTTATACCAAGTTAAAAGTATTTTTACTTACCTTTTATTTCTTTTCAGTAAATGACATTTATCATTTTTATTTACCAAATCATACCATTTTCATTTGTTAGAACTTACACATCAAATGTACGTTTTAACTTACATTTCTTTTCACAAAACATTTATTTTAATCACTATTACATGAATTAAAACTTACAATTTATAGGTTAGAATAAAATACTATTATTAAGTCAAATTGGCTTATAAAATTTCAATTAACCTTCATACTGTAAATTAGATTCCAAAATTTACATTTCCAACTATTTATTTCTTATAAAATTTTAACACATGTAAAAAAATTCACAGAAATTATTATAATAAATTTTAGTTGAGATTCATATATAAAAATCCAAAATACTTAATAATTTTCAAAAAATCATTTTAAAATCAACCATAGAGTCTGTATAAAATTCTCTACCCTAGGGTCAAGTAAATACGAACATATATCATTTTAATCCGCAATTTATTAATTTTTCATGTTTTTTATCAATTTAAACCCGTAATCCCAAGTCAAATAAAATTGCTCACGACTATCATTTACACCCATAACAATTTTTCCTTACTCTAAAGATCGTTCGGGTATGTATCATTTCAACCCATAGTGAAGGAACTTGCAGTGTGATTCCAGAATATTAAATAAACATAAAAATATTCAACATATCATGACATATGATCAAGTAGACATATTATGATATGAAATAACAAAATAAAATCATATGAATGACATAATATAAACATATGAAATAACATGATATAAACATATGAAGTAATATGCTATATGAAATAACATGATATGACACATGAAATAACATGATAAAATCATAGGTGAAATGTCAAACTTGCATATACATATCCTCACAATTCAATTGTCATCAATTCATCAAATAAATAAGTAGGTATGTTAAGTGTGAATTCTCACCTTTCTTTGGTTGGAAAAGTGATTCAAAGCGCAACACAAAAATCAACAAACTACAGACCAGTTTTAGTGAGAGGAGAATCCAAATCCAACGCTTGAAAATTAAAAAATAAATTCCATACGTAAACAAATAATTTTACATAGAAAAATAAAATAGAAAATATATATTTGCAAAATACATAAGACGGCTTGTCTAGGGTTTGCATAGGCTTGGTCTAGAGGTGGTTTTGGCTTGGTCTAGGCTAGGTTTGGATTAGATGGGTTCGGCCACAACTAGGTTTTGGTGGAGATGGGTTCGGCCATAGCTAGTTTAGGGTTAGGCTAGGGTTTTGGTTTGGTGTGTTCGGCCTTAGGCTAGGGTTTTGGTGATGGAGGCTTGGCCTAGTGGTTTTTGTGATGGAGCAGATGGAGCAGATGGTCCCGGCCAAGGCAAGGCAAGGGGAAGGGGTTGTGGAGGTTCGGCCATGGTGTTTTTGGTTGGAGGAGAAGAGGTAGAGGCCGAAAATTGCGAAGAAGAAGAAGGGAAAAGGAAGAGGGGAAAGGGGTTTTGGTTGGAGTTTGGTGATTGGGAAGGTGGAGATAGGTGTGGCCGAAATTTGTGGAGAGGAGGAGGAGAATTGGAGAGGAAGAGGGGAAGAAGTCTAGGATTTTGGAGAAGGAAGATGGAGGAGAAGAAGACTTACACTTTTCTGTGGAGGCACAAATGAATCGATGTGGAGGCTAGCCAATACCCTAGGAGATTATATGTGACGCCCCACCTCTATGCTCACGCTAGCCAAGGACACTACGGTGTAATGCCGCCGACTAGCGCGAAGAATAAGGCTGTTGAGGAGCGACCATCCGTGTAATTGTTTTGTGCGAGTACCGATATGTCAGATAGTATAACATGCATTTCATTTCAAGAGGAAATCTGACATACCGATACAAACTCAAAGCTACCACACAGTGGCTATGAGGCCTTCGGAAACAAATATAGAAATAAACATAACATAAATCAGTCACAGACATTCTTATCACAAAGGCGGAAACATATATGAATATATAACACCAAAAAGGTATACATCAGAGTAGTGGTCAAATAAAATCCACAATATCACAAAAGAATAGATACAAGTGCTAGACAAAAGAATAAGTATACATCATGGAGTCTATCTCTCGAATGTATAACAACAAAAACTACAAATGGAATGTAGTTAGAAAAAAGTCAGAAGGTGATCCCAAATAAGGAGTCAAGCAGAAGCACCTGTAACATCTCGGTCTGACCCGAGTATTATTTAATAAGAAAATAATAAACGGATCAGTCTAGCTATAAATATCAGATAAAGGAATGAGATATAAGCAGAGATACAATAAGAACATATGATACGATATTGTCACACTAGAACAAATATGATATAAACAACGACAAAATCATACAACATCTCATAAATCTCAAAGCACCAAAAAGAATATCATATTCTTTACTTTATTCACCAAACTACAAATATTGACAAACATATCATTGCCAATCACATAAAGAGGTGAAACACAAATTCTAGAAATCATCTAGTAGAAATCCAGAAATCACAAAGGGGGAGGCCTATCATAAATGGGAGCATGAAAACTCACCAACACGTGTATCACAAATAGAACGCTATTCCATGGTCGCTAACCATAAATATTGAGCCGAAGCTCCATAAACGGTCTGAAGACCACGGGTCGCTACCCCACCAAATTGAACCGAAGTTCCACAAAACGGGGTTTAGTCTCCCTCGTAGACAAATAGACATCGCACATCGCTATCTAAATCACAAAATGATCATCATCGATCAGTAAAAGTGTCGATCACACTAAGCCTGTAAATATAAGAGTTTAGCTTCATGTCCCATAACCACTAGCTTAACTTAAATATTTACGAACAAATTGTAGATTCCCACTCGAAAATTGTCACAAGAATTTCAATCGAACAAGTCCAAAAATTAACTGGCGAAGTAAACGCAAGCGTTTCATACCACTTGTTTTGCTAAGCCGTTTACTTATATTTTCTCATATGAATGAGGTAAAGGTTTGTGTATACTAATAGATTAGAAAACGGTTTTATAAACGAGCTTTGTATTAAAAATAGAGTTGAAATCATCTTTGTAAAAGAGTTTGAATATTTACTATTAGTATAGAAACCTTTGCATTTAAAAGTGACAAATCACAAAATGATTGTAGAAACAATCAATCACAAAATCCACATTCGAAGATGTGAATTAAATCCAAAGAAATCGATACCGAATCCATCAAAATGGATATTCTCAAAAATCCCGAAAAATAAGTCATCAAAGTCAATAATAAATGATAACAATAGATCGGATAATCACGAATCGATAAGAATTGGAATCTCGAGCTAAATAGGCAAAACAGAGCAGGTCACATACTCCAGACGTCTGCCTGAAAGCTCAGACGTCTACAGTAAGTTGCAGGAAATATTATGAAACAAACTCCAGATGTCTGAGCTTTCCTGCAGACGTTTGGTGACGAACATTTTTCGTGTTCTGGTTCAGGAGCAATAGCCCCCATTTTGGGCAAGTTCGATACACGATGGAAGCGACGAATTGAGCAACTTCGCTTGAGGATTTACGCCACTCGACAACCCAGCCTTGTATGGCCCTCCGAAACGCTCCACTAACGTGTTCAAACATCAAAGGTTGGATTTTTAGCAAATTGGATCCCAAAAACCAAAAATTTAACAATTCACCAATTCAATCCAAATCAAAAGCAAATGGACATGAATTAGTGTTAGGAATTCATCCCCAACAACAACAATATCTATAGAAATAGATGTGAGTTCAAAAACTCACTTTTAAACCCAAAACGATGAAGGAGAAGCTCGAAAGGAAAGGGAGATCAACTACACTTCAACTCCAACCCTAGAAGCTTGAACCTAAACCCAAAGGAAGAACATTTCCAAAGTTAGGTTTAGGAAATTTCTAAAATTAAAGAGAGATTGAGTTGGAGAAGAAGATGGAGATACTTACCAAAGCTTCTCTTTGAATTTGGAGCAAGAATTTGTATTTGCAAAAGAAACTAGGGTTTAGGATTTTAATTTCCCATCTCCACCACCATTTTTGCTAAAGCTTAAGTTGTAGGAAATATTATAAAGTAAGGAAGAGGAGTGGAGTGGAGTTATGTTGATATGTTGGGTAAATGAGCTGAAACCCAAACCCAAAACCCTAAGTGAAAAGGTCAAAATTCTAGCTAGCTCCAAACATAACAATGTTTATACTTAAAAAAGTCGCAAACGCCATTTTAGACTCAATGGAAGTGGTCTCGAGTCCCAATTCGACTGTTTACAAAAAGTAGCTTTTCGGACCTTAATCCGATTAACGATTCTATATTTAAATAAAAAAAAATTAAATATTCAATCGTAAAATATGCGGGTTGTTACATTATATATAGGCTACTCATCTAACTAAAAGTTTTCTAGCCCAAATGGTCTAAGCCCAAAAAAATCACAATAAAAATAAAATAGAAGTTGTAGGGAAAATAACTGCGTATAATACGCCAAAAGTTGCAAAATTTGAGGAGTAAACATCAAAATTTAACAAAACGAAAAACTGGGAAAATGTAAAAATTAAATTCATCTTCATAAAAAAAAAAGTTAAAAATTCAAAATTTAAAATTTTCACAGAAAGTCAAACTTTGACCAAAGTTGACCAAAATTTGCATTTTAAGGAAAATCTTTATTTTATTAAATTTGGAAAACATTTCACATCAAAACTCAAAATTATCCTTTAAATTTTCCAAGCTTCTCAAATTTAAAATAGTTAAATTTAAAGTTTCAAATAAATTTTCATTTAAAATATTTTCAAAATTTGCGGGTTGTTATACTCTCCCCCACTCAAAACTTTTCGTCCTAAAAAAGGAACGAGACCCAGAAAACAAAGAAGGAGAAGGTAGGACAACAAATAGTACCTGGAATAAACAATTCCGGATTTGAAGCACGAATGCTCTCTTCCGTTTCCCAAGTACAATCCCAATCATCAGTGCTCCATTGCACTTTGACTAGGTTGATAGATTTTCTTCGAAGCTGCTTCGTACCTCTATCGATAATACGCAGTGGCTTCCTCTCGACAGTAAGATTTCGCTCAACATCCAAACTCTCGAGAGCAGAAGGCTGGACAATCAAAGATGGATCATGAAGATACCGACGAAGATGCGAAACATGGAACACATTATGCACTCCAGAACGTTTCTTAGGCAATTCCAAACGATAAGCTAAGGAACCAACTCTCTCTAAAATGCGGAAAGGACCAATAAACCTAGGAGCGAGCTTCCTTTTCCGTCCAAAACGAATCACATTCCTTAATGGAGAGACCTTAAGGAAAACTTGATCACCAACAGAAAACTCCAAACTCCTCCTACGCCTGTCAGCATACTTCTTCTGTCTATCCTGCGCAATCCTCATCTTCCTCCTAATCTCCTCAACCTTCTCAGAAGCCTCTAGAATCATTTCCGGACAAAGAACCAAACGATTATCGGATTCAATCCAGCAAGATGGAGATTTGCAAGGTCATCCATAAAGAGCAGCAAATGGAGCCATTTCGATACTAGCCTGAATTCAAAAGATGGAATAAGATAGATAAATGTTTAAGACAACCTTAAAAAAATATTCGAGATTATACCTGATAACTATTGTTATAGGTGAACTCAACGAGATGGAGATGATCTTCCCAAGATCCTCCATAATCAAGCACACAGGCACGAAGAAGATTTTCCAGAATCTGATTCACTCTTTCCGTTTGACCGCCGGTCTGCGGATGGTAAGCACTGCTCAGATTCAGACGAGTACCTAAAGATTCCTGAAAAGCTTTCCAAAACTAACTGGTAAAGATGGGATCTCTATCACAGACAATACTAACAAGAACACCATGAAGATGAACTATCTCTCTCCTATAAATCTCAGCCAAACTAGAAGCAGAATGGTTGGACCTAACCGGAATGAAATGAGCTGACTTGGTCAATCTATCCACAACTACCCAAATACTTTCATTGTCTCTCCTAGTCCTCGGTAATCCATCAATAAAATCCATAGAAACTTGTTCCCATTTCCAATTGGGGACTTCAAGAGGTTGCAATAATCCAGCGATTTTCTGATGATCAGCCTTAACCTGTTGACAAGTCGCACATCTACTAACAAAAAGGGAGATATCACGCTTTATACCAATCCACCAATACAGCTTCTTCATATCATGTACATCTTCGTCACACCTGGATGAATAGAAAGTCTGGACCGATGATTTTCCCGAAGTAATTCTTGCCTCAGTCGATCGACATCCGGGACACAAATCCGATTATTAATCCTCAAAATCCCTCTATCATCGATCTGAGCTCCACTACCATTTTGTCTACTACCACTAACTCTGCTATGAACATTTTCCTTAATAAGCCTAAGCATCTCATCCTCATCTTGCTTAGCAATAATACGATCCATAAGAGGAGAAGAAACAACAAGCTGACATAACATCGCCTTCTTCCTACTCAAAGCATCGGCTAAAACATTAGCTTTCCTTGGGGTATAATTGATGTCGAGGTCATAAGAAGCTAGAAACTCAAGCCACCTAACTTGCCTCAAATTCAAGTCCTTCTGGGTGAAAATATATTTCAAAGACTTATGATCCGTAAAGAGCTCAAACTTAGTTCCCAATAGATGATGTCTCCAAAGCTTCAAAGCAAAAACTACGGCAAGCAATTCCAAATCATGGGCTGCATAATTGGCTTCATGAGTCTTCAACTGACGACTGGCATAAGCAATAACCTTCCCATCCTGCATCAGAACGGCTCCCAAACCTTCACGACTGGCATCAGTGTATACCGTTAATCCCTCATTTCCATTTGGAACGGTAAGAACTGGTGCGGAAGTAAGCTTGCGCTTCAACTCATTGAATGCAGCTTCACACTTATCATTCCATCTGAACTTAGCATTCTTACGAGTTAGAGCGGTGAGAGGTGCAGCAATCCGAGCAAAATTCTCAATGAATCTCCAATAATAACCGGCAAGGCCCAGAAAACTATGAATATCAGATAGAGTCCTAGGAGTTTCCCAATTCTAAAATAGAATAGAGAGAATAATAATCGATAAAGAGATAGAATAATTAACGTACAAAGGAAAGAAGAGAAGATAGACTTACATTGATCGCAGCGATCTTAACTAGATCAACAGAAACTCCATCACCAGAAACAATATGTCCAAGAAATCGGACTTCATCTTTCCAGAAATGGCATTTCGAGAATTTGGCTTTCAACTGATGACTTCTGAGGGTCCCCAGAATAAAGCTCAAATGAGATTCATGCTCCTTCTCTGTCTTAGAGAAAACAAGGATATCGTCGACGAAAACTAGAACAAACTTATTGAGAACATCACGGAAGACACGATTCATAAGGTCGACAAAGAAAGCTGGGGCATTAGTCAAACCAAAAGGCATAACTAGCCATTCAAAGAAACCATCCTCAGAACGGAAAGCAGTTTTGGGAATACTTTCCTCAGCAATTCTGAGCTGGTGGAAACCGGTGGCAAGATCAAGCTGAGAGAATACAGTAGCGCCAAACAGCTGATCAAACATATCATTAATACGAGGCATTGGATATCTATTTTTCATAGTGAGCTTGTTCAACTCCCTATAATCAACACACATCCTCAAAGAACAATCAGACTTAGTGACAAAAACCACTGCTGCTCCCCATTCGGAATGACTGGGTCTGATCAAACCTTTGGAGAACATGTCTTCGATTTTCTTCCTCAACTCAACCTTCTCACGGGGTGCCATTCTTCTGGGTGAAAGAACTACAGGTCGAGCTCCAGGAATGAGATCAATACGGAATTCGATTTCCCGTTTTGGGGGTAAAGAAGTGACTTCACCAAATACGTCGGGATAGAGTTTGACTACAGGAGTTGAATCAAAGTCACTAAGAGAGGAATCAAGAGAATAGATAAAACTGCCTGCAAGATCTTGAGGCTTTTGGCACTGAATCACCAAAGGGTTTCCAAAATCATCAACAAGAGAAACAGTCTGGGTCTTGCAAGAGATAACAACTTCATGCGTCTTCAGCCAATCTCCTCCAAGCAATAGATCAAAAGCATCGAAACCAAGGACATAGAAATTTCCAGAAAAGCGATGGTCAGAATGGTAGAGTTTCACATTGTTACAAATCCTACTAAGGTTTGCGGGGCCACCAATAGGATTAGTAACACATAAAGGTTCGGATGCAAACTTAAGTGAAAGGATATGCTCAAACTTATCACAAAGATCCACAGAAATGAAACTATGTGAAGCTCCAGTGTCAAATAAAACGCGAACATGAAGTTTGAACAAGGTAAAGGTGCTCTGAAGAGTACCTTGGGTATCACTAGGAGTAGGTGGAGTAGGCGGAGCATGAGTGGAAGAAGTCATGGCAAAGACTCCAGATGTCTTGCCCTTCTGATACAAGGGACAATCCTACTTGAAGTGGCCAGGCTGCAAACAGACATGGCAAAGATCACGCCTAGTCATCTGAGCTGGAGGAACAGCAGCTGCGGCTAAAGTAGGACAACTATTGGCATAGTGCCCTTTCTGATCACACCTAAAGCAAGTGATGGAAGAAAGGTCAATAGGCTGCTTCCGGGAAGAAGAAGATCCTAAAACTGGATTCTTGAGCCAATTCTGCTTCCGACGTTGGAAATTTGACTTTCTCTTCTTAGAGTTGCTAGAAGACTGCTGAGATGAAGGTGCACGAGCAACAGATGATTCCTTAGAAATGGGGTTCTCATATCTAATGGCCATATCCATCAATGTCGTAAATAGGCTGTGCACATGAGAAATCAGTCGATCATAAAACTCTAGGCGAGCTCCAGCTATAACCTTCTCATTCTTCTTAAGAGGGGTATCAATCAAACTAGGACCAAACTTGGAAAGCTCATCAAACTTCCTCTCATACTCAGCAAATGACATATCCCCCTGCTTAAGGTCCATAAACTCCGTGTATAGCTGAGACTTCCCAGCCTCTGGCATCCACTTCGTCACAAAAGCCTCACTAAACAAGATATCCAAACTTAAGAAAGATTCCATAGGGATAACCTAAACCAAATTCAAAAGGACTAACTTAGGACAATACCTAAACCGATCCCAAGAAATATCTGCCTCAACAGTGTTGGCTATAACAGACTCCCACCAATCTAGTGTTGCCTCCTTCAACTGCCATGCTGCTAACTGGCACTTCTGAGCATCAGCGATCTCCAAACCAGCAAAAATCCTTTCCAAACCTCTCAGCCACTGCTGAGCCTCAATGATGGTCTCTGATCCTGAAAACTTAGTACCACCTAACTGGGTGAACTCCTTATAGAGAGTAGTAAACCTAACGGGTGCAACTGGTGCTGGAACTGGGGCAACACCACGACCTCTGGCATTCCTACGATTCATCCTGGAAATTCAAGAATGAATTTTAGGACAAAGATAAAGGAAAAGATAGAAGAAAAGATCCAACTAGACTGGAAATCCTAATCAAAGGATTGTATAAAACAAGGTGGATTCGAAAGGAAGGAAGAATTCTAAGAAAAGGAATTTTAAAATAAGAAAAATTTTATATCCAAAATAATCTTTCAAAAATCATTTAAAATCATTTTATACTTGAAAATACGTTCTCTCGCAAAGAATGATTCTAAGATTGATTTTACTCATTCTAGGGTATTGCTACCCTATCTCTAATGAGTTTTTGCCCAGTAGGCTAAGATTTGCATAAAACCAAAGCTCTGATACCAACTGTAACATCCGCCGTATTGGTACATTCAAATCGACAATAAATCCACACATGTCAAACTTAAATAATTCAAAACGACAGATTGTTAATAAAATTTGGGGCAAATAAAATCAATCACAGAATCACAGACATAGAATATCTAAATAACTCGCAGCGAAATAAATAACTATTGTAGTTCATGAAGCTACTAGATACAAAGTCTCAAAACCAATACATAATACCACAGTCTGAAAACAAATATATTTGGAAATTCAAGGTACATAAGTTCTCTACTACAAAAGCAAAAGCTGAAATAACTGGAATAGAAATATCAAGTAGACAGCTAAATCTCTGGCGGATCTCTAGCTCCAAAAGGATGAAACCAAAGATGTGAAACTTAGGCTGACCTGAGCGTAAAGCAGAACACAAAACACAAAACATTTGAGTTAAGACATACATACTTATAAAATGTAAATCAACTCAAGTGAACTGTAAAGGAATGCATCAGTAACTTAAAGGATGCTTGGGATTGCCCATCCTCTAAGGATTCGTTAAACTATCTACTATGTAGTAATATATGCTATTATAATAATGTCTAAAGTAAAGTAAACTATTAAAATAGCGTTAAGGCGTTACCCATATCCTCCTTAACACATTTTATATATTCCCAGAGTCTATACAGTAACGTAATCTCCCCCGTACTGGGCGTCGTCAGAGGGCACTCCATAAGTATGGTACCAAACAAACTCGTAGAAGGTGCGCTAGGGTAGCTGACACGGCACGACTAGGCAATGCCAGGGTAGATATACCAATTACGCATCCGGGCTGTTGGTAACGCATAGCCGCAACTATCGCCCAACTCGATCCACACTCCCGAATCAAAGGTGCGCACCAAATCAATCACAAAGTAATAAAATGGCTAATGATGAAGTGTGTCCGATTAGAGGAGCTACCTCCTTGGCCCAAGAATCGCTCTTATTTTAGCCACCTTATGCTAACTCACGGGAGTTAGGTCCATGTAAATATACCTTTAGGATCGTCGCCACCATCCTACTTCATTCTGGAATCTCCACCGCGTACATAGTTGTTAAAGTGGTTTTCGGTATCGGCAGAGAGTATGCCCATATCTGATCCCGATCTCTTTAACAACCAATCGTTATTATAACCCGTGGTTATATAAATTTCAAATGGTTTATATTTCATATCAAAAATATTCCTTTTAAATCATATAAATTCCATATCATTATTCTTTTAAAATAATATTCATTTTCCCAAAGTAGTAATACTTCCAAATTCATTTAATTATAACCCTTTTTAAACATAAAAGTTTAGAGATCATAGCACTTTAAGAATGTAACCTTTAGAACCATACATGTAACCTGTAAGAAAATTGTAGCATTAAGAAAATGTCACCTTTAAGAAACACAGCAGTACATAAGTGCTACTGTAAGAGTTCGCAGCAGTGCAGAAGTGTTACTATAAGAATCCGCAGCAGTGCAGAATTGTTACAGTAAGAAACTGCAGCAGTTTTGAATTGCTACCGTAAGAAATCGCAGCAGTTTTGAATTGTTACTGCAATACTCCCTACTACAGTAGTCTATAAAATCAAATTGTGTGTGTGTGTGTGTATTTACAGTTTTTATCATAGTCATCCTATTCTTCCTATTATATTACTCAAATTTAAGCTATTTAGCCATTTAAAGAAATCACACCTTTGATTTAATAACTTTGTCACTAAAACAACAAATTTTAAAGCATAAATCTTTATACTAAGTTACAAGTATTTTTACTTACCTTTTTATTTCTTTTCAGTAAATGACATTTATCATTTTTATTTCCCAAATCATACCATTTTCATTTGTTAGAACTTACATGTCAAATGTACGTTTTAACTTACATTTCTTTTCATAAAACATTTATTTTAATCACTATTACATGAATTAAAACTTACAATTTATAGGTTAGAATAAAATACTATTATTAAGTCAAATCGGCTTATAAAATTTCAATTAACCTTCATACTGTAAATTAGATTCCAAAATTTACATTTCCAACTATTTATTTCTTATAAAATTTTAACACATGTAAATAAATTCACAGAAATTATTACAATAAATTTTAGTTGAGATTCATATATAAAAATAAAAAATACTTAATAATTTTCAGAAAATCATTTTAAAATCAACCACGGAGTCTGTATAAAATTCTCTACCCTAGGGTCAAGTAATTACGAACATATATCATTTCAATCCGCAATTTATTAATTTTTCGGGTTTTATATCATTTCAAACCCACAATCCCAAGTCAAATAAAATTGCTCAAGCCTATCATTTCAGCCCATAACAATTTTTCATTACTCTAAAGATCGTTCGGGTATGTGTCATTTCAACCCATAGTGAAGGAACTTGCAGTGTGATTCCAGAATATTAAATAAACATAAAAATATTCAACATATCAAGACATATGATCGAACAGACATAATATGATATGAAATAACAAAATAAAATCATATGAATGACATAATATAAACATATGAAATAACATGATATAAACATATGAAGTAATATGCTATATGAAATAACATGATATAACACATGAAATAACATGATAAAATCATAGGTGAAATGTCAAACTTGCATATACATATCCTCACAATTCAATTGTCATCAATTCATCAAATAAATAAGTACGTATGTTAAGTGTGAATTCTCACCTTTCTTTGGTTGGAAAAGTGATTCAAAGCGCAACACAAAAATCAACAAACTACAGACCAGTTTTAGTGAGAGGAGAATCCAAATCCGACGCTTGAAAATTAAAAAATAAATTCCATACGTAAACAAATAATTTTACATAGAAAAATAAAATAGAAAATATATATTTGCAAAATACATAAGAGGGCTTGTCTAGGGTTTGCATAGGCTTGGTCTAGAGGTGGTTTTGGCTTGGTCTAGGCTAGGTTTGGATTAGATGGGTTCGGCCACAGCTAGGTTTTGGTGGAGATGGGTTCGGCCATAGCTAGGTTTAGGGTTAGGCTAGGGTTTTGGTTTGGTGTGTTCAGCCTTAGGCTAGGGTTTTGGTGATGGAGGCTCGGTTTAGGGGTTTTTGTGATGGAGGAGATGGTCACGACCAAGGCAAGGCAAGGGGAAGGGTTTGTGGAGGTTTGGCCATGGTATTTTTGGTTGGAGGAGAAGAGGTAGAGGCCGAAAATTGTGAAGAAGAAGAAGGGAAAAGGAAGAGGGGAAAGGGGTTTTGGTTGGAGTTTGGTGATTGGGGAAGGTGGAGATAGGTGTGTCCGAAATTTATGGAGAGGAGGAGGAGGAGAATTGGAGAGGAAGAGGGGAAGAAGTCTAGGGTTTTGGAGAAGGAAGATGAAGGAGAAGAAGACTTACACTTTTCTGTGGAGGCACAAATGAATGGATGTGAAGGTTTGCCAAAACCCTAGGAGATTATATATAGGCTACTCATCTAAATAAAGGTTTTCTAGCCCAAATGGTTTAAGCCCAAACAAATCACAATAAAATTAAAATAGAAGTTGTAGGGAAAATAACTGCGTGTAATACGCCAAAAGTTCCAAAATTTGAGAAGTAAACATCAAAATTTAACAAAACAAAAAACTGGGAAAATGTAAAAATTAAATTCATCTTCATAAAAAAACAAAAGTTAAAAATTCAAATTTTAAAATTTTGACAGAAAGTCAAACTTTGACCGAAGTTGACCAAAATTTGCATTTTAAGAACAATCTTTATTCTATTAAATTTGGAAAAACATTTCACATCAAAACTCAAAATTATCCTTTAAATTTTCCAAGTTTCTCAAATTTAAAATAGTTAAATTCAAAGTTTCAAAAAAAAAATTCATTTAAAATATTTTCAAAATTTTCGGGTTGTTACATGATGTCAGTGGAAGAAAGAAGTCAGTGGTAGAAAGCAGTTGTATTGTTGGAGACTGTTTATTTAGTGGGGAAGTATTGTACAGAGTTAAACAGAGGAAGGCGGTACGCGTGGTGGTTGAGGATGAAGGGAAGTTGTTGATATTGAGGCAGTGGAGGTGGTCAATATTGATGGATGTAGTGTGACAGTAACTATATGCACACAAGTGAAAATGTTAGCAGTGATGGATGTATGGCTGATGCCTGTTCTGTGGATTGTGGGGGAAGTTGTATTGGCAAAGGAGTTTGTTGATTGAAAGTGATGTACGCTTTTGCGTTTTCTTTTATGGTTTGGGATGTGAATGCAGTGAATGGTTGTTATTGGCAAGCAGTGATGGGAGATGTGCACAGCAGTACGGTGATGGTTTGCAAGTTTGTTGTGTTGTGCTTTGAGGGGATTGAATGCTGTGACACTGTTAGTTGTGATGGAGGTGTAGTTTTTGATGATGAGGAACTGATAATTCTGATGAGGAAGATGGTTGCATGGGTAGTATTTGTAGAATATGGAGCAGGGTAGTTGAAGGCAAGAAGAAGTAGTGGTATGTTTTGGTGAAGGGGAGTTGAGACAGTGTTAGATGTGCTGCTGCTTGATTGTGATGGAGGTGAGGATGGTTTGATATTGGCATGCTTGATGATAGCAGTGAATAATATGTGGAAGTAGATGGCAACAAAAGTTTAGAACTGTTTGGATGAGGCTCTGTTTGCAGGCAAAAGAAGGGATTTTCTGGAGTGGGCAGGACGTTATGGTTGGCAGCCGTTTGTTGTTTGATTGGTGGTTTAGGCAGAAGGTGGTAGAGGGATATAGCAGTGCAGTGGGAAGTTTGGTGTAGTTGAAATAACAGAAGTGGAAGTAACAGAAGTGGAAGTAACAGAAGTTTTGAGGGTGGTTGAAGTTGTTTGTATGAGAGTAGTGGATTGTATGTATGGTTTGATGGCTGCACTTGATCTGTGGTTGAACAGAAATAATGGAGAAATTTTGTTGTGACATGAAGGGGGAAATGAAGTGATGCACAGTAGTATGTGCAGTGAGTTTTGTAGAGTGGTAGGAATTTTGTGAGAAGTTTCTATGTAGAAGTGTATGGCATGGAAGTGAAGGGTTGAAGTGCACAGAGGAAGAAGTTTAAATGCACAGAGGAAGAAATTTAGAGGCTGGTTTGACAGAGTTGTCTGATGTAATGTGAGGAATATATTGTAAAAAGAAAAAAGAAAAAGAAAGATGTAATAGAAAATTGTTGAGGCTAATGTAAATGCAAATGCAAATGAATAAAAATTATTTTCGAGATGAAATTCTGTCTTTTTTTAAAATAAAAATGCAAACAAACAACTAGAGCCACAACAAACACACAAACAAGATTGAAAACAAGAATCACGCAAACACACAACACAATTTTTTTTTAAATGCAAACAAACACATACAAAAATTAAACAAAATAATTCGAAGAATAGAAAATCAAAATCAAAACTATTCCCCGGCAACGGCGCCAAAATCTTGTTAATCGGCTAGTTTTCTATCGGTTT
This sequence comes from Allium fistulosum, assembly GCA_030737815.1. Taxonomy (NCBI): domain Eukaryota; kingdom Viridiplantae; phylum Streptophyta; class Magnoliopsida; order Asparagales; family Amaryllidaceae; genus Allium; species Allium fistulosum. The sequence goes on along the minus strand of CM060906.1, from coordinate 580,813,851 downwards.
AGAAAATAGTCGAAAAATTTCAAATTAAAATAACCCAAGCGCACGGTGTACAAAAGTTAGTACGTGGTGAGTACGGGTCGATCCGCAGGGAATTGTGAGATTTTAAAATTTTCTAATCAATCAAATTAAACCAAAAGTGGAGATTATTTTGAAAACTAGAAAGCTAAGCAAATGTTGGGATTAAAAACTATGTGATTAAAATTCAATTTAGAGGCAAATCCACTTTCTTATATTTTTCACATAAATCAACATAAAATCAAATGATGATCTCTTTTTAATCAAAGTAGGATTAGTGATGTATTTATCATAAGCATTGCTTATTTGAGTGAATAATTAACACAAATCAAACCATCAAACTATAATACAACTCTAGTCCTACTTTTCATACCTTATGAAACATAGCATAAAAAATGAAACCAAAATCTAGTTTAAGCATGAACTATTTACTATTAATTAGTAACATAGATCATCAAATTTTGATTCAAACTTCACTTCATTGTCATGATCATATTTAGATGAAGAGGCAAATTGTGATTAATGAGATAAGCATATCCTATTTGTTATGAACAAAGTAGGCTATCAAATTCAACATAAAACACAAACAAGCATAAACATCCATTTTCTCATAAAGCATAAAAGAGATCATACATAGAAAATTTCATGTTGAAAATAAAAGGGATTAATGACGTTCATTCATTATCCCCCATTGATTAGATTAGTCATGCTCGGTCAATTTATGAGCATTGACTATTATTTGGTGATTGTTGATTTGTGCTCAACCAGTTTATGAGCAATTTCTCTTTTTACTCATGGGTTAGGTTGACCGTATTAGTTGATGCACTAAAATGTACACCTTGTGAATTGAGTTTCACAGTTTGACTATAAGGCATTCGGTGGCAATGTTGGGTTAACAATTAACTTTAATAGAAGAAGTTTAGTGTAAATTTTCTAAACATGAAATATAAACGAAGAGGATTTAAACTGATATTTTGAGAACTTAATCTCGGTGTCTTTGAAAATGTTTTTCAATATTTTGGAAAATAGTAGTAATATTATTTGAAAGTATTTATGAATACTAATATTTTGAAAAGAATTTTTAGATTTGTTTGAGTTTGTGATTGCTCTCAGATGCGACGACTCAATTCAAGAATAAAGTATGTTTATGCTATCTAGTTCGAGTGGCCCGAAAGTAACTTAAAATGGGCGAGAGATGTGTTCGGCTGGTAAGCACTACTCATATACATTACCCTTCTTAGTAAGGAAATATATGATACATCTTGGTAGGACCTGTTTCCATGGTATCAATTTTTGTGTTATTTGATCTATATATATATATATTATTGATTTTAAAATATATATTTGGGAAATTGGTTTATAAATTAAGATCTTGATACTTAATAATATTATACAAAGTATTTGATACAGCTTTGAAAAATATTTTTGATTTAATTTTGAAAGTGTGATTTGATATACCAAAGGATATATGTATATATTATTATTTCAAATGATTTGAAATAAAACTCGGTGTCTAGTTCTAAATGTTTTTCTTTAAAGAATTTTGATATAAAATATAGTGTAGGTTAATAAAGAGTGGTCTTAGTAATGCAGATTTTGATTGGAACTTCATGTATAGAAAAAATTTGTATGCATGTTATGTTGGGTGCCCAAGTAGTAGTGGCATAATCCGAATAAATAGAAAACCTTTTTCTATTTTCTCTTTATAGTAAAGTTTGTTTAATAAATAAGTGAAACTTTGATAAGTTGTTTTCTTGACGTGTGTATCTTATGCATTAGGATAGTGTGGTATGTTTATCATTTTATGATATGATTGTTTAATGTTTTCATTTATTAGAATGAAACAAATTTTTCGACAATTTTGGACAGCCTAAAACTTCCGAATCATTATAAGACTTGAAGCTAAGTGTTTTTGAAAATATAAAGTTGAGTTTATATAACTCTTAAATTAAGAATGTGGTAAGTTAAAACATGCTTTAAAATTGTCGAGCATCTATGTTAAGTAAATCATGTTGTTATTGGGCCAACTAATAAATGTCTTTACCTTAGGGTTGTCTGAGGAAAGTAGAGTCTAGGCCTAGGTTTGGATACCAGTGTCCTACTCTTCCAAGCTACTTGCTTAACTCGACAGTTAAAGAAGTCAAAAGGTTGACTCAATTATAAAACCTAAATTCTTTTTGGGCCTTCATCTGAATTTTAGAAGTAAATGAATTTTATGTTTTGTATATACTCTTAGGATGTGGTAGAGTATTATATGATAATAACTTGAAGTAAGTTTTTATGAAATGTTTTATAAATAAAGATATATCTTTATAAAATGTTTATAAACTTGAAGATATATGTTATGAAATGCTCCATAAATGATTTTAGTATTGAATAACGTACTATTTGTGTAAATAAATGTTATTTGAAAATATTTTGGTGTAGTTAAGAAACCAATAGGGTAAATATGTAAGTTGTACAAAGATCATTTTATTCGCATGGTTGTTCGTGATCCAGAATTCGAGTATATGATTTCTAAGTGATTTACACCAGTCCGAACAAGGATTTTTCACTCAATTCATTATGGCGAACACTTGAAATGGATTCTTGATATGACCCTGAAGTTTTCTATCATAGTATATGGCCATGCAAGGGAAAAAGAAGTTTCTAATCAAGGAACCTGATCGAAGTCTGCATTAGACAGGTCAAGTGATCTATACTAGCTAGGAAAGGGAAATTATGCGATCGAGCATGTGATCAGATCGGATATTATGTATAAATGATCCATGTGCATTGTACAGACTTAAGTATATATGTATACTATGCTTTATTGGCTTATGGAGAGTTTACAGAATGACTCTTTGATTTTTTGGGGTAGCATGAATGATCGACTAAGTAATATGCAGAGGCTGTTGAGCATAAGGTACGCTTAGTAGATTATTTATCGTCCTTGGGCGATGAGAGAGTTTTCGAAACTGAGCACACCATGAGCTTTGTTTACATGTAAATTTTGAATGTTGTTAGGTATTGATTTGTGCTTGTTTCCTTTATGTGTTAGTCGTGTTGGAATTTCGAGGCGAAATGTTTTAAGTATGGGAGAATGTAATGACCTGAAATTTTGAACACTATATATTTAAATATATGAATTATTTAAATACTTGAATCTTGAATTTTATATGATTAAATTGATTCAATAACCTTGTTAACCCCTTTTTAATTAATAACTAATGGTAGGTAACTTGTTTTTGAAATTTGTTTGCAAAAATAAATACTTTAAAGAAATATCGATAATGTGACCAAAAATTAGTTTATCGATAAAAGGATTTTTATTCAATATAAGTTTTTCAAACTTTTTGTACATGTCTAAATAATATAGGAAGTCATTAATAGCTAATAAAAATATTTTGAATATTTATGGTTAACTAAATCCACTTTGGAAAGCATCTAGAAGGTCAAAGGTGGAAGATATTTTATGTCGATATTTGTATTGGCTCATGAGGTGGAAAGTAAGGCATATGAGGGTGAGGGTCTTTGGTCGACTATAGGAGATAAGGGAGGTAGTGGTGACCTCTTGTTGCCTATATAAGTGACCTTATATCACATAGAAGCCCTTTTACATTTTTAGGCAAAAATAAATAAGCTTTTCATCTCTTATTCTCTTCTATTCTAACTTTTTAAAACACTAAGCAACTCAACCCCAAACCTTATCAAACTCTATTATAAGGCTTATAACAACATAGCAACACTTTTTATCAACTTGAATCTTGAATATTTTGAGCACACTAGCCCTCATGATCCTAGGCCATGTGCATTTATATGCCAAATTAGCTTAGGTCGTGAGCAAAAGTGGAGGGAAGGAAGAGTTTTGGTGTTGTTTTGGTTAAGGTAGGAAATGGTTGTAAGGTAGAGGCTTGTGCTCGGTTTTGTACTTGTTGAAGGGTGATAAAACTTTCCATTTTATGTATATGAAGGGTATATAATGCTGGTTTATATTATAGTATATGCTTAACTATATATTAGTGCTTTATCTTTTGTGATTATTGCTTTGGAAAGCAAATGGCATGTGTATGTGATGTATTTGGATTTGTATGACTTTCTATGACTTGTTTCATAGCCTTTTCATGAAGCACGTAGAGTTTGGTTGGACTTTAATTTGAATCAGACTTGATTTTGTAATGGTTTTATACCGACTAGTTGCTATAAAAGCACTTAGAAATTGCTTTTTGTTTGGCAATTTCTATAGAATTTTGAAGAGAGGTCTCTTAGGGTTTCTCACCATGATTATGGTGTATATTATGTATATTGTTTATTGCAAAAATATTGAACCTTACAAATTTTCTTAGCACTTCGAAAAATGGCAAAGTTTCAAGTATATAAAACTGCCCAGGTCACTGTCTGTCAGCAGTCTAGCACTTAGCCACTGCCTTTGGTCTGAACCCTTTTATAGCATTTTGAAAATGCTATAGTTTCTGTTTTGAAATTTAATTGCCTTAAAATGACTTTTAACTCAAGTATTTTTCTTCAATCTTTTTAGGGATGTTCTCTAACTTATATTAGAGTACTTTAAAATTGGTTTGGAATTTAAATATAATAATTAATTATGAATTATTAAAGTAGAAGTTTATTTTAATAATTGTAAACATGCTTTCTAAAGTTTTTAAATAAATTATAAAAATAGATATTTTTAATTAACATTTTAAATAAATGTTTAAACCATAATTATAAGTATTTTAAAGTATATTTTAAGTATATATAGTTTTTATAAAATTTGTTAATTATTTTATTAAGGTATTAAAAACATTATGTAATATAAATATCTTTTAAATTGTATTTAAATTTTTATTAAATATCTTAGCTTATATATTAACTAATATACTCTCTCTGTGTGTATCATTTTTAGAGGAATAAAAGGTAGTATTGAACTATAACACTTATGTCATAATAAATGGTTTTGTAAAGTTAATTAAAATTACATTACCTTGTTTAATAAGTGTAGATATACATAGATCTTTAAAATGAAAGCTTTTAAATATAATGATAAGTATGAAATGATTTTGGGTTTATAATAAATAATGTTTAAGCAACATTAGTGTTTAACCCTTTTTATTATACTTATGAATATAATAGATCTTTAAAAGAATGTTTTAAAGATAATTATAAGTAAAATGGTTTAGGTTTTGTAGTAATATTATTTTTAAGAACATTTGTTTTTAACCCATTTAATTATACTTTTAGAAATGTAAAACCTTGTTTAAAGATTTGTCAATATTCTTATACTATACGGGATAAGAATATGAATACATTTCTAAGTATCGAAAAGAGTAGAAATGAATAGTGAGAGAGTAGAAATGAATAGTGAAATAGTATAATATATGTAAATATCTTTTGTAAAGGTATTTTGAATATATATACAAGTATTTACAAAAAGATTTTAATTAATAAAAGAATTAATTAAATAAAAAGGGATTAGAAGTACCTTGTTAGTTTAATCGTACTTTGTATAGCTCAATTGTGTTTCGTATGACTTAATTGTGCTTTGTGTGTTTAGGAAAGTATTTAGTCGTGTACTTAGTACTAAAAGCCGATAAAGTAGATTTATTCTATATGTGAGAGTTAAGAATGATGTTCGAGTGGGGTTTAGAAGCAACAATGTTCTAACCTATCGGCTTCACTCTTGACCGAGGTATAGTATAAGTTGAGAAAGACTAAAATATGGTAAGTATACGAAACTTGATTTCCATATGCCATTGTTTTTATTTGTACTTGATAGTCGATTAGTCGACTATCAAAATTGACCAAATTAACTTTGAAAGTATATGTAAGCATCACGTATTGATATGGTTTATCGACCAAATTAACTTTGAAAGTATATGTAAGCAACATGTATTAATACGGTCTGAGATCCCCCGAAGAGGACACACTCGTATGAATCGTCTCTTTCTTTAAGAATGTATATACACAAGATCCCCCAGGGAGGACTCCTTTATATCGTTCATTCACTTATTAAAGAACCATAATTGAGTTACCAAAAATTCATCGATCTAGTTTTGAAGATATATATATATACACACACATATAAATGGGGGATCAGATAATTGTATTACTTACCGAAAACCACTTCAAAACTAGTATACATGTCTACATTTTAGAAGCGGTTGTGAGGTGAAATGTTATATAATTGAATAGTCTATCCTAAGTTTAAGTCCAAAGGAGAGGTCAGTGTTAACATTTCAAATGACGTTATCGTGTTATACTGTTTATCTTGAGGTTAACTCCAAGAGAGAGGATAGAGTTTGCATTCGTCGAACGCCTTGTGCTGGAATTCATGAAGAGATTTGTGAACTGTTCGAGTGATGATGGTTCAAGATGCTAGAATCTAGAGAGAGATTCGAGATCTGTTCGAGTGATTAAGGATTGTGTGTTAAGATGCTAAACGTGACTTCACCATTGGTAATGATAGAAAATAGAGTAGGGGAATAGTTAGTGGGATTAGCTAACTCGAAAGGGTATATCAGCTCTATAGAATATACTAGTGTATGATTTTTGATGATAATAAACATATATATATTCATTTAAATGTATTTTTTATTGTACTATTTTATTTTTCCACATAATTAAATAAATATTTGTTAAATAAAATAAATAACTCAGATTTCTTATTTAAACAAATATTTTATTCAAACAAATACTTTATGAGAAATTTAAATAGCACAAATTTAAGCTCTCACTATATTTACACAATTCCAAATACAAGTTTCAATTACAACACAATTTTCATTATACAATTTTACATACATGTTTCACCTCATTCACTCATCACTCATATTTGATCTTCAACTCTGTTCCAGCCTGTATCCAGCATTTGATCTATCTGCAAAACAAACATTGACGCAGTAAAATTGAAAAAGAAATATTTTGCAGTGCACAATGAAGTGTGTGTTTGAAAATATTATTTGCCTCAGTTATTTGGGTTGTTCGTCATCATTTTTAATTCATCTTTCTATTTCAAACTAGAATCAAAAATACACGAACAACTTGTGACATGCATAGTGTATCACTGTACATGCCAAAAGGTCGTGCACACCGATATACACTTGCTTGTTAAAATTGCAGGGACAGGTGAGCACAAGGTCAAACCCAAGCCAAGACTGGATTCAACTCAAGTGCAATGCAAACACAAACCAAAACTAACAAAGGTCAGTCCAGGCAAACCATGGACCAAAGTGCACCAGATATGTACAAATCATAAAGCAAAAACAGAAACCACACAAGCAAAGGTTTAGTCATGCTCAGGTCCAAATTGGTTAACAGGAATGCAAAGCAACAACAGGCATGAACACACTTGAATAACAAGTTCATATGCAACCAGAGTTCATAAACAAGTTCATTTTCAACATGTACATGAAAGTATACAAAATGTTCAAGCAAAATCAAAATTCAGGGCCAAGTACAGGGAAGATATCAACATGAAGTGCACAAGTGTACACAAATATATGTATACAGTAAACAGCAAGTATACATGGGCAATTTAACTCGAAGCAACTAGCACAAAATCATTATCGCTAGAGAATATAAGTGCACCAGACACAACAAGTCTAACAAGCATAGTAACATGTATATACATATGCATATACACACACACAGATATATATATATATATATGTAAGCAAAGTCAAAATGCAAGCACTCGCGTGGACATAGCATACAGGTTATGTGCTGAACTTTTGATTTAAAGAAGACGTTTTTGAAGTTTAAAATAAGAAATAGAAGAAGAATCAAAAGAAATAAATAGCAAACTGCTGCAAACTTTTCAGAAATTTTGTATTCAAGTGCAAAGCGTATTGGATCAAAACAGATTGCTAATTACTGAGATTAATCAAAACCATGAGTTGAAAATGCCAGAGAAGTTAAGTAGAAATATAGGACTAATCAGAGAGCTAAACAACAACATACGGAGAGTTGTCGGCCATAGCAATCACACACATATATACATACATATATGTATGTATATACATGGAGACATCATATTAAACTCAAGCAAAACATCATGCTTAGATTACTAGTACAAGGCAGTGTTCAAAAAAATAAAAAATTATTAGTAGCAGTTTGAATAAGTCAAGAGAATTCAATTAGAAGTCATAAGGAAACATATTTTAGAAAATGGAACAGCGAATGATGAACAAGTCGTTTGCAGCAAAGAACATAACCAATTCAAATATATCTAAAATTCAAATGCCAAGCTGTAATCGAAGGATGATCAGGTCAGAGATGAACAAGTCATTCTTCAGAGATCGTTCGATCAGAAATCAATGCAAGTACTAAAATCGCGAAGAATTCAAATCAAAACAACGCAAACGAAAATTTAGGGATTTTATCCTTATTTAAACTCGTATCATCATGCAGAAGATATGAAGTCGAGTTACTAGCAAGATCATTAAAAAACAACAAATTTAAAATCATACCAAAGCCATAACCGAAGAAGTGCTCAACTCAATTGAAGCGACCGAGTGTAATCAAAGCTAGGGAATCGATTGATGAAGCAAACCAAAGTGAAATCTTACTTCAATCGATCAATTTGAATCGGCCTGTTCAAACAGAAGGAACCCTAATTTCAGAAGAAGGGATAAAAAGAAATCGGCCGAAGAGATTCACAAACTGGAAAAAAGGGAGACGGTCTTTTCTCTAATTATATGTTACTTGGGCCAGTTTTTATGTGTATTGGACTTCAGTTATAAATATAGGGTTTTGTTTTTAGTTTTATTTTTATTTGTAATTTTTCTCTTTCAAAATTTTGTAAATTTCTAGTTGTGTAACTAGGTACAACTACGGGGCGTAGTTTGAGAATTCGTAACTCAGTGGCTGAGTTGTTACAGGGTTTTGAGCTTAGCGTTAGGTTAATCGAGTTAGCGGGTATCGCAAGTTTACGTATTTTTGTAAGCAACCGGTTACTTAATTTCTAGTAGAAACCTTGGGGGCAGCACGTAGGCAGGTTTTTACTGAAGCTGGGTAAAACTGTGTGTGATCTTTACTGCATTACTCTCTGTTTTTATTTTTATTTCCGCATTAATATTTAGTAGACCCTATTCACCCCCCCTCTAGAGTGAAAACGATCCTACAAGTGGTACCAGAGCTAGGATCAAAAACCGTTTTTTGTTAAAAATTTAACTTTTCTTTTAATGGCTTCTTTTAGTAATGCTTTTCTAAAGGTCAGTCCATAGCTAGACCACCCATGTTTAATGGTGAATATGCATATTGGAAAACTAGAATGAAATTTTTTCTGAAAACCATAGATGCATGGAATATTGTTGAAACGGGATATAGCACACCAACAGTAATGGTAGACAATCAAGAAGTTGATAAACCTATGGATCAATGGACAGATCTTGAAAATAAACTGCAAACTGCTAATGCTAAAGCTATGAATTCTATTATTTGTTCATAAGATCAAATTAAATTTAACCGTGTCTCACATTGTCTAACTATGCAGTAAATCTGGTACACGCTTGAAGTGACTCATGAAGGAACCTCCCAGGTTAAAGAATCTCGCCTTGCCATGCTTAGTAGCGAGTACGATAACTTCACAATGGCAAAGGATGAAAGTGTCAAAGAAATGTATGGACGACTTTCTAATCTTGTATACAAATCAAAATCCCTAGAAAGACTATACACTGAACTAGAAATAGTCCGAAAGATCCTCAGAATTCTTCCATGAAATTTTGAAGCAAAGGTGACTGCCATCCAAGAATCAAAAGATCTGAAACAGGTTAAAGTTGAAGAAGTTGTCGAAAACCTTACCACTTATGAGCTAGAAATCAAATTCAAGGAAGAACGTAAAGGAGGAGATATGCGAAAGAAATCAATAGCTCTCAAAGGAATGATGGAAAGTGAAGATGATGATGGTGATGATGAAGGAGTAGCTGAATTAGCGCTAATAGTAAAGAGATTCAAAAGGTGGAACCGCAAAGAAATCCAGCCCTAAATCAACAACTGAAGAGCAGAATCGTCAAAGTTCTAGACAACTCAGAAAAGCAGGAGGTCATTTGTCACAAGTGCAATAAGCCTGGTCATATCAAGCCAAATTGTCCTCAAAATCAATTCAGCAAAGGAAAGAAACCGAAAAGGAGAAGTTTTGCAGCAACTTGGGATGAAAGTAATAAAGATGATGATGAAAACACTGGCAGTGAGAGTGAAAGAGCAAATCTGTGTTTTTTAGGAGAAACAAGTGACAGCGATGATGACGAGCCAAGCGAGGTATCAAAACTTACTCACTCGCAATTACTTATATATTTTCATAAAGTAAATGTCTGTTTTGAAAGACTTAGGGAGAAGTATGCTAAAATTGAATCACAAAAAGATAGTTTGATAGAACTAAATATGCAGCTTGATCAAATGGTTCAAAGCTATAGAAAAAAGAGACCTAAGTGTGATAAGTGTCCATCATTAGAAGAGGAAATAAAAAAATTAGAAACTAAAATTTAATCGCTTGAAAATGAAATTCTGATTTTGAAAGAAAGTTAAAATACTAGGAGAGAAAATTCTATTAAAAATGCACTTTGTTATTGAATGAAAATAAATCTCTCAAGTCACAAGTCCAACAATTGTCTACAACTTTAGGAAAATTCTCCAAAGGAGAAAGATCACTAAATATGCTATTAGGAAAACAAACTATCAATACTATTAGACAAGGACTTAGGTATACTCAATCTGAAAAAGGTAGAAGTAAAACTAATCATGTCAACTCCAAGTGCACGATTTGTGGAAAAATTGAACACAATCAAAACAATTGCTGGTATAGACCCAAACACACGAAAACCATACCAATTTGGGTTCCTAAAGACACGAATGTAAAATCCCTTAAAATCAAACAAATCTGGGTGTCAAAAGGAACAAACATAGACTGTCTTGGTTCAACGCAAACTTGTTTTTCAATTTTTTTATCACTAACAATCATGAACCTATGAAAACAAATAGGTCACTCAACTCTTTTCTCGTGTAGGTATCTTGGCAGGCTAAGGAACAACAAGAGTGGTACCTGGATTTTGGCTGTTCCTGGCACATGACGAGCGACAAATCAAAGTTCCTTAGCTTAGAGAAGTACAAATGTGTCAGAGTCACAATAGGCAACAACGATAAATGTAAAATTATCGGTAAAGTTAAAGTAGGTAATGTCACTTTTACCTTAAACAATGTATTATATGTTGAAAATCTACACCATAATCTGATTTCAATCAGCCAGTTATGTAATAAGGGAATTAATGTTGTTTTTGATTTTGATTTGTGCAAAATTGTTGACCAATCATCAAAAGAAACATTGTTTTTAGGTAAGAGGAAAGGTAATATATACTCTCTATCTTTTGATGATCTCACTCTTTCAAAATGTTTGGTAGCTAAAGATGAAGAAGTAAACTTATGGCATAGACGATTAAGACATGCTAGCATGAATCTGTTAAACAAATTAAAAAGAAAAGATTTGGTAAGATATTTACCATCTCATGATTTCAAAACAGAAACTCTATGTAAAGCATGTACTATGGGAAAATTTATAAAATCATCTTTTCATGCCAAGAACACTGTAAGTACCTCTAGAGTCCTTGAACTAGTTCATATGGATCTGTTTGGACCTAACGATATTGCAAGTTTAGTTGGTAAGAGATATTGTTTTGTATTGGTAGATGATTACTCTAGATACGCATGGGTATATTTCTTAGCTAAAAAATCAGAAACTTTCTCATACTTCACTAAATTCACAAAATTAGTTCAAAATGAAAAAGGAGTTTCTATTATTTCGCTAAGAAGTGATCATGGTGGAGAATTTAAAAATTATGAATTTGAAATTTTTTGTGATGAAAATGGATTTAAACATGAATTCTCTGCCCCACGTACTCCACAACAAAATGGAGTAGTCGAAGAAAGAATCGAACCTTACAAGAGTTGGCTAGATCTTGATAAATGAGTATGAACTACCCTTGTTCTTTTGGGCAGAGGCAGTAAATACAGCTTGTTATGTAATGAATAGAGTCATGATTAGGCCGATTATTAAGAAAACACCATATGAACTATGGTTCAACAAAAAGCCAAATATTGCATATTTCAAAAAAATTGGCTGTCCATGTTTTATTCTCAATATAGGTGATCAACTGGGAAAATTTGAGCCAAAAGCCGACGAAGGCATGTTCATGGGATACTCTTCCAAAAGCAAAGCTTATAGAGTATACAACAAAAGGACGAGAACAATCATGGAGTCAATCAATGTGAAATTTGATGAAGGCGTTGATGATCAAAGCAAGGAAACAATCAAAAGCAATGTCGAAGAGGAGAATGAAAAAGATGAAAGTGAAAATCCAAAAGAAATTGCAACCGCGGAAGAAGTCCAAAGAAATCTAGAATCAGAGAGATTGAAATTCAAAGTAGATCATCCTCCAAAATTGGTAATAGGTAATCCTACCGCAGGTATACAAACTCGTTCCTCCTTTAGAAATTTATGTGATTTGTGTCTATACAGTGGATTTATTTCAGAAATTGAACCCAAAGACATAGATACAGCTCTCAATGATGAAAGTTAGTTTATGGCTATGCAAGAAGAGCTAAATCAATTTGAACGAAATGAAGTTTGGATTCTAGCACCTAGACCTAATGATTCCACTTTTAGGAACCAAATGGATTTTTTAAAATAAATTTGATGAATCTGGAAATGTGATTTGGAACAAAGCTAGGTTAGTTGCTAAAGGTTACAATCAAATCGAAGGAATTGATTTTGATGAAACTTTTGCACTAGTAGCAAGACTCGAATCCATTACAATCTTGTTAGCTTTTGCTTGTTATAAAGGATTTAAACTAAGACAAATGGATATTAAAAGTGCTTTTCTTAATGGAATTTTGAAAGAGGATGTATTCGTTGAACAACCTGAAGGCTTTGAAAGTCAAGAATACCCTAACCATGTATATAAACTTAAGAAAGCACTATATGGATTAAAACAAGCCCCTAGGGCTTGGTATGAATGTCTTAGCACTTATCTCCTTGAAAATGGGTTCAAAAAGGGCTGTGTAGACACCACATTATTTCTATTGCACGAAAATGATGACCTATTGATTGTTCAAATATATGTTGATGACATTATTTATGGTGCCACTAACAAACTTTTGTATGAGAAATTTGAAAAAGTCATGCAGGAAAAGTTTGAAATGAGCTTGGTAGGAGAGTTGAAATTCTTTTTAAGATTTCAAATCAAACAAAGCGAAAAAGGTACGTCCATCTCTCAAACAAAATATATTAGAGAGCTTGTCAACAAATTTGGATTGAAAGATGCTAAACCTGCAAAAACTCCCATGAGCACAACAATTAAAATTGACAAGGATGAAAAAGGTAAGGTAGTTGATCAAAAGAAATATTGAGGTATGATTAGATCACTTCTTTATCTTACTACTTCTAGACCAGACATTATGTTCTCTGTTTGTTTATGTGCACGGTTTCAATAAAATCCAAAAGAATCTCATTTAAAAGTTGTAAAAAGGATTATAAGGTATCTGCTGCACACCCCACGGTTTGGTCTATGGTATCCAACTAATTATAACTTCGAGTTAAAAGGGTATTCAGATGCATACTATGCTGGTAGTCTAGTTGATAGAAAAAGTACTAATGGAACATGTTTTATGTTGGGACATTCGTTAGTTGCATGGTCAAGTCGAAAACAAAATTGTATTGCATTATCTACCACTGAGGTAGAGTATATTGCTCTAAGCGGTTGCTCTGCTCAAATCTTATGGAAGATACAAACTTTGCAAGACTATGGTCTAAATTTTAAATGAGTTCCACTTATGTGTGATAGCAAAAGTGCAATTGATCTCACAAATAATCTTGTACATCATTCTCACACCAAGCATATAGATGTTAGACATCATTTCATTAGAGATCACATTTCCAAAGAAAATACCTGCATAAACTTCATTTCAACTGATTCTCAATTGGCAGACATTTTTACAAAACCCCTTCCAGAAAATAGTTTCTGTCGACTTCATCTCAGTTTAGGCATTTTAGAAATGTGATTTTATATCTTTTGGATTTGATCTTAAATGCCTATGTTAACTAATCTGACTCCCTATTGATTATCGAAAAGAAAAATAGTGACTGAAAAAAGTGATGAGTGTTGACCTTGATCATACATTATGTCTTGAGAGAGTATATTTAGAAAACTTCTTTAAAAATTTAAACAAAATTTGTAATAACTTTGGTTGGTAAAAATTCCATGACCATCTCTATTCCTATCATATTTCTACGACTATCACTCATCAAAATCCAATATAGTATGTCAAAATGTGGTATTTAAACAGGAAATTATTCACATTTTTTAATTAGCAATAAAATCATCCAAAAGTACTCACTCTCATTTAAAAGTCCTCCCGGTTATGCATGGGTGAACTACTTGAAATCTCTAATTATGCGCTTTCATGCTCATTTAAAAGTCCTCACGGTTATGTATGTATGGAACACATATCAAAATTGGATGAAATAGGCGAGTTGATTCTATCCCCATTTAAAATTCCTCATGGTTATGCATGGTTAGAAGATGCTTGGAATTCTTTTTTAATAAAAATAGAGAATACTACTAATCTCATTTAAAAGTCCTAATGGTTATGCATGGTTAGTAAGTATTTAAAAAATTCCTGTCATAAATATACCACAAATGGACACAACTATATGGTTTTCTATGCCAACATCACCCCTATCACTCTAAAATGGAATATGTGCCTAACAGAGTGTTTATGATTTTTGTTTTATTTTTTATTGAAATTTAATATTTATACTCGATTAGGTATTAATATTGTGATTCATGTCTATCACTTTATCACCCTTATCTAACACTGTTACTCTTTTGCTGATAATAAAAGGGGGAGAGAAGTTAAGATTTTGGCAAATAAGACTTTTTTTTGCATATTCTCATCTAGGTTCATTGCATTTATTTTTTATTGTTATTTGTATATATTTTTTATGCATATGTGAAAGGGGAGCTTTGTTGTGGGGGGGTATTCAAATAGGGGGAGCAAATAGAATTCATCAAGACCAAATACATTTAATAGAGTCAAAATCTTGTTATCATCAAAAGGGGGGATTGAAGAATATACTAGTGTACGATTTTTGATGATAATAAACATATATATATATATATTCGTTTAAATGTATTTGTTAGTGTACTATTTTATTTTTCCACATAATTAAATAAATATTTGTTAAATAAAATAAATAACTCGAAATTCTTATTTAAACAAATATTTTATTCAAACAAATACTTTATTACAAATTTAAATAGTACAAATTTAAGCTCTCACTATATTTACACAATTCCAAATACAAGTTTCAATTACAACACAATTTTCACTATACAACTTTACATACATGTTTCACCTCATTCACTCATCGCTCGTATTTGATCTTCAACTCTATTCCAGCCTGTATCCAGCATCTGATCTATCTGCAAAATAAACATTGACGCAGTAAAATTGAAAAAGAAATATTTTGCAGTGCACAATGAAGTGTGTGTTTGAAAATATTATTTTCTTCGGTTATTTGGGTTATTCGTCATCATTTTTAATCTTTCTATTTCAAACTAGAATAAAAAATACGCGAACAACTTGTGACATGCACAGTGTATCACTGTACATGCCAAAAGGTCGTGCACACCGATATACATTTGCTTGTTAAAATTGCAGGGACAGGTGAGCACAAGGTCAAACCCAAACCAAGACTGGATTTAACTCAAGTGACACAAACAAAAATTAACCAAGGTCAGTCCAGGCAAACCATGGACCAAAGTGCACCAGACATGTACAAAGGATAAAGCAAAAACATAAACCACATAAGCAAAGCTTCAGCCATGCTCAGATCCAAATTGGTTAATAGAAATGCAAAGCAACAACAGGCATGAACACACTTGAATAACAAGTTCATATGCAACCAGAGTTCATAATCAAGTTCAGTTTACATGAAAGTACACAAAATGTTCAAGCAAAATCAAAATTTAGGGCCAAGTATAGGGAAGATATCAACATGAAGTGCACAAGTATACACACATATATGTACACAGTAAACAGCAACTATACACGGGCAATTTAACTCAAACAACTAGCACAAAATCATTATGGCTAGAGAATACAAGTGCACCAGACACAGCAAGTCTAATAAGCACAGTAACATGTATATACATATGCATATACACATATTTATGTAAGCAAAGTCAGAATGCAAGCACTCGTGTGGACAGAGCATACAGGTTATGTGCTAAGCTTTTGATTTAAAGAAGACATTTTTGAAGTTTAAAATAAGAAATGGAAGGAGAATCAAAAGAAATAAATAGCAAACTGCTGCAAAATTTTCAGAAATTTTTTATTTAAGTGCAAAGCATATTGGATCAAAACAGACTACTAATTACTGAGATTAATCAAAACCATGAGTCCAAAATGCCAGAGAAGTTGTAGAAATGTGGGACTAATCAGAGAGCTAAACAACAACATAAGGAGAGTTGTCGGCCATAGCAATCACACACATATATACAAACATATATGTATGTATGTATGTATATACATGGAGACATCAGATTAAACTTGAGCAAAACATCATGTTTAGATTACTAGTACAAGGCAGTGTTCAAAAAAAATCAAAAATTATCAGTAGTAGTTTGAACAAGTTAAGATAATTCAGTCAGAAGTCATAAGGAAACATATTTCAGAAAATGGAACAGCGAATGATGAACAAGTCGTTTGCAGCAAAGAACGGAACCAATTCAAATATATCTAAAATCAAATGCCAAGCTATAATCGAAGGACGATCAAGTCAGAGATGAACAAGTCATTTTTCAGAGATCGTTCGATCAGAAATCAACGCAAGTACTAAAATCACGAAGAATTCAAATCAAAACAACGCAAACGAAAATTTAGGGATTTTATCCTTATTTAAACTTGTATCATCATTGGCAGAAGATATGAAGTCGAGTTACTAGCAAGATAATTAAAAAAAACAAATTTAAAACCATACCAAAGCCGTAACCGAAGAAGTGCTCGACTCAATTAAAGCGACCGAGTTCAATCAAAGCTAGGGAATCGATTGACGAAGTAAACCAAAGTGAAATCATCACTTCACTCGATCAATTTGAATTGGCATGTTCAAACAGAAGGAACCCTAATTTCAAAAGAAGGGATAAAAAGAAATCAGCCAAAGAGATTTCACAAATTGGAGAAAAGGGAGACAGTCTTTTCTCTAATAATATGTTACTTGGGCCGGTTTTTTATGTGTATTGGGCTTCAGTTATAAATATAGAGTTTTGTTTTTAGTTTTATTTTTATTTGTAATTTTTCTCTTTTAAAATTTTGTACATTTCTAGTTGTGTAACTAGGTACAAACTACGGGGCATAGTTTGAGAATTCGTAACTCAGTGGCTGAGTTGTGGTGGAGTTTTGAGCTTAGAGTTAGGTTAATCGAGTTAGCGGGTATTGCAAGTTTATATATTTTTGTGAGCGAATGATTACTTAATTTCTAGTAGAAACCTTGGGGGCAGCACATATGTAGGTTTTTGCCGAAGCTGGGTAAAACTGTGTGATCTCTTACTGCATTACTCTCTGTTTTTGTTTTTATTTCCGCATTAATATTTAGTAGACCCTATTCACCCCCCCTCTAGGGTGAAAACGATCCTACTAGCTCCATATTTAGAGATGCTTTCGATTGGTTAGCCCTGGGAATTGATTGTATTCGATATTACATGTTAAAGCGTGGACCGACTATGTTTTCCTTATTGGTATACTCTATCTAGGGATATTCGATGCTGGAAGGTAGTTTCTGACCCTTGTGTAGGAGGTCGGATTCAATTTACCGAGGAGACCTCCACGGAAAATCCATATACGTGCATACCTTAGTGCTTTTAGTTGTACTTCTAATGTTGTTGTGTTGTGAGATGTAAGCAGCACAACTATTTTCTGATTTATATTCTACACCCTAGGCGCTATCTATTATATCACCTTATGTACTTATTGGATGGTTTGGTTCTTTTGAGGGGATAACCGTTACGATGATACGAACGGTCTTCCAAGTACTATATATGTTGATCACGTATTTCTTGATTTTTTCATACCAGACTTATGTCTGACTCGTAGTTTTATATTTCCCTTATTTACATGGGTACTCTTTCGAGTAGTCTGAGAAAGGCAGATTGTCGTTGATATTCCTTGGAGCTCAAGGAGACAAGCTTGATGCTTTCATCTACCGTAGTATTTTTATTCCGCTGCATTTTTATTATGTATATATCAGCATTTTTGAGGACGGGCTATTATAACTGTCCATGCTGGTGATAGTATTTAGAATTGTAACTCTGAAATGAACTGTATCTTAGAGTGATAGTTTGTACTGTTTTTGATATTATATGTTATAATTCCACCGTGAGATTCTGATGTTTTATTCTCGTCTTTCTTGTTCCTTTTCTTTTTATATTTTACCCTAACACTCTGTCTTTCCGACACTTGAGTGCTCGACATGTGAATACCGTAGATGTATTAGTGTCAACAATTTAGGGTCGAAAAGGCTGATCGTTACACAATGTCATACCACTAGCTAAGGTGACGTGTGAATGTTAATATTCGAATTGTTTGATATAATTGCCAACTAAATTTACACATTTGAGTAGCACAACCATAATGATGAATTCTCCTAAAAACAACACGATTTAATTAATTATAAATGTTATAAACTAATTTAATTAATTAATATTTGAGAAATATTAACTATTATTTGATTTATTTGATGTTTGAGAGTTGTCTGTAATTATTTGAATGCATGCTATACAATATCAGTGTATTTTTAAAATGGGTTTAAATAAAAGATAGTTGCATGAAGGAATTTATAAAAATCTTGTGCCATTTTATGGCAATTAATTTTGGTCTTACCATGTAAAGAGAGAGGAGTAGAGGCAGAGATAGAATTTAGGCAATTAATTACGTGATTAAAAGAATGGAAAAAGTTTCATTCTTTCAGTTAAAACATGTCCACTAATTCATTTCCTCTAGAGATTCATTCTTCTTGAAAAAATCCATTTCCCTTTTCTTTTGCTTTCCTCATCTCCTCTAATGGCTGAAAATTCATGTCTTTCATGAATAGAAAAACTCCTAAACAATTCAAGCATCAAATAAAATAGATACAAAGGTGGTTCTTCAGATCGTTGCAATTTCTGAAGATGATTTAATCGAATCTAGGAGTCTTCATATGTTCAAGATGTGATTTATCGGCCACATCCAAAGGTAATCCTCTAATTTAAATTCACTTGTGTGTTTATGTCGTTGATATAATTAGACTTTATATGATTCACCTTGTGTTTTAATTATTCATCTTGCCATATGTGACTTAAACCTCCTTATGTCTATTTGGATTAAAATACATTTATTGAATTATTTTGGTTCAGATCTATGATTGTTCATCATCTCCATTTAATAAACGTTCATGATAAATTGATATGTTTTGGATCTCACGTTAATTTTGATAACTTGTTATTATTCTCTGTATTGTTTAGATCTGTAAGTTCTTATCACAAATTTACACATGCCTACTTTGTCAAATTTCTTTTATTTTGTTTTGGAAACTTTATGGAATTGAAAGCTAATTTTGAATGAGATTTTTTTACGAATATATAACATTTACATAAACAAATGCAAATGAATTGTATAAGTTAAATGATTTATTGTTCTTTGAAATTACTTTTTAATTTATATGGTAGATACTTGAATATAAATATTTCAATCATTGTATAAAAAAACTTGGTTTAAAATTAATGAATGAACTTTAGTATGAATTCTAATTCTTTGTGGTTTCTAAATTTAAAATCTCATGTAAAATCCTAAACTCTAGTTTCATACCTAAATTAAAAGGTTAATAAAAATGTTAACCTTATAATCAAACTTATTTGTATATATGTATATAGACATATAACATATGCTACAATGTTGGAAAATACATGTTGTTTTAGATCTAATTATTACATTGTAATAATCACGTATACGGAAATATACATGTGTAATTTAATTCAAATTTGTAGGAGGATTTTGTGTAATAATGTAACCTTTTGTTTCTTTAATTTAAACCATTTTCATTAATGTTAATTTTTTGGACTTCAAAATATTTAAAACAACTGGTAGGTTTTTAATATATGTGTGTGTGTGTAATTGTTATAGACGTACACATATATTTAATTAGTCAAAAATTTGGATGGCAAATGCATGTGTAAATTTAGTTAATAAGTTATAAATGTCATTTAGTATGTCAATTATTACAATTAAAGAGGGAGAGAAATGAAAGGTTTCTCTCTCTACGTATATTGTCATATTTTCCCTTAATTAATTGTATAGGTTAAAAGAGGAAAACAAAAGGTTTCTTCTCAAAATTTATTTATACATGTTTCATTTACGCAAATTACACAAATCATATGTTGCACTTACACTTCACAAAAATTAGTGTAATTTATACATTCATTATAATACATACAAATTTAAATCTTCATTTTAACAATTTAGACAAAATAAGATTTTATTTAAAATTTTATTAGATTAAATCTAATATAAATTTAGACTTCATAGGTCCAGTATGATCCAAATAGGGAATTTTTTTTAAATCTGTCTATTTCATCTATTTCTGTCTAGCCCGGTTCCTTCATTAGATTACTCTCATTTTAGATACATGGCATGCACCGACACATACATAATATTACAGAGAGACACTCCATATTTTTATGCAAAAAGTTCCCTTTATTCAATTTTTTTGGATGTGTTGTTGTTAACTAGGGATTTAGCCAACATCGAAATTAGTCCGGTTATGTTGTGAAGCAAAGGTTACTTGATAATAACTGGGCTTAAAAATCAAAAATGAGGAAGAAGGTAAGCAAAGCAAAGTAAATGACACCAAATATAGAGTGGCTCGGCAAGATTACTGTAACGACCCACCTTTTTGGACGGTTTAAATCGACAGTAAACCACACATGTCAGACTCAAACCATTCAAAATGGAGGATTGTTATGGGGTAAATAAGAAAAGTAGAGAAAGAAAGAAAAACAAAATACAGAATCTCACAGCGGAATGACAAAATATAATTATCAAATAAACAGTTCGTGAAGTTGTTTTACAAATAACATTTGATTACACTTTTACAATATAGATCAGAGTTACATACAATAAGAATAAATAAATAAATGCAGCAGAACAACATGATGCAGTGGAATAAATATAATAAATAGTAATAATGTATTGAATCTTCGGCTTCGTCCTCCAGAACATAGTCTTCAATACACTGAAAAGCTCAGACTGACCCGAGCGTAATGAAAAGAAAAAACACTCGAGTTAGAATTAAAAGATCGTCGGAGATGTTTACGGGGTTTGACATCTCCTATCCAGTGTCTAACGTGAGTGCTTTATTACATCAATATTTTTCGGTTATCATTTTAATTCACATTAACTGCAATATTTAAGTAGATTAATTACAATTGATTTCTAGTTTATTTTCAATGAACTAAATAGTGAATCTATAATTAAACCATTGTTACAACTTACCAATTTAAACACATTTCTATGTTTATTGTTTACAAATCAAACTAATAAATTCACATACTGATTAACCATCCTATATTGCCCAATTTCAATTGATTACGTATACTTTCTCTTTTTATTACATATTTGGTTTATTTCCTTATTTACAATTTATAACCAAATTTTATATTTACAATCATTTTAATTAATTGAAATTGCATTAAAGTGGTTATCAATTACCTTATATTAATACTATTACATTTCATTCTAGTTATTTTTCTCATTAATAAATCACAAATTTCAATTTCTTCAATATTAAACACCAACATCTTATTAAATTAAGTATTTTTTATTATCGAAAATTACGGGTCGTTACAATTGTCTACGTCCATTGTGAAGATCTCCTACTATAATTCTCTTTTACAACTAAAGGGAATTGCAAGAGAATAATAAGAAATATAGTACTTAAGACTAACAAAGTTAGCTAACCTTAAGTACTTAGAATCTTGATTTGTGGTAAGGAGAGCTCTGTAAAGATATAATGATCAGAATTCTAATATTTTCCAACCCCTTTTAAGTGGCAATGCATGAGGTATTTGTAGTAGCTGAAACAAATGATGGATGACTGAGATTGTGCTGAAAAACAGGCGAGAAGAGCGTCTCTCCGTTGATCTGTCACATGGGCTGACGGGAGACAGCTGTAAATGTGGAAAGGAATGAGTATTTAAGAAGCATGTCAATTGTCCTTCTGTACTAGGCTTACGCATTACATTTGATACGCATTAAATGTTGATAGCAAGCTACAGGAGTAGGTATATTTCCAGCCGCTTCACTACAACATCTGATACAGTTGGATGTATGACTTGTCATTTACTTTTGCATGTCTATGTGGCAAGACGGGTGAATGGCTTTGACCTAGCTTCAATGACACTGGAGGCTGAACGTTGCTAAGAATCAAGGTGCAAAGAACAGGTCGGGTCAGCTATGATGTGATGAGACGGGTTGTAGTAATATCGGATCAGAGACAGTTATGTTTGGATCGGCCTTGACAAATGGGTGTTGTTTGAGTGTGCGGGTCAGTGGTGGAGCTGGTCTAGAGGGGTTGGCCTGAAGCTATTCTGGATGCAGATAGCCATAAGCGGGCTGGTTATTCTATGCCTAAGATTGCTGAGAGTTGAGTAGTGCTAAGGACCATGCTGAGTAGGTGATGCCAGACCAAGTGTGAGATGTTAGGACGAACTACTTGGGATCGATCGAGGGCGGCTGTACTGAAGTCGGGCCAAGAACGGATCACGCTTGAGTCGGTCTTGTTGAATATGCTGATTGTTGAAGCGGTCTTGAGTTGTACCGATAGGCAAGTGAAGTGATGCTAAGTGGACGGACTGATTCAGAGTCAGGCTGAAAGTGTCTCAGAGTGGACCAGGCAGGCTATATTTAGTTTTGTTTCATTTGATGAATTGATTGTGAAAGCTACCTAGGGATAAGACGACCAGCCTTCAACTTGATGTCTTGCTAAGTAGGTGGGCTAATTTGGAAACAGCTTGAGCTTGGACCGACATGTGTGGACCGATCTTCGAATAGAATAGATAGATCGACATTGACTGGACCATACCGCAGTTTAATCGACTTGTTAATTACTTACAAGAAAATTGAGTAACAGTTATTTTTAACAAGATCATATACGCAAATTTTGAAACCGTCTCGAAATTTTATGCTTCAAAATTGCAAATCAATATAAATAATCGAAAAATATCCATTTCGACCATCCGTTTGACATGCATTATTGAATAAATTATAGTACACTCTTTGTATGTTTAAATTATACTTTTAAACAATACAGATATGAAAATTTGCATAGTGTTTAATCAATTGAATTTAGACATAACAAGCCAACACATCCTAGTAGCAACAACACTACTGACGAAGCACCAACATAAAATCAACCTTAAAGCACATGGAAAACACCCAAGCGTCTATTTAATTATTGAATGCTCATATGACAATAATCATACTTCTACATAGAACCTAGAAAGCTAAGTAAAAAAACATTCCGCTAAATCAAACTAGTTCATGATCTTCTTCCTCTTCATCGTCATCCTTGTCCATGTCATCATCCATGTCTTCGTCCTTGTTAAAATTGGAAAATGTGAACTGTTCACTGTCCCCCTCATTCATTAATTCCAGTCCATAGACTGCATCTTTTCTATGCTTAACAACAAGCCAACGTAGAAGACGATCCTCTTTGTTTAAATACTGTAGTTCTTTGTGGAATGTAGGTGGTACCATCATAGATATTTGCATTAGTTGACCCTGTTTATTCAATATAGGGTTAGTTGATTAGAGAAACTTGCATCAGAAAGTTTTAACACGCATCCATATAACAAATTCTACAAAGCTACCAGGGCAAATTAACTTGACCTCCACAAAATCATGTCTGCCAAAGAAACTATAGTTGGTACTGAAATCAAGCATGGTTGTGATTGTATGATATTTCTAGGCAAACAATACCATCATATGATAATATGTATAAATTATATATATGGTAGCTAAATGCCAATTCATTCGGAAAAAAAAATCTAGATCATACTATAACTCAAGTTTCTTTTTCTTCTTATATCCAATGTTTGTTCATTCATATTCACATTAAGTTCACATCATTAAAAACTAACATGTTTCAATCAAATTTTATTTCTCGTTGTAATTTAATTTTTCATTTTTATATGCATGCGCATTGTAAGTGCCAATTTAGTGATGTGTGCATATAAAAGTCTATTGGAACACAAATTGACAGCAAAAAAGGTTTCAGTCAAAATATGTTGTGTCCCAGCAGCCGCTCCGTGCATGTGTGCGTTTGCTCTTGCCTCTGTCAGGATAAGTGAGAGAACCTTGGGGTTTCTTGAGTATATTGGACACTTGTTATGTACATATCCTCAGGGTTTCAGTCAAAATCGATGGCAAAATAATTTCTTTTTGCTTAAGAACAAACACATGCAGCTATTGGAATGGAAAAACTGTTTCTTTTACATAATATCTTAAAACTAGTTGCAATGTAACTTTGATCTTGTATGCACATACTAAAACTGATGGTTGAATGCATCACATATTTATTCATACAACGATATAAAAAATTGATCTAAGATTTAAGTTATAAATTTTTGTAGCTCGATGTGATCGAAGTATACTATGTAAGTAGTTAAAAATTAGAAAGTTAAAAAAATGTAACATAAAATAAACATATAAGATACACAGACACACACATGTGTGGGTGCGTGCGTGTATAAGATAACACACAAACAAAACACAACTAATTATCATGTTATTTCTCTTTTTTTTCTCAAAATTAACATACAAAACTAATTAGTTATAAGTTTATACTTAAAAATTAATTCTTAATCAATAACAACAAGTTTTCAATTCACAATTTAACTTCTAAACAAATGATTGAGCACTGAACAATGTAGTATAAAACAATATTTTATGTTTTTGATATTATGTTTAATGATAGTTTTGCAAAATAATTAAAATATTTTTTGAACATCCATTAGTAAAATAAATAAATTATATTAGTCTTGTTTATAAGATGTATTATAAACACGTAATTATTTTTCAGTATATGCACAGTAAATCAAAAAGGTAAATGTCATTTCCCCCACTATGAGCTAAGGAGGTTTCAGAAAAGCTTTGCGTCTTCTTATGTCATGCGTCATCAATAACTATGAGTATTAATCCCGTGCAATGTAAAAATACAAATCTCTGATCTACTGCTGTGGATGAGCACTCTTTCTCTCATAGGTAAATGAACGGGTATTTAAAGTTGCGACTTCTCTATTTACTGTGTCACTCAGAAGAATTTGAAGTGTGCCCATACAAAACTAAAGTTACTTTAATATTCTAATGGTGTAATGTAACACACTATATCCATTCAGCTAAAAATGCACCTCCTTCATGTATTCAATTTTACTTGCTACATTGATGAATTAGAACGGACCGTGTAGATAGTGATAAAACAAATATGTTGACATAATATCTACTTGTTGCATCACAATGATTCAGAAATTTGAACATCATAGATGACATTCCTTGCTTCTTAAAATGAACATATAACTAACAAATATGTAAACTATGAAGATAGTAAGAGGTGCGCTGTGAGAAGTTTCTGATAACACCAGATAGCAATCAAATATAAGCTACGTTGTTAAAAAAATGTAAAATTTTGGAATGTTAATAGAATAACATGCATTCACAGAAAGATGCAACATGCACAGTAAAGCTAGGGCATGTGAGATTTATTTATTTTTTCCTTTGAAATTGGATTCTTAAATGGTAGTTCATATTAGTACTACAGGTTTTAGATAGTAAACAACATACTTTATGTCAATATATATTTGAATCAAAAATAAGTAAAAGTCGAAACAGGAGCATGTGAGAAGTTATAATCGCGTTACATCAACTAATAAGCGGAAACTAAGTCCAGCATATTGCACAGTAAAGCATATTGCAGTCCTTGAAAGTAAAATACATATAAATACAGATTTTAGCAAGCTAAGCATTTAAACAAACATGCAATGAGCAGAACTAATCAGACGGGTAAAAACCTAAATCTTAGAAATCCTTGATACCTACTTCCACAAACAATCAAATGAGTCATGAATATTCTTAGTCGAGCACTGACAAAAACACATATGGTACACAGTAGGCAGCAAATCCAAGCATAAAACATTTGGATAACGTTAATCAAATGGCTGTGATTGTGAGAAAAAGGAAACCAACCTGGAAATGCTTCCCATCAAGTTTCTTAATGCCATAAGCAAGCTGAAGATCTCCTAAGGATTTGAGATCGGTAACAACTCCATTTCTTTGATAGACGCGCTTCCCTATTCTACCAATCAGATCCATTACCATGGTTTTGTGTACGTTCGATTTCACCAACAGCAAACAATCATATAAAGGCATCTTTTCCTCTTTCTCACCCTCTTACCTCCCTTCTCCTTCTTGTTTTATGTCTCTCCAAAACCACAAAATCCTACAATTGAACTGAAAAGCAAATCGGTGGCTATTAGTTTATGATATGAGCTTTAGAAGTTTAACGGGTCGATATATTATAGTTTATGGGCTTTACATAGGTTGACAATTAGAATCGGACCCAAACTGAATATGCTGATCTAATTCCGATCCCAGCTCGGATCTCAAGTCCAATATAAGTGGGAAAAAAAAGCCTCCTTCTATCTGCATCCCGTTTTCCTCTGTTCACACTCTTTTTTTTCTTAAATTAAATTTCGTTTTTGTCCTTTAAAAAAAAGAATTCAACGACTCTTGCTAGACAGCGTGGTGGTTGGTGCCAACACCCTCGCCGTGTACGGGAGAGGGTGATAACCACACCCTCGCCGGGTTTGGATGAGAATGTTTTCCTCTAAATACCCATGCCCGGGGCTGGCGAGGGTGTGATCCTCATCCACTCCCGACCCCGGCAAGGGTGTAGGCACCAATCACACCGCCACCTGACAAGGGTTGCTAAAGCCCTTTTTTATAGGGGCAAAATGGTAAATGGTGGGGTGTGGAAAGTAAGAACCGGGGTGGGTGTGTGCGCAAATTAGTGGTTTTTGTGGGGTATGAAAGGAGAAAACCGGGGTGCAAGTAGAATTCACTTGATTAAACCCGATTAGAAAGACACAAGCAAAAGACAAAAATATACACATTATTTAGTGTTGTTGCAACCAAAACTGAATCAATTCAACATCTAGGTTTTTACATAGTTTAAAGTCAATAAAATCCAACCTTACTAGATCCAGGACCATTCAGATCCGATCCAAGTCAAATTCAACGGGTTTAATAAATGGGTTGAGTAAAGATTGTTCCAAAGCAATTATAGAAAAATATACCAATCTAATGAACTCATTTATTACATGATGATTAAACCAACTCAGTTCAACTGACTTATTATGTTTATCTCATTCAAAGTGGGGTTTAACAGAATAAACTCAACTATTTTCAAACATTTTTAAAGAAAATAATAAAAGACATAAAACATACAAAGTAATTTGAAAATTTGATTAAAATTAACAAAAAATAAGTAGAAAGTCTAAGAAAATTTAGAAAAAGATATGGATGACTCAAAATATTTATAAAATACCAAAAGATAATTGAAAGAAAAATAATAAAATAGAAAATACATAAACGTTTGTAAAAGCTCAAGAAAATCTGGAATAGGAAGAACAAATTCAAGTGAACTTGAAAACTCAAAATATGATTAAATATTTTAAAAATTCGAGAAAGTTCAAACGAATTTAAAACCTAGAAAATTCTAAATAAATTTATACTTTTTAAATAATAATAAAAACCATTAAATTTAAAAGAAAGTTATGTAATTGTTAAAAAAAATAAAAACAAAAAAGTATCAAATTTTTGGAAAAGCATAAAAGATGAAAAGAATTGAACAAAAAAAAGTAAAAAATCAACAATCAAAGATTTTGAAAAGGTAAAAAAAATCAAGAATAACAGAAACCATCAATTTGAAAGAAGTTAAAAATTAAATAACTATTATAAAATTTGAGATAGTAAAATAATTTAAATGGTTTGAAAATAATAATAGTAAAATAATTTTTTACCTAAGCATGAAGATCTATGGAATGTGTAGGATACACTGCTAATAAATGAAAAAAGTGGATTGAACTCGAGGTCTTAAAACATGCCCACTCATGGAGTTATTGAATCATGGGATGCCAAGGCAGCTTAGTGAAGTCTAGATTCAATGGGCATATAACAAGGTGCTAATGAAACTTGGCTTTCCCTTGGCTCAATCCACTCATGGTAAATGTTTAAGGAAAAGTTCATTAGCCAATTTTGGGCTCATATAGAGTAGCCTAAGGACCCATATTTATTATCTAATGTAAACAGCGAGAGGATGAGACGCTGCACTTAACTCGCTTCAACACCGCAGCCGCCGGTATCTATAGTGCTAATGAATGACTAACTCTTATGGCATTGTGTGGAAGCATACATCCAGACATGAAGAAGTCCCAAAGATTAACTAAGGAGAAACCAGCTGCCTTGCAAGATTTCTACTATGGAGCAGCAAAGTATATGCGACTGGAGGAAGCCACAGCTGGACGATAGGCCAAAGCCATAGTCAAATCATCAAAGGCACCCAACAATGCGAATACCATGGCTAAAGGCAGCAGAGGTGGTTTTGTAGAGAAGAAGAAAGATAACAGTCAAAGCGGTTCCGGAGGGAAAAGAGAGGACGTTGGAAATTCAAGCCTAGCATGTCGTTTGATACTTACACAAACCAAAATGAGACCATGGAAATATTTACCTTGCAAGACAAGCTAACTCAAATACAACAGGCCTCTACCAAGGAAGGAGACTGAATCTGATATAAATACGGGAAAGTATTGTAGGCTTCATGAATCTCATGGACATGATACAAACGAATGCTGGCATTTACGAGACCTTATAGAGGAACACACCGGGAAGAAGAAATTGGACTGATACATTAGGAATCATAATGCTCCCCATATTCCTGTTGGACGGGCTCTAAAGCTACCCCCGCCCGAAAATGGAGGAGAAGGAACCAATGTTGATCGTGAGAAGGATGGGAAATTGGTGATTAATATCATAATGGGAGGATCTCATATAGTCGATAAAAGTTGGGCTGAAATGGAAAGATATGCAAAGTATTCGAACAACATACAAGCTTTTGTGTACACTATAGGCAAGGAGCGAAAAACTAAGGTCCTTCGTTGGGAGCTAGATGAGACAATCTTCAGCGAGAATGACATGCAGGGAAAACAATATTTGCATATGGACCCTATGGTTATTTCGATATTGCTTGGCCTAGCTGAGGTACACCGGATTCTGGTAGATAGCGGGAGTTCGGTAAACATCCTATTTAAGGATGCATTTGACTGAATGAGATTATCAATAAAGGTTGTCACACTGTGCAACCAGTGTTAGAACAGGGCTAGTATAAACTGGGGTAAATGGGTAAATTTGAAAAAATTATTCCATTTTGGTCTTTATTGGGCCTATGAAGTCTAAATTTATTTAGATTTTTTTAAAATATTCTTTTTAAATAAAACAAATATTTTATTTAATTCATGAATATAACTGTATTTAATATAGTTTGTATTATATTATACACACACACATATGTGTATGTATAATTTACACATATGTGTGTACGTGCAGGTGCAACATAATAGGGTGTACGCGGTTTGACACGTCTGTATATAGATGTTGGGATGTACACCGCAACAGACATGTCAACCCCTCTTGTATACAAATGTATTGTCTAAATATATACATTTGTGCATCAAAATATAATACAAGTAAAATTTGTATACAAATATAAAATTATATTTATAATGAATTAATTGTAAATAATTTATATAAAGCATCTATGAAATTAATATATATATGTATGTATGTATGTATGTATGTATATGTAAATATAAATATTACTAAATTCATAAAATTATGTTTTAAATATTAGTTTATAAAATAATTTTAATTATAATATAAAATCCGATTTTTTTTAAAAGATAATTTATATATTATATATAAACACACAATTAATTATAAATATATATTAATGGAATTAATAAAAAAATTATTTAAAAATATGCTTGCAGTATTGTTTTCCCAGATAATTTTTTGTGTTTTGTGTAATTTTTAATAATAAACAATTATTTTATTATTTAAAATCCATAAGGAATTTTTTATAATAAAATTTTAATTTTTCCTGAAAGAGTAAAATTCTTCGAACAAAATTTTACTATATATTATTTTTATTAATTTTTATTTGTAAATATATTTATTTGTATAATCTATTTCAATTAAATAAATAATTAAAATATGTATGATATATATACAGAGAAAAAAATCCCTTTTTATAGCCAAAAGCGTTTTAGACATAAATAAATTTTATAAAATTTAAATCATACATTATATGATAATAAAACATTTAAATATTAATTTTAATTAATTAGAATCATTTAATAACATCATATTATATATTAAAAAAATAGGCGGTGAGCAATAGGCAAGCATTCATATACAAAACAAATTTTATTATGCACACACACACACATATATAACCATCAATATGTGACAATATATCGGTATGTAGATTCGTGATATCAATTTCTAATCAAGCTAGCATATGACATGAATGGGCATATTAGACGTTATAAACAAGTAATATTACCTTTCACCAAAGCCTAATTGTTCGCACCTTGAAACGAAGAATCTAACTCCTTGAATTGAATCTTGTATCCAAAAGTTGTTAGCTTCCCGAACACAGCCACCAACGACGAACGAATCGACTTTAATTTGATGTTAGAAATGCTTTAAAGAGTAGAGGAGTAAGGTAGAATTTTCGGCCAAAAAAAATAAGGAGAGGCTCCAAAATAAAAATAGAAAATGAATGTTGGAGTATTTAAATAAGAGAGAGTCCAAGGAAATTCGGTTCCACCTTTTTCTCTTACTCTTTCTTTTCTTTTGAATTCAAACTCCAAGCCTCTGATACCTTCATTTTGGCTAGCCTACCCCATCAAATTCCAGTTGAAAATTCAAGCTCCTTCATGGGTCTCAAGACTAATCTAAGCCCGAATAATAATTGTTGCATTTAAATCCAATTTAAACATGCACCGATATAGTATATCGATCGGTATATTTATAACTATTATAACTACATTGTTTAATATTTTTCAACACATCAAATAAAATGCATAATTAATATTTCATAAATATTAATTAATTTAATTAATTTGTAACAATTTCAAATTAATTAAATTGGGTGGTAAAAGGAATATTCAATGTTTCGGTTGTCCGATTGTTAGGTGTATATTCGGCCAGAGATTAATATTGAACAATTCGAGTATTAATGTCCACACATCACTTAGCAGGTGGTGTGACATTATGACCAAATTTATCGCTTATTTGGTTCAGTAAAATCCGTTTTTTCTTTATTAAGCATTACCCGGTTGTTACAATTATTTACATCAATTCTCTTTGTCAAAACTATATCTTATGGAATTTGGCAATTATCAAAATTCAAATATCATCCATGTTAAACTCTATAGTCCAAAAACAAAATCCTTGGTTCAACAATAACAATTATTATTAACCGAACTACTCTAGCCAGAGACTTTCACTTCAAGTTGACTTCAGTTGACCGTGATACTAACATCATATAACTATGGAGATGAATTCTTTCTTAAATACGTTTCACTTCCAATGCTTCCACTCGACCCAACTATAGTTGTTCGATGGACGTCGAGCCACAATTTAACTATAATCAAAGCGAAGCTTCCACATTGAAGATCAATAGTATTCTTAAGTCAAGAGAACTGTGTAGTTTTGTCACATCGATATTTTTTTGTTTGACCGTGGTTATATTAACCAACAGAAAACTATTGATGAGTCATTCCATAGTTATCCAATAACTTTCGATTTGTAACCCCTTGGTGCCTCCAACAGTCATGAGTAATCTACTGCCCAACAACGGGTGTATCGATATTCAGTCTCGATACATCTTGACTAGGAATATTTAAAACGGTATGTTTAATTTCATTGTGATAAATTACTCATGGTTACAACATTTTATAACTACTATCACAAAACATACCATTTATGGATTTTCTATTAAAAATACTTTTAGTTAAATTAATTGGTTAATATAACACATTATATCAAGTATATAATAGAAAGAAAACACCTTTTATTTTGAACAAGATTATTTATCGAGTTAGACATATGCAACAAATTATATAATTGCCCATAGGACATAACCCTAACTCTATCACCAACAGCTGCATGGTTTTATACAAGAAGGTAAAATGTTATTAAGAAGGTTGGATTTATTTCATGAGCTAGGAACCCATCCCAGATCAACCCTACGAAAGCAGACTTTCATTTTGGTGGACGGGTTATCTGCATACAATGCCTTCCTAAGGCGGACAACACTATCATATTTTCGTGATATGGCGGCTAAATGGTGCTTAATCATGAAATTTCCCACGACTCATGGGGTCGGGGAAGTAGATGGAAATTAGGGCACTACCAGAGAGTGCCATGTGGCGAAGCTTTGAGAAAATAAATGAATAGAAAAAGGGAAAGGCACAGAGGTCGCACCCTATGCTAAAATTGCGATCGCATAACAATTAAAGGAGGCCCCCCATTTGGATTTAGAAGTGATCCTTATAATGAACTTGACCCGAGAGATAAAGGAAAGGAGGCCACGGTTGAGCCTGGAGAGGCAATAGAGTTTGTGGAAGTAGATAGCAATGATCTGACAAAGCTAATGAAAATCATATCTATGCGGGAGCAAGATCTAAAAACACAGTTGATAGGATTTTTGCACGATAATCAAGATGTGTTTGCCTGGTCCCATGCAGATATGTGTGGAATCTCTCCCTCAATAGCATGTCATGCTTTGAATATTGACCAAAGGACGCCCCTGGTGAAGTAGAAAAAGAGAAGCATAGGTCCCGAGCGGTCGGCCGCCCTTAATAAAGAGGTAGAAATTTTATTAGCAAATGGGTACATCATGGAGTTTCGGTATCCCGAATGGATAACAAACTCGACCTAGGTGAGGAAGTTGAACGGGGAATGGCGGACGTGTATTGACTTCTCAAACATGAATGATGTATGTCCTAAGGATTGCTCCCCCCTCCCAAGAATTGATCAGCTGGTGGATGGAACCACGGGACATGAACTTCTATCTTTTATGGATGCATACTTTGTATACAATCAGATTGCTATGTATGTCCCAGACTAGGAACACACTGGTTTTATTACCGATGACATGTTAGTAAAGCCGAAAAGCGCCGAAGATCACATTTCTCACCTGGATAAGATGTTTCAAATTCTATAGGGGTTTGGGATAAAGCTAAACCCGTTGAAATTGTTCTCTTAGGGTTTCATTTGGAAAGTTCTTGGGATTTATCGTACATGCTAGGGGAATCAAAGCTAACCCAGAACAAGTCCAAATTTTAAAAGACATCAAGACCCTTGAAACCCAAAAGGGAATGCAAAGCCTGAATGGCAAGGTGGCGGCACTAAGTGAGTTCATATCTAAAGCCAGTAATAAGTGTGTTCCATTCTATGATGCACTCAAGAAGGAGAAGGGTAATTTTACCTAGACGGATGTATGTTTAGCAGCATTCCTCAATTTACTAAAACATCTGCAGAAGCCACCTGTTCTTGCTACACCAGTAGAAGGGAAAGACCTACATTTGTACTTAGCTATTTAATCCATGCCTTGAGTGCATCATTGGTTCAGGAAGAAGATCGAGTACAATGGCCAGTGTATTATGTGAGTAAGCACTTCACCAGCTTGGAGTCTGGATATCCTAAATTGGAAAAGTTGGCGTATTGCCTGCTAATAGCATCTTAGAAGCCGAGACACTATTTCCAGTCCATCCCATCCGGGTGCTAACAGACCAACCCTTGAGGTAGGTCCTACATCGACCTGATATCTTAGGAAGGCTGACGAAGTGGAGTATTAAGTTAAGTTAATACAGAATTACATATCATCTTCGAACCGATGATCAAAGTACAAGCCTTGGTAGACTTTATTTCTGAATTTACTATTAGGGATGATGAAGTGAATCCTAGAAGGAAGAAGCTCTTAAATGGAAAATGTACATGGATGGAGCTTCAAACAAGCATGATTTGGGTGCATGAGTAGTACTGCTAACACTTAGGAGAAAGCTAAGCAACATAATGCATTTGGGATTCAAGGCGATGAATAACGAAGCTGAGTATGAAGCACTGATAGCAAGGTTGGAGATAGCTAAAGAAGTGGGGATAAGGTCATTATGCATTCACATCGACCTTAGTTGGTCATAAATTAGGTGCTGGGAGAGTTCCAGGCTAAGGGAGAACATTTGGCGGCTTATCTAAAGAAGGCGAAGATTCTACTTAACGAGATGGAGCACTATGTGATAAGACACATTCCATGGGAAGAAAACCAGGACGCGGATGAGTTGGCCAAATTGGTGAGTTTAGGAGATGGACCTTTGTTAGGGTCAGTACCAATCGCGACCCTGCTTAGCCCTAGCTTTGAGGAGGTAAATTTGATTGTCGCTGCCGATGGTGAGGAAACCTAGACGATGCCATTTATAAGATATTTAAGTGAGGGGTTTTACTGGACAACAGGGGTGAATCCAAGAAGATCTTGTGGAAGGCACCTCGCTATATCATTTAGGATGGTATGCTATATCGGAGGGGATTTTATAACCCATTGCTAAGGCACGTAGCCAGGCCAGAAGCCGAGGAGGTGTTGGAAAACATACATCAAGGGAGCTGTGGAGATCATACTGGGGGGCAAACCCTAACAAAGAAGGTGTTGCGGTATGGGTACTTCTGGCCGACATTAAACCATGATGTGATGGAGTACGCAAAGAGGTGTGAAAAATGCCAATGACTAGCGAAGACCCCAAGATTGCCCCCAACCGAACTGACTTGCATGGTTAGCCCCTGGCCCTTTGTAGTCTGGTGAATATACATGATCGGCGAACTTCCCATAGCTAGGGTGGTGCTAAGTATGTTATAGTGGTAGTCGAGTACTTTACTAGGTGGGTCGAAGTCGAATCACTTACTAAGGTATCGTCAAACAAGGTTACAAATTTTTTGGTCAGGAATGTAATATGTAGGTACGGAGTCCTTCTTCAGATCATCTCGGGCAATTAGTTTCATTTTGACAATGAGGAGTTTACTGACTTCTGTCGGCGGTATGAAATAAAGAAGAGTTTCTTTGTAGTGGCATACCCACAGGCTAACGGATAGGTGAAAGTGGCGAATAAAATTTTGAAGACCCTCATAATGAAGTGGCCAGAAAATGCAAAAGAAGCATGGGTGGATGAGCATCCTTTGGCGTTGTTGGCTTATCATAAGACAGCGACGGGATATACTCAGTTCTCCCTGGCTTATGGGTCGGAGGCAATATTACCTGTAGAGATAGTGGTGTCATCACACATGAGGATTTATTATGACTCAAATGAGAATGAAGGGCTGTTGAATATATCATTAGATTTCATTGATGAAAGACGTGAAGGAGTTGCTTTAAAGGTAGAGGCACATGAGCGAAGGATAGCCAAGCAGTACAATTCTAACGTCAAACACCGTTCGCTCAAGGAAGGGGACCTGGTGCTAAAATGAATATTCCCTAGGCCGGAGGCACTCGACCCAATTTGGGAAGGACTGTATGTTATCCATAAGGACTTAGGAAATGTAGCTTTCATCCTCAACATGGTAGATGGGGTTGTATTCCGAAAAGCTTTGAACGCATAGGATCTTCATTGTTATTTTACTTAATTTCTATTGTCTTTCTAATTGTATTGCTACAATGTAACTGAAGCTGTTATGAAATGAATATTAATAAAATGTGCTTTCCTTGAAAAGTTGCACCAGGGGTGGGTATGAAGTTAAATAACTTAAGCACGTCAAATTAACATTTGTATCAAGAATGCGGCAAAAAACCCAATGAACTGAACTCTCTGCTCATGGGCAAATAATATATCTATAATGGAGAACGTATCCCTCCAAACTTTTAGCTGGTAGTACCGAGACACGATGGCCTTAAATTTGTGTTCGCCATTGACGATCGGCCCAAACTTTTGACTGGCAACGATGAGCTAGAGCAACCCTGAATGGGTGTTCGCCATTAATGATCGACCTCAAACTTTTGACTGGCAATGGCGAGCCAAAGGAGTCGTGAATCGGTGTTCACCATTGACGTATGCCCAAAAATTTTGGTCGACAATGGCGAGCGAAAGAAGCCCTGAATGTGTGTTCGCAATTGATGATCGACCCTAAACCTTTTGACCGACAGTGACCAGCCATAGCGGCCCTGAATGGGTGTTCGCCATTGACAATCGGCTCCAAACCTTCGATTGAAAATAGTGAGCCAAAGCAACCTAAATGGGTGTTTGCAATTGATGATCAGCTCAAAACTTTTGGTCAGTAATAGTGAGCCAAAGAAGCCCTGAATTGGTGTTCGCCATTAACGATTGACCCCAAACATTTTCACCATCTATGGCGAGCTAGAGCAACCCTGAATGTGATTTTGCCATTTATAATTGGCCCCCAACCTTTGATCGATGATGGCCACCGGAGCAGCATTGAATGAGTGTTTTCCATTGACGATCAGCCCCAAACTTTCAGCCAGCAGTAATGAACTCGACTTAATGGTGGGTCAAGATAAGACCGTCAATTGGTTAATTCGCCACTGGCAATCGACCCTGGACTTAACGGTGAGATTCTTTGTTTCTTTCTTCTTATCTGTGCTTTTCTTTTTTACATCAATAACCTGTCTTTTGAACACCTAGGTGATCGGCCCACAGATGCCTTGGATGTATTAAGTGTCGTCTTTAAGGGTAAGAAAGGCAGATAGTTACACGTGGTATCAGAGCATAGGTTGAGATAACACCTAGGCCTTGGTTGGGGTCAAATCATTAGAGCTATGGTTAGTAATACCCTAAAATGAGTTTAGTCTATGAGAGCACGTATTTGTAATTTTTATTCATGCGCGCGCTCGCGTGTGTGTGTATTTGAGTAGTCTGATCAGTTTTGATATGTTTGATTTAGTACCCATTTCCTTAAGATAATCTCGTCTAAGAATTTCAAAGTCATCTTACTATATCCAGGTTGTAAGAATGAGTAATAGAGGAAGACGGGGTAGAGGAGTTCGTAGTGCCATGGCCACCAATGGTCGAGCTCCGAATGTTGGAAGAGCTTGAGTAGTTAAAGAGACAGCACCAGTGCACCCCATGTGAACTTTGCAGCTTTGTGCAAAGCTATACTAATCTAGGAGAAAAGCCATTTAAGGGTACAGAATCCATTATCGAAGTCCAAGCTTGGCTTCGTTCTTATGAAAAGATAAGGGCTGGATATTTCAGATGAGCACAAGCGTTTCTTGGCATCTTAGCTGTTACAGGATGGAGCATCTGCATGGTGGGATTCGGTCACAGCGAATATCCCGGAGGATGGTTTTTCTTAGGCTAGATTTAAGGAGGTGTTTGAAGACCTGTACATGCCTACTGCAGGAAGGACCCATTTGTATAAGAGTTTCTTAGATCTTAGCAAGGAGATTTGTTTGCAGCTGAATATAAAACGAAATTTAATAAGTTATCGTGATTTGGTCCAAGATTGATTGATACCCCCTAAAGAAAAATGAGATGTTTGTAATTGGGATGAGGGAAGGATTTCACGAGAAGATGACTGTTCATTTAAAGGGATATTTTATGGACTTAGTAGATATGGCTTTGAGATATGAAGTTCTTGAGAAGAAGAAGCCGGTAGCGGCACCTAGCAACAATAACAACAAACTGAACAAGAGGAAGTTCAATCGATAAGGAAAGACATGAGAAGGGGCTCAGGAGAAATGGTACAGGAACGTTACTTGTCACAATTGTAATCAAAAGGGTCACATTTTGAAATTCTATAGGAATCCCAAGGTTCGGAAGGAAAAACCTATTTTTCGATGGTTCAGAAGACACTCTGCTTTAATTATCACCAACCAAGGCATATGGTGAAGGATTTTCCGCTAATGATGAAGGGTTAGCAAGTCAAAGTTTATGCTATTAAAAAGGAACCATCAACTTTAAAGGATGTGAAAGGAAAGGGAGTTCTTAAAGGTACTTTATATGTTAACGGCATTTTAGTTTGAATATTATTTGATACCCGGGCTTCCCATAGTTTTATTTCTAAAGAATTGGTAGATAGATTAGAACTACCCCCGAGAATTGTAGAAACCCCTATTTGTGTGTCTAATTTTGTAGATGGTACAACTAATTTGTGTATGATTTGTGGAAATATACGAGTTGTTTACCTTGGACACTATATCTTTTGTGACCTATTTGTTCTGTTAAAGGGTTTGATCTTTTACTCGGTATTGATTAGTTATCAAAATGTAGGGCTGTTTTGGACTACTTCAAGCGTAGGGTAGCATTGAAAACCAATTCTAGAAGGGTAACAATTGTGTGTGGTAAGCCAAGCAAGCTAATGAGTAGTCTCTTATATGCACTGGATCGTCCCAAGAAGGGTTGGGATCGATATTGATTGTTAAGGATCCCCCGGGTGTTTTTGAAGAAGTTAACAGTCTACCTCCACATCGGAAGATTGAGTTATTGACTTAATTCCTGGTTGGAAACCTGTTATTCACCTAATTTTAAAGATGGTTCCAAGAGAGAAGCAGGAGTAAAGGAATCAGACAGATGATTTGCTGAATAAGGGAGTGATTAGGTGTAACGACCCGCCTTTTCGACCCTTAAAAGTCGACACTAATACATCCATGGTATTCATGTCCCGAACATCAAAGTGCCGAAAAGACAGATTGTTGGGGTACAAGAAAAGAAAAGTCATAATAGAATCTCACAACGTGATGAGTAATATATGATATACAACATCTCTTTACAGCAGAAACTTTAATATATATATATATATACACACGCACAATCATCAGAGTACTAACTTATCATCAGCCTGGACAGTTATAACAACTTGTCCTTACAATTGCCGATAAATATAAAAAGAAAATGTAGCAGAAATAAAAATATACATGAGTACGTCTTAGAGGCATCCGACTCATCTCATGAAGATCCAAAGCATCTAGAACTAAATCTGGAACATACTCGAGATGACCTGAGCATTATAAGAAAATAAGCCCGAATCAGGCTGGTAAACCAGCGTGAGAAAACTCTATCAAATCATATTGATTTCTATACTTATGAAACCCTTCAAAATAATAGGTATCCCGCAAGACCACGCCGCATATAAATACGAATGGGTTTTTACCTTACGATAACCAAAACATTTCTATAAAAAATCCTCTGATATTATAATAATTTTTAGGGTTTAAAATAAATACTGAATCATAGCCGAAATTGTTACATAATTAAATTTCAGCATAATAGGTATACAATCAAGTCCGAAGGCTCGTATTGGAAAATGGATTCCAATTATGAAAGGGTAAGGGTCTATCCACCGAACCAGCACATCTCTAGATAAAATGTATTGGAGGCTACAATACGTTGCACCTCTGCTACTCCGGACCAGCCCTACCTCTTACTGCATAGTATCGAATATGATTACCCCTTGGTTGATTAATAACCATAGTGGACCCCGAAGCATACATAGATATCGACTCAAGATAAGGGATGATCATGCCTTAATGGAAGCGACCTACATAGCCCTGGTGCACGTCCCTGCTTTAATCATTTTACCGGTTGATGAGGCTAGAGGCTACGCTTTACCTTTTAGATAGCAATTCCACTTGGAATGCTAACACCGGTCTCCAGGCAGAAATGCAACGCCAGCATTCATCCATACAAGTTCGTCCTGGGTCTGAACAAAACCGAAGGCTCTATTTCTACTACATCCATTTTGGAATCACCCTTAGGATTAGTAGCAAGTAGCCCTTGCATTTCAAAGAACTCCGTCTTCAAAACATCATCTTCAAGATGTCACCCATTCGAACGCTTATGCCGGTTCGAAGTGGTTTTGGCTAACATATCCGATCTCGTTATTCCTGAATCGACAACGATAGTTTAAAATTGGCCAAGTTTGATAGTCGGTTATTTAACTATCAAATAAAAACAACAATCAAATCAGGGGTTTATTCCATAAGGAAAACCAACATTGGCTAAGCACATAAGCAAACACTACTTTAATTATTCTTTTTATTAATTAAAATCACTTTGTAAATACTTGTATCAAAATACCTTTACAAAGATATATTCACTAACCCTTTATACCCCTTTTAATACTTCGGAAAATATCCCTATAATTATCTCAACAGTATAAGTATATTCAGAAAAATACTGCACTTCCACTACTTAGACAATGTATTCATATACTTATCTCAATGGTATAAGTATATTCATAAATACAAAGAAAATTTCCTATTTGGTGTTGAGTATGTAAAAGATGTTCCATACCACCATAATTATTTAAAGAACATTTTTGGAAATCAATCTCATCTTCTTTTATAAATCTTCTTTTTATATAACTCTAAAATCATTTATAACACTCATTTTATAAATCTCTAAAACCATTTATAAAACTCTATTATAAATCTCTAAAACAATTTGTAAAACTCTTTTTATAATTCTCCAAAACAATTTATAAAACTTTTTTATAAATTTCTAGAACCATTTATAAAACTCTTTCATAAATCTATAATTGTTTTTATAAAACTTTATTCTTTTGCAAGACTCCTTTATAAAATCCCTTCTAAACCCTTTAAAAAAATCGTTTATAAAAATCCTTTGTAAAAGGCTTTTAAAAATTCTTATAAATCCAAACCTCATTTTCATTTATAAACTCTTTAATAAATATCTTTTATTAAATGATATCCCTTTTATAAATCAATTATTATTCATAAATACAATTAATCAAGTAGATTAATTTACTTTAAACATCCTAAATAAAAAATAAATTAACTTTCCAACATCATTAATAAAATAATTTATTAACTCCAAAACACTATTAATATAATAATAATTAATAACTTCAAAACATTATAAATAATAATTACTTTCTTCAAAACTTTATTATATAATAGAATTATTAACGGCAAAACATTACTAGTAAATAATTATTATTATCTTCAAAACATTACAGATATAATAGTTAATAATTTCAAACATTATTAATAAACAATAATAATTAATCTTAAGAATATTGTTATAATAAATAATAATTAACTTCCAAAATATTATTAATAATACTAATTATTAATTCCAAAATGTTATTAATAAATAATAATTACTAATTGCCTTCAAACAATATTAATATTTAAATTTACAATATTAAAATATTGATAAATAACTTCAGAACAATCTAATATAATAAACAAATTTTTAAAACACTATTAAACAATAGTTAAATAACTTTAAAACATTTCTAAATGGTTTAGAAAAAACCAACAGAAAGGTTGGGGTAAAATAGAGAAGTTCAAAATCCGTTAAATAAAAATATTCCAGAAAACCCAAAGGTTAGATTCAAAATCATCCCCCGA
Source organism: Allium fistulosum (assembly GCA_030737815.1). Lineage (NCBI taxonomy): Eukaryota > Viridiplantae > Streptophyta > Magnoliopsida > Asparagales > Amaryllidaceae > Allium > Allium fistulosum. Next base: position 580,772,285 of record CM060906.1, on the reverse strand, counting down.
AGCAAAAACCAATTTCAACCAAAACGACAATTAATAGTAATTCAAAATATAAAATTGAGACCAATAGCCACCACAACCCTTAACCAATATTGTTATTGATTTTTATCACTATAAGGGTTAAATTTTGAACATATAACAATTTCATAACTAATAATGCTAAACAATTAAGATTCACCAATTAACAATCCATATAACAGGGTTATAACTGAAATAAAATAACAGAAATTATAACTGGAAATTAATAATCACAATATCGAGAAATTCGGATTTCTCTATGAATTTTCCTGTATTTCAAATTTAAATACTAATTGCTTTTCAAAGCGGATATTTTAACCGATCGGCCAATAATTTCAACCAAACATAAACAGTAAAATTTTATTTATTATATAACATACTGATTAACCAAAAAGGTGAGTTAAACTCACTAAATTCCAGCGGACGCTTTGGCGTTCTAGTTTGAACTAAAATCGAACGACGTCCGATTTTAGCTTAAATTTCCACTTAGTCCAAATTCAGCCAAACCAATTCCATCGCCAAGCCTTCGCCATTACGAGCGCAATACAATAAGTTTCGTCTCGATTGGACCTCGTATGAACAAGTTATTGATTTTATAAGTTATCGGATTTTTTAATATATTTAATATACTAAGTACAAAATTAATACCTTATTACCCCACATAACTCTTCTTCCCAATCTCTAAACTTCCTCTTCCCTGAACATACATACACGCATACATCAAGATGTGCACGCATACCCGACTTCACAAACCACTCCACGCAACCAAGATCCGACTTCACCGACATGTTCCCAATCACGCGAGCCTCTGATCCCCACTACCACCTCGCCTCTGCCGTCTCCATTCATAATCCAACCTGAGACCTGCTGCTTCCCCCTCAAACCGTCGCATCCCTTTAGACCTAATCGCACCTCCTCAAAGTTCAAAAATCGAAGTTCCTTCCTCCGACGAACACAAAACCAAACTCGGATTCGCCTATTACCTCCCCAAGTTCGACAAAACCTTAACCCTAGTTCACCCAAGCTTTTATCAAAACTGTCGAACCCCCAATATTTCAGGCGCAACCCTTATAAACCCAACTACATGTAGATCTACCCATTTAGAGTTCAAAGATCCAACCTTTTTATTTTTTTAATTTTATTCGAATTGTTGTTGAATTTAAAAGGAAGAAATTTTTATTGTTTCATGTTTTCAAATGCAATCGATGTAACACTAAAAAGAATGAGGAGAAAATGTGTACTATTGATTTGGGTAAGTGTTTAGTTTATAACCAGATTTCCAGCATTTCGCCGCACAAATTTTTGTTCACGTAGAACCACGAATGACAAAACAAAAATACGGTCGCACTCAAAACGGTGACATGATCTCAAAATAATAATAATATATACTAGTTTACTATAGCTATAAAATCACAAAAACACCGTCGTTTGTCGATAATTCGTCAAACGAATAATTTCAATATTTTCAAAATTAAAAATATGGAAAAATCAAATAAATTAAATTAAAAATACATCAATAAAAATAGAGTAATTATATTAATAACTGATTTTCAAATTATTTATCCGAACTATTTATTACTATACATAAATTTACGAAATGAATTTACCATTATAATTTATTAATTTAAAAGGAGTTAAATAAAACCGTTAAATCCATCAAATCAAATTTTCAATTTAAAATCTCAATATTTAAATCACTATTCAAATATAAAATCCCCCAATTCAGATAATTAAATAATCCCTATATTCAAATTCAAGTTATTAAACTTTTAAAAACCAATTATTGCAATATTTAAAATTAATTAAATATTCAAAATCAAATGACAAAATTTAGGGTTACTACATTAGGTCAAGTCGCTCAAGTTCGGGAGTTGTTGTAGTTTTTATTGCAAAGTCAGATGGATCATTAAGACTTTGTGTGGAGTTCTGTAAGCTTAACAAACAGGCAATTCGGAATAAGTATTCATTACCATGTATATGCGACATGTTTGACCAACTTCATGGTGAGTATTTTCCCAGATGGATCTTGCTACTGGATTTGACCAGTTAAGGATAGTAGAGGATAGTATACCCTTAATAGCATCAGAGGTAGTCATGAAAGGACGGCTAGAATACTATACCTTTGGAGATTCCAAATTGGTAATGTAAGCAAGTATCGATGGACTTTGTAGATGGTTTGCCCAGATCAAGAAGGGTAATAAAGGCGTTTGGGTTGTTGTTGACCGACTAACCAAAAGTGCACATTTTATTCTAGTAAAATCAACTGGGACTGCAACAAGTTTGGCAGAGATTTATATGAAGGAGATTGTCTGGTTGCATGGAGTTCCAGTTAGCATTATAAGTGATCGGGATCTAATCTTTACTAGCCGGTTTTGGGAAGCAATACAAGTAGCTTTGGGGAAAAAAGCTAAGTTTGAGCACATCAATATAATCCTCAAACAGATAGGCAAACAGAAGTCAAGATCTTTTGAGAGCCTGTATTTTGAAGTTTGGAGGACCGTGGGAGGATCATCTTCACCTAGTGGAATTCTCATATAATAACAGTTATCAAGCAAGTATTGGTATGGTACCCTATGAAACTCTTTGTGGACGGCAATGTAAATCAACATCATGTTGGGTTAAAACTGAAGATCAGTTAACACATAGACCCGATATAATTTGGGAGGCCATAGAGAAGGTAGTTGTGATTAAAAGGAAGATGAAGGAAGCTAAGGATATACAGAAAGCTATACCGATAGGAGGCGTGGGTATTTAGAATTTTCACACGGAGACTTTGTGTTTGTGAAGATTTCTCCGATAAGAGGAGTTGTTTGGTTTAGGAGAACATGAAAGTTGGCATCGAGGTATGTTGGACAGTTTCATATTCTTAAGAGGATTGGGTTGATTGCCTATTGAGTTGAGTTGCTTGAGAGATTGCCAAGGGTACATAATGTTTTCCATGTATCACATTTAAGGAAATATGTACATTTTCTGTCACATGTTATTGAGCCAACTATTCAGGAAGACTTGGAAGTGGAACCGAACTTGACCGTAATAAGGCATCCAGTTTGCATTATTGATCGGGATGTGAAACAATTGCTTAATAAGACTGTGAGATTCGTTAAAGTTCAATAGAGTGAAGATTCCAAAGACTGCACTTGGGAAAACTGAAGATAGCATGAGAGTGCGTTATCCCAAATTGTTGTTAGATTAGTAGTTGCTTATTGTGTAGATAATGTACTTGCCACTTGTGTTATACTTGCTTCTTTTGCATGTGTTTCATCATATATGATATATGTTCTTTTTTAGTTATCTTTTTGTGTGTTAATTTCATGACGAAATTCTTTTAGGGGGGGATGTAATGACCCATAATTTAAATCACTTTAAATATAACTCAAAAAGAACTCTTTTAGTGGTCCAGTGGTAAAGACATAGTGGAGTTGCTACATTGTGTTGTAGTGGCACCGGTTCGATACCCAGTGGCCACAATAATGAGACATAGTGCACGGCCACTTATAAAACCGGCTTAACCAAAGGCGATGGAATACAAATGTATCCATGGCCCCAAAGTTTTGTCAAGTTCTAGTGGTCCAGTGGTAAAGACATAGTGGAGTTGCTACATTGTGTTGTAGTGGCACCGGTTCGATACCCAGCGGCCACAATAATGAGACATAGTGCACGGCCACTTATAAAACCGGCTTAACCAAAGGCGATGGAATACAAATGTATCCATGGCCCCAAAGTTTTGTCCGCAAGTAGTGGCGCAGTGGTTGAGACACTTGCCTCCTATTAACGAGGTCGCGAGTTCGATACCCATCTGTCCTACTCCCCTCAAGGCGCAGAGGTGGATTCCCAGATAACCAATAAACATGGTTGGGAACATCAAACCTCTATGCTGGGGCTGGCTTAAATCCCTCCTAGGGTTGGCGGACTCACTAGGTAGGGGCTCTTCCCTTCGGGGTTGAGTTTATATAAAAAAAAGAACTCTTTTAAGTAATAACTAACAATGGTAAAGTTCTTTTAAAATTTTGTTTACAAAAATAGTTAGTCCGGAGAAAAATCGAAAATGTGACCAAAAATCGTTTTTTGGATTTTCGACTTTTCATCGTCTACAAGTTGTCGAAACATGTTATATACACTAGAGTATATATGTACACATATATGAAAATAACATATGCCTTTGGTTAATGAAGTGATTAGGTTAAAATATATTTAAATATATACTTAAGTTAATACGGTGGAATTTGACTTTTTTTGTAATTTAAAGAGAAAAAACACAAAAACTAAGGCATAAGTACAAACATAAGAGTAAAGTGATGGTATAAATAACCAAGAGGGGGAGGTTGCATGTGTAATGGAGGAGAGGAGGGTGAGTCGTCAAAATTTGGTGGAAGGTATGTATTTTTTAATAAGAAGTGTATTTTAGTAATTTCCCATATCCATTTTTCTATAAAAACAATTCCACCTTTTCATTTCTCACTATACTTCGTTTCTCTTCATTTTATAATTCTTATCTTCTTCCTTTTCATCCTCTTCTCAACATTTTCCATGGCTTCCTAAAAGATTTTTTAATTAAAAATCACTTTTTTCCACCTTTAACACTTAACCAGTTGCTAAAACCAAGGCCGAGCCTTTCCCTAGCCTAGGTTGAGCCATATAACCTTCTTTGGGTCTTGGAAAGAAAGAAAGCTAGGTCTGTGTGGTATTTCCTAAGTTGTGGTAGCTCGTGTTGGTTTAAGTGAGTAAAGCGCACTTTAAAAATCAAGTCTAAAACTTTGTTATTTATTATAATAATCTTGATTGATTACTTATGTTTATAAGTGTTTGGGATGATTATTATTTGGTTTGGTTTTCGCTTGAAAGTGGATGACATAAGTGATAATTTGCAGGGGACTTGAAATGAAGTCGAAGTGTACGTAGTGAATAGGTTGCTACGACACACTTCGAAGTGCATATGTAATGTTATGCAAGTAATAAATTTGTTTTGCCTTATGATGTTGTTTACTTTTCTATATATATGAGCTTATGTATATAAATGTGAATGTTACTTGGTATAGTTAACGAACTTGAATTGGTTTTTATTTCGACATCGAAATCCTGTGTTTCCTTTAAATTTGTTTGCTACTTCGTTTTCTAAGGATGTTTTACAAGATTTTTCAAAACTTAAAATTTTACCAAGTTATTTAAGTGATTTAAATATAAAAAGAAAGGGTTTAAAAACTATTTTGGTTTACAAAACAAGTTTTAAAAGTTATGGTCCATATAGCGATAGTGGTTGTGGATGCAGTTTGCAAAATGACAATTTTATGTAAACTAAAAAGGGTTTCTACTTTAGATATTTTTCCAAAATCTTTTAAATATGTTTATAAGTATTAAAAAGGAATTTTGAAATTTTAAAAAAAGATTCAAAAAAAATATTTAATTATTTAAATAAGAGGTTTAAAATTTTAACTGCTTTGTTTCAAAAGTCGGGTCTTGTTTAAAAAGCGGCTATCTTTTAAAAAAATGTTCTAAATAAATAGAATTTCTTTGTCTATGCCATTAAGTAACATCAAACGAAACACGATAAGTTGTGTTAAAATGTTGACACGTTTGCGGAAAGTAAGTCATCTTGTATTTAACACTAAAAGCCGATGAGTAGACTTTCCTTTATCTGTGAGATTTAGAACCAAAGTTTCTAGGCAAGGGATAGAGAAGTCGAAATGTCGAAAGCGTGATAAGTATATGAGAGTTAATTTTGAGAAATGGGTTATGATTAATTAAGTATATGAAAGATACTTCTTGACACCAAATTTCGAGGTATGGAAACTCATCTCTATCTCGATAAGTAAGAATGTATTCGAGGCAAGGATAGTTTTCTAACTTATCCGACTTCATTGTTAATCAAGGGATAGTACCGTTTGAAATTGATAAGTGGTGATAAGTATAGGATGTCCTATTTCTCATATGCAAACTATGCTTACACCTGGATAGTGGTTGTTCCACTATCAATAACTTGACCAGTTTTGAAATTATCGACTGTTGGTTTAAAGAGACCGAGATTGGATAAATATGAGTTCTTCTAAACCACTTCGAACTGACATATGCGTTCGAATAGGAGACATATTAAAAATGGTGGAATCAAAGATAGATTTCTTTGAAGTGCAAGTGCTACTTGCTACTAATTCTGAGGATGATTCCAAAATGGATATAGTTGAAGTAGTGCCTTCGGTTTGTTCATATCCTGAACACCTTGTATGGACGAATGTTGGCATTGCATTGTTACTTGGAGAGCAGTGTTAGCATTCCAAGTAGAATTGCTATATGAAAGGAAAAACGTAGCCTCGAGCCCCACACTCGGTAATGACTAAAGCAGGGAGGTGCCACAGGGCTAAGTGGGTCGCTCCCATTAGGGTATGATCATCGCCTGATCTAGATTGGTATTTATGGATTTACGTATGCTTCGGGCTTGGTGTGGTTGTTGATCACAACCAAGGTGTAACATCCCCCATTTTGATGCCTGAAACTAAGCGCTACGAATCCTGTAGTCATCCATAGTATTAATTTCCAATGATAAAATGCGATTATGTTAATTGTATCAATAACATCAGAAGCACAAAATATGAAATTTTCTGAAACATAATTCAAAGATGATATTTCATATTCATTACATAATCCCAAACATTACCCAGATTCAGATAAAATATAATTACTACAAAATACTCCAAGAGTGACATCACTATACCAGAAAAGCCATTTCGCCACGGCTTTGGGTCGTGGCTAAACGATTTTGCCACGGTTTTGGGCCATGGCAAAATAGGCAGTGGCAAAAAATTTGCCACGGCTTTGGGCCGTGGCAAATTTTCATTTAGCCATGGCTAATTTACATGTAGCCATGGCTTTGAGCCGTGGCTAAATGAAAATTTGCCACGGCTCAGAGCCGTGACTAAATGAAGAATAAACAACGTAGAAACAAAATGGGTAATAGTTCACATCAGTTCATAATACAACTACAAGTGCTTGATTACAAACTTACGACTTTCAATTGATAATACAACTTCAACATGAAAGAAATAAAGTAGCATACAAGTAAACAAATCAAAGAAAGAAATAGAGTAGCATATATACACAACTTCTATTGATATTACAAATCAGTTCGCAGTAAAACAAGTAAACAACATCTACTATACATTGCAAACACTAAAAAACAACAAAGAAAGAAATGATCCCTGAATTCACCAAGCATACAACAGATCATGAATAATGCATGGCTAAATACAAAAAGCATCTTCAATCAACATGACTGATCGGTGGCCATGAAATTGTTATCAACCTGAACATCAGTAACTTAACAATGATGATTTGATTATGTTGCTTTTTTCTCTTCTTGTACACTAATTGTGATATACTAAGTTGATAACTGAGAAACAAGGGTTAAAACTGAAATGAGCATACATACTGATTATAGAAAGAAGAAAGAAATCAATTTAGTTAAATGGTACCTCTTGTTGTCCACCTTTTATATCACTGTATTCATAATCATAGCTGTGTAGGTATCCACTTGTATCAACATGTTTAAGTCTAACTTTTTGGTCTTGCTTCCAAGTTTTCCCACTCTCTTCAATATCAAGCCTGCATGATTTGAAGTCACAACAAAAAATAAGCATGTATTGCATGTCAAAACAAACAAGAACATGAAAACATGTATCTAAACGAACACACGCTCAGCATCCCATATAATTGCATATGACTATGCTTTATATAATTCAAGGGTGCCATTATGCTCAGCTCCACAAAAGTATGTCTTTATTGCTAAAATAACATTCTTTTCCGTTGTTTTGTTTGACCTGCACTCACCAAAACACAAATACTTACACATACAGGTTTAACACACATACACACACACATATATACTCAAATTTACACAACACAGACACGGTTTCACACAACATCCACACACACATATTACACTCACACACTGAATTACCCAGATGCACATAGAATCTCACTCAAACACATAAAGACCTGCTGCACACACGGCTGCATTCACACACACCAAGACACATGCATAGCCACATACACACTCATGCACAACACACAAACTCACACTCATGCAAAATACAAAAAATCACACTCATGCATAGAAACAAAGCAATTGTAACAATACATACACAAAAACAGAACAGACATACAAGCTTAACTGCTCACATACACAAACAAAGAAATGCACATATACGCACAGATTGCACTGGTCATCCAACTTTGTCAAACATTTTAGCTTTATATTTAGTATATCAAAAAGGATGCAAACATGATATAGAAGAACTACACTGACTAAGTTACTAAGTACACGTTAGACATCTTGGACAACAATCCCCAAGCAGTATACCCAATTAATACATGTTTATGGGGGCCAACACCGGATTCAACCATTATAGTCTTGTATCATTTATTAACTTTCAGCAATTATGAACTGACCATTGGTATTTTAAAGTTCTCTAGATATGTGACAAGTGATTCATTTCATAAGATCCGAGTTACAAAAATTAAATCATATTTGACAAGTACTTGAAATACTTCTAAGCCACTTAGTTCAATTTTAATTCTATGAACGAAAGTTGTTCTATGAATACTTAAACTGCAATAATTAATTTATTTGAAATAATCATCACTAAGAATGAGCTAGGCATAAATAAATATACATTATGGGACTAAATAGTTGTTGTGACGCCCCACCCCGAGACCCACATTAACAAAGAGTATTATTGGGTAATACTGTTTGCTAATGCGGAGAATATGGCTGGTTAGGAGCGACCATCTACAGTCTTGTCTTAAATATCTATGGAATACGTCGAATGGTGCTCTATATTTTTTTTCCTTTCTCAAGTGGATCGACATATCCAATAAATGCTTAATACAAAACTACGGGTGGATATAGGATCTATCAGGACAAAATACAACAACTCAAATGCATAACACATCACAGAACAACAAACAGATATATATACACATATATACTAATACATCCCAATACAATACAAATAATACATCATAAGTGGTATGATGACCATAATACACACACGAGTCAAAACAATATACATATCAGAGTAACGACAAAAAGACTACAACGAAAAGGGCTAGCAGATAAGTCCATGCGGAAGCAGAATAGGCTAAGTCCATAAGGGTACCTAACTTGAAACACCTCGGTCTGGCCCGAGTATAAAATACATGGGCCAGTATAGCTAAAAAAATCGGTTAAGAAGGATAAGTGATAATATGAGCAAAAGGCAAGGTGATAAACTGCTCAAAAGAGTAGATACAATTCAACACATATGGTTACTTCAAGTGACATAATCAAGTAAGGATAGTTACTTCATGTGGTATAAGGTATCACAAAGCATGAGCACAATCTCAAAAGAGATGAAACTCTAAAACAAATCTCCAATAAAAGTGTGCCTCATATCATCGGCGTTTCTCAAAACATCAAAGATAGTTTAGGGGTAAATCCCAAACCCGCCATATTAGCTAACCTAAAAATATACTCAAAGAGATCCCATCTCAAAACACGCCATAAGGAAAATATATCTCCAAATAGGAGAATAAAATCTCAAATAAACGCTAAAAGGTAAATCTTATAAAATATCGCCAAAAGGCAAATCTCAAATGATGCCAGTGTTGGCAAACCCAAGTCCCAAATACAGAACTCGATAAGAAGTTCAATTTCCAAAGATGTAATCGCCATATATAATATCTCGAACGGCTCAAATGGCCAATAATGTAAAATGGTGATACCCTTGGAAAATCCCAAAGAAACCAATGAAATCATCTCAAAGATATAGCACGTAATTATGGCTGAAGCCCGCCAAGTACTGTTCTCCCAAAATAAGGCACCACGTCTCTTAGACAAACATCCCGAAGGAAAAATAAATACATCTCTTAGGCAACATCCCGAAGGACAAAATCCCGAAGGATAAATACGTCGCAATGACAAACGTCTCTTAGACAAACATCCCAAAGGACAAATGACCCGAAGGTCCAGTACTGGCAAATACGTCTCTTAGACAAATGTGTCACAAACTCTCGGATAGGAACCCGAACAGTGTTAACGTGTGTCCCATACCACATGTTCGCATTAAACGGTTTACTAACCGCTAGTAAATTCCACACTCAAAGCAGTAAAAAGTTTACCTCATCTCATCGGTAAACTCGACCCGAAGGTTAAAACGATCAAACGAACAAGTCGAGAATTAATCGATAAGATAAACGCACATGTCGCATACCACATGTTTTACCAAACCGTTTAATTCTCCTTCTCATTCACTCAAATAGTGCAAAAACGTGTATTATATATATATAAATAATTTACTTGAGGAAACAAGCTTTTAAAACCAATTTCTGAAATTGTATTTGGAATCAAACTTTGAAAATTCCCTTATTATAGAGAATATATAGACTATATAGCTCAAAAATAATTTAAAAATATTATATAATAATTATTTAAAATGCCAATTTATTTTAAAAATTATTTCAAAAAGATTTGGAGAAAACCGTGCTCGAAAACGAATAAAAACAAGGAAAATCACTCAAACCGATATTCGAATTCAATTAAAATTTCAATTCAAAATCAATACAAATTTATATTTCAAATTCTCAAAATTTAGCTAGCCTATTGATAGGCATCATAGCACTTCAAAACATCACATAACCATCATCAAAATCAAGCAAGATAGGAAAGAAAACAAGCTAAAAACAAGTCGCAAATCAAAAGAACAAAGGCCAAACTACTCGTGCTTGGGCCAACAAGGGGTCGACCTAGCCCAGTGGCCAAGTTGACCGCCTGGTCGACCTGGAGGGTGCTGGGTTGACCTGCCTGTCGACCCAGGCTACAGACTCTTCTCAGGTTGTTTTCCAGCCTTGTATTGATTTTCCAGGGTCAATCTAACATATCAAACGATGGAATTATTGGATGAAAATTGACATGCACACAGTTTAACATATAACACTCCAAAAAGATCCGGTAGCAATTTGAGTGAAAATCAAAGAGTTATGGCCACTCAAAGTGGCAATCAGAAATAAGAAATTCAATAAAACAACTAACAGAAAGATATACGTATAAAGAAGCTATTTTCTTTCAGATCTTTGCATTAGCAGGCTAGTTTCAGCTAGAAATGTAAGATGACAAACTCACCTTTGCTATTAGAGAGAAAACTCGGAGAATTGGAGGAAAGTTGCTTGCTTTTGGGAAGAAGGAGCTTCTCTTAACCTGCTAGAACTCAAGGTAAACACATGCAACAAGAAAGGAAGAAATTAACAGCCAACTCTTCTAAAAACAAGTTTTGATGGGATAATAAGGTTTTGGAATGAGATTACCTTTTAGTTTCACTCTAAATTGATAAAAACAGCAACTTGTTTGAAAACGATTTGAATTTGAAAGCTTTGGAGTTGAGAAAATGGTGCTTTCTTCTTACAAACAATTGGAGGAGGAGAGATAATTGTTTTTTGAACGTACAAGCATCTCTTTACTTCTTTTTCTCAATTCTGGTAAGGACTAAATGGGCTTATGGGCCCATTAATTAAAAGAAAAGATAAATTAGCCCTAACTTTTAATTCATACTTAAACAAAAATACATATATTTACCCATATGTAATTAACAAAGGCAATTTTCTTTCAAATTTTCACACAAATAAATTGTAAACTTACACACACATGAAATAAATTCCTTTGCACTATATAAAAAGATTAATTTTTATTTTTAAAACATTATTATTATTAAAATCCTTTATTTCACAATAATACACAATTTTCACTAAATAAATGTAAAATTCTACATTTTTTACTTCTAAAATTCCACAAAATTTATTTTCTCACTCAGTAAAATATTTCAAACCATTTCAAAATATTATTTATAGCCAAAACTTATTTTAAACCAATTTCCATCTTTTTATTTAAATAAACAACCTTTAAAATCTCATACTTCTTTTAAAAATTATTAAAAGAAGTAATTGGCAATAATTAATACAAGTATTGCATTTTCTCCAAATAAAACCCATTTTCCAATCATTACTAACCCAAATAAATAAAATAAAGTTCCAAACTTTATTTTTCTCATTTTATTTTCAAAATTTATTGTTTATTCCAAATAAACAATTTAATATCTTCAATTTTATTTTAATTTACAATATTAAATTATAACTACCGTTATAATTAATATTAATTGGTAATCTCCAAAACCAGGGTTCTTACATACTCCCCTCTTAACAAAATTGCATCCTCGCAATTTCTAGAGAAGAGTTTGTATTCAACATAATTATTTCATTAATTAAAGGAATATAGATAAGCTCAATTTTAAAATTTCTCAGCCTCAATAAAAGATGATAGAAAACCAAGATAAGATTGCTTGATTAAATCTATGGTTTCCTAAGTGGAATTAGTGGGATTTGCAAACCATTGAATTTCTACAAGCAATATATCCCTATTTCGAAGGCGTTTCACCTTTGAAGCAACACGGATAGGATGTTACGCAATAGATAAATCGGGTGAGATCGATTCCTAAGAAGCTTCACGAACAGAGTTGGGATTTAGTCACAACTTTATCCCGAACTCCAACCCATAAGATGATAATCGATACGACTTTCTGTATAACACTACGAAGGGAGTCATACCGATATTAGATTGACAACTGTTACGGAAAGAAAACCCAATAAGCGGTAGGTGGTTTTCCCCTAATACTACCAAACTCATACGACTGCATAAATGCAAGTCGTAAAACAATTGCACAAAGGCAAGTTAAGACTCAAGGAATAGATTTTTAAACTCTCTCTTACTAATCAAATATTCTTAAAGTTTTCCAACCCATTATCTTCAAGATTTAAAATTCTCAATTTTCAACACTTGAAAATTTCTAAAGCTTCTTACTTAGATTTTTAAATTTAAATTCATTGCTCTTCATTAGAGTAAATAAAGTTTAAGTTGTTTATTCTCTAATTCTTCCATAGGTATTCTCTAGTTTGCAACATATATATATATATATATATTTAATTTGTTTCTCAAATTTTCTAAGTGTTAGAAATTTCCGGAAAAATCATCGGAGTCTCCTTTTTACGAAAGGGTGTATACAATATTACAAAAATGATTTATATAATATACATCGACCATTAGGTCAGAAACACAATATATATCATCATTTAACACTTTAAAATTAATCTGAAAACATACCTTCCTTTTTAGCATTTTAAAGCGAGTTTCACAATCTTATATATAATCATTTTGCTCAAAATATATTCCAACTATCCTCTTTTCACCTGTACTTAACTCAAATATATGACATTAGTTCATGTTCATAAATAAGAAGTGCTACATTTAATTATTAAGGTAAATAGGTCGATTTTATTTTAGACCTGCTGTAAAGAAGAAATGTTTTGACCCATCAAACAACCAAATCTGAAATTTTTTATAAAATTAAAGTTGTTCTACTTAGTCTATGGTTTCCAGTGATATAAAGATCATCAAAATCGGACTTACAGTTTGAAAGTTATGTTAAATTTACTTTCAACTTAAATCTTAGAGAATTTTGTAATAGGGCAGAACTGCCTATCCACTTTAAACCTATTTTAGACTCAGTAAAGAGAACAATCTTTTACAGTGGTAAAAAGAAAATTTATAGCTTATTGAAAGCTCTTTAATTTGCAAAATGATTGAGCTCATTTGGAGTTATACATCTCAAGTTATCGCTGTTTTAGTACAGCAATTTTCCAAACAAAATTTCAGCTTTTAAATCAATTTGAAATTTGAAATTTACCCAAACCATTTTAATCTCAAACTTTATTTTCAAACAAGCTTTTTGATAAATAATTTATTAAATGATTTTATTTTTTCCCGGAAAGCTAAGACATACAAAAGTATGTTCAACTTTATGTAATCATCATAAAACATTTTATTAAGTGGAAATATTTTCATTACTTTCCAAAATCTACTTTAAAACAATTAACTTGAAAACTCATTTTGGAAGAGATAACTAATCTCTTTCATTATCAAGAGATGATTATTTATTATCTTGGGATATATATATATATATATAAAGTTTTTAAAATTATTCTCACAATTTAAAATGATTATACTACATGAATTGTTCATTTAAACAATCCAAATTCACATTTCCACTTGTCATAAAAATTAAATTCCCGTCTAATTATCAACATAAAACTAATTAAAGTTGATAATTAATTCAAACTTTTTTCAAAAGAATTTTGCAATTTCAAACCCACAAGTTTTAATACCATTTAAGTTTAAAACAAAAACTAGCTCATAAATTTATACTAAATGTTCTAAACTAACACTTCTTTATTTTCTCTTAAGATAGGGTTTTATATCTATCCTCTACTATTACTCAAATAAATAAGTGCCAAAACAAATTTTTATAGTCATCATTAATAACTTGTATTAAAATATTCAATTAGTATTTTAATTTTCAAACCAAAGTATTCTTTTACCTTAAATACATCATTTTATTAATCAAAGCATCAAATGATATTTTCTTCAAATCAAGACACCCCCTTAGTTAGAATTATTCACTTCACTTACCCAAATTACCATACTTAATTTCTCAAATTTCAAATAATATAAGGGTATTGCCTCGCAATTGATTTTATAGTGAATGACCCCATCGATTGCCAGCAGAGTTGATTAAATGATCAAAACTGCCTCGCCACTCATCCAACACTCACTATGGTTCAATGGCTTCATTAAACATTTAAAATAAAAATTAATACTCCACCATATTAATTATTTTTAAACTTTACTTATTAAAACTCAATTTATTGTGTCTGACTATCTCATCACAGCGTTTAGGAAATTCCTATCGATAACGTTGACCAAACGCATTGACCAAAATTCTTAAAGCACTAGAAGGACAACCCAACACAAAGATTCATTTTCTTTAAAAAGAAATACCTCATATATCATACTCAAAAATATTCTTTGTTTTTCCCAAAAACAAAATCCAATTTCTCTTAGAAACATATCTTCAATTTTTAAAAAAATTTGAAAACTCAATTATTTACTTATTCTCAAAATTAAGGAACACAAATAGAGCTCATCGAGATATTCCCAGAATACTCGATCCCCAAGATTGATGGGATAGACTGGAGTGTTCATTATTCCGAACGGTATAACAAACCACTCACAAGACTCATAGCGAGTGCAGAATGCGGTAAGAGTAATGCTATCCTCCACGACTCGTAGCTCATGAAAAATCGGTGTAGGGTCAAGTTGAAGAATGACCCTAGCACCACACAATAGATTAAAAAGAGAGAAATGAGATATAAAAGCAAGGGTAAATATCTTCTCAAATGAGGAGAAGTAACATTAACAACAAACATTACTTCGAGTGAAGTATACCACAAAGTATATCAACAATTGAGTATCCAAAGAGGATATCTCAAAAGAAGGCAAGAACGACATCATCAGTTAAATTTAATGAATCACCTCATTTCCCTAGTGGACACCCTCGTGGAAGGATGACCTAAAGGCTAAGAATAGGAAAAGAGGTCAATACAATACTCAATTGCCCGACTGGATGTCATATCCGAAACGGACTCACAGAAATCAACAGAGTCACAATGACTGGAATTCAAGATATATTATCAACATCTCGAAACTTAAGAGTGAATACTGAGACTTCGGAATCATCGTTAACATTTCGAATGATAAGAAACAACAAATCAACCGAATAAGGATACCTAATATAGGATTCTTCGAATCACAGACTGTGGCTTGATAATAGGCAAGCCACTTCATCTCAAACATTCCAAACTCTAGATAGAAAATGGCATGCTAATTCGCACGAAAAGATAAGCTATAAGCAACAATCCCAAATCCTTATACATCATGTCAAATATTGCAGATCCACTCAATAAGATTTGTAATCCTCACAAAAGAACAAGACAAGAGCATCCAAAAGCATCAACAAACTCCTCCGATATGGATGGGTGTCAAGCACCCCTATTGAAGAGGACTAGAATAAAACAATCACGATTAGGATTACTCCTAAGATAGGATGTCATCAATTCTATTTTTGGAATACTATGGAGTAAAAATATTCCTAGACATATCCCAAACTTCAGTCTCAAAGGACACGATAAGATAAAGGACACGATGATTAAGGGATTTGTAACACTCGTACTATACTTGGATATATCATAATATATGCTTCCGTTCTGTGTTTATTCTATTTTGTTCTAAACTCAGCTTTGATACCAAGCTGTGAGGCCCCACCTCGAGACCCACATTAACAAAGTGTATTACTATTTGCTAATGCGGAGAATAGGGTTGGTTAGGAGCGACCATCTATAGTCTTATCTTAAATATCTATTGAATACGTCGATTAGTGCTCTATTTTTTTTCCTTTCTCAAGTGGATTGACATATCCAATAAATGCTTAATACAAAACTACAAGTGGCTATAGGATCTATCAGAATAAAATACAACAACTCAAATGCATAACACATCACAGAACAGCAAACAGATATATATATACATATATACTGATACATTCCAATACAATACAAATAATACATCATAAGTGGTATGATGACCACAATACACACACGAGTCAAAACAATATACATATCAGAGTAACGACAAAAAGACTACAACGAAAAGGGCTAGCAGATAAGTCCATGCGGAAGCGGAATAGGCTAAGTCCACAAGGGTACCTAACCTGAAACACCTTGGTCTGACCCGAGTATAAAATACATGGGTCAGTCTAGCTAAACAAATCAGTTTATAAGGATAAGTGATAATATGAGCATAAGGTAAGGTGATAAAGTGCTCAAAAGAGTAGATACAATTCAACACATATGGTTACTTCAAGTGACATAGTCAAGTAAGGATAGTTACTTCATGTGGTATAAAGTATCACAAAGCATGAGCACAATCTCAAAAGAGATGAAACTCTAAAACAAATCTCCAAAAAAAGTGCGCCTCATATCATCGGCGTTTCTCAAAACATCAAATATGGTTTAGGGGTAAATCCCAAACCTGCCATATTGGCAAACCCAAAAACATACTCAAAGAGATCCCATCTCAAAACACGCCATAAGGCAATTATATCTCCAAATAGGAGAATAAAATCTCAAATAAACGCCAAAAGGCAAATCTCATAAAATATCGCCAAAAGGAAAATCTCAAATGACGCCAGTTTTGGAAAACCCAGGTCTCAAATATAGAACTCGATAAGAAGTTCAATTTCCAAAGATGTAATCGCCATATATAATATCTCGAACGGCTCATATGGCCAATAATGTAAAATGGCAATACACTTGGAAAATCCCAAAGAAATCAATGAAATCATCTCAAAGATATAGCACGTGCATATAGCCGAAGCCCGCCAAGTACTGTTCTCCCAAAATAAGGTGCCACGTCTCTTAGACAAATGTCCCGAAGGACAAATAAATACGTCTCTTAGACAAACATCCCCAAGGACAACATCCCGAAGGACAAATGCGTCGCAATGACAAACGTCTCTTAGACAAACATCCCAAAGGACAAATGACCCGAAGGTCCAGTATTGGAAAATACGTCTCTTAGACAAATGTGTCACAAACTCTCGGATAGGAACTCGAACAGTGTTAACGTGTGTCCCATACCACACGGTCGCACTAAATGGTTTACTAGCCGCTAGTAAATTCCACACTCAAAGCAGTAAAAAGTTTACCTCATCTCATCAGTAAACTCGACCCGAAGGTCAAAACGATCAAACGAACAAGTCGGGAATTAACCGATAAGATAAACGCACGTGTCCCATACCATGTGTTTTACTAAACCATTTAATTCTCATTCTCATTTGCTCGAATAGTGCAAAAACATGTATTATATATATAAATAATTTACTTGAGAAAACAAGCTTTTAAAACCAATTTTCGAAATCGTATTTTGGAATCAAACTTTGAAAATTCCTTTATTATAGAGAATATATAGACTGTATAGCTCAAAAATAATTTAAAAATATTATATAATAATTATTTAAAATGCCAATTTATTTTAAAAATTATTTCAAAAAGATTCGGAGAAAACCGTGCTCGTAAATGAATAAAAACAAGGAAAATCACTCAAACCGATATTCGAATTCAATTCGAATTCAATTCAAATTTCAATTCGAAATCAATACAAATTTTTATTTCAAATTCTCAAAATTTAGCTAGCCTATTGATAGGCATCATAGCACTTCAAAACATCACATAACCATCATCAAAATCAAGCAAGATAGGAAAGAAAACAAGCTAAAAACAAGTCACAAATCAAAAGAAAAAAGGCCAAACTACTCGTGCTTGGGCCAAAAAGGTGTCGACCTAGCCCAGTGGCCAGGTCAACCGCCTGGTCGACCTGGAGGGTGCTGGGTTGACCTGCCTGTCGACCCAGGCTACGGACTCTTCTCTAGGTTGTTTTCCAGCCTCGTATTGATTTTCCAGGGCCAATTTAACATATCAAACAATGGAATTTTTGGATGAAAATTGACACACACACATTTTAAAATATAAACGACACTCCGAAAAAGATCCGGCAGCAATTTGAGTGAAAATCAAAGAGTTATGGCCACTCAAATTGGCAACCAGAACAAAAAATTCAATAAAACAACTGACAGAAAGATATTTTTATGCAGAAGCTATTTTCTTTCAGATCTTTGCATTAGCAGGCTGGTTTCAGCTAGAAATGTGAGATGACAAACTCACCTTTGCTATTAGAGAGCAAACTCGGAGAATCGGAGGAAAGTTGCTTGCTTTTGGGAAGAAGGAGCTTCTCTTAACCTGCTAGAACTCAAGGCAAACACATGCAACTGGAAATGAAGAAATTAACAGCCAAATCTTCTAAAAACAAGATTTTGATGGGATAATAAGGTTTTGGAATGAGATTACCTTTTAGTTCCACTCTAAATTTATAAAAACAGCAACTTGTTTGAAAAAGATTTGAATTCGAAAGCTTTGGAGTTGAGAAAATGGTGCTTTCTTCTTACAAACAATTGGAGGAGGAGAGATAATTGTTTTTTGAACGTACATGCATCTCTTTACTTCTTTTTCTCAATTCTGGTTAGGACTAAATGGACTTATGGACCCATTAATTAAAAGAAAAGATAAATTAGCCTAAGTTTTAATTCATACTTAAACTAAAATACATATATTTATCCATATGTAATTAACAAAGGCCGTTTTATTTCAAATTTTCACACAAATAAATTGTAAACTTACACACACATGAAATAAATTCTTTGGAACTATATAAAAAGATTAATTTTTATGTTTAAAACATTATTATTATTAAAATCCTTTATTTCACTATAATACACAATTTTCACCAAATAAATGTAAAAGTCTACATTTTTAACTTCTAAAATTCCACAAAATTTATTTTCTCACTTAGTAAAATATTTCAAACCATTTCAAAATATTATTTATAGCCAAAACTTATTTTTAAACCAATTTCCATCTTTTTATTTAAATAAACAACCTTTATAAATCTCATACTTCTTTTAATAATTATTAAAAGAAGTAATTGTCAATAATTAATACAATTATTGCATTTTCTCCAAATAAAACCCATTTTCCAATCATTACTAACCCAAATAAATAAAATAAAGTTCCAAACTTTATTTTTCTCATTTTATTTTTAAAATTTATTGTTTATTCCAAATAAACAATTTAAAATCTCCAATTTTATTTTAATTTACAATATTAAATTATAACTACCGTTATAATTTAATATTAACTGGTAATCTCCAAAACTAGGGTTGTTACAGTTGTCATGCATATTTTCATAAATGAATCTTTCATTTGGTTGATGTTATGTTGGTATTGAACTTCAACTTGTCACTATCATTGCGTTAAATTGCTTATAGTGCAAGTATGCTACTAATTGTAATGCAATCTTGTGCATCTTTTTTATTATCCCTAAATTTTTTTAACGAAAACAACCTTCAATCTTGACCTATTTTGAAGAATCTCCTTCTATCAAGGAAATTTGAAATATCAACCTCAGGGTGAATAGATTCATGTTACCGTTAATTACATAAGTTTGGGACTACATAGATGTCTACTTCAAAATCATGCCTTCAATAAACTATATCATGTTTTACATCCTATGTCAAAAGTGTATCAGTTTCATTTTATTGTCACCTTAATTGTTTTTGAGTTTTTAAAATGCAAATTATATACACACTTTACATAGACCTAGCTGCTGTTAACTACAACTGTAAGCTAGACTAGGTAAGAGTTCAGCAAGCATTGAATCTTGACATTATTTATTAACTTGCGTAGTAACATGTGACCAGTTTTACCTATTTTGTGGTTACCATTCTATGGTTGTTAATCATACCTATTGTGTTGCTATTTTGTAAGATTGCTATATTGTCCTTTTAAGTCCCATTTTAATCATTAACAGATGTATTTGCATGTTATTGTACTAATCTCGTTTTCTTTCTGCAGCATTCTCCATTGGATCAATTAAAAAAACATTTTGCTAAAGGAGCATATATGTCAGATCTAAATAGAGCTATAAATTGAGAAAAGATCAATAATACTGAAAAAGAAATTTCTTTTATGGAAATTATTCATATTCTAAATTTTGTCAACATGATTTGATGTTTAATTAAAACTAGACACTATTACTTATTTCCAAATATGATTAATTATGAAAAGAAAATCAATCAACATGTACAAAGGAACATTAATGAAGATCAGAGATAAATCAGGTGCACTT
This sequence comes from Allium fistulosum, assembly GCA_030737815.1. Classification (NCBI taxonomy): domain Eukaryota; kingdom Viridiplantae; phylum Streptophyta; class Magnoliopsida; order Asparagales; family Amaryllidaceae; genus Allium; species Allium fistulosum. Next base: position 580,751,563 of record CM060906.1, on the reverse strand, counting down.
GGTAAGGCAAGACTAGGCATAAGATCAGACATAACCGCTACAACTAGAAATCATATAGTAAGAAGTCTATAAATAGATCACATTGAACTACACATAAATCTCTCCAAAACTAGAAAACCTTTTGTCCATTAGGTAATCTGAGTCATGTGGTAACTAGTATCCAAAACTAGTAAATTTATGTACTTCAATAAATTGAGATCAAACATAAAGTGATCTAAAAACATATTATATTGAACTAGCAACACAGTTAATCAAAATAATATGGAAAGTGACCTATGAATATATCATATTGGACTACAAATAAACCTACCCATAAATATTAAATAAATAGTTTTATAGCAAATCTAAAACAAATAGCAAGTTGTGTAAAATAAGTCGCTCATTGATTTAAGCTCATCTCTATGGTAAGAATTTCTAAGCAATTGAAAATAACAATGCAATTGTGTCTTGAATAGGCATATATTTCAGATTGAAACAATAACAAACTCTAAGTTTGAGATGCCATATTTAAAGGTAAGGAACTAAAATTTGAGGAAATACTTTAGCATTTAGTTGCAAAATTCAGGAGAACTCGATGCTAGGCTCAAAACACATAACTCAATGCACACTCAAAGCAATCTTAATGCAAACATAACTAGTGAAGATATGCAGACATTTAAACACATGTTTCAAATTCAAACTCAATGCAAGATTCACAAAAACATATGCGACCAATTCAGGACAGTAACCAACCGTGGTCAAATACAATAAACAGAAACAAACCTTCTGTTAGAACCCTCCTCAATAATATAATTGGTCAAGAAGAAGAAAAACCACGTCAACTTGTAATCACAAAAATAGTGAAAAAAAGGACTAGTCATAGACTAAAATCAGAGATTCAAGAATGATCAAAGTATATTTAAATATATACCAGAGGATGACACATATATTAGTGGATACAATATATATAACAGATCAGATGCTGTAATACCCCAAGATTTTGAGGAAAATTCTTTTAAATAAATGATTAAAATTCTGGGGGAAAAATCAGAATTATTATATAGGTGGGATTTTCAGTGGTGCAAGGTTGTGTGCATGTGTGCACGTGCACACTAGTTATGGCATTAAGAGAAAATCCAGAATTCCTGAATAATAAAACAAAGAAGGAAAACATTTAGATAAAATGTTCTAAATAAAGGAAATATAGGCCTAGACATGAATATTAAAATTCCTGAGGATGTGTGTGTATATATATATATATATATATGCATATGTATGACTTGTCTGAAAATTAAGACAGAAGAGAACATTGATTTATAATGAATAAGTGAAATTTTATTTGAATAATAGGTGTGTAGAAATGCATATAAGAATGCACATGTTTTCTGCAAATAAAAGAAGGTTAAAGTTAAACTAACACCCATAGTTGTATAAATGTATATATATATACAGATATTATTTGAGCAGAAAATTAATAAAGGAATCACTAAAATAGTAAGAACCAAAGTGCAAGAAAGCAAATGTACATAGGCAGAAAATAGAAAGTCACACCATTATCATGTTTGAGGTAAGTATAATAAAAATACTTAAAGTAATCACTTTCTGAAAAGAAAAGAAAATGGGCACAATTTAGCCTTGTTTTAAAATATTGGCCGGGACATTAAGGGTTAGGAAGGAGAGAATATGCAATGCCAAATGCATGATTCTGGTTTGGGCTAAAATAGGGATTTTGCATCACCCAAAACCCTAGGTAGAACCCTTATATAAATCAAGAGCCTAACCAGAAAACCACTCTCTCACTGAATTAATTAACCTAAGGAAGAAGAGGAAGAAAGGGCTAAAGATTTGAGGGGTTTTCTGGATTAAGCTTGTGTAAGCATTTAGGTGAGTATCCTCACTTATATACATGGCATTAAGACCTGGGATTAGGCAGCCAAGCTTTTATATGCTATATTTTGCATGTTTTGATTTACAAACCATGTTGACTACTGATAGTTTCATGAATGCTTGATGAGATATGATCTGCTATGATGGATGTATAACTTTATTGTTCTATTTTCATCCCTGCATGTTATACCAAAACCTTAAAGAACATGTCAGAGAGTATTTGTAACTAGTCTGAATCATGGCTTAAAATAAAGAATGAAGGAAAAGAAAACTATGAGCTGCATATACAATGGTATAGTGCTGAGGCTTGAAATAATTGGTTAAGGGTGCAATGGAGTCTTTCTCTATAAGTGCTGAGCCCTAAACCAAAAAGAAAATTTACAATCCTAAAAATTATGTTTAAACAAGGTTAAAAATCTGGCTAAACATAGTTGCTTGCAAAATCAAAATAAACCCAATAGAGCCATGCATTTATTCTCAGTTGCAAACATTCTGGTATATGTTTGAATAGGGTGTTTATATGCTAAATAATGTGAGATGGAATGACTGGGTGTTATACCTCTAGAAAGTAACCTTTAACTTGCTTGCAATATTATGTCTGCAAGGTAACTAGAATGTTTCATGTGTACAAGTGGTCTGTACACCTAGCTATCATTTATAAAATGAACATGAATACACTTAGTAATATAACTAAGGATTTTGTGCCAAGAAGGCTGCTGGAATGCTTGTCCTATTTGAAGTAGACAAGTTGACACATGGCTTGTTTAAGTCCTGAGATCTTTGTGCCATGATGTTAATTAGTTCATGGCAATGTGTCCCTTTGATTCCTTATAGCAGATGAGGCCAGGAATTTATAAGAATAAAAGGCAACCTTAAATGATGATATAGGAAACTTGAGTCTTTCCGGGATTAGGGTTGGTATGAGGAACCTTAGTAGTTCCAGATAAAAATTGTTTTAATGCATATGTTTGCTCTTATGTATGTATATGGGAATACCTGATCAATTTATACATTAATCATTCATGATAATACCTGTCAAAAGTTATGCAAGGTACATTTATGCTATATCCTTAGCTTAATATCATGGTTATGTTAGAAATGCTCACACCAGATCATAGATCTGACCCTTATTGCTCATGGCACATGGGGGTGTCTCATTCATAATGGGGCAGCCACTAATGCTTTTGCAGGTTGTGATGGAGCTAAGTAAGCAAGATTAAAAAGATATGGAATAGAGGATGCTAAGATAATTAGAAATAAGAGCTAGAATGTGTTAATTCATGCATGTATTTCCTGATTGATATGGCTATCTAAATGTATTAAGTAGGAAGAACTTGTAAGAAATATGTGTTATGTTGTTTCTGGTTATTTCTGGTTTGGAATGTATTAAGGATATTGATGTTAAACTGATTTGAAAATCTATTTGCTAAAGTTGTTTTTGATTTAGAGGAAAAAACCTGGATTTTATAAGCATAATCATTTTATGATGATTATAGTTCATCCTAAGTCCTTTCAAAAGATAGATATATAGGAAATTGTATTGGGAAAATCCTGAAAGAATTATAACTGTTATATTTTCAAGTCATGATACTGATATATGTCCAAATGCAAGTAAAAATGTATATACCCTGAATATGCATTTTTAAAAGGGAATTATGGTTAGGAAGGATGATATAAATCTGATCACAAGGTGTCTGATTCATACATATATATAAACATGCTTTTGAAAAGAAGGAGTATCAATGTTTTGGGTAGATTCTGATTTGTAAAATGCAAATAAAAGAATGGTCAGATTAACCACATGGTTAGACCATAGGTCATGCCTAATGTTCACTTCAAATCAATGAAGCAAGGAACCATTTGAACCCAGTTTTCTGGAAAATGAGCAAAGACATTGACATGTACATGTATATCTGTGTACATGTTGATATTTGGGCAAAAATATAAACATAAATTCCTAGAACAGTTGTAGGAATGGGTTGCAAAAATAATAAAGCAAGAAATATTGTTTTGTATGTTAGATTATAGGCAAAAATTAAGTATATATGTGTAGATATAGGTAGATATCAGATTTTAAACCATACAGGAGAAAAATAAAAAGAAAAACAAAAATTGGGTTTGAACCGACCAGCATAGCACTCGAACTCGTGACCTCTCATGTATAAGTTAGGCGCGTTTCCATTACGCCTAGATGTTGCTTGTGTTCACTTATGATCCACTTTCTTTTAGCCTGAGTTTGATACTATACAGACTTTAACAATCATACATATTAAAAACTTTCTTCCACCTGATTATTACTTGATCATTTCTTAATTAGAATAACAGACCAAAGTACATGTTTCCAGTGGATTCTATGGTCAAAAATCAGGATACAATAATTAATCCTTTATCAGGGAATTATCACATTTTAATAGATTTAAAAGGATTTCTACTTACATATTACCATGCTCTGATTCTAGTAGAATATAACATAGATATCTTCATATATGTATGTTAGGAATGATTTAGATTTAAAACAATATTTTTATATTATGAAAGATCCTGGATAATATGAGATTAAGGGAAGGATGACCCTAGGTAGTCTTAGCTAAGTATGATAAAAAAAAAGAAATGAAATTTTTGTTTAAGAATTAGGGTCATTTCATTTGGTATCAGAGCTATGTTTTAATTAACATAGCAAAATATTTGTATGCTTATGTTTATACTAGGTTTGTTTGTGATATATTTGACTGTTTATAAGTATTCCCTGAATGTATGTGTGTGCATGTGACATACACAATGATTAAATAGGAAAGATACAACCAATTTAAAATTAAAGCGAAGTATTATAAACTAATATAATGAAATACATATACTTTTAGAAATATGGTAGGAAGAGGGTCTCATCATCAAGGAGGATCTAGTACACCACAAATGCTTGACATGTAGGAATTTGTGAGAGTTTTGAGAGATGGAATTGGGCACAGACCTGAGAACCCATATGAGGAGCTCTCCAAGTTAGTGAAGACTTATACCAACTTGGGAGGCAAGAGCTTTGAAGGAACTGAAAGTGTAATGGAGATTCAAGCATGGCTGAGGACATTAGAGAGGATCTTCACTGATATGCAACTAGATGACCAAAGGAAGAGGCAAGTGGCCTCAAGGCAATTAAAAGGTGCAGCTTTGAGTTGGTGGGAGGTGATCATAGCTGGCCGGAATGAAAATGATATTAATTGGAATCAATTTAAGGAGATGTTAGAGGCAAGGTTTGTTCCAGCCTCAGCAAAAACCACTTTACTTGAGGAGTTCATCAAACTTAGACAGGGGACTATGAATGTCACAGAATACACCCAGAAGTTTGAGGGATTGTCAACCTATGGGGCAATGTTAGTGGCTGATGAAGCATCCAAAAATGATAGATACATCAAGGGATTGAACCCAGGGCTTAGCAGGGCTATATTACCTTATGCTGACAGAACTTTTGATCAAGTGATAGATTTGGCTCTGAAGATTGAGCAGCATGACAAGGAAAGAGATAAGTTTAGCAGCTTCAAAAACAATAGCAACAAGAAGAACAAAGGGAAGTACCATCCTTATGATAAGAAGAAAGGAGAGGCAGATGGTAAGAAGGCAGTAGATGCAAAACCCAATGAAGCCAAAAGAAAAATAGTTTGCAACCATTGTGGGAAAGAAGGCCATATTAAGCCAAGATGCCCAGAGCTTAAAGGGGGAGCTTTCAAATGCTTTCTATGTGGGAAGGAAGGACATATGAAAAGAAATTGCCCAGAATACAAGCAACAAGGGAAAGTGGCAAACCTGGAAGGTAGGGGCAAGGCCATAATTGAGGCTAATGCTGAAAACCATGGTCAAGTGGAAGGTACACTATTTATTTGTACCATACCTTTAGCTGTAATATATGATACCGGGGCAACCCACTCACTCATTTCCCATGAAATAGTTAAAAGGTTGAAAATGAACTGCAATTTGGCTGAAATACCTCTGTTAATACAAAGCCCTTTAGGAAGTTCTAGTGTATTAGATATGATTTGTGTGGATGTGAATTTGAACATAGGGGGAAACACATTTGTTTCCAATTTATATGTTCTAAATTTCCCAAATATAGGAGTTATATTAGGGGCAGATTGGCTAAGACAATTCAAAGCCATAATTGCCCTAGATGCATCCACCATTTCACTACAAAATTCTAAAGGCCAAAGGGTTACAATTCTGTGTGAACCTATCAAAGAAAATAGGCTAAATCATTTAATTGAATTAGAAAATAATCCCAAGGAAATAGCTATTAATGAAATCCCCATAGTTAAAGAATACTTGGATGTATTTAGGGAAGTAAAAGGTGTCTCACACCATAGACCTGTTGAATTCCAGATTAACCTTATGCCTGGGGCTAGCCCAATTATCAAAAAGCCTACAAGGATGGGGTCAAGTGAATTAAAGGAGCTAAAGAACCAGCTGGAAGAATTAGAAGCCAAGGGGTTTATAAGGCCAAGTAATTCATGCTGGGGTGCTCCTGTAGTATTTGTTAAAAAGCATGATGGTACCTTAAGAATGTGTATAGATTATAGAGAATTAAACAAAGTAACCATCAAAAACAAATACCCATTACCCAGGATAGATGATCTCTTTGATCAACTCAGTGGAGCTAAAGTGTTTTCTAGGCTAGACTTGGCATCTGGGTTTCATCAGATGAAGGTTGAGGATTCAAGTGTTAAATATACAGCATTTAACACAAGATATGGTTTGTATGAGTTTCTGGTTATGCCATTTGGGCTAACAAATGCCCCTTCTTACTTTGTAGACCTAATGAATAGGATATTCAGAGATTACTTAGACAAGTTTGTTCTGATTTTTATAGATGACATTCTAATCTATTCTAAAACAATAGAGGAACATGAGAACCACTTACATTTGGTCTTATCTAGATTAAGAGAAAAAGATTTGAAAGCAAAGTTCTCTAAGTGTGTGTTCTGGCAAGAGGAAGTACATTTTCTTGGACATGTTGTCTCTGCTAGAGGGATTTCTGTAAACCCCAATAAGATAGTAGCAATCCAAGCATGGAAGAAGCCTAACAATGTTAGTGAAGTTAGGTCATTCATGAGGATGGCAGGATACTATAGGAGGTTTATACAAGGATTTTCTAAAATAGCAATGCCACTCACTAACCTGACTAGGAAGAACCAAAAGTTTATATGTACTGATAAGTGTGAACAAGCTTTCACCCAGATCAAGGAGGCTTTGGTAAAATCACCAGTGTTGAGAGTACCAGAAGGCAATGAGGGATTAGTTGTATATACAGATGCATGTGGGTCAGGGCTAGGGGCTGTGTTGATGCAGCAAGATCAGGTCATAGCCTATGCATCTAGACAACTAAAACCCCATGAAACTAGATATGCAACTCATGATCTTGAGTTGGCAGCAGTAGTATATGCCTTGAAGCTCTGGAGGCATTACTTATTAGGTGCAAAGTTCATTTTATACACTGATCACAAGGCCTTAAAGTATCTCTTTTCACAGAAAGATTTGAATATGAGACAACACAGATGGGTTGAATTTCTTGCTGCTTATGACTTAGATATACTTTATACACCAGGCAAGGCTAATAAAGTGGCAGATGCATTGAGTAGGCAGCATGCAAAAGTGGCCATGTTGATGATGGAGGAATTTAGAGACTTGACCATGCTCACTGATTTGGAAATAGATGAGAGCAGTGGGATAAGTATGGAGATAGTTGAGGAAGAAAGGAGTAAAGGAAGGTTAAGTTTAATTACTTTACAATCAAATTTGGTCTTGAAGGTGGCAAAGATGCAAGAAGAAGATCAAGACTTAGCAGAAAAGAGGTCTCTCCTATTAAAGAAGGAGGAAGTGAAGGATTATCACATTGATGTAAAAGGATACCTAAGGTACAAGGGTAGGATATGTGTCCCAAACATCATAGAATTGAAAGAAGAAATCCTTAATGAGTACCATAGGAGCAAATATTCCATACATCCAAGCAGCACCAAGATGTACCAAAACTTAAAAAGGGACTATTGGTGGAAGGGAATGAAGTCTAATGTAGCAAGACATGTTGCTAAGTGCATGGTTTGTCAACAAATAAAAGCTGAGACCCAAAGACCTTCAGGGTTGTTGCAGCCACTTAGCATACCACAGTGGAAGTGGGAAGACATATCTATGGATTTTATAGATGGTCTTCCTAGATCCAAGAGGGGAAATACAAGTATTTGGGTAATTGTAGATAGGCTGACTAAAGTAGCCCACTTCATACCAGTAAAAGCAGACAGAAATGCACCTAGGCTAGCCCAAACTTTTATGAGAGAAGTGGTAAAGTTGCATGGTGTTCCTAAAACTATAGTGAGTGATAGGGATACAATCTTCACTTCAAGATTCTGGAAGAGCTTCCAAGAAGCTATGGGGAGTGAATTGTGCCTAAGCACTGCTTATCACCCCCAATCAGATGGGCAAACAGAAGTGGTAAACAAGATTTTAGAGGATTTGCTTAGAGCATGTGTGTTAGACTTTGGAGGAAATTGGGAGGACCATCTCCATTTGGCTGAGTTCGCATACAATAATAGACACCAAAGCACAATTGGAATGGCACCCTTTGAAGCCCTATATGGAAAGCCATGTCTATCACCTATGTGTTGGGCTGAGGCAGGAGAGAAAGCTATCCTAGGGCCAGAATATGTCAAGGACATCACAGAGAAAATAGGACTGGTGAGAAAGAGGATGGAAGCAGCTCAAGATAGGCAAAAGAAATATGCTGATGCAAAGAGGAAGTCAGTGGAATTCAAAGTAGGTGATTATGTCTTCATTAAGGTTTCACCAATGAAGAAAGTCTTGAGATTTGGCAAGCAAGGGAAACTCAGACCCAGATATGTTGGACCATACAAGATTTTGGAGAGGATAGGCTCACTAGCCTATAAGCTGGAGCTTCCAGAGGAGATGAGTGCAATGCACAATGTGTTTCATGTATCGCAACTAAGGAGATGGGTACATGACAAGGAGGAAATCTTAGAAAAGCCTACTGAAGTTCAGATTAATCCAAATCTAATCTATGAGAAAGAGCCAGTGGGAATTGTGGCAAGGGAAGAAAAGAAACTAAGAAACAAGACATTGAAGCTTGTAAAGATTCAATGGAGTATAGATCCTAGTGATTGTACTTGGGAGCTAGAGGATAAAATCAGGATGGATTACCCTAGGCTCTTTGCAAATTTAAAAGGTAAATTCTTAGATTACTAAGAAAGTTTAATATGTATGATAGACAGTGACTAATTGATTTGCTCATGCATATTTGAATAATTTTTCCCTAAGAAATTAGAAGTACTCAAAGATTATGTTGCAAATTGTGAGGGCACAATTCCTAAAAGAAGGGGTGATTGTAATACCCCAAGATTTTGAGGAAAATTCTTTTAAATAAATGATTAAAATTCTGGGGGGAAAATCAGAATTATTATATAGGTGGGATTTTCAGTGGTGCAAGGTTGTGTGCATGTGTGCACGTGCACACTAGTTATGGCATTAAGAGAAAATCCAGAATTCCTGAATAATAAAACAAAGAAGGAAAACATTTAGATAAAATGTTTTAAATAAAGGAAATATAGGCCTAGACATGAATATTAAAATTCCTGAGGATGTGTGTATATATATATATATATATCTATATATATATATGCATATGTATGACTTGTCTGGAAATTAAGACAGAAGAGAACATTGATTTATAATGAATAAGTGAAATTTTATTTGAATAATAGGTGTGTAGAAATGCATATAAGAATGCACATGTTTTCTGCAAATAAAAGAAGGTTAAAGTTAAACTAACACCCATAGTTGTATAAATGTATATATATATACAGATATTATTTGAGCAGAAAATTAATAAAGGAATCACTAAAATAGTAAGAACCAAAGTGCAAGAAAGCAAATGTACATAGGCAGAAAATAGAAAGTCACACCATTATCATGTTTGAGGTAAGTATAATAAAAATACTTAAAGTAATCACTTTCTGAAAAGAAAAGAAAATGGGCACAATTTAGCCTTGTTTTAAAATATTGGTCGGGACATTAAGGGTTAGGAAGGAGAGAATATGCAATGCCAAATGCATGATTCTGGTTTGGGCTAAAATAGGGATTTTGCATCACCCAAAACCCTAGGTAGAACCCTTATATAAATCAAGAGCCTAACCAGAAAACCACTCTCTCACTGAATTAATTAACCTAAGGAAGAAGAGGAAGAAAGGGCTAAAGATTTGAGGGGTTTTCTGGATTAAGCTTGTGTAAGCATTTAGGTGAGTATCCTCACTCATATACATGGCATTAAGACCTGGGATTAGGCAGCCAAGCTTTTATATGCTATATTTTGCATGTTTTGATTTACAAACCATGTTGACTACTGATAGTTTCATGAATGCTTGATGAGATATGATCTGCTATGATGGATGTATAACTTTATTGTTCTATTTTCATCCCTGCATGTTATACCAAAACCTTAAAGAACATGTAAGAGAGTATTTGTAACTAGTCTGAATCATGGCTTAAAATAAAGAATGAAGGAAAAGAAAACTATGAGCTGCATATACAATGGTATAGTGCTGAGGCTTGAAATAATTGGTTAAGGGTGCAATGGAGTCTTTCTCTATAAGTGCTGAGCCCTAAACCAAACAGAAAATTTACAAGCCTAAAAATTATGTTTAAACAAGGTTAAAAATCTGGCTAAACATAGTTGCTTGCAAAATCAAAATAAACCCAATAGAGCCATGCATTTATTCTCAGTTGCAAACATTCTGGTATATGTTTGAATAGGGTGTTTATATGCTAAATAATGTGAGATGGAATGACTGGGTGTTATACCTCTAGAAAGTAACCTTTAACTTGCTTGCAATATTATGTCTGCAAGGTAACTAGAATGTTTCATGTGTACAAGTGGTCTGTACACCTAGCTATCATTTATAAAATGAACATGAATACACTTAGTAATATAACTAAAGATTTTGTGCCAAGAAGGCTGCTGGAATGCTTGTCCTATTTGAAGTAGACAAGTTGACACATGGCTTGTTTAAGTCCTGAGATCTTTGTGCCATGATGTTAATTAGTTCATGGCAATGTGTCCCTTTGATTCCTTATAGCAGATGAGGCCAGGAATTTATAAGAAGAAAAGGCAACCTTAAATGATGATATAGGAAACTTGAGTCTTTCCGGGATTAGGGTTGGTATGAGGAACCTTAGTAGTTCCAGATAAAAATTGTTTTAATGCATATGTTTGCTCTTATGTATGTATATGGGAATACCTGATCAATTTATACATTAATCATTCATGATAATACCTGTCAAGTTATGCAAGGTACATTTATGCTGTATCCTTAGCTTAATATCATGGTTATGTTAGAAATGCTCACACCAGATCATAGATCTGACCCTTATTGCTCATGGCACATGGGGGTGTCTCATTCATAATAGGGCAGCCACTAATGCTTTTGCAGGTTGTGATGGAGCTAAGTAAGCAAGATTAAAAAGATATGGAATAGAGGATGCTAAGATAATTAGAAATAAGAGCTAGAATGTGTTAATTCATGCATGTATTTCCTGATTGATATGGCTATCTAAATGTATTAAGTAGGAAGAACTTGTAAGAAATATGTGTTATGTTGTTTCTGGTTATTTCTGGTTTGGAATGTATTAAGGATATTGATGTTAAACTGATTTGAAAATCTATTTGCTAAAGTTGTTTTTGATTTAGAGGAAAAAACCTAGATTTTATAAGCATAATCATTTTATGATGATTATAGTTCATCCTAAGTCCTTTCAAAAGATAGATATATTGGAAATTGTATTGGGAAAATCCTGAAAGAATTATAACTGTTATATTTTCAAGTCATGATACTGATATATGTCCAAATGCAAGTAAAAATGTATATACCCTGAATATGCATTTTTAAAAGGGAATTATGGTTAGGAAGGATGATATAAATCTGATCACAAGGTGTCTGATTCATACATATATATAAACATGCTTTTGAAAAGAAGGAGTATCAATGTTTTGGGTAGATTCTGATTTGTAAAATGCAAATAAAAGAATGGTCAGATTAACCACATGGTTAGACCATAGGTCAGGCCTAATGTTCACTTCAAATCAATGAAGCAAGGAACCATTTGAACCCAGTTTTCTGGAAAATGAGCAAAGACATTGACATGTACATGTATATCTGTGTACATGTTGATATTTGGGCAAAAATATAAACATAAATTCCTAGAACAGTTGTAGGAATGGGTTGCAAAAATAATAAAGCAAGAAATATTGTTTTGTATGTTAGATTATAGGCAAAAATTAAGTATATATGTGTAGATATAGGTAGATATCAGATATTAAACCATACAGGAGAAAAATAAAAAGAAAAACAAAAATTGGGTTTGAACCGACCAGCATAGAACTCGAACTCGTGACCTCTCATGTATAAGTTAGGCGCGTTTCCATTACGCCTAGATGTTGCTTGTGTTCACTTATGATCCACTTTCTTTTAGCCTGAGTTTGATACTATACAGACTTTAACAATCATACATATTAAAAACTTTCTTCCACCTGATTATTACTTGATCATTTCTTAATTAGAATAACAGACCAAAGTACATGTTTCCAGTGGATTCTATGGTCAAAAATCAGGATACAATAATTAATCCTTTATCAGGGAATTATCACATTTTAATAGATTTAAAAGGATTTCTACTTACATATTACCATGCTCTGATTCTAATAGAATATAACATAGATATCTTCATATATGTATGTTAGGAATGATTTAGATTTAAAACAATATTTTTATATTGTGAAAGATCCTGGATAATATGAGATTAAGGGAAGGATGACCCTAGGTAGTCTTAGCTAAGTATGATAAAAAAAAATGAAATTTTTGTTTAAGAATTAGGGTCATTTCAGATGCAAAAAACGAAAAACAATCATAGACAAATACATGTTCAAATAACCCATTTTGGTTTCTTCTATTGTATAAAACATGAACAAGCTATAACATATTACATAGATTATTAAAATAAATGAAAAACATGCAGGTAGGAGCAAACTAAACTGGAAGTAGGCAACTGAAATCCAAAAAGGAAAATTAGCAAGAATAATCAGCAAGGAACAAATTATATTACAGTATACTAGAAAACTAAAGACTCAACATTATATAATCTAATTCAGTTTTGAAAAATGAATTCAAATTGTGACTTGCCTATTGCTAACAAAAAAAGCCCGCGTATATATTTGAAAATACAACCCCATAATATAAAATAGCAAGAGCAACTACAAATTATAAAACTGAGTATATAATAACTAAGCAATATATGTAAGATTAAAAACATCAATCAAATAATAGACAATGAAGTCTAGTACTGTGAAAAAAATCACTACCTTTACCCCTAATATAAATTTCAAAACTGCTAAAATTACACATTTCTATTGAATGAAAGATAGAAATACTAAGCTCAAAGACAATAATAGAAAAAAGGAATGGATCTAAACACAAAAATTCATACAATCAACATGAAATGAATCTTTTATGATTGAAAGTGTTAGCTCTAGTTTTCACATGTATTGATCCATCAAAATACAGTGCCAATTCAACAATAACACGAGATACAATGTCAAAATTAATGATAGACAAGTATTTAATTTGAGGTTAGTTAAAAGTTTAATTCAATTAAAATCATGTTTGACAACTAATACATATAAGAACGACAGCTGTTCTATGAAGTAAGAATACATAGTACAGCAATTTGATACTTGTATGCTGTATCAATTTACATCGGAAAAGAAAACCGAGTTGCAAAATATGACTAAAAATCCAGTTAGTCAATTGCTTCATAAAAATAGCAATAAATAAATAAATTCGATACCGTATGCTGTAGCTGGTGGCACAGACGGTCGTCCAAGGCGATGTTGAAGGTCTACTAATAGGCGAAGCTGAACGATGATGAAGATGGCCGATTAGAGCGAACCTGGATTCACACGATTTGAGTGAGATCGATTTGTTTTCAAAAACTAATCAAAAAACGATCGAACTAATTTAGGAGCAGTGGAATTGATGTGGATTCAAGGAACGGGGTTAATTAATTAGTTATGGCGTGGGATCGAAATTGTTAGGGCGGGGATCGAAAATAATGAGTTAGGGAATGGGGCATTGTTTTTTGAGAAAGGCGTTAGGTTGTATACTGTAAGGTGGGGGAGTTAAAAAATTAGGATAATTTTGCAACGGTCTGAAGCCATTGCAAAATTACCACGGCCCGTAACCTTGGCAATTTGTTTTAGCACTGCCCAAAACCATGGAAAAATTGTCACGGCTCAAGACCGTGGCAAATTTTCCACGTTGGTGCGTGGCAAAATGGACAGCATGGCATAGTGTATGGAGATGCCCCCTTGGTTGGTTAGAGTTAACTAATAGATGGTTATAACATCTGTCATTACATACATTCCAACGAAATAACTTCAACACAGCGGATAGATATTGTATATAGATAAACTCCTAAATAGCTAAATCTTCCTCCTGCATGTCTCCAGAAGCTTTATTCATCCAACCTAATGACCTATAAACCCTCACTCCTGACCTACTCAAATTAAAATTTGAACACCCGAGAGTTTAAAGGGAAACATAAACTTCGAGTCAAACAAAAAGCCTGGTGTGAATAATAATATGTCACCTCAATTTATGGAAATCTAGTGAGACCACACCGCTAAGCGGAATGAGTTTTCCGCTCACTGATATATTTTAAAATATATCATTCGCAAATCAAACTCCGGCAACCACAATGGTTAAAATAGACAATAACAATAACAACATGCATTCATGTCACATGGGTAATCATGACTAATCTGTCTAAATCAATGGACTATCTGTCCCAATATCATAGTTTTCTCAGGGTAACTACAAACCTATGGCTGACTCAGGCCTACCAGATATATCAAATTCCCTAACATGTTGTTAGAATACAACTAGACGGTCTATCCAAAACTTACTATTCCTAGGGTTATTCTGATCCTAATGGTTTTGCAGGCTCACCAATAACCTATCACCTCTTATATATTCCTTTCTATGCGTAAACCTATGTAACATCCCCCTACTTGGAGGCCCAAAACTAACGACTACGGATGCTGCAGTCATCCATAGATATTAATCCTCGGTGACCAAATACAGCGATATTAGATACATTGATACACAGAAACACAAGAATATGGAAAAAAATTAAACAGCAAACAAATTGATTACATAATCCCAGTTCGCTGACCACGTTCAGATAACATATAATTATTACAAAATACGCAAGAGCGACATATGAAGATGCCCCATTGGTTGATCAGAGTATATAAGTAGGCAAGAAAACAAATTTTCCTTTACAAACAAAACACAGCGGAAATAAAATAACTCAAATAACAAGCTTGCCTCCTACACGTCCTTGGAAGCTTTATTCATCTAAAAGAACTCCTGGAAATCTTAACTCTCAACCTACTCAAAATCAACTAAGTACCCAAGAGTTTAAGGGGAAAACAAAAACTTCGAGTTAGACATAAAACCTGGTATGAATAATAATTTACCATCTCAAACCATTTAGGTATCTAGTGAGACCACGCCGCTTAGCGGAACGGGTTTTCCCCTCACTAGTATCCTGAAACATTTATATAACCATATACTGTGCTCCTGCATCCACAATGGTTAAAACATAGTATTTCAATAACATTATGATGATATGCAAAACAAGTAAATCAAATCTTGATTACCCATCCCCATTCATTCTAACTATCTGTCTCAATTATAGTTTATAGGATTACTGTTAACCTGTTAAATGTTTATGGACTATCTGTCCAATTTCATAGTTTTCATGGGATTACTAAGAACCTATTGGTAACTCCAATATCTTTTCTCTTATCCTTGTTTTCATGGGCTAACTGGGAACCTATTGACTAATTGTCAATATCTTAATCCGGATATAGTTTTCATGGACTAACTACAAACCTACTGGCCCCTACCAGTATCAAATCATAGTTTTCATGGGCTGGCTATGAATCTATTGGCCCCTGCCAATATCTTTAGTTTTAAGGTTTTAACATTCCTTAATTTATATTCACTACTGGGTCAACCTAAATGGTTATTCTGCCATTCCCCAAAAATACAGTTATGGGTTAATAACAATGTGAATAGATATATGAAGAAGTATGCATAACAACAATTAATACCAACACATGTGGTTTATTATCCTTGAAATCATCTTGTGTGTATATATATATATATATCCTGGTTAAACCCTTTAACCTATTTAATCAAGGAAAACTTCTTCATTTCAAAAACCCTTTGTTTGTTCATGCCATGGTTATTCCTTTAAGTGAGATTGGGTTTATGTTTTGAAAGCTTAAAAACATTTTTGATACCTCTGGATGACCCCTGTCGAAAGCAAAAACTTCTATTCAAAACATAATAAACATAGCTTTCAAAATAAATGAAAATACCCCTTTCGAAAGCATTAGGTTTACTTTTTAAAAACATCATTTGGGTCAAAAATGGTTATGTACGAAAGTATATCTTTCGAAACCAACTATAAAATTGTTTTGGGGAAAAAGTTGATGGTGTCGGAACCATTTAGTCGAAAGCAACAATTCTTTAAATTGAAACTTCAAAGGATAGAGTCGAAACCCCCTTTCGACTCCATTGCCTTCAAAACCCCCAACCCTTCGAAAGCATTCAGGAAAAAGACTTAGTTTAAGTTAAAAGAAAGAGAACCCTTCAACAGCATAGATGGCTTCAATACAGTCGAAAGGAGAAAATTTGCGGCTGGGTTTCGGCTTGGTCGAAACCAATCTTTTCAAAAGCTCTTATTTAAGGAGAAAGGTACCCCTTCGAAAGCTAATACTTCAACATAATAAAGCAACCTTCCCCAAAAGCTATTTGTATAAACATTTTTGAAAGTATATGTTTCGACTATGTCGAAAGTTTAAGTAAAACAAAGCAAGAACTAAGCTTTTGAAACAGAATATGGTTTCGACCCTAACGAAAGCATTGCTTTCCACACCTTACCTTCCGCTACCCTATAATTCACTTCGTACCAATACCACTGATGCGATGTGCATTGGTTCCGACTATGTGGGTTTTGACTAAGATGGTGCGAAGGTAAAGGAGTTGAAAGGTACTACTATTCGAGGCAAAACCTACTTTTCTAGATTAAAGGCTGAAATATAGCAACTTTTAGTAATTACTTTATAACCGCTTGCTTATTTCTAAACCTTTGATTGGTTGTTGTATGACTTTTCAAATACTTTACAATTATAACCGCCGCATTTAACCAAATCTAAATCAAAGAAATTATAACGTTTAACCCTTTCCATTAACAAAACCAGTATTTGCAAATAAGTCCCTCTCTTGAAATAATTTATTTTCCCTAGTAAATCAATTGGGAAAAATCCCCAAATATCATAAAAATTCAACTTTATTATGTAATCAAACATATTAAAATTTCAGACCCAATTCCTTCTTGAAATACTCAAAATAAATTTTAAACCCAATTATATCATATTTTCCTTTAAAAATTCATAATAAATTTTCTATACCTTGGAAAATTCTGAAAATTAAAACTCATCTCTATAATCATGTTTTACTTAGCATAAAAAATTTCCATGGCATTCTAAAATCTTAAACTCTTGGTTTTACATCAAAATCGTGCAAATTCATATGTTAATGAATTAAAATAAATCAAACACAACATAGTTCAAGCATTTCATCATCCATATCATCATAAAAACAATTTAATCATAAATACTAAAACATATATTACCATAGAATAAAATAGAGATGGTATGAAATCATTATTCATCTTAGATATGATAAGGAATTTGAGATGTGTTGTTGATTAATCCTTCCTAACTTTAGATAAATTTTCCTCCTTTCTTCCTTGGTAATGGCCCGCTCTTAGGTTTTAGATTTGCATTTGTGAAAATGAAAAATGGAACGTGAATGGACAAGGGTGAGATGTGTATAGCCGTGTATGATAAAGAGGCTATTTTACTAATATGCCCATGTGTGATTCAGTTAATCTTTAAACCAATTTAAAGCCTATTTATTTTATTATTAAGCACGATCCTCTATATGTATTATTCAAATCTCAATCCCCTTATCATCATTATTCTATTTAATTTATCTAATTAAATTTCCTGAATAATGTTATCAAAAATTAGGGATGTTACAACCTACTTTCAGTCTTACCCATGAAAAGCCCTACGCACTGGAATTTTGGACTAATATCAGCTAGGGGCTAACAGATTAAGTATAAGGCACTATCCTACACAAGTATCATCTGGTTTTCTAATCTCTAAGTCAATTCATCCTATTACAATTTATCTAATGGAGATAAGAATAACAATCTTTTTAGAAAAATTTTGGGGTAAGTACCCCTTTTATTTCCTTGAACATATAATTATTTATAAATGATTTTACCCTTCAAATTATACTTTAAAACAAGTAAAGTATATCCCTTTACTTTATCCAAAATATTTATGCCATGATATATGCTTTTATAAAATAACATTGATGAATGTCTACATCACTTAGAGGCTATCGTACCTCAAAACATAGGCTATAAAGCCAAATTTAATAAAATAATTAAATTGATAAAACTCAACGTCCTTTTTGCCACTAAAGGTTATTGCCTCCCTTTAATATTGAAAATCATGTTAAAATCCTTAATTGATAGATTATAAGGTAATAGAGCCAAAATAGTATACTTTGCATGTATAGGTTGCCGACTATTAGTGGAGTCAGCATTGCTTTGCTCAAGATAAACTTTAGAACTTAAGATTAAGGCAACATTGATGAATCTCGACATCATTGCCTTACAAAAAGTGTGGCCTTACTATATAGCCGATACAAAACAGTGGCGTTATCGTCTTTATAGAAAACACGGCCTTAATAGATTTAAAGTTGATAAACGCGAAGTCATTATAGCTAATAGAAAAACAATCAGCGTTAAGGCCTTATTGGATTAGTTTCGATGCTAAAGACATGCGACAAGGAAATATACGACATCAAAGTGTTTAAGGAAATAAGGGCATTGCTTACGTCGAAGCTCATGGTGTCGACTTCGATGCTTTGCTTCGCCCTTCAACCAAAACCGATCCATTCCATACCACTATAGCTAGTATCATATGTATCGTCATTGGTTGACACTGAAGACCATGAACGCGGAGAGGTGGAAGGCGGCAGCAATGACTTCAGTGTGGCACTATCATAATTAACTTAAAAATTGATATTTTTCTATTAAAAGTAAATTCTTTTCACCAACTCCTTTTATTTGTTAAAATCCCATTTGATAACAACTTTCTTTAACAAATCTTTTTTTGAGACTGCTATAGAGAAGATTTATCATTCCCAAAACATTTGCAAACCTATTATTTTATATTATTATTTTAACATAATTACTAAGTCTTTCTAGCCTAATAAATTCATAATAAATCATAAAAGCATGGGAAAAATCCCCAAAAATTACAATAATTCTGATTTTATACATTATTTAACATATAAAAATTTCAGTGTCAAAACATTATTTAATTATTTTTAATAATTAAAACTTGAAGTAAACCATTTTTTCCACTTAGAAAATTCATAATAAATCATGCTTGCTTATAAAATTACGACATTAAAACCCCACTTCTGAAATAATGTCTTTAACATCATATCAAAAATTTAAGTCGATTGGGTATCGAAAACTAGGTTTTCACACTTAAAACCTATTAGATAATTTCATAATAAATTCTATAATTCATCATTTAAGCATATAATCATCTAAACAATTAAAACATGGCATAATACAAGAAAAGGTTAGGGTTCATACTTAAAACCGAAAATAGTAGATAAAACTTGAGATGCTTAACTATTATTCACCTTGATTTGATAAAGAAATTTTAGTTTTGAGTTAAAAGTTGATTTCCCTTAGCTTAAATCTTGATTTCCTAGCTTTATCTTCCTCTTTGCTCTCTTGCAATGGCTGACCTTACTCTCTCTCTTTAGTTTGAGTAAATAGAAACGAGGGAGGAAATAAGAGAATAAGGGTTTATGTTTTGGAGTTTAGATCTATTCCCATTTTTCCCTTAGCATATATTCCTTATTCTTATCTAAGTTCTAAACCATTATTTTTAACTCATTCATTAAGGGACGACCCTTATTAATCATCAAATCTCAATCCCCTCGTCCTTTTATATTATTTTATTTAATTTATCTAATTAAATATCTTAATTAATATTAATCAAAATTAAGGGTATTACGGACTGCCTTCCTTAAAGAATTTCATCCTCGAAATTACGATAGGGTATACACATTAAAACATACAAGCATAGATGTAAAACATACCATCAAATAAGTCAGGATAAATGTCTCAAATCATGTCCTTCGTCTCCTAAATACAGACTCTCTCGTCATCACTCCACTGGACTTTTACTAATATGACTGTCTTGTTCCTTAACTTCTTCTCATCCCTAGCCATGATACGAACTTGATGTCTAACTATAGTCATATCTGGTTCCATCACTTAATCTTCCAAAGCAATTGGAATGATAGTAGTCTCTGGATCTTGAACACACTTTTTAAGATGAGAAATATGAAAGACATTGTGGACTCCTGCCAAACTGCTCAGTAACTCTATCCTATAAGCGAGTTTCCTGACCCTTTCCATCATCGGAAATGGTCCAACAAACCTTGGTGCAAAATTTTCCGATTTCCAAAATCTTACTACACCCTTTGTTGGTGATACTTTGACGAAAACCTGATCTTTAATTGAGAATTCTAAGTCCTTCCCTCTCTTATCTGCATAACTCTTCTGTCTAGACTAAGCTTCCTTCATTCTAGCTCGAATCAACTCAATCTTTTCTACAGCTTTTCTTAATATATCCGAACCAAGAACTAATCTATCGTCGGTCTCTAACCAACATATTGAAAGTGTTCTATGGATCGTGTAATATGGATATACGATAATACAGAATGTAATGATGATAGCTATACATTAAATAGTGCGGAATATAAGAGCGATATAATAAAAATAACACCAGAGATTTTTATACTGGTTCGGAGCACCGTCCTACGTCCAGTCCCAGACCCCTTCTGGAATTTCACTAAAACAATAACCCTCACTTAACCCGGAGGAATAGGTCTATACAACCCTTGAGCAGTCGAACAAGGACCTGAGCAGCAGAACAAGATTTCGCCTCAGCGGCCAAAGAGGACTTTACACGTCTGAGCAGCAGAACAGGACTTCAACAGATACAAAAGATTGTTTGACTTTTTGTGTTCTGATAACACGTATAAGTCTGTTTATAGTACACCCTTCCTATGATCTTCTCCTCGAGTATAAATATATATATATATGAAGTTTATGAAGAATAGAAAGGAATAATATTGCTTAGAATATGTTAATGCTGAATATTTGAAAATATGGGCGCAAGTATATTCCAGAGAGTTAGAAAGATAAGAAAATTCGGTTGATTAGAATCAAGTTAGAGTATGTATTTATAGATGTTAAAAAGCAGCGACTGTTGATGAAGAGTTTCGATTGAAGTGTTGCGTCCAAATCTTTTCTTAGAGGTTCGTAACTCTTCACAAATAGTCGTGTCTTTTCAGAAAATAGTTGTTGTAGAAATTCAGTCAATTGAGCCTCTGCGTCCGTCGACTGAATATTCAAACGTTTTTTATTATCAAATATATATATATATATATACTTGTGCACCTATGCATACTGCACAGAAACTAGCAGGTCAGTCGACTGACCCACCAGGTCAGTCGACTGACCTGGTATTTTCTGTGCAGTTTGCACAGTTTACGTAGGTATAAAATTGCTTTAATGCATAATATTTGAAAGTATAGTTGCAAGTAGATTCCAGAGTGTTAGATAAGAAAGATAAGAAGATTATATATATATAAGCTAATATATACCTAAACGAGGAGAGATCTTAACAATATTGACTTAAAACTCAAAACAAAATAATATAAAAGTTGATGCACCGATTTTGATGTCTTGTCTCCATGTAGTATATATTCTCTTTTTGTCGTAATAGTCGTCGAATCTGTATGTTGTTGTGATAGCTTCGAGTCATGAATCAAAACCAAGTCTCAACACATATGAGTGATTTACACGGCCTTTCATACAAAGCTTCAAAAGATGTCATCCTTATACTAGTCTAATAACTATTGTTATAGGAAAATTCTGTGAGAAATTCGGATTACGGATCTTAAGGCTGGAATAACACTAGAGGTGGGGTAAATAGTGTTTTGTGGATTTTCTAAATCTTTTTGAAACTTATGTAAATTTAATTACCAACAAATGAAATTCACAAACATAGATATAATCACAAAATCAAACACAGATGCAAATAATAAATAAAAGTAGTAAAGGAAAGAACACACCGGATTTTATACTGGTTCGGAGTTACCCTACATCCAGTCCAGCACAAATGTACGGATTTCTTATCAAAAATAATCTCCTAGATTACACCCTCGATTTCAAGGCCACGAGGTAACCCTCCTGTATTCGAGTCTGTGGCAAACTCTCTTGATTTACCAGGCCATAAGATCACCTAATCGATTTCCGGGGCAACAATCATACCTAATTGATTTCAAGGCTCAACCGCACCTTTTACTCAACAGTTTGATTTACAAATAATCCTATAACTCTGAATAGCAGTGAGATCTTACGGAGAGGGCGGCAGAGAATCAAACAAGAGATAATCATGTTTGATTCACTTGGTATTTCGGCAGAGTATAGTTTGGAATTCTTTAGAATAAATGTGGAAGATGAAGAGAAGAGAAAACAAATGAAATCTGGTTAAAAATTCATTTAGAACAACTGGTATTTATAGGAAATCAACAGCCATATCTATTCGTGAAAGAATATGATGAATAGACACTTCTTTTGAAAATTTGAATTTAACAGACACCATGTCGACATGGGGGGTTGAGGGATGTCGACATGCTCTAGGAAAAATTGATGATTTTGATTTTCTTATTAAAATTGGTTTCTATAATTTTGTCAAAACGATTTATAAACTTTGTAAATATATTTGAATATAGTTTAAACATATAAAAGAGTTTAGAAAGTGAAAGTGTACGTGCAGTACTAAGGATCGTGGAATATGGTATATAAATGCGGAAATTGATAATCGCAGTAAAATAAAAATTATAGTAAGCACACCAGGAATTTTTATACTGGTT
Organism: Allium fistulosum; assembly: GCA_030737815.1. NCBI lineage: Eukaryota > Viridiplantae > Streptophyta > Magnoliopsida > Asparagales > Amaryllidaceae > Allium > Allium fistulosum. Next base: position 580,728,473 of record CM060906.1, on the reverse strand, counting down.
CGAACTTCCCGTTCTACGTCCAGTCCCAGAATACCCTCTGGATTTAAACTAAACCCCTCACTTAACCCGGAGGAATAGGTATACGACACCTGAGCAGCCGAACAGGAATTTTTCCGCCTCAACAGCCGAAGAGGACTTCAACTTAATATAAATAGTTTGTTGACGAATGTGTTCTGAATAACACCGATTGTCTTTTGATAGTACAACTTCCCTATAATCAAATCCTCAAGAGTATATATGTGTGTGAAGATTTAGAAGGAAGATAATCACGTAGAATCGAAGTATATGAATTAATTCAAGGATTCTAGTGATATTGAATAAGAATGAATACTTTTATTTGCAGAAATAAATAGAGAATAGATATCAGAATTAAAACAAGAATCGGTGATTGTAGAAGTGAAATGAACATGTTTATATAGTTGTAGAATAGTTACAATCTTTCATGAAGAGTTTCAATCAAGAGTTGTGTCCATATCTGTTGGATTAAAGAACATTCCTCTTCATGAACAATTGCACCTCTTCAGAAAACTAGCCGTTATGTTCTGGTCGGTTGACCGAGAAACCTAGGTCGGTCAGCTGAGTTTATAGATATAAATAAAACGGTGCATATCTGTGCACTAGACACAGAGTCGGTCGGCCGAAGATTCTGGTCGGTCGGCCGACCTGCTGTTATTTGCACAATGTACACTTATTTTTGTATAAATTAATTTGTGTGTATGTGTGACTACTTGAGGAATGATTTTAACAATATTCTAAGACTCAATGAAATAAAATATTCATACTAATATCTAGATTGTAGTCTTGTCTCCTTTGTAGTGTGCAATATATAGTTATTCTCCTTTTTGTCGCTTTCGTATAGTATTCTCGTCGTATGATCTCTGAAGCTTGTGTCATGAATCAAAACTCATGAATCAACATTCTCCCCCTTTTTGATTGATGACAATACTTATGTGATGAAGTAGAACTTATCTATATTATAATTCTCCCCCTGAATATATGGCGACTTTTCGGCAAAAAATTTGTTAGCTTTCATACATTTCTCCCCCTTTGTCATCGACAAAAAGGAATACTTACTAGATGTAATATGTAAAAGAAATGCGAATCAATGAATTTTAAATATTACAATTTCAAACCAAAATAGGAATAATTAAAGATGTTTGCTTAGTACACAACATTTAATAAAAAACATATTGTTCATAAAGAAATTCTTGAAATTAAATTGTAAAACAATACGATTACTCCTCATCATCATCGGAATCCCAAAATTCTGGACAAATATTTTCTTCCGTAGGAACATGTTTCTTACCACGTCTTTGAGTGTGAGGAGCATGAGTTCCGAATGTACCGGAACTTGTGTTATCTGAAGTAGACCAAGAGAAATTTGGTGCGGGTCTTTTTCCGAGAGCAACAAAAGAAGCACTGGCTTCGGAAGTACATGTTAAGGCATCCCATAAATTAACGAAGAAGCCCTTGATTTTCTTGAAACGACCATCAATTTTTCATAGCCGGCTATCCAAGGCTAGTTGATTTTGTGCCAAAATATCAATGGCCGCTTCCGTACTCATTCCGGGAGTTGGTCATTGAATTGAGGTTTGGCGAGTTATACGTTCTGTAGCATGAGTAGATGGTTGAGGTGTAGAATAGCTACGACGTAGTTGTTCTCTCGGAGTATCACTCCATGGCTCGAATCTAATAAATCAAGGTGGAACATCAGGTAATTTCATTAACTTTATGGTCCGTGAATCAAACATATGGACTTTGGAGGTTTCAGATTCCGGATCATTGATGACGAAACTATTGATCAATCTCATTATGTATTCTCCATAGTAAATATGGAGCATCTTTCCTTGGTTAAAAGAGAGAAATTCATCCATAATAAGTTGTGACCAATTAACTCGTATTTTCCTACAAATAGCATACAATGCTTTAAAATTTTCGGGATATACGAGATGATATGAACCACCTCTAGGAACTAAAGATTTCATCATGAATCGATGAAGGAGTCGAGCTTTTGGTCTAAACGATGATGTTTGTCTAAAATCCGGTGCATCATCTTCGAAAAATAGATGGCTTATTCAGTCACGAGTTGATATGTTACAATCTACATCGTGTAATGAGATACCACCCGGTCTAGCATCCAAAATGTGGTTAATTCGATCAATGGAAAGGAAAATCGAAGTGCCACAAACCGATGTCCAAATACAATTTTCAGTGTTTCTCGACGGATTTACAAGGTTGAGGTTCGCTAGAAATAACTTGACCATTATATGATTGATTTTCAAGTTATTTTTCCTATGGTCAAGGAATGTATCAAGACCACTCTCAAGGGCGGCATTTTCAATACCGTAGGAAGCAAAGTCAGGATAACTTACAAATGATTCTTCAAAGATTTTGGCATCTTGAAGTTTTATCCATCTTTGAAGAGCTATATCATTAACTAGCCATGAAGCAATTTGTGTATCCACTGGAGTAGATGAAGAAGAGCCACCCGTTGTCTTTGATTTCTTCTTGGGAGCCATTTGTTTTTGGAAGAAAAGATTAAAAATTTGAGAAGTTTTAATATGGGCTAGGTTAAAAAACTGTAATTGGGAAAGTAAGAGTGAAGAGGTAAGTTGAAAAAGTGAAAGGATGGGGTATAAATCTAAAGTAAAAGACAGGCAGAATATACGTTCGGTCGACCGAAGGCACTGGGTCGGCTGACCGAACTAGTAATCTGAAAGTTGCTGAAACTCTCGGGAAGGGTTCGGCTGACAGACTCAGGGTCTTCGGTCGACCGACCCGGTTAGAAATGTGTTTTTGAAATTCTCGGGAAGGGTTCGGTTGACCGACTCAGGCTTTCCGGTCGACCGACCCTGGTAGAAATGTATATTTTTGCTGTTTTTCAACAAAAAATTATAGAAATATAAATTATATTATCATATCATTATATTTATACATCTTATTGAAAACAACAACATATATATATATATAATCATTTAGCCAACGTTCGTTAAAATCTACGTTCCCATGAATTTGGAGACGGAACATCTTCTATAGGTGACCATCTTGGAGTTATTGGAGTTTGAACAGGGTTTGAAGAGGATGAGGGTCTATAAGTAGGTTCAGCAACATCATCCTTCTTGGATGAACAAACTTTCATGGCAATTTTTTCCAGAAAACTTAAACGTCTTGCCGTGACTTTTTGTTCATAGTAGAGTTCCCGTTGCATATCCATTTGTTGTCGTTGGTAGTGATGTATTTCATCAATTTTTTGTTTGGTGGTTGGAGATATTACCATCGTATTCTTCCCTTTTTTCTTTTCAGGTGTATAGCCTGTATGGGAGTCTTCCCATGGTTTCCACCCATGTCGGGGGTCTTTATCTGGAGAGGAGAAGTCTAGAACACGTTTAGGCATGGGAAAGGTAGGATAGGGGCCATTTTCAGGGATGCGGTCGGAACCATCATCGTCCGGAGATGTGTATGATAGATGAGAGTTTTCAGAGTTATAGTAGTCATTGTTTGAAGACATTTTTCAAGTTTTGTTTTTAAAATTTTCTTAGTATATGTTTTAAAAGATAAGCATAGTATATATATATATAAACATCTGTTTGCTGAAAGATTAATGGATAGGAACTAATTTTAAATATGGTCACAGAAGTTTAAGAAAAAAATTGTTTGTAAATGTATGATTTATAAGATAAGAACTAAATATAATTTTTCTAAAAACAAAACAGATAAAACAAACTTTAAAGAGAACTAAAACAAGAAACACCCATAGCTCAAGTAGTTATAACACAACATCTAACAAGCAAGTCAGAGGTCATGAGTTCGAGTTCCGCTTTGGTCAGAAATAAAATAATTTTTGTTTTTCGATATTTTTGCATATTTTTATTTATAAATCTTTAAACGACATTATACCTAAATCACGTCTAAGTTTTATAAAAATATTTTCATTTAGTGGTTTAGTAAAAATGTCAGCAATTTGATTTTAAGTATTGATAAATTCTAAATTTATTAATCCTTTTTCCAAACAATCATGAAGAAAGTGATGACGAATATCGATGTGTTTTGTTCGTGAGTGATTGACCGGATATTTAGAAAGATTTATTGCACTAGTATTATCACAATAAATTAGAGATTTTTCAAGATGACAATTAAAATCTTGTAGTGTTTGTTGCATGTATACGACTTGTGCACATGCCAAAGCAGCAGATATATATTCTGCTTCACACGTTGATAAAGAAACACAGTTTTGTTTCTTACTAAACCAAGAGACTAAGGAACGTCCAATGAAATGACACGTTCCACTCGTACTTTTTCAATCCGTCCGACTTCCTCCAAAATCAGCATCGCTATAGGAGACTAATTCGAAAGGACATTCTTTCGGATAAAATAGTCCGAAATCTTTGGTTTTAGTTAGATAACGAATAATACGTTTAACTGCTCTCATATGTGACTCTTTGGGATTTGCTTGAAATCGAGCACATAAACAAACACTCATCATTATATCAGGTCGACTCGCTGTTAAATAAAGTAAAGAACCTATCATACTACGATATAGCTTCTGATCAACACTTTTGCCCTCCTCGTCTCTATCAAGATGAGTAGTTGTGCTCATTGGAGTTGGCTTGGCAGAAGTGTTTTCTAGACCAAATCGTTTAATTAAATTATAACAATATTTTTCTTGATTTATAAAAAATTCCATTTTGTTGTGGTGTTCTAGGAAACGAAAAATTATGGTTAATACCTTTCTTGTTACAAAATTGATCAAAAGCTTCATTTTCAAATTCTCCTCCATGATCACTTCTTATATTTTTAATTTTCAAACTTTTAATATTTTGAATTCTTTTAACAAAGACTTTAAAATTATCAAAAGTATCACTTTTATTTTTCAAAAAGAAAATCCAAGTATATCTAGAAAAATCATCTACAATAACAAATACATATCTATTATGATTAATAGACTGCACTTGAGTTGGACCAAAAAGATCCATGTGTAAAAGTTCAAGTGGATGTTCTGTAGATATTACTTTCTTTGATTTAAAAGAAGATTTTGTTAATTTTCCTAATTTACATGCATCACAAAATATATTAGTTTCGAATTTTATATTGGGTAAACCTTTAACTAATTTGTTTTTAGCTAGTTTGTTGATAGTATTAAAATTGATGTGACAAAATCTTTTGTGCCAAAGACAAGAATCGTTTTCTTTAGCTACTAAACACAAATTTGAGTTATTATTAACATTCATATTTAAGATATAAATGTTTTTATCTCTTTTTCCTTCGAAAATAGTGTTATGGTTTTTATCGAAAATATTACATTTATTTTCTGAAAAAGTTATATTAAAACCTTTATCGCATAGCTGACTAATACTTAATAAATTGTGTTTTAAGTTTTTAACTAATAAAACATCAGTAATGAGAGGTAAATTAGAGGTACCGTTGCTACTGACATTGCCTTTGCCGATGATATATCCTTTTGAGTTATCTCCAAAGGTGACTGCTCCTCCATTTGAGTATATAATGCTTGACAACATTTCTTTGTTTCCAGTCATGTGTTTTGAGCAACCGCTATCTAAAATCCATTTTCCTTTCTTCTTATGTGGTACCTGCAAAAAGTTTATAAAAAGTTGGTACCCAATCTTTTTAGGGTCCTAAGAGTTAGATCTTAGGAAGCCAAACCCATACGGGTTCAGAATTCCCTTTATAAACATAATTCTTGTTATTATGAACAGTTTCCATAAATATTTTGATATGTTTATTCCTTATCAAAACATTATTTGTTTTTGGAATCCATATCTTGATGGTTTTAGAATTTGGGTAAACTGTTTTCTTAATATCTTTCTTAATATTATTATTAATCCTATTTTTAACAAAATTATTTTGTTTCTTAAATCCTAGTCCAGATTTATTGTTAGAGGATTGAGAATTTTCTAGTATACTAGAGAGATTCTCTCTTCCTTTATTGAAATTAAATACATTTTTAGAAATATCATCAAATTTTATTTTAAGACTAGATTTTTCTAACTCTAAATCCTTAATCTTAGAGTTTAAACTATTATTTTCGAAAAGTAAAATATCATTTTTATTTTTCTGAATTTCTAGTTCTTCAGATATTGACAAAATTTGAGAAGATAAGTTAGAATTTGATTGTTGAGAACTTTCTAGTTCATCTTCTAATATTTTCTTCTCATCTTTCAGCATATCTACTTCTAAGACAGTTCTATCTAACTTTCTTTGCAACTCCTTATTTTTCTTTTTAAGTTGTTTTGCTAAATTTACTAATTCAGAATTTATTTCAATTAAATCTTCAAAAGTAAAATCACTTACATCGTCTGATGAAGCCATGAAGCACACATTTGCTTGTTCATTATCACTTTCACTCTCTGATGAGGATGATGAGTCAGTGTGTCCCAAGTGACAGAAAAAGCTTTTCGTTTGGTTTTGTCCTTCTTGAAATTATTCTTTTTACGCTCTGGACAATCCATCTTAATGTGTCCTTTCTTATGACATTCATAACATTCCATTGTTGAAGATGATGGTTTGCTGCTATTGGAATTGTTGTTGGAATTATTTTTGTTTCCCTTGAATTTGTTTCTGTTGAATTTCAAAAAAATTTGAAATTTTTAGCGATCATTGCCATATCTTCATTATCTGAGTCGGAGTCATCTTTTTCTGCTTGGAATGCCACAATTTTCTTTTCTTGTGCTCCATTTCTTTTTGCCTGCAAATTTACTTCTTAGGACATTAAATTACCTATCAATTCTTCTGGTTTTAATGTTGACAAATCAGTTGCTTCTTCAATAGCTAGGACTTTTCGTTCCCATTCGTCCGTTAAAGAATTTAAGATTTTTGTAACAACATCAAAATCAGTAAACTTTTGTTCTAATGATAATAAAGCATGATAAATATCCTGAAATCTAGAGTACATGTCATTTATAGATTCATTTGGCCTCATTTTGAAATTTTCAAATTGATTTTTCAACATAGAGATTTTGCTTAATTTAACTTTGTTCGTTCCTTCATGCGACACTTTAAGAGTTCTCCAAATTTCATAACCGAAAGTGCACATGCTAACTCTATTGAATTCATTTCTATCTAATGCACAAAATAAAATATTCATAGCCTTTGCATTTGAAGTAGCATCTAGTTTTTGTGCGTTACTCCAAGTTGAGTATTCTTCAGTAGGAGTCGTGTACTCTCTTTGTATATTATTCCAGATATCAAATCCACTAGATTGCATATATATTCTCATTCTAGTTGACCAATAATTGTAATTTATACCATTAAAAAGTGGAGGTCGTGAAGTCGATTGACCTTCTGTGAAACTAGAATTAGTGTTAGTGCTAACATCGTTAGTTTGTGTGGTTGCCATATTACTAGAAATAAATATCAAATAACTTTGTGATGGTTATAGGATTTCCTTGCTCTAATACCAAATGAAAGTGTACGTGCAGTACTAAGGATCGTGTAATATGGTATATAAATGCGGAAATTGATAATAGCAGTAAAATAAAAATTAAAGTAAGCACACCAGAAATTTTTATACTAGTTCGAACTTCCCGTTCTACGTCCAGTCCCAGAATACCCTCTGGATTTAAACTAAACCCCGCACTTAACCCGGAGGAATAGGTATACGACACCTGAGCAGCCGAACAGGAATTTTTCCGCCTCAACAGCCGAAGAGGACTTCAACTTAATACAAATACTTTGTTGACGAATGTGTTCTGAATAACACTGATTGTCTTTTGATAGTACAACTTCCCTATAATCAAATCCTCAAGAGTTATATGTGTGTGAAGATTTAGAAGGAAGATAATCACGTAGAATCGAAGTATATGAATTAATTCAAGGATTCTAGTGATATTGAATAAGAATGAATACTTTTATTTGCAGAAATAAATAGAGAATAGATTTCAGAATTAAAACAAGAATCGGTGATTGTAGAAGTGAAATGAACATGTTTATATAGTTGTAGAATAGTTACAATCTTTCATGAAGAGTTTCAATCAAGAGTTGTGTCCATATTTGTTAGATTAAAGAACATTCCTCTTCATGAACAATTGCACCTCTTCAGAAAACTAGCCGTTATGTTCTGGTCGGTTGACCGAGAAACCTGGGCCGGTCAGCTGAGTTTACAGATATAAATAAAACGGTGCATATCTGTGCACTGGACACAGAGTCGGTCGGCCGAAGATTCTGGTCGGTCGGCCGACCTGCTGTTATTTGCACAGTGTACACTTATTTTTGTATAAATCAATTTGTGTGTATATGTGACTACTTGAGGAATGATTTTAACAATATTCTAAGACTCAATGAAATAAAATATTCATACTAATATCTAGATTGTAGTCTTGTCTCCTTTGTAGTGTGCAATATATGGTTATTCTCCTTTTTGTCGCTTTCGTATAGTATTCTCGTCGTATGATCTCTGAAGCTTGTGTCATGAATCAAAACTCATGAATCAACAGAAAGTAATTTTTAATATATATAATCTTAATCTATAAAGTGATTTAAAATCTGAGTAAATATTTTAAAGCTAAATATTTAAAACAAGAGATAGTTTAAAAACAAACGAAGTTTAAAACAAGAGTTTATTTAAAAACAAAAAACAAAGAATATTTTAAGGCTAAAACATTTTGAAAAGCAGTTTTGAAAATCATTTTGAAAAACCATTTTGAAGTAGTTTTGCAAGCTTTTTCCTGCAGAATATCTCATCACATCAGGACTCGAGAACTTGTACAAAACCAGGATGTTCGTGGGTTTGTAAGCCACTTGTCGTAGGTTTGTAAGCTACTTGTCGTGGGTTTGTAAGCCGCTAAGAAGGTAGAAATGGGTTCCATCCCAAATGAAATATGGAATGAAGATTTCCGTGCTATTATGAAATTTTAACATAATTCTAGACTCAATACTTATCTTGTATTATTAAAATCTTGAACTTTTGATAACTTGATTTCTTGATACTCAAGAGTCTTCAATCTTGATATCTTTGATCTTTAAATTCATCAGTCTTGTATCTTTATACTGTACAGTCTTCATTCTTGGTACCTACATGTTTATATCCTGCATATACATATATATATCTAAACTATAATGTTAGTATTTATATTTTATAATAAGTCCTAAGGTTGTTGTCATCAAAACCATCCTTCTCAAGGACTAACAATCTCCCCCTTTTTGATGATGACAACCTATGTTTATAAAATATACTTCTCCTTCAATAACTCCCCTTAAAACTAATAACTCCCCCTTAATTAAGCCTAACTACTCTATTTTATATTTCTACCCCTTTGTCATCAACAAAAACAGATTCTAAACTAATATAACTCCCCCTTAGTCTTATATTGGAGTACCTGTGACAAAATAAGATGGAGTGTGTGTGTGTGTGTGTATATATATATATAATAACATGAGTTAATTAATGAAAACATAACCAATATGATAGTTTAAATCCAATAAACATATACTATGTTTCATATAATTCTATACAATCCATTCAAATCAAATCAATTCTAATCAAAGCAAATCAAATCAAACAAACCAAATCAAACAATTCAAATCAAATCAAAAAATTCAAAGACAAGCAATTCAAACTATAAGGAGATCAAATATTTTTAGGAACTTCAACCCATCCTTCTTCTCCAAAGATAGGATCCTTTTTAATATCTTCCCAATCTTCATTATCTTGAATTAAAGTTCCATCAGGATTTGCATCGAGATCATCTTTGTTTAGGGCAGAAATCATCCAACGGAGGGCATGGAATGCTTCTCTTGTTTTTTATCATCTGCATTTGAATTAGTTCTAAGTGCCTTTGATTGCGGAGAATAAAAGTAAGTATATTCTTGAATGATTTGAGAGTTTCTTCAAGATTTTCACTTAGAGTTTGAGAAGAGTAAGCCATTTTTGATAAGTAGTTAAAAGATATAAATAGAGATAAGTAGAAATGAAGAGATTACAAAATTCTGGAAGAAACAGGTATTTAAATAGGCAAAAATTCGTTTAAAATGAATAGACATGAGTTAGTTATTTTAATTTCAAAATTCAAAAAAAACCAAATCAGACAGTTATATGTCGACATAGTGGGTTGGGGTACGTCGACATGGGTATGTTAATCTATGTGTCTTCTTTGTTCTGTGAATAAGTATGTATATATAGATATATATAAACTTTATATACTATACTAACATTTATTCCAGAGACACGATAAGGTAGAGAAACATAAGATAGATAAATGAGTTAATACATGAGATACTTCATAATATGATAAAAGAGCAATACAAGTTCATACAAAATAAACTAGTACATCACATCCTAGTTTTTAGAATGTGCTAGAGGATGAGGAGGATGATGATAAGCTAAGTTTCCGACCAACTTTAGCAAAGAACTTTTTCATATTAGTGGTCATTTTATCCAATTTCTTAATAACGGATCTTTTGAGAATCTATTGATTTTCCACTATGATCTTTTGATTTTTGAGGAGTGTTTTGTTGGAAGGATTGTTAGGATATTCAATACTTTCCAAGGAGGTATCTTCATTTTCTTCTTCAATTCCCATTTCCTCCCCTTCTTCTTCTTCTTCCTCATTTTCTTCCTTCATATCTTCATGATCCAACCTTTCATCTTTTTCGGCAAGAGATTCATATTGTTGAAATATGAAAGGAATTTTCATAAGAGAAATATTGGCAAGATTAAACACTTTCCTTGAAACAAATTCTTCCCTTTTGTAATCAACACCAAAATAATTAAAAATCCGAGTGAGATAGATTCCATGATATAAAGTGTTCTCACCCATTTCCAAATTTTTAGGACGAAGTTCATCCATAATCACTTGTGCCCAATTAATGTCATAATGACCAAAAATGGAAAAAAGAGCTTTACAAACTTTTAAAGTCGGGTTATTAAAATTTCCCGATCTAGGAGTGATAGTATGTTGTAAAAGAAGATTGACAATACGTGCTTTCGAATGAAAGTTACGATTTTTAAACTCAAAGTTGTCATCTCCTTCGAAAATGTGATCAAATGTCTCACGATCATGTTCATCAATGTTGAAAGTAGAAAGATCCATTCTCGAATTCTTGCAATTGAGAATGTTGCCCAAAATTTCACAATTTAAAACAATTTTAGTGCCTTTGACACTACTCCAAATTTCAGTTTCATTTCCTTCATGAAAACCGCGATTCAAATTTGCATAAAACATTTTAACAAGATTTGGATAACAAACAAAATCATTTTCAGAATTGTCAAAAAGACTAAGAATATGGTTCTCTTCAAGAAGAGTATTGATTTCATATGTAGAGAAATTTCTAAAGATAGCAAACTTCACCCGTATGAACTTTTCCGTAATTAGCATAGCTTATATAAGCCTTGATTGCTTCCGGATCATTATAGAGATACTCTTTGATGGTTTTAGACAGCCTCATTGTGGATGGAGTGCTTGAAGAAGCCATTTTTGAATAGAGTAGAAAGTTTGAAATAGTGAAAGAGAGTTTGAAGTTTAAAATGAAAGTGAAAAGATATGATAAAATAAGGGAAATAAATAGATATTCAATAGTCATGTTCTCTAGTCAAGAGGTGCCTTTCCAGAACATTGGAGTTGGTGAAAACGTGGAGGGAAGTTCAAAGATTTGAATTCAAATTTGAATTTCAAATTTCTGACAGGGATGTCGACATCATGGGTAGGACTATGTCGACATGGGTCAGAGAATTCATGTGACCTATATTTTCCTATATACTTTAATCTCTATATATTTATATATTATTTCTAATGTCTATATATTTTCTGGAGTAATATTTAATATAATAATATTACTTTAATAAAAAATATTAAAATATTAAAAAATTAAAATAAATGTAATAAAAAATTAAAATTCAAACAAAAACAATCAAACAATCAATCAATTTTAAGCAAACAATTTCAACCAATATATTGTAAACGTGTACCTTTTTCTAGATTTGTATCTTTGAGATCATCGGAAACATGAATAGCTGCAAAGCACATATTTGAATTTTCTGTCTTCCGATCATCATCGCTTAAGGATGAGTCTGAGTCTGAATCGTCTAGTGTAGCAGTATACACTCTCTTTCTTTTCTTTGTATAATCATTGCTTGCATGAAACTTTTGCTTATCAGGGTGCGGACAGTCTCTTTTGAGATGACCTAGTTCGTCACAGTTGAAACATTTGACGTGGTTTGGTACTTCATTATGATTCCCAGAATCATTCTTTTTGAAGTTGTTCATCTTTCTATATTTTAGAAACTTCCAAAAATTCCTTGTCATGAAAGCTATTTCTTCATCATCATCACTTCCCGATTCTGATCCATCTGTTAATGCATTGAATACAATTGACTTCTTTTCAAATGCCTTGCTATCTCTTCTCTCTTGCATTTGTGCTTCAAATGACATTAAATTTCCAATCAATTCTTCAATCTTTAAAGTACTGATATCATTTGCTTCTTCAATTGCAAGAGTTTTCTGATCCCATTCTAGAGTAAGAGAATTTAGTATTTTTCTGACTTGATCTTCTTCGGAAAAACTTTTTCCCAATGATACTAGAGAATGCACAATATCCTGAAATCTACTATACATGTCTGAAATGGACTCATTAGAATTCGTTTTGAATAATTGAAATTGATTCGTGAGTATGGATATTTTAGTCTGTTTGACTTTGCTTGTTCCTTCATGAGTAACTTGCAAAGTTTTCCAGATATCATATGCAGACTTACAAACAGATACTCTATCGAATTCATTCCTATTAAGTGAACAAAATAAAATATTCATTGCTTTGGAATTATTTTGTGCGATAGTCTTTTGCTCAGTAGTCCACTGTGCAAAATTAATTGTAGGTTCAGAATATTCAGTCTGTGTGATATTCCAAGTGTCTAATCCTATTGACCGTAAATATATTTTCATTCTACATGCCTAATATGCATAGTTACTCCCATTAAAAAGTGGTGGTCTGGAAGTAGACGGACCCTCTACAAATGAACTAGTGATTGTGTTAACAGAACCAGTGTTGGTAGCAATTTTTTAAAAACTTTTCAAAATTCAGATTATGAAAACTTTGAAAACCTTGCTCTGATACCAAATGTGAGAAATGCGGATTACGGATCTTAAGGCTGGAATAACACTAGGGGGGTGAATAGTGTTTTGTGGATTTTCTAAATCTTTTTGAAACTTATGTAAATTTAATTACCAACAAATGCAATTCACAGACACAGATATAATCACAGAATCAGACACAGATGCAAATAATAAATAAAAGCAGTAAAGGAAAGAACACACCGGATTTTATACTAGTTCAGAGTTACCCTACATCCAGTCCCGCATAAACGTACGGATTTCTTATCAAAAATAATCTCCCAGATTACACCCTCAATTTCAAGGCCATGAGGTACACCCTCCTGTATTCGAGTCCGGGGCAAACTCTCTTGATTTACCAGGCCACAAGATCACCTAATCGATTTTCGGGGCAACAATCACACCCAATTAATTTCAAGGCTCAACCGCACCTTTTACTCAACAGTTTGATTCACAAATAATTCTATAACTCTGAATAGCACTGAGATCTTACGGAGATGGTGGCAGAGAATCAAACAAGAGATAATCAAGTTTGATTCACTTGGTATTTTGGCAGAGTATAGTTTGGAATTCTTTAGAATAAATATGGAAGATGAAGAGAAGAGAAAAAAAATGAAATCTGGTTAAAAATTCATTTAGAACTACTGGTATTTATAGGAAATCAACAGCCATATCTATTCGTGAAAGGATACGACAAATAGACACTTCTTTTGAAAATTTGAATTTAACGGACACCATGTCGACATGGGGGGTTGAGGGATGTCGACATGCTCTAGGCAAAATTGATGATTTTTATTTTCTTATTAAAATTGGTTTCTATAATTTTGTCAAAAAGATTTCTAAACTTTGTAAATATATTTGAATATAGTTTAAACATATAAAAGAGTTTAGAAAGTAATTTTTAATATATATAATCTTAATTTATAAAGTGATTTAAAATCTGAGTAAATATTTTAAAGCTAAATATTTAAAACAAGAGATAGTTTAAAAACAAACGAAGTTTAAAACAAGAGTTTATTTAAAAACAAAAAACAAAGAATATTTTAAGGCTAAAACATTTTGAAAAGCAGTTTTGAAAATCATTTTGAAAAACCATTTTGAAGTAGTTTTGCAAGCTTCTTCCTGCAGAATATCTCATCACATCAGGACTCGAGAACTTGTACAAAACCAAGATGTTTGTGGGTTTGTAAGCCACTTATCGTAGGTTTGTAAACTACTTGTCGTGGGTTTGTAAGCCGCTAAGAAGGTAGAAATGGGTTCCATCCTAAATGAAATATGAAATGAAGATTTTCGTGCTATTATGAAGTTTTAACATAATTCTAGACTCAATACTTATCTTGTACTATTAAAATCTTGAACTCTTGATAACTTGATTTCTTGATACTCATGAGTCTTCAATCTTGATATCTTTGATCTTTAAATTCATCAGTCTTGTATCTTTATACTGCACAGTCTTCATTCTTGGTACCTGCATGTTTATATCCTGCATATACATATATATATATCTAAACTATAATGTTAGTATTTATATTTTATAACAAGTCCTAAGGTTGTTGTCATCAATACCATCCTTCTCAAGGACTAACAAATTCGACTAAGTGTAGATGGTTGTAACGACCCATATTTTAACGATAAGATATTTAAATAATTGATTCGAATATTGAATCGTTAATTGATTGATGGTCCCAAAAATATGATTTTTTATATATGATCAAATCAGGACTCGAGACCACTTCCGTTGAATTTGTATCGATGTTGTGAATGAAAAATGATTATAAGGATTGCTATATTTAGAGATTGGAAAATCCGATGGTCAAAACAATCTCGAAAAGTGAGAAATTATCATCCTAGAGCATTGTCACAGATAGCAACAAAATTTTACCATCGGGACCGTAAAAATGAGATGATGCACATAGACGAGTTTCATTGCGATCAGATGCACCATTTGATCATGCGAGCTTAAAATGTACGACGTTTTATTTGCGAATTCAAATAGAAATAATATTGTAATAACCCTCTTATCCAATCACAAACCCTCATTCCTCTTCATGTTACTGTTCCATTCATTTGGGGAAAACCATGGCTGCCACTTGATTTTTGATTTAAAATATTATTACAACCAATCCACTAAACGAAAAATTCTCAAATTAGATTTTTCAGATTCGTATCGAAAAAATCTTCATGCCTATATCAATTTCAGGGTGTGCAACGTGACTTGGTCGGTCTCCATTTATCATGACTTTACCTAGGGTTTCATACTAGCGGAGATAGAGGCGGCTAGAGGTGAAACAAAGGGTGCATGTGAGTCTCTCTTGGTGATGTACACCTTTTCCCAAAGTTTGGAGCTCTGTAGCCACCTGAGTCAAAATGCATTCATGAAGGGAGGAGCTTGACCCATTAGGTTGCAATCTAGGTTAAGGCTTCGGTCTTGGTACCGAGGCAAAGAGCTCGTGTAGAGGGACGATTCGGTAAAGACGGTTTGCAATTTTTCGAGTATCGAGTGAGAAATCATGGGATGAAACTTGCAGCCATGGGTTCTTATACACTGATACATGTACGAGTGTGCTAATTGAGGGAGAAGAATATTTTCAACGTAATTAGATTAGTTAATTATATTTAAAGTTAATTAATAATTTAAATAATCTCAAATCTTATATTATGCATATCTTTTGCATACAAGGTCCATTTTGGACGCCGATTTTTGCGTTGCACTTGTGATGGAGAGTTTTACAACTTGACAATGGTTTGGATAGATTTTGTTGAGGTGAGTAATACTGTCTCTCACCATACCATGATTGGTTATATAGTATTAGATTGACGTTGGGAAATGATTTTGGTTTAAAATATGATTTTCCTATACTTATATATCTGGTAGATTTTTTAAAAGAAAAGAAAATAATTTTAAAATAGTTTATAAATAATATCACATATTTTCCATCGACGTGCTATGGTTTGGGAATTATTAGACTTGAGCTATTATTGATAGTATTTCCCATATTGGTTGATATGAATGGATTATACATATTATACATATACTATTATGGATGTTTATATGCTTATTAGATGTATTTAGTTTCGTTGTTAGTTTGAAAATGCTGCTTTATTGGCAATCCAGCGTTAGAGAATATTCTAGTGTTTTGTCCCCTTGATCGGAAACCCAAACAAACGTGATAAATTGTAAGAGAATGCTGGAATGTATGCCGACGGATCTAAGGATGGAAGACGATGGATTTTGACGAGCTTTGGATTTCAGGATAGACGTCGGACGTTTTCAGTTGGTTAGTACTTATCCATTTTTGGCTAAGTGCAGGACCAAAGTGGTTGGTATTAACCATTGTGGAGTGGTCGATACCCATCACTATTAATGATAGTCAATTTGGTCGACCTTTGATATGGACGGCGAGGAGGCTTCAAGGAGGCGATATGATGATTAGTTCATGGGATCGACTTTATGTCTTAATGATATTGCACTTCGAGTGCTTTCGATGATCGTGATGATGTGACACTTTCAAAATGATGGTCTAGTTCTTTGGACAGTAGCTCGGTGGTGCATAGAGTTAGTTTCCGAGGTTGGAGGCTTTATGTCGATTAGCATCATGATGAGTTCCATATAGGCGAGTTCTTTAAGGGTGATCCATGGATAGGATGTAGTATGGTTTTATTATGGGAATGTTTAAAGCAAGGAAGAGCATAGAGACACGTGCTAAGGGATCGTTGATACTCGATGTGTTTTCTTTTGTACTCAAACAGGGTATTATTTTTAGGGACGCCCATGATCGGTTGATTGGAACCATATACCCTGGCCGATAGATTTGGGTCACGTATCCAACTTCGGGCTGCGAGGTATGAGAGTACATTGAAAATCAGGATTTTTATTCATTAATCCCTAGCAGAAGAATGGTCATACGAGTTATCATAGACCTAGAGCATAATGAGTGATAGTTAGTATTGTTTGATGAATGTTATGTTTGTTATGGTTGTTCACTAGCCACCTGTCACTCTAGGGTTGTCACACGAGGTTGGTATTGGGCATAGGGATATCTAGACACCCCGACTGTCACTTAGTATGGAGTAGGTATTGTGGATGGAGATACCTAGGCACCCTGACAGTTTACTGAGTATGAAGTATCCTTTATGACATTTATAGAGTAGCATTTTATTGATGTTACGTGCTAACCTTTGGTTGCAGGGACAGGTCAAGTATGATTAGTATACCTTATGTTCCATATACTATATTGACTTTTATAGTATTTGAGATTGTATACCGCTCACACCAGACTATTTTCTGACTCGAGGTTTTATGTTTTGTTTCTTATTATCTCAGGTGCTCTTAAATGGATAGACTATATAGCAGGTGTAAACAACGCTTGGAGATATACAGATGGACTAGCAGGAGGACGCTTTCTCATATTTATATTTCAAACTTATTATTGTTTATTCCGTTGTGTGACACTGTGGAGCCTTGATAGTGTTAATTTACTATTATTATAAATAGTGTATCAGTTGGGTTTATTTATCGGTTGTATGTACTCTATTACTGTTTTGTATAATTGTATGAGTCTATATGCTCTAATTCTATGATTCGTTCAGTTATTTAATGTCTCCTCTATTTTATATCTGTGATGACTATTATATTTTATCTGTTGTGCTGTGAGATATATGATAGATTATGTGATGTTTTATTCCTTTCCCTTTTTCCTATTCCTTATCTTTATTTCTATTACTTTAACATTCATTCTGTATCCTAGGTGTAGAGCGGTCATCACATTTGGTATCAGAGCTTTGGTTACGTGATTAACCTGAGTTGATACCGTGATTTCAGTAGAGATAGGGTAGGAGTTATCACCTTAGACTAGATCGAGAGTATATCTATATATAAGAGAGTGCGTATTTGTTATACATTTTGGTTTTTAAAACTATATAATAGTATATATAGTATATAAGCTGTATTGCACACATGAGCACTATTGATGCAGTTTTCTCCATGAGAGTCTGATCATTCTTATTATGTATTAAGAGTGATCTGGCATACAGAAAATATTATTATTAACTCCACTTACGTAGTTGAGGAGTGGGTAGGATTGGGACCACTTGCTCCGATTTACAGAATATATTCATAGAGATTGTGTAAATCATTATTCTGGGATGCCCAAGTTGCTTTAAATGATTATGGTGCTCAAGTGCAAACTCCTAGAGTCGACTTTGTCGAGCTGTATAAAGATTCCATGAGTCTAGGAGGCAGACTGTTACTTAACGGAATCGGCTATTGCGATGCAAGATAGGATGACATTTGCGAAAGGATCTTCGATAACTTAGAGTTAGATTATGTAATAAGGTAGAAGTCAACCTCTAGATGACTCCAAGGACGAACAATGAACTGGTGGAGTATCCTTATACTTTGATTCCCGAGGATCATTTTACTTTGGAATAGTTCATAGTTCGCATCAAAGGAGGTTTATCTACACTTTTCAATAGCTCAATGTTGTTTAGGGAGTTTACCAATTTAAAGTAAGGCGATATGTCCATGTTGGAGTATGTGACTGAATTCGATGTTCTGTCGAGGTATAGTCTATATCTTATTGATACTCCATACGGAAAGGATGGAGAATTTATCATTGGGTTGAGTGATCACCTTGGGAAGCGACGAGAGCTTTGACAAGTTGATTGAAAAAGGCTTTATGTTGTGAGAGCTTGTACCCAGTGTTGGAAGTTTGTCCTGAACCAGTTATGTAGGGGCAAATAATGGAAGCATATGCATCGACTGTCGTTTTGACTTCATCGATTTCTCCATCGATTAAAGAGAAGGAAAAGGGCATCACCACCTAGGGTATACTTTCCATTTATGGCGTTTCCATACGTTTTATTCGACGTTGATATTTCATATTCCTTCATAACTACTAATTTGTTGATAGATTAGGATTGAGACGCAAAATTGTTGATCGGCCTTTAGATTATGATGAACCTTATTAGCACCTCAACCAGGTTATACATGTGTAACATTTTACATTTTTTTCATTATAAATTAATACCATGGATGACTACAGCATCCGTAGCGCTTAGTTTTGGGCCTCAAAATGGGGAACTTTACAACATGGGTTGTTTATGCTTAGCCTGCACATGGTTTGTCTATACTTAGCCTATACATGGTTTGTCTAGACCTAGCCTTATCAAGTCATAGATGTTTGTATGTTATTGGTTGTTTCGGGTTTAATTGGGTTCGACATTATGGTTTGGAAATCAACTGGCTGAAGCGATACGAAATAGTAGTGAATTGTGAAAAGCCATTGGTAATGATTAAGGCTCTGGTGGAGTGGACAGTAGTGATTGGCTACCTGCCAGAGGATAGGGTTATGATTAGCTTTCTATATTCATTTGAAACTCCACATGATGGATTGTCATATGTGCCTATAGCTAGAGAATGTCTGGACACATTCGATGCGGTGACCGGACATCCACCATATAGGGATTGAGTTCTGTATCAATCTGGTTAAACGTACTTGACCAGTAGTTATGCCTTTAAAGCATGTGATGCCTAAAGAGTAGAGGGAACTAAAGGTGCGAGTGAATAACCTATTGAGGTAAAGGTTCATTCGTAGGAGTATATTTAAGTGGGATGCACCTATAGTGTTCGCCACGGGGGCGGATGGCTCCTTATAGAAGCTAGTTGGCAGTCATGAGCTAAGCGAGATGACCAACAAGTATCACTCCCACTTATTGATGACTTGTTTGATCAACTCTATAGCACGAAGGTGTTATCTTAGTTGGACCTCGTGATGGGCTTTCATCCATTGAGAGTATCTAAAGAGAGTGTGCCGAACACAGCATTTTGTACGCTACCTTGATTTTTGATTGGTTGGTTATGCCGTTCGGACTAACCGATGTGTTGGCATGCTTTGTTGATTTCTTGGACCATGTTCCGAGATGTCACTTGAGTAGGTTCGTGCTTGTGCTTGTTGATGATACTTCCGTCTACCCTAGATGAAAGTGGAGCATAAGGCATGATTGATGGCTATATTAGAGGTGTTGAGAAAACACCGACTGATGATGATGATGAGAAGTTTCCTTGAATTGGCAAGATGTTATATATGTTTTACCAAGGACTTCTTAAAGGTAGCAGCACCGTTAACCGATTTGACGAGGGAATATCGGACTTTAGTTTGAGATATGAGGTGTAGACATGCATTAGTGAATCCGATAGAGAGGATGACAAGTGCACCGATGTTGCTCATTCCAAGCGAGGATGAGGAGGCGATAATACACACACGCCCATGGTACTTAAAGAGGTGCGATATTGATGCCGAAAGGTTAGTTTGTCGCATATATTAGTTGATTACCAAAATCACCCGAGTGGAAGTACCCGACTCATGATTGAAGTTGGCAACTATCATTTTTGCTTTGAGTGGAAGACATACCAGTTCAGGAGCAATATTCCTAAAGTGGACATTGCTCGAGTTTATAACTGGTTATGACTTCAGAACTCGATGTGATTTATGACCAAATATGATGGCTAGTTTTACTGTTAGACCTATGTTGATTTAGTGGATCGGTATTAGTTAGAGGCGTGAAGCTGAACTAGCTGAGATCGTGGCTAAATTAGAGGAATGAGTAGTGGATGTAGAGGTGATGCAATGTGGACCCAACTGAGACTGTTGGTTCCGAAAAGATGAGAGGTTGTTTGTTCTCAAGCAGTGGGAAAGGATATCGATGAAATGCCAAGGACTAGAAGAGAATATGATTGCATTTGAATTACAGTCGATAGAGTGATGAAAATACTAGATTTATATTCGTTAGGTCCAGTAGGAAGGCATCTAAATTAGTTGAGTTATATGTGGAATGGATAGTGTGATTCCATTGTGTGCCAAGGGCATAGTAAGTGACTAGAACCCGTCATTCACTAGTGGGTTTTAGAAGTACTTATCGGCACCGAATTGGCTAGATGATATCGAGACTGAACCAAGAACTTCGAGACCTAGTGGGCCTATTCGTACCGATAGACGTGATACAAACACATGTTAGGAGGAAGGTGGTGGAGTAGTAATGGTTCAGTTGAGTGAAAACGAAGGCGATAACATATGAGAAATTGGTGAGAGCATGAGGACTGCTAGTCCGGAGCTCTTTATTAGGTGAGATTTCTATTTTTCACCAGCTTTCATATTAGATATCATATTTGATGTTTATGCTAGAGAGTTTAGTATCCTGCATACTAGGCTAGGCATGGATGTTACTTTTTGATGTTTGATCTTATGCGTACCTATTTGATATTTGATTGGTTGCACTTGATACGATTATTTTTGCTTATATGGTTGTTAGGCATGCAAGAAAGCTATGATTTGATATAGCTTATTTACATCATGATGTTTCTATTGTATTTAATCCTCTTTGTTGAGTACTTGATCAGGTACATGGAAGCAAGTGTTGGCTATTTGGATGCTTACTCGATTTTATTCGCATCTGTTAACCCGCCTTTTGGCAAGGAAGCATACAGGCAGATTTAACCCAATCGACTGCATGGTTATCGAGGCTGGAATGTTATGGGTTTGGTTCGAATGAATGGATGGATGATCAATTACGAATAATAAATATGAATATGAAGCCAGGATTAAGCACAGTCGATGAATAAACGATGCTGGGTACTTGGAATATGGATTTTGGCAAAGGTCGAGTTGCTTCAGGTCATCCAAGGAGTTGCTTCGGGTCAGCTAAGGAATCACTTCGGGTCGGCATGGACTTCACTCCGGGTCGACATTTGATTGGCTTCGGGTCGGCATATTACTTCGGGTCGACATGTTACTTCGGGTCGGCAATGGAATAACTTCGGGTCGGCATCAGGATCAACTTCTGGTCGACATAAAATAGAAGTTGTATCAACTTCGGGTTGGCTATAGAGATGAGTCTCTTGGGGTTGGCATACATTTCACTTCGGGTTGGCATGGACCTCACTTCAGGTCGGGTCGGCATTTGCTTCGGGTCGACGTAGAAGCAACTTCAGGTCGGTAGAGGAAGATAAAGCTCAGGTCGGCATACGTGTTACTTCGGGTCAGCATCAAGTTTGCTTCGGGTCGGCATTGAGTTTTCTTTGGGTTGGCATATCACTTGGTTCGGGTCGGTATATGATCAACTTTGGGTCGGCATAGGATGGACGATTTGGGCTCGACGATCGTTATGGTGGGCCCATGTAGGTGAGGAGGCCCTGTAGCCGGAGTTTCACCTATAAATACAACAGGCTTGGCTTCAGAAAAGGGGATCTTCTTCATCTTCATTCGGCTTCTCTTCATCTTCTACCCAGAGGCTACTCTGCCATTTTTATTTTGGAATTCTGGATTGTAACTGTAATCAAATTTCTGATAATAAAACGAATTGTTCTGGAGTGGACGTAGGCCGGAGTTAGCCAAACCACTATAAATCTTGTCTTTCTTATTTGCTTTCATTTTAATTTTGGTCATTCTTCATATTATATCCTCTACATATATTCTATATGTGATCTGTGACTGGATATTGGTGCTTGCACTTACAATTGGGTGTTGGTAGCTAATTTTGACGCCATCATTTTGGTGCTTTCACTGAGAAAGCTTGCATTTGGGGATTTGGAAGTTAGGATCTTGGATTTGAAAGCTTGGGAACTTGGATTTTAGAAGCAATGGCTAGGCAATCAACAAGAAGACAAAGAGCAGGGACAAGATGGAAACAATGATGGATGCTATGCAGGAAAGAATGCTAAAGAGACAGGAGGAAATCCAGGATAAGAACTAGAAAAAAGAAGCAAGCAAGAAGATGGATGGAATTTGGCATGGATCAGAGCTCGGATGCGTGTTTGGAATAGGATAATCTCGGATTCCCTCACGGACTCGGGGGCAGAATGGAAATATTGATCGGAGACCATTTATGGATGCTGGAATAGCTGGAAATTGGAACCCATGACTTTGAGCGGAAATTAGCAGGCTTAGACATAGATTGGATCAACCAGGGGCATACCCCAACCAAGGAGAATGGATCAGCACAACTCCCCATGGAACTGGGAGCATGGATTTGGATGGCTTCGTTTGGAAATGGATAGCGGTGATGGAACAGGAGCAGCCATCATCCGCCACAGATCAGAGCTAGCCTGGCTTAAGGGAACAGGTCGTCATCTCTTGACGGCATAAACTAAATAACTGATAATAAACTCTACACCAAAACAACTAAGTCACTTACACATGTATGGGATCGAGGATGGTCCCTAGGAATGCTATGAGATGGTGATAAACCACCATAACTAATGAACCTTAAAACGCTTGGATCCGCACTACTACGATAAATAACACAGGTTGTGGTTGTGGCCTCGACCGAAGAGACGGGGCAATAACCACGAGTTACGAGTCCCTTCGCCGGAGAGTGACCAGATGGACTCGAACATGGATAATTCCTCGACTAGGGATCGAGGCCAAAGTAGGATACCCTATGGATTAAGTCCTCGACCGAAGAGTCGAGGCCGGAGAAGGATATTCACGGATTAAGTCCTCGACTAGGGATCGAGGTCGGAGTAGGATACCTCACGGATTAAGTCCTCGACCAGAGACTCGAGGCCGGAGAAGGATATTCACGAATTAAGTCCTCGACTGGGGATCAAGGCCGGAGTAGGGTACCCCACGGTTTAAGTCCTCGACCGGAGAGTCGAGGTCGGAGAAGGATAACCATGGATAAGACCTCGACTAGAGATTTGAGGCTGAAGTAGGATAACATGACCCGAAGAGGTCTATGGATTTGGATTTGGACCAGTAGAGGTCCTGATTTGGATATGGACCCGAAGAGGTCCCGAATTTGGATATGGACCCGGAGAAGTCCCGGATTTGGATATGGACCCGGAGAGGTTCCGGATTTCTATATGGACCCGGAGAGGTCCCAGATTTGGATTAAATGACCCGGAGAGGTCTGTGGATTTGGAGATGGACTCGGAGAGGTCCCGGACTTGGATAAAATGATCCGAAGAGATTGTGGATTGGGTTAATGGATTCAGAATTGGATATCGACTCGGAACAGTCGTGAATTTCGCTAACGATCCGGAGAAATCAAGGAATTGGATTGGCAATGGATTGGATTGTAGGTTGGATAATATGGGAATCAATGGATTATGGACTTCAGATTTTGGACTTATGGCAATTTAAAACACGCCTTCCAATAGCAAGGCATGTTTTGGGGGGCAAACGTTAGCCCACCTTTTGGCAAGGCAGCATACATGCAGATTTAACCCAATCGACTGCACGGTTATCGAGGCTGGAATGTTATGGGTTTGGTTCGAATGGATGGATGGATAAACAATTACGGATAAAAAATATGAATATGAAGCTAGGATTAAGCACAATCGATGAATAAACGATGCTGACTACTTGGAATATGGATTTTGGCGAAGGTCGAGTTGCTTCGGGTCATCCAAGGAGTTGCTTCGGGTCAGCTAAGGAATCACTTCGGATCGGCATGGACTTCACTCTGGGTCGGCGTTTGGTTGGCTTCGGGTTGGCATATTACTTTGGGTCGGCATGTTACTTTGGATCGGCAATGGAATAACTTCGGATCGACATCAGGGTCAACTTTGGGTCGGCATAAAATAGAAGTTGTATCAACTTCGGGTCGGCTATAGAGATGAGTCGCTTGAGGTCGGCATACGTTTCACTTCGGGTCGGCATGGACCTCACTTCGGGTCGGATTGGCATTTGCTTCAGGTCGGCGTAGAAGCAACTTCGGGTCGGTAGAGGTAGATCAAGCTCGGGTCGACATACATGTTACTTCGAGTCAGCATCAAGTTTGCTTCAGGTCGGTGTTGAGTTTTCTTCGGGTTGGCATATCACTTGCTTCGGGTCGGCATATGATCAACTTTGGGTCGGCATTGGATGGATGATTTGGGCTCGACGATCGTTATGGTGGGCTCATGTAGGTGAGGAGGCCCTGTAGCCGGAGTTTCACCTATAAATACAGCAGGCTTGGCTTCAGAAAAGGGGATCTTCTTCATCTTCATTCGGCTTCTCTTCATCTTCTACCCAGAGGCTACACTGCCATTTTTATTCTAGAATTCTGGATTGTAACATAATCAAATTTCTAATAATAAAAAGTATTGTTCTGGAGTGGACGTAGGTCGGAGTTAGCCAAACTACTATAAACCTTGTCTTTCTTACTTGCTTTCATTTTAATTTTGGTCATTCTTCATATCATATCCTCCATATATATTCTATCTGTGGTCCGTGACTGGATTTTGGTGCTTTCACTTACAATTGGTGTTGTTGGCCAATTTTGATGCCAGCAACATCTAAATGCTATGCTATTGCTATAAAGGAGGTATGTAACATCTGTAGTATAGATTTGGTGATATATGATTGGTTGACCTCGAAAACGATATGCCTCAGATATGAGATGCCTTAGATATGAGATCTATATATGATTATCTTGTATCGAGATTTTTCCCAGACCTAGCCGCACAAAAGTTTTGCTGCCAAAATATTCCATGACATAAGCCAAAATTGAGAGAAAAGTCAATGTATAGGATGTTAGATGTTACCAATAGTAGTGAGATTCGTTAATGTATGATATTTAGTTGACTTGCCTTTCGGTTAGTGAGTTAGCGTTTTTGTTTTCCATTGTCCGTTTCTTTGGTGCCTAACTTAGATGATTGGTTTGGCCACATTGACTTTGAAATTGACAGTGATTGTAATTAGGGATGAGGATGACGGCCCCAGTTGATTCTGAGTCTATTCCCTTTGTTGTGATCACTTTCAGTGATCATTGTTGGGAGTTGATAAGTGATGATTTTTTTTGTATCGTTGCTTGTATAAGGGAGTTAGGTTGTGTTGCTTCGTCCATGGGATTTCAAGGATAAACTCTTTAAGTAGGAGAGAATGCAACGACCCGTATCTTAACGATAAGATATTTAAATAATTGATTTAAATATTGAACCGTTAATTGATTGACAGTCCCAAAAATATGATTTTTCATATAGTATCGAATCAGGACTTGAGACCACTTCCGTTAAGTTTGTATCAACGTTGCGAATCAAAATGAGCATAAGGAACACTATATTTTAAGATTGGATGACCCAATGGTCGAAACGGTTTCGAAAAACTTGAAATTATCATCCTAGAGTGCTGTCTCAGATAGCGACGAAATTTATACCATCCGGAGGTGATGTATGTAGACAAGTTTCGTTACGGTCGAACGCACCATTTGATCATGCGAGCTCAAAACATACGATGATTTATTTGTGGATTCGAATAGAAATAATATTACAATAATCCCCTTATCCAACCACAAACCCATATTCCTCTTCCTATTATTGTTCCATTCATTTGGAAAAAACCATGACTGCCACTTGATTTTTGATTTCAAAAATTTGTTCTCACCAATCCGCTTAGTGAAAAATTCTCAAATTAGTTTTGTTAGATTTGTATCGAGAAATCTTCATGTCCATATCAATTTTAGAGCGTGCGACTTGACTTGGTCGATCTTCATTTTCCATGACCGTACCTAGGGTTTCATATTGGTGGAGATAGAGGCGGCTAGAGGTGAAACCGAAGATGAAAGTGAGTCTCTCTTGGCGACGTGCACCTTTTCCCAAAGTAAGGAGCTTCACGGCCACCTAAGTAAAAACGCATTGTGAAGGGGAGGAGCTCAACCAATCAGGTTGCGATCTAGCTTAAGTCTTCAGAGTGCATGATTTTGGTACCGGGGTGGAGAGCTTGTGTAGACGGACGATTCGACGAAGATGGTTTGTAATTTTATCGAGTATTGAGTGAGAAATCATGGGATGAAACTTCCGGCCATGGGTTCGTGTACACTGATACATGTACGGGTATTCTAATTGAGGGAGAAGATGATTTGCAAGGTAATTAGATTAATCAATTATATTTAAAGTTAATTAATAAATTAACTAATCTCAAATCTTATATTATGCTTATCTTTTGCATACGAGGTCTGTTTTGGATGTCGTTTCTTGCATTGCACTCATGATGGAGAGTTTTACGACTTGGCCATAGTTTAGATAGATTTGGTTGAGATGAGTGATATTCCCTCTCACCATACTATGATTGGTTGTATAGTATTAGATTGACGCTCGGGAATGGTTTTTGGTTTTAAAATATTATTTCCCTATACTAATATATCTGCTAGATTTAGAAAATAAAATTATTTTTAAATGATTTATAAAGAATATCACATATTTTCCATCAACATGCCATAGTTTGGGAATTATTAGACTTGAGCTATTATTGATATTATTTCCCATATTGGTTGATATGGATGGATTATACATATTATCCATATACTATTATGGACATTTATATGCCTGTTGGATGTATGTATGTTAGTTTGGTTGTTAGGTTGAAAATGCCATTTTATTGGCAATCCAATGTTAGAGAATATTCCACGCGTTAGGGTTTCGTCCCCTTGATCGGAAACCCTAATAAACGGGATAATTTAAAGAGAATGCTGGAATGCATGCTGATGGATCTGAGGATGGAAGACGATGGATTTAGATGAGCTTTGGACTTCGGGGATGGACATCGAACATTTTTAGTTGGTTAGTACTTATCCATTTTTAGCTAAGTGCAGGACCAGAGTGGTTGGTATTGACCGCTATGGAGTGGTCGGTACCCATCACTATTGATGACGGTCGATTTGGTCGACCTTTGACATGGACATTGAGGAGGCTTCAGGGAGGGCGATATGATGATTAGTTCATGCGACCGACTCTGTGTCTTAATGATATTGCTCTTCGACCAGTGCTTTCAATGATCGCGACGATGTGACGTTTATGGCATGATGGTCTATTTCTTCGGATGAGTAGCTCGGTGGTGCATAGAGTTAGGTTTTGAGGTTGACACTTTCAAGACTTCGGATGAGTAGCTCGGTAGTGCATAGAGTTAGGTTT
The DNA here is from genome assembly GCA_030737815.1 of Allium fistulosum. NCBI lineage: Eukaryota > Viridiplantae > Streptophyta > Magnoliopsida > Asparagales > Amaryllidaceae > Allium > Allium fistulosum. The sequence continues at coordinate 580,700,525 of CM060906.1, read as the reverse complement.
CGTGGTTCTTTGAGGGTGATCCATGGGTAGGATGTAGTATGGTTCTATGGTGGGAATGGATGAAGCAAGGAAGTGCATGGAGACGCGTGCTAAGGGATCAATGGTACTACAAGTGTTTTCTTTTGTACTCCAACAGGGTATTATTTTTGGGGATGCCCATGGATCGGTTAATTAGATCCATATACCCTGGGCCAGTAGATTTGGGTCATCTATTCATCTTCGGGCTATAAAATATGAGAGTACAATTGAAATAGGGATTTTTTTTTCATTAATCATTGGTAGAAGAATGGTCATACGAGGTACCATACATCTAGAGAACAATGAGTGATGGTTAGTATTGTTTGATGGATGCTATGTTTGTTATGGTTGTTTACTAGCCACCTGTCACTCTAGGGATGTCACACGAGGTAGGTATTAGGCATATGGATACCTAAACATCTCGATTATTACTTAGCTTGGAGTAGGTATTGTGGATGGAGATACCTAGACACCCTGACAGTTTACTGAGTATGGAGTACCCTTTATGACATTTGTAGAGTAGCATATTATTGATGTTATGTGCTAACTCTTTGGTTCCATGATAGGTCAGGTATGATTAGCATACCTAATGTTCCATATACTATATCAACTTTTATAGTATTTTGAGATTGTTTATCGCTCACACCAGATTGCTGTCTGACTCGAGGTTTTATGCTTTGCTTCTTATTATCTCAGGTGCTCTTAAATAAGTAGACTAGATAGCAGGTGTAAATAGCACTTAGAGCTATACAGATGGACTAGTAGGAGGATGCTTTCTCATATTTATATTTCAGACTTATTATTGTTTATTCTGATGTGTGACACTGTGGAGACTTGACAGTGTTAATTTACTATTATTAGAGATAATGTATCAGTTGAGTTTATTTATTAGTTGTATGCTCTATTACTGTTTTGTATAACTGTATGAGTCTGTATACTCTGATTTTGTGATTCATTCAGTTATTTACTGTCTCGTCTGTTTTATATCTGTAATGACTATTATAGTTTATCTGTTGTGCGGTGAGATATATGACAGATTATGTGATTATGTGATGTTATATTCCTTCCTCTTTTCTTCTATTCTCTTCTCTTCTTTACTATTCCTCGTCTTTATTTCTATTTCTTTCCTTTGACAACCGTTCTACATCCTAAGTGTAGACCATTCATCACAATGGTCTTCCCATGATCCTCCAAAATCAAGCACATAAGCTCTTAACAAATCCTCTAAGATTTTTTTAACTCTTTCCTTTTGCCCATCACTCTGTGGATGTAACCGGTACTCATCTTGAGCTTGGTACCTAAATACTCTTGTAGACTCTTCCATAATTCACTAGCGAATAATGAGTCTCTATCACTGACTATATTATTAGGAATCCCATGGCGTCTTACTATATTCTTCATAAATAGCTTAGCTAAAACATGTGCCATCCTTATCAACTTAGTGGGTATAAAGTGTGCACTCTTAGTCGGTATATCCACTATGACTCAGATACTTTCATTTCCTTTATTCAACCTTGACAATCTATCTATAAATCCATAGATATAGAATATCATTTCCATACTGGTATATCCAAAGGCTGAAGCAGTCCACTTGGATTTTGATGTTCAGCTTTCACTTGCTGACAATTCAAGCATTGCTTTACCCATAATTAAGCCTACATCCCTTTTCATACCTTCCTGGAAGAAATTTCTCTTCATATCCCGATACATCTTAGTTCCTCTAAGATGAATAGTAAACTTTGATTGATGACACTCCCTAAGGACTTCTTTCCTTAGGTCTCCAACATCTGAAACATATAATCGTCCCTTCTTTCTCAACTATCCATTTTGATCAAGATAGAAACACTTCAAATCATTAATCTCAGTTCCACTTTCCAATCTTCAAATTTGTTCAGCTAGCAATGGATCATCTCTTTGCTTGGAAGCAATCCTTTCAATCAATACCGGTTGAACTTCTAAGCAAGATAACATTGCAGTACTGTGACTAAACTAGCCATTGATCTTAAATTTACATTACATGTGGTCAATGCCTCTAAATATTTCCATTCAACTATCATTGCTAATACTACATTCTGATGCTTTCTACTAAGCGCATCTGCTACCTTGTTCCTTTTTCCTAGTGTATACTCAATTCCAAAATCATAGGCAGTTATAAACTCTAACCACCTTTGTTGTCTCATATTTAACTCTTTCTGAGAGAATAAATATCTTAAAAACTTGTGATCCTTATACAACTCGAATCGTTCTCCAGAAAGATAATATCTCCATAGTTTCAGAGCAAAAATTACAGTAGCCAACTCTAAGTCATGAGTCGGATATTCGAATTCATGTAGTCTAAGCTATCGAGAAGCGTAGGCAATGATTTTACCTCTTTTCATTAACACAGCTCCTAATACTGTTCCGCACGCATTGGTATACACAACCAAATCTTGATTTCTATCCGGGATAACTAATACGGGCGTGTTGATTAATAAATGTTTCAGTTTCTAGAATGCCTCCTCACATTTATCGATCCAAACATACTTCACGTCCTTCCTTGTCAACTTAGTCATCGGTGCTGCTATACTAGAGAAATCCTTGATGAATCTCCGGTAATAGCTAGCTAATCAAAGAAAAATCTTTATCTCAACCACTGTCTCGGGTCTCTTCCAATTATTAATAGCATCTATCTTTGATGGATCTACTGACAACCCTTCTTCTAAGACAACATGACCAAGAAACTTCACTTCTTTCTTCCAAAAATGACACTTCGAAAACTTCAGTTTTAGTTAATGCTGCCTCAATGTCTCAAGCAATATTCTAAGGTAAGTCTCGTGATCTTGCTCATTCCTAGAACATATCAAAATGCCATCTATAAATGCTAACATGAATCTATCCAAATGCTCTTAGAAGATCTGGTTCATCAAACCTACGAAGAAAAAAGGCGCATTAGTCAGTCCGTATCGCATTACTAACCACTCATAGGAACCATATCTTATTTGAAGTGCTATCAAAGGAATACCGTCTTCCGCCACCCTCAATTGATGGAACCTTATCGCCAAATCCAACAGAGAATACTTTGGCTCCGCTCAACTGATTAAACAAATCATCAATTCTCGACAAAGAATATATGTTCTTCACCATCTTCTCATTCAACTTTCTGTTATCGATGCATAATCTTAATGATTCGTCTGGTTTTTTCATGAATGCCACGGCCGCTTCCCAAGGTGACCTATTCGGTATAATAAAACTTTTTCCTTCCAAGTCCACCAGATGTACCTTTAACTCCTTCATCTCTGTAGGTGTCATACTGCTAGACGGGCTACTAATGGGTTCAACTCCAAGTACAAGATCTACTCGAAACTCAATAGATCATTTCGACGGTAATCCTATCACTGGCTCAAAGACATCAGCAAACTCCCTAAAGACTAAAACTTGGTTCAACTCATCTTCTTACTTCATTGCACCCAATAAAACACAAACATAAAAATTTGAGTCCTCTACTGAGTATATAATTCGGCCACTACTATTAGGGTGTCTTAGTGATGTTTTCCTATCTTGAAAAAATATCCTAGCATCGTATTTACTTAACCAGTCCATACCCAAAATAATCCCAAAGCCTATGAAATCAAATGTAAACTACAGGCAAATATATGACCTAACAATTCGAACTCTAATTAGTTACATCTCATCCCTAGAGTTGCATACCCTCTTATTGGATTTGCAACCCTTTAGGAAGTAATTAGGTATGAGGGTTCTAGATTAAGCTTATCTACCAAACAATGAGATATAAAAGAATATGATGCACTAGTATCAAACAATACTCTAATAGGTATACCATGAATCAAAAGTGTACCTCCTATCATAGCCCTTTCTTTCTCCTCTGCTGTGGGTCTTGAGGCAGATGGTTCCAAAGCAAACACTTTCCCTCTCTCCCCCTTGGTCGGTTCCTTGTACTGATTCTTATAATATCTAATCTGGTCATAGTTAAAGCACTTGATGTTCTTTCTCCCAATCACCTTCTTTCCGTCAATGGAATGTCATTCATTTGCAAAATTCTCTTTCTTATCACACTTGTAACACACAATTTCGGCCTTTCCTTTCTTAGCAGCTCCACCCTTCCGAGTTCTTTTTTTTAAAGAACTTTATTTTTTGACTCTGCCTACTCTGGGTCTCCACTACCTTGTTACCGCTAAATAAAGAAAACGTCTCTTCATTTCGCAAAGCCATCTCCACTATCACGTCACATGGATCCCTAAGATGCGGCAAGGTTGCCCTAGCAAGCTTTGCTCTTAATCCACAAATAAACTTTTCATTTCTCTTAATCACTGTATCCACCATGGCATACCCATATCTGGATAATTCCTCGAATCTTGTTGCCTACCCAAACACAGTCATGTCTCCTCACACTAACTCATCAAACTTCCTAAACAAGGTTGACTAGGCAATTTCAGACATAAACCTCTCCTCGAATCTCCTCCTGAACTCTGCCTAAGTCTAATTCTCCATTGGCACTCCAATAATAACACTGTTCCACCAGTACAATGTAGCTCCTTGCGATTACCTGGATGCTATTCTCCTCTTTTGCTCATCATTCGGACCTAAATAAGTGGAAATCCTTTTGACAGCCAATTCTGGCATAATCCCTACTCAAAACAACATAATTGTTGACAGCTGGAACTTCAGGATTTGCTTCCCTAGCATTTCCACCAACTAATCCAGCTATAGCTCTTGCTTACATCTTGTTGACAAAGAACTGATACATAGCTCACATATCCACTTGTGGTGTTCCAGCACTCACATTTGAAGCCATTTGTCGATCTGAATTCCTCTTAGTATTAGGCCTGACGTTTCCATTGCTTGTCGTGCTCCCTCCGCCGAGATTCATTCTTCCATTTCCTGCCTCCATGTCTTACTTCCTTACCTCTACATTCGAACCTTAATAAGATACAGAAGAATGGTCTAAGAGAAATGGGAATAGAGATAAGGTATATATACATATACATACATACATACATACATACATATATATATATATAACAAATGCAAGTACGATACTATAACATTATCCCATTCCCCAATCTTATTCTCTGATCTTTTGAATTATGTTTTTCAAGACTCTTTTTAAGTTCAAAATTTTTTTAGTTTTACATAAACTTATGCTTTGATACCAAGTTGTAACGTCCCCAATTTTGAGGCCCAAACTAAGCGCTATAAATGCTGAAATCATCCATAGTATTAATTTCAGGTGATAAAGTGCAGTTATGTTAATTGTATCAATTACATCAGAAGCACAAGAATTTGAAATTTTCTTAAACATAATTTCAAAACACTTTCACATTAATTTCAAAGATAATATTTAATATTCATTACATAATCCTAAACACTGTCTAGGAGATAAAATATAATTATTACAAAATACTTCAAGAGCGACATATGAAGATGCCCCGTGGTTGATCTGAGTTAACTACTAGATAGTTATAACATCTGTCATTACATACATTCAAACGAAATAACTTCAATGCAGCAGATAGATATTGTATATAGATAAACTCCTAAATAGCTAAATCTGCCTCCTGCATGTCCCCGAAAGCTTTATTCGTCCAACCTAATGACCTGTAAACCCTCACTCCTAACCTACTCAAATCAAATTTTGAGCATCCGAGAGTTTAAGGGGAAACATAAACTTCGATTCAGACAAAAAGCCTGGTAAGAATAATAATATGCCATCTCGATTTATGGATATCTAATGAGACCATGCCGCTAAGCGTAATGGGTTTTCCCTTCACTAATATCTTTTAAAATATAACTTTTGCAAATCAAACTCCTGCAACCACAATGGTTAAAATATGCAATAGCAACAATAACATGCATGTATGCGACAAGGGTAATCATGACCAATCTGTCAAAACCAATGGATTATCTGTCCCAATAACATAGTTTTCTCAGGGTAACTACAAACCTATGGCTGACTTGGCCCTACCAAATATATCAAATTCCCTAACATGTTGTTAAAAGACAACTGGATGGTCTGTCTGAAAATTATTATTCCTAGGGTCATTTTGATCCTAACGGTTTTACGGGCTCACCAATAACCTATCTTCTCTTTATATATTCCTTTTTGTGCATAGACCTACTTTTAGTCTTACCCGTGACAAAGCCTTATGCACTGGAATTATGGACTAATATCAGCTAGGGGCTAATAGCTGAAGTATAAGGCGCTACCCAACACTAGTCCCATCTATTTTTCTAATCACTAAATCAATTCATCCTATCACAATTTATCTAATAGTGATTAAATAACAACAATCCCTTTAATAAAATTCTAAGCTAAGTACCCTTTTTATTTCCTTGAAAATATAATTATTTATAAATAATTTTTACCTTGAAATCATACTTTAAAACAAGGAAAGTATAGCCCTTTACTTTATCTAAAATATTTATGACATGAAAAATGCTTTCATAAAATAATATTAATGAATGTCGATATCTCTTAGAGGTTGTCATACTTCAAAGCATAGGCTATAAAGCCCAATTTAATAAAACTATTAAACTGATAAAACTCAGCATCCACTTCATGGCTAAGGTTTATCACCCCTCTTCAATATCGAAAATCATGTTAAAACCCTTAATTGATATAGTACAAGGTCATAGAGCCAAAATAGTTTACTTCGCATGTAAATTGCCGACTATAAGTGGTGGCGTCATTGGTTTGCTCAAGATAAACCTTAGAACTTAAGGTTAAGGCGACACTGATGAAACTCGGCATGAATGCCATTCAAAAAATGTGGCCTTACTATATAGCCGATAAAAAACAGTGGTGTTAACGCCTTTATAGATACACGGCCGCAATAGCGCCGAAGTTGATAAACGTGAAGTCATTATAGCTAGTAAGAAAACAAGCTACATCAAGGCCTTACGGGATTAGTTTCGATACTGAAGACACGTGGCAAGGAAATATGCGGCATCCAAGTGTTAAGGAAATAAGCGGCATTGCTCACGTCGAAGCTCATGGTGTCGACTTTGATGCTTTGCTTCACCCTTCAACCAAGACTAATCCATTCCATACCACTATAGCTGGTATCATATTTATCATCATTATTTGACATCGAAGACCATGAACGAGGAGAGGTGGAAGGCGGCAACAATGACTTCGACGTGGCATTATCGTAATTAACGTAAAAACTAATATTTTGCTATTAAAAGCAAATCCTTTTCACCAACTCCTTTATTTTTCAAAATCCCAATGGATAAAACTTTCTTTAACAAAATCTTTTTCTAAGACTGCTATAAAGCATATTTATCATTCCCAAAACATTTGCAAACCTATTATTTTCTATTAATATTTTAATATAATTATTAAGCTTTTCTGGCCTAATAAACTCATAATAAATCATAAAAGCATGGGGCGAATCCCCAAAATTCACAATAATTCTGATTTTATATATTCTTTAACATATAAAATTTTGAGGCCAAAACATTATTTAATTATTTTTAATAATTAAAACCCGAAATAAACAATTTTCTCCACTTAGAAAATTCACAATAAATTCATACTTGCTTAGAATACTATGACATTAAGAACCCACTTCTAAAATAATGTCTATAAAATCGTATCAAAAATTCAAGTCGATTGGGTATCAAAAACTAGGTTTTCACACTTAAAACCTATTAGATAATTCCATAGTAAATCTTATAATTCATCATTTAAGCATATAATCATCTAAACAGTTAAAACACAACATAATACAAGCAAAAGATTTAGGTTCATACTTAAAACCGAAAATGGTAGATAAAACTTGAGATGCATAACTATTATTCACCTTGATTTGATAAAGAAACTTGAGATTTGAGTTAAAAATTGATTTCCCTTAGCTTAAATCTTGATTTCCTAACTTTATTCCTCTTTGCTCTCTTGCAATGGCCGACTTTACTCTCTCTTTAGTTTGTGTAAATAGAAATGTAGGAGAAACTAAGAGAATAAGGGTTTATGTTTAGGAATTTAGGTCTACTCCAATTTTTCCCTTAGCATATATTCCTCCTTCTTATCTAACTTCTAAACCATTCTTATTAACTCATTCATTAAGGCACAACTCGTATTAATTATCAAATCTCAATCCTCTTATCCCTTTACATTATGATATTTTATTTATCTAATTAAATATCTAAATGATGTTAATCAAAATTAAGGGTGTTACACAAGGGGTGATCATATTCAGTACTATTCAGGAAGGGGTAGGCCGGTCCTTAGTTGCATAGGTGCAACTTTTTTGCTGCCTTGGTACATTTTCCCTAGAGGTATACTGTACGGAAGGTAGACCCTTACATTGTCATCGTATGGAATCTATTTTCCACTACATGCCCACGGACATGACTGTATACTATGTATGCCAGAATGTCATTAATGTAATTAGGCTATGATTAAATATTTATTTTAAACCCTAGACACTATTATAATATCACAAGATTTCTTATATAAAAATTTTGGTTATCGCAAGGTAAAAATCAGTCTGTGTTTATATGAGGTGTGATCTTACGAGATAACTATTTTGAAAGGATTTATAAGTATAACAATTTAGTTGTTTTGCGTTTACTCACACCAGACCCATTTTTGACCTAGAATTTTTCTTCTTTCCCTTTACTCTTGGGTACTCAAATTTTTATGAGTAGCCAACTAGTCCATATTCTTACGGATGCATTTTAGTGGAGCATGGAGCGGGAGGCTTCATCGTTATCTAGTTATTTATTTAGTTCCACCGTGTGTATATAGTTGCATCAGCATTATGGGAGCAGACAGTTATAACTGTGCCTGCTAAAGTTAGTATATGTTGTAACTCTGATGTATCATTTGGAATTGATTATATATACTATTTTATGTTCTATTATATATGATTTCCGTACGTTGTAGGATTCTGTGTTTCTTTCTTCTTGTCTTTTCTTTTCTTTTTACCCCAACGGCCTATCTTTCGAACACCTAGATGATCGGCATACGAATACCGTGGATGTATTAAATATCATCCTTAGGAGTAAGAAAGACAAATCATAAAAAGAACTTTAAAATATCATGCTTGATTTTCTAAAAATTTAAAATTAGAATAATATAACACAAAAATATTTTTTATTATTATTTTATTATATTTCGAATAATTAATTAATATATATGTATATTTATTTAATGCAACAAAATACAAATAAATATATTTTTTATGCTATGCATTCGATCTGGAAAGGTTTAAATATATATATATATTTTAAATACATATACATATATACATATTTATATATTATAAATATACTTATATATAAATACAATAATAATAATTTTGTTACTGTAGATCATATATATATATATATATGTATATGTGTAAAATGATTTAAAAAAAATATGTTATGTGTATACGTATATATATATAATTTATGCAATGGTATATATAAATCATTAATATTTTTCATACAAGTTATACACATGCATACATACATATATATATTTACATAGTTTTAATATTTATATAAATAACAAGTTTACATACATACATATATTTGGACAAAATTCAATACATATAGGATGAGCTAACATGTCCATTTAAATCTCAACATTTATATGTGGGCATGTTTTACCTTGCACGGATTATTATATTACTCATCCACATACATACATATATGTATATGATACATATATGTACTATTATATTTCGTTGAATATAAAATAAATAAAATTCTATCCATAATTTTAAATTTAAATGTAATAAGGATTTTATTTAAATTAAATGTAGAAATGTTCTAAATAAATTTGACTTCATAGGCACAATAAAGATCTAATAGGGTAAAAAATAAATTGAAATTCACTCATAACTTCCATTGCAGGCTAGCCCAGTTCCAACAAAGATATCAGAGCCCAATAGCTTATGCAGTCTAAATTAGTCATGTTAGGGTTGACTATTAAACTCGCAGCCCAAAAGTTGTCCCTAATAGAAAAGAATCAAATTTAAAAGGCCTTGGGCTAATTTTCAAAATTGTTTTGAAACTAAAAATAAAAGATTTCAATTTAATAACCAAAACTAGTACTTATCCTATAGTGTTTCTTCAAAAATAAATCAAAATGCTAAAAAGAAAAAAATTAGGATTTTTTTTATAAATTTGAGTTTTGGAAAGAATTTCTATTTTTCCTCAAATATGCTATCGAGGGGAAAAGGATTAAACTCTTTTTAGGAAATAAAGGTTTTTTTGATCGGAATATGGAGCGGAAAAGGAGGACCCGAAATTTTGTGAAGAAAATGCAAAAAATAAACCATGAAAAATAAAAAATGAAGGTGAGACTCTACCCCACACTTAATTTTGACTGTGTCCCCATAGTCAATGCAAGATATAATGAGTGTAACAAGGAAAAATATGTACAAATTTACAAAAGAGGGTTAACATTTCTTACTAGACGTAGCATGGCTCATGAAGAATCATGAGCTCCTCCTCTTGATCACAAGGCAAATCAAATAACGGTTTCAAACGATGACCATTTACTTTGAATATTGTTCCATCCCTGGGGTTTTGTATTTCTATGGCACCGTGTGGGAAAATAGTTTATGCAATGTATGGTCTGGTCCATCTTGATTTTAATTTCTAGGGAATAAATGAAGTCTAGAGTCATATAAAAGAACTTTTCGGTTTAATGAAAACGTTTTTATTAGGATTGACTTGTCATGAAAAACTTTTGTTCTCTCTTTGTAAACCTTTTTGTTTTCATACGCGTCGTTCCTAATCTCTTCTAATTCGTTGATTTGCAATTTTTTGTTTTCACCGGCTGTTTCAAGATCAAAGTTTCAGTTCTTTATTGCCCACAACACTTTATGTTCGATTTCAACGGGTAAATGTCATGCTTTCCCGTAAACTAAAAAAATGGGCACATCCTAAGGTTATTTTTAAAAGTAGTACGATAAGCCCAAAGCGCGTCAGTCAATTTCTGAGACCAATCTTTTTGATTTTTATTAACAGTTTTCTCTAAGATTTGTTTGATTTGACGATTTGAAACTTCAACTTGGCCACAAGTTTGAGGATGATACAGAGTGGATAACTTGTGGGTTATCGAGTATTTCTTCATTAAAGTTTCAAATGAACAATTGCAAAAATGGGTGCTGTTATCGCTTATTATTGTGCGAGGTGTTCCAAACCTCTAAAAGATGTTTTCCTTAAGGAATTTCACAACAATTCTATGGTCGTTGGTTTTACACGGAATGGCTTTGACCCATTTTGAGACGTAATCGACAACAAGGAGAATGTATAGATTTCCAAAAGAATTGGGAAAAGGTCCTATAAAGTCAATACCCTAAATGTCAAAGATTTCAATCGTAAGAAGGGTTTTAAAGGAATCATATTTCATCGAGAAATTCTTCCTAGCATTTGGCAACGATCACAAGTTTTGCAAAATTCGAATGAGTCTTTAAAAAGCATGGGCCAGTAAAAGCCACATTGAAGTACTTTTTCAGCAGTTTTCTTCGTACCGAAGTGACCACCACAAGCTTGGTCATGGCAAAATGAAAGAACACTTTTGATTTCGCAATCCAAGATGCAATGTCGAATGATTTGGTCGGAACAGTATTTAAACAAGTATGGACCATCCCAATAGAAGTACTTGACTTGGGAAAGAAATTTATATTTGTCTTGTTTCGATCAAAATGAAGGAGTTTCCTTAGTGACTAAATAGTTCACTATGTTTACATACCATGGATCGACAGAAATTGAAATGAGTTGTCCATCAAGGAAATTTTCATTAATTGGTAAAGGTGATGGTGCATCGGGATAGACGAGACAAGTGATTGTCTATGATATTGTCGGATCCTTTTTTGTCCTTAATTGTAAGATCAAATTCTTGTAGTAAAAGGATCCAACGAATTAAACGATACTTAGCGTCCTGCTTAGCGAAAAGGTACCTAAGAGCGGAATGGTCAGTGTAAATAATAATGTGTGAGCCTATCAAATATTGTCGGAATGTTTCAAGAGCAAAAACTACCGCTAGATGCTCTTTTTCGGTGGTTGTGTAGTTAAGTTGAGCATCATTCAGAGTCATACTAGCGTGGTAGATAACGTGAAGGATCTTGTTGATGCATTGTCCTAAGACAGCACCAACTGCAAAGTTCGTAGCATCACACAATATTTCAAATGGAAGATCCCAATTCGATGAGCAAATTGCAGGAGCAGAAATAAGTTCGTTTTTGAGACGTTCAAAAGCAGAAACACAATCAAAATTAAAGTTGAATGGAACGTCTATAACGACCTGAATTTTTGACATTGGAAATCAGAATATTTAATTGATTTTAAATATTTGGAAGTTAGTTTAATTTGAAATTCAAATATCAGAATGAATTTGGCAATTTAATTATTGAATTTAATTTATTGCAGTTGGGTAAAAATATTGAATCTTCAATTTTTAAGCTGATTAAAAATATTTTCAAGGCTTATAAAATTTACATTGACAATACTGAAGGTGATAGAAACTTTGAAATTGAATTTAACGATGTTTTGTTCAGTTTTGAAATTTTATCGTTTAAATCGATATTTAAAAATAGCCTTCCGAGGCACAGTCTCGAAATTCGACGAAGCCAGTACCATTGGATCCATAATATTGTATTATTATCGGATTTCAATTTTCGTAGTGTTTGGAGTTATTGTGTGAGCATACGATATATAAACACGCTGAATTTATATCAGAAATTTAATATAATAATTGGGTCCAAAAAGCTATCTTCTCCATACGATCGAATTAGGACTCGGAACCTTTTCCATTGCGTTCGAAATAGGGGTATAACATTATAAACGCCTAGCGGCACGCCTCGATAGGAGGTCAAGATTTTGAGTTGCGATATCGAGACGTTTAAATTTAAATAATATTATATATTGCTGACGGGTCAAACATCTTCACACCAGGACTTTCTCGCTTCTCTTAGAATCACTGTAGCTATATTTTTTTCAACACGCTTCCTTTGGCTTCTCGAACACAATTCCTCATTCTTTCAAAAAAAATCGAGAACGACTAAATTTAATGATAGAAAAAAATGGCCGATGAACTCATTCCTTCTATTTCCCTTTTCCTTCTTTTTTCGTTCAAATTAAAATAATAGCCGCTCTATTCAAAATCAAAGTCGTATCCTCATAAAATCAATGGCCGATGGTGATTCCAACCAAATCTCAAACTCGATAGGAAGTCAATCGCGATTGGTTAGCGTCAATCGGCAGCGAGAGTGTGGGGGAGTCGATGCTTGAACTAATGTGGAGGTGCGGCACTGTAGAATCGCGGAGGCGCGCGTGTGCTCACGCATGGTCACGATGGCGTAGAAATTCGTCGTGATAGTCTTGGCCGCGGCATTGATTGTGGATCGCAAGGCAGACGAATGTGGTCGTCGCGTTCAGGGGGATAGTTGCGTTCGAAGTGGAGATTTCCAAGCTCGAGTTCGCGAGTTCTGATCTAGCAATCGAGTATGGTAATTCTTCTTTTTGCTTTATTAATTAGTCATAAAAATAAAAACAAGAAGGAAGAAAAAATATTTACAGCAAGTTGTTGAAACAGTTCATTTCTTCAATTTAAAAATTGTACAGTGAAGAAATCCTGTAGTTTATTATAGAAAAGTAAATATTAATATAGATTATATTTTTTATATTGTGCATGTATATAAACAGTTAAGGGAAATTAGATATACACATTTTAAAATCATTGGTTAATTTAAAACTATCAAAACGAAAATTGATTATTCGATTATTTCAAATATTAATAAATTGTATAAAATTATTTATACAAGGTCTAATACAATGAAGAAATAGTTGGAATGGAAATGGATTGCAAAACGAAAGCAAAGGTGAGATCTTCTCACTCAAATTTGTTGCCTAGTTAATTTAAATTGTTGGATGTGCTTGGATGAAATTAATAATTTATCTGTTGGATGATAGTATATATGATAGTAGTATATATATATATATATTTGGAGTGTTTGATTTAGAGGATGAGACCCTATGCGCCGCATAATAGCGGATGATATTTTATAAATCCCATATGCCACGATATTCCACCTCTAAGTGGAATGGGTATTTAATTGTTGTGCTAACATCTCTAGATATAAGAAAACAGGTTGGAGGGATCCAACTGGATTCCTCAAATTGTATGAAATTGTTTCATATGTTGTGTGATGATTTATTGATAATCTGTGAATGATTATATTGATGATTGAATTTGTTGAAGGCTATAATTTAGCCGAATGTATTTTTGGTATCGTTGGATACCAGAAATAAATAAAATTGGATTTTTGAAATTAAAGTAGGAAATTTTAAGTAAATCCCTTTTGAAAGAATTGGGTGAATTTAAAAGAAAGAATTTTAAAAGCATAAAGTTGATTTTTGAAATCTTATCGAATTATTTCCAAAATATGGGAAAAGATATTAATAAATTGGTTTTGAATAATATTGTTTAAAAGTTGAAGAATTCATTGAAAATGGAATTTTAAATAATTTGGAAAGAATAAAGGGATTTATTTAAAAGGTGATAAAATGTTTTGAAATCCATTTGATAATTGATTTGGTATTGGAAAATAAATCTTTGGAAAATCAATATGAAAATTGATTTGGTGTTTGAATGAAAAATTGATTTTGTGTTGGAAATTAATTTGGAAATCGATTTGCAAATATTTACAAGTATAATTTGGATGAGTGATTTAAATTACTTTAAAGTATTTGGACTTGGCAGATTTCCAGTGGAAATAAATAATATCGGGAATTTTATTCCGCGAGTGAAAAGTGATAAATTGGTTTTCAAAGTGATGAAGTGTGGAAAATATATATCTTGTAAAGATATTTTGAAATTTAATAATTTGGGAAAAAATATTTAGATTGGATGATTATTGTGAATATTGCTTGATAGTAAAATATCCAACTATCAGTACAAACAATTTGGGGAAATTATTGAGCCTTGATTATTGTGAATGTTGTTTGATAGTTAAATAACCGACTATCAATGTTGGCCTTTGAAATAGCACTTGAATCTGTTTTCAAAACAAGCGCTCATTATTCGGTTAAGCCGGGAGAGGACTTTGTGTCATATAACCCATTCCGAATAATGATACGACGTTATGGATTGCAATTAAAGACCGGATTTGCAAGGGCTTCTTCCTTTATTGGACGAAGTGCCTTCGATTCTGTTCGAACCCAGAACAGACTTATATGGTCGTATGTCTGACACTACACTTTGAGATATAAAGCAGATTTCTTTCAAATACATATCTGTTGGTGGCGGAGAATTTATTCTCTTAGCTTAACACCCTTCTCTGAGACGTACGAGCTCAGAGGTTATGTAGTTGAAGGTTATCGGTGATATACTCCCAATTTGGTAGTGTGGCATGCTGAGTGCTGCTGTGTGTTGTTGATCGTTTGTTGATCAAAGCAAGGCTTTCGTGTAAAGCGTAGCTTTGTGGACGAGACCTCATCGAATCTCACACCCCGGAAATGGTCGAAACAGGAAAAATGCGGCAAGGTTATGAGGGTCGCACCCTTTAGGGTATGTCATATTGTTATCCCGCCCTTTGGCAAGGCCGTGACACCAAGGACTTGACTAGAAAACAGTGACAGATCGTCTCGGAAGTCGGTTACACGTAAGGATCGCTACGGATATCGATGAAATTTGTTCGAGTCCGGATCGGGCTACAATCGATAAGGCACGTCAAGCAAAGCCGTGGGAACCAACGATCCAAGTTTCAAGACAATCCGAGTTCGTATGCTCGAGATATTGTCGACAAAGGATGGAGTAGAGCTTCCTTAGTTCGAATCCATAGGCGAACCCTATGTTCGAATCCATCAGACAAGCATTGCCTCGTATCCATGAAAAAGAGACTAGTTTGAATCGATCAGAGGAGAATTGCTTCGACTCCATCAGGCGGAACCGATAGCTTCGAATCGATTGAGGCATTCACCGCGTTCGACTACATCAAGCAAGTCTTCATGTGCCTTGAGTTCGAATCCACCCTCGCATACACCGTAGTTCGAATCCATCGAAGGAAGGAACCTTCGAATCCATGCATTCGAATCCCCAGGCCAAGACAACTTCGAACCGGTCCATAGCTACAAGTCTAAATCGATTCAAACGAGCATTAGTTTCATCGATTCGAAGGAAGAGGTCCTTCGAATCCATTACCTCGAATCCAAGCCATGGATACGACCCAGTCAAACCGGAGTACGAAACGGATCGAAGCGAGAGACACGCGCCACGTCGCAGCAGGCATCGAGTCGACCGAATCGATTCGAAGTAAGATCGATTCGAAGTATCCCTGTTCACCAGAAATGCAACATTGAATCGATCATATCTCGAGTTCTACAAGTCCAAATGCCATGAAATTTTCACAGAAGCTCAAACACATGATGAAGAATGTACACACCAAATTTCAGCTCGATTGAATGATTTCTTGATCGATTCGAACCAAGGGTCGAATCGATCCCAAAGTGGGCCCGGATCTCCAGATTTCGGCCATGTGGGCCCCCTGACATACCAGAACTGGTCTCCCCTCATTTTAGGCGAAATGTCAGCCTCCTACACCTATAAATAGAGCCCCTGGTCATTCAGAAAAGGGGTCGGAGAATTCTAAGTACTGAAGAGCGCCCAGATTCTGCCAGATTTACTCCAGAACACCGCCGCTGCTTTAGATTGACACTTAGCATTTAGATTCAGTTGTATTGCCTTATTAACTACTGTAATCTTCAAGTAATCGAGCAATAAAATCATCCAATTTCACAGTGGACGTAGGCAAAACGCCGAACCACTCTAAATCGCTTGTCTTTGCAATTTATTCTCTGTTATTTGGAGTTTTTGTTAGATAATCCACAGTTTTAATTTTCATTCTTCACTTTTATCTCTTCAAAAACTTCCGAAGAGTGTTGTGCCCATTTTTGGTACAAACACTTTGGTGCTTTCACCGAGAAAAAACCATCTTTTTTCTCCTGCTCCTTGGATCTACCATCGATACCGGATTGCACAAATCCAAGAGGAAGATCCAGATCTTCGATTCACAGTCCTTCCATTCTACTCAGATTTGCATAAAATCTAGGAAAAGGATTCATCATTCAAAATGGTTAGCACGAGAACCACTTCTGCAGCTCCAGGACAAGAAGGTAGGGATGGACAAAATCCTGCTCAACAGCAGCCATCCAACCAAGACAACACTGCCCACTCGGATCCGTCTGGGGCAGTCACTAGACAAGAATTTCAGGTGTTACTTCAAGAGTTGACTCAGAGTCGGCAACAGTTAGCCGAACAGTTGCGAGCCAATATTGAATTGACAAATCAACTGAACCGCCAGGGCCGTAGGAGGTCCAGAAGGGATGTTGTTTCCCGCTCATCCACTGAAAGTTCTGCCTCATCTGACTATCATCATAGATCTACCCGTCCCCGATTAGACGGAGATTATGCTCAGACTACGGGATATCAGCCCGCCCTGACTGTCGGGCAGTTGAGGGTAGGACCATCAACCAGCTTCCAGGCTGGGCCATCAGCACGAGGTGGCCGCACTCCACAATACACTACGGACAATCATGTCACAGCTGCCACAGTAGAAACAAGGGTCGATACCCGATATCTTCCAGATTCGAGTAATCAACAGCAAGGACGTACTTCTGAACCATACGTCCCGGAAGACGCTGAGCCAAGGAGGCGAAACTTGGACCGTCGACAGCGCCCGGTCCAAACTCGCATTGTGGAACCCGACCACACCTTAGCTCAGCATGCTCAAAATGTAGCAATGCCAGACATCTCGACTATGATACGTCAGATGATCCGTGAAAGCCAAGGACTTACCAATGACGATTGGGGAATTTCTCGAAGCCACACTCCTTTCACGGACGAGATACTATACGCTGAACCTCCTCGGCGATTCAGAATGCCAACTCTCCCTATGTACGAAGGAAGTTCTGATCCCAATCAGCACATACTGAAATACGAATGGTCAATGAGCGCCGCAAGGGCCGACGATGCAGTAAAATGCCGCAGCTTCCCCATTTCACTGGGAGGAATTGCAACAATGTGGTTTACAAGACTACCTCCAAGATCTATCTCGTCATTTGACCAATTGGCTAAGAAATTTGTTGAACAATTCCGTATGCATGTTGCCAGACCCAAAGATGTTAACACCCTGTCCAATGTTACCCAAGCTCGTGGGGAAACATTAAGGCGTTACTTGGAGAGATTCCATGCGGCATGCGTGGAAATTAGTAATCCCAACGACAACTCAATTTTAATGGCATTGACAAAGGGAATTGATCCCGATTCTGAATTTGGAAACTGGTTAGCCGGAAAACCCCCCGCATCGTTGGACCGTTTCTACTCCAAAGCCGCTCAATTCTTACGGCAAGAGGACGCGAAACAGTCTAGGAAGCAGGACAATGCAAAACCCGGAAGCGAGGGAATACAGAGCAATGTAGCAGTTAAACTGTCCGGTGACAATTCCGGAAAAGTCCAGTTAAACATACAGAACAAACAAGCTCAGCCGAGAGGTGGCAATGGTCAGAATAAGAAGAGAGACCCGAATCCAGGCCCACGGCGTAGGGCTCCGATGTTCGAAAGTTATACACCGTTAAACACTTCACTGGAAAATGTGTACCTGCAAACTTGCAACACAGAACAGTATAAGAAACCCGCTCCGAAGCGGTCATCAGAAAGGCAGATTCAAACGGGAAAGTTTTGTAGGTTTCATGAGAGCTAAGGCCACAATACTAATGACTGTCGCCATTTGCAAGATCTCATAGAAAAGTTGATCAGGGAGAGGAAGTTAGATCAATTCGTGCGGGCACCACAGTCTGGTGGTGCGGGCCCATCGAATCCAAACCGTGCGCAAGATCAGGAAAGACAAGAGGAACCCGCTCGTACAGGCGGGAGGCTAGTTATCAATACCATAAGTGGTGGTCCTCATCCAGCAGACAGGAGCTGGAGGGAAATGGAGTCGTATGCTAGCTCTATCAGGCATGCGAGCTTCGAATGTTGCAGTAATTGTGAGGATGGAACCCCGGCTAAGCAACAAAAAACGATGTCTGACGATATCATATTCAGAAGCAGAGATGCTGACAAAATCGAAGCTCCAACGATTGATCCACTGGTCATATCTGCCCAGGTTGGTCCTGCTTGGATGAAGAGGATCTTGGTTGACAGTGGGAGTTCTGTAAACATTCTATTCAAGCGAGCTTACGATTTAATGAAGATGGAAGCAAAAGACCTGAAACCCTGCCAATCCCGGGTTCATGGCTTCAATGGCAGTGCAACAATACCTACTGGAATAGTGGAACTACCAGTGGAACTGGGGATCGGAGAGCGCAGGAGAGTCCGACTACTGCAATTCGTTGTTCTTGACATTGCTTCACCGTACAACGCATTCCTGGGTCGACCAGCTCTTGCTGAATTCAGGGCAGCCATTGCCCCGTGCTGTTTGACTTTAAAATTCCCAACCGATCATGGTATAGGGATCGTTCAGGGAGATCAGGCAGCAGGAAGAGCCTGTTATGTTGCTGAATTGCGAGAAGCACAGAAGAAGGAGAAAGGAAAGGGCGTAGAGGAATCTCTCTGCGTCCGTTTTACTGATAATTGACAGCTAACGCCTGGGCCCCGGCCCGGGCACCACTACCAATTCCTTAGAGATCTTGACCTTAGAGATAGCGAAGATAAAGATGAAGTAGAAGAGAATCAAGCATCTCCAGCCGAACTGACTGTGGACGTCCCGGTCAGTGAGGGTGACGACTCGAAAGTACTAAAAGTTGGATCTCAACTGGGAAAACAGATACAACAGGAATTGGTTGAATTTCTTCAAGCGAATCTTGATGTCTTTGCCTGGACGCACTCTGACATGTGCGGAATCTCACCGAACATTGCAAGTCACTCTTTGAATATTGATCCGCGACATGTTCCGGTCAAGCAAAAGAGGCGTGGTATGGATCCAGAGAGATCTGCCGCCCTTAAAGAAGAAATTGACAAGTTGCATTCAAATGGTTTCATCCGAGATGCTCTGTACCCAGAGTGGGTGTCAAATCCGGTAATGGTTCGGAAACCGAACGGGAAATGGAGAACTTGTGTCGACTACTCTGATTTAAACAAAGCCTGTCCAAAAGATAGTTTTCCACTTCCTCGAATTGACCAACTCGTAGACTCAACTGCAGGCCATGAATTGTTATCCTTTATGGACGCTTATTCCGGTTATAATCAGATACCCATGCATCTACCCGATCAAGAACATACTAGTTTCGTAACCGATCTGGGACTCTACTGTTACAGAGTCATGCCCTTTGGTTTAAAGAATGCCAGAGCAACTTACCAACGCTTGGTTAATCGAATGTTCGCTGATCAGATCGGGAAGACCATGGAAGTCTATGTGGATGACATGTTAGTTAAGTCCCGATTTTCCACAGATCACGTCAAGGATTTAAATTCAATGTTCTGCATCTTACGTGAGTATGGAATGAAGCTTAACCCGCTAAAATGCCACTTCGGCGTCGCATCCGGAAAGTTTCTAGGGTTCATCGTTAACGCTCGTGGGATAGAGGCAAACCCCGAAAAGATCTGGGCAATAAGGAATTTGCAAACCCCGAAGACCATAAAGCAAGTCCAGAGTCTCAACGGGAAGGTAGCAGCGCTAAGCAGGTTCATCTCGAAATCCACTGATAAATGTATTCCTTTCTTTGATCTAATCCGGAAAGGGAAACGAAACTTTGAATGGACCACGGAATGTGAAGGCGCATTCCGATCGCTGGTTCAGCATCTCTCTACGCCACCGATTTTGTCGAAACCAATTGATCATGAACAATTATACCTGTATCTGGTGGTATCGGAGCATGCGATCAGTGCTGCTTTGGTCCGGGAAGAAGATCGAGTGCAAAAACCGGTCTATTATGTCAGTAAACGATTGACCGGAGCTGAAAGAAATTACCCCAGGTTGGAGAAACTGGCTTACTGCTTGGTCATTGCCTCGAGAAAGCTCCGTCCTTATTTCCAAGCACATCCGCTTACTGTGTATACCGATCAGCCGTTACGACAGGTCCTCACGCGGCCTGAGACGTCTGGAAGGTTACTCAAGTGGAATATTGAACTGAGCCAATTTGACATTACTTATGCTCCGCGGAGAGCCATTCAAGGGCAAGTCCTAGCTGACTTCATAGCTGAATTTACTGTTCCTGACGACTTACCTGAAACCAGCAAGTCTCCTAAATATGTCTGGAAACTTTATACAGATAGTGCATCAAACGATCGGTGTTCGGGCGCTGGAGTTGTACTAGAAACCCCCGAAGGTCGATCCATATGCTATGCTTTGAAGTTTGACTTTCACGCAACCAACAATAAAGCCGAGTATGAAGCCCTGTTGACTGGGTTAAAGCTTGCCAAGGATCTGAGAATTATCGCTATAGAAGTTTATTGTGATTCACAGTTGGTTGTGTGTCAGGTACGGGGAGAATATCAAGCAAGAGATCGAAGGTTAGCTGCTTATCTAGCCCGAGTTCAGGAAGCGCTGGATCAGTTTGATTATTATGCTATTTACTACATACCACGAGATCGCAATCAAAAGGCCGATTCATTGGCAAAGTTGGCCAGCACAGGTGAAGCACAGCAAATGGGACTCGTCCCGGTCGAAACGTTGCCTTTCCCAAGCATCGATCAAATCAAAACGAATGATGTGTTGGAGACCTTTCCCAGCAGAGAATCATGGATGACTCCGTATCGAAATTATATTGAGAATGGGATATTTCCTGAGCACCGAAATGAGAAAAGGCAGATTCTACGAAAAGCTTCGCGGTTCATCATTCAAGACGGGATCATGTATAGAAAAGGTTATTCTGTTCCACTCCTCCGGTGTATCGCTCACGACGAAGTCAAACGAGTGTTACATGATGTACACGAGGGAGAATGCGGCGATCACACCGGTGGACAAGCGCTTGCTAAGAAAATACTCTGATATGGATATTACTGGCCGACAGTGAATCGAGATGCAGCTAATTACGCCAGAAAGTGCGACAAGTGCCAAAAACACGCTCGAATTCCAAGAGCCCCGCCTACCGAGTTAACTCAAATGGTCAGTCCCTGGCCGTTCGCTATGTGGGGTATCGATATCATTGGCGCTTTGCCTCTGGCAAAAGGTGGTGCGAAGTATGCCATCGTCGCAGTTGACTACTTCACAAAATGGGCCGAGGCCGAAGCTCTTGCAACGATTACGTCAAAGAAAGTGATAAACTTTGTGGTCCGCAATATCATTTGCCGATTTGGACTCCCGCATACCATCATTACCGATAATGGGACCCAATTCGAAAGTTCGGAGTTCAAGAATTTCTGCCAACGATTTCATATTCATAAAAAGTTCTCTGCAGTCGCACATCCACAAGTAAACGGTCAGGTCGAAGCTGTTAACAAAGTTATCAAATCCATCTTAAAGAAACGACTGGAAAAGGCTGGGGGCAAATGGGTCGATGAACTTCCTATGGCATTATGGGCTTATCGAACAACTCACAAGACCGCGACTGGACACACCCCATTTTCCTTATCCTATGGCTCGGAGGCCGTCATTCCAGTTGAGACAGAAGTATTTTCTCACCGCGTAACTTATTACGATCCGAAAACAAACGCTATATTACTCGCTGAATCTTTGGATCTGTTGGACGAGAAACGAGAAGAAGCTGATTTAAGAGCGGCCGCTTACCGAAGTCGGGTCGCCCGATTATATAACACCAAAGTTCGCCCCCGAACCTTTGATCTCGGTGATCTGGTCCCCAAAAGAATATACCCGGTTCCTTCACACATGAAACCAAATTGGGAAGGACCGTACGTGATTACACAACGACTTGGAGATGGCACATTCAAACTATCAACCGTGGACGGTCTAGTTTTACCGAGAGCCTGGAACAGCGAGAGTCTCCGTCGCTATTACATATGACAGGCTTTATTTATTTCATTATGTTTTTTATTCAGCAATTTACTTTTGCATTTCGAAATTAGAATTTGTAATAAGGCAACTGATTTGCCATATTTTCTTATTTCAGCAATAAAATGCCATCTCTTCGAGCCAGAGCTGTGATTCATTAAATACAATGTACAACATCACGATGCACGAAGAGCTAAGTTCCATCACACAGTGGAATTTATTCAAGTAGGGAGTGGCTGTGAAGCAATCAACCACTCACTAAATGAAACCCGAGCTCGGGGGCAAGCCATCACATCAGACCACGAAATGGGTTGATACACGACAACCCTTCATTCAACTCCGTACTCCCAGAGTGCGAGGCGGAGTATAAACATTTTACTAAACTCCGTACTCCCAGAGTGTGAGGCGGAGTATAAACATTTTACTAAACTCCGTGCTCCCAGAGCGCGAGGCGGAGTATAAACTCTCATCTAACTCCGTACTCCCAGAGTGCGAGGCGGAGTATAAACATTCTTCCAACTCCGTGCTCCCGGAGCGCGAGACGGAGTATAAACATTCTTCTAACTCCGCACCCCCAGAGTGCGAGGCGGAGTATAAGCATTCATCTAACTCCGTACTCCCAGAGTGCGAGACGGAGTATAAACATTCATCCTACTCCGAACTCCGGAGCGCGAGACGGGGTATAAACATACGTCAACTCCACACTTCTCCCCAATACAGGGGGCAGAACCATAACACATAACAAGTTGAAGACAGAAAGGGAATAGATTTTCATTTCCATTATCAACAAAAAGAATCTGATTACAAAGTGTTTATGAAAAATCCTGTTAGTGGGAGCCGAATCCACATCTATACACGGCTATAGAAAAATCAACAAAATGCTACCCTACACAACAGAGATTTAGAGAAAGAAGTTCAATCTTTCTTCTTCCTTATCTTCTTCTTCGGGGTAGCTCCACCTGATCCCCTGCCCGATTTCTTCCTCAATCGCTTGCTCTTTTCAGGCTTGCCCTCCGGCAGCGATATAATGTCGACATCTTCCTCAGAGCTGGAGGCAACGGAAGTTCTTCTAGGAGGACGAGCTGGAGGCATAGGAGTAGTAGCAGGAGGAGGGACAGGAGCGGTCTCGATCAATACAGTACCACCCGACGAAATCACCATCAACGGGGCGGGCCCTGGTGGACTAGCACCAACATTCCCTGCTGCCATCTCGGCAGCAATCTCAGCAATAACGTCGTCCTCACGAGATACTTGGGCCGCATCGGATGTGCCAATAGCTGGCATAGATAAACTAGCGGCCGGAGCAGCCTCATTCACAGCATCGGACGGGTTGGCAGAGGGATCGATGGGTTCATTGAGAAGCTCCTCAATCATTTGAGCGCTGAAAGAAAACATATTTGCATCTCCCTCCTCGCCAATCAAAGTAGAAGTCGTGATGGCTTCAGAAAAAACAACCCCTTGTGTTTGATGAGGAGCTGATAAAGCGAGGGGCGCAGAAACAATAACTTCGGTCACTGAAATACGACAAAACGAAGATTGTTAGCCTAGTGTGTTGCTTAAGGTTCTTCACAACTGAACTACGAGAAACGTTCAAATACCTTCCTTGGTCTGAACCGAAACGTGGGCAGAATCCTCGGCAGAAGATAATAATGGTTGGTCAGGATTATAGGCAGGAACAGATTGGGGATCTACCGCACCAGTGGTTTCGGGCAATGTTGGAATTGCAGTTCCAACACCTGTCCCGTGATGCACGACCCCCGAGCCTTCGCCTGTCTCTAGAGATTGGATGCCGAGCTTTTCTTTCGCCATAGAGATTACCACTTCATGAAGGGTCTTCCTCTCATCCTCGGTAAGCAGACGCATCTCCAGTTCAAAGTCGTCAAGTGCTCCATCTGGATGCGCTGCTCTCTTCTCATTCACCAGCCGGGTCCAGGCATTGTACAAGATCATGGAGTCATCTCCCAGCCACGCTAAATTTCTATGTTCCAGCACATTAGCGTTATACGTGACTAAGAGATCGTCAAACTCAGCATCTAGCCTAGACCTCTCCTCCAAGATCTTTTCCTGAATCTCTGCTTCCACAGACTTAGCCTTGACCGCCGCCGCAGCAAGTTCGGCCCTGAGGGATACTGCTTGGTCGCAAGCCTCTTGAGCAGTAGCGTTCGCATCATCCTTCTCCTTCACCATTTCAGCGAATTTGGCCTTGAGCTCGTTCAGCTCTTTAACGGCTAAGTCTCGCTCAGCTGCAATGGTGGTATTGCGATGGCCCATCTCTTCCACTGTGGCGCAATGTTCTTGCTGCATCCTCGCTAGTTTGGCCACGACACCCTCATGTTTCTTAAGTGTTTCAAGCTCTGACTTTCGGGACGTTTCCACTTCGGATTGAAGAACTTGAATGATGCGTTTCTGCTTCGCAATGTCAACATCACGTTCGGCAATGACCTTCGCCCTGTCGAAAGCTACTCTAGAAGCCTTCACGGCTGCCTTATACCACTCCTTGTACTGAGCATAGAAGTCGTGGATGTAATTATGAGCAGTGGTCTCAGCTTCCGGAGGGATTCTTTTAAAGTTAGGAGGGAAGATATAGCCATCCATGCAAATTTCCGGGTAGTCATTTTTCATTTGGGCGAGTTTAGCAGCTCCCTCGCTTGTCAACTCAGCCGGAGCTTGTTCAATTATAGCGGCTGCCGTTGGTTCCACTCTTGGCCGTTGAGCATCAGGCCGAGAAGATTGAGAAGGCAACTGTTGCTGATGAGATGGCCCTGGGAGGTCTAATGGAGCCCTGGGAGGCGGAGGAGAACGAGATCGGGGTCGGTACTGGTATCCCCGGTCTCTGTCAGAGTAATCATAGCCAGAACGGTTACGCGAGTAATCTCTGTCTCTATCATAACGTTCTTGACTCGAGTAGCCTCGCCCATGATCCCTATCCGTCTCTCTCCTACGGGAATCATAAAATGGAGAAGATTGGCGCACATTCCGAAGCCTATCTAGAGTGGAGCCACGTCCTGACATCTCACCTGCGATAAGAAAGAATTACAGATTAAAATCCCATAAAGCAATGTTTACTATGCAGAAGTCATGAAGTGCCGTGGAAGTGTGTGTAAATGTGTAAACCCCCAAACCGACCGGAAGTGTTGACCGCACTTAAAGGAAAGGGCTCGTTCATGTTTAGAACATCTTGCAATTCCTCCAACCCAGGATTATGAGAAATCGATATATAATCTGGGATAGGAATATCGTCAAGCCCTTTGAGAGAATCTCTCGAATGAGAAGGGGCGGCCTCAGAAATCATAACTCCGGAAGCGGGAAGAAACACATCTACAGATTTTCCCCCCTTTGACTTAAGTTTTTTGGAAACGGCGGCCTTGCCTTTCCGTTTTTCTCCCGATTCCTCCAAGTTTCCCGAAAGGTCAGCCGTTGGCTCTGAATCCGTATGGGTTCTTTCTTCGTCACTCGCCTCGATTATTCTGATTCCGAGTGACTTCTTCGCTTTTCTCTTCTTGGGTTTCTTCTTATTTTCCTTCTTGGAGACGGACTTTGAAAATCCCTTAACAACTATGCTTTGATTAATGTCGATCAAACCCAGAACTCTTAAGTTGTAGTCGTTCAGCACCGAGTCAATATGCCTCAGCTCGCTTGGGACTTCTTGAAGACTCCGGACGGTACCCTTGAAACGCCCTCCATCGGGCCTAGAGATAATAGCTGTAAAAGGAATGAAATGTCAATTTTAACACCGAAGAGCTATTGGTCAAGGAAACAGGTTAAGGCGCTTACGTCTAGACAACCATCGCCTAGCGAAACCCGGAGGGCACCGAACGTAGAACCATTCGTTCTTGAAATAGCTCAGTCGCGTCCAAGCTCCAACTACAACTTGGCAATTTCTAACTGCCTCCAAAAATGTAAACGACGGGCTATCACCCCTGCTCTTGAAGTTAAATATGTGTCTGATCTCGGAGGGCCTCGGCGGGCGAAAAAGACAGTCCATAAATATTACGAAGGCACTATTCAGCAACGCGTGCCCGTTGGGATGAAGTTGTGAAGGAGCGATTCCTAGATATGATAGCATCCCTCTGATATATTGATTGAAAGGAGGAAGAGTTCCAGCCGCACAAGCATGACGGTAGAATGCTGTATATCCTTCAGGCGGATTGTGCGGTCTATCAGTGGCGCTGGGCAATAATACGTCACCAAGAGATATGTTATGCTTTAAGCATATTCGTCCCAATAAGGATTCAGAGATGTTGGACTGAACCGAATCAACAGGGTCCTCAATAAATATCGCCTCCGGCAATTCATCTGGAGCTGGATCAATTATATCGGCAGGGATATCGGGAATCTCAAGCACCGGAGGAGTCGAGCTCTGTACCTCTTGTTGTTGGGAGCTCGAAGATTCCATAATTAGCTAACTCATCAGAAAGCAACGTTAAGTTCGTGAACGGCCCGTGCATTCCCCAGTGTAGAGTGTGTGAGCATGTCGTGCAGTGCAAGTGCTGTGCATTACTTAAGCAAATTTAACAGAATGAAGCAAGATATCCGAACAACATAACTTGGGAATTTGAGAATGAAAATGACCGTCATCGCTGACCGTCCCTTCCACACCATCCAAACGCCACTGACCATTTCAAATATAAATCAGTTAAATTACTGGTCACGTCGTAGTTCCATCGACAAGCTTCAAAGGAAATTCAGGTTTAATGTGTTAGTTAAGTTTCGATTATGCAAGGCCGAAGCTTGTCGGAGTCAAGTGTGCTAAAATTCAATGGGTCCATCAAAGTTCAACTTGAAATTGGTCATGGTTCAGATGTTGGAGCAAATCAGAAGAGTAGAAGCCCCTGAAGCAAAGATGTTCGAATCGATCAACTCAAATCAATATGAGTCGAATCGATGAGGGTCGAATCGTATCGATTCGACCCTGCATAAGTTCGACTCGATGAAATCTTGGGGTGGAGAAGCAGTTCGAATCCATGGGCTATGCATAACTTCGAATCGATCAATACTCGGCACTTTCGAATCGATTGGGATATTACTGCTTCGAATCGATCGGTTCGATCTTTCAAAACCATCGGTGCGAAATTTCGTATCGATTCGAACCACCTATCCCTAAATCAATTCGAAGTCTTATTTTCTTCATCGATTCGTTTTACTTAACCCTGCATCGATTCGAAATCTTACATCTTCGATCGATTCGGGCTACCTGTCCCCAAATCAATACGAGTAGAAAAAGCTATCTCTTGTATATCCATCGAGTCGACCCATTTCAGTTCTTACTACTCTTCGTATTTCTCAAAAGAAAGGATTGAAGTCAATGTTCGAACCCCGTTTTCATCGTTCTACACTCGAATCAATCCCTTGGATACCTGGACGAATTCGATTGGGATTTAAGACTCGGTAAAATCTGATTGACTCGTGCAAGACGTGGAGCTCTGAAGAATCGATTCGAAGAAGGAGCTCTCGTAACAGTAAAAGTAAAAAGTTAAAAGTGGACAGGACCCCGGTATATATAGGGGAAACGAGACCATTCGTCTCCCGGTCAAGCACAACTGGAAATAACGGGTCTAGCTCATCGATTCGAAGCAGTATCTTCAAATCGATCACTGCAAGGCATCAATCGATTCGAAGCTGACCAGGTGACCTCGTCGACTCGGACTCAAATATCTACACCAGACAACTTCGAGACTTTTCCTTCGAATCCGCAGCGTCGATTCGAAGCACGGCGTCAGAAGAGTCAGGGGGAACGTTCGACTCCATCGATTCGAACAGTCAAGTTCGAATCCCTCAATTACAAATCCATCCAAGCTTCGGATCCACCTGAAAATCATCGTTTCGAAGTTCCATCGGATCGAGGCAGTTAACTGAAAATGAATCAAAGTCGCTGTGCCCACCAATTTGGAGTGCCAACTTCAAAACTATCGACTTGTAGCACGACGAAGAGTATCAATTCGAGTAACCTTCTCGAATCCATCAAAAACGATCGAATGGGAATAAAAGCATTGCTTCGGATATAAAATTATTGCTTGACTATCTTGTACAACGGTTCAGGAGAGGATCGATACTGAGGGATAGTCGTAAATAATCATTAATGCACTGATTAAACTCGAATCTCAAATCGATTCAGGAGAGGATCGATGCAGAATTCGATAACAAACCAAACTGGCAACGACTTGCAAACATGCAACTTTCACCAAAGTCGATGTGGTACATATATGCACATATGTTTGACTAGTGTTTAATCGTTGTCATTTTACAGGGATCAAATGTTCATCGCGTCATAACACAGAAAGCTAACAGACAGTCACAATTATACGACGGTCACTTACAGCGATACAGAATACAACTTTCGGCGAAAGCATGTCATAACGGCCCAATGAGAGCCTGCAGCTTATCAAAGCACGTCATGTTTACACAAGACATACTTTGGGGGGCAAATGTTATCCCGCCCTTTGGCAAGGCCGTGACACCAAGGACTTAACTAGAAAACAGTGACAGATCGTCTCGGAAGTCGGTTACACGTAAGGATCGCTACGGATATCGATGAAATTTGTTCGAGTCCGGATCGGGCTACAATCGATAAGGCACGTCAAGCAAAGCCGTGGGAACCAACGATCCAAGTTTCAAGACAATCCGAGTTCGTATGCTCGAGATATTGTCGACAAAGGATGGAGTAGAGCTTCCTTAGTTCGAATCCATAGGCGAACCCTATGTTCGAATCCATCAGACAAGCATTGCCTCGTATCCATGAAAAAGAGACTAGATCGAATCGATCAGAGGAGAATTGCTTTGACTCCATCAGGCGGAACCGATAGCTTCGAATCG
Source organism: Allium fistulosum (assembly GCA_030737815.1). NCBI lineage: Eukaryota > Viridiplantae > Streptophyta > Magnoliopsida > Asparagales > Amaryllidaceae > Allium > Allium fistulosum. The sequence goes on along the minus strand of CM060906.1, from coordinate 580,670,808 downwards.
ATTGAGGCATTCACCGCGTTCGACTACATCAAGCAAGTCTTCATGTGCCTTGAGTTCGAATCCACCCTCGCATACACCGTAGTTCGAATCCATCGAAGGAAGGAACCTTCGAATCCATGCATTCGAATCCCCAGGCCAAGACAACTTCGAACCGGTCCATAGCTACAAGTCTAAATCGATTCGAACGAGCATTAGTTGCATCGATTCGAAGGAAGAGGTCCTTCGAATCCATTACCTCGAATCCAAGCCATGGATACGACCCAGTCAAACCGGAGTACGAAACGGATCGAAGCGAGAGACACGCGCCACGTCGCAGCAGGCATCGAGTCGACCGAATCGATTCGAAGTAAGATCGATTCGAAGTATCCCTGTTCTCCAGAAATGCAACATTGAATCGATCATATCTCGAGTTCTACAAGTCCAAATGCTATGAAATTTTCACAGAAGCTCAAACACATGATGAAGAATGTACACACCAAATTTCAGCTCGATTGAATGATTTCTTGATCGATTTGAACCAAGGGTCGAATCGATCCCAAAGTGGGCCCGAATCTCCAGATTTCGGCCATGTGGGCCCCCTGACGTACCAGAACTGGTCTCCCCTCATTTTAGGCGAAATGTCAGCCTCCTACACCTATAAATAGAGCCCCTGGTCATTCAGAAAAGGGGTCGGAGAATTCTAAGTACTGAAGAGCGCCCAGATTCTGCCAGATTTACTCCAGAACACCGCCGCTGCTTTAGATTGACACTTAGCATTTAGATTCAGTTGTATTGCCTTATTAACTACTGTAATCTTCAAGTAATCGAGCAATAAAATCATCCAATTTCACAGTGGACGTAGGCAAAATGCCGAACCACTCTAAATCGCTTGTCTTTGCAATTTATTCTCTGTTATTTGGAGTTTTTGTTAGATAATCCACAGTTTTAATTTTCATTCTTCACTTTTATCTCTTCAAAAACTTCCGAAGAGTGTTGTGCCCATTTTTGGTACAAACACATATCCTTCTGGAAAAAGGTGGTATCATGCTATGGAGCCCAGATACTTTACCTATGTGGTTGCTGCAATCTCATTTACTGTGTGGTTGTTGCTTTGTGATTGAGGGCCCTCGAATAAAGGTCGCAAACGACCGGGGGTGGCATACTCGAGTAGTAGTTACCTAGTTATAGAGGTAACCCGGCCTTGTGTTGGCAGAGAGCTGGTTAATTTCTCAGGACGTCCCTCCAGAGGCGTACCCATGTAGCATAGGAAGTTCCTTAGCCTGACCATCTGTTGGAAAATCCAAAGAAACTATACGAACCTTGTACGGTTTAGTTGTATAACCTGGCATGCAGCGTGGCAGTAACCTGCCACAAAACATGGTAGCTATAGTAGGCATACAATAATAGTTGTATGCTGGCTAAGATTAATATTATACTTTCGAAATGTTTTCCACACTAGGCACTAATGATAATATTAAAAAGATTTTTTGTATCAAGCATGTTTGACTATCATAAGGAGAAATCTCCTCCAATTCTGCGTTTGCATTGTGTGTGTGGCGGGAGGCCTTATGGTAGTTTCATTTTCCAAAAGCATTGCGAATTTCTTTTATTTTCTTTATGAAAATAACTGTTTTTAAGATCTCACACCAGTCCCATGACTGACCTGGAGTTTAGTGTTCCTTTTCTAAACTCTGGGTGCCCATAATTTTCCACACGGGCAGCCTAGAATCAGGTTATCAATTGGATCTGGATGGATTGCTGTGGAGATCTGGAGGCGAGCTGGATGGCGAGACGTATCACTTATACTAGTATTATTCTACTTTGTATTATGTTATGTGGACAAGTTTATATAACTGTCCAGTGATGTGTGTTGTTGATGTAAACTCTGATGATGTATTGTATAAACTGATATAGTTCTTTGTTATAAAGATTATTCATTCATATATTATATATTGTTCCGCTGCGAATGTGAGATTCTGATACTGTTTCTATTTCTTTTTCTTTCTTCTTCTATCTCTTTCTTCTTTAACCCTAACAATTCGGTTTTCCGGCATTCGATAGTTCGACATTTGATACAGTGGTTGTATTGATGTCGACTTTCGGGCGTCGAAAGATTGAGTCGTTACATGTGGTATCAGAGCAATTGGTTAAGTGACAACCTTGGCTCTGTTGGGTGTTACTCATTAAAGATAGAGTCAGTAGTACTCTAGAATGAGTGTGAGTGTAATAATAAATACGAGCGCGTATTTGTTAGTGAATACAAAAATTTGTTTTATATTGTGTTGACTTATCGGTTGATTGTTCATAGATTCTGGTCGGTGCAATTTGGCCAAATGTAATCGATAGGGGTTTCTAAACTCTTAAACAAGATAAACTGACACAGTATTGTTTTAAATAGGGTAAATGAAATAATTTTACCCAAAACTATTTTTGTATAGAAAAGAAATCATTTTCCGTAAATTATTATAGTATGTGGATGCTTGGTTGTTAGGAAGAGATAATATTGAATTATTATCATTGTTATATGGAAATGGAATAAGAGATAATGGTATAACTAAAGATTTGGAGATAAATTCATTTAACAAATGAAATTTATAAATATGAATTGAAAGGATAAGGAAACAAAGTTCATATACAAATGAGATTTGTAAATGTAAATTGTAAATGTGATTTATAATTCGAAATAGAATTCCAGGAAGATATTTGAAATAAAATTCATTAATGGAATGAAATTGGTAATGTGAATTTATAAATTGAAATGAGATGCCAAAGTTATTTTTTCAACACGGATTAAAGGATTTGGATTGAAATTTCAAAAGATTAAATTTTCTAATTTGAAAATGGTTTCTGAAAGTATGGAAAATAATTATTTGAGAAGTATTTTTGAGTTGGATATGAAATCTGGTGGGGTTTGAAATTTAAAAATATTTGGGAAGATATTTTGAAGGGACATAATTGATTTCAAAGTTAGTTTTGAAATGTGAGTAATTGTTAAAAAGACTCTGGAATTTCTTTAAAATGTTATGAAATGTAAATAAGTTTGATAACTTATAAAAATATTTGGAAATTTGATTGGAATACGGTTCAAATTGAAAAGGAATGAATTTGTGAATGAACAAATGAGGTTACATTTGTAAATAAATGAATTGGAAATTGAATAATGGAATGAGATTTGATTTGAATCAAGTTGAATAAAAATCCAAACTTGGAAAAAATAAAATGGATTGAATTCAAGTAAACAAATTTGATAATGTATTAATTCATGAAATAATGAATTGGAAGTTGAATTAGTTAAATTAAAATTGAATTGTGAGCTGAATAAAAATGGTTTGAATTTGCATATAAATTCAAGCAAGTAGTAGAAATAAATTGAAAATTTGCCTTGTTATTGATAAAATAAATTTCGGGATGAATTGAGTATGGAAATTTGAAATTTAAATCGATAAGTGAATATATTAATTGAATTAAAATTAGTAGATGGAATGGATTTGATAAATGAAAAAAAATCAAATCAAAGATTTAAATTGGAAATTGTTTATGAGGAAAATGAACTTGAGTTTTGAGTTGAAATAACTTAAGAAATATTTGGATAAAGGCTCGATTTGCGTAAAATTTTGAAATGGTTGTTGTCGAATTTTATTGAATGGTTTTCAATGAAATTTGTTTGATTAATGAAATGTAAATTGAAATGAAATGGAATTAAAATAAATTGAGTTGGTATCAATTTAAATTAGTTATAAACTAGAATGGATATTCTATTAAGTGAATATCGTCGAATTTGCATAAGAAATGGTTGTCGTTGACGCAAACGAGGTTATATAAAATTCTATGAGTTATTAAAAGAAAATAAAAAAAATTGATTTTTGAATCAATTGAAATGGATATGAATTCGTTTCGCTTAAAAATGAATTGAATGTAAGAAACTGCATTGTAAATCACTTGAATTGAATAGAAATGATGTGTGATATAGTTGTAAGAAATTTAATTTGTATCGAAACCATATAAATTGCTTATGGGAATTATTTTGAGTGCATTGCTTATGAAAACTATGTGTTTACTATTTAAAAGAGTAAAATGTTAATGAATTTCCTATATATGTCACTTACATGTTTAAATTGAGTAAGTACAGGTACAGGGGGGCCGTTTGGCTGCATTTGGTTGAGCAAAATGCTTAAAAATAACCGCTTTGCTTAAAATGCTAATGAAGGTACGCCTACACAGTGCAAAGTTAGGAAATATGAACTGTTTTTGGTTTTTTTTGTTTTCCCGACCATGTGGGTCGATGTATATATATATATATTTATATCTCTTGTTGAATTGCAAAAGTTCCTCCGTACAAAAGATACTCTGTCAAAATTTTCGAAAATTTTGGGAGTTAGAAAAATTTGGAAAAATTTTGTTAACGGAAAATTGATTTTCAAATTGTAATGGAAACGTAGGAATTGAACTAGAAAAGGGAAATCTATTGTTTTGGTCGAAGTTAAAAGTTTTGGACAAAAAAGTGAATATCGAGTTTTCACTAAGTGGATTTTTGGTTTTTGAAGATAATTTAAATTGCTCGACACTAAGGCATGTATTTAAATTTCAGTATGAAATTTGATCCTGTCTTGTCTAGCCGCTTGGCTTTTCTTTTTCTTTTTGAAATCTGGGGGTCTGTATAGACATTTTGTAGTCGTACCGAGCTAGCCGCGCAAAGGAGACGCTGGCGAAATTTTTCGAAAATTTAGAGAGTTAGAAAATTTTTGAGAAATTTTGTATAATTTAAAATTTAAATTTGAATTGTGAAGTAAAATAAAGTTACTTGAAACTATGAAAATGTTTGGAAAATTAATAAGGATGATAGTGTGGTTATGATAAGGAGATTGGTTTGAGAATTTGATAAAACTGTTTGGTTTTGGGAAAATGATAAACGGGTTGAGGATCATTCTTCTTAACTTGTAATTTCGGGACGAAATTCTTTTAAGGGGGGAAGAATGTGACGACCCTAAATTTTTGACATTGGAAATTAGAATATTTAATTGATTTTAAATATCTGGAAGTTAGTTTAATTTGAAATTCAAATATCAGAATGAATTTGGCAATTTAATTATTGAATATAATTTATTGCAGTTGGGTAAAAATATTGAATCTTCAATTTTTAAGCTGATTAAAAATATTTTCAAGGCTTAGAAAATTTACATTGACAATGCTGAAGGTGATAGAAATTTTGAAATTGAATTTAACAGTGTTTTGTTCAGTTTTGAATTTTATCGTTTAAATCGATATTTAAAAATAGCCTTCCGAGGCACATTCTCGGAATTCGACGAAACCAGTACCATTAAATCCGTAATATTGTATTATTATCGAATTTCAATTTTCATAGTGTTTGGAGTTGTTGTGTGAGCATACGATATATAAACGCGCTGAATTTATATCGGAAATTTAATATAATAATTGGGTCCAAAAAGCTATCTTCTCCATACGATCGAATTAGGACTCGAAACCTTTTCCATTGCGTTCGAAATAGCGGTAAAACATTATAAACGCCTAGCGGCATGCCTTGATAGGAGGTCAAGATTTTGAGTTGCGATTTCGAGACGTTTAAATTTAAATTTAAATAATATTATATATTGCTGACTGGTCAAACATCTTCACACCAGAACTTTCTCGCTTCTCTTAGAATCACTGTAGCTATATTTTTTCAACACGCTTCCTTTGCCTTCTCGAACACACTTCCTCATTCTTTCAAATAAAAATCGAGAACGACTAAATTTAATGATAGAAAAAAATGGCCGATGAACTCATTCCTTCTATTTCCCTTTTCCTTCTTTTTTCGTTCAAATTAAAATAATGGCCGCTCTATTCAAAATCAAAGTCGTATCCTCATAAAATCAATGGCCGATGGTGATTCCAACAAAATCTCGAACTCGAGAGGAAGTCAATCGCGATTGGTTAGCGTCAATCGGCAGCGCGAGTGTCGGGAGTCGATGCTCAAACTAATGTGGAGGTGCGGCACTGTAGAATCACGGTGGCGCGCGTGCGCTCACGCATGGTCACGATGGCGTAGAAATTCGTCGTGATAGTCTTGGCCGCGGCATTGATTGTGGATCGCAAGGCAGACGAATGTGGTCGTCGCGTTCAGGGGGATAGTTGCGTTCGAAGTGGAGATTTCCAAGCTCGAGTTCGCGAGTTCTGATCTAGCAATCGAGTATGGTAATTCTTCTTTTTGCTTTATTAATTAGTCATAAAAATAAAAACAAGAAGGAAGAAAAAATATTTACAGCAAGTTGTTGAAACAGTTCATTTCTTCAATTTAAAAATTGTACAGTGAAGAAATCCTGTAGTTTATTATAGAAAAGTAAATATTAATATAGATTATATTTTTTATATTGTGCATGTATATAAACAGTTAAGGGAAATTAGATATACACATTTTAAAATCACTGGTTAATTTAAAACTATCAAAACGAAAATTGATTGTTCGATTATTTCAAATATTAATAAATTGTATAAAATTGTTTATACAAGGTCTAATACAATGAAGAAATAGTCTGAATGGAAATGGATTGCAAAATGAAAGCAAAGGTGAGATCTTCTCACTCAAATTTGTTGCCTAGTTAATTTAAACTATTGGCTGTGCTTGGATGAAATTAATAATTTATCTGTTGGATGATAGTATATATGATAGTAGTATATATATATATTTGGAGTGATTGATTTCCCGCATTATATAGCGGATGAGACCCTATGCGCCGCATAATAGCGGATGATATTTTATAAATCCCATATGCCACGATATTCCACCTCTAAGTGGAATGGGTATTTAATTGTTGTGCTAACATCTCTAGATATAGGAAAACAGGTTGTTGGGATCCAACTGGATTCCTCAAATTGTATGAATTTGTTTCATATGTTGTGTGATGATTTATTGATAATCTGTGAATGATTATATTGATGATTGAATTTGTTGAAGGCTATAATTTAGCCGAATGTATTTTTGGTATCGTTGGATACCAGAAATAAATAAAATTGGATTTTTGAAATTAAAGTAGGAAATTTTAAGTAAATCCCTTTTGAAAGAATTGGGTGAATTTAAAAGAAGGAATTTTAAAAGCATAAAGTTAATTTTTGAAATCTTATCGAATTATTTCCAAAATATGGGAAAAGATATTAATAAATGGGTTTTGAATAATATTGTTTAAAAGTTGAAGAATTCATTGAAAATGGACTTTTAAAAAATTTGGAAAGAATAAAGGGATTTATTTAAAAGGTGATAAAGTTTTTTGAAATCCATTTGACAATTGATTTGGTATTGGAAAATAAATCATTGGAAAATCAATATGAAAATTGATTTGGTGTTTGAATGAAAAATTGATTTTGTGTTGGAAATTAATTTGGAAATCGATTTGCAAATATTTCCAAGTATAATTTGGATGAGTGATTTAAATTACTTTAAAGTATTTGGACTTGGCAGATTTCCAGTGGAAATAAATAATATCGGGAATTTTATTCCGCGAGTGAAAAGTGATTTGAAATTGGTTTTCAAAGTGATTAAGTATGGAAAATATATATCTTGTAAAGATATTTTGAAATTTAATAATTTGGGAAAAATTATTTAGATTGGATGATTATTGTGAATATTGCTTGATAGTAAAATATCCAACTATCAGTATAAACAATTTGGGGAAATTATTGAGGCTTGATTGTTGTGAATGTTGTTTGATAGTTAAATAACCGACTATCAATGTTGGCCTTTGAAATAGCACTTGAATTTGTTTTCAAAACAAGCGCTCATTATTCGGTTAAGCCGGGAGAGGACTTTGTGTCATATAACCCATTCCGAATAATGATACGACGTTATGGATTGCAATTGAAGACCGGATTTGCAAGGGCTTCTTCTTTTATTGGACGAAGTGCCTTCGATTCTGTTCGAACCCAGAACAGACTTATATGGTCGTATGTCTGACACTACACTTGGAGATATAAAGCAGATTTCTTTCAAATACATATTTGTTGGTGGCGGAGAATTTATTCTCTTAGCTTAACACCCTTCTTTGAGACGTACGAGCTCAGAGGTTATGTAGTTGAAGGTTATCGGTGATATACTCCCAATTTGGTAGTGTGGCATGTTGAGTGCTGCTGTGTGTTGTTGATCATTTGTTGATCAAAGCAAGGCTTTCGTGTAAAGCGTAGCTTTGTGGACGAGACCTCATCGAACCTCACACCCCGGAAATGGTCGAAACAGGAAAAATGCGGCAAGGTTATGAGGGTCGCACCCTTTAGGGTATGTCATATCCTTCTGGAAAAAGGTGGTATCATGCTATGGAGCCCAGATACTTTACCTATGTGGTTGCTGCAATCTCATTTACTGTGTGGTTGTTGCTTTGTGATTGAGGGCCCTCGAATAAAGGTCGCAAACGACCGAGGGGTGGCATACTCGAGTAGTAGTTACCTAGTTATAGAGGTAACCCGGCCTTGTGTTGGCAAAGAGCTGGTTAATTTCTCAGGACGTCCCTCTAGAGGCGTACCCATGTAGCATAGGAAGTTCCTTAGCATGACCATTTGTTGGAAAATCCAAAGAAACAATACGAACCTTGTACGGTTTAGTTGTATAACCTGGCATGCAGCATGGCAGTAACCTGCCACAAAACATGGTAGCTATAGTAGGCATACAATAATAGTTGTATGCTGGCTAAGATTAATATTATACTTTCGAAATGTTTTCCACACTAGGCACTAATGATAATATTAAAAAGATTTTTCGTATCAAGCATGTTTGACTATCATAAGGAGAAATCTCCTCCAATTCTGCGTTTGCATTGTGTGTGTGGCGGGAGGCCTTATGGTAGTTTCATTTTCCAAAAGCATTGCGAATTTCTTTTAGTTTCTTTATGAAAATAACTGTTTTTAAGATCTCACACCAGTCCCATGACTGACCTGGAGTTTAGTGTTCCCTTTCTAAACTCGGGGTGCCCATAATTTTCCACACGGGCAGCCTAGAATCAAGTTATCAATTGGATCTGGATGGATTGCTGTGGAGATCTGGAGGCGAGCTGGATGGCGAGACGTATCACTTATACTAGTATTATTCCGCTGTGTATTATGTTATGTGGACAAGTTTATATAACTGTCCAGTGATGTGTGTTGTTGATGTAAACTCTGATGATGTATTGTATAAACTGATATAGTTCTTTGTTATAAAGATTATTCATTCATCTATTATATATTGTTCCGCTGCGAATGTGAGATTCTGATACTGTTTCTATTTCTTTTTCTTTCTTCTTCTATCTCTTTCTTCTTTAACCCTAACAATTCGGTTTTCCGGCATTCGATAGTTCGGCATTTGATATAGTGGTTGTATTGATGTCGACTTTCGAGCGTCGAAAGATTGAGTCGTTACATGTGGTATCAGAGCAATTGGTTAAGTGACAACCTTGGCTCTGTTGGGTGTTACTCATTAAAGATAGAGTCAGTAGTACTTTAGAATGAGTGTGAGTGTAATAATAAATACGAGCGCGTATTTGTTAGTGAATACAAAAATTTGTTTTATATTGTGTTGACTTATCGGTTGATTGTTCATAGATTCTGGTCGGTGCAATTTGGCCAAATGTAATCGATAGGGGTTTCTAAACTCTTAAACAAGATAAACTGACACAGTATTGTTTTAAATAGGATAAATGAAATAATTTTACCCAAAACTATTTTTGTATAGAAAAGAAATCATTTTCCGTAAATTATTATAGTATGTGGATGCTTGGTTGTTAGGAAGAGATAATATTGAATTATTATCATTGTTATATGGAAACGGAATAAGAGATAATGGTATAACTAAAGATTTGGAGATAAATTCATTTAACAAATGAAATTTATAAATATGAATTGAAAGGATAAGGAAACAAAGTTAATATACAAATGAGATTTGTAAATGTAAATTGTAAATGTGATTTATAATTCGAAATAGAATTCCAGGAAGATATTTGAAATAAAATTCATTAATGGAATGAAATTGGTAATGTGAATTTATAAATTGAAATGAGATGCCAAAGTTATTTTTTCAACACGGATTAAAGGATTTGGATTGAAATTTCAAAAGATTAAATTTTCTAATTTGAAAATGGTTTCTGAAAGTATGGAAAATAATTATTTGAGAAGTATTTTTGAGTTGGATATGAAATCTGGTGGGGTTTGAAATTTAAAAATATTTGGGAAGATATTTTGAAGGGACATAATTGATTTCAAAGTTAGTTTTGAAATGTGAGTAATTGTTAAAAAGACTCTGGAATTTCTTTAAAATGTTATGAAATGTAAATAAGTTTGATAACTTATAAAAATATTTGAAATTTGATTGGAATACGGTTCAAATTGAAAAGGAATGAATTTGTGAATGAACAAATGAGGTTACATTTGTAAATAAATGAATTGGAAATTGAATAATGGAATGAGATTTGATTTGAATCAAGTTGAATAAAAATCCAAACTTGGAAAAAATAAAATGGATTGAATTCAAGTAAACAAATTTGATAATGTATTAATTCATGAAATAATGAATTGGAAGTTGAATTAGTTAAATTAAAATTGAATTGTGAGCTGAATAAAAATGGTTTGAATTTGCATATAAATTCAAGCAAGTAGTAGAAATAAATTGAAAATTTGCCTTGTTATTGATAAAATAAATTTCGACATGAATTGAGTATGGAAATTTGAAATTTAAATCGATAAGTGAATATATTAATTGAATTAAAATTAGTAGATGGAATGGATTTAATAAATGAAAAAAAATCAAATCAAAGATTTAAATTGGAAATTGTTTACGAGGAAAATGAACTTGAGTTTTGAGTTGAAATAACTTAAGAAATATTTGGATAAAGGCTCGATTTGAGTAAAATTTTGAAATGGTTGTTGTCGAATTTTATTGAATGGTTTTCAATGAAATTTGTTTGATTAATGAAATGCAAATTGAAATGAAATGGAATTAAAATAAATGGTATTTTCATTTTCCAAAAGCATTGCGAATTTCTTTTATTTTCTTTGTGAAAATAACTGTTTTTAAGATCTCACACCAGTCCCATGACTGACCTGGAGTTTATTGTTACCTTTCTAAAATCTGGGTGCCCATAATTTTCCACACGGGCAGCCTAGAATCAGGTTATCAATTGGATCTGGATGGATTGCTGTGGAGATCTGGAGGCGAGCTGGATGGCGAGACGTATCACTTATACTAGTATTATTCCGCTGTGTATTATGTTATGTGGACAAGTTTATATAATTGTCCAGTGATGTGTGTTGTTGATGTAAACTCTGATGATGTATTGTATAAACTTATATAGTTCTTTGTTATAAAGATTATTCATTCATCTATTATATATTGTTCCACTGCGAATGTGAGATTCTGACATTGTTTCTTTTTCTTTCTTTCTTCTTCTATCTCTTTCTTCTTTAACCCTAACAATTCGGGTTTCCGGCATTCGATAGTTCGGCAGTTGATATAGTGGTTGTATTGATGTCGACTTTCGGGCGTCGAAAGATCGAGTCGTTACAACGTCCTTTCCAAGAAGAGTCGTAAGAGGTCGAGCAGTCTTATTGAAGTATTTCACAAGTCGATAAAAACCCGCATGTCCAAAGAAAGAGTGAATATCTTTAACAGATTTAGGAATGGGTAGACTTGCAATGACATCGATTTTCGCTTTATCTACCTTAATGCCTTTATTTAAAATGACATGTCCAAGGACTATGCCTTGAGTGACCATAAAGTGGCATTTTTCCTAATTTAGCGTTAAGTGTTTATCATTGCATCGTTTAAGAACCAACCCAAGATGGTGCAAGCAATCGGAAAAAGAGTTTCCAAAGATAAAAAAAAACTCGTCCATAAACACTTCAACAAAACGTACGATCATATTAGAAAAGACATTGACCATGCATCTTTGAAACGTAGTAGGAGCACTGCAAAGGCTAAAAGGCATACGTTGATATGCAAAAGTGCCAAAGGGACACGTGAAAGTTGTTTCTCTTGATCTTCGAGAGCGATTGGAATTTGGTTATAGCCGGAATAACCATCAAGATAACAGTAGAATTCGTGGCCGGCTAAACGTTCGAGCATTTGGTCGATAATAGGAAGAGGGAAATGATCCTTACATGTTGCAGCATTTAATTTTCGATACTCAATGAAAACACGTCAACCTGTTTGAGTTCGAGTTGGAATGAGTTCGTTAGAGTCGTTCTTGATAACGGTAAGTCCAGACTTTTTCGGCACGACATGAATTGGGCTAACCCATGAACTATCGAAGATTGGGTATATGATTCCGTTATCGAGAAGTTTAAGAATTTCATCACGAACCGCATCCTTCATTTTTGGGTTAAGCCTTTGTTGCGCGTCACAAACAGGCTTGGCATCGTCGATAAAATGCATGCGACATTGAACAAGAGCATGACGAATTCCCTTTATATCGGTGATCGACCATCCAATTGCTTCTTTGTTTTTTGATAGAATTGAAAGTAAGGAAGTTTCTTAATCAAAAGAGAGAGTTGCAGAAATTATGACGGGAAACGTATCGTTGTCACCTAAGTATGCGTATTTAAAGTGATTGGGATGGGGTTTAAGGTCCAACCTCGGGGGTTGCTCAATTAAAGAATTAGGTTGAGATTCGGACTCAACTGGAAGTGATTCAAATGGGAGCATGTATTCAATCTCGTTGGGGATTTCATGAAACAATCTTTCATACTCGGCCTCGCGTTCATCGTTAAAGTCAATCATCTCGTTTTCGAAGTTTTCTTTAATGAAGCTAACTTCCAACGTTTGGTCACGTGGTTCATTCGATTGATTTTCAAGATTGAAGATGTTAAGATCCAAACTCATGTTTCCAAAAGAAATTTTCGTAGAACCGTTTTGACAATTGATGAGAGCATTTAAAGTAGCTAAGAAAGGTCGGCCTAAAATTAATGGAATTTGACTCATTGGATTATTCACGGGTTGAGTCTCCCAAATGATGAAATTGACGGGGAATATGAATTGACCGATTTTGATGGGTACGTCCTCGGTTTCTCCCACAAGTTTCTTAATCGAACGATCAACAAATTAAAGAGTTACTTTTTGTGACGACCAACATTTTGGAAGTTTTAAATCGAAATAATCCACACATGTCCAACTTAAACAATCCGGAACATAGATAATCAATGGGGTTAATTAAGAAAAATAAGAAAAGAAGAAGAAAACAAACACATAATCTCACTGCGGAACGATAAAATATAATAATCAAATAAACAGTTCATGTAGCTGTTTATATTATACATTTGACTATAATTTATACAACCTTTATCAGAGTTATATACGCAATAGAGATAAATAAATAATGCAGCAGACAACATGATGTAGGAATAATAATTGTAATAATATACCAAATCTTCATCTTCGTCCTTCAGAATAAATCTTCAATAAGCGGAAAGCTTAGGGCTGACCCAAGTGTAATGAAAAGACAAAAAAACTCGAGTCAGGACTAAAATATTCTTATGTGAGTCAAATCAATATCGCATATAACATGAGTGTCATGGCGTTAGAGATGTTTACGGGGTTCATATCTCCTATTCACTGTATAACGTGCGTGCAATAACTCAAGAGATGTTACGGGATTTTCCATCTCTTAAGGATCTGCCAAAATATTTATATGTAGTAGAATACGCTACATATATAATGTCTAATCAGTAAAATAAATATTTTTCTTAGCGTTAAGGCTTTACTTTGATCCCCCTTAACACATTTTAAGCATTACCGTACAGTTTGCAAATAAAACACCATTAAACCATCGGTGGATAGGAATGTACCGTGATACGACAACACTAAACCAAAATCTTAGGAGTCTCGTATAGGGGTAAAAGTATGACAATGCACGTGAGGCAATGCCCAAGGTAGGATACCACCACTTAAGGTCACAAGGCTAGTGGTAACGCATCATAGCCATGACCGTCCACCGCGTCCATCCATCCCATATCGAGTCAAAGGGAGGCTATCCCAAATCAAGGTGCACCAACCAGAACCAACAACAAGAGTAATAATATGGACCAAGTCCAAGAAAATCGAAGGACGAATGTCCGCTCGGGGTAATTAGCCCAATTGGCCCAGTCATGCCGTCCTGTTTTAGTCATTTCAAATTGGCACAAGTGCCGGGGTCTATCCATCATCGTTCTCTTTCTTCAAATCCAGCAAACGACACCAAATCCAACCACTTCATTCTGAAGTCTCCTCCGCATACACAGTTGTTAAAGTGGTTCCAATATTGACAAAGAGTATGCCAATAAGAGGCCCCGATCTCTTTAACAATCAAACCTCTTTTAACACATCGGTTGGTACTTTTATATTTCGGAAATAATTCATACTTGATATTAAAATATCATATTCGCTTCAAAATCAAATTCATTTCGAAATCATAATATTTACATCAAAAATCATATTCAGTTCGATACGTCATTTTCACTTGAAATATCATTTCATTCAAATTTCCATGTCGAATCTCAACTTAGGTTATAATTTCATTTTATCCCAATTCGTATTTAAATCCATGATTTAAATATAAATAATTCCCACTCAGACCAGTTTGAATTTTTAGAAAATAGTTTAACTAGTTTTAAAATAGTTAAAATAGTTTAATAAAATGGTTTAGATATTTAAAAATGGTTTATATAGGAAAATAGTTTGGAAAATCAAATAATTTGAATATTTTAAAAAGATAGGTGTTAAACAGTTTATATTAAAATAATTTATTTGAAAATAGTTTCAAAGTCAAACTGGTTTAATTTCAAATTTTCCAATTCAAAACAATTTAAATTTCCATTTCAATTTAATCGATTCCATACCTATAACAACCCACATATTTTATGACTATATATTTAAATATAGCATCGTTAGTCGGATTAAAGTCCGAAATGCTACCTTTTGTAAACAGTTGAATTAGGACTCAAGACCCCTTACATTGAGTCCAAAATGGCATTTACAACTTTTTTGAGTATAAACATCGATATGTTTGGAGTTGAGTAGAATTTTGTTATTTTTCTATTTGGGTTTGGGTTTCAACCCACTAACCCAACATAATACCCTAACTCCTCTACTCTTCATCCATTTGCTCATTCTATTTTCTAACACTCAAGCTAAAGAAAAATGGGGGAAAGAATGAGAAATAGAAATTCCTAAACACTAGTTTTGATTAGGAAACTCAAATTCAAGTCCAAAATCTAGGAGAAGCTTAGGTAAGCATCCTCTTCATCTTCTCCATCTCTATCTCTCTTCAATTTCAGAAATTCCTAAACCCTAACTTAGGAAATATTTGCTTATTAGCTTAGATTGGTGCTTCTTGAGTTGAAGTTGAAGAGGAATTGTCCTTTCCTTTGTTTTAGAGCTTCTCTGTAACGAGTCGAATTTTTCGCGTTCGAAAATCGACATCCATACTTTACATCGTACTCGAATGCCATAGATTCGACCGTTCAAATCCGAGTCGCCGGAGCTTATAACACACTTAAGTAAATAACAACACAGTGGAAGAAAAGAATAATACACTGATATACAATATCTGATACAATATCTGATACAACAGAGTGATATAATGAATATCAATATACATCAGAGATATGATACAAGAAATAGCAGCGGAAAAGAAAATGATATCATCAGCAGCGGATAATCTCCAATAGAATGCTCCAAGATAAGCAACGTCAGTCCATGAACTCCAAGAACTGAACCAGCTCCAGATAATCTACTCAACCTGAATATTTGAGAAAACCCAACTCTAGACTGCCCGTGTGGAAAATAGTGGGCACCCAGAGTTTAGGAAGGGAACAATAAACTTCGGATCAGTCATGGGACTGGTGTGAGCAACAAAAATAGTTTATCTTTAAACAACACAAAAGGCTTTTAAACATTGAAAACCCGCAATGCTTTTCGAAAATGAAACCACCATAAGGCCTCCCGCCACACACACAATGCAATCGCAGAATTGGAGGATATTTCTCCTTATGATAGTCAAACATGCTCACTACGCAAACAAAACTCTTTTGATATTATTACTAGTGCATAGTGTAGAAAAACATTTCGAAAATATAATATAAATCTTAGCCAGCATACAAAATTACATCATATGCTTACTATAGCTACTACGTTCAACAGCAGATTACCGCCACATTCCATAGCAGGTAATACAACTAAAACCGTACAGGGTTCGTATTGTTTCTTTGGATTTCCAACAAATGATCCGGCAAAGGAACTTCCTTACCGAAATAGAAACGCCTCTGGAAAGACGCTCCGAGAACCTAACCGGATCTTTGCAAACAAAAGGCCGACGCTACCTCACGCTTTAACCAAGCTGTAACTAGGTAACTAACACACGAGTCATGTCATCCCCCGGTCGTCACCGACCTTTATCCGAGAGCTCTCTATCATACAGCAACAACCACAAAGTATAATAACTGTGCAGCATCAACATAGGTAAAATATCTTCGCTCCATACCATGATATCACCTTTTATCCAGAAGGAAATGACATACCCTAGGGGCGCTACCCCTACAAACCTTTGTCGCAACATTCCTGTTTCGACCATTACCGGGTTGTGAGGCTCGACGAAGTCTCGTCCACAAAGCCACGCTTTTTCACAAAGCCACGCTTTTTCACAAAGCCACGCTTTTTCACAAAGCACGCTTTTTCACAAAGCCACGCTTTTTCACAAAGCACGCTTTGACCAACAAATGATCATCAGTACTTCGTATGCCACATTACCAAATTGGGAATGTATCACTAGTAACCATCAACTACATAACCTCTGAGCTCGTACGTCTCAGAGAAGGGTGTTAAGCTAAGAGAATAAATTCTCCGCCACCAACAGAAATGTATTTGATAGAAACCAGCTTTACATCTCAAAGTGTAATGTCAGACACACATCCATACAAGTCTGTTCCGGGTTCAAACAGAACCGAAGGCACTTCCAAAGAAGCCCTTGCAATCCGGGTATTCACAATCCCGATCGGATTTCCCATCACTTAGGAAATCTCTATACCGGCGCGACTCAGTGCAGAGACAATCGATAGGTCATCCTATCATTCTCGCAAATACCCGGTCTTCACCACCGATCTTCAAATGCTATCCATGTCGTCGTATCACTATTCGAAATGGGTTATATGACACAAAGGTCCTCTCCCGACTAAACCGAATAACGAGCGCAATTAAAAATCATATGGATACTGGGGTCTCAGTTAAATCACAGCATAAAGCCCAAAACTTTTCATTCGAATGGTTAAAACAAATTACCATTTCCAATCTTTTAAACAAAAAGATTCATTTCAAAAACCTTCAATGGTTTAAACAAATTCCACACTTTAATCTTTTAAACAAAAGATTTAATTCACGAAGTTCACCCCGTTCACAAAGATTCATTCATAGATTTCAAAACAATTTCCATTTCAACTCGTTAAATCTTTAAGTCAAGATTTAACTTATAGCTTTCAAAACAATTCCATTTCAAGTTGGATTAACTCGTCCGGTCTTTGAAATCAAAGACTCATTTCATAGTTTTCAAAACATTTCAATTCCATTTCAAACTTGAAATTCTTTCAACATAATTTGGAAGTTCATTACTTATGTGAAAGCTTTTACTATTTGAAAACAAATAGTTTCGTTTTTAGAAAAATCCAGTTATATTTACACGAGTTAAAACCCTTGAATTAAATTCAAATTCTCAAATCAATACCTTTAAAATGGTTTAACCCATATATAACTTATACAGCATCTTCAATCCCTAGTTTCAAATCATAGAATTCAATTTCAAACTTGAATTCAAATTTAAATCAAATTATTTAAATTTTTCAAAACTCGATCAAGTTATTCAAAATAACTTTTATCTTTGAAATTCCCTTTCAAAAGCTTTTCATATTAAACCTCAATTTCCAATTTCAAAATCAATTGAAATTAAAATTTCAATTTCAAAAACATTAATTTTAAATATCTGTGACTTAACCGATTTCCACGTGAAATCCATATTTGTGTGTGTATAAGTGTGGTCCGGGGGTTTTACACACAATAGTGCAACATCATCAATCATCACAGATATATCGATAAGCGATATAATCGATAACGCTTATCTTCATTCACAGATTCATAAATAAAGTAAATTTATCAGTCACAAAGATTCACTATTACGATTCGATGTGGGTTTCGAATAACCAACTGGAATCTGACTCCTTGTCGCATCGAAATTCAAGTGTCATTTTACGGGCCAAGGGTTTCCATATTCATATAACAGTATATTCATCACAGATATAACAGCTCAATACAAAGCAATTTATATCACAAAGCATCATATCATAAAGCATTATATCACAACGCATTCGATAATAATCAATCATCTACAATTAAGATGAATTAATTGTGTAATTATAACTAATTAATCACATTAATAAATTAATCCTTAAATTAATTTCATTAAGTAATTATCTTTAGTTAATTAAGGCCCTCATTGATTTAAAGATAAACCACTTATCTTAATTAATTACTTAATTAACAAATAAATTCTTATTTAATTCAAATGCTTGAAATTAATTTGTTATTAACAAACAAAATCACTTGAGTAATCAACCTTTAATTATTAAATTAAAAAGTTAATCATTCTTAATTGCTTAATTAATTACTCTTTTGTTAATAATTCATCATTAATTATTTAAGGACTTGATTTATTAAAAGATAAAACATTCTATCTTAATTTAAACATTAATTTTTTAAAAGAAAGGGTTAACAAATCATTTAACCTTGAGTAAATTTAAAATTTTAAACTTGTTATAAAGTCAAGATTTGGAAACTCGGGCCAGACAATCAAATGCTCCAGCCCGACTTCGAGTCTTCCCCTTGTCACCTTTTTTACTTCGAGTCCACTGCCCCTTTTCACGAGTTACTCACGAGAATTCACCAAAACGACCTCGAGTTCAGCAGCTTCTTCTCCAATTCGTCCCTGCCGATATATCACGTGCACACGGTGCACATGAACCATCGTTGCCGACCTTCGGCGATCGTCACCACTATCCCCAATGATCACTTGAACCCATACGAACTCAAGTGCAAACCCAGATTTTCAAGTTTTGATCGAAATACAAAATCGATAGTTTCGAGCCAATGAGATATTACTGGAAACCCATTGGATCAACTAAAACGTCTCGCCGCCTCACCTCAGACCATCAGCGACGCCGTAACCTCGGCCACGTCACGTCAACACCCTAAACTACATTCCCCCATCTTCTTGTGAAGCTTGGTCAACTCGTGACGATGAAACCACCACGTTTCCAGACCCCAAAAAGCAACCAAGCTTAAACCCTACTTTTACTCCAACCTCGAAATCCTTGCATTCGAAAAAAATTTCGACAATTTTCTCATCATCAATGAAGCCCAAACAAGCTTCAAGCCAAATTTCAAATATTTTAATTGAATCGTTCATCAGTAATTGGGGAAATTACAATCTTTATTTAAATTCAAACTGCTCTTAATTTACCTAAGTAAAAATCATCGTATTACCTTTAAAAATCATAACTTGATATGCTCATTCAAATTATGTGATTAAATCCATGATTTAAAATAGTTGAATTCATCAAAGGATTTTGTTTTCACTGTAATTTCAAGTTGCACAGACAAATAATTCTTGTTCAAGCTTGAAACTAAATTTTAAACTGTAATTCAAGTTTAAACAAGTTTATTTTGTTTAGAAATCCTTAGCTAAAAATGTTTGGATGAAAATCATTTGTTTCTTTTTATTTTCTTTTTTAAAACAAATTTTCGAAACCTGTTAATACATAGCAGAGCACTGTGTATACACCATACACACTATCAATTTCATACTCATATGTACATTCATAAAACAACATGCAGGCATATTAACCATCATTCAAGTGCATCATCAAAACGATATCACTGAGTATAGGCAAATAAAAGTGGGTTTACTCACTTGCAATGTGAAGGCAGAGAACAAGAACATTGTTGTTTTGAAACTGCAGTTGTATTGTTGTTTGTTGATTGAAGTTTTAAAGATGTTGCTTTTGTTTTTCTCAGCTTTGAAGATGGACGAAATGAAATGAAGATTGATACATATAAAATGGGTTACAGTGTGATATAACTTTGTTGTACAGGGAAATATTATTTTGTACAATAAGTTCAGAGATTTTTTTCTTGAATATGGAGGCTGAAAACATTACTTCGGCTGAAATGATGAGAAGAAGTACATATGGTTACTTCTTTTTCTACATGAATTATCCTTTTTAATGTTTTATAACTAATACATATCCTTCTTTTGTTATATTGCTTTGCCAGATAGGCTACAGCCTACATGCTTTGTACATTTACATTTGTTTATTTCTTCTTTTGCCTTTACTTAATATTGTGCAGGTGATATTGTTGTGTACAAAAGATATGGCAGATAGTATACATTAATTGCTAGAGGTATGTTACTTTGGTGGCTTGCATTAATGACTCGGCAGATATGTATTATATTGTGTACTTTGTTTTGTTTGGAAACACATTTTTATATATATATATATATATTTTTGCTATCTTCTTGCATACACTTGTTTATTTGTTTCATTGCCTACTTATATTTGTATATGTATTTGTATTTGTATATAGGTACTTATAAATTTTGGTTTGTATTTCTTCTTCTTCTTTTTGCTTTGTTTCATCACTTTGAAAATATAAATAAACTTCTATAGTTGTTAGAATTTGCTAATGTGTTAATTTTATATTTTACAAAATTTATTAACGTATTATTTGAATTTTAACTATGTATAACTATTTTATTTTTTTGCTTAACTTACATTAATTGCCTTGTATTATTTTATAAACTCAATTATTTAATTTACTTTAATATTTATTGTCTTCATTTGCAAGGCCAAAGAGATTCAACTTTTAATTTTAACTTGTCTTTATACATACATATTTTGTCCATATTTAAGTATATATATTTCTCTCTTTACTTTGTAATATTACTTTTCTTTGTCTTCCTATACAAGCTTACATACTTCATATTTTAACATCTTGTATATTTTCATTTCTTAAACCATTTATTTACAATTTAAATTCATATCAAATATATTGATATTATATAATTTCAAATTTACTCATATATGCTCAAATACATATATATCCACATATATACATATATATACAATATTTTTAAATTTAAATGATTTATACAAAATTTATTCATATTCGGGGAAACTCGCATCCATTTAATCCATTTATTTTACTATTTTTATTCAAAAATCAATTTAAATATATAAAAATTCGGGGTCGTTACATTATCGTTCGTTGTTTTTGGGTTTAGAGGTGAGTTCTTTAACTCACATCTACGCCTATAACTTTCATTGTTGTTAGGTATGAATTCCTAACATTTATTCATGTTCATTGGCTTTTGATTTGAATTGATTTGGTGAATTTTCCAATTTTTGGCTTGTGAAGTCCAATTTTATAAAAATCCAACTTTGGATGTTTGGACATGATATTTGGGGTGTATTGAAGAGCCTATAAGGCTGGGTTGTCGCTTGGCATAAATCCCTAGTCGTCATTGCTCGTCCGATCGCTCCCGAAAATTTTTGGCCATCTTGGCCTAGGCAAACTGTTGCCCAGGCCAGGTGACCACACGTCTGGATATCAAGTCCAGAAGTCTGGTTATAGACTTGGAGGAAAAAATATACACGGCAGAAAAAAATAAAAATGGCAGAGACTAATTCCAGACGTTTGAAATATAGGTTCAGATGTCTGATTAGGGCTCAGACATCTGCTTCGAAATTTCAGACGTCTAAGAGGTTTTCTGGAAATTTCCAGAAAACAAATCCAAACGTCTAGATTCTAAACCAGACGTCTGGAACTGTTCAGTTTTGCCTATTCGCCTATTTTTTAGTGAATTTCCAATTTTAATCGATTTTTGTTGATCCGATTAGTTGTTATCACTTATTATCGACTTTGATGACTTCTTTCTTTAGATTTTTAGGAATATCCATTTGATGGATTTGATATCAATTTTCATGGTTTTGATTCACGTCGTCGAATGTGAATTTTTAGTTGATCGATTGTTTCTACAATCGTTTTCTGTGATTTGTCACTTTAAAATACAAAGGTTTCTATACTAGTAGTAAATACTCAAACTCTTTCGCAAAAATGATTTCAACGTTATTTTTAATACAAAGCTTGGTTTTAAAACCGTCTTCCAATCTACTAATAACGAACCTTTACCTCATTCGTATGAGAAATCTAATTAAACGGCTTAGCAAAACAAGTGGTATGAAACACTTGCGTTTACTTCATCGGTTAATTCTTGGACTTGTTTGATTGAACTCTTGTGACAATTTTCGAGTGGAAATCTACAATTTGTTCGTAAATATCTAAGTTAAGCCAGTGGTTATGGGACATGAAGCTAAACTCATTTATTTACTAGCTTAGTGTAATTTACACTTATCGATCAATGATGATCCTTTGGTGATTTATACTAGCGATTTGCGATGTCTCTTTGTCCGCGTGGGGGACTGTACCCCGTTCTATAGAGCTTTGGCTCACTTTTATGGGCTAGCGACCCATGGTCTTTGGACCGTTCGTGGAGCAATCGACTCGATAAGTCGGTGCATGTGGCATATCTTTTTAGGTACGTCGATGTTCGACCAGTCATGGGGCGTATCTTTTTAGGTGCGTCGATGTCCGACTAGGCATGGGGCGTACCTTTTTAGGTGCGTCGATGTCCGACTAGGCATGGGTTATATCTTTTTAAGTGCGTCGATGTTCGACTAGACATGAGGCGTATCATTTTAGGTGCGTCGATGTTCGACTGTGCATGGGGCGTATCTTTTTAGGTGCGTCGATGTTCGGTTCATGGGATATCGACCGATTTGTGATACATGTGTTGGTGAGTTTTCATGCTCCCGTTTGTGATAGGTCTTCCCCTTTTTGTGATTTCTGGATTTCTAGTTGATGATTTCTAGAATTTGTGTTTCACTGATTTTTGCGATTGACATTGATATGTTTTGTCAATATTTGTGTTTTGGTGAATAATTTAAAGAATATGATATTATTTTTAGTGTTTGAGAATATTTGAGATATTGTATGATTTTTGTTGTTATCTGATGTATACTTGTCACATTATGGCATTATTGTTATCATACGTTTTTGTCATATCTCTTATCCTATCTAATTTTATATGATATTTATAACTAGACTGATCTAATTATTATTTTCTTCTTAAATAATACTCGGGTTAGACCGAGGTATTTCAGGTGCTTCTACTTGACTTCTTATCAGGGTCTGTCATCCGACTTTTGGCTAACTACTTTAGCTTAGTAGTTTTTGTTGTTATACATTTGAGATAGAGACTCCTTGATGTATACTTATTCTTTTGTCTAGCACTTGTATCTATTCTTTTGTGATGTAGTGGATCTAGTTTGACCACTACTTTGATGTACAGTTCTATGTGTTATATTCATATCTGTTTCTGCCTTTGTGATATGAATATCCGTGACTGATTTGTGTTATGTTTATTTCTATATTTGTTTCCGAAGTCCACATAGCCACTGTGTGGTAGCTTTGAGTTTGTATTTGATATGTCAGATTTCCTCTTGAAATGAAATGTAAGTTATATTATCTGACATATCGGTACTCGCAAAAAGCAATTACACAGATGGTCACTCCTCAACAGCCTTATTCTTCGTGCTAGTCGACGACATTACCCCGTAGTGTCCTTGGCTAGTGTGAGTATAGAGGTGGGGCGTCATAGCTTGGTATCAGAGCCAAACTTCGGAACAATGTAGAATAATCTAACAAGGATCATTGTCCTAAGTCTCTCTTAGGAATCGTGCCTTAGGATTTAATTTGAGTCATTGGACCCGTACTATCCTATTTTCTTTTATGATGACTTATTTTATCAATCAAGTTTGTTTGATATTCATTCTGAGAATAACCTTTTTCCTCTTTTTTTTCTTTCTTAAAGAAGAGAAATGGTTAGACCTAGCCGTCCCAGTGTCGGTCAATCCAATGCTACTCCTGAGGATGGAGTATTTATGTCTGCCCAGCGGCTTTTAGATCTTGTGAAGAATGCTTAAGCCGTCGGACCCATTCCAGAGCCTACTCATCCTAAATCTGGGTTTGCACGCTTGTGTAGAGATTATACCAATTTGGGTGGAAGGCCATTCAAGGGTTCCGAAAGCGTTATAGAAATCCAAGCTTGGCTTAGAACATGCGATCACATCTTTCCCCGCATGAATCTTATTAATCTACATCGAGTCCAAGTGGCTTCTAGCATGCTCCAGGTGAGAGCATTAGATTGGTATGAGTTATTGGTTTCTGAGATTATTGAAGCGGATCTTACTTGGGAGCAATTCCGGGAAAGATTCGAATTGAAGTTTGTGCCGGAGGCTGAAAAAGTAACTTTAGCCCGGCGCTTTATTGACCTTGTTCAAGGTGAATCTTCTATGGCAGATTATGTCGCATCTTTTGAATCTCTCTCTAAATATGGGGTCGAGTATATTAATACCCCATTGAAGAAAAATTAGAGGTTTGTCTATATGTTGAATAAGAACCTCAAAAATCCTTTACTTCTGAAACTAGAAGTTTCTTTCGATCAGCTTGTAGATATCGCTCTTCGACTTGAAGAGACCAATAAAGAAAGTGATGTTGAAGTTGTGGGTGCCAAACAGAACTTCAACAATAACATGAAGAGGCCTATTAAGTTCAAAGGCCCCAATCCCAACAACAAAGGGAAGCAAGAAACTTTGGTAGCTGTTTGTACCAAAATTGGGCACAACACTCTTCGGAAGTATTTGAAGAGATAAAAATGAAGAATAGAAATGGAAAAGGAGGGTTATCTAACAAATACTCCAAAAACAAGTGATAAAAATACGCAGAAACATGGGAACTTAGAGTGGTTCGGCGTATTGCCTACGTCCACAATGAAATTGATGACTTTATTGATATTTCTTTGATGATTACAACAGATTTCAGTGGCTAACAGCAGATTACAACGGATTACGGTAGTGAAATTCGAGTATAGCAGCAGCCTTGAAGTGCAAAAGTGTTTCCGACAGAGTCTGGACGTCAAAGAGCCAAAAGATCCTTTTTTTGCAGGCCCTGGGGCCCTATTTATAGGCATAAGAGGCAAATATCTCGCTCAGATCTTGGGAGACTTCTTCTAGCACGTTGGTGGGCCTACGCGATCGATCCCAGGCGATTTCGACTCGATCCGTGATCGATACGAACGAATTTCGTATAGATCAATGTTTGACCCAATCGAGTTGAAACTTGGCATGAACATTCTTTAGGTCGTACGTAATGCTCCTATGAAAATTTCATAGCATTTGAACTTGTGGATCGCGAGTTATGATCGATGTAAGTTTGGGCTTTTCGGTTGTCGTTCTCTTCGTATCAATGCTCTTCGAATCGATCACTTCGTATCGATGACCACACACGTAATGCCAGTTGACGTGGCGCTTGCTTTCAGGATCGATCTGAAGTTCATGCCGAATCGATCGAGTCTTCCCAATGTTTGCGCCTTGTTCGTATCGATTTCACTAGGTCTACTTCGTATCGATCGCAGTCGCTTTGTTCGAATCGATGGAGACGGCTCAGTTCGTATCGATCAAAGTTCCGCTGTTCGTATCGATCATGTGGTCTTTTTCGTATCGATCGAAGTTGTTCCAACTTGATGGATACGAACAATGGATAGTGTGATGGATACGAACAGATGGATGCGGGGTGACATCGATGGATGGATGCGAAGAGTTGATGTTTTATGGATACGAAGTGTGCCTGTCTTTTGATGGATACGAAAAAGACAGTTGCTGATCGATACGAAGTGGACTCGTTTAAATAGATCGATATGGATAAGGTCACCATGGATTGATTCAAACATGATGGATACAAAGTGAAGCCACCACGGATCGATTCGAACATGATGGATACGAAGTGAAGTTGATTCTTTTGATTTGCGTCGATCATATATTGAGCATACGAACTCCGATTGACTTGAAATTTTGAACGTTGGCTTCCATAGCTTCGCTTGTCATGTCTTGTCAATTGTAGCTCGATCCGGACTCGGACAAAATTTACCAGTATCCATGGTGAACCTGTATAACCAATCTCCAAGACGAACCGTCATTGGTTTCTAGTCAAGTTCTTGGTGTCACGGCCTGGCCAAAATGCGGGATAACATTTGCCCCCCAAAGTACGTCTTATGAGAACATGATGTGCTTTGATTAGTCGCATCTTTCATCCTGAATAGCTCCATCTAACTTGACACACGGTTGTTGTTTTCTCGTCGAAAGTTGTAATCCTTGATTAATTTTCCAGTAATATGAATTGTTGACTGTTGTACCATGTACCGTTGTAACTGATTGCTGTATGATAGCGATTAGCTGTTTGTTGTTGTAATCGTCATCTGGTGGGCATTTGACTTGTGAATTTTGAAAATTGAAAGTTAGCCCAACATATATGCACATATGTTAACCTAACTCTCGTTAACGCTCGTGCGTTTACAAGTCCTTGTCAGTTTCCTCGCATCGAATTCCGTATCGATCCTCTCCTGAACCGATATGAGATTCGAGTTATAACAACGTTTGACAGTTGTTTGGAATGTCCCTTCGTATCGACCCTCTCCGGGATCGATGTGAAAGCTCGGAAAAATTATTCTCATATCGATGGAACTTGCAGTGATGGATACGAAATAAACATCTCGCATCGATGGATACATGTTTCGGTGAACTCCGTAGCCATCGATATGAAGTTGCAACTTAGTATCGATGGTCTCATGAGGGGTTCGAATAGAGCAGCCGGTTCTCTGGGTACTATTCGTATCGATCGATACGAGTCTTTAAGGGTTGCGCGTTGATGGGTACGAACATCGCAGTTTATATTGGTGCGTTTTGGAAGGAGTTGAAAGTAGTGGGTACAAACAGGGTGGTTCGTATCGATAAGATACGATTCGATGGATTCGAATACCACACTTCGTATCGATAAGATGAAGGACCAGTTGGGAACGGTCGCAACGATCGGGAGTCGAATCGTCTATTTCCCTCAAGCCCGCATCCATATAAAAGCATTTTTGACTTAGGCGAATTTCTACTCGTTATCGTTTTCACTTTTCATTTCACATCGACTCGAAAGGAAACAGAACTACAGAAACCTTCGCCTCCAAATCAATCAACTTTTAATCCTTAAACCGATCACTCCAAACTAGGTAAACAATTGATTAAAGCCACTTAAAAATGACGAGACTCGAGTGTTGACGCCATCTCGCCTAGGGTAACGGCCAGTTCCGGCATCGTCGACGTTGGAATAGGAATGGAGTGAGGCCGAGGAGGTATTCCAATGGCGCCATGGTTGTTTGGGGAAGAAGAAGAGTAAACGATGGAGACGTGGGATTCACTGGCTTTCGCTATCTGGCTTTAAACTCATATCGATACGAGGTGGAGGAAGCTGTTAGCATCGATATGGAATTATGGGAATTTCGCATCAATTTAAGATGATGGACACGAAATCACAGATTTTGGAATTGATATGAAGCGCATCGGTCTTCGACGATCGATATGAAGCCAAGAATTTGGCATCGGTTCGAAGGGCAGTGACTTTTTGTCTAATCGATACGAAACTACTGAGCTTCAATCGATACGAAGTTAATGGGCTTTGATCGATACGAAACCAAGGTTTCGAATCGATACAAAATTAAGGCTCTGGTCGATGCGAACTGAGCATTTTGAGACCGATATCGAGCTAAGGCCTTTGCAATGAATGATCTGAGTTTTGGCTTTGATGGACACGAACTTCATACAAATTTGAAGACATTATTCCGACGAGCTTCGGCCTTGCATAATTGGACGTAATTGTGGAACAGCATATCTGACTGCCCATCGAAGCTCATCGATGGAATTGGAACTTAACAAAACTTTAACGAATTTTAACTTGGATCGATCGCTAATGTCCAGATGGCACGGTTGTGATGGTCAGCGATGACGGTCACTCCAGCTTAATTTCGAAGTCTCGTCGTTTGCATGTCTCTTCATACTCTGTTAAATTTCTCAAGTTATCTGTAGCACCGCACTGCACAACACGTTCACGCACTTCACACTGGGGAACACTTGGGTTTTTATTGTCTAATGATGGTTTCTGATAAGTTGATTAGCTATGGAATCCACAAGTTCATAACAGCAAGAGCTTCAGGATTCATCTTCCTTTGTCCTAGAGATTCCGGCCATCGCGACCGAAGTTGTAGACCCAGCTCCGGATGAGCTTCCTGGTGCCAGGTTCATCTGTAATCCCCCAGATTCTGTACCGTCCAATATTTCTGAGGACATGTTGGGACGAGTATGTCTAAGGCACGGTTTGTCTTTGGACGATGTACTATTGCCGGGTCCTAATGATAGACCGCATTTTCCCAGAGGGGTTTACCGCCTTCAATCTCCACGCATGCACAACTGGCACACTTCCTCCGTTTAATCAGTATATTAGGAAAGTGCTATCATTCCTTGGAATCGCCCCATCTGAATTACACCCCAACGGACATGCTCTACTGAATAGCCTATTTATCGTATTCATGGAGCATCTCTTTCGGCCTCCGGCTCTAACAGAGATCAAATATCTTTTTAACTTCAAGAGTAGGGGAGATAGTCCTTCCTTCACATTCCTGGAGTCGGTCAGGAACTGCCAAGTAGTTACCGGATCCTGGGTAAGGCTGAGTTACTTCAAAACAGAGTGGTTCTACGTTCGATGCCCCCCAGGATTTGCCAGCCGATGGCTAGCCAGACGTAAGTATTACAATCCTCTCCAAGAGTCATCTAGATAATAATAGTTGATATAAAACTAATATCTCTCCTTCTTTTTTACAGTCGCAATTTCACGACCTGAAGGTGGGTATTTCAAAGAAATAGTGTGGGTCCTTCAAGAAGTTCCAAGTGAAATGAGGGACATCGATTCGGTTCTAACTGACAGAAATCTGAGAACCGTCGGTCTAATCGAGCGAAGACAAAGCATAAGGCTCGAAGGGACACTGAGGGCAACTTCGAAGAAAAAGAAGTTGAAGTGCAAAACACCCGGGGTCGTAATAACTGAAGGAGACGACGAAGAGAGAGCGCCCACGGATGATGAGCTTGTTGTCGGGTCTTCGGTCGGATTCCAAGTGATCGGAGGAAGAAGAAAAGGCAAGGTCGCTGCTTATAAATGTCCTATGTCTCCGAGGTGGAAATCAGTTGTGGTTTCTTTGCCTGCCCCCGTTATTAGAATCTCAGAGGCTCCTCCCTCGCCAATAGGGAGTCCTTTTGAAGGGTTTTTCGATATTCCGATTCCGGATTATGTGTCGTTTCAACATGACACCGGGTTGGGGGAGCTTGATAGTGCTCTTGATCTTAGCGAGTCGCTTCCTATAAGTGCGGCCGACATTTCCGGTTGGTCAGGGGGTTGCACACACATACACACTTCACGGCACTACATGATTTCCAATCCTAAATTGTTCAATTCAAGAGATCACTAACTTTCCTTTCGTTTCTCACTTACAGGTACGATGTCTAGGAGAGGATCGATGTTAGGGAGCCTCCGTTCAGCTCGCAAGTCCTCCAGTTACCACAAGTCCCGCAGGAGAGATTCGGATAGAGACCACGATCGCAGGTACTCTAGTCAAGAA
Organism: Allium fistulosum; assembly: GCA_030737815.1. Lineage (NCBI taxonomy): Eukaryota > Viridiplantae > Streptophyta > Magnoliopsida > Asparagales > Amaryllidaceae > Allium > Allium fistulosum. The sequence continues at coordinate 580,641,196 of CM060906.1, read as the reverse complement.
AGATATGAGCAGGATAGGGATAGAGACTATAGATACTGATCTAGATCCCGTTCTTCGCCTCCTAGAGTCCCCTCACCACCTCATGTTCACATTTCACATCCATCGGAGCCTCTGCGACACAGACCGTCTTCTCACATTTCTTGGCCTGAAACTCATCGCCAGAGAGCCAAGACTATGGCCCCCATAATTGCAGAGAAGGTCATAACCGAGCCCATGGGGGAAGGTGCAATAAAGATTTCCCAACTTAAGAAAGATTTCCCAAATATTTGCTTTGACGGCTACATCTTCCCCCCTCATCTAAAGAGAATCCCTTCGGAAGCTGAAAATACAATGCATGATTCCATTCATGACATATACGCCTAATATAGAGAGTGGATGAAGGCCGCAGAAAAAGCTTCAAAGGTGGCCTTTGAGCGAGCTAAAGCGATTGAAAAGATGGAGTCTGAACTCGCACAAAAGGACAGAATCATCCAAGTGCTCAATACCGAAGCCGAGACTTCTTGGAAATCTGAAATTGACGCTACCAAAAAAGCTGATGAGGTGAATGTGGCGATGGAGAGATTGAGGCAAACACATGTTGCCTTGGTGGAAGAGATGTGCCACCGAAATACTATAGTCACCGCCGAACGGGACGCTGCCCTGAGAGAACTTGGCGAACTTAAAGCTAAAATTTCCAAAATCGCCAAGGAAAGGGACGATGCGAACAACGCAGCCCAAGAGGCATGCGAACAGGCTGTTTTGCTTCGGGGTGAATGAGATGCGGCCATGGCTAAGGTCCGCGAGGTGGAGACTAAGGTTGAGGAGGAGGTGAAATCGGCTGAGTCCAGGCTAGAAGCCGATATTGAAGATCTCCTTGTTGTTTACAATGCTAATGTGCTGAGGCACAGAGGCCTAGCCTGGTTCGACGACTACCCGATACATTTACACTATTCCTGGGGCCGATTGGTTGAGGAGGAGAAGGCGGTGCATCTGGGTGAGTCAGTTGACGAGTTTGAGCTCGAGAATCGTTTGCTGAGTGAAGATGAACGAAAGATTCTCCACAAGTCGATGATTCTGCACGAAAAGGAGAGGCTTGGCACCCAACACTTAGAAGTGGGAGGAGGCTTAGGGGTTGGGCACCATGATGCAAGTCTTGAAATTCCTGTGTCAATCCAGCCTGAACCCGCACCTGCGGTTGATCCCCAAGTTGTCCCTGCTTACAATCCGGATCAGCCGCAGATATCTCCAGCTATAGAGCAAGCTGCTGAAGCCGTTCAGCCATCTACAAGTCAAACTGAGGAAGGTACTCTGAACATTCTGACAGGGACGTGGAAGATGATCTTAAGGCTATTTAACACTAGAGGGGGGGTGAATAGTGTTTTAAGAATTTCTTTAAAACTTCTTTGATTTAAATTGATTTAACTAACTTAATGCAAATACACAATCACAGATCAAATCACAGAATCACAAACAGATGCAAATATAAATAAAAAGCAAGTAAAGGAAAGAAAACACCAGGAATTTTATACTGGTTCGGTGTTACCCTACATCCAGTCCCGCACAACTCGTACGGCTTTCTATTCAATAATAATCTAGATACAATCCATCGATTCCAAGGCAACGAGGTACACCCTCCAGATTCTCAGGTCTCTGGGTAGAACCACTTGATTCACAGGACACAAGTTCACCCGATCGATTTCCAAGGACACGATCACACCTTTATAACCCTAAACAAGTTTCTTTGAGTACAAATGTATCTATAACTCTGATAAGCACTGAGATTCTTTGAAGAGAGTGGCAGAGAATCAAACTAGAGATATTCTGGTTTGATTCACTTAAGATTTTGGCAGAATATGGATAGGATGATTAGAAAATAAGATAAGAGAGTAAAGAGGAGAGAAAATAAAGAAAGTAGTTACTGGAAAACGTCCATAACAGTCTCTATTTATAGAGAATGAATGGATGTGTCCATTCGAAGAGGTTTAAACGAATAGACACTTCTTTTGAAAACAACCTTTGCTGTAACGGGAAGTATGTCGACATGACAAGTAAAGAGGATGTCGACATGGTCTAGTAAAAAGTGATGATTTGCTTTACTTTGAAAATGATGATTTAAAACATATGCAACTTTATTCAAATGGACTCTATGTATTTGTAAAAGGTATTTAGAAGTAGAAATACTTATGAATGTATATATGTATATATACTAAAATATATTTAAAAATCAAAGTAAATAAACTAAAGTAAATATAATATTAAAATAGATTTTGAGGCTAAAATATCAAGGACAATTTTGAAATCAAAATATAACAAAATGATAAATATGATTTTGAGGCTAAAACATTTTTGGAAATACGAACGAAGGTTTTTCTTTTGAAAAGGAATATTTGAAAATCATTTTATGAAACAAGAGATAATTTTGAAAATCATTTTGAATCAAAATTAGTGGATAACAAAATAGGGCTACTATCCGTTCCACTAGATATTTCGTGAGTTCCATCTCACTAGGGTTCCATCCCTTTAACAAGAACGAAGTGGATTCCATTCCACGAGTAAATTGGATAAAAAAGAATGATAGTGCTTTCAAGGAGTTTTAACAAATATCTAACCTAACTATATTATTTGTCTTGAACTCTTGAATATCTTGAATCTCATGAGTCTTCAATCTTGAACTCTTGATCTTTGTCTTCTTTACTGTACAGTCTTCTTTTGTTGATACCTGCATATAGATTTCCTGCACATATATATTTTATAACACTTCTATAGTTGTTGTCATCAAAACCATTATCCTATAGACTAACATTCTCCCCCTTTTTGATGATGACAACCTTTGTTTATAAAATATTTATATTCTCCTTATAACTCCCCCTAAATCTAATAACTCCCCCTTAATCTATGCCTAACTAACCTATTTTATACTTCTCCCCCTTTGCCATCAACAAAAAAGATGACATTAACTCCCCCTAAATCTATGATATTAATGATAGTGTTATCATTAATAATACTGAAACTAGATATAACAATGCTAAATATTGTATACTCAGAATGATATATATGAGTAATATAAGAATGAGAATAATACGTGTAACCACAGATTATTTTATTCATATTACTATATACATAACTGTTAAATGAAAAGAAAATGCATACAATAAGTAGACAAATCAATCAAACATAAGCACACCTATTTATGTCTTATTACATAATCAATATAGTAAGTTATCATAAATCAACCATGTTTAAAACCAAATCAAGTATTTCAAATCAAATCAATTTTAAACCAAATCAAACAAGTTAAATGTTACGTGGAACTTCAACCCATCCCTCTTTTCCAAAGATGGGATCCGCTTTAATTACTTCCCAATCTTCATCGTCCTGGAGCAATGTCTTCGGTGGATTTACTTGGAGATCCTCTTTGTTGAGAGCGGAGATCATCCATCGTAGTGCATCGAAATGCCTTTCTTGTTCCTTTATCATCTGCATTTGACTCAGTTCTAAGTGCCTCTGATTTCGTAGAATAAAAGTAAGAATGTCTTTGAAGGATTTGAGAGTCTCTTCAAGATTATCACTTAGATTTGAAGAGGATGAAGCCATTTTGACGATAAGTAAGAAGGAAATAAGTAGATAAGAGTAGAGAGAAGTTATGAGAAGTTTTCTGGAAGAAAATAGGACTTAAATAGACAGGAAAGTCGTTTGAAATGAATAGACATAAGGAGTTATTTTGAATTTCAAATTGAAATGTCCATTCAGAATATTACCAGTATATGTCGACATGACCTCTATACAGTATGTCGACATACATAGCAGATTTTGCACATCTTATTTTTGAATTTTCAGTGTATATACATATGATTTATATATATATTACTTGATATAAATAAGAGTGACAGTAAGATAAACAGAGAATAAGCTTCATTTCATACTAGAACAGAGAAGTTCATGAATTTCATAAAGAAACCATAAAGATACAACTTTCAATATACCAAATTTCATTGATATACAAAAAGTAAACTCTAGAAACTAGTAGATGAGGATGAAGATGATGAGATATTAAGCTTCTTGTTGACTTTGGAGAAGAACTTGTTCATAGTATTGGACATTTTGTCCAATTTTTTGTTTACGGAGTGTTTGAGAGCTTTTTGATTTTTTACAATTACTCGTTGATTGTGAAGGAGAATCTTGTTTGATGGTCGTGTGGGAAAATCAATACTCTCTAAGGAAGTTTCTTCACTTTCTTCCTCTTCTTCTTCCTCACCTTCTTCTTCTTCACCTTCTTCTTTCTCCTCTTCCTCTTCTTCTTCTTCCTCCTCATCTTCTTGCATTTCCTCATACCCCAATCGTGCTTCTTTTTCCGTTAGTGTTTCGTATGGTTGAAACACGTGCGGAATTTTCATAAGTGAAATATTGGAATGATTAAAAACCTTTCTTGGAAAGAATTCTTCACCTCTCATATCCACTCCAAAGTAATTAAAAATTCTAGTGAGGTATATTCCATGATATAATGCATTCTCTCCCGAATCCAAGTTTTTGTGACGAAATTCATCCAAGATAACTTGTGCCCAATTAATATCATAATTTCCAAAAATTGCAAAAAGAGCCTTACACACTTTTTGAGTCGGGTTATTGTAATTTCCCGATCTCGGAGTAATAGTGCGTTGAAGGAGAAGATTAACAATACGAGCTTTTGGTCGAAAAAATTTGTTTTTGAAATCCATTTCTTCCTCAAAAATATTGTGAAAAGTTTCACGATCGGTTTCCTCGATTTCAAAAGAAGAAAGATTGGAACCGGTACTTTTACACTCAAGTATGGTTCCTAAAACATCGGTATCCAAAACAATTTGTGTCCCCTTGACACTACTCCACACTTCATCATCCCTTCCATTATAAAAACCACGATTTAAATTTGCATAAAACATTTTGACAAGGATTGGATAGCAAACAAAATCATTTTGGTTATTGTCAACCAAGCTTAGAATACCATTGTTTTGAAAGAGAGCATCAATTTCATAAGAAGCGAAGTCATTAAAAATAGCAAAACTACCCGAATGAACTTTTCCATAAGTTGCATAATTAATGTATGCAAGTATGGCATCTCTATTATTGTAGAGATGATCTTTGGTGGCTTTTGACAGCCTCATTCCGGCTACGTTGCTAGTGGATGCCATTTTTGAAGAGATAAGAGTGTTTGAAGATAAAAGTTGTTTTGAATTTGAATTGAAGATGGAGATAAGTGTTGATAGAAGATAGATATAAAGAGGTTGAATAGGTGGATTCTCTGGTCAAAGAGTCATAACTATTCAGAACATAGGAGTTAGTGAAAAGGTGGAGGGAAATTTGAATTTTGAATTCAAATTTAGAAATCTGATTTGCTACAGGTATGTCGACATTACCAATAAGTGCCATGTCGACATGCACATCAGATTTTGCAAAAATGATTTCAAGCATGTACAAGATTTATATATATATATATACTTATATATATTATGACTATTGTCTGAATATATTTTGAAAATATATTATACAGAAAATATATAAAAATAATATTTTATAAATTTTTAAAAGATATTTGAAAATTTTTAAGTTAATAAAATCAATTATATACTTAATTAATAAACTATTCTAAGCAACCAATTTTCAACCAATTAAAATAGTAAACGTGTACCTTGTTTGAGTTCAATATCATCCTGATTATCTGAATTCTGAGTTGTCATAAAACACATATTTGCCAATTCTGTTTTCTGTTCATCATCACTTGAGGACGTATCTGAATCATCCAGTGTTGTTGCAAATGCTTTCTTTCTTTTCTTTGAATATTCTTTGTTTGATTGAGGAGTTTGCTTTTCTTGATGTGGACAGTCTCTTTGATAATGACCAAACTCATTGCAATTGAAGCATTTGATGTTGTTGAGTGATTCAGTGTTATTTCCAAAACTTTTTCTCTTGTGATTATTCATTTTTCTATACTTCAAGAATTTTCGAAAGTTTCTTGTCATGAAGGCTATTTCTTCATCATCATCACTAGAGTCTGATTCACCAGTTAGTGCATTAAAGGCAATGGACTTTTTTTTGATGACTTATTCTCCCTTCTTTCCTGAATTTGAACTTCATATGACATCAGATTTCCAATTAATTCATCAATCTTTAAGGTACTGATGTTATTTGCTTCTTCAATCGCCAGTGTCTTCAGATCCCATTCTAGAGTGAGTGAATTCAGAATTTTCCTGACTTGATCTTCTTCGGAGATTGCTTTTCCCAGAGATACTAGTGAATGAACAATATCCTGAAAACGACTATACATATCTGGAATAGATTCACTAGGCAACATCTTAAATAATTGAAATTGATTAGTAAGAATAGAAATTTTGGTCTGTTTAACTTTGCTTGTTCCTTCATGAGTAACTTGCAGAGTTTTCCAGATTTCATATGCAGTTTTACAAACAGATACCCTATTAAAATCATTTCTATCTAGTGAACAAAATAAAATATTCATGGCTTTTGAATTGTTTTGAGTCACTTCTCTTTGAACGGTCGTCCATTGAGCAAAATCAGTTGTGGGCTCAGTGTATTCAGTTTGTGTCATATTCCATGTTTCTAAACTAATGGATTGTAAATATATCTTCATTCTACATGCCCAATATGCATAGTTACTGCCATTGAAAAGTGGTGGTCTGGCAGTGGACTGACCCTCTACAAATGAACTAGAAATACCAGTGTTGGTAGCCATTGTTACTTTTCAAAAATCAGATTATGAATACTTTGAAAAACTTGCTCTGATACCAAATGACAGGGACGCGGAAGATGATCTTAAGGCTATTTAACACTAGAGGGGGGGTGAATAGTGTTTTAAGAATTTCTTTAAAACTTCTTTGATTTAAATTGATTTAACTAACTTAATGCAAATACACAATCACAGATCAAATCACAGAATCACAAACAGATGCAAATATAAATAAAAAGCAAGTAAAGGAAAGAACACACCAGGAATTTTATACTGGTTCGGTGTTACCCTACATCCAGTCCCGCACAACTCGTACGGCTTTCTATTCAATAATAATCTAGATTACAATCCCTCGATTCCAAGGCAACGAGGTACACCCTCCAGATTCTCAGGTCTCTGGGTAGAACCACTTGATTCACGGGACACAAGTTCACCCGATCGATTTCCAAGGACACGATCACACCTTTATAACCCTAAACAAGTTTCTTTGAGTACAAATGTATCTATAACTCTGATAAGCACTGAGATTCTTTGAAGAGAGTGGCAGAGAATCAAACTAGAGATATTCTGGTTTGATTCACTTAAGATTTTGGCAGAATATGGATAGGATGATTAGAAAATAAGATAAGAGAGTAAAGAGGAGAGAAAATAAAGAAAGTAGTTACTGGAAAACGTCCATAACAGTCTCTATTTATAGAGAATGAATGGATGTGTCCATTCGAAGAGGTTTAAATGAATAGACACTTCTTTTGAAAACAACCTTTGCTGTAACGGGAAGTATGTCGACATGACAAGTAAAGAGGATGTCGACATGGTCTAGTAAAAAGTGATGATTTGCTTTACTTTGAAAATGATGATTTAAAACAAATGCAACTTTATTCAAATGGACTCTATGTATTTGTAAAAGGTATTTAGAAGTAGAAATACTTATGAATGTATATATGTATATATACTAAAATATATTTAAAAATCAAAGTAAATAAACTAAAGTAAATATAATATTAAAATAGATTTTGAGGCTAAAATATCAAGGACAATTTTGAAATCAAAATATAACAAAATGATAAATATGATTTTGAGGCTAAAACATTTTTGGAAATACGAACGAAGGTTTTTCTTTTGAAAAGGAATATTTGAAAATCATTTTATGAAACAAGAGATAATTTTGAAAATCATTTTGAATCAAAATTAGTGGATAACAAAATAGGGCTACTATCCGTTCCACTAGATATTTCGTGAGTTCCATCTCACTAGGGTTCCATCCCTTTAACAAGAACGAAGTGGATTCCATTCCACGAGTAAATTGGATAAAAAAGAATGATAGTGCTTTCAAGGAGTTTTAACAAATATCTAACCTAACTATATTATTTGTCTTGAACTCTTGAATATCTTGAATCTCATGAGTCTTCAATCTTGAACTCTTGATCTTTGTCTTCTTTACTGTACAGTCTTCTTTTGTTGATACCTGCATATAGATTTCCTGCACATATATATTTTATAACACTTCTATAGTTGTTGTCATCAAAACCATTATCCTATAGACTAACACATTCTTCATACTTGTTCAAGATCGAGAGCTTTATTCGATTTGTTTACTGACAATCTTCCTTTTCTTTTGTCCAGTGACCGAAGTTACACCGATCGTGCCTCCTGCAACTCAAGAATCACATCAAACGCAGGAGGCTATTGTCATTGAAGCGACCACCATAACTACAACTGCGCCACTTGATGGAATGCAGGGAAGCACGCTTATTTTTGATGAGCAGATGATGGAGGAACTCCTCGGTCATCACAGCGATCCTTTTACGGACCTACCATTCGTTATGGGTGGAAGCGCACCTACTGCTGGGTCTTCAATGCCTACCATTGATGCTCCCAGCGAGGCTCAAGACACCCACGAAGAAAAAATATTGGCCAAAATTAACGTTGAAATGGTCACAGCGGCTCGCAATGGTAGTTTTGGAGGTGGAATGGGTGGTCCAGCTCCGCTTAGAATGATATCACCTGGTGGTACAATTATTGACACTAGGATGCCCATTCCACCTCCTACAATTGATCCTGCTCCTCCGACTCCGCCCGTAGGAAGCATCCCTATACATTCGAGTTCAGAGGAGGACGTTGAGATCATGCCCCCGCCTGGAGACCGATCACCGAAAGGTAAAGGCTCAAAGAGAAAAGTTAGTGGCGGCTCCGGCGGGTCTACACCGAGGAAGAAGCCGAGAGAGAAGAAGAAATAGATAGGCCTCTTCAGTTCATTCTGAGTAGATAGGGATTTATTTTGGTTTTTCTTTCATAGGCCGTGTATAGATGCGGGTTCGGCCCCTGCTAGTAGGAATTTTTTGGAATAAACTTGTACATGAATTTCTTTCACAGATAGTAGAAATGAAACTCTTCTTTTTTGGCTTCTTCTCAGTTATTGTGTATTTACTTAAGTGTTTCAATATTTAAAGTGCACTTGTGAAGTTTCAGCTTCCGAGTCAAGTTTGTTTTTATTTATTAGGTCCGGAAATCGCGAACACGATTCATGATCGGGAAGTGAGTTGAACTTTGATGTCGCACTGCTTCAGTCAATGGTCGACACTTAAGTTCTGCCCCACAAACTTGGGGATGAGTTGTAAAACATCTGCCAGCGATTGCATCTCACTTATAACATGTTGAGTTTAGTGCCGCTGAATGGATGTTTGAGACAAGCGGAGATTGAGTGGTTCAACCACACTTGTTTGATTATCGATGATCACATCCGCACTCCGGGGATTTACATTTGTTTACTGGCGGTTGGTTACGCCTGTTTAAGTTTTAATTATATGTCTGCGCTCTGGGGACTTGGAGTCGATATTTATACTCTGATTCGCACTCTGGGAGTTCGGAGTTGGTGTTTATACTCCAATTCGCACTCTGGGAATTTGGAGTTGATGTTTATACTCCAATTCGCACTTTGGGAATCTGGAGTTGATGTTTATACTCCAATTCGCACTCTGGGAATTTGGAGTTGATGTTTATACTCCGATTCACACTCTGGGAATTCGGAGTTGGTTAAACAGACAGTCAGTCACATCTATTGCCTGTTTTTGGATTTCGCTCGCACTCTGGGAACGAAAAGTGTATCAGGATCGTGGATGGTCAGATCACATCCACTCCGAGTTAACAAGTGAGGTCGTTAGATGGATGGGTCCACCCTCCTCAAACTTGGTTCAGATATGGGCGAAGTCGTTAGGTGGATGGATCCACCCTCTTCGAAAACGTATTTGTAAGTTTATGCTCCAGTTCACACTCTGGGAATCTGGAGTTAGGTGAAGGATTGTCGTGTATCAATCCTTTTTTTTACTCTTGTGTGATGGCTTGTCCCCGAGCTCGGGTTTCACATAGCGATCGGTCGTATCACAGTCACTCCCTATTTGAATAAATCCCACTGTATGATGGAACTTAGCTCTTCGTGCACAGTGATGATCATATGAAGTATTTCAAGTAAATCACAACTCTGGCTCGAAGAGAATGCATTTTATTGCTGAAATAAGAAAATATGCCAAAGTTAGTTGCCTTATTACAAATTCTAATCACGAAATGCTGAAACAAATTGCAAATGAAAAATAAACTGAATGAATAAACAGAGCTTGTTATGTGTAGTAGCGACGAAGACTCTCGCTGTTCCAGGCTCTCGGAAGAGTGAGACCGTCAACAGTCGATAATTTGAATGTGCCATCCCCGAGCTTTCATTCAATAACATATGGTCCTTCCCAAGTTGGCTTCATATGCGAAGGGATCAGATAAATTCTTTTGAGTACGAGATCACCAATTTCAAAGGTTCGGGGTCGGACCTTGGCCTTGTATAATCGGGCAACTCGACTTCGATATGCGGCTGCCCTCAAATCAGCCTCTTCACGCTTCTCATCCAATAAATCGAGGATTCAGCAAGTAATATAGCATTTGTCTTCGGATCGTAGTATGTCACATGATGAGAAGGTACTTCTAACTCAACTAGAATAACAACTTCTGAACTATAAAAAAGAGAGAATGGAGTATGACCGGTTGCGGACTTGTGGGTTGTACGGTAGGCCCATAAGGCCATAGGAAGTTCATCGACCCATTTGCCCCGGCCTTTTCCAGTCGTTTCTTCAGAATGGACTTTATAACTTTATTGACTGCTTCGACCTGTCCATTCGCTTGAGGGTGCGCAACTGTAGAGAATTTATTTCGAATGCGAAACCGTTGGAAGAAATCTTTAAATTCAACACTGTCGAATTGGGTTCCGTTATCAGTGATAATGGTGTGTGGGAGACCGAACTGACAGATAATGTTGCAGACTACAAAGTTGATCACTTTTTTCGTCGCTATGGTAGCAAGAGGTTCAGCTTCAGCCCACTTTGTAAAGTAATCAACTGCGACGATGGCGTACTTCGCACCACCTTTTGCCAGAGGTAGAGAACCAATGATGTCGATGCCCCATATTGCAAACGACCATGGGCTGACCATTTGAGTTATCTCAGTAGGTGGGGATCTAGGAATTCGAGCATGCTTTTTACATTTATCACATTTCTTGGCATAATCCGACGCATCACGATTTACAGTCAGCCAATAATATCCGTATCGAAGTACTTTCTTGGCAAGTGCTTACCCCCCGGTGTGATTGTCACATTCTCCCTCATGCACATCGTGCAATACTCATTTAATTTCGTCGTGAGCGATACACCGGAGTAAAGGAACAGAGTACCCTCTTCTGTACATGATTCCATTGTGGATGGTGAATCGTGAAGCCTTCCGAAGGACTTGTCTTCTTTCACTCCTGCGCTCCGGCAAGATTCCATGCTCAAGGTAATTTCTGAACGGAGTCGTCCACGACTCCTTATCAGGAGCAACTTCACATACCCAATCTGTTTCTACCCGGTCAATACTTGGGGAAGATAACGTCTCTACAGGAACGAGTCCCATTTGCTGCGCTTCACCAGTGCTGGCTAACTTTGCCAATGAATCGGCTTTTTGATTGCGTTCCCGAGGTATGCAATAAATGGAATAATAATCAAACTGATTTAGAATTTTCTGAACTCGAGCTAAGTAAGCAGCCAGCCTTCGATCTTTCACTTGATATTCCCCCCGAACTTGACACACGACCAATTGCGAGTCACAATAAATTTCCAGAGCAATAATTCTCAAATCTCGGGCAAATTTTAATCCAGCTAGTAGGGCTTCATATACGGCTTCATTGTTGGTCGCATGAATCAAACTTTAAAGCATAGCATATAGATCGACCCTCGGGGGTTTCAAGTACAACTCCAGCACCCGAGCATCGACCCGAGCATCGGTCGTTTGATGCACCATCAGTATGCAGTTTCCAGATATATTCAGGAGATTCACTGGTTTCGGGCAAGTCCACTGGAGTAGTAAATTCGGCTATGAAGTTTGCTAGGACTTGTCCTTGAATAGCTCGTCGTGGAGTATTAAGTAATATCAAACTGGATCAGTTCGGTATTCCACTTGAGTAACCTACTAGACATCTCAGGCCACGTAAGGACCTGTCGTAACGGCTGGTTGGTGTAAACAAAGATAGGATGAGCCTGGAAATATGGACGGAGCTTTCTTGATGCAATAACAAGGCAATAAGCCAATTTCTCCAGCTTTGGGTAATTTCTCTCAGCTTCGGTTAACCGTTTACTAACATAATAAACCGGTTTTTGCACTCGATCCTCCTCCCGAATTAAGGCAGCGCTGATTGCGTTTTTTGATACCGCCAAGTAAACATACAACTTCTCATGATCAATAGGTTTTGACAAAATATGCGGTGTGGATAGATGCTGAATTAATGGTCGGAATGCGCCCTCACATTTCGTAGTCCATTCAAAGTTTCGTTTTTCTTTTCGGATCAGATCGAAGAAGGGAATGCATTTGTCAGTGGACTTTGAAATGAACCTGCTCAGTGCTGCTACTTTCCCGTTGAGACTCTGGACTTGCTTCATAGTTTTCGGGGTTTCAAGATTTCTGATCTCCCAGACCTTTTCAGGATTAGCTTCGATTCCTCGAGCATTGACGATAAACCCAAGGAATTTTCCGGATGCAACTCCAAAGTGACATTTCAGTGGGTTAAGCTTCATTCTGTATTCTTAAAGGATGTTAAACATTGATTCCAGGTCTTTGACATGGTCAGTGGAAAATCGTGACTTCACAAGCATGTCGTCTACATACACTTCCATGGTTTTCCTGATTTGATTGGCAAACATTCGATTGACCAATCGCTGATAAGTAACCCCGGCATTCTTGAGTCAGAATGGCATAACTTTGTAACAGTAAAGTCCTAGATTAGTTACAAAGCTGGTATGTTCCTGATCAGGTAAATTCATTGGTATCTGATTGTAGCCAGAATACGCATCCATGAAGGACAAGAGTTCATGTCCAGCTGTTGAATCTACGAGCCGATCAATTCTGAGAAGCAGGAAACTATCTTTAGGACAAGCTTTATTCAGATCGGAGTAATCGACATAGGTTCTCCATTTTCCGTTTGATTTTTGGACAAGCATGGGATTCGACACCCATTCGGGATATAGCGCATCTCGGATAAACCCATTCGTTTTAAGCTTCTCTACCTCTTCTTTAAGGGCGATAGATCTCTCTGGATCCATGCTACGCCTTTTCTGTTTGACCGGGACATGCCGCGGGTCAATATTCAAAGTGTGGCTCGCAATGTTCGGCGAGATCCCACACATATCAGAATGCGTCCAGGCGAATACGTCAAGATTCGCCCGTAGAAATTCAACCAATGCCTCTTGAGTCTGCTCGCTTAGCTGAGATCCAATCATTATCATCTTTGAATTATCATCATCGTCAATTGGGACATCGATCGTCAGTTCGGTTGGGGAAGCTTGACTTTCTTTAGATTCTCCTTCACTTTCAGTTTCTCTTGGGCCAAGATCCCTCTGGAATTGACTGGGGTGCCCGGGCTTATGCCCAAGCATTAATTTTCAATTATCAGCAAAACGAAGGCAGAGAGATTCCTCTACGCCCTTTCCTTTCTCCTTTCGCTGTGCCTCCCGCAGCAACGTAACAGGCTCCTCCAGCAGCCTGATCCCCTGAACAACTCCAATGCCGTTGTCAGTGGGGAATTTCAATGTCAAACACCAAGGGGCGATAGTTGCCCTGAATTCCGCAAGGGCCAGTCAGCCCAAAAAGGAATTATACGGGGAGTCTATATCCAACACAACAAATTGCAAAATCCGAACTCTCCGGCATTCTCCAACCCCCAACTCAACTGGTAGTTCCATTACTCCAGTGGGTATAGTAGCGCTCCCATTGAAACCGTGGATTCGAGATTGGCAAGGCTTTAAATCTTTAGCCTCCATCTTCATCTGACCATAAGCTCGTTTAAACAAAATATTCACAGAGCTTCCACTGTCAACTAAGATCCTCTTCATCCAAGCAGGACCTACTTGAGCCGAAATGACCAATGGATCGATAGTGGGGGCTTCGACTTTATCAGCATCTCTATTTCGGAATAAGATGTCATCAGTCATCATCTTCAGTTGTTTGGCCGGAGCCCCTTCATCAAAACTACTACGACACTCAAAGTCTGCATGCCTAATAGAGCTGGCATACGACTCCATTTCCTTCCAGCTTCGGTCTGCTGGATGAGGACCACCACAAACAGTGTTTATCACTAACCTCCCGCCGATACAAGCTGGTTCCTCCTGTCTTTCCTGGTTTGGTGCACGATTTTTATTAGATGGGCCCGCACCTCCTGGCTGCGGCGCCCGCACAAACTGATCCAATTTCCGTTCACGTATCAGCTTTTCGATGAGATCTTGTAAATGACAGAACTCATTTGTATTGTGGCCGTAACTTTCATGAAACCAGCAAAACTTTCCAGTCTGAATTTGCCTCTCTGATGATGGCTTCGGAGCAGGTTTCTTATACTGAACGGTATTGCAGGTCTGCAAATACACGTTCTCCAACGACGTATTCAATGGAGTATAACTTTCGAACATAGGAGCTCTACGTCGTGGACCACGATTTTGATCTCGCTTTTTATTTTGATTTCCATTGTCCCTCTGCTGACTTTGTTTATTTTGTACATTCAACTCAACTTTTCCAGAACTCTCACCGGGTTGTTTAACTGCAATATTACTTTGAATTCCTTCCATACTGGGCCCTGCGTCATCCTGCTTCCTAGACTGTTTTATGTCCTCCCTCCTCAAGAATTGGGAAGCTTTGGAATAGAAACGGTCCAATGACGCAGGAGGCTTCCCAGCCAACCAATTTCAGAACTCAGAATCAGGATCAATCCCCTTAGTTAATTCCATCAGGATAGAATTGTCATTGGGATTGCTTATTTCTGCACACGCAACATGAAATCTCTCCAAGTAACGTCTGAGTGTCTCTTCGGTAGCTTGAGTGACACTAGACAAAGTGTTAACGTCTTTAGGTCTCGCAACATGCATACGGAATTGTTCAACAAATTTGGTGGCCAACTGGTCGAAACTAGAAATGGATCGTGGCGGCAAACGAGTAAACCACATAGTAGCAATGCCCTTCTAAGGAGATGGGGAAACTACGACATTTAACTGCATCATCAGCTCTCGCAGCATTCATTATCCATTCATACTTCAGGATGTATTGATTGGGATTAGAACTTCCTTCATAGACTGGCAAAGTTGGCATCCTGAATCGTCGAGGTGGTTCAGCATATAATATGTCATCAGTGAAAGGGGTGTGACTCTGGGAAATCCCCAATCGTCATTAGTGAGACCCTGACTTTCACGGATCATCTGACGAATCATCGTCGGTATATCCAGCATCTGGATATTTGGAGCATGTTGTACCAAGGTGTGGTCGGGTTCCACAATGCGAGGCAGGACCGGACGCGGTTGACGGTCCGTGTCTCGCCTCCTTGGTTCAAGATTTTCAGGGACATAAGGTTCTGGAGTGTGTTCTCGTCGGCGACGATGCGGATCGACTTGATTTCTAGCATCAAATCCTTGTTCGGTAGCGGTGGTGGTAGCGAGGTTGCCTGTGACATGGTAAGGAACGGTACCCCCTCGGAAGGAGGGTCTGGTCTGATGGCTGGTGGATGGTCCAACCCTGGGTTGTCCAAGATTTAGGGCAGGTTGGTGCCCGGTGGCCTGGGTGTAGCTTACGTCCAGCCATGGGCGGGTAGATCGGTGATGATCATCGGAAGAGGCTGAACTCTCGGTGGAAGAATATGAAGCTTGATCTCTCCTGGATCTCCTTCGTTGCTGGCACTGCAACTGGTTGGTCAATTCCGCGTTAGCACGGAGTTGTTGAGTAAGTTGCTGACGACTCTGTGTTAGCTCTTGCATAAGCATTTGGAATTCTTCCCTGGTAACAGGTCCCGACGGATCTGATAGTTCGGCAGCATTCTGGTTGCATGGAGGCAGTTGTACGGGATTCTGTCTATCCCGTCCTTCCTGATCAGCAGTTGTAGTAGCAGTTCGTGTGCTAACCATGATGAATTGATGAAGTCCTTTCCTAAATCCGATGCAAATATGAATAGGATGGAAGGGCTTTAAGGCTTGAGATCTGGATCTTCATCTTGGATTTATGCAATCTGGTATCAATAGAAGATCCAAAGAGCAGGATAAAAACTATGTTTTCTCAGTGAAAGCACCAAAGAGTTTGTACCAAAATTGGGCATAACACTCTTCAGAAGTATTTGAAGAGATAAAATTTTGAATCGATCTAGATTTGACCCAATCGAGTTGAAACTTGGCATGAACATTCTTTAGGTCGTACGTAAGCTCCTGTGAAAATTTCATAGCATTTGGACTTGTGGATCGTGAGTTATGATCGATGCAAGTTTGGGCTTTTCGGTTGTCGTTCTCTTCGTATCGATGCTCTCCGAATCGATCACTTCATATCGATGACCACGCATGTGATGCCAGTTGACTTGGCGCATGCTTTCAGGATCGATCCGAAGTTCATGCCGAATCGATCGAGTCTTCCCAATGTTTGCACCTTGTTCGTTTCGATTTGACTAGGTCTACTTCGTATCGATCGCAGTCGCTCTGTTCGTATCGATGGAGACGGCTCAGTTCGTATCGATCCAAGTTCCACTGTTCATATCGATCGTGTGGTCTTGTTCGTATCGATTGAAGTTGTTCCAACTTGATGGATACGAGCAATGGATAATGTGATGGATATGAACAGATGGATGCGGGGTGACGTCGATGGATGGATGCGAAGAGTTGAGGTTTTATGGATACGAAGTGTGCCTGTCTTTTGATGGATACGAAGAAGACAGTTGCCGATCGATACGAAGTGGACTCGTTCACTGATGGATTCGAACAGATCGATATGGATAAGGCCACCACGGATCGATTCGAACATGATGGATACGAAGTGAAGCCACCACGGATCGATTCGAACATGATGGATACGAAGTGAAGTTGATTCTTTAGATTTGCGTCGATCATATCTTGAGCATACGAACTCCGATTGAGTTGAAATTTGGAACATTGGCTTCCATATCTTCGCTTGTAATGTCTTGTCAATTGTAGCTCGATCTAGACTCGGACAAAATTTACCAGTATCCATGGTGAACCTATGTATAACCGATCTCCAAGACAAACTATCATTGGTTTCTAGTCAAGTTCTAGGTGTCACGGCCTGGCCAAAAAGCGGGATAACAGTAGCAAAGACTCCTACCTCTAGTTGTGGACAATACTACAATTGTGGTTCTATGGACCACTATGCAAATGATTGTCTGAAACCCCTTTATTGTCGCTATTGCAAAAGTTTGAGTCATCATATATCTGCGTGTCCCATACTTCAAAGCAAGAAGGAGGGAAAGCTAAATGTTATGCAAGCTCCTAGTGACACTTCTCTTGGTCAAGGTATTTCTCATTCTATCCTTGATGACATTATTTTGTTTCGTGATTATCCTGTTCGAATTCTTTTGATACGGGTGCATCTCATTCTTTTATATCAAAAGAACTTGTTGATACTTTTTCTTTAATATTATGGGTTTGATGACTTCACTGAGAATTGCGAATCCAGTTGGTGGATCCACAACACTCAGTTTGCTTTGTAAAGGTGTCGATATTATTTTATGTGATTATTCTTTTCGAGCCGATTTGCATGTTATGCGTTACTTAGGCTTCAAAATTGATTTTTGGGAAAGGATTGGCTTAGTCATTATGAAGCACATATCCTATGTCCCGAGCGGACTATCCATCTTCGATGTTCTCAATCTGTTAAGCAGGTTTTTAAATTTTTTCTTAATGATTTCGATTTCCAATTTGGTGGCATCATTTTATTCTTTAAACCCACATGATGAGGAAAATGTTATTTCTCTCATGCAAGTAGTTTGTGAATTTTCCGGTATATTTGAGCTTGTCTTAGGATTATCACCTAAGCAATCTATTGAGTGGTGCTAAGGTCTTTTCAGCTCGACCTTGCCACCGGTTTTCATCAGCTACGAGTTGCAGAGGGTAGCATTACACTTACCGCATTCCGCACTCGTTATGATTCTTATGAGTGGTTCGTTATGTCATTCGGTTTGACGAACCTTCTACCTTATTTCATCCATCTTATGAATCGAGTATTCTACGAATATCTCGATGAGTTTATCCTTGTATTCATTGATTATGGCTGAAAACAACAATTTAAAATTTGTAAACCTTTTTAATAAGATATTTATAAGTATAATTGGATTTTTTTTCTTAAAATGAACAAAGAATATTCGTAGAATTTTTAAGAAACATGTTTATCATATAGAAGATGATTTTGTGTTGTTTTGCCCATTGAGTGCTTTAAGAATTCTGGTCGATGCGATTGATCAACGTTATCGATAGGAATCTCCTAAACGCTATGATGAGACAGTCAGACACAATAAATTGACTTGTAAAAAGTAAATTTTTCTAAAAAGATGATTACACAAAGTTAATTATAATTTTGAAAGTCTTAGCTTTTCGGGAAAGAGGATCGATTAAAAGAACTCCTTTCCGATGCTCCTATTCTTGTGATTCCCGAAGAGAACCAAGACTTTATTGTTTGTACCGATGCTAGTCGTATTGGTTTGGGTGCCATTCTCTTGCAAAGGGAATGTGTTATCACATATGCTTCTTGACAATTAAAGCCTGCCGAGACTAGATATGCCACTCATGTTTTAGAGCTCGCGGCTATTGTTTTTGCCCTTTGAATTTGGCGTCATTATCTTTTAGGAGAGAAATTTGTTCTCTACATCGATCATAAATCTTTGAAGTATTTATTTTCTCAAAAGGAACTCAATTTGCATCAACAACGTTGGCTCGAATTCCTTGCATCTTATGATCTTGATATTCTTTATATTCTCGGAAAGGGAAATCGTGTTGCCGATGCCCTTAATCGTAAGCAACAAGCGGTTGTTTCCATGATGATATCCGAATGGAATGATCTTAAGACTTTATCCACTTGTGAGATTCAAGATCGTGAATCCAATTTATGTTCATCTCTTGTTTTATGTAGCCTTGAGGCTCATCCTTCTCTTTTATCGCCGCTTATCGTCCTCAATCCGATGGACAAATAGAGCGTGTGAATCAAACTCTTGAAGATCTCCTTCGTGCATGTGTTCTTGATTTTGGTGGAAGTTGGGAAGATCATATTTCTCTTGTTGAGTTTTCCAATAATAATAGCTTCCAATCTATTATTGGTATGGCACCTTTTGAGGTACTCTACAGAAGGCCGTGCCGATCTCCTTCGTGTTGGCTTAAACCCGGTGAGAAGCTAGTTTTAGGTTCAAATTTTATTTATGTTTCACCTATGAAGAGTGTTGTGCGTTTCAGTCGATCGGGAAAGTTAACACCTCGATATATTGGCCTATATCCCATCACCGAACGCATTGGTTCTGTGGCTTATCGCCTTTTGTTACCGGCTCAATTTTTTGCTATCCATGACGTATTCCATGTCTCTCAACTACGGAAATGCCTTAGGGATTTCGATTCTATTCTTGAGCCCGGTGTTTTTGAAGAAATTTAGGTTTCACCTAATTTGACTTATGAGCAACATCTTATTCGTATCTTTACTTCGGAGGTTAAACGCCTTCGAAATAAAGATGTTCCGCTGGTGAAAGTTCAATGGTCCTCAAATCCTAAGGATTGTTCTTGGGAATCCAGAGAATTCATCGAGCGAACACATCCGGACTTACTCTCTCGAGCTCTTTGTGGTGAACTTCTTATTTCAAGTTTTCTTTCGTGTGATATGCTTTTATGGTTGTTACTCTTTATTTTCTTCTTAAGTATTGTGAGGACGCAATTTCTTTAAGGAGGGGAGTCTGCAACAACCCGCATATTTTACGACTATATATTTAAATATTTTATTTAAATATAGCATCGTTAGTCGAATTAAAGTCCGAAATGCTACTTTTTGTAAACAGTCGAATTAGGACTCAAGATCCCTTCCATTGAGTCCAAAATGGCGTTTACAACTTTTTTGAGTATAAACATCGATATGTTTGGAGTTGAGTAGAATTTTGTTATTTTTCTATTTGGGCTTTGGGTTTGGGTTTCAACCCACTAACCCAACATAATACCCTAACTCCTCTACTCTTCATCCATTCACTCATTCTATTTCCTAACACTCAAGCTAAAGAAAAATGGGGGAAAGAATGGGAAATAGAAATTCCTAAACCCTAGTTTTGATTAGGAAACTCAAATTCAAGTCCAAAATCAAGTAGAAGCTTAGCTAAGCATCCTCTTCATCTTCTCCATCTCTATCTCTCTTCAATTTCAGAAATTCCTATACCCTACTTAGGAAATATTTGCTTATTAGCTTAGATTGGAGCTTCTTGAGTTGAAATTGAAGAGGAATTGGCCTTTCCTTTGTTTTAGAGCTTCTCGTTCGTTGTTTTTGGCTTTAAAGGCGAGTTCTTTAAATCACATCTATGCTTATAACTGTCATTGTTGTTAGGTATGAATTCCTAACATTTATTCATGTTCATTGGCTTTTGATTTGAATTGATTTGGTGAATTTTCCAATTTTTGGCTTGTAAAGTCCAATTTTATGAAAATCTTACTATGGATGTTTGGACATGATATTTGGGGTGTATCGAAGAGCCTATAAGGCTGGGTTGTCACATGGCATAAATCCCTAGTCGTCGTTGCTCGTCCGATCGCTCCCGAAATGTTTTGGCCATCTTGGCCTAGGCAAACTGTTGCCCAGGCCAGGTGACCAGACGTCTGGATATCAAGTCCAGACGTCTGGTTATAGACTTGGAGGAGAAAATATACACGGCAGAAAAAAATAAAAATCGCAGAGACTAATTCCAAACATCTGAAATATAGGTTCAGACGTTTGATTAGGGCTCAGACGCTTGCTTCGAAATTTCAGACGTCTAGGAGGTTTTCTGAAAATTTCCAGAAAACAAATCCAGACGTCTGGATTCTAAACCAGACGTTTGGAACTGTTCAGTTTTGCCTATTTGCCTATTTTTTTTAGTGAACTTCCAACTTTAATCGATTTTTGTTGATCCGGTTAGTTGTTATCACTTATTATCGACTTTGATGACTTCTTTCTTTGGATTTTTGGGAATATCCATTTGATGGATTTGATATCGATTTTCATGGTTTTGTTTCACGTCGTCGAATGTGAATTTTTAGTTGATCGATTGTTTCTACAATCGTTTTCTGTGATTTGTCACTTTAAAATACAAAGGTTTCTATACTAGTAGTAAATACTCAAACTCTTTCGCAAAAATGATTTCAACGTTATTTTTAATACAAAGCTTGGTTTTAAAACCGTCTTCCAATCTATTAGTATATACAAACCTTTACCTCATTCGTATGAGAAATCTAATTAAATGGCTTAGCAAAACAAGTGATATGAAACGCTTGCGTTTACTTCGTCGGTTAATTCTTGGACTTGTTCGATTGAACTCTTGTGACAATTTTCGAGTGGAAATCTACAATTTGTTCGTAAATATCTAAGTTAAGCCAGTGGTTATGGGACATGAAGCTAAACTCATTTATTTACTAGCTTAGTGTAATTTACACTTATCGATCAATGATGACCCTTTGGTGATTTATACTAGCGATGTCTCTTTGTCCGCGTGGGGGACTCTACCCCGTTCTATAGAGCTTTGGCTCACTTTTATGGGCTAGCGACCCATGGTCCTTGGACCGTTCGTGGAGCAATCGACTCGATAAGTTAGTGCATGGGGTGTATCTTTTTAGGTGCGTCGATGTTCGACCAGGCATGGGGCGTATCTTTTTAGTTGCGTCGATGTTCAACCAGGCATGGGGCGTATCTTTTTAGGTGCGTCGATGTTCGACTAGGCATGGGGCGTATCTTTTTAGGTGTGTCGATGTCCGACTAGGCATGGGGCGTATCATTTTAGGTGCATCGATGTCCGACTAGGCATGGGGCGTATCTTTTTCGGTGCGTCGATGTTCGACTAGACATGAGGCGTATCTTTTTAGGTGCGTCGATGTTCGACTGTGCATAGGGCGTATCTTTTTAGGTGCGTCGATGTTCGGTTCATGGGATAGCGACCCATTTGTGATACACATGTTGGTGAATTTTCATGCTCTCGTTTGTGATAGGCCTTCCCCTTTTTGTGATTTCTGGATTTCTAGTTGATGATTTCTAGAATTTGTGTTTCACCGATTTTTGCGATTGACATTGATATGTTTTGTCAATATTTGTGTTTTGGTGAATAATTTAAAGAATATGACATTCTTTTTAGTGTTTGAGAATATTTGAGATATTGTATGATTTTTGTTGTTATCTGATGTATACTTGTCACAGTATGGCATTATTGTTATCATACGTTTTTGTCATATCTCTTATCCTATCTCATTTTATATGATATTTATAGCTAGACTGATCCGTTTACTATTTTCTTCTTAAATAATAATCCGTTCAGGCTGAGGTATTTCAGGTGCTTCTGCTTGACTTCTTATCAGGGTCCGTCACCTAAATTTTGGCTAACTACTTTAGCTTAGTAGTTTTTGTTGTTATACATTCGAGATAGAGACTCCTTGATCTATACTTATTCTTTTGTCTAGAACTTGTATCTATTCTTTTGTGATGTAGTGGATCTAGTTTGACCACTACTTTGATGTACACTTCTATGTGTTATATTCATATCTGTTTCCGCCTTTGTGATATGAATATTTGTGACTGATTTGTGTTATGTTTATTTCTATATTTGTTTCTGAAGTCCACATACCACTGTGTGGTAGCTTTGAGTTTGTATTTGATATGTCGGATTTCCCCTTGAAATGAAATGTAAGTTGTATTATCTCACATATCGGTACTCGCACAAAGCGATTACACAGATGGTCACTCCTCAACAGCCTTATTCTTCGTGCTAGTCGACGGCAATACCCCGTAGTGTCCTCGGCTAGTGTGAGTATAGAGGTGGGGCGTCATAATACCGATTTCACTTCGAATTTAACTTCGATTCCAATTCCAATCCAAATAAATTCGATTTTCGATTTCAAATTAATTTAATTTCACTTTCAATTCCAATTAATTTCAATTTTAATTCTAACTAGAATAAATTCCAATTCAATTCTCAATTTCAAACCTTTCAATCTATATATAGTTCGAGTTCGATTTCAAAGTATCGATATAAATCATCAAATTCAAATTAAACTTTCATCTTCGAATTCAGATTCAAATCTTAAAATAAATTCCATTCTCGGATCCAAATTTTATATATCTAATTATATTACTTTTACTTAGCAATAATTCATGGTTCGAATGAAAGTTCAAATCTTTTTAAAATAAATCAATTTTCGGAATTAAAATCATATTTTGATATAACTTCAAAATCTCTAATTTCATTTTTAAACAATTTCGTTTCATACATTTAATTTCACATTTTGTGCTCATGTTCGAAAATTATTCGATTTCCATAAATTTGATTTTTACTTCTTTAAATCAAATCATTTAAATAATTTTAAATCAAAAATTTTAAAACCATTTTATTTAACAAAATCCGGTGTCCGTATATAATTTTCTAACCTATGGCCAAGTGATTCAGTTATTTCCATTTAATTCAGGGATGGATGTATATCATTTCAATCCAAAATAAATGTCATGGGTATATATCATTTCAACATATTTCTTAATTTATTCGAAATAATTCGATTTACAGTCTTATATACTGTAAATAATATACAGGATGATAACATGACATATATAAAGTAAATAAACATCCAAATCATTCGAAATATCAACCAATAGCATCCATCACAATCAATCATCCAAACAGTCAATATAACACAACAGTTAATTAGTTATCAATATAGAGTGTCCAACTGGTAATTTACTTTCAAATTTAACTGTCCGTTTAGATCCTTATCAATTCAATTCATATATCAATCTAATGTCAATTAATTTACCAAACATCGGGCAATGAAATTGAATTACTTCATGATATTAATTTAACTAACGTAAAAATTATTTTAGTACATCGTGAGTGTATAAAACACTCACCTTTTATTTGAAACTAAAAATATTTCAGTTTCAAATAAATGCCACTTTGGTTCCACACCAAAGCCTGCGTCGATACGATTCCAACGCCGCTTGTTTCGTCTCAATCGGACCTCGTATGTGAAAGATATACGTTTTTTTAAAGATTTGAATATAATCAATATAAATAAAAAAAATTATTAACCTAGAATCAGATCTGCCATCCATTTTCCTTCTACAAATCAAGGCAGTTCTCCACTTTTCTCCTTCGATCGTGGTTTCCAGGCAAAAATCACGCACCACAACCCATAGCCGCTTCGATCATCTTCACGCCGCGACCACATCGCTCATCGATATCTCGATCAGCCACTGCCTTTGACTCCGCCTACCAACGCCGCACCCATGCCATCAACCACGGCGAACTCGGTCGCCCCCTTGCCTGGGAAAATGCTCACGGACGCCAGGACTTCACGGCGAAAATTCTGGTGATCCACCCCGATCATAGCTGTTAGATTTACTCGTCTCGATGAGCTCTACAAGTTTCTAGTTGGAAGCTTTTGATGAAAGTGGTTGGATTTGAAGAAAAATGAGGAAAACGATGGTGACTTCGGCCATTGGTTTTGGATGGTGGCGCCGGTAAGATAATAGGGTTAGGGTTAAACGTTTAAGGGTGTGTGTGTAATTTACTATTTAAAAACTCCGTTCACACTTGATTTTTCCCGATCTCCAAACGAAGCGTGCCGCCTGACGTTTATAATGTTTTACCCCTATTCCGAACTCAATGGAACATGTTTTGAAAGCCAATTCCAAAGTATACGGGGGCTACGGCTTTAAACGACTGATTTTTAATTAAATTTCTTAAATTAATTTCTGCGCGTTTTCAGCCCCATGAATAAACGATAAATCCGATTGCTACAAAATTTGAAATCCGATAATAATACACTATTATGGATCCAATAGGACTGGTTTCGTCAAATTTTGAGACTGTGCTCCGGAAGTCCATTTTATCGTGTCGATTAAATCGAGTGATTTTCAAAATCGACGAAATTACTTGAAATCCAAATTTTAAAAACTTATCAACTCAATTATAATTCAAATAGAATTTATATCCATAATAGAAACCATTTCAACTCATATTAACTCACAAATTCATTTATTTACATTATCCCAAATATTAAATTTCACTACTAAATATATAAAATTTCAAATTTTAATTTATCGACTTTTGATTCCATTCAAAAGTCCACTATCATCACTCTAATTCATATAGAGTTTAAATCAACTTTAGAAATCATTTCCATTCACATTTAACTCCAGATTCACATATTCACCCAATTTCAAATATTAAATTACTATTCACCAAATCCATTCAATCGTTATACATTGAAATTTTAAACCATTTCACCAATTCAACTAAAATTTCCATATTCAAAATCAATTAATATTTCAAAATTCAACATTTAAAAATAAACTAAACAGTCAAAACCAAGCGACCAAAATTTCGGGTCGTTACATTCCTCCCCCCTTAAAAGAATTTCATCCCCGAAATTGCTAAAGTAGGAAAAATGCTCCAAACCCATTTCTTTTCGAAACCATTTGGATAAAATTATATTATTACCATTTCCTAAGTCTTTTAGACTCACCCAAATCCATTTATCCCTATTTATTCATCAAATTCCATTATTTCAAGCTACTATATTAATCAAATTTAGTTAACAAAAATTTTCCAAATTTTATTTAACACCCTATATTTCCGAATTTTTTTTACAGAGTCTCCCCTATACGGAGAGCCTTTTACAATATCACAAATATGATAAATATAATATACATCGACCCATATGGTCAGAAACACAATATATATCAATATTTATTTCATTTTCTCTTTTAATGCGTACGTACCTTATATTAGAGTTATTAAGCGAGTTTGCTTAATTTATATGCAATTACCAACCAAAACCTATCCAAATAGCTCCTTGTACCTGTACTTACTCAAATGAAGCACATAAGTTTCATAACCATTAAATTTTTATAACATTCCATTCCTTTAACTAACTTAAACACATGTTTTCATAAAACAAATATATTATAACATATATATTTTGAATGCGTAAACAAGTACAAGGTTCAAACATTTAATTATCCTTTTCCAATCAATGTATATTCCATTTTATTCAATTTCAAATAGATTCACAATCAACTCATTTGCATTCCATTCATATCCACATTCATTATATTCAAATCCATTCTATTAATCTCAGAATCATTCCAAGTAAATCGATTCTCGAACAATTCAGCTCAGATTCATGCACTTGCATTCAAATTAATTTCACTTCCAACTTATATTACATCTTTTCCATTGACTTTCATTTAATTCACATAGTGTTATTCACTTCATTTTATAGTGAACGACATTTCATTCCATGCTAATTTATTTATAAACGATTTCATAAACTTATTTCTAAGGTTTATTATAAACATTCCATACTGCTACTTAGGTTCATATCCAGCTTTATATCTTAATTTCATACCCAATCTTATCCGATCCATACTCCAAAATTATATTCAATTCATTTATTCTTAAATTGAATTCATTTCTTGTTATCAAATACTTAACCATTTTAACTTGGTCATACTTTTCGACTTTCTCGGTTTAATAAGTTATACAAACTTATTTATTCACAATTCCTTGAATTTCCACTTAAGTTTGCTTACATTCTATATTTATAACATATAGTTATATGATCACTTCAAAATTCATGTTTATATTCAATTTACTCCATTCCAATTCACCCTCCATTTAAAATTCAATTTTTTTGAATTTCCATTCCTTTACCATAATATCAAACCATTTTTCCTTTTTGGTTTTACCATTGCATTTCTCAATTCATAAGTTCGAGAACTTATTTACTTAGAACCTCATATTGCTTACTTGAGTCCATTCACATCTTATAATCATAACTCTAGGTTATATATATATATATCACTTTATAGCTTAAGTGTATCCATTACACTCAATAATTATAACTTATAGTTATATAATCATTTTACATTTCAAATTTTATATTTAATTCAATTCAAATCCAATTCAATTTTATTTAACTTATCTTAGGTTAAATCTCAACCTATTATATTCATTTTAACTTACTGAAGTTAAACCTTAATTCCAGGATTAAAATTCACACTTTCCTATCTTATCTATATCAACTTCAAATTATAAGTACAATAACTGATTTCCTCCTGACTTCACAAATCATTTAAATGGAAATCCCATAATTCAATCATCCGGTTTAATTTCAAATCATTTTGAAATCATAAATCTACATTTATCCATTTTTGTATATCAAATCATACTTTCGGAATTTTTAAAACAACTTGGTTTTGCCCAAAACAATTCCCCTTTTGGAATTTCTAAAACAAAACTTGTTTACCAAACAAGTCCAAATAAATAATCATAGCCAATCACTACGATAGCAATTCATCACTTAGAAACTCGAAAATGAACACTGATGATGCGATTGTCATCACCAGAATTATTTTCCAGCGACTGAAGTGAGTTCAGTGCTTTCTTACTTCCAAAACCCATTTTAAAACAATTTCTATTCAGAAATATCTCCAAAATAATACTCCATTATTCTTCACAAATCACTTTGGAAAACATTTCCAAAACCTCTAAGATTTAAAAATTCCCAATACTTAGTTCAAATTCATTTAAAACATTTTCCAACATTTCCGGGATTTATATTTCCAAATTCTGGTTTGAATCTACCTTTAGTAATAACTCATGTGCATAATCATACTTATACAATTTCTAATTGGTTATATAACCCATTCCAAATTTTATAACGTTATTTTGATTATAATATTAACAACCAAAAATTCCAATTATACTATAATAATTTCATGAAATTATTTCTTTTCTATCAAAATATAAATTTGGTAAAATTATTTCATTTACCCTCTTCAAAATAATACTATGTCAGTTTACCTTGTTTAAGAGTTTAAAAACCCCTATCGATACAGTTGTACTACTCATACCAACCATAATTCATAAACACTCAACCGATAAGTCAACACAATATAAAACATTTTATATTCACTAACATGTACGCACACTCATATATATATACACACACACACTCAACAACTCATTCTAGGGTATTACTACCCTATCTCTAATGAGTCAAACCCTACAAAGCTAATGTTATCGCTAAACCAAAGCTTTGATACCAACTATGACGACCCACGTTTCGGAAGGTTTAAATCGATAATAATCCACACATGTCCAACCTAAACAATCCAAAAAATAATAATCAATGGGGTTAATTAAGAAAAATAAGAAAAGGAGAAGAAAACAAACACAGAATCTCGCAACGGAACGATAAAATATAATAATCAAATAAACAGTTCATGAAGCTGTTTATATTATACATTTGATTATAATTTATACAACCTTTATCAGAGTTATATACACAATAGGGATAAATAAATAATACAGCATACAACATGATGTAGGAATAATAATAGTAATAATATACCAAATCTTTGTCTTTATCTTCCAGAATAAATCTTCAATAAGCTAAAAACTCAGGGCTGACCCAAGCGTAATGAAAAGACAAAACACTCGAGTCAGGACTAAAATATTCTTATGTGAGTCAAATCAATATCACATATAACATGAGTGTCATGGCGTTAGAGATGTTTACGGGGTTTCACATCTCCTATCCACTGTATAACGTGCGTGCAATAACTCAAGAGATGTTACGAGATTTTCCATCTCTTAAGGATCTGCTAAAATATTTATATGTAGTAGAATACGCTACAATTACAATGTCTATTCAGTAAAATAAGTATTTTTCTTAGCGTTAAGGCTTTACATTGATCCCCCTTAATGCATTTTTAAGCATTGTCATGCAGTTTTCATATAAAACACCAGTAAACTATCGGTGGATAGGGATGAGCCATGATACGAAAACACTAAACCAAAATCTTAGGGGTCTCGTATAGGGATAAAAGTATGACAATGCACGTGAGGCAATGCCCAAGGTAGGATACTACCAGTTTGGGTCGCAGGGCTGGTGGTAATGCATCATAGCCACGACCGCCCACCGCATCCATCCATTCCATATCGAGTCAAAGGGAGGCTATCCCAAATCAAGGTGCACCAATCGAAACCACCAACAAGACTAATAATGTGGACCAAGTTCAATAAAATCAAAGGACGGATGTCCGCTAGGGGTAATTAGCCCACTTGGCCCTATCAAGCCATCATGTTTTAGTCATTTCAAATTGGCACAAGTGTCGGGGTCTATCCATCATCATTCTCTTTCTTCAAATCCAGCAAACGATGCCAAATTCAACCACTTCGTTCTGGAGTCTCCTTCGCGTACACAGTTGTTAAAGTGGTTCTAATATTGATAGAGAGTATGCCAATAAGAGGCCCCGGTCTCTTTAACAACCAAACGTCATTTTACACACCGGTTGGTACTTTTATATTTCGGAAACAATTCATACTTGATATCAAAATATCATATTCGCTTCAAAATCAAATTCATTTCAAAATCATCATATTTACTTCAAAAATCATATTCAGTTCGATATGTCATTTTCACTTGAAATATCATTTCATTCAAATTTCCATGTCGAATCTCAACTTAGGTTAATAACTTCATTTTAACCCAATTCGTATTTAAATCCATGATTTAAATATAAAAAATTCCCACTCTGACCAGTTTGAATTTTTAGAAAATAGTTTAAATAGTTTTAAAATAGTTTAAATAGTTAAAATAGTTTAATAAAGTGGTTTAGTATTTAAAAATGGTTTACATTGGAAAATAGTTTGGAAAATCAAATAATTTGAATATTTTAAAAAGATAGGTGTTAAACAGTTTATATTAAAATAATTTATTTGAAAATAGTTTCAAAGTCAAACCGGATTAATTTCAAAATTTCCAATTCAAAACAATTTAAATTTCCATTTCAAATTAATCGATTCCATTCCGATTTCACTTCGAATTTAACTTCAATTCCAATCCAAACAAATTCAATTTCGATTTCAAATTAATTCAATTTCGCTTTCAATTCCAATTAATTTCAATTTTGATTTTAATTTGAATAAATTCCAGTTCAATTCTCAATTTCAAGCCTTTAAATATATATCAAGTTCGAGTTCGATTTCAAAGTATCGATTTAAATCACTAAATTCAAATTAAACTTCCATCTTCGAATTTAGATTCAACTCTTAAAATAAATTCCATTCTCGAGTCCAAATTTTATATATCCAATTATATTACTTTTACTTAGCAATAATTCAAGGTTCGAATGAATGTTCAAGTCTTTTTAAAACAAATCAATTTTCGGAATTGAAATCATATTTCGATTATAACTTCAAAATATCAAATTTCATTTTTAAACAATTTCGTTTCACACATTTAATTTCACATTTTGAGCTCAAGTTCGAAAATAATTTGATTTCCATAAATTTGATTTTTACTTCTTTATATCAAATCATTTAAATAATTTTAAATCAATATTTTAAAATCATTAAATTTAACCAAATCCGGTGTCCGTATATAATTTTCTATCCTATGGCCAAGTGATTCGGTTATTTCCATTTAATTAAGGGATGGATGTATATCATTTCAATCCAAAATAAATGTCATAGGTATATATCATTTCAACCTATTTCTTAATTTATTCGAAATAATTCGATTTACAGTCTTATATACTGTAAATAATATTTAGGATGATAACAGGACATATATAAAATAAATAAACATCCAAATCATTCAAAATATCAACCAATAGCATCCATCACAACCAATCATCCAAACAGATAATATAGCACAATAGTTAATTAGTTATCGATATCGAGCATCCAATTGGCAATTTACTTTCAAATTTAACTGTCCATTTAGATCCTTATCAATTCAATTCATATATCAATCTAATGTCAATTAATTTACCAAGCATCAGGCAATGAAATTGAATTACTTCATGATATTAATTTAACTAATATAAAAATTATTTTAGTACGTCATGAGTGTATAAACACTCACCTTTTATTTGAAACTGAAAATATTTCAGCTTCAAATAAATGCCACTTCGATTCCACGCCAAAGCCTTCGTCGATACAATTCCAACATCGCTTGTTTCGTCTTAATCAGACCTCGTATGTGAAAGATATACTTTTTTTAAAGATTTGAATATAATCAATATAAATAAATTTCTTTTTTTATTATTAATATAGAATCAGATATGACGTCCATTTTCCTTCTGCAAATCAAGGTCGTTCTCTGCTTTTCTCCTTCCATCGTGATTTCCAGGCAAAAATCGCGTACCACAACCCACAGCCACTTCGATCATCTTCACGCCGCTACCACATCCTCATCGATAACTCGATCAGCCACCGCCTTTGACTCCGCCTACCAACGCCGCGCCCACGCCATCAACCACGGCGAACTCGATCGCCCCCTTGCCTGGGAAAACGCTCACGAACGCCAGGACTTCACGGCGAAAATTTTGGCGATCCACCATACCATTTCCGATCATACCTGTTGGATTTACTCGTCTCGATGAGCTCTACAAGTTTCTAGTTTGAAGCTTTTGATGAAAGTGGTTGGATTTGAAGAAAAATGAGGAAAACGATGGTGACATTCAGCCATTGGTTTTGGATGGTGGCGGCCGTAAGATAATAGGGTTAGGGTTAAATGTTTAAGGAATTTATATATATATATATATATATATATATATATGTATATATATAATTTACTATTTAAAAACCTAGTTCACACTTGATTTTTCCCGATCTCCAAACGAAGCGTGCCGCCTGGCGTTTATAATATTTTACCTCTATTCTGAACTCAATGAAAAATGTTTCGAATGCCAATTCCAAAGTATAGGGGGGTTACGGCTTTAAACGACTGATTTTAAATTAAATCGAGCGATTTTCAAAATCGACGAAATTACTTGATATCCAAATTTTAAAAACTTATCGACTCAATTATAATTCAAATAGAATTTATATCCATATTAAAAACCATTTTGATTCATATTAAATCACAAATTCATTTATTTACATTATCCCAAATATTAAATTTCACTATTAAATATATAAAATTTCAAATTTTAATTTATCGACTTTTGATTCCATTCAAAAGTCCACTATCATCACTCTAATTCAAATAGAGTTTAAATCAACTTTAGAAATCATTTCCATTCACATTTAACTCCAGATTCACATATTCACCCAATTTCAAATATTAAATTACTATTCACCAAATCCATTCAATCGCTATATATTGAAATTTTAAACCATTTCACTGATTCAACTAAAATTTCGATATTCAAAATCAATTAATATTTCAAATTCAACATTTAAAAAAAACTGGACGTTCAAAATCAAACGAACAAAATTCCGGGTCGTTACACTTTTGTTCGTTTAAGTTCACACAAGCCAAGTTGTGGGTAAACGTAATAAGGAATCAAATTGACACTCGCACCCAAATCGAGTAAGCATTTGTTAATCGTTTTGTCTACTATCATGCACGAGATCGTCGAACATCCATGATCTTTGTATTTGACGAGAATTGGTTAGGACAAGACTTCGCTAAGTCCGGCGCCTAAGAAAACTTTCTTCGGTACATGAGTATGCCGTTTTTGGGTACACAAGTCCTTGAGAAATTTAGCGTAAGTTGGGACTTGTTGAACGATATCAAGAAGTGGGATGTTTACTTTCACTAGTTTGAAAATTTCCAACAAATTTTCCATTTGATCAGAGTGTTTCTTGGGTCGAAGACGATGTGGAAATGGAACACGATACTCAGTAGGTGGGTCTACTTGAGTAGAAGAAGAATTTGGATTAGCATTGG
This sequence comes from Allium fistulosum, assembly GCA_030737815.1. Taxonomy (NCBI): domain Eukaryota; kingdom Viridiplantae; phylum Streptophyta; class Magnoliopsida; order Asparagales; family Amaryllidaceae; genus Allium; species Allium fistulosum. The sequence continues at coordinate 580,608,238 of CM060906.1, read as the reverse complement.
ATTCTATGTTTGGCTCCATGTTTTGTTCAGAATCGTTAATTGTTTTAGAAGTATCAAGAGGAGTTTTCGGTAAATCGTTTGGATTAATGACTTAATTATCGATTTGTTTACCAGAATGCAAAGTCGTGATAGCATTCATTTTGGTTACGTTGTTATCTTGAACAACATAGGCCTGATTCAAATTCATTTCTGGGATTTGGAACTGGCTGACTTGGAAATGTTCCTCATTCACATTCACTTATAGACATTGCTAATTGACTCATTTGCATTTCAAGTTTTGCAATCGATTGACTCGTATTCTGCATGTGCAAAGAATTTTGTTTTAAAACTTAGGGGTCGTAGGAATTTTCTTAAAAAATGGAGTAAGAATATTTTTGGTAGTATTAAAATTAAAAAAGAAAACTTACTTTCTGAAATGCTTAAAATTAAGAAGATAGAAGAAAGTAGACAATTAAACCTTGGAGAGCGTAATGTTCTCGCTAATTTAAAAGAAGAGCTTTTCAATTTTAGAAAAAGAAGAGGTTATGTGGAAACAGCGATCTAGAATTCAATGGATTAATGAAGGTGGTAAAAGTACAAAAAAATTAATAATATGGCTAATGGTAGAAAACGTAGCAACACGATAAATTCTATTTTTGTGAATAATGTTGAATTGGTTGATCAAAGAGATCTAAATAAGGCCTTTACTGATTACTATAGGGATATTTTTGGCAATAAGAATAAGAATAGGATAAACGTTAGACGGAATGAACTTTATCCTATTGAATCTGGAATTAACCTTACCGACTTTGATAATCCTTTTTCTAAAGGGGAGATTTTGAAGGCTATTAACGACATGCCTAGTGATAAAGCCCCGGGTCCCGATGGGTTTCCTATTTTATTTTACAACTTATTTTGGGATGTTTTAAAATTAGATTTAATTAGCATGTTTAATGAATTTTATAATGGGAAACTACAATCAGGAAGATTTAATTTTGTAAATGTCATTCTATTACATAAAAAAATTAGTGCTAATAATTTAAAAGATTTTAGACCAATTTCTTTAATTAACCGTTCTATTAAAATTATTTCAAAAGTTTTAGCTAATAGACTTAGCACAAGAATGAATGATCTAATTGATTGTTCACAAACCGCTTTCATTAAAGGTAGAAATATCATAGATGGAGTGGCTGCTGTTCAAGAGTACATTAATCATTGTTGTAAGAATAACATTACATGTGGTCTTCATAAACTGTATTTTGCAAAAGCTTTTGAATGGATGAATTAGGATTTTCTTATTGATATGTTACTGGCTAGAGGTTTTAGTCGTAAATAGATTGGTTGGATTATGACTTTGCTTAAAACTGGTAATTATAGTATAACGGTTAACGGAATATTAGGAAATAAAATTCAATCAAAATGTGGCTTAAGGCAGGGTGATCCTTTATCGCCTCTCCTATTTAACTCAGTTGCAGATGTTTTTGCTATGATTATTAAAAAAGCGGTTGGTAATGGTTCTTTAGGGTGCGTTGGTAGTGAAATCTCACGTAATGGTCTCTCTGTTCTTCAATTTGTGGATGATACCTTATTATTTACTTCTCATTTGCCTAATCACGTCATTACCCTTAAATTTATTTTATATAGCTTTAAACTTCTTTCTGGGCTAAAATTTAATTTCGATAAAAGTTCGATTTTAGTTTTAAATGATGTTGATAAGGTGGAAGGTTTAGTTGCTAATACGCTTAATTGTAAAACCATGAATTTCCCGTTTGATTAGACCAACTAAACTAAAGCATGATGACTGGCTAACTATAATAGATAAAATTAAAAATAGAATTTCTAATTGGAATGAGAGGTTTTTATCGAGAGCAGGTAGATTAGTTCTCATCAATTCTGTTTTATCTGCTCTTCCGATTTATTGGATGTCTATGCATTTTTCCCAAATTGGTTGATTAATAAAATTGATAAAATTAGAAGGGATTCCTTATGGAGTGGCGATAATCCTAACGGTAGTCTTAAATGTTTAGTTAATTGGGAAACTGTTTTAAATCTAAAAAGGAAGGTGGATTAGGAGTTATTAATTTACGTAACATGAATTTGTCTTTATTAGAAAAGTGGTTACGGAAATTTAAGGATATAAATGATAATTCTATTTGGAAAGAAATTATATCGAAACATTATTATAATGGTAGTAATAATTTATACCAAATTACACCTTCAGTTATCAATAAATTTTCTATTTGGAAATCAATTTTAAAATGTCATGAGATTTTTAACCTTGGTACTAATATGATTGTTCATTCAGGAAATAATACTTCTTTTTGACATGATCGTTGGATATTTGTCATTCCTCTTAGGGTAGAATTTCAAGAACTTTTTTAAATTTATAACTTTAAAAATGCTTTGATTATAGATGTTTTTTTTTCGGATAATGATCCCCTTGGAACTTTAGCTTTAATAGAATCTTAGAAGGTACTACTCTTAGACCATTTTCTTTATTATGTGCAAGATCAAATTTATATAATATTGATAACGAGAATGATATTATTAACTGGGAGTGGGATAAGAGTAAGAAATTCACTTCTATTTCTTTATATAAATTTCTCAATTTTTCGGGCATTACTAATACTTTTAATCTTATTTGGAAAGCAATTGCTCCACCAAAAGCTAAGATTCATATGTGGTTAATCATGCATCGGAAGCTAAATACTATTGAATTTTTAAAAAAGAAAGAATATGCAAATTGAAAATAAATGTACTTTTTGTAAATTGCATTTTGAAGATATTAATCATATATATTATGGTTGTATGGATACTTGCTACATTCTTAATAATACTCTTAAAATCTTTAACTTCATTCTTACAGCTGAAGTTTCTGATTGTGATTTTTACTGGAATAATTTAAGATTTAAGTTTAAAAAGAGAAATAGATTTTTACTAGATACTTTATTCATTATAATATGTTGGTATATTTGGTTTGAAAGAAACCAGAGACTTTTTAATAATAAATAGTCATATTACTAGTTTTATATTTACAATAGCATCATTTTGTTTCAATTGGATCTCAAATCCTAAATATAGATTAGCTAAAAATAATCATTTTAAAGAATATCTTAATAAGGTTAGAAATGGAATTAAGTTATTTAAACAAAAAAGCAATATTTTTTACTGTAATAATTATAGCATTAATATTTTTTTGAATTCGAAGGATGATTTTACTTATTATCATAATGTTCTTTTGATCAAAGGAGCATAATGTTAAAAATTTTAGATTTTATAGTTTATAGGTTTTTAACTACATATTTTGTTAATTTTTATGCCTTTTTTATTTCGAAATCACTTTTTAATAACATTAGAGTATGTTAAGATGTTGCATATTGATTTTTGATCCTTTTATTAGTCTATCCCTTATTTTAGATTCTTTATTGTCTTATAATTTTAACTTTAGTTTTATTACTTTTACTTCATTAATACATATATATGTATATAAATTTCATTTATATACATATATGTGTATTATTCTTATATTTTTGTATAGTTCAATCTTTAGATACAGGTTTAGACCAAAAATGGTGCTAGATTGCTATTTGCAGGATTTCAGGGTTGTTGTCGTCAGGATTGCACCGAGGCATTCATTCTGGATCATCCGCGTTGGCAGTGAGGTGTTCTTTCTAGATCATCCATGTTTGCAATGAGGCGTTCATTCTCCGTTGGAGCTGCTTGTTGATCTCATTTGTGCACTTGGTCGCACCATGTATCATCCGCGTTTGTAGTAAGGCGTTCAATCTGGATCATCTGCATATGCAGTGTGGCCTTCATTCTGATTCATCTGCATTTGCAGTGAGGCGTTCATTCTCTAGTGGAGCTGCTTGTCGATCTCATTTGTGCACTTGGTTGCACCATGGATTATTTTGGGTACTTCTAACACTTCATTATCGGGCAGTGGCTGTAAACATCCCTAATTTTTGATAACATTATTCAAGAAATTTAATTAGATAAATTAAATCGAATAATGATGATAAGGGGATTGAGATTTGGATAAAACATATAGGGTCGTGCTTAATAATAATATAAATGGGCTTAATTTGGTTTGTAAGCTAATTAATGTACACATGGGCATATTAGTAAATAGCCGCACCTCCTCATACTCACGGCTATACACTTTTGTAATTGCCCATTCACGTTTCATTTATCATTTTTCACAAACGCAAATCAAAAACCTAAATTAGAGCCGCCATTAACAAGGAGGAAAAGGAGAAAATTCAATCTAGAGCTAAGGATCAAAGCTAGGAGGATTAATCAACAACAAGTCTCAAATTCCTTATCATATCTAAGGTGAATAATAATTCATTCCTTCTCTATTTTATTTTTATAATCATATGTTTCCAGGTTTAAGATTAAATTCATTTTATGATGTTTTGGATGATGATATGCTTGGGTTATTATATGTTTGATTTAAACCAATTCATTCACATATGAAATTGCACGGTTTTAGGGCAAAACTGATTGTTATTGGATTTATAATGCCATGGAAAAATTATATGTTAGGTAAAACATGATTTTAGAGATGGGTTTAATTTTTCATAATTTTCCAAGCTATGGAGGATTTATTATGAATTTCTAAAGGAAAATATACTATAGTTGGGTTTGAAATTTATTTTAAATATTTCAGAAAGAAGTTGGGTCTGAAATTTTAATATGTTAGATAACATAATGAAATTGTATTTCTGAGATTTTTAGGGATTTTTCCCAATTAATTTGCTATGGAAAATAAATTATTTTGAAAGAAGGACTTATTTGCAATATGGGTTTTGCTTAATGGAAGGACTTAAACATTAATTTTCCTTTGATTTAGATCTGATAAATGCGGCTGTTATTTTGTAAAGTATTTGAAAAAATTTGTGGCAACCAATCAGTTGTTTACAAATGGGCAGGTTAGTTACAAAGCATTTACTAAACTTAGCTTTAATTCAGCCTTTTAAATAAAAAGTTGGTTCCGCCTCTTTTGGAAGTGGCCTTCGACTTCATGCTTTCGCTTCAGTCGAAACTCACCTAGTCGAAACCAATACACAAGGCATCCCTCATATGGTACGTAGTCGATTGGAGGAAAGGCGGAAGCTATGGTGTCGAAAGGAATGCTTCTGATGAGGTCGAAACCCTATTTTATTTTCAAAAGTTAAGTATTTACCTTGTTTTGCTTAGAGCTTTCGACCCAGTCGAAATGAATGTTTTCGAAAGGAGTTTATAAATAGCTTTTGAAGAAGGTTGCCATTTTATGTTTAAAGTATTAGCTTTCATAAGGGGTTCCTTTTGTTTAAATGCTTTCGAAAGTAATTGGTTTCGGCCAAGTCGGAACCCAGCTGCTTGTTTCCCTTCCGAGTGTATAGAAGCCATCAATGCTTTCGAAGGGCTATCTCAGTTTTAACCTAAGCTAAGCCACTTCTTAAAGGCTTTTGAAAGGGGTTGAGGGTTCCGAGGGCAATGAGGTCGAAAGGGGGTTTTGATGCTACCCTTTGAAGTTTTGGCTTAAAGGTTTTGAGCTTAGAATAGGTGGTTCTAACACCTTCTACATTTCCTCAAACAATTCTATAAGGAGTTTCGAAAGAGATACTTTCGTTTATAACCAGTTTGACCCAAAGGATGTTTTTAAGGAGTAAAACCAATGTTTTCGAAAGGGGTACTTTCATTAGTTTCGAAGCTATATTCCTAAAGATTATCAAGTAAGGTTTTGATGCATTCAAAAGGTATATACTTAGAGTTTTGAAAAGAGGTTTTTGTGCTTTCGAAGGAGGTCATCCAGTGGTTTCGAAAGTGATATTTTAAGGTTTCAAAACAAATAACCCACTCTCATTTTTAAAAGGAAATACCATGGCACAAATGAAGATTTTTGAGAGTATTACTTCTTCATATATTTATTCACATTGTAATTAACCCATAACGTACTTTGGGGAAGTGCAGAATAACCAGCTAGGTTGACCCAGTAGTGAATATAACTTATGAAATGATAAAATCTTAAGTGAAGATTTTGGCAGGGGCCAATAGGTTCACAGTAAGCCCATGAAAACTATGTAAAGGGAAAGGTATTGGCAGGGGCCAATAGGTTCATAGTCAGCCCATGAAAACTATGATTTGATATTGGCAGAGGGGCCAATAGGTTTATAGTTAGCCCATGAAAACTATATACGGATTAAGATATTTACAGTTAGTCAATAGGTTCCTAGTTAACCCATGAAAACTAGGATAATAGAAAAGATATTGAAGTTACCAATAGGTTCTTAGTGATCCCATGAAAATTAAGAAACTAGAAAGATAGTCAATAAATATTAAACTGGTTAATAGTAACCCTAGAAACTATAATAGAGACAGGCAGTCAGAATGAATGGGGATGGGTAATCCAGATTTGATTTACTTGTTTTGCGTATCATCATAACGTTTTGAAATACTATGTTTTAACCATTGTGGATGCAGAAGCATAGTATATGGTTTTATAAATGTTATAGAATACTAGTGAGGGGAAAACCCATTCTGCTAAGCGGCGTGGTCTCATTAGATATCTGAATGATTTGAGATGGAAGGTTATTATTCATACCAGGCTTTATGTCCGATTCAAAGTTTTTGTTTTCCCCTTAAACTCTCGGGTACTCAATTGATTTTAAGTAGGTTGAGAGTTAAGGTTTCCAGGTGTTCTCTTAGATGAATAAAGCTTTCGGAGACGTGCAGAAGGCATGCTTGTTATTAGAATTCTTTTATTTTCGATGTGTGTTTGATTGTAAAGTCAAACTTGTTTTAGTGCCTTATATATATACTTTGATCATCCAAAGGGGCATTATTATATGTTGCTCTTGGTGTATTTTGTAATAAGTATATTTTGTTTAACGTGGTCTGTGCTCTGGGATTATGTAATGAATTTGAAATATTTTGAAATGGAATGAGGACTTTGTTTGCTGTTTTAAATTTTTTCCATATTCATGTGTTTCTATGTATCAATGTATCTAACATTGCCGTATTTGGTCGTCGAGGTTAATAACTATGGATGACTATAGCATCCGTAGCCGTTAGTTTTGGGCCTCCAAGTAGAGGGATGTTACAAGTTGGTATCAGAGCATAGGTTTGTGAAACTTTAAGAGAAACTTGAACCTAAAAGATTTTCAAAACATAATTCAATGAATCAGATATAAGATCGGGGTTTGGGTTAACGCTATAGTAACGTACTTGTATTTGATATATAGTCATATATAAGTATGTATTCGCCGCTCTCTTAGATCGTTCTTCTATATCTTACTAATGCCCATATGCAGATTTACAAGAAAGGAGATATGGAAGCAAGAAATGGAAGAGAAAATCTCGGTGGAGGAAGCACCACAATAAATGGAAATGCTTGACCAACTACCAGGAGGAACCCGGGTCGATCGACAAATGCTAATAATCAAAATTCTGATGCCAATGTGGGTGCTGGAAATCCCCCTGTAGATATAGGGGCGATGTATCAGTTCTTCGTCGGTTTGATGCAAGCAGGAGCTGCTGCCGGAATTGCTAGAAATGTGGGAGGAGCTAATCTTGTGGCTCCAGTTGGGAATAATTATGCCTTGCTGAATAGAGACTACACCAGTTTGGGTGGGAAGCCATTCTTGAGGACGGAGAGTGCCATAGAGGTTGAGAATTGGTTGTTGCATTGTAAGCGTATATTTGCTGATTTGGGTCTGAATAATGGGCGAAAGAGAAGGTTGGCCTCTAGACAATTGTAGGGGTCACAGCTACACTGGTGGAATAGTGTTACTGCCGGAGTTTCGAAAGAGCAGTTAACTTGGGATGATTTTAAAAGGAGATTCGAGCAGAAGTTTGTGTTCGAATTTGCTAAATCAGAGCTGATGAGGAAGTTTATGGATCTCGAGCAAGGAGTGATGTCGGTTGTTGAGTATGCCACTAAGTTTGAAGAGCTGCCCGCTATGGACATAATATTATAGACATTGACATTAGAAGGAACGAGAGGTTCATTAGGGGGCTAAGGCCCGAGATTGCTAGGGAAACCATGCCGCATCTCTGTGATCCAAGTAATTTAGTTATGGAGATGGCCATTCGCCATGAAGAGTTACTTGCTGATTATGCTAAAGAGAAGTTAGTGGAAACTCAGGGTTCTCAGGGTTCTCAGGGAAAGAATAGAAAGTTCTTTAAGAAGAAGGGAGCCCAGAATGGAGATACTGCTAAAGTCAAAGGCCGAGATAGCTTGCTATAAGTGTGACAAGAAGGGTCACTTTGCAAATGAGTGCTGGTCAGGAAATGGAAAGAAAGCTACAAGTAAGAAGAATGTGAAGTGCTTCAATTGTGATCTAGTTGGGCATTACAAGAATCGGTGTCTGGAGCCAGTTTGGGAGAATGAAGGAAAGGCTTTTGCTATAGGACCGGCTAAGCCTACTGCAGTTGAAAAGGGAAAGACCGTGATGGAAGGTATGTTTTTGATTCAGAGTATACCTGTTAGGGTACTTTTTGATACCGATGCATCACAGTCATTTATATCTTGGTGTTTAGTTGCAAGATTATGCTTAGAACCCACCTACCTTGTTACTACCTTAAGGGTTGCAAATCCAATAGGAGGGTATGCAACTCTAGGGTTAAGGTGCGACCAGTTAGAACTTGATTTGTTTGGTCTCAAATATGCATGTAGTTTGTATGTTATTGATTTTGCAAATTTCGGAATCGTCTTGGGTATGGATTGATTAGGTTGGTATGAGGCTAGAATATTTTGCCAGAATAGGGAGATATCACCGTGACATCCTAATAGCCATAACCGAGTAATACTCTCAGTAGAGAATTCTATCCGGAATGTTAGAACTTTGCTTAATGCTATGGAGATAGGAGATGAGTTAAGTCAGGTTCGGGTAGTAAGAGAGTTTGTAGATGTCTTTAAGCCAGTCACAAGACTACCACCGAAACGAGCAGTTGAGTTTCGTATAGACCTTGTGCCTGGAGCCGAACCTGTTAGTAGACCACCTAGTAGGATGAAACCTACAGAGATGAAGGAATTGAAGGTGCAGTTAGTGGATCTTGAAGGAAGGAATTTTATCAGGCCAAGCAATTCGCCTTGGGGAGCGGTCGCGGTGTTTGTGAAGAAACCAGATGGGTCATTGAGAATGTGTATCGACTATCGTAAGTTGAATGAAAGGACGATTAAAAATAAGTATCCTTTGCCAAGGATAGATGATCTATTTGATCAGTTAAATGGAGCCAGAGTGTTTTCCCAGTTGGATTTAGCGACATCTTTCCATCATTTAAGAGTGGTGGAGGATAGTATTCCTTTGACATCCTTCCGAACTAGATATGTTTCTTATGAGTGGTTGGTGATGCCATTTGGATTAACGAATGCACCTGCTTTCTTTGTGGATTTGATGAACTAAGTTTTCCGAGAGTACTTGGATAGGTTTGTTCTGGTGTTTATAGATGACATTTTAGTATACTCTAAGGATGAAAGAGTGCGTGAAGTTCATCTTAGAATGGTGCTCGAGACGCTGAGGCAAAATCGGCTGAAGGCGAAGTTTACCAAATGTCATTTTGGAAGAAAGAAGTTAAGTTCCTTGGTTACGTGGTTCCATAGAAAGGGTTGTCAGTCGATCCAGATAAGATTGAAGCTGTGAATAATTGGAAGAGACCAGAAACGGTGACTGAGATCAGGAGTTTTGTTGGACTTGATGGCTACTACCGGAGATTCATTAAGGACTTCTCGCAAATAGCAGCACCTTTGACTAAGTTGACCAGGAAGGAGGTGAAGCTTGTTTGGTCCAACAAATGTGAGGAAGCATTCCTTAAGTTAAAGCATTTGTTGACCAATGCACCAGTTTTAATAGTTCCAGTCGGAAACCAAGGGTTGGTGGTATATACAGATGCATGCGGAACTGGATTAGGAGAAATGTTGAAGCGGAATGGTAAAGTCATTGCCTACACTTCACAACAGCTTAGACCGCACGAAGTTAGATACCCTACTCATGATTTGGAGTTGGCAGCAGTAATTTTCGCATTAAAGATTTGGAGATATTATCTCTTAGGGGAGAGGTTTGAGCTTTATATCGACCATAAGTCTTTACGATATTTATTCTCTCAAAAGGAGTTAAATATGAGACAGCAGAGGTGGCTGGAGTTTTTGGCTGCTTATGATTTTGGTATAGAGTATACGCCAGGGAAAGGTAATACAGTAGCTGATGCTCTTAGTCGAAAACATCAGAATGTGGTGTTAGCTATGTTGGCGGAGTGGAAGGATTTAGAAGCTTTGGCCAGTTGTGGAGTACAATTAAGATCAACTGCTAATTCTAGTCAGAGTACCGCCATGTTGTCTTGTTTAGAAGTCTGACCAGTCTTGATCGAAAGGATTGCTTCTAAGCAAGAAGAGGGTCTAGTGTTAGCCGAGAGGATTAAAAGGCTCAAGAATGGAGATGAGATCGATGATCTAAAAGACTTTAGCCTTGACCAAAGAGGATGGTTAAGAAAGAAGGGAAGGTTGTGTGTTCCGAATGTGGAGGACTTGAGGAAAGAAGTTCTTGGAGAATGTCATCGGTCCAAGTTCATGATTCATCCTGGAGGAACTAAGATGTATCAATATATGAAAAGGAGCTTCTATTGGGAAGGTATGAAGAGGGATGTTAGCTTGTGGGTTAGGCAGTGTGCAAACTGTCAATAAGTGAAAGCCGAACATCAGAAGCCGAGTGGATTACTTCAATAATGTCATGTATTAAGGGGCTGAATAAGGCATTTTATCCAAAAAAACACTTTTTGAAGCGAGAATCATCTCAACCACGTGGTTATGTCCAAATAAAATTATCTTATTAAAACATTGGGGATGTTAACAACATTTTTTGTTAACATTCGACCCTATCACTATAATAGACTATTTATGGTTTGTTTCTCTTACCTAGGAAAAATGAGATCAAAACGCTTAAGTGGACTCGAAGAGGGAGTAGTGCACAATTCCATCCTGGAGGAAAATATAGCTCCTACTTTCAACCTGGATGGGGTCCTTCCAAGACAAAGTTCATCACCAGCACCACAGGATGAAAATACGGAGAAAATCAAGCGCTTGGAGCAACAATTATAGGAAATGCAGGACCTGTTGAAGATGGCTCTATCTCAAAGATCATCAAAAACTCCAAGGCAAACTCAAGGAAAAGAAGTAGTTTCTTCGAGAAGAAATTTGAAAACCAGTTCCAAGGAATGCAAAGATAAAGTAAACTTGACCTCCACAAAGAAGAAAGAGCTCCCACAAGCAAAAGCTAATCATCAAGGGAGAATTCTTGACAAGTCATTAGAGCAGTCTGGCAGCTCAACTTCAAAAGAGTATTACCCAAAGAAGAATAATCATGGCAATGTAGAAGCTTTCCATAAAGATGCTGCTGAGAAGGCAATCAAGGACACCATGAATTTAAAAGGAAAAAGAACCATGGATGTGAATGTAAATGATAATGAGAGGGTGTCACCATTCACTGATGAGATCATGACGACAGTAATTCCTCCCTATGTCAAGATCCCGTCTATGAAATATCATGGTAATACGGATCCTGATGATCATCGTATGGCTTTTGATAGCCAGATGGACCTATACAATGCTTCTGGGGCAGTCAGGTGCTGACTGTTCCCCGTTACACTCCAAGGGGCGGCAGCAAAGTGGTATAGACAGTACAAAGAGAAAACCATCTACAATTGGAAACAGTTTTCTTATGAATTCTCAGCACAGTACTGCATTTGCAAGGATCCAACTATTGATTATACGGTCCTGGCAAACATCAAGCAAAGACAAGGTGAATCTCTGGGAGATTATTTGAGGAGATTCAATGCAGAAGCTTTGAAGGCTAAGGAAATGAATGATCGAGACAAACTCATAGCCGTCCACTCTAGGTTAATCGAAAATACTCCTTTCTGGAAGCAGCTATTCGTCAATGGCTGCAAAGATCTCCAAGACTTCCACTTCCAGGCAGATAAATTCATCCAAATGGATGAGCTTTACTATTCCAAGAGAAAAACACTTTCCAGAAAGGAGGGTGGAAGATTTGGCTTGGACCGTAGCCATAAAAGGGTCAGGTGGGAAGAGCCAGTCGCTAATACAGTCGCTTTAAACAGGCCACTGTTTTACATATATGCTACAACAAAGGAAAGAGTCAACTTTCCAACCTCCTACAAAGCTAAGAATAATCCAGAGCAGAAGAAGGGAGGAGATTACTATGTCTACCATAAAGCTAACGGCCACAAAACAGATGAATGCAGAGTGCTAGCCAGCATTATTCAAAAGCTGATCCAAGAAGGCCATCTCAAAGAATTTATCCAAGATCAGCACAAAACCCAAAGAACTAAAATTGCTCCCTAAAAGCATCCGGTCAACGCTGCAAATGTTTTGGAAGATGAAGACCCCCTCAGCTTAAGCCCACCAATTAACAAAATTGATGTGATCTACGGCGGGCCACATCCGACATGAAATAGTAAAGGAACTAGGAGCAGATATATTAAAGAAGCCAAGGAGGGAATTTATTATATTCAAGAGGAGCCTCCTACGAAGAGCCCCCCACTCAATGTTCAAATTCCAAATCTAGTGGTCACACCGCAGGAGTTTCGCAAAGGAGTTCATCATCCACATAACGACCCCCTTATGATCACTGCTCAAATTGGGCTGTCAATTGTCTCTAAAATTCTAGTCGATATAGGAAGCGCAGTTAATGTCATCTTCAAGCATGCTTTTAATCAAATGAATATCCAAGAGCACAAGCTAGAGCCGAGCTCCGAACCGATATTTGGGTTCAACAACAAGGGATCAACTCCGATGGGGCAAATAAAGCTACTAGTACAAATAGGGGTGCCTCCAACTTGCCGAATATTTGAAACCATCTTTGTGATAATTGACCAACCCACCTACTACAATGCTTTCTTTGGCAGATCAACCTTGGATGAAATTGATGCTTTCGTCTCACCAAAATACCTCATGGTAAAGTTCTTAACAAAGCGAGGCTGGGGGACTGTGCATGGAGAACAGTTCAGCTCCCATGAAATGTACTTTGTCATGCTTGATCAATATAAAAGGGAGTATTCTGCTTATTTCGATTCTTCTATTACTTTACAGCCTTCGGATGATGGATTTTTACATCCAACATTCGAAGCAAAGACTAATGATAAGAATTCTAATAAGCGTATGTATCAAAGGTACATTTCTACAGGAAACAAGAGAAAGGTGGTTGACACTAATTCAACAGAAGAAGGTCCAATAGTCATAAAGTTTGATTGTAGAGGTGAGATAGAGAGAATAAGGCCCATAGAGGACCTAGAGGAAACCCATATAGATTCTGAAGATGTTTCTAATGTGGTCAATGTGGGAAAAGATCTTGAGGGCGAGTTAAAGAAAGATCTGATTCAGTTCCTCAATGACAACAAGGATGTGTTTGCCTGGTCACATTTCGATATGGTGGGGATTGACTCGACTGTCATGTGCCACACCCTTAACATCAAGCTAGGTGCAATCCCCATAAGCAGAGGAAAAGACAATTAGATAAAGTTCAAACCGATGCTCTGAAAGAGGAAGTTGATAGGCTCCTTGAAAACAGTTTAATCCGGGAAATATATTACCCCAAATGGTTAGCCAACCCAGTTCTGGTGAAAAAGTCAAATGAAAAATGGAGAACATGTATCGATTACATAGATTTAAACAAAGCATGTTCGAAGGATTGTTTCCCATTGCCACGAATAGATCAGTTGGTAGATGCAACGAGTGGACACAAGTTGTTATCTCTTATGGATGCCTATTAAGGGTACAATCAGATGCTGATGTTCAAGCTAGAAGAAGATCACACCAGCTTCGTAACAGAGTGGGGAATTTATTGTTGCAGAGCCATGCTTTTTGGTCTAAAAAATGTGAGGGCCACTTATCAGAGATTGGTAAATCGAATGTTCAAGGAACAAATTGGCAGAAATATGGAAGTTTATGTTGATGACATGCTGGTAAAATCTAGAGAACCTGAAAACCATCTCAAGGATCTGGAGGAAATGTTCGAAATATTGCGGAGGTATCAAATGAAGTTAAATCCACAAAAGTGCTCTTTCGGGGTCCATTACGGAAAATTCTTAGACTACTTGGTAAGTGCACAAGGGATAGAGGCAAGTCCCGACCAAATTCAAGCTATAAGGGATATGGCCGAACCAAAGACTAGTAAGGAAGTAATGAGCTTAAAGGGAAGAGTAGCTGCCTTAAGCAGGTTAATCTCCAAAGCTATTGATAAATGCATACCTTTCTTCGATGTAATTAAGAAAAGGAAGAACTTCGAATGGGGAGAAGATTACAGAAAGGCTTTCTTGGAATTAAAAAGCCATTTGGAGAAACCATTGATACTCTCAAGACCCGAGAGTGGGGAAACTTTGTATCTATATATGGCAGTATCAGAGCATGCGGTTAGTTCAGTACTCATTCGAGAGGACAAAGAAGCACAACTCCCAGTATATTATGTAAGCAAGCGGTTGAAGGATACAAAAGTTTGATACCCAGTTACAGAGAAATTAGCTTATTTCTTGATTCTTAAAGCTCGAAAGCTCAGAGCATATTTCCAAGCCATTCGATTAGGGTATTGACAAATTTTCCTCTTAAGCAAATTTTCAGTAAGCTTGAGACTTCAGGGAGATTGGTAAAATAGGGGATTGAACTTAGCCAATACGAAATAGAGTTTCAACCAAGGGCTGTAATCAAAGCCCAGGCCCTAGTAGATTTTGTTAATGAATGCACCAGCTTTATAAAGGAACAATCAAAAAAAAGAGAAAGACTAGAAGCCCATGTGGCAACTATTTGTGGATGGGGCATCAAATGAGCAAGGTGCCGGAGCAGGATATGTAATTATAACCCCAGATGGACATCGATTGCATTATGTGAAATTGGGATTTCCCGCAACCAATAATGTGGCAGAATATGAGTCAATGGTAGCGGGACTAACTCTAGCATTAGAATTGAAGATCCCACGGATACAAATTTTTAGTGACTCACAGTTAATGATCAATCAAGTGAAGCAAGTACACCAAACAAAGGACCCTAAGCTATATTTATATGTGAAGAAGACACTGCAAATGCTCGCCTTGTTTGAGGATTTTTTGGCAAATCAAGTTCCAAGGGCATAGAATGCACAGACAGACTCTTTAGCAAAATTGGCTAGCTGAAGGGGAGCCCCAGAAACATGAATTGTTCTCGTTGGATATCAGGAAAAGTTGAGCATTGAAAAAAAGACATCTGAACAAGGAAAAGAATTGCTGGTTATGACATGATCTCAAACCAAGTCTTAGAGGAGAGAAGAAATAGGAAGTAGTAGTGAATTGACAAATGAAAGGATGGACATACCCAGTCCAGATAGCATATATGATGGCACATGGATGTCACCCATTGTTGAGTATTTAGTTAAAGGGACATTACCAATCGATAAAAGTGAAGCAAGAAAAATCAAGAGGCAGGCTCCAACCTTTGTTATGATAGACGAAATCCTCTATAAAAAGGGATATGCTCTGCCTTATCTTCGTTGTGTGAGTATAAGTGATGGGATGAGACTAATGGCTGAAGCACGCGAGGGGTTGTGTGGTGATTATTCAAATGGAACAAAGTTTGCAAAGAAAGTATTGAGGCAAGGATTTTATTGGCCACACATGGTGAGCCAAGCAATAGACTGTGAAAAGATGCGAGAAATGCCAGAAGTTTTCAAAAATACCCAGGCTGCCTCCAAGTTAATTAACTCTAATCAGAAGTCCATGGTATGTTTGAGGAATAGATTTGATCTGCCCATTGCCAATTTCAAAAGGAGGAGCTAAATATGCCGTAGTGGCCATCGACTATTTTACCAAATGGGTTGAAGCCGAAACACTTCCAAAAATCACTTCAGGAAAAGTATTCAGATTTGTCATTAAGAATATCATAACCAGCTTTGGAATTCCCCAAAAGGTAATCTCTGACAATGGGACACAATTTGAAAGCGAAGAATTCTCTCAATTCTGCCACAAAAATGGGATTATTAAAAGTTTTTCATTTGTCGCACATCCAAAAGCTAATGGAGTAGTTGAAGCTGCAAATAATACCATAAAAATCATTCTGAAAAAGCGGCTGAATAAAGCAAAAGAAAATTGGGTAGAAGAACTACCATTAGTGTTATGGGCCTACCGAACATCTGCTAAGATGGCAATAGGACATACCCCATATTCTTTGACATACAGATGTGAGGCAATGCTACCTATCGAGATTGACATACCCTCACACCGAAGGATTACCTATGCATTTGATAAGAATCAAGAGTTGAAGAAAGAATCACTAGACTTGATACATGAGTTAAGAGGTGAAGCAGCGATAAGAACCACCGAATATCAGAGGAGAATCTCTAAGTATTACAACTCAAGAGTAAGGACTCGGTCATTTCAAGAGGGGGATTTGGTACTCCGCATAGTAATGGCCAATACCAAGAATCCTGCAGATGGACCCCTAGGACCAAACTGGGAGGGCTCATTAATCATATGCAAAGTAATCCCACCGAGAGCCTACAAATTGTGTCGCCCAGACGGTAACATAGTGCCTAGAACATGGAATGCTGAACATTTAAGGCCATATTTTCCAAAGATGGATTAACAAAGAGCTTCTTTCTGAAAAAGAGAAAATCTGCATGGTTGGGAGTGAGGTGCTCCTCATATTTGGACACTACCTAAGACGGTAGAAAAGCCTATTTCCGTGCCGAGATGGCCAAGGCAGAGCACCTCCTGGAGGGAGGGCAGGTAAGCCTTTAATCGCGTCATGAGATGGCCAGGTTAAAGCACCGGACAAGCCCTTGACCGCACCTCTGATCAGGTCAAGGCACCTCCTGGAGGGAGGATGGAGTAAGCCTTTATCCACGCCATAAGATGGCTAGGTTAAAGCATCAAACAAGCCCTTATCCGCACCATGCTATGGCCAGGTTAAGGCACCTCCTAGAGGGAGGACAGAATAAGCCTCTATCCGTGCCATAAGATGGCCATGGTAGAGCACTGAAAAAGCCCCTGTCCGCGCCGCAAAAGGGCCAGGGCAAAGCACCTCCTAGAGGGAGGTCGAGTAAGTCCTTGGTTCTAGCCTTTAAGATGAGCTAACCAAGAGCACCATACAATAATGGACTAAGACCAATCAATAATGGACTAAGACGTCCAAGCACGAGAAGAGGCTCAATCAATAATGGACTAAGATGTCCAAGCCCGGGAAGAGGGATAACCAACAATGGACCAAGATGTCCAAGCCCGAGAAGAGGCACAATCAACCGAGGACTAAGATGTCCTAGCTCAGATAATGGCTCATCAAATTATGGACTAAGATGTTCAAGCTCAAGAGGCAGCTAATAAAATTATTTCTATACAAAACCTGAAGGGTTCTTATATGTCGAAAAAGACAAAAGCAAAGGAGTAAAACAGATCTCCATTTATTATTACCCGAATATGGGTTTCAGGACTCTCACTTCTAAACATCAGCTATTAATACCCGAATAGGGGTTTTCAAGTGCTTCATATATGAAATACATTATCTAACACATGAATCTAGGTTTCGGGTCTTTATTAATCACTAACTTATTATGACCGAATCTAGGTATCAAGATTGCTACTAATCAAAACCCTAATCTGGGTACAGGATTTGTGGATTTCTATTCATTACAAATGCCTGAATCTGGGCCGCGAGATTCTCATATGTGAACAACTAATACTTGAATCTGGGTTTCAGGATTATATCAATCGCCATCTTTATTAAGCCCGAATCAGGGTATGAGAACATTGTCTATTATTACAATTCGTAATACTCGAACTCGGGTTCCGGGATTATTATCTGAAATTTGCCTAAATACCCAAATCTGGGGCCGAGACATCTATTATGAAGACAATTTTTATGAATTTCTGGTTAATCAAAATATACCCCAATACGGGTAGGGAATTTTTATTTTAACAACTATCCGCTTTACACAAATATGAGCCCTAATCAGGTCCGAAGATTCTCTCTACAAAGAGGATCGACTAACATATGTCTTAATCTGGGCTCAAAGCTTATTGTGAAATCATACTACTAATTCCCGTTTAGTTGGCCATAAAAACCCGAATCTGGGTTTAGAAAATCCATATGTAGAACTATTTTTAGGATATTGTCATCTGAATTGCGAATATCACATTATTAATATCTAAACTTCATAAGTTAATACCCTAATCTGGGTTGGATTTCATGGATGATATAATGTAACCGAGTCTATTACAGGCAGCCAAAAATCCAAAACTGATCTTCTTAATGCTAAAATTAAAATTTGGTGGTTATGAATTCCAAATGAGGCTTATCAGGCAAATAAGGGCATAAATATGCTTATCAACTACTGAACATACATGTAAGTATGATAATAACAATGGTGCTTAAATCTTTGAATTTTGCGGGAAAGACAAAATTATGAAGAGTAAGAAAGCTATGAAAACTTTTCCTAAAGAACAAAAGTTTCTTTCATATGGGGGGGGAATGTTAACCATAAAATCAACTTGAAGGCAGAAGTATGAAAGAAGGATAACAAAATTGAAGTTTTGATGACGAGGCAGGCCAAGTCATCATGAAAGATTTAAAAAGAATGATTCGAAGGGCCAACTGTTTATACAGTGCAAAGGCCTTCGACCTAGATGGAAACAAATAGGACCTTCTGCCATAACCAACCTTTCAACACTTATGGGAAAGCAATAATGACTTCAGAGCCCCCTTTCAAAAGCAATCAATAGTGTTCCCTCAACTACACAATCAAACCCTTCGAAGTCAAAAGTTTCACCCTGAAGTGACCTTTCCAAAAGCATAGCAAGCCTTTCAAACCAGTTAAGGCACATCCAGGATACCTTTCGGTAGCGTCGAAAGGTGCTATGAAGAAAGCAACATTCAGAAGTCAGCAAAGGCAAAAGAATGAAAGAAAACCTTTCAACAACATTGAAGGGAAATACAGCTCGACAACGTTCAACTGGAGTACAAACCTTCCAACAAGGTCGGAAGGTTCGTAACAATAAGTGAAGACAAACCCTTCGTCAAGGTCAAAGGGTTCACAAAAGAGTATAAAAGGCAAACCTTTCGACAAAGACGGAAGGTTCATGAAGGCATAAGAATGGCAAACCTTTCGACAAGGTCGAAAGGTTCATAATAGCACATGAAGGACAAACCTTTCGACAAGGACGAAAGGTTCATAACAAGGACAAACCTTTCGATGAGGTCGAAAGGTTCAAAATAGCATATGGAAGGCAAACCTTTCGACAAGGTCGAAAACATGTAAGCAAAAGGGATGAACCAAGGAGCACAAGAGATTCATAACCTTTCAACACAGTCGAAGGGTTCATAACCATTCGATGAAGTTGAAAGGTTTAAGGCGGCATATAAAAGGGAGACCTTTCGACTCAAACGAATGGTGAGGCGCGACAAGGGGCCAATCTGCATCTATAAATAAGACGCAAGGGGTCCTGTTTTGGGGGTCGAATTCTAAATACTGAATTCATCTTCTTTTCTCTACTTTCATAGTGATAATTGTACTTGGAAAAACCCTAAATTGAATTGGGGAGAGAGTTCAATTTCTTGTAACTCATTTTTGATATGTAAAATGGTGATGGCTTATTCATGATGGATATTGGCAATGAGGAGAATCATTAAGATCATTAGCTAGACTAATGATCAATTGCACATGATTTCAATCTTTTTCTCATAATCTCTTTTGATCTATGCTATGTATAAGATCGACTTAAACATTTCCCATCAAAACACATCATAATTGAAATCCATACTTAATGTGGGAACATAAAGTGATGATGACGTGTCGCATATGCTAAATGCATGGTTACGGGAATGACTAAATTGATCTTATATAAGAAAAGTAAATGGGTTAAAGATATAAATCTAGGACTGCTTTGAAGGGAGGAACATCTTTCAACTTGGTCGAAAGGTTTACTCCTAATGGAATCCTGGGTTATGTATCTTATAACCACTCGAGATGGACTTCATTTGAAGTGAATCTACTCCCTTAAGCACCAGTAAACCCTTTGAATGGATTCCATAGAAAGAATATAGACACCAAAGGGGCTGAAAGCAATTAAGGTTGACAAATGAGTCATGTATTTCCTTACAATAATGTAAAAAGGTCTCACATGTTACCTTTCGACATGATTAAGAAGAAAGTAGGAGTCATCAACTGTAACTACTTTCAACTCCTAGGGGAAATGGAACTTGTCGAATTGCTCATTCCAGGAAGCTAAATGATCGTGAATTATATCAAGCTAGTCGAAAGGTTGGAATGGCCATGGCACACCTTTCGACAAGATCGAAAGGTTTGGCAACTTAATTCAATTACAACCTAGTGGAAAGGTTGGAAAGGCCTTGTCACACCTTTCGACAAGGTCGAAAGGTTTGGCAACTTACTACTATTCCAACCTAGTCGAAAGGTTAGGGCAATCTTGTTAACAACCTTTTAACAAGGTCAAAAAGGGCTTAGTTATTTTCTTCTACACCAACCTAGTGGAAAGGTTGGAGTGACCTTGCTCATTAACCTTTCGGCGAGGTCGAAAGATTTGACAATATGATATTTCATCAACCTGATCGAAGGATCGAAGTAGCCTCATTAACCTTTCGACAAGGTTGAAAGGTATGACAATTCACTATTCTTTTCATCCAAATCAATTTGATTAAGGCATTTTATCCAAAGACACACTTTTTGAAGCGAGAATCATCTCAACCACGTGGTTATGTCCAAATAAAATTATCTTATTAAAACATTGGGGATGTTAACAAAAATTTTGTTAACATTTTTAGCGCTAGAAGGAGGGCCTGAACCTCCGACCCTATCACTATATATAGATTATTTATGGTTTGTTTCTCTTGCCTAGGAAAATGAGATCAAAACGCTTAAGTGGACTCGAAGAGGGAGTAGTGCACACTTCCAACCTAGAGGAAAATATAGCTCCTACTTTCAACCTGGATGGGGTCCTTCCAGGACAAAGTTCATCACCAGCACCATAGGATGAAAATATGGAGAAAATCAAGCGCTTGGAGCAACAATTACAGGAAATGTGGGATCTGTTGAAGATGGCTCTATCTCAAAGATCATCAAAAACTCCAAGGTAAACTCAAGGTGAAGAAGTACTTTCTCCTAGAAGAAATCTGAAAACTAGTTCCAAGGAATGCAAAGATAAAGTAAACTTGACCTCCTCAAAGAAGAAAGAGCTCCCACAAGCAAAAGCTAATCATGAAGGGAGAATTCTTGACAAGTCATTAGAGCAGTCTGGCAGCTCAACTTCAAAAGAGTATTACCCGAAGCAGAATAATCATGGCAATGTAGAAGCTTTCCTTAAAGATGCTGCTGAGAAGGCAATCAAGGAAAAAGAACCATGGTTTTATAAATGTTATAGGATACTAGTGAGGGGAAAACCCGTTCCGCTAAGCGACGTGGTCTCAATAGATATGTAAATGATTTAAGGTGGAAGGTTATTATTCATACTAGGCTTTATGTCTAAGTCGAAGTTTTTGTTTTCCCCTTAAACTCTCGGGAACTCAATTGATTTTGAGTAGGTTGAGAGTTAAGGTTTATAGGTGTTCTTTTAGACGAATAAAGCTTCCAAAGACGTGCAGGAGGCAAGCTTGTTATTAGAGTTCTTTTATTTCCACTGTGTTTTTGATTGTAAAGGCAAACTTGTTTTAGTGCCTTATATATATATACACACACACTCTTTGATCATCCAATGGAGAATCATCATATGTCGCTCTTAGCGTATTTTGTAATAAATATATTTTGTCTAAACGTGGTCTGCGCTCTGGGATTATGTAATGAATTTGAAATATTTTGAAATGGAATGAGGACTTTGTTTGCTATTTTAAATTTTTTCCATATTCATGTGTTTATGTGTATCAATGTATCTACGTTGTCGTATTTGGTCGCCGAGGATTAATAACTTGGATGACTTCAGCATCCGTAGCCATTAGTTTTGGGCCTCCAAGTAGTGGGATGTTACAGTAGCCTTGCCATAGTTCAATATTGAGGTGTAATGGGTGGTGGCCTTGCCGGAGCTCATTCTAGAAGTTACCTGAGTTTGTTTTCTTTGGTTTTTCTGTATTATGATTTGTCACCTGCCAGGCATGTTGGCAGCTCCTTTATTATCGGTGATATATATGTGTGTGCGTGCGCGCGTGTACATGTGTGCTCTCCTCTACTTTAGAAGATCACACATTTCTCTCAAAAAAAGTTTTGAAATAGGAAAATATTATAAATGTTATAACATAAATTTTCAAATTGTTTGAAAATTGAAAATATTAAAATTTTAAATTTAAAAGTTAAATTTAAAATATAACATATACATATTATAAATGTTATAATATAGCGAAAATTTTCAAAATGACTGAAAATTAATATAAATTAATTTCAAATCTTAAAATTTATTAATAACATTAATAAAATATATTAATTAAATAAGTTAAGTAATTAATAAATATATATATATATAATAAATATATTTTATATTATGATATATGTTATGTTGATTTAAAATGTTAAATTAACATAGATATACAAGTATGTATATACATGAGTTTTGAAATTAATATAATTTAATTAAATAAAATTAATTAAAGGTTAATTGATTAAATAAATTAAAGGTTAATTAATTAAATGAAAATACACATATATGAGATATATGTGTTATACTATAAAGGTTATAGTATATAATAAATATCTAATATAAATGTTGTATTAAGATAATATAAAATTAATTAAAATGTTAATTAATTAAAGTTAATTAAATAAGATTTAATTAATATAATATTATACATAAGACTATTATATAAGTAATATGAAATACAAAAGTTATTGTTGTGGGCATTTTCGCCTACTAAACCGTGAATATAAGGAGTCAGGGGCAAAATCGTCATTGTTCTGAAACAGACTCAAACTAGTTTGGAGGTATTCTCGAGATCAAGATATGGACATAGGTCGAAATCGCGTCTCAATCTGAGCTACAGATTGATAGATATGATCATCTTAAGATTTGTCCACCACCGTCTCGTGGGGCCGATACCGAGACGCTCTACCGCCATTCAAGGTCGACAGTCCAACAGCAAGCCAGGATCTCCGGTCCGATGATCAAACCAAAACTTTGGTTCGGCGCTTGCAAGGAGTCGAGGCTTGAAAATCTCGAGTCTGCTTGGAATCGGCGCGATGACCGAACCAAAACTTTGGTTCCGCGCTTGCTTGGAGTCGGGCCTTGAAAATCTGGAGTCTTCTTGGATTCGGTTGGATTACCGAACAAAAACATTGGTTCAGTGCTTGCTTGGAGTCGGGCCTAGAAAATCTGGAGTCTGCTTGGAGTCGGTTGGATTACCGAACCAAAACTTTGGTTCGGCGCTTGCTTGGAGTCGGGCCTTGAAAATCTAGAGTCTGCTTGGAGTCGGTCCGATGACCGAACCAAAACTTTGGTTCGGCGCTCGCTTGCAGTCTGGGCTTGAAAATCTCGAGTTTGATTGGAGTCGGGATGATGATAGAACCAAAACATTGGTTCAGCGCTTGCTTGGAGTCGGGCCTTGAAAATCTGGAGTCTGCTTGGAGTCGGTCCGATGATCGAACCAAAATTTTTGTTCGGCGGTTGCTTGGAGTCAAGCATGAGAAATTTAAGTGTTTACTTGGAGTCAGCTGGGAGTAATTCTACTTGGAGTCGGGTGAAAGTTTGCTTGGGGCTTAACCCGGGTATAACTGATCTAAAAAAACGATTGGAAATTTTTGTCATGGCACGACGATACTTCGGGTATTTCTTCATGACGCGTTCTGGGGATCTTGGAGGTGTATGGCAGTCGTCACAAGTGGAATAGCTTGAGAATCATGTAAGGAAGGTTGAACCAAATCTTGGAGGAAAGAAGGTTGAACCAAATTCCAAATACTATATACTCAGTTGCCTCTCCTCATATCTTCATTTTATAAATACCAAGCACATGGCATCATAAAAAAAGAGGATGCTGAAGAGCGAAGCTTTCAGCAACAATGGCAGACAACTTCGAGAGGGAAAAATCTTAGTTCTAATAGCATGTTTACTCGTATTCAAAGCTTGTACTTGTAATTAGAAATGAAAGGGATAATAAAAGAGGAACAGTGGACGTAGGCACATTCAGGCCGAACCACTATAAATTCTGTGTCTTTTTACATTTAAGTCCTTTGCATATTCTTTATTGTAAATTGCTGATTTTCTACCTTAAACATCCGCAACTAATTTTCATCAAACAATAGTTATATACTACAAACAATATTTACAGCTCTACAACAACGATTTGTGTGTTTACCCATTTTTTGTGCAAACATTTTGGTGCTTTCACTAAGAACTGAACTTTCCTTTTTCAAAAGAAATTCTCTCTTTCTTACTTTTCTTTTTATTTTGAAACCTACTATTTCTAATCTTCTAACTTGAGATTGTCGTTTCTTCTCTTAAGAAACTCTCTTCCATTTTCTAAGATCTGAAATCTATGTTTCTTTTCAGATCTACCATGATTATTTTACATAAAACAAAAATTTCTCCTTTTTTCTTTAGATCTGAACATCAATTTTACTACATAGAGAAATTCTCTTGTCCACTTTTTAAATCTTACTTTTACTATCCACGGACACTGTTTATTATAAAAAAATGTCATCTCTTAGAACTGAAATCCTTAGATATTCCTTTAACTATTTCGGATCCACAAATGCATGTCCCTTAACCAAAAAGAAACATGTACTCATTCTTTGGATCTGAAATCAAGCCACCTCTCTTTTCTCATTTGGAATCCAAAAACATGGTTTCTTGGCATAAGAAACCCCTTTTTCCCTCTGTTTAGATCTGGATCATTATTTTCTTTCACAAAAGAAAACATGTTTCTAGTCTTCAGATCTGAAATTGCATTTTTAATAAAATATATAACTTTTTCTTTTTCAGATCTAAAGTCACTGTCTCCTTGGAATGAGAGATTCTCCTTTTCTCACTTTCCCAGTGTGAGATCACTGTTTCTTGGATTAAAATACTCTATATCTCTCAGATCTAAATCTATTACTTTAGGAAAATCTATTTCTCTTTTAGAATCTGCAATCGCTATTCCTTGGAGATAAAAAAATATTCTGTGTTTCTTTTCTCTTATTTTAGATCTACAAACGCTTTTCCTTAACCAACAAGTAACATGTATTCACTTCTTAGATATGAGATCACTGTATCTCCTTTTAGATCCGCAAACACTGTTTCTTAAGCAAAAAAGAAACATGTATTCATTTCTTAGATCTGAAATCGTTATATCTTCTTTTTCTCATTTCAGATCAACCTTAAGCTATTGTAGGGCTCTACCATCTACTTTTGGATCTCTATCCTTGGAAAAAGGTGAAGGAAGGATTTGTAAATCCTTTGCATGTGCTGATCGACTTGAGGGTGCTTACACGCTACACGATGTAAAGACAAAAAATCAAACTAACCCCTACAATGCATGACCTCTCCTTTGGGTCAGCAAGGCACATAAAGATGAGAAAACATCACTGTCAGAAGTTCAGATAGATGGTCACCCATGGATGCTAGCACAGCTTGCAGCGCAAATGCTATAGCAAAATGGAAGAGATACAACTCTCTGCCTCCAGAGCTCGAATGACCAATGATCAAAGAGAAGCCATCCATTTGAGTATGGTGTTACCTCAAAGGGTAAGGAAGAGGACGCGATGGAAATGACATCTGCCGAGAACTTGGATAACATAATATTTTATACATAAAGGCTTTGAAAGACGGAGCTCCAGCAATTCTAACATATTTGGCCCGTAGTAGAAAGGCGAGAGATATCCAGAACCACCACCACTACTCCTCATATCACAATTCAACACGAATCAGCAATATATATAGTAAACTGCTAGGACATTGCAGTCACCAATCAAGATACTAGCTTCACCACTCCATGATGATCCAATAATCAAAAAACATAATTCAAATTGATTAAGAACTAAGGATAATAGGATGCACAGTGAGGACATCCACTATAAGTCCACCAAACTAGTTGGAGTCAACTTGACAAAATGACTAGACCAATGACTGCTAGGAGGCAGCACTAAAACGCCAAACAAGAATCTTGGCCTGGTAAAACCCCCGTTATCAAAAAGAGTACTTGCAGAAAATCCTTATGAGGAGCTCTCCGATCACACTATATGCTTGCATAAACATGTCATACGCATGACAATAGATGGTCCTACAAAGGAGGTACCATAACAAACCTCTTCTTTCGTTTTTATCTAGCTTGGTTGTTGTCATTTCAGGACAATGCCATCGGCTCCTAGGTTCCATAGAGTCTTACAAAAATACCAAGCGAGACTACCTATCCAAGAGAACATCTTAAACCAGGCATACTACACAACCTAGTACTTTGCGCTTCTTTTGAAGCAGCAGGTTTGGTCTAAACTACTCTTTCCCTTTGACCGAGACAAGAGACTAATGCATTCACTTAACACATATGTAGTTATATTCACTTAACACCTATGTTATTATAACCATTACTTCTTTTGTGATTAGCAACCCAGATCACAAGCTTGTGTTGGCAGTAGTGAAAATAAGATAGCCATAACTAAGGGCGTTAGCCTAGGCAAGTCACTGCTAACGACCGCCCCTTTCCCTGCAATGACATACCAATCGGGCATCCGGGCACAAATCTAGCTTGAGTAACTCAAAGAATAAATGCATTCTAAGTCTAGCATGGATTGACTCATTACAGGAGTTGCCCCAGACCAATGGGTAGGTTGAAGCTGTTAACAAAGTCTTGCAAACACTAATTAAGGAAAAACTAGATAAATCCAAAGGAGTGTGAGTTGATGAACTACCCATGGCACTTGGGCCTACCAAGCCTCCAACAAAACAGCAACATGACATATTCTATTTGCTCTAAGCATGCGGGGCTTAGGCCATGCTTCTGGTCGAAATAGTTGTCCCTTCACATCATAGGACACATTATAATCCAAAAGAAAACGAGGAGCTTCTCAACATGTCCTTAGACCTGATTGAAGAAAGAAGGAATAACACCGCTCTCAAGACCGCGGCACACAGACGGAAAAGTGGCAAAACAATACAAATCTAAGGTGAAGCCCCAAGAGTTACAAGAGGGAGATATTGCTCTCAAGCAAGTCTTTCCCCGTCCAGGTGCACTAGATCCAGTTTGGGAAGGACCATTTGTTGTTCATAAGGATCTCCACAACGGAGCTTACATTCCACCAACAGTTGATGGAAAAGGTGTTTGGGAAAGGAAGGAATCTCCAGCATCTCCGCCATTACTTCTCTCAGCTTGTAAAAAGCATGTATCACTTGAAGCAATAAAAGAAAGACAGTGGACGTAGACATATTCTGGCCAAACCACTTTAAAATTGATGTTTTGCTCGATTGTTTGATATTTTTCCTATTGCGATCAATCGCAAGCTCTCGCCGGCAGCAGTGAAAGCAAGATAACCATGACTAAGGGCATGAAAATAGCCTAGGTAGTTCACTAATAATGATCGGCCCCTCATCCAGCAATGACAAACCGACTATAAGCCATGGATTAGGCACGATTATAGCCTAGGCAGTTTACCATTGGCGTTCGGCTCGTCGGCAACTACGAACCGATAATAAATCCCACGATTAAGGCATGGTTGCAGCCAGGGATAGTTCGTAGTTGACGATCGGCACCCACGCTAGCCGGGCCACAGTAAATCGAATAATACTCAAAATACAGGCCATAATGGCCCGGGTAGTTACTGTGTGCGAATCCCGGCTCTAAATCTTAAGTACGGCAGTCACAAAAGTTACACTCCCTTGGAACATAGGTTGGGCTGACAAACCATATGTCACAAAAATGCACAATCAGGGCAAGTAATTTATGTGCCATGAATCTTAAATTTAGAAGGACTATCTTGATGGAGAATATAGTTCGTTGTACTTAAAATAGAAGCTTCTAACAATTTCTTTTAGTCTTGTAGCATTACATACAGATAGTAGAAATATGAATTCCACTCTGCCAACCACAGCAGGATTTTAATTCGCTTCCACTCCACCAAAGGAAATGGAACATCGACTCAACTCCGTCAGAGATAGAGTAACATCAATCCAACGTTGCCACAAGAATTAGAATATCCCTTCCAGCCAACTTCACTCAAGAAACTGTAAGGATTCTCCCAAACCTGAGCACACTTATGGAACCTGAGAAAAACTCAATGCAAAGGTATGACTAACTTTTGTAAGATAAGCTAAATTCGATAAAAAATACTTGGGGGCATAGCACCACCTCACCCCTTGATTATACACATGCACTACCTCTTAGCTTGGTAATAGTACATTGGAATCATGACCTTAAGTTCGCAAGTTTAAAATCTATTCATGATACAAGGCAGCTTGTTGTAAGAAGCAACCAAATGCACTATACTGGGGGCAAACCCAGACAAATAATGAGCGCTCCCGACCGACTATTGACAACGTCGCTAGAGGGTGCTCTGGATGATGTGATGAGTATTTGAGGACTGCCATGTCCCCAAAATTACTCTCTAAACCTTGGTAATAGGAAATCACTTCGAATGATAAGGACCTCTCTAAATAGAAATGATTCGATCTCTAACCTTCCGAATGTAATTAATTCATATCAAAGTCTATTTTAACACAAATGCTTAATACCTTTACCTAATAAATCAATCCTGAGGACATACGGGATGACTCTAACACATATCTATGGTAAAATTCCAAATAAAAATGTATTAATAGTCTGTAACTAATTCTAAGGCAAGGATGAAAGTCCTTGACCACACTAGGCCCGAAAGGACCCTAAAGTTGTAGGTAAAGTCAACAGAATAGGACGATCCTCTACCGCCAAAGCCAACGGGACATTTGAATTAAAAGATTGATTCTACCTGGTCAACAGGAAATTATAAACCGATACAAATCAAGGTTTCCAATATCCAAAGATTATTCCATCTAAACACCACATACTGGGGGCATCCAACATTAGCACTTGGCATAACTCAAACCAGTAATAATGAATCACTCTCACCCACAATCAGAGTATGCTTTCCAATCGAGCCATTCATAACTCACATTTTGACTTCGCAAGAGAATAATGAAGTACTCCTAGTATAGACAATTCCTTGCAGACCCTAGACAGAAAAGCCAATGTCGCTCTCTCAAAGATTGGTTTAGTTATAGTCTTGTGTTAGTGCCAAACCAGAATTTTGACTCGGTCACAATCGCTAGACACCAAACACAAGCTTACGATTGCACAGGTAGTGCACCAGATCATTGTTTCGACCTTGGACAATGCAACCTACCAACACTTTCGTCCAACCCTGTTTTGCACCTCGGCCCGACCTCTTTTCATGCACCAAACCAAGTGGTTCGGTTATCATCTTCCACACTCGAACCAAATTGTTTCGGTCCAATAAACTCTACCAACCCAATTTCGTGGTCCGACTATCCTTGCTCCTTCACCAAACTTCTCAATAATCCAACACTTATCCGTCAAAACTTACCAGCAATCTAGTCTGTACAAGTACACCGAGGATTATCAAACCTAGCTATTGAAGAAGTTAGTAAAACTGGTTATCGCTTTACCAGACTATATGCTGCACAAACCAATTACACCTTATCAGGTATTAGGATTCCAACCAAAATTTATATAATATATATATATATATATACCTTTGTACAAACATCCAGGCAGAAGATACAAAACATGGGCTAGGGAAGTCATAACCAACATTCACTCGATAACACTCTACATCATCTCCTATATACAAAGTCCCTTCAACAGAGATTCTTACTCTATCAGATTCATCAGTGATTGATCTTGTCAAAGCTGCACAAGAGTGGAGAAAGGATTAGTAGAGAAATACACAAACTTGGCGATCACATGAGCTGATCAGGATAACTGACTCAACCACACAATGAACATAACCGGAGTACCACATTATAGATCCAAAATTCGATAACGCAAAGTATACATCAGTTGGTATGCATACTGCATGAAGCCTCAACGTAGGAAACCGAAAGTCCAAGAAAAACGGCATCCTGTCGGATAAAGACTAATCAAAGACGACTTTAAAAATTTAGCAAGTCCTCCACAAAACGAACAAAGTCCCACATCAAACTAGCAAAAGGAGGCTCATTAAAAAATTAGAGGCGAAGATGAGATATAGATATTCAGACAATATAACCATTGCAAGATTAAGAAGACAGACTTGGATTTAACAAAGCACACTTTGTATTCACGAAAGTATGCTTTGGGGGGCAAATGTTTTGGGCATTTTCGCCCACTACATGGTTAATATAAGGAGTCAGGGGCAAAATCGTCATTGTTCTGGAACAGACTCAAACTAGTTTGGAAGTATTCTCGAGATCAAGATATGGACATAGGTCGAAATCGCGTCTCAATCCGAGCTACAGACTGAGAGATATAATCATCTTAAGATTTGTCCATCACTGTCTCGTGGGGCCAATACCGAGACGCTCTACCGCCATTCAAGGTCGACAGTCCAATAGCAAGCCAGGATCCCTGGTCCGATGACCGAACCAAAACTTTGGTTCGGCACTTGCTTGGAGTCGGGGCTTGAAAATCTTGAGTCTGCTTGGAGTCAGTGCGATGACCAGACCAAAACTTTAGTCCGACGCTTGCTTGGAGTCAGGCCTTGAAAATATGGAGTCTGCTTGGAATCGGTTGGATTAACGAACCAAAACATTGGTTCAGCGCTTGTTTAGAGTCGGGTTTTGAAAATATGGAATCTGCTTGGAGTCGGTTGGATTACCGAACCAAAACTTTGGTTCGACGCTCGCTTGGAGTCGGGGCTTGAAAATCTCGAGTCTGCTTGGAGTCGGGGCAATGACCAAACCAAAAAATTGGTTCGGCGCTTGCTTGGAATCGGGCCTTGAAAATCTGAAGTCTGCTTGGAGTTGGTCCCATGACCGAACCAAAACTTTTGTTCGGTGGTTGCTTGGAGTCAGGCATGAGAAATTAAACGGTTTACTTGAAGTCAACTGGGAGTAATGCTACTTGGAGTCGGGTGAAGGTTTGCTTAGGGCTTAACCTGGGTATAACTAATCTATAAAAAGGTGGAAATTTTCGTCATGGCACGACGATACTTCGAGGATTTCTTCATGACGCGTTCCAGGGTTCTTGGAAGTGTATGGCAAAGTGGAATAGATTGACAATCATGTAAGGAAGGTTAAACCAAATTTTGGAGGAAAGAAGGTTGAACCAAATTCCAAATAATATATACTCAGCTGCCCCTCCTCGTATCTTCATTCTATAAATGCCAAGCACATGGCATCATAAAAAAAGAGGATGTTGAAGAGCGAAGCTTTTAGGAATTGTAACAACCCGCATATTTTATGATTGTATATTTAAATGTTTTATTTAAATATAACATCGTTAGTCGGATTTAAGTCCGAAATGTCACTTTTTGCAAACAGTCGAATTGGGACTCGAGACCATTTCCATTGAGTCCAAAATGGCATTTGCGACCTTTTTGAGTATAAACATCGATATATTTGGAGTTAAGTAAAATTTTGATATTTTCATTTAGGGCTTTGGGTTTCAGCCCAATAACCTAACACCTAACACCCAACC
Organism: Allium fistulosum; assembly: GCA_030737815.1. NCBI lineage: Eukaryota > Viridiplantae > Streptophyta > Magnoliopsida > Asparagales > Amaryllidaceae > Allium > Allium fistulosum. The sequence goes on along the minus strand of CM060906.1, from coordinate 580,576,668 downwards.
CATCTAATACCCTAACTCCCACTCCACTCCTCTTCATTCCTTCATAACATTTCCTAACACTCTAGCTAAAGTAAAAATGGGGGAAGAGAAAGGAAATTAGAATTCCAAGCCCTAGATTGATTAGGAAAGACAAATTCTAGCTCCAACATCAAAGAGAAGCTTAGGTAAGCATCCTCTTCTTCTTCTCCATCTCAATCTCTCTCCAATTTCAGAAATTTCCTATAACCTAACTTAGGAAATATTGCTTATGACCTTAGATTGGAGCTTCTAGAGTTGAAATTGAAGAGTAGTTGATCTTTTCTTTGCTTTAGAGCTTCTCGTTTGTTGTTTTTGGGTTAAAAGGTGAGTTATTGAACTCACATCTATGTCTATATCTTTGATAGTTGTTTGGTAGTAATTCCTAACATCTATTCCTTGTCCATTTGCCTTTGAATTGAATGGTTTGATGAATATTCAAATTTTTGGTGTTTTGAAGTCAAATCTTTAAAAATCCTATCTTTGAAGTTTGAACACGTTGTTGGGGTGTATCGAAGAGCCTATAAGGCTGGGTTGTCGCTTGGCATAAATCCCTAGTCTCCGATGCTCGTCCGATCGCTCTCGTTTGGATTTTTGCCCCTTTTGGGGGCTAGGCTGAGAATACTGGAAACCACAATTCATTCGACTGAACTGTAGAGTCAGTCGACTGAATCTGGGACCAGAAAACTCTCTGGCCATGTGTTAGTCGACTGACCATGCAGTTCAGTCGACTGAACTGGGGACAGAAATGTTTCTGTCCCTATATCAGTTGACTGAACTGCAGAGTCAGTCGACTGAACCTGAAACCCGAGAATTTCTAGGCATGTTTCAGTCGACTGACCCTATAGTGCAGTCGACTGAATCTGTGAAATTTGCTTTTTGCCTATTTTTGCCAGTTTCGTACGGGTTTTCGATTTTTAATCGATTCTTGATGATTCGGTTTGTTGTTATCATTTATCGACTTTGATGACTTCTTTTTCGGGATTTTTGGGAATATCCATTTTGATGGATTCGGTATCGATTTTTATGGTTTTAATTCACGTCGTCGAATGTGGATTTTGGTGATTGATTGTTTCTACAATCATTTCTGTGATTTGTCACTTTAAAATACAAAGGTTTCTATACTAGTAGTAAATATTCAAACTCTTTCACAAAGATGATTCCAACTTTATTTTTAATACAAATCTCATTTATAAAAAACCATTTTCCAATCTATTAGTATATACAAATCTTTACCTCATTCGTGCGAGAAATCCAATTAAACGACTTAGCAAAACAAGTGGTATGAAACGCTTGCGTTTACTTTGTCGGTTAATTCTTGGACTTGTTCGATTGAAATCTTATGACAATTTTCGAGCGGAAGTCTACAATTTGTTCGTAAATATTTTAGTTAAGCCAGTGGTTATGGGACATGAAGCTAAACTCATCTATTTACTAGCTTAGTGTAATTGACACTTTTTATCGATCGATGATGATCATTTTGTGATTTAGACTAGCGATGTGCGATGTCTCTTTGTTTGTGTGGGGGTTAAACCCAGTTTGTGGAGTTTCAACTCAAAATTGGTGGGGTAGCGACCCATGGTCTTCGGGCCGTTTGTGGAGCTTTGGCTCAAAATTGATGGTTAGCGACCATGGAATAGCGTTCCGTTTGTGATGCACATGTTGGTGAGTTTTCATGCTCCCGTTTGTGATAGGCCTCCCCCCTTTGTGATTTCTGGATTTCTAATTGATGATTTCTAGAATTTGTGTTTCACCAATTTTCGTGGATTGCATTGATAAGCTCTATCAATATTTGTGTTTCGTGAATAATTTAAAGAATATGACATTCTTTTGGTGTTTGAGAATATTTGAGATATTGTATGATTTTTGTTGTTATCTGATGTATACTTGTCATGGTATGGCATTATTGTTATCATACGTTTTTGTGGTATTTCTTATCCTATCTCATTTTATCTGATATTTTAGCTAGACTGGTCTGTTTATTATTTTCTTCTTAAATAATACTCGGGTCGGACCGAGGTATTTCAGATGCTCCTGCTTGACTTCTTATCAGGGTCCGTCACCTGACTTTTGGCTAACTACTTTAGAATAGTAGTTTTTGTTTGTATACATTTGAGAAAGAGACTCCTTGTTGTATACTTATTCTTTTGTCTAGCACTTTTATCTATTCTTTTGTGATGTAGTGGATCTAGTTTGACCACTATTTTGATGTACACTTTTATGTGTTATCTTCATATCTGTTTCCGCCTTTGTGATATGAATATCTGTGACTGGTTTGTGTTCTGTTTATTTCTATATTTGTTTCTGAAGTCCTCATAGCCACTGTGTGGTAGCTTTGAGTTTGTATTTGATATGTCAGATTTCCTCTTAAAATGAAATGTAAGTTATATTATTTGACATATCGGCACTCGCACAAAGAAATTACACAGATGGTCGCTCCTCAACAGCCTTATTCTTCGTGCTAGTCGACGGCATTACCCCGTAGTGTCCTTGGCTAGCATGAGTATAGATGTGGGGCGTCACAGCTTGGTATCAGAGCCAAACTTTGGAATAATGTAGAATAATCTAGCAAGGATCATTGTCCTAAGTCTTTCTTAGGAATTGTTCCATAGGATTTAATTCGAGTCTTTGTACCGTTCTATCCTTTTTTTTATGATGCCTTGTTTTATCAATCAAGTTTGTTTGATATTCATTCTGTGAATAACCTTTTTCCTTTTTTCTTTCTTAAAGAAAAGAAATGGTTAGACCAGGCCGTCCTAGCGCTGGTCAATCTAGTGCTACTCCTCAGGACGGAGTATTTATGTCTGCTCAACAACTTCTAGACCTTGTGAAAAATGCTCAAGCTATCGGACCCATTCCAAAGCCTACTCATCCTAAATTTGGGTTTGCACGCTTGTGCAGTGATTACACCAGCTTGGGTGGAAAGCCTTTCAAGGGTTCCGAGAGCGTTATAGAAGTCCAAGTTTGGCTTAGAACATGCGATCGCATCTTTTCCCACATGAATCTTATTGATCTACATCGAGTCCAAGTGGCTTCTAACATGCTCCAGGAAAGAGCATTAGATTGGTATGAACTTCTGATCTTGGAAATTATTGAAGCGGAACTTACTTGGGAGCAATTCCGGGAAAGATTCGAGTTAAAATTTGTGCCAGAAGCTGAAAAAGTATCGCTAGCTCGACATTTCATTGACCTTGTTCAAGGTGAATCTTCTGTGACGGATTACGTCGCATCTTTCGAATCTCTATCTAAATATGGGGTCGAGTATATTAATACCCCATTGAAGAAAAATCAGATATTTGTTTATGGGTTGAATAAGAACCTCAAAAAGCCATTACTTCTGAAATTAGAAGTTTCTTTCGATCAGCTTGTTGATATCCCTCTTCGACTCGAAAAGGCTGATAAAGAAAGTGATGTTGAAGTTGTGGGTGCCAAACAAAACATCAATAAGAAGAGGCCTTTTAAGTTCAAGCCTTATCCTAACAAGAAAGGAAAGCAAGCAACTTCGGTAGCAAAAACTCCTACCTCTAGTCGTGGAGAATGTTACAATTGTGGTTCTAAGGACCATTATGCAAACAAGTGTCTGAAGTCTCTTACTTATTGTTTGTACCAAAAATGGGCACAACACTCTTCGGAAGTTTTTGAAGAGATAAAAGTGAAGAGTGAAAATTGAAACTGAGGATTATCTAACAAAAACTCTAAATAACAGAAAGTAAATTGCAAAGACAAACGATTTAGAGTGGTTCGACGTTTTGCCTACGTCCACTATGAAGTTTGATGATTTTATTGCTCGATACTTGAAGATTACAATTCTTTATACTGTAGTACAACTGAATTTAAATGCTAAGTGTCAATCTAAAGCAGCGATGGTGTTCTGGAGTAAATCTGGCAGAATCTGGGCGCTCTTCAGTACTTAGAATTGTTCGACCCCTTTTCTAAATGACTAGGGGCTCTATTTATAGGTGTAGGAGGCTGATATTTCGCCTAAAATGAGGGGAGACCAGTTCTGGTACGTCAGGGGGCCCACATGGTCGAAATCTGGAGATCCGGGCCCACTTTGGGATCGATTCGACCCTTGGTTCGAATCGATCAAGAAATCATCCAATCGAGCTGAAATTTGGTGTGAACATTCTTCATCATGTGCTTAAGCTTCTGTGAAAATTTCATGACATTTGGACTTGTAGAACTCGAGTTATGATCAATTCAAGGTTGTGTTTGTGGCTGAAATATTTCCTTCGAATCGATCTCCTTCGAATCGATTATGTCGAATCGATGGCATCGCGTGTCCAAGCGATGACGTGGTACGCATTTCCAGGGTCAACCCGCCTTTTCCTCCGAATCGACTGGGTCGACTCCACGTTTTCCGCTGCTTCAACTTGGTGGATTTGAGGGGATGGATTCGAGGCAAGGTGCGTTCGAATTGATCATGGCCTATATCTGTTGATCGATTTGAAGTCATCCAAACTGGATGGATTCGAATGCCAGGCGTAGGATGGATTCAGTATGCTCGTTCGTATCGATCATTGGAAAACAATAGTCGATCGATACGAAGCTACCTTTTTAGGATGGGTTCAAACCAGCCTTTGTGATTTCGAAGGAATTCGTTTCGATGGAGTCGAAGAACACGGACCTGCAGCTCTATGGACACGAGGTAGACGAAGTCGAACCTGGTGGAGTCGAACATGATGGATTCGAACCAAGGCTATGTCCTACACTTGCGTCGATGATATCTTGAGTGTACGAACTCGGATTGACTCGAAACTTGGAACGTCGACTCCTATGGCTTAGCTTGTCATGTCCTAGCAATTTTGGCCTGGTCCGGACTCGGACAAAATCCATCGATATCCATAGCGACCCTTGCGCGTAATTAACTTCCGAGACATTCGGCCACCGATCTCTAGTCAAATCCTTGGCGTCACGGCCTTGCCAAAAGGCGGGATAACACTTATCGTTATTGCAAAAGTTTGGGTCATACTATATCTTCATGTCCCAAACTTCAAAGCAAGAAGGAAGGCAAGCTAAATGTTGTGCAAGCCCCAACTAACACTTCTCGTGGTCAAGGTATTTCTCATTCTATCCTTGATGGCATTATTATATTTCATGATCTTCCTATTCGAGTTCTTTTTGATACGGGTGCATCTCACTCTTTTATATCAAAAGAACTTGTTGATGCTTTGTCTTTGAATGTTATTGGCTTGATGACTTCATTGAGGATTGCGAATCCGGTTGGTGGATCCGCAACACTCAGTTTACTGTGTAAAGATGTCGAGATTATTTTATGTGATTACTCTTTCCATGCCGATTTGCATGTTATGCGTTACTTAGGCTTCAGAATGATTTTGGGAATGGATTGGCTTAACCGTTATGAAGCCCATATTCTATGTCCTGAGCGGACTATATATATTCGACATCCTCAATCTGTTAAGCAGATTTCTCTTATTCTGAAAGATTCAGATTCCAATTCGAAAGCATCCTTGTACTCTCTAAATCCTCATGATGACGATAATGATGATGAGGAAGATGTTATTTCTCTCATTCACATTGTTCGTGAATTTCCCGACATATTTGAGCCCGTATTAGGATTACCACCTAAGCGAGCAATTGAGTTTAGAATTAATCTAATTCCTAGAGCTCTACCCATTACTCGTCCTCCTTATCGTATGTCCAATAAGGAAAATGAGGAGATGCGTAAACAATTATCCGAATTGGAAGCAAAACAGTTTGTTCGTTCTAGTGCCTCTCCATGGGGAGCTTCAGCTATTTTTGTGAAGAAATCTGATGGTACACTTAGGCTTTGCGTTGACTACCGCAAGCTTAATGATCTCACCATCAAGAATAAATATCCCTTACCTCGGATTGATGATTTATTCAATCAACTTAGTGGTGCTAGAGTCTTTTCACAGTTAGACTTAGCAACCGGTTTTCATCAGCTTCGTATTGCAGAGGATAACATTCCTTTGACATTGTTCCGTACTCGTTATGGATCTTATGAATGGCTTGTTATGACATTAGGTTTGACGAATGCTCCAGCTTATTTCATTGACCATATGAATCGAGTTTTCAAAGACTTTCTCGATCGATTTGTTCTCATCTTTATCGATGATATTCTAGTTTATTCTAAAATCGAGGAAGAGCATGAAAATCATCTTCGGATTATGTTGGAAACTCTTAGGAGCAACCAATTGAAAGCAAAATTTTCTAAATGCCAATTTTGGCAATCTCGTGTGAAATTTTTAGGGCATATTATTTCTGAATCCGGAATTTCCATGGATCCTTCAAAGATTGAAGCGATTCAAAATTGGAAGAGACCGGAGAGTGTGACAGAAATTCGTAGCTTTCTCGGATTGGCTGGTTATTACCGTCGTTTCATAAAAGACTTTTCTAAAATTTCCGTACCTCTTACTAATTTGACAAAGAAGGGAGTTAAATAAATTTGGTCATAAAAATGTGAAGCTGCTTTTCAGAAACTAAAAGAACTCCTTTTTGATGCTCCTATTCTTGTGATTCCCGAAGGGAACCAAGATTTTATTGTTTATACCGATGCTAGTCGTGTTGGTTTGGGTGTCGTTCTCATGCAAAAGGAACGTGCTATCGCTTATGCTTCTAGGCAATTAAAGCCTGCCGAGACCAGATATGCCACTCATGATTTAGAGCTCGCGGCTATTGTTTTCGCCCTTAGAATTTGGCATCGTTATCTTTTGGGAGAGAAATTTGTTCTCTACACCGATCATAAATCTTTGAAGTATTTATTTTCTCAAAAGGAACTCAACTTGCATCAACAACGTTGGCTCGAATTCCTTGCATCTTATGATCTTGATATTCTCTATACTCCCGGAAAGGTAAATCGTGTTGCTGATGCCCTTAGTCGTAAGCAACAAGCAGTTGTTTCCATGATGATATCCGAATGGAATGATCTCGAGACTTTGTCCACTTGTGAGATTCGAGATCGTGAATCCAATTCATGTTCATCTCTTGTTTTATGTAGCCTTGAGGCTCATCCTTCTCTTTTAGACCGCATTCTTGAAGCTCAAAAGCATGATCCCGAATTGGTTCTTCTTAGCCAAAGTTGTAGGGATAAAATTGATATTGAAGGTTTGAAAAACTTTGATATTGATGCTCGTGGCGGTATTTGAAAATTTGGTAGACTTATTGTGCCAAATATTATTGATCTTCGTAAAGACATATTAGAAGATTCTCATCATTCTAAATTTACCATTCATCCCGGTAGTAGTAAAATGTACGCGGACATGAAGCGACTTTATTATTGGGATGGAATGAAATCTGACATTGCTAACTTTATTAAGCGTTGCATGACTTGCCAACTCATAAAGGTCGAGCATCAAAGGCCCAGTGGGTTATTGCAACCTTTGGAAATTCCAATATGGAAGTGGGATCAAATTTCCATGGACTTTATTGATGGTATTCCCCATTCTCGTTCGGGTCATGATAGCCTATGGTTGATAGTAAATAGACTTACAAAATCCGCCCATTTTCTTCCCGTTCGGTCCAATCGGACCATACCTATTTTGGCTAAACTCTTTGTCAAGGAAATTGTTAGATTGCATGGAGTTCCTACTTCTATTATTAGTGATCGTGATCCATTTTTTACTATTGGATTTTGGAAAGGTCTTCAAAAAGCTTTGGGAACGAAGCTTAATTTTAGCACCGCTTATCATCCTTAGTCCGATGGACAAACCGAGCGTGTGAATCAAACTCTTGAAGATCTTCTTCGTGCATGTGTTCTTGATTTTGGTGGAAGTTGGGAAGATCATATTTCTTTTGTTGAGTTTTCCTATAATAATAGCTTCCAATCTAGTATTGGTATGACACCTTTCGAGGCACTATACGGAAGGCCATGCCGATCTCCTTCGTGTTGGCTTGAAGTCGGTGAGAAGCTGGTTTTAGGTCCAGATTTTATCCGTGATGCAACAGAAAAGATTGACCTTATTCGTCATAGGATGAAAGAAGCTCAAAATAGACAAAAATCCTATGCCGATAAACGAAGAAGGAAATTAGAATTTTCTATGGGAGACTTAGTGTTTATTCGTGTTTCACCTATGAAGGGTGTTGTGCATTTCAGTCGATCGGGAAAATTAGCACCTCGATATATTGGTCCATTTCCCATCACCTAACGCATTGGTTCCATGGCTTATCGCCTTTTATTACCGGCTCAATTTTCTGCAATTCATGACGTATTCCATGTCTCTCAACTACGGAAATGCCTTCGAGATTCCGATTCTATTTTTGAGCCCGGTGTTATTGAAGAAATTGAAGTTTCGCCTAATTTGACTTATGAGCAACATCCTATTCGTATCATTGCTACGGAGGTTAAACGCCTTCGAAATAAAGATGTTCCTCTTGTGAAAGTTCAATGGTCCTCAAATCCTAAGGATTGCTCTTGGGAATCTAGAGAATTCATCGAGCGAACAGATCCAGACTTACTCTCTCGTGCTCCTTAAGGTGAACTTCTTATTTCAAATTTTATTTTGTGTTGTTATGCCTTTGTATGGTTGTTACTTTTTATTTCTTTTTCTTAAGTATTGCGAGGACGCAATTTCTTTAAGGGGAGAGTCTGTAACAACCCGCATATTTTACGATTGTATATTTAAATGTTTTATTTAAATATAGCATTGTTAGTCGGATTTAAGTCCGAAATGTCACTTTTTGCAAACAGTCGAATTGGGACTCGAGAATACTTCCATTGAGTCCAAAATGGCATTTGCGACCTTTTTGAGTATAAACATTGATATATTTGGAGTTGAGTGAAATTTTGATATTTTCATTTAGGGCTTTGGGTTTGGGTTTCAGCCCAATAACCTAACACCCAACTCATCTAATACCCTAACTCCCACTCCACTCCTCTTCATTCCTTCATAACATTTCCTAACACTCTAGCTAAAGTAAAAATGGGGGAAGAGAAAGGAAATTAGAATTCCAAGCCCTAGATTGATTTGGAAATGAAAATTCTAGCTCCAACATCAAAGAGATGCTTAGGTAAGCATCCTCTTTTTCTTCTCCATCTCAATATCTCTCCAATTTCAAAAATTTCCTATAACCTAACTTAGGAAATATTGCTTATGATCTTAGATTGGAGCTTCTAGAGTTGAAATTGAAGAGTAGTTGATCTTTTCTTTGCTTTAGAGCTTCTCGTTTGTTGCTTTTGGGTTAAAAGGTGAGTTATTGAACTCACATCTATGTCTATATCTTTGATAGTTGTTTGGTAGTAATTCCTAACATCTATTCCTTGTCCATTTGCCTTTGAATTGAATTGGTTTGATGAATATTCGAATTTTTGGTGTTTTGAAGTCAAATCTTTAAATATCCTATCTTTGAAGTTTGAACACGTTATTGGGGTGTATCGAAGAGCCTAAAGGCTGGATTGTCACTTGGCATAAATCCCTAGTCTCCGATGCTCGTCCGATCGCTCCCGTTTGGATTTTTTGCCCCTTTTGGGGGCTAGGCTGAGGTACTGGAAACCATAATTCAGTCGACTGAACTGCAGAGTCAGTCGACTGAATCTAGGACCAGAAAACTCTCTGGCCCTGCTTCAGTCAACCGACCATGCAGTTCAGTCGACTGAACTGGGGACAGAAATGTTTCTGTCCCTGTATCATTCGACTGAACTGCAGAGTCAGTCGACTGAACCTAAAACCTGAGAATTTCTAGGCATGTTTCAGTCGACTGACCCTACAGTGCAGTCGACTGAATCTGTGAAATTTTCTTTTTGCCTATTTTAGGCAGTTTCGTGCGGGTTTCCGATTTTTAATCGATTCTTGATGATCTGGTTTGTTGTTATCATTTATCGACTTTGATGACTTGTTTTTTGGGATTTTTTATGGTTTTAATTCACGTCGTCGAATGTGGATTTTGGTGATTGATTGTTTCTACAATCATTTCTGTGATTTGTCACTTTAAAATACAATGGTTTCTGTACTAGTAGTAAATATTCAAACTCTTTCACAAAGATGATTCCAACTTTATTTTTAATACAAATCTCATTTATAAAAAACCGTTTTCCAATCTATTAGTATATACAAACCTTTACCTCATTCGTACGAGAAATCCAATTAAACGACTTAGCAAAACAAGTGGTATGAAACGCTTGCGTTAACTTTGTCAGTTAATTCTTGGACTTGTTTGATTGAAATCTTGTGACAATTTTCGAGTGGAAGTCTACAATTTGTTCGTAAATATTTATGTTAAGCCAGTGGTTATGGGACATGAAGCTAAACTCATCTATTTACTAGCTTAGTGTAATTGACACTTTTTATTGATCGATGACGATCATTTTGTGATTTAGACTAGCGATGTTTGACGTCTCTTTATTTGTGTGGGGGTTAAACCCCATTTGTGGAGTTTCAACTCAAAATTGGTGGGGTATCGACCCATGGTCTTCGGGCCGTTTGTGGATCTTCGGCTCAAAATTGATGGTTAGCGACCATGGAATAGTGTTCCGTTTGTGATGCACGTGTTGGTGAGTTTTCATGCTCCCGTTTGTGATAGGCCTCCCCCCTTTGTGATTTCTGGATTTCTAATTGATGATTTCTAGAATTTGTGTTTCGCAAATTTTCGTGGATTGCATTGATAAGCTCTATCAATATTTGTGTTTGGTGAATAATTTAAAGAATATGGCATTCTTTTGGTGTTTGAGAATATTTGGGATATTGTATGATTTTTGTTGTTATCTGATGTATACTTGTCATGGTATGGCATTATTGTTATCATACGTTTTTGTGATATCTCTTATCCTATCTCATTTTATCTGATACTTTAGCTAGACTGATCTGTTTATTATTTTCTTCTTAAATAATACTCGGGTCAGACCGAGGTATTTCAGGTGCTCCTGCTTGACTTCTTATCAGGGTCCGACACCTGACTTTTGGCTAACTACTTTAGCATAGTAGTTTTTGTTTGTATACATTTGAGATAGAGACTCCTTGTTGTATACTTATTCTTTTTTCTAGCACTTGTATCTATTCTTTTGTAAAGTAGTGGATCTAGTTTGACCACTATTTTGATGTACACTTTTATGTGTTATATTCATATCTGTTTCCGCCTTTGTGATATGAATATCTGTGATTGATTTGTGTTCTGTTTATTTCTATATTTGTTTCTGAAGTCCTTATAGCCACTGTGTGGTAGCTTTGAGTTTGTATTTGATATGTCGGATTTCCCATTGAAATGAAATGTAAGTTATATTATCTGACATATCAGTACTCGCACAAAGCAATTACACAGATGGTCGCTCCTCAACAGCCTTATTCTTCGTGCTAGTCGATGGCATTACCCCGTAGTGTCCTTGGCTAGCGTGAGTATAGAGGTGGGGCGTCACTGGAATAATGGAAGATAACTTCGAGAGGGAAAAATCTTAGTTCTAATAGCATGTTTACTCGTATTCAAATCTTGTACTTGTAATCAGAAATGAAAGGGATAATAACAGAGGAACAGTGGATGTAGGCACATTCAGGCCAAACCAATATAAATTCTGTGTCTTTTTACATTTAAGTCCTTTGCATATTGTTTATTGTAAATTACTGATTTTCTACCTTAAACATCTGTAACTAATTTTCATCAAACTATAGCTATATACTACAAACAATATTTATGACTCTACAACAATGATTTGAGTGTTTGCCTATTTTTTGTGCAAACAGTTATATAATAATAAAAATTATATAATATGAATCTATGAACTAAAGGTGGAACATTAAAAAGCCCTAAATAGACTTAAGGAATAAATGCATACGTAAATGTATGCATATCGTGATTTCGAATGTGTCCGACACTTGAATCATGAGAGTATTTCATAAGAAATACATCCTTCCATAAGTCAATATCACTCGATATAATATATTAAAGATTATGAATCTTCAATATAATATCGTTCCCTACCATATATATATATATATATATAATTACTTGCATACTCCTTAATTGTTAAGCAGGCTCAAGATGAGGCTGTTATGTGTAGTATTATTAATATATTGAATAGACGAAGTAAGATAACTATATGTATTTTTTAAGCCGACTTAAGTACTTATACTATACCTAGGCTATCGTGATATGGTAAGCACGAGTGAATAATTTCGTTTCGATTTATTAAGTAGATTCAAGGTCGAAGGGAAATTAGGATGAGGTACCAAAGGGTTAGGAATTGTATATGATACAACCGATAAGGAGTTATCTATCATCCGTGGAGCTATGACTTGTTAAGCAGACTCAAGGTCAGAATTCTAAGACAGATGATTCCTAAAACCTACAAGTGAAGTCGAAGGACTTCTTTGTTTCGACTTAGGGTTTGGTGAAACATAAAAGACTAGTGGGAGCCTTATTAGAAAAATGAAATGTTAACATTTAACCTTATAATATTGGAAGAACATATGCTATATAATGTTATAATAATCAATATTGATAAATTTGTGTGTTTAATATATTTGATAAAATGTTTATCGATTAAGATATACAAATTAACTAAAATAAAGATAGATAAATAGGAATATAATATATACTTACTATTATATGCTTTTTGCATGTTAATATTTTCTATACATGCAGTGCCTAAGTTTACAACTACTAAATACATTCGAAATTTGGTAACTTATATATTTATTTGTCGAGACCGTGTATTGCATTCTATGAATTTTAAACTCAAAATCCATACTATCACATATAAGTGTTATACGGTGAACGGACACTGTTCATAATGTACGATGCTTCGATGAAATCAGTTCATTTGAAGCAAACAAATAAACCATAATGTGAGATCAAGTATTCAATTGGATTGATTACAATAAAGATCATGTTGTGTTAAATGTAATACAGGACCAAAACTGCAATATAGATCTAAGAACTCGATCGTTGAAATGTCAGTTTGATCGGTTTACATAAGATGCATCATATTTGATGTCCTTAATTGTTAATAATCAAATGCACTTTTATAATAAGTTCGTTTTGATATTATAGTAAGGTATTTCTTTTGAATGGTTCGACTATTTAGAAAGAAAAATGAATGAACAAGAGTAGATGTGATTTAAAGGTACGGTTGGGATAAAGAGAGTGAATGGTCACTTTTGCTTCATTAAAAAACATCGAAAACGAGAATTGTAAAATAATAATTGATACTTGATAATGGAATAAAAAATAAGATTTCTATTCCAAAATGTATTTTCATATGGAAAATTGTTTTCGATGAGATTTATTCCTTTTATTTCAAGGTATTTGATTAAAGAACTCTCCACTATAAAACTAGCTATAGTGTATAAAATAAATAATCTATATTAAGTGAATGATGGACCTCCGTATTTGGCATGCTATTATAGTAATGGCGGAAATAGTGAGAGCATACCATATAACATTTATTAATTGCATAAAATTATGAAAATTGTTTTCGTAAAACATACCGAATATTATTTATGAAATAATGATAACTTTTTTAGTGCCGACTGAAAAATTGACGTAATTATATTTCAATGTTAAAATTATGAATATTCATTATGATATAAAACTATAATGTGGTATTTGTTTTCACAAAAAAAGTGGTGCAATTGAAAATACTGAAGTATCTAAAATTGTTTACAATTATTTTTGAATGTAGACTAAGCCATAGTTTTGAGAAATAATCTTATTATATGATTATGAATCATATGATACTAGTTGATTATACCTCGAACAATTAAAGACTATGCACTCATTAAGTGGGAGTGCCATAAGAGTCGATGAACTCTTTGGATTGATACACATTGATATATGCAATTGCAAGTCTATTAATACCAAAACGGTTCCACATACTTCATTATATCCACTAATGGGTTATTTATCACAGACGTGGACATTTTTATTTGATATGCATGTATAAGTCAATGATAATCTCATAGAATATATAATGGAAGTAAATAATGTAACATGCGATAGAAATGATTCAATTTGATCGAACGGGCAAGTATATTAGAAAGAGTTCTTTAAGTACCTACACATGAATAAATATACAATCTCAAAATTCACTCCTCCATATGATACATAATGATGTATCAATAAGGAGTAATCAAACTTTGTTGGACAAAGCACGATTAATTATGAGTGAAGTTGAGTTAACTTACTACACAAAATTAATATCATCCTAAGAATACTTTATAATACCATACGAGATATGGGTTTATAAGAAACCCCTACATATCCTAGGCCAAGGAGTTAGTAGGTTGTGCAAGTCGAAAGACTGCATGTAATAATTGTAAGTAAGGATCTTGCATGAATCATCCTAAGAGAATTTTGGAATCAATAGTCATTATATGATTAAATTATATTGTGAACATAAATTTATTGTAAACTAATGCAAAATTAGTTTTATATGAGGCAATTCATAAAATGTTTATGAATGCCCGTTCCATTTTACTGAGAAGCAACTATAGTTTAAGAAATACCAACTTCGTAGCGAAGGAATTTATTTAAGAAATTATTGATATAAAATGGATTTGGATGCGATCCAATGATAAAAATGATTATAAGGGATGAAATGAAATTGACCAAACCTAAATGAACATAAATACATTAGAATGTCTAATAAGCATTCTTGTACATTAAAGAGAACCCATGGGTTTCTTATCAATGTCAAGAATAAATAATGCTCGGTTGTTTAGTTAAACCATTAAGAGTATTGACTCTATGATATGGTACAAAGCGCATATCTGCAATAGATTCCAAGTACATTATCAAAATATGATTTTAGTAGTTGTATCTGAAAGGATATGATCCTTTTGGTCGCAATTGTGTTATTAAGAGATAGACAATTGCAGTTGGAATATGTAAGCTATATCGATAAGAATAATATCGTAAGTTTCAATTGTTGAAATTAATGAAATAGATTCACCATTGCATGTGCTCAAGTAGGTTCGGATTTTACTCATAAATTTATTGCTTAGTATGACTTTGTGTTTGGGACATATGTGCTGAAATGGAAATTTCTAAATAATGATTTAGAATAGATTGTTTGCACATAACAATCAAAGTGTCTCGAAGTCGATGGAAGTAATATTTAGGTTTGTGAATTCTTGGATATGATCCAAGAATAGATACGAAAGTGTTGTTCAACAAGCATTAGAATTGAATAGGTATTTTGATAGAAATATCAAATAGTTTGATTGTCAATCAAAATGCAGAGGAAGCATGTGCTCATGAGAAATAAAGTTAAAAGGTACTTAAATATTTCTAAATCATGAGTAAACAACACGCTACTAATGTTTAACGATATACTTTTGTTAAAATCAGTTTTAGTTGTTTTAACACTCAACGTTGGGTTTTCAAATAATGCCTTTTGTAGTAAGTATGAAAGGTACTAGGAATGTCCCAAACGATATGCAAGGATACGTTATTAATATGTTTAATACAAAACATGTAAAATAGATTCCTTATACGTTGGCAATTGGAGTTCTCATATATGTTATGTTGTCTACGATATTATGATTTGTTTATGTATTTGATACATGAAGGAAATATCAAATCCAAATTGATATCACTGTATGGTAGTTTGGAGCTTATGTATTCGCAAAATACTAGAGAATTGTTTACATAAGTAATGAACTCCTTATGAAGGAGTGTTCGGACTCAAACTTCATAAATAATATTGAGTATAATATCTCAATAATAAAATTTAAGTTAAGAATCTTTAAGTTGGAAATATTCCAAATAGAAGAGACTGTGGCTAATTCAACGAAAATGCTAAGTACATTGACTTAAATAGCATCACAATAAAAGCAATGTATATATAATAAATTCACAAATTTATAACTTAGCCAAGGGTGATTCCAAATGTTGAGAATCCCATAAAATTGTTATATGATAACAATGTCGCGATATAGTTCGTAACAGAACTTAGAGCTCACTGGAAGTCAAGAGACTTACTTCGAATTGTTCAAATGATAAAAGTAGTTTATCAACGTCGGAGAGAGTTGATTGACAGAGCAGATAATTTAAACACAATAACATACCTGTTCACCGCGGGACGGACCCAGTTTCTTTCGAGGAAACAGAATAAAGAAGTTGGAATAAAATTCCATAATTGACCCTAAGTGCAAGTGGGAGATTGATAGAGTTAGGGGTATGCCTTAGGGGTAATTATGTAATTTGTGGCATATATATAACTCATTAACCAATATTGTTTGAAATAAACGTGTTTTCTTTTTATTATATACTTGATATAATGTGTTATATTAATTAGTTAATTTAATTAAAAGATAGAAAATCCATAAAAGGTATGTTTTGTGATAGTATTTAAAAAGTGTTGTAACCTTGAGTAATTTATCACAATGAAACAAATATACCATTTTAAAGGTTCCTAGTCAAGATGCATCGAGACTGGACATCAATATATCTGTGGAGACCAGAGTACGTAATGCTTTCCAAATGTTAGGCAGTGTATTACTCGTGACTGATGGGGGCACCTTAGGGTTACGTATTGATGATTATTGGATAACTATGGAATGACTCACTCGATAGGTTTTTGTTGGTTTATATAACTGAGGTCAAATAGAAAATATCGATGTGGTTGATTTACACAGTTCTCTCGACTTAAGAATATTGTGGATCTTCAATATAAAAGCTCCGCTGGATTATAGTCAAACCATGGCACAACATCCATCGAGTGACTATAGTTGGGTCGAGTGGAAGTATTGGAAGTAAAGCACTATTCAAGAGAGAATTTGTCTCCTTGGTTATATGGGATTAGTATAACGGTTAACTCAAATCAACTCACTGTCAAAGTCTCTGGCTAGAGTAGTTCAGATAATAATAATTGTTACAATTGAACCAAGGACTTTGTATTTGAACTATAGAGTTGAATATGGACGATATTGGGATTTTGACCATTACCAAATTTCATAAGTCCAAAGTTATATGGTTCTGACGAAGAGAATTATTGTAAATAAATGTCACAATAGAGTAATGTTTAATATAAAGTAAAATTGGATTTTACCAAAACTAAGTAATCGATAAATTTGGCCAAAATGTCACACCACCTGCTAAGTGACGTGTGAACGTTAACATTCGAATAGTTCGATATTAATAGTTGACCAAAATTTACACCTGACGAGTCACACAGTCGAAATAATGAATTCCCTTTAGACCAAACGATTTAATTAGTTTATAATTGTTATAAATTAATTAAGATTTATGAAATATTAATTATAAAATTTTCAATATGATTTGACAAATAAATATTATTGTACATATTTATAATAGATATAAATATATTGATCAATATGCGATATCGATAAACAACTAAATCATATTTAATTAATAATTTATTTGGACTTAAATGGGTATTAGCTCATGATATTATGGTGTTAATTCGGTAGCAACATAGACTATGGGGGTGGCTAAAAGGCTAGAGGCATATTTAAGATGGATGGCTTAGATCAGAGACTTAGTATGAAATGTGATTCATATTTGTCTCTATTTCGTCCACTAGATAACGGCCTCTAACCCTAATTGTTTTAGGAATTTTTGGATGTTTCTCTTCTCCCATTGCCGATCGAATTCTCCATATAGAAGCTCTGACAAATTCAACTAAAATCAATTCAAAAGGCGATAGTTATTCGATAGCTGAAGGTTTATGGTTCAAGGATTAGCAATCTGTCGAATCAAGAAGATCTCAAAGGCGGGAGAATTCATCATTAGAAGGTGTTCTCTGAGGCATTAGTATTAGGTATGTATTTACTATACTATATGATTTGTAAATAACATTATATATATATATATATATATATTATATTGCTAGTTGGGTGAGATTCTTATATGTATCATCAATGTTATCACATATTAGATTGGTTATATGTATGTAATAATTTATTTTTATTTTTTATATATATATAGATCTGAAGTGCACAGCCAAATAAATTTTATTTTAATTATTATTATTTTATTAATATATATGTATGTACGTATTAATATACTACTTAATTTTAATTACATGACTTGTATTTAATTATATCATTATATCATGTTAGTAGTTGAACCTATATTTTATAAATGTATATCCATATAGATTATATTTTTGATAGTTGCAAATTAACTTTTAATATTTATTTATTATTATTTAATATTATTAAAATCAATATACTAATTAAATATATCATATAAAATAAAATATGTTTTGAAAATTAAATTGTAAATTTTTTAAAAAACATTTATCCTCATATAGACCCTTGGCCAAAAAATCAAAAAATAAAAATCATTTTTATACTTAAAAAAATCAATTTAATAAACAGTCGAAATCAATCAATTAATTTAAAATACTATTTGACTCAGAAAATTTTGGAAAAAATTGCATAACTAAAAAATATCATGCTTAAGTTTATGAAAATTTAAAATTCAAATAATATGAGACAAAATTATCTATTATTATTATATTGTATTTTAAATAATTAATATATATATTTATTTATTTATTTTATGCCATAAAATATAAATAAATTTTTTTGTGTTATGCATTCGATCATGAAAGGTTTAAATATGTATATATTTTTAACACATAATTGATATGCATATATATATATATAGAAACACACATACATATATAGATATTATAAATATACTTATATATATATAATAATAGTAGTAGTAGTAGTATTTGTCACTGTAATTCATACATATATATGAATCTGTGTAAGATGATTTAAAAAAAATTATACTATGTATATGCATACATACATACGTGTATATATATATATATTTAATATTTAATGCAATGGTGTATATATAAATCATTAATATTTTTCATTTAAGTTATATATATACATATACATACATACACACACACGCATATTTTTGAATATCTATATAAATAACAAGTTTAAATACATACATATATTTGGACAACATTCAATACATATAGGATAAGCTAACATGTCTGTTACGATATAAATCTCAATACTTATATACATGCATGTTATATCTCACACAAATTATTTTGTTACTCATGCACACACATACATTTATGTATATAATACATATATGTACTATTTCGTTTAATATAATAAAAATTAAATAAAATTCTATCTATAATGTGTAAATTTAAATTAAATGGGAGATTTAATAAAATTTAGAAATGTTCTAAATAAAATAGACTTCATAGGCCCAATAAAGATCCAATAGGGTAAAAAGAATTTAAAATTCATGCATAACATCCATTGCGGGTGGCCTAGTTCCAACAGAAACGAGGAGAGTTATCAAGTATGATCTTCCCAAAGTAGGATCGATTGTACTAAAAAGTGGCCACTGGATATATAAGAATCCTACCTCCTTTAGGAGAAGCTGGAGCATCACCCAAGGGCTAAACATTATCTCGAGGTTGGGGAATGTCCCGAGGCTGTCCCTGAACTGGTGCATCTGAAGAAATGTAGAGAACAATTAGAGGAACATCGTGCATAGGTGCTTAAATGACTTGTTTTGAAGTTTGACCTTGATTTTTCGCCTCGGAAGTCAAGCTGACATTTTTCTTCCCTTCTTCCTTCTCCTTCCGTGCTTTCTCGGTATCCAACAATCTTACATAGCCTAGGCGGACAGCTTCACTCTCCTCCGCTGTGAAGCGAGCATAAATGACCTTAAGACTGAAAGGTGGCCCTTCCTACTCACTGGTTGCCTTGGTTTCCTTGATTAACCACTTGTGGATGGGGACCATGGCTTCTTGGTAATCGTCCATCATGCCAAGTTCTTCTCCATAAACATCCTGAAGTAAATCCCATCAAGAAGCTCGTCCACCTGATCTAGCAGGCTATTCATCTCATTGAATTCCACTCACAGCTTCTTGACTTTATCGGCTTCAGTTGCATTTTCAACAGTTATGGCCTCGAGCTTGTCTCGGAGAGAAACCCTCTCAACCTTCCACTCCACCACCTTCTTCTTTAAATCAGCAAGGCCATGCACCAATTTTTAGCCACCGCCTGGATTTCATCCAAGCTTTTTGTTAACTTGGCCTTAACGTTTTTGTAATCTTCACATAACCGCCCAAATTTGGCATTGTAATCCTCTTTGGAGCTTTGATGGTGTGGGAGTGTACTTTCTTCAACTTCTCTAACTCCTCTACATGAGCGCCCTTCATCTTCTTTATCTCATCTGCTAGAGACCTCCCTAACGCGTCCAGCAACACCTGATGGTTTTCGTCCTTTTGATGCATCTGCTTCCTCAACTCTAAAATCTTTAGATTCTATTCAATATTCTTCTTGCCGATCTCCTTACAGCCTTAACCACCTTGGCATGAAACTCAGATAGAGCCTTCATATCGCTTAGCCCATCCCTAAGAAGATAAAATATGCTAGGAAATGAAAGAACTGAGGGGTTAGCAAACATTCGAGCAATGGGGTCTCTTGACTGGTAGGGCTGTTGGAACTCATCGAAGTTTAGACCATTGGGGTCGGTGATGATGATTGCCCCTTCTTTCTCCTTCCCTTTATCCTTGCTATTAGAGGCGGATATGATCACTACTCCCGTGTTCTTCCTCTTTTGTTGTTTGGAAGTCTCCAAATTTGAGAGAAGAAAAGGCGAGGCACTGGGAGATTTAGAGGGACGAATAGGGATCGTGGATCTTAACTTACTATCAGGAGAGCGGGATCTTTTGTGGGAGCCGTCATGATGGTCCTGGCCACCTTCATCTCTAGCCGGGTTGTAAAATATAGTCTCCCTTATTTTATGCTCCATAGCTGGTTGCCCTACATTTTTTCTTAGGCCAAAGACAAAGCGGCTTTCTTGATGTCTGTACGAGGTGCATCCGGCTTGAGCTGCTTAAATTTGGACTGCAGCTTTCCTCTTTTCAAATTCTTACTCCTTACAAAAGCATAAGAAACGGAGAATTAGAATCAAGTTAGCACCAAGAAAGAGTCAAGAAGTGCATCACAACAGGAAAAAAAGGAGAGGTGTGTATATGTGTAAAAAGTTCATGATGTTTGAACGAACCCTTAGGATCCTCGTGCATTTCCAACTGCCATCGGATGTCTGGTATCGAGGTGGAGTCACCATAATCAATCCTTAGCTCATGATACTGTAGATAGTTGGAAGTCGTGATATCTCCAGGGATAAACTCTTCTTGCTCCTTAGCCCTGAAAGTTCGATTTAGAGCCTCCTTAACATCAAAGTTAGGCAAAGTCTCAAGGCCAATACGCCCAAAAGAGTGAGCTTCACTACGATCTGAAGCAGTGGCATTGCTATCATGAGAATAAGGGCTCGTCCCCTCTATTGTCTTAGTTTGAATGATGTCATCATCCCATTCCATTATGGCTGTAAGTCGGTCGCCCACTCGAAGCTCGATCTTGAAGGAAACTAGTTCTAAACCTATCACATTTGCATAAACTATTGGATCGGCTTCGGGAGGATCCTAAGTCAAGTCGGCACCAGAAATGGAGAGTTGGGAAGATGGTGCTTCTCTTGCCTCACCAACTATTGAGGGTTTTCCTTTCTTGCTCTTTGCAGGCTTATGTGCAGAGCGAGCCCTGCCTTTCCCAATCGAACGTCTGATAGCTAATGGCCTAAGCTATGGTAAATTCTCATCTGTCACCAAGCGAGGAACCTCCCTAAATTCTATAGGGATCTATTGCAAATCCCTCAACGTTTTCTCTAAGTCCTCGGCTAATGAAGCACTTAACAAACCTATAGAGAAGACTAATATAGCGAATTAGTAGTTGATGCCCTAGAGAAAGAATGAATAGGAATGGGAAATTATGATAACTCACATCCCAAGTGCAATTGATGGAAGCATGGGGAAGCATCCCGAATAAAGAAATACTCTTTCTTGAACATGTTGTACTTTGAGTACAGATCCTCTACTAGTTTAAACTTACTTCCTGCTTCGAGATAGATGAAAAGGGATCCCTCTGCTTTGCTTTTAACAATATACAAGAACCTGATTTGCCGATGGGTAGGGGAACCTGAAACTCCCTCATGAAGGTAGCATATAGGCTAGTCAGGATGGCTTAACTATTAGGGTGTAGCTGGAAAGAAGCGATTTTTAGGTACATAAGGAAACCCATAATCAAATGAGGAAGAGGAGGATGGGCCACAGCCATCAAGTGATATCTCGAGTAGGTCGTATATCCTTCCAGTGGAGCATGAACCCGTTGTTCAGAAGTAGGCAAGAGCATATCGTCTCGAGGAAGGCTGTGGGTAGCCGCAATAGTATCCAGCTGCTTAGCGGATAAAGTGGATGCTACACATTTAATAGGATCCACCAGCAATTGTGACAGTCCATATCCATGTATCAGAGAGCAAGCAGAACTAGGCTAGCTAGTTCGACGCCTCGATGATATAAGATCCAGAGGAGCATAAGAAGATGGATTTTGATCTCCAGAAGCACTCGACGAGCGTGTCTTGCGACGGCTCAACATACATGTCTGATACAACAACCTATCTCACGTACTATTGTAGAGTGTGTGTTCTTATGGTTTTGTATGTTCACACATGTGCAACAGGAAATACAGTAAATTATTAGACAACATCGGCTTAAAACTCCAAGCCAAAATAAATTAACAACTAAATAGTATGGCAATCCACTACCCTACTAGTTGGCATAAGGTTTTGGTTCGACAATTAAGCTGTAAGCAGCAAGCGATCCTAGAATCATATCAAAGTATGGCATTCAATTAAATCGAGAGAATACTAGCCAAACGTTAAACCAATTCCCCTCATAACCCAGAAATACAACATGTAATGCTTTGGAAAACTCCATGTGCACAACTTAAGTGTGCTTCACATCTCATATGAAGTTGCCCTAATCTACAACCATGGAACAAACAATCTGGCCAAGCTCCGATTAGAAACAAAAATTTCCCATGAGTCAAGAGCACTTTGGATTTATGATTTATAGCCTAATCTTACCAATTAAAAAATTATGTCTCAACCCCTAAAATTTAGCAAGGACCAACCAACTAGAAACCATAACCCCTTGAAACTGTATCGAGCCAGTATGAATCATAATTGGTAGATTAAAATAATCATAGAGATAATTAGATTAGTAATACAAGACTTACCATAATGGATTGTAAATAAAGATGGTGATTACAGCAACCTGAAAGTACTTGAAGTGGAATTGGCACGACAGCAGCTCTGGGAGACGAACATGCACAGGAAAAAGAGGGGTCTGGAAAATAGAAGGGAGCATCCGATTATAAGAAATCCTAGACTTTATGTAGGCAACCTCCTCTGCGCGGTGACAATTAAGAGCAACCGAACAAAATAAACCGAACTAGAAAGCATCAGACCCATTTCAAACACAAGCACGAGATATGCACCAAACCAAGGCACACCGAACCGAAATCGATGATGAACTAAGACACATGCTGCTGGTAATGGTTGCTAGATAAGGAAAGTCGGTTATGTGAAGTAAAGTTTTACAGGAGGATGCCGAACAAAGCACACTATGTATTCTATGAAGCGTGCTTTGAGGAACAAGTGTAATAGGCATTCTCACCAAAGGAATGATGAAGGCGTGAAAGCCAAGCTAGCGTAGGAGCTACATGAATGTGTATGCATGCCATAGGGATCATAAATCGCTCGAATAACCTTGAAACAAAGGGGTAAAGAAGCCTTTGGAACATTCAAAGGAAGCTATATAGAAAGAAACATGACTCATCAACGCTGCCTGGTGTAGAAAGTAGTCAAACAAGATCCTTTTTCAAGTGGTTTTGCAATCGGACAAAGATTCTTGTCCGGTAGAGATGCTACAGGACAAAAATTCTTGTCTATTTAGACACCAAACAAGAATTCTTGTCTGTTTAGACACCAGACAAGAATTCTTGTCTAGTGCAAGTTACTATCGGATAGGATATTATGTCAGGTGGTGTATACACCAGACAAAATATCTTGTCTGGTATAGATCAAAGCCGAGCAAGGGGGATATACCAAACCAAGGAGTTGCATCAAGGAATTTTGCCAAAAAGGTGTATGCATCCGCCTACTAAACCAATGACCATCAACCGAGACTATTTCATCCAAACCAAACAAGGCATTTAAGGAGAGAAATATGGATATATAAGGAAATACCGGATCGTATCCGGTATATATGGAAATAACAGAACTGAGCAAGCTATACAAGGAAACTGCCCAACTTATTGGGATGACCTCTTTGCCTCCTCACACTTATAAATATCCAAGCTTCAAGAAGCCATGAGAATGTTTTTGGAGCCATCATTCACTGTTGAACGGAAATAACCAAATAGAACCCAAGGACTTCGTATTTGATACTAAATTATTGTATTTGCATTAAAACCCTTGTAAATGCTGAAATATGAGAAAGGGAATAAAAATGAACAATGGGCGTAGGCCAATTATGGTTGAACCACTATAAATCCATGTGTCCTTTACTTTTCTAGTACTTTATTTCTATTTTATTCATTATCATAAAATCAATAAGAGATGTTTATCAACTTTTCGTGCAAACAATTGCCCTAAGGCAAACCCTTAACTTTATCAATCTCTCACTTGCACTTAGGGTCAATTATGGAATTTTGTTCTAAATATTTTGATCGGTTTTCTCAAAAACTAATCGGGTCAAACCCCTTTATCTATTATGGCATGCTATTTTGTTTAATTATCTACTATGTCAATCAACTCTCTCCAACACTGATAAACTACCTTTATCATGTGGAACTTTTTGGAGTATGTTTCTCAACTTCTAATGGGCTTTAGGATCTTTTGTGGTCTATATCACAACATTGTTATAATATAACAATGATATACGATTCTCAATACTTGAAATCACCCCTATCTCGGTTATAAATTTGTGCATTATTATGTATATGTAAACACACACACATCGCTTTTATTGTGGCACTATCAAGGCGATGTACTTTGGCTTTTGGTTGAATTAGCCATAATATTTTTGTTTAGAACATTTCCAGCATAAGCTCCTTAACTAAGGTTTGAGCACGAAATTAATATTTTTATACCATATTCAATATTAATTATGAAGTTTTTTGTTTGACCACTTCTTCGTAAGAACCTCGTTGTTTCAATAAATAGTTCTCTAATATTTCATAAATACTTAAGAATATTCTTTACTACTATTTATCGATCTTAATTTGGATTTGATGTTTGTTTTATGTATCAAATACATATGCGAAATGCAATATTGTAAATAATACATTTTGCCAATGCATAAGGAATCCATCTTACATGTTCCATATTAAACATTATAATATGAGGTGTGTGCATGTGTATCATTTGGGACAATCCCATCATCCTTTTATACTGACTATAAAAGATGTCTTTTCAAATATTATATTGGGAATTAAACAACCATACTATACTGATTTTAACTTGGGTATATCATTAATAATCATAGTTTAGTGTTTATTTTTAGATTTAGAAATATTCTAGTAAATTTATTATTTCTTACAGACACACGCTTCCTCTAAATTTTGACTGAAAATCAAACTATTTGATATTTCTTCCAAAATACCTTTTCGGCTCTGATGGTTATCGAATGATACATACGTATTAGTTCTAGGATCATATCCGAAACCCACAAACTCGGTAGCGCTCCTACCGACTTCGAGGCACTATGGTTGTTATATGCAAGTAGTCTATTATAAATTGTTATTTAGAATTTCTGTTTCAACATATGTCTACCAAAACTTAAAGTCATATCAGGAAATAATTATTTGGAATGAATCTGTTTCGTTAATTTCAGCAGTTAAAATTTACAATTTTATTTTTATCAACGTTGCTTACTATATTCCCACAACATTGGTCATCATCTCGAAGACACATTTGCAGTCATTGGATCATATTGTTTCGGGTACAACTATCGAAATCATATTTTGATAATGTACTGGGAATCCATTTTGAATTTGCACATCATGCCATATGGCAGAGTCAATACTCTCAATGGTGTATTTTTAGCTCAGGAAGTTCTTTCTCGATATTGATATGAAACTCATAGTTTTTCTTCAATGTGCGAGAATACTTATTGGATATTCTAATGTTGTATCTAATTAAGTTTGGTTACTTATATTTCATCCCTTATAATTAGTTTTAACTTTGGATTATCTCCAAATCTATTTTACTACCAATAACTTCTAAAAGAAAATCCTTCGTTTGGTGTTTCTTGAAACAACATTTGTTTCTCAATGCAGTGGAATATATACTAATAAACATTTTATGAGTTGCCTTATATATATATATAACTAATTTGGTTTTTTTTACGAAACTTAAGTTCAAAAACATAAATTGATCAATCAATATTGATCGGTCCCAAACTCTTTTGAGGTGGTCCACACAATATCCCCCATGGACAATTATTACATGCAATCTTTTGACTTGCACAACCAATTAACTCCTTAACCTATGATATGTAGGGTTTGTTATAAACTCTTATCTCATATGATATCATAAACTATGCTTTAGATGAATTTAATTTTAACCTTATGCACTACACTTAAGTACACGACTTTATAGAAAGAAGTTAACTCAACTTCACTCATTATCAATCGTACTTTATTCAACAAAATCTGATTGCTCCTTATCGGTGCATCATTATGTATCATATGGAGGAGAGACTTTTGAGATTGAATATTTACGCATTTTTGATACATTTGGAACTCTTTTCCAACATACTCACATAATCGATCAAATGAAATCATTTTATTTACTTTTGCATGTTACATTACTTACTTCCGTTTTATATCCTATGAACTATTGTACACATACTACATGTGCATCAAATACACATGTTCATTTCTTTGATAATTCATTGGTGAATTTAAGTATGTAGAATCGTTTTGGTATCATTAGACTTACGATTGCATACATCTATGTGTATCAATCCAAAGGGTTCACCAACTCTTATGTCGCATCCACTAAATAGGTGCTTTTGCTCTTAACTATTTAAGACACAATTTACCGATGCTTTATGATTTATAAACATATGATTAAAGAATTATTTTCCAAAAATGTGGCTAAGTCCATTAGTCCAAAATAATTGTAAATTTTCAGATGCTTCTGTATTTTCTGCATCATTTTGTTATGAAAACAAATACCATTATTATAGTTTTATCTAATAATGAATATTCATAATATTCATATTGAAATAAATTATGTCTATATTCTGTCAATGTTGAAAATAGTTATTACTTTATAAATATTTGGTTATTTACCAAAATAGTTTTTCGTAACTCCATGCGACCACTAGAAAGTGCCATATGGTATACTCCAACTGTTTTCTCCATTATTATAATAGTGTATGAAATACGAAGATTTATCTAACCACTTATTGTGGAATTTTATTTCATGCACTGTAACAAGTTTACGGTTGAGAGTTTCAGATCAAATATTCTAAACTCAAAGAGATAGATCTTATAGAAAATGTTAACCCAAAAAATGGATCAACACCCTGGTTTGAGTTTGAAAGCATCGGCCATATTTATCAGGACAAATAAAGCAGAGTAAAACACTCTCCAAATTGCAGAAAAGACAGAATGAAGTAGAGAAACACAAGATTTTTATAGTGGTTCGGCTATTAACAAAGCCCGCGTCCACTTTATAGATTTTATTGATAGATTGACTGTTGATCATAAGTAAAAGTTGTTTATAATTCTAATAACTAAATAAAGAAAGATAAGATCACCATTGATGGAGAAGAAAGGAAGGATCTCAATTATCCCATGGCAGCAATTGTGAGGAGGAAGGTTGAAGAATCTTAGTAGCAGAGTTTCCCCAATAATCAGAGCAGCCAACCCCCTCCCTGTTGAAGATAGGATGGTATTTATAGGATTTAGATAGCACTTGGACCGGAACCAAAGTACCAGAAGCCTACAGTTATCTATAGGAGGGGGCACGTAAGTTTGGGGCGATTTCGAACTAACTGGATCAGATCGGTACCGATCCGAAATGTTGTGCAATTTTTGCACAACTTCTTTATTGGCTTCCTTTCTTGCATGCGAGGTTCCTTATGTAATTTCATAGCTTATTGACTTGTTTTGACCATGGTTCACCTGTAAATAAGATTGAACTGTAATTTGAATTGGATAAGTCTTGACTTCTTCAACTCGGATGCTTGGAATGTTATCAAACTTGGCAAATAAATTTAGGAGAGATGTAGGAATATAATGCATGTGGATTGGAGAATCCACTGGTCAATAATTTTGATCAGTACCAATCCAAATACTTGGCGTAGTTTTGGTCCAAAATCCCGGGTTTCTTTATCATGTACTTTTAGATCTTCCGATCAAGTTTTGATTTATTCTAGCGCAATCTGAATGTTCTAACTCCTTGTGAATTCTGCTGGGTTAAAAACCCGGTTACAATTTGCCCCTAGAGCATGCTTTCATAGGAAACAAGGCATGCTTTGGAATTATTTATCTTCCAATTTCCGTTTCACGGAGCTTTATTGGTCGTATCTAGTTTTCTTGAGTAGCTGCCTATGACGTTCGGGCTAACTATCTAGTCCTTAGTGGAAATCTTCATTAGTTGTAATTATGGAGTGATCTTGACTTAATAACTTCCAGAATGAATACGAACATCGAGTTGGGCAAACAAGGAAAGTTTTAGGTCGTTTGGGGGAATAAATTGGATTGGTATCAATCCAACTGGATCGGATCAGCACCGATCCAAGTACTTAGCAAAATTTTCTTCCTTTCACTATTCTTCTTCTTTTTATAAGAGGAATCAGATCTCCATTTTTTCATTTTACATTTTCGAGCAGAGCCGATCCAAAGGAAACCGAACTTCGCCGAACCACCTTCTGCCATCGTCGTCGATCCTTACACCTAGTGCTACCTTCTGCCATGATTTTGCCTACCTTGAGGTGCTGCCGATCCCAATACTCTGGTTCAAGCCATCCTGAATTGAAGAACTCATCGCTTTTCTCAATTTCGAAGGTCGGTGAAGTGGATTTTGATGTGTTGTTACATCAACGATCGATGGTAAGGTTATGTTGATGACGGATGTAGTGGAAGATTAGACTTGATTGTGATTTTGTGGAAGAAGATAGTAAATCGAGCCCGAAGTTCTTCATAGAATGATGCCAGGGTTTTGCCCTTATGCTCGACATGTTTTGCTATCTTCATCCAGAGAATCAGAATTAACTTGTACCAAGTTTCACAGTCGATTCCAGCATGACATCTTGCGGATTGTGGATTGATTTTGGTTTTTCCTAGAGGTGATAATAACTTAGGATAGGCCTTGCATGCAGCTTAGGTTGTTATCACTTTCTAGGAAACTAAAATTGACTTATGCTGATAATTTTTCTTCCCGATTTGGACTCATCGATCTATACTTGCTCATATTAGTTTGGTCTTGTCATTGCACAGTCGGTGAACATGGAATAGGAAGAGCTTTCTATGTCACTTCGGACAATGGATCTTTGATCGATAATGGGTAAGTGTAGAAGAAAAGACATTAATAGCTGATACGAATCGCTTTTTCCAGTATGAGTGAGCCATCTACACGGAATGGTCTGCCCATAGCATTCAGGATGCCAAGCCCGTTCTCACATAGATTACACATCACACATGCTCATGGTTAATATTTGGAATTCGATTGGTGATTGGTACACGTCAATTACCTTCTGAATTCCAAGTATCAGCTGAGTTAGGTGTTTATAGTTTAAGGATTTGGCGCACCTAATCGTTTTGAACATAAGCTTTCTTATATAGAATGACGTGCAAATCCTCCTGGCGCAAGTCAGTTGAAGGAAGCTCGCCTCTTTCTGAAGCAGAGTCTTCATCAATCCTGGTTGGACCTGCTACTTCCATAGCTTCGGGGCAATATGGCCATCTGATCCCAACTAGCCCCGTTGTCGACCGCACTCCCCCAACTTCAAGGTTTTGCTTGATCCTCCGGAGAAAGCCTCTTTGATCCTTACATAGGGCATTGCAAAGCATCTGCTCGCAATACGGCATTTGGAGAACGACATACTTCAGTCGTTCAAAGGGGAATGCACTCACAGACCACCTTCTGGGTATGTTGCTTGCCATCGCTACATGTGTATGTATGGTGCGGTGCCCCTATTTAATCACTTTCTTATGGAAACTCTTCAGAACATGGGGTTGGCTCCATTACAAATCCTCCTGAATGGTTACTCCATGCTAACTTGCTTGTATACTCTGTTCATGTGAATACTTAACCATGCCCCAAGCTTTGCCAAGCTGTAGTATCTCCTATTATTTAAAAAGAGGGCGGCTTACCCGTCACTCGTCTATATTAATGCACAACGCATCCGAAAACTTATACTTGATCTTCCTAGCAAGGTTCCCTCATTCAAAAATCAGTTCTTTTTTGCCAAGTGTCCAGAGTGATTCACCCGTCTGTGGACCATGGGGGTTAAGTCTCTTCCTCCACGCATGGAATTTTCTTTAGCTGCTAAAAAGTCTTTTGAACGATCGTCTATTCTTTTGCAGTTCTCCCAAAGATTAACAAAGATCCGACACTCGGCCCTTTTCTCAATGCACTGAAAGGAGTTGATGCTTGAGAGCGCACAATCAGGTTACTGCTTACAGATTAAAATCTTCGCTGTTGTGGGCTCTTAAATCCCGGGAGGTCTGTTGGGTTTGTTAGTGCCCCTTTTCACTTCAATACCCAGACTCGCTCAGTTTCCTCTTCTCATGATTCTGGTGAAGGCGACGGTGATGATGATGAGGAAGAAACTGACTTGTCCGACGGGTTAGAGAAGACTTTTGAAGAGGCCCATACTCCCTTACCTCCTTCAAAATTGTTTTGAACATACTCCCTTACCTCCTTCAAAATTGTTTTGAAGAAGCTCCTCCCAAGAATGAGCCCGTTCCCAGCCCTTTTCCAAAGGACGGCGATTTTGACTTGGGAAATTACGAGTGACATTTTGTAGATATGGGTGCCCTAATGGGTGACTTCACTTCGGAAGGGTTGCCTTCCCAGCTTACCCAAATCATTTCTACAGAAATGGATGTCCTGACGTTAGTTGGCGATCGATCTGGTTTGTGTATTCTGCTGGGATCGTTAACTATAGCACACACTTCACTAGGATCACATATTTTACTATTATTCTCGTAAGATATTTTAATCCATCAAATGCTATTTTTCTGAAGTCATTTTGTTATTTTCTACAGGGATCATGTCTCATGGCTTCTATAATGATCTTAACTGAGTCCTTAAGTCTCAGCGTTTGCAAAGGCATTCATCTAGATACTACGCCTTCCATGAAACTGACGAAGAGAGAAGAAGGGAAAAAGATAAAGAGGCAGAAGAACACCACCGAGCTAATAAGGATCAAGACCATGATAGAGGAAGTAGCCATGAGAAAAGGAAAAGCCCGATCGAATGGGAAGACCCATCAAAGAAGCTGAATAAAGATCAAGAACATGCACCCACCGTACAGCTTCCTACTTCTATTGGGATCACCATTCCCGCTTCTGGCATTGTGACCTCCTCTACTCACGCTGCAGTGGCTGCTTCTCTCCCAATTTCAAGGCGAGCCCCTTACATTCTCCATGCTAGTCTGTGCTCCTGTAGGCTGCATTTCCCAACTTGTTCTTAAGGGGTTTTTTTCGATAAACCCAACTTAAAGTCGGTTCATGCAAAATCTTATTCACCCCATCTCTATGTAATTCAGAGCGGCTTGGAGTAAGCCGAGGGTGGGAGAAATTGTGCAAGCAGCTTTCTACCATTAATCAAAACAATTATTAGGAGATTCTCTCATTCGAGTCGGAGAAAGATGAATACGAGAAGCAGCTTGCGGACCGTGACTCGAAGATTGAGAGAGTGGAGAAGGAGAGGGATGATGCCCTGAAGAGAGAAAGTAGGAGTGCTTCTTAATTCAAGGAGCTGAAGGAGTCTACCGACTGAACCGCACTCATACTTATAGACGAAATAAAGAAGTGTCACGCTGATTGAGGTGGCTTTGAAAGAAAAACTAAAGGCAAGCGAGACAATGGTCGAGGCGGAGAAGAAAGTCGTTGCCAAACAATTCCAGGAAATTGCCTCTCTACGCGCGCAAATTTTGAGTTTGAATGCCGAGAAAAATCAACTGACGGTAGGGAAGGCTAGCATGAAAGCCGGCCTTCCAGAGCTCCAAGATACTTTTGCTAAGAAAATGGAAGGCTTAGATGCTACCATCTTAGGCTTCTATGTTAATTTCATGCTTTTCAGGGTAGCCTCAATTACTTAGGTCCAATGTTCCCTCGCACGCTCGCTGTAGTTTGGGAAGAAGTTTCGGCTTGGTTTCGAGATATGGGTAGCGGTTACACTGAAAGGAGTTGGTTTAGGCCTACTTGAATGAAGAATCTTACCTAGCTCTATTGGAAGGCCAGAAAATCTTAATGCTGAGCATGAAACCATCAAATTCATGGCCACCACCGAGGCTGATACTGAACATTTTCCTTCAGGCTGGGCAAGTCGTCTTCGCATCTTCATACCGATGGTTGGATCGTTGCCATTTCTCATGTAGTCATGCAGCCGTTGAAAGAAGGCAATGGCGAAGGCTTCGAAGTTGTTGCACATGAACAAACCCCAACAGCATGTAACTTACTTATCTCTCCCATGCTTGAAGATTTTCAATTCTTGCCTGAAGAGATTGTTGAGATAACCGCCCTTTATTCTGATATTATAGATCAACCTTCTCTTCCCACTGAATTTCCTTCTCATCATGATGCCGGGTCCATCGCTATTTTAACCGCGTCAACCATCGTCTCCACTTCTGGCTCGCAGCCCGATTCGCATTCTAAGCAAATTATGGTGCTGCATGGTTTGGATGACCCCTCTATCTCTTAAGAGGAGAGCTTGGCAGCTAGTGATACATGAGAGCAAGCAGACCAAGGCAACCAACCAAACAGAGCAGAGGCCGAAGGCTGAGCAATAGATGATCGCATTGAAAAAGGAAAAGATTGAAGCACAGAAGAGGTCATCGAAGAGCTCTCACCGATCCTGCAAGCATAAAGGGAAAGGAGGGTCCACCAGCGACCATGCTTCAGAGAGTGGGATTGCCCTGGGAAAGGATAAGCCTGAGAAATTGCAAATTAGAGGTGGGAAAGGAGACCAAGGAAGTGGTGAGAAGATGTCTTGATTTGTCTTTTCTTCCTTTTGTTGTTTTTTGATCATCTTTTGTACAAGTGCGGAGTTTGCACTTAGCATTTTTCTTGTTGTTGTCATAGTGATATTTTGTATTTTCCTATTTTTTACTGATATTGTGCGGGCACGACACCTGTTGTTTGTTGTTGTACATTGAAAACGTTGTAAGTAATACAATGTCGACGTTTTGATTGTAACTTTATTTGTCTACTTTTCTATGTTACATGCACTTATGCCAATTTTATTTATTACTATTTTATCTAGTCCTGTAATCATCGCCAAAATTCTTTGTTTGGAGTAACAGAACTGTGAAGTACTTGGTTTTTTGGTTGGGTATTGGTGTGTGTGCCTTCCCTGTTCACGGAGCTGTTTACTTCAAACATTTGACGTGAAACTAGATGCTTTCTATGGCCTTTCGGATACCCCTAGTCCAATCTGTATTACAACTCCTATCTTTGGGAATTTGTGATTTGAGCGTCTCGATTCCAGAGATTTTGCCAATAAACAATCGGATTTCTTTACCGATTCATAGTCGTGCAAAATTGTTGGATTCATGCCCATTACTTCTGATAGTGGGAGTAGACTGATTCTTGTTAGTCCTGCAATAGACGAGTTTCCCGACACTACCGGGATAATACCAGTACTTGAGATGTGCGTGGCTTATGAAATGTGCGGCTTTTGAGAGTGAGTGCGGCTTATAAGATGCATGGCTTTTGGGAGTATGTGTGGCTTAGAGGATGCGCAGCTTTTGGGATCGATATGACCCGTCGATCCAGAATGGTTTGGAACTTCTCAACGTTATCAATCTTCGGGCAATGCGAGGAGTTCATGTTTCGAGAGTGTGGTTCCACGACTTAAGAAACAATGCATGTGCGGCTTTGATTGGGGCATTTTCGGTATTGTCGTAGTAACACTGGTTCTTAGAAGGCAAGGATCAAGTTCCGTCGATCTAACGGTTTGACTCGATTTGCTTCCGTCGACCAGGCAGGTAGATGGGGTATACTTGAGCATCGTTCCACTATCTCAAGCAGCGATTGGATGGTTTTGAGTCGATTTGACCCTGTCGACTCAACGGCTTACTTTTGTGAGCATAGTTTTATTGGTTCAAAAAGCAAAGCAGTTTTATTAATAAAAGTTGGGCAAGTTCTGCCTATTTACAATGCCCTCGGTACTCCGTGATGGCTTATTTGCAAGAAATAGGAAATACATAAGATAGTTTTAGATAAAGTAACGACGCATTGATTCATTGTTCCATGCTCAGAGAATTTGGGCTCCATCAATAATTGTTAGCTTGAATGTGCCATCCCCTAGCTTATGATCGATCACATAGGGTCTTTCCCAATTTGGTCCAAATGCTCCTGGTATAAGATAGACCCTCTTGAGGACAAGGTCTCCCACTTCAAAGGTGGGATTATGAACTTTGGAGTTGAAATGCCATGCGACCCTTTTCTAGTGAGAGGCAGTCCTTAATTCGGCTTCTTCCCACATCTCATCGACCATATCAAGCGACTCAAGTAGGAGCTGCTCGTTCTGCCTTTGATCGAAGTTTGGTCTTCGATGAGAAAGGACTTCTAGCTCAACCGAGATTATTGCTTCTTAACTATATGCCAGGGAGAACAGAGAGTGCCCAATTGCAGATTTATGCATTGTCCTATAAGCCCATAGTGCGAGTGGAAGTTCATCACTCAATTTCTTTTCACTTTAGTTAACTACTTTTGGATGGTGGATTTGATGATCTTGTTTACTGCTTCCACTTTCCCATTTGCTTACGGATGTGCGACAATGGAAAAGCTTTTCTCGATTCGGAAGCATCTGTAAAAGTCTTTGAACTCAGGGCTTTCGAATTGAGTCCCATTATCCGTGATGATTTTCTATGGCACACCAAACCTGCAAATAATATTTTTAGTAACAAAGTTAATAGATTTCTCTATGGTAATAGTCGCCAGCGGTTCCGCTTTGGCTCATTGGCTGAAATAGTCAACAACGGTATCATATTTGGCTCCTCCTTTAGCCATTGGTAGTACACCAATCAGATCGATTTCCCAGATTGTGAATGGCCATGGGCTGACCATTTGTGTTAGCTTCATCGTAGGAGTTCTTTTTATCTTGCTGAATTTTTGGCATTGGTTGCACCGTCTAGTGTAATCTGCTGCATCGCAGTTTACCGTTAACCAAAAGTACCCATACTGGAACTTTCTTTGCAATGGCCCCCCGATATGATCTCCATAATCGCCTTCATGAACTTCTCTTAGGATCCTTTGAGCTTCATCGTTGGTCACACATCTAAGCAAGGGGGTAGAGAATCCCCTTCGGTAGAGTACTCCATCCGGTATTGCGAATCGCAGTGCCTTTCGGAGAAGCTTTTTCCGCTGATTCCTATATTCGGGGAGAATTCTTATGAGCAAGTAGTCCTTGATAGGCATCATCCATGTTTTGGTTGTCTCTAAAATCCAGTCGATATCCATCTCGCTTATGCTTGGAGTAGTCAGGGTTTCAACCGGGACTAGCCCCAATGACTGAGCTTCTCCGAAACTGGCCAGTTTGGCTAGACAATCCGCCTTTGTGTTCTGTTCCCTCGGGATATGAGTTATGGTGTAATGCTTGATGTTGTTCAGTAGTACCTACACTTTAGATAGGTACGGGGAGAGGTTCTCCCCCCGAGCCTGGTATTCGCCTTTCACCTAACAGACGACTAGCTGAGAGTCGCTATAGATGTGTATGGACTTTATCCCGAGTTCCTTCATAACTTTTAGCCCGGCTATCAATGCTTCGTATTCTACCTCGTTATTTGTTGCAAGGAATACCAAGTATGAGGCATAATAGACGGATCATCCTTCGGGAGTCTCAAGCACTACCCCTGCTCCTGAGCAGAAGTTGTTAGATGCACATCGACGAACAACTTCCAACATATCTCCACTTCCAGAGTCATTCCTTCCTCGTTATCTCATATTGTAAACTCGACAATGAAATCTGCCAGCGCATGCCATTGATCACTTTTCGAGGATGGTATGTGATTTCATACCGACTTAATTCGATGTTCCGTTTGATAAGCCACCTGGAGGTCTCGCGGTGGTATAGCACTTGCTTCAAGGGTTGATCTGTTAGTACTTTGATCGGGTGCACTTGGAAATATGGTCGTAACTTTCTAGATGCGATCAAGAGGCAATATGCTAGCTTTTCCAATTTTGGATAGTTCTTCTCAGCTCTAATGAACCGTTTACCGATGTAGTATATGGGTCGCTGGATCTTACATTCTTCATGTACAAGCGTGGCATTTAATGCATGGGGCGAGACTGCTAAGTAGATGTACAAATCTTCTCCGTCTACCTACTTGGATAGGATTGGGGGGTTTCCATATGTCATAGCAGCTCTTCGAATGTAGTTTGACAAGCTTGATTCGATTCGAAGTTCTTCTTTCCCTTCTTTAATGCGTCAAAGAATGATATACATTTGTTAGTTGCTTTTGAGATGAACTGGCTCAGCGCTGCAACCTTTCCATTTAAGCTTTGTAACTCTTTCCTATTCCTCGAGGCCTCGACTTCCCGTAAAGCGGTAATTTGTTTGGGATTTGCTTCGATGCCTCTGGTGCTTACTATGAATCCTAAGAACTTTCCAAAGGCTATCCCAAAGTGACTTATAAGCGAATTAAGCTTCATTCCATATTTGCGGAGTATTTCAAACATTTTGGCGAGGTTGTCCAAGTGATTTGCATCTATGCGCGATTTAACCAACATATCGTCTACATAAACTTCCATAGTCCTCCCGGTCTGATGTCTAAACGTGGCATTCACTAGTCGTTGGTAGGTTTCCCCGGCATTCTTTAAGTCAAATGGCATCACTTTGTAGCAATACAGTCGCAGATCGGTAATGAAACTGGTATTTTCCTGGTCGGGTTCATGCATCATGATCTGGTTGTACCCCGAACATAAATGACAGTAGTTCATGTCCAGCTGTCCCGTCCACAAGTTCGTCGATTCTAGGTAGAGAAAAGCTATATTTTGGGCAAGCTTTGTTTAGGTCCGAGTAGTCGATACAAGTTCGCCATTTTCCATTAGACTTCTTGATCAAGACCGGGTTGGATACCCATTCGGGGTAAGTTTCATCGTGGATAAAACCATTCGCCATCAACTTGTCTATTTCTTCTCTTAGCGCTTTGGATCATTCTGCTCCTAGGCTGCGCCACTTCTGCTTTACTGGTGTATACTTGGGATCGATGTTGAGTGCGTGGCATGCAATCTCCGACAACACCCTGCACATAACGGAATGCGTCCAAGCGAATACATCCAGGTTGGCGCAAAGAAATTTGATGAATTCCAGTCGCATCTTGTTTCCAAGATGTGACCCAACTTTCAGGAACCGTGTTGGGTCATCCATATCAACTGGGACAGACACCATCAATTATGCCGGTGTTGCCCGTTCCTCCCTTGAACTCTTCTTTCTAGGGTCCAAAGCCTTATCAAATCGGCTATGGTCCCCAAGCTAGGGGCGGCTCTATAGTTGCTATTCGGTAGGTTTACGAATGTGGAGAGTTCTCCACACATTCTCCCCCTTTTCCCTTCTTTTAGACTAGTGTAGTTGCGCGATATAGCATTCTCTAGCGGCACTTAGTCTCCTTTGATCAACCCGACTTCGTTCTCTGTCAGAAATTTTATAGTTAGACACCATTGAGCTAAATTAATTCTGAAATCTACCATGGCAGGCCGCCCCAGGAAGGCATTGTAAGCGGAAATTTCATTTACAATCACAAAGGTTTCGATGAGGGTGACTTTTCGATCACCTTCTCCGAGTTCTACGGGTAAATCAATTGTTTCGACAAGTTGTTTGGGTTCACCGGTAAATTCTTGGATCTTTGTTCGGCAACCAGATACATCTTTCATACCGATCTTCATTTGGTCAAAGGTGCATTTGAAAAGGATATTCACGAAACTGCCACTGTCTACCAATACTCGTCGGACCATGGTGGGTCTGCTTCCTAATGTCACGACCATGGGGTCGAGAGCTTCTATCCCTTCAGTGTCTCAATTCTGAAATACTATGTCATCAGTTAGGGTTCTCTACTGCTTGATAGGGATTCCATCTTCAATCGCAAAGCACGAATCTTTCGGAGCATGCTTTAATGAGCTTGCATATCGGTCGATTTCTCCCCAACTCTTCTGCGTGGGATGGGGTCCTCCAGATATTGTTCCAATGATGAGTCTCTGGTCATTCCGTCTAAGTTCCTCTTCGCTGGTTCTAGCTATAGGAGCTTGGGGCACTGTGGGTTGGTCGGGATTTTGTGATTTCCTCACATACTGCTGAAGCTTTCTCAAATCAGCTCCTCAATCAAGTTCTTCAAGTGATGATACTCATTCGTGTTGTGTCCATGTGTTTCATGGAAGTGGCAGTACTTTCTGAAATGCTTTTAATGTTCAATTGCTTCCTTTTTAGGCGGCTTCTTGTACTCTTCCATCCTCAGTGTCGCGAGATAGATGTTTTCTGGAGTATCATTGAGCGGGATTGTTCTTCGGGCCTCAAACATTTAAGCAGCTTATTACTTCCGTTTCTCTTGTTGGAATTCTGGTTCTTCCTTTTCTGATTTCCATCTTTCCCTACGTTTCCTTCAGCGGTCCCAGAGGTATTTATGTCTTGGTTTGTCGCCATACCACTTTGCCTAATGTTGGTTGATTGTAAGTTAGCATATTTCCTTTCTAATTCCTACGCTTCTTCCAATCTCAAATACTGGCTCGCTTTTCGATTGAAGTGCTTCCTAGTGGTAGGTTGTTTCATTTTGATCCATTTTCTGAATTCAGTTTTAGGGTGGATAGCGCAGACCAAGGCCATGAAAACCACATCCACGTTTGGATTACTTACTTCATTCATCACGATGATGAACCAATTCATGAAGGACTTTAGAGATTCATTCCACCCCTGGAATTGGCCAGATAAGGACGTTCACATCTTTTGGTTGTGTCATGTAAAGCCTAAATCGATCAAGGAATCTTGTTGCTAGTTGATCGAAGGGGGAGATGGATCTTGGTGGAAGCCTAGTGAACCACATGGAAGCAATTCCCTCCAGGAAAATTGGAAAACATCTACATTGAATGGCATTCAAAGCATTTTCTCCATCCATGTACCAACTGTACTTATACAAGTGAGGTTTCGGGTCTCTCATCCCATTGTAAGATAGAGTAGTTGGCATAGTGAACTTTTCAAGGTACCGCTCATTCAGAATGTCATCAGTGAAGGGAGTCCGACTTGGAGCGGATCCACATTCATCATCACTTTTATCCATACTTTCATCCATTAGTCGCTTGACCATGTCCGTGATATATGCCTCAAATGTCCGGTAATCTACGGGTTGGCATTCAGTGACTACACTAAGTGTTTAATTTTGCAAATGGTCTTGATGAGTGGACTGAAGCATAGGCTCTCCTGTCTTCGGGAGAGCCACCTCTTCAGAGTTCTGTCAGTTTGCGATTGGTCGGGTAAGGGTAGTTTGGATCTCTCTTGCATTATTGAATGCATTGGTATTTCCTTCCAACTTGTCGTCGCCAAGTCACTCACCATCTTCTGAGTCGGGGAGATCCATTCTATATCTTCCGGTGGGGTTTTCGCCACTAGATTCAAGTTTGTAGTTGGTTGCCTCGTAGTTGGTGGAGTGCTTGCATTTCCTTCCATATTGATTCCTATGGTTCCACCTATCACTCCTTTCTGCTGCTGCTTTCCGTTTCTCTGGTTTAGGCCAAAGATGGAAGAATTTTCTTGTTCTATGGCAACCGTGGGCTCTGCCATGGTTCTTGGAGCAGCATGTGTTTGTAAGGTCAATAGGGCAATTTTTCCATAAGAGCTCTTTGGATTTTCTCCATCTTCTGATCAATTTCATTAACCATTTTATTTAATTCATCTCTAGTGACAACTTCACGCTGAATAGAGTATCTCGACACCTGATCTTCTACATTGGCATCATTGACTTCAATTTGCTGAGGATTGATCTCTTCTTCAGCAATTACAGCTCCTATGGATCTTCCGAAAGCACTTCTCCTTCTTTCCGATGCCATTGATTCTCAGTAGCTGATCTTCTGAGCGGAGATTGTGGATATAACTTCTGAACCTATCTGATCTAAAGTAGATAGCTAGATCCAAGCCTGAGTTCAACTCTCAGTGAAAGCACCAAAATGTTAACCCAAAAAATGGATCAACACCTTGGTTTGAGTGTGAAAGCACTAACCCTATTTATCAGGAAAAATAAAGTAGAGCAAAACACTCCCCAAATTGCAGAAGAGACAAAATATAGTAGAGAAACACACAAATTTTGTAGTGGTTCGACTGTTAATGAAGCCTACATCCACTTTATAGATTTTATTGATAGATTGATTATTGATCATAAGTACAAGTTTTTTACAATTCTAATAATTGAATGAAGAAAGATCAGACCACCATTGATGGAGACAAAAGAAAGGATCTCAATTGTCCCATGGCAGCCATTGTGAGGAGGAGGAGGTTTGAAGAATCTTAGTAGCAGAGTTTCCCCAGTGACCAGAGCAGCCAACCGCTCCCTGTTGAAGATAGGATGGTATTTATAGGATTTAGATAGCACTAGGATCGGAATCAGAGTACCAGAAGCTTATAGTTATCCATAGGAGGACGCGCGTAAAGTTTGGGGCGATTTCAAACTAACCTTTTGGATCAGTACCGATCCAATTGGATCGAATCGGTATCGATCCAAAATATTGTGCAATTTTTGCACAACTCCTTCTTCGTTGGCTTCCTTTCTTGCATTCGAGGTTCCTCATGTGATTTTATAACTTATTGACTTGCTTTGACCATGGTTTACCTGTAAATTAGATTGAACTGTAATCCGAATTGGATAAGTCTTGACTTCTTCAATTCGGATGCTTAGAATGTTATCAAACTTGGTAGATAAATTTAGGAGAGATGTAGGAATATAATGCATGTGGATTGAAGAATCCACATGTCAATAATTTGGATTGGTATCGATCCAGTTGGATCGGATCAGCGCCGATCCAAATACTTGACGTATTTTTGGTCCAAACTCCCAGGGTTTCTTTGTCATGTACTTTTAGGTCTTTCGATCAAGTTTCAAGTCATTCTGGCGCAATCTGAATATTCTAACTCCTTCTGAATTCTGCTGTAAAAACTTGGTTAACAGAAAATAATTTTCTATATGAAAATACATTTTGGAGCATATTTCACATTCCTTTTTAAGTATCTATTATCATTTTATACAATTCTCGTTTTCGATATCTCTTCATGAAGCAGAAGTGACCATTCACTCTCTTCATCCCAACGATGCCTTAAGTTATATCCACTCTCATACATTCACTTTCCTATCTATATAGTCAAACCATTAAAGGAAACCCTCACTATAAGACCACAATGATCTCTTTACAAAAATGCATTCGATCATCCTTAACATTGAGGATACCGAATAAGTTTCACTTTACGTAAACTGATCAAACTGACATTTCAGTAATTGAAGTGTTAGGTACATCTTAGAGATCTTGGTCTAGTATTACTTCTCACAATGAGATCCTTATTCTAATCAATCATATTCAACACACGATCTGGCACTGTGGTTTACTTGCTCACTTCGAATGAACTAATTTCAGTTTCGTATATTACAAATTTGAAAAAAAAATCACCATAAAACATTTATATATAATTGAATATGGATCAAATATTCATATATTTGTATTATTTTTAGAGTTCAAAACTCATAGAAGACAATACATAGTATAAGGCAAATAAACACATAAGTGACCAAATTATGAACATATTTAGTAGTTGTATAATTAGGTGCTTGCATTAGTCTTGAATTGATAGCATGCAAAATTTATTGGTAAGTACATTTTATATTCTATTTGTTAATCATAATTAACCATTCAAATATTGGTGATAGGGGGAGCATATGTATAAAAGATTCAAAGATTTATTATTTATATATATATAGTTATCATCATCAAAAAGGGGGAGATTGTTGAATCTCTGTTTCTAATGTTTTAATGTTGACAACTATATAATCGTATATTTCTAGTTTATAACTGTATTGCAGGTGAAAGAGCCACAACAAAGAAAATATGACCATCGAGATTGATCAAATTCAAGAAATTCAAAGATCATCTTCATCAAACTAGAGTATGTCTATGATCATATATTTATGAAATCTCCTTGGTATATCATATTCACATATACACTCCTTCATACATAACTGCTCACAAAGAACATGTTTATTTCTATGCTTCAACAAAGAATTTTTTAAAAAAAATTTCTAAGTTTACTTGGTTCAGTCGACTGAGGTATTTTGTCAGTCGACTGAGAAAGTACCTTAGTCGACTGAACCTTCAAATTATATTATTTTTCCAGTTTTTTAAATTTTGGCGCAATTTCTTGTGTTTTTATTCAGTTGACTGAATTTTATACTCAGTTGACTGAACGTTGTATAACGGCTAATTTCTGAAGAGTCATGATGAAAAATTGCAACCTTTCTAAACAGTAGTAATCATCTATGAAGGATTACAACCTTTTGCTATATCTCTATGATTTCTATAAATACACTACAAGATCAGAATTCAGGTTTACCTTTCTTACTAACAATCTATATCTTTTCTGATCTCTTTGTACTCATTGCAATTCAATATTCACTCAAACTACTTCCATAATCACAAACGATACACTTTCACATTACCAAGGAGATTATAGGAAGAATTGTACCAACAGTCAACATTTTTGTTATTTGGATCACAATGTTTGTCAAGAAACTCAGTTGTGTTAGCCTATTCCTCCGAATGAAGTGAGGGTTGTTTGGTTAAAGGAAATACCGAAGGGGAGCATCGGGACTGGACGTAGGATGGGAGGTCCGAACCAGTATAAAATATCTGGAGTGGTTAGTCTTATTTACTTTATAATATACATAGTTATATAATTCTGCTTAGATTAGTATATACACACACATAAACTATATTATATACGATTTACATCTCATATATACAAATTACATTTTATAAGATCCTATGGCGATTTTCAATTGGTATTAGAGCACGGTTATTTCAATCTACAGTAACACGTAGTTGAAAAGTCATTAATATGGCAAGTACTTTTCAAGAAGGTCAATCAACTGCACGACCTCCACTATTTTCTGGTTTTAACTATGCTTACTGGTCAACTCATATGAGAATTTTTATGGAAGCAAATGGGATAGAAATATGGCTAGCAACTCAAAACAAATATGAATCACCTAACACCGACATTAGCACTTGGACTGATGCACAAAAAGAGGCAGCATCTAACAATGCCAAAGCTATGAATGTATTATTTTTCTCATTTGACAAAAATGAGTTTTCACGTGTCATGCTTTGCACCACTACGTATAATATATGGCGCACTTTACAAGTCACATACGAAGGAACAACTAAAGTCAAGCAAACTAAAATTTCAATTTTACAAAATCAATTTTCATCTTTCAAAATGAAAGCAAATGAATCAATTATTGATATGTATGCTAGATTTCAAACCATTCAACATGATCTCATGGCACTTGGAGTCAAATTTACAGATTTTGATTTAGTCGCACGAATTTTAAACTCTTTGACAAATGAATAGGAAAGTAAAGTTTTAGTCGTCAAAGAAGCTAATGATCTTTCTCAACTCGAAGTCAAAGAGCTGATAGGAAATCTGATGTCATAGAAAGCTAACTTGCAGGCAAGAAAGGATCAAAATCTTGAAAAGAAAAACATAGCATTCCAAGCAAGTAATGGAGATTCGGACTTAGATGAAGATGAGATTGTATTTATTGCCAAAA
Organism: Allium fistulosum; assembly: GCA_030737815.1. Lineage (NCBI taxonomy): Eukaryota > Viridiplantae > Streptophyta > Magnoliopsida > Asparagales > Amaryllidaceae > Allium > Allium fistulosum. The sequence continues at coordinate 580,532,843 of CM060906.1, read as the reverse complement.
ACTACAACAAATTCAAAAGGTTCAAGAAGATGACCAGATTTCAAAATTTTGGTAAACCAAACTCCTCAAACCAAACATCGACTAAATGCTATGAATGTGAAAATTTTGGCTACATGAAGAAGGATTGCCCATAGCTCAAGAATGATAAACAAAAGCAAGTTTGAGATATTCAAGAAAAAGAAAAATGCTTTTCAAGTAACTTGGGACGATTCAGATTCGTCTTCTTCATCTGATGGTGATAGTGAAAGCGACTCGAAACAAGCAAATGTGTGTTTTATGGCTAACACTGATGAGGTACAACCTGAACTTACTTATGATGAGATAATGGAAATTAGCATTGAATTAGATGATAAGTATATAGAAACAAAAAAATTAAATAAGGAATATATAGGAAATAACTAGAGCAGAATTAGAATTGGATTATTAAAAGATGAAAAACAATCTTAGAAGAAGAATTAGAAATTACTCAAAATAATGTGCAAGTTGTTATCTCAAAATGACAATTTATTAAATGATTTAGAAAATAATAAGTTAGAAAAAGTTAATTTTAAAAAAGAAAAGCTAGAATTACAAGCAAGTTTAGATTCTAGAAATATTGAAATTTATGATATTAAAAGTAAGTTAGATAAAATAACAAATAATGTGACTAAATTCAAAAAAGGAAAACAAAAGTTAGACAATTTGATTAAAATATCTAAACCATCTAGAAATCGAAATGGATTTGGTTTTAAAAGCAAACAAAAGTCAAAGAAATATAGCACATTATACACTTATAAAGCGAAACTTAGAAACTAAGATTAAGAATTCATATACAAATATAATCAAAATGTGGATTCCTAAAACAAATAATAAACTTATTAGACAAAAATATATTAATGAATATTTAAAGGAAGTTCTATGTAATAATAATTACATTTCTAAAGGAACCAAATCCTCATGGATATGGCTACCTTCTTCCACTAACACGTAGGACCCTAAACAAAGAATGTGGGTACCAATTAAATTTTTTTATTTTGCAGGCACCCAAAATTAAAATAAAAAATAAATAGAAAGGATACTCGATAGTGGTTGCTCTAAGCACATGACTGGAAATGCTCATATGTTATCAAATATAACATATATCGATGGTGGCACTTTTACATTCAGAGATAACTCAAAAGGATTTGTCATAGGTATTGGAGAAGTCATCAATATCGGTATTTCTAATTCTCCTATTATTACTAATGTTTTATTGGTAGAAAATTTTGGATCATAAGATTTTGAATGCTGACAAGGTACGGAAGTTCACGAATCCATGACTACGACAAATCCGGACTCATCGACTCAAATACAAGGTTCATCACTCACAAATTCATTTACAAATTAGAATTTGTTTTATAAATTCTCATTCACACACAAAAGTTTAAATGCACTGAATAAGCAGTATTCGGTCGACTAAATACCCTAAGTCAGTCGACCGATGCTGCATATATAATTTTTTAAAATAAGGCAGCCAGTCGACTGAACTTCCTAGGTCAGTGGACTGAGTCTGTGCAAATTTTTTGGCACATTATAAATTCAGTCGACTGACCAAGCATGTCCAGTCGATTGAAAGTTGCAACTGCTAATTTTTGAATAGTCACTTCTTTTGATCAAGAGTTATCTTCTTCCTGGATGGTTACATCTCTTAGTTTCTAACAGATACCTATTTCCTGAAGTCACATCTCATCACACACTATATAAACACTCAAGATTCATAGATCTAATCACCTAATTCTCTAATCTCTTTTTGATCTATAGCACTTTGCAATCTTGAGTTCATTATTTACAATCTCTCATACAATCATTGCCTACATATTCACTTCTATATTTTCAAGCAATATTGATCTTCCTATTCTTCATACATGCAAAAATATACACATCTATCTTGAGGAAAAGATTATAGGAAGGGTGTACTACAAGTGATAAATCCGTGTTATTCAAAACACACAAAGTCAAGTTAAATCCAGTCTGTAAGAAAATCATGTTCGGTTGCTCAGGCGGTCAAGTCCTATTCTGTTGCTCAGGCGGTCAAGTCTGTGAGGAATGCAGAATATGGATCGTAAGGCTAGAATGAACACTAGAAGGGGAGGTGAATAGTGTTTATAAGAAATTACTAAATCTTTTTGAGTTACAGTTGATTTGTACACAAATGTATAAATATTCAAACACAGATATAATCACAGAATCAAACAGAGATGCAGAAATAAAGTAAATGCAGTAAAGGAAAGAACACACCGGATTTTATACTGGTTCGGAGTTACCCTACATCCAGTCCCGCACAACTAAGTACGGATTTCCTTTCAAAAGAAATTCAACAATTACAACCCTCGATTTCAAGGCCACGAGGTACACCCTCCAGAATCACAATCCTCTGGGTAGAGATACTTGATTTCCGGGCAACAAGTTCACCTAAATGATTTCTCAAGGCTACAATCACACCTTTTCTCACTTGATTGATTTCCAAGGCTACAATCACACCTTTTACTCTATTGATTACAAAGAAAGCCTATAACTTCGAATAGCACTGGTATCTTATTGAGATAGTGATAGAGAACCAAACCAGAGATGATCTAGTTAGATTCAATGTTGATTTCGGCAGAGTGATGGTAGGATTTTGAATAAGAAAATGTGGAAGAAGAAGAGAAGTGAAAAACCAGAAAATCCGATATATAATTCGTTGAAACTAACCCCTATTTATAGAAGAACAACAGCCATGTCCATTCGTGAAAGGTTATGGCGAATAGACACTTCTTTTGAAATTCAAATTTTTGGTCCTAACTGACACTATGTCGACATGGGGTACTAGGGCATGTCGACATCCCAAAGCATTTTTTGAAGATTTGATTTTCTTTGAAAATAACCTTTATCTTATATTAAGAACTATTTAAACTTTATAAATATACTTGACTATAGATAAAATACATAGATAAATATAGAGAATAATATATATATAATTTTACTATAATTTTATATTTAAATCTAAGTATAAATATATTATAATTAAAAGATAGTTTAAAAAAACGAAGTTTAAAACAAGAGTTTATTAAAAACAAAAACAAAGAATATTTTAAGGCTAAAATATCTTTTTGAAAATCATTTGAAAAGATAATTTTTAAGGCTAAAACATTTTGAAAAGCAGTTCTGAAAATCGTTCTGAAGTAGTTTTGCAAGCTTCTTCCTGCATAATATATCATCATATCAGGACTCGAGAACTTGTACAAAACCAGGATGTTCGTGGGTTTGTAAGCCACTTGTCGTAGGTTTGTAAGCTACTTGTCGTGGGTTTGTAAGCCAATAAAAAGGTAGAAATGGGTTCCATCCCAAAAAAAAATGGAGTGAATATTTCAGTGCTATTATGAAGTTTTAACATAATTCTAGACTCAATACTTATCTTGAACTCTTGATAATCTTGATACTCATGAGTCTTCAATCTTGAATCTCTATATTGTACAATCTTCATTCTTTGTACCTGCATGGTTAAATCCTGCATATACATATATATATCTAAACTATAATGTTAGTATTTATATTTTATAATCTTATTCTAAGGTTGTTGTCATCAAAACCATCATCTCAAGGACTAACAATCTCCCCCTTTTTGATGATGACAACCTTTGTTTATAAAATATTACTTCTATCCTAATAACTCCCCCTAAATCTAATAACTCCCCCTTAATCTATGCCTAACTACCCTATTTTATATTTCTCCCCCTTTGTCATCAACAAAAACAAACAAACTCTAAACTATATAACTCCCCCTCATTCTTGTACTCAAGTACCTGCATTAATAAACTATACAATAGAGTATATTAAGAAATAACTATACTTATAGACATGATATTCAATCAACGATTATAAATATATCAATGTATATTTATACATTCATCAATCCACACCAAGTGTCAATCAAATCAATCAAAACAAACAATTTCAATCAAAGCAATCAATTCAAACAAAGTAATCAAATTAAATAAAACAATCAAATTAAACGTTACGAGGAACTTCCACCCATCCTTCTTCTCCGAAAATAGGGTCTGCTTTGATGGCATCCTAATTTTCATTGTCATTTGTGAGAGAGACGGGAGGATGTGCTTCGTTATCATCCTTGTGCAGGGAAGAAATCATCCATCGAATCGCCTCGAAATGCCTTTCTTGCTCCTTGATCATCTGCATTTGACTCAATTCTAAGTGTCGCTGGTTACGAAGAATGAACGAGAGAATATTCTTGAATGAATTAAGAGTTTCTTCAAGATTCTCGGATAAGTTATGAATTGGATTAGCCATTTTTGAAATTGTGAGAAGAATGAGAGATAGAATAGATAAGAAATAATATTCAGTAATGAATTCTGGAAGAAATGGGTATATATAGGTGTAGAAATTCGTTTGAAATGAATACATATGATAGTTATTCAAATTTCAAATTCAAAATGAAGTGTCATTTCTGACCAGTACATGTCGACATGGTCATAGAGGGTATGTCGACATGAGGCAGTGAAATATGATGGTAATTTTGATTTTGTGAATAATTGTGTATATATATATTTATATAATATACTAACATTTATTCAAGAGATAAGATAAGCTTGATAGTAGAAAAGAAATTCAATTTCATTGCATAGAAGAGTGATACAATGATTAATCATAAACAACTACATAAACACTCAAATTAAAACAAACTTAAACTAATTCGACATGATATGAAAATATAGAACTAGTTAGAGGATGATGAAGATGAAGATAATCTAAGTTTCTTGCTGACTTTGGAGAAAAACTTGTTCATCTTGGATGATATTTTGTCCAACTTCTTACTAACGGATCTTTTAAGAACCCGTTGATTCTCAACAATAATCTTTTGGTTTTTAAGAAGGGTTTTGTTGGTAGGATTGGAGGGATAATCAATACTTTCTAGGGATGTCTCACCTTCTTCTTCTTCTTCTATTTCCATTTCATCCCCTTCTTCTTCTTCCTCTTCCTCTTCCATTTCTTCATGAGCCAAACGCTCTTCTTTTTCGGCAAGACTCTCATAAGGTTGAAAAACATATGGGATTTTCATGAGAGAAATGTTTGAGATATTAAAAACTTTTCTTGAAATAAATTCTTCTCCTTTGAAATTTACTCCAAAATAGTTGAAAATCCAAGTAAGGTAAATTCTATGATATAAAGTGTTTTCTCCCATTTCAAAAAATTTAAGACGAAGTTCATCCAAAATAACTTGCGCCCAATTGATATCATAATTTCCGAAAATAGCAAAAAGTGCTTTGCAAACTTTTGAGGTAGGATTGTTAAAATTCCCCGATCTTGGGGTCAAAGTATGTTGTAAAAGAAGGTTAACAATTCTTGATTTTGGACGAAAGTTTCAGTTTTTAAATTCAAAGTTTTCATCTCCTTCAAAAATATGATGAAATGTCTCACGATCATGTTCATCGATTTGAAAACAAGAAAGATCCATTACCGTGCTTTTGCAATTGAGAATGGTACCCAAAAGATCACAATTCAAAAAAAATTTAGTGCCTTTGACACTACTCCAAATTTCATTATCATTTCCTTCATAAAATTCTCGATTGAGATTTGCATAGAAAATTTTAACAAGATTTGGGTAAAAAACAAAATCATTTTGAGAAGAATCAACAAGACTAAGAATTTGATTGTTTGCAAAAAGAGTATCAATTTCATAAGAAGCAAAATCTTGAAAAATAGCAAATTTTCCAGGATGGACTTTTCCATAATTAGCATAATTGATGTATGCTTTTATGGCCTCTGGATTATTGAGGAGTTGCTCTTTCAAGTTTCTGGAAAGTCTCATGGTGGAGGGGTTGCTTGAAGAAGCCATTAAAGTAGAGAGTAGAGAGCTTGAAGTTTTGAAGAGAGAGTTTGAATTTGAAAATGAAAGTGAAAAGTTGTGATAAAAGATAGTGAATAAATAGATTTTTGAAAGACATGTTCTCTGGTCAAAAGATGCCTTTTTAGAGTATTGAATGAAGTGAAAAGGTGGAGAGAAATTCAACCATTTGAATTCAAATTTTGAATTTCAAATTCTGGTACCTATGTCGACATCAGGGTAGGGACCATGTTGACATATGCCTGTGAATTTCTATGATTTATTTTTCCTAAGTATTCTAATATATATATATATATACTTATTATTTTAATGTCTATATATATATATATCTGGAATATTATTAGAATTATAGTATATTCCAGAAAATATTATTATATTATTAAAAAAAATAAAAAAAAAATAATAATAAAATTATAATAATAATAAAATAATAAAAAATAAATTTAAAATTCAATCAACAAACAAATTCAAAATCAATCAATCGTCTAATTCTAAGCATGCAATTTCAATCAATTGTATTGTAAATGTGTACTTTTCTAAGTCCGTTTCCTTGAATTCGTTGAAGTCATGAACTGCCGTGAAACACAAATTTGAATTATCTGTCTTCTGATCATCATCGCTTGAGGACGAGTCTGAGTCATCTAGAGTAGCAGTAAATGCACGCTTCCGTTTCATTACTGAATCATTGTTTATAGAAGGATTCTGCCTATCTGGATACGGACAGTCTCTTTTCATATGGCCTGGTTCATCACAGTTGAAACATTTGACATTGTTTGGCACTGCATTCTGATTTCCAGAATTCTTATAGTTGTTTCACTTGAGATTATTCATCTTTCTGTATTTCAAGAATTTTCGAAAATTCCTGGTCATAAATGCTATCTCTTCATCATTATCACTGTTTGAGTTTGATCCGTCGGTTAATGCATTGAATGCCATTGATTTCTTTTCAGATGTTTGCTTTCTCTTCTCTCGATCATTTGGACTTCAAACGACATTAGATTTCCAATCAATTCTTCTATCTTTAAGGTACTGATGTCATTTGCCTCTTCAATTGCAAGTGTCTTTTAATCCCATTCTGGAGTGAGAGAATTTAAAAATTTTCTGACTTGATCTTCTTCCAAAATTTCTTTTCCCAAGGATATTAAAGAATGCACAATATCCTGAAATCGACTATACATATCTGAAATAGACTTAGAATTCATTTTAAATAACTGAAACTGATTTGTGAGCATGGAAATTTTGGTCTGTTTAACTTTGCTTGTTCCTTCATGAGTAACATGCAAAGTTTTCCAGATTTCATATGCAGACTTACAAACTGACACTCTATTAAATTCATTCCTATCAAGTGAACAAAACAGAATATTCATTGCTTTAGAATTATTTTGTGCAACAGCCTTTTTTCTCAGTGGTCCACTATGCAAAGTCAGTTGTGGGTTCAGAATATTCATTCTGTGTGATATTCCAAGTGTCTAATCCTACAGATTGTAAATATATTTTCATCCTACATGCCCAATATGCATAGTTACTGCAATTAAAAAGTGGTGGTCTGACAGTAGACTTACCTTCTACAAATGAACTAGTGTTAGAAACAGTACCAGTGTTGGTAGCCATTTAGAAAACTTTTCAAAATTCAGATTATGAAACTTTTGAAAACCTTGCTCCGATACCAAATGTGAGGAATGCGGAATATGGATGTTAAGGCTAGAATGAACACTAGAGGGGGGTGAATAGTGTTTATAAGAAATTACTAAATCTTTTTGAGTTACAGTTGATTTGTACACAAATGTATAAATATTCAAACACAGATATAACCATAGAATCAAACACAAATGCAGAAATAAGTAAATGCAATAAAGGAAAGAACACATTGGATTTTATACTGGTTCGGAGTTACCCTACATCTAGTCCCGCACAACTAAGTACGGATAACCTTTCAAAAGCAATTCAACAATTTAAACCCTCGATTTCAAGGCCATGAGGTACACCCTCCAGAATCACAATCCTCTAGGTAGAGATACTTGATTTACGGGCAACAAGTTCACCCAATTGATTTCTCAAGGCTACAATCACACCTTTTATTACTTGATTGAGTTCCATGGCTACAATCACACCTTTGCTTACTTGATTGAGTTCCAAGGCTACAATCACACCTTTTACTCTATTGATTACAAAGAAAGCCTATAACTCTGAATAGCACTGGGATCTTGTTGAGATAGTGATAGAGAATCAAACCAGAGATGATCTAGTTAGATTCAATGTTGATTTCGGCAGAGTGATGATAGGATTTTGAATAAGAAAATGTGGAAGAAGAAGAGAAGTGAAAAACCAGAAAATCCGATGTTAACCCGCCTTTTGGCAAGGCCGCGGACAGACGGATTTAACTTAAACAACTTCACAACTATCGAGACTAAAGTATGATGGATTCGGTTTAAAATGATGAAGTTCACTTGAATATGTCGTTGGGAAAAGGAGTGGAGAAACTACATGGCTCGACCTAGGCAGTTTGGCAGATATCGCTCGGCATTGGGATGTTTCGGCATTGGAGGCTGTTCGGCATAGAGAGATCGTCGTTCGACATAGAGGGATCATTCGGCACTGAACGAGTGCTCGGCATTAGAAGGATCGTTCGGCATAGAGGAATGTTCGGCACTGGACGAGCGTTCGGCATAGAGAGATCGTCGTTCGGCATTGGATGGAGTGTTCGGCATAAATCTCGTTCGGCATCTGGAGACGTTCGGCATTAGATGGATCGTTCGGCATCAAGGAGCGTTCGGCATTGGATGGGTCGTTCGGCATACCTCACCTCGCTCGGTATTGCACCTCGCACCTCCATACCTCGCACCTCCATAACTTGGTACCTCGCACCTCCATACCTCGGTACCTCGCACCTCCATATCTTGGTACCTCGCACCTTCATACCTCGGTACCTCGCACCTCCATATCTCGGTACCTCGCACCTCGATACCTCTGTACCTCGCACCTCCCAACGTTCGGCATGAGGAGATCGTTCGGCATTCACGCCTTGTTCGGCATTCAGTGTTCGGCATCTATGGTTCGGCATATGGAGACCACTCCATTTGGGCTGAGGTACTCGGTTGCCAGGCCCACCAGGGAAGTCCAACCCATCTTTGTTTATAAATAGAGAGGCAGGGGCACAGTAAAAGGGGATCTCCTTTCTGCTCTCTTACTTTCTCTTTTCTAAGGCTTAGGCAACTCTGCCATTTTGCAACTGTAATCGATTATTACAGCAATAAAAAGCAAACTTCTAAGTGGACGTAGGCCGGAGTTAGCCGAACCACTATAAAATCTGTTGTTCTTTACTGCTTTCATTTTAGTTTTAACTGTTCTTCACATTATTACTCTCTACATACATTCTATCTCTGAGCTGTGATTGGTATTTGGTGCTTTCATCTGGATTTGGGGGTTAGTGACCAATTTTGGCGCTAACACTTTGGTGCTTTCACTGAGAAATTGAAACACTCAGGAATTTTGGAGTTAGGAACTTGGATCTTAGAAAGCAATGGCAAGACCACCAATGAAGAGGCAAGCAGTGGAAAGGAGCAATCAGGAAGGAAGTCAAGCGGCGTCTTCTGGAGCTGGAGAGGTTCACGCATCCATCTACATAACTCGGGACGAGATGCAAGTGATGATGAATTCTATGCAAGAGCAGATGATGAAACGGTAAGAGGAGATGATGCAGGCTCTTCTTAGGCAATTTGGACAACCAGGAACTGCAGGTGCTCAAGATCATGGAGCTGGACCGGAGGAACTCAACCAATGGACAGATGGAGTGAATCAGCAGGGGCAGCTCCCAATCAACAAACAGTTAACAATCTAGATGGACCTAGACTCGGGGGCACGCCACTAGGAGTACGTGATGAAGAATATGTGCCAAAATTTCCTCGGGGACTTGGGGGGCAGTCTGGATTGGTTGGAAACACTGGATTGGCTGACATTATCAGGCGGACTATTCGCGGAGGTCTGACAAACAAGGATTCAGAGGGAATTAACAAAAGTCCGTTTACCCGAAACATCAGGACAGCTAGGAATCCGCCCGATTTCGAACTACCCACTCTGGATGTATACAACGGGAAGACGGATCCCACCGACCACTTGATGAGGTACACTAGGCATATGGAAGTGCTGCGGGCAACGGAGGAGGTTATGGCCCGATGTTTCCCCCTGTACTTGACTGAAATTGCTGCTATGTGGTTCAGACAGCTGGAGGATGGATCCATTGGAACATGGACAGAACTGGTGGACAAGTTCTTAAGTCAGTTTCGAGTTCACATAAAAAGGCCAAAGAATGTGATGACGCTAACGTCAGTCAAACAGGGGGCAGATGAATCGCTCAGGACATTCTTAACTCGATTTAATGCAGCAGTTGCTTCGGTGGATCGGCCAGATCCATCAATGGTTCTGATGGCTGCGGTATCAGGAGTCGGAGATAATTCGGATTTCAAAGTATCATTGTTATGGGACCCACTGTTGGATCTTGGTGAATTCTTTCATGAAGCTGAAAGATTTCTTCGACAAGAGGATGCATGTTTGGACATGAGGTCGAAGGAAGTAAACATGACTAAGGATGGAGGACTACTCGGCGAAAGCTCGGGTGGGGGCGAGGATAAAGGTAAAAGGAAGCGCTGGGGAGAACCAAAGTTCTCCACTTACACAGGATTGAATGCAACGTTGGAACGAATTTTCTTAGATACTCGAGATCGCCTTTCTTATCGAAGGCCAGCAAGGAGGGAACCCTCAGAACGAGAAAGGGCGTCAGGAAGGCACTGTCTTTTTCATGACCTGGACGGGCATGACACTAACAGCTGCCGGCATCTAAAGGATATAGTCGAGGAGCATATAAGGAATGGTCGGTTGCGACAGTATGTCGGAACTCGGAATGCGGCGGTGGAATAGGAGCAGCCACCGCCTACCTCGAACGACGAGGGCATGAGGCCCAAGAATGGTGGCTGATTGGTCATCAACTAACTTTAATGGTTTGGAATAAGTAACAAACTCCGGGCAAACGGTTAAATCACTTACTCATGTACGGGGTCGGAGATAACCCTCAGGCATGCTCTGAGATGAAGGCTTACCAAGACGCCCGGGTTTGCGAAATCTGTTTTTTTTCCTTTGACTTGGACATTTGCTTTTTCTGGTTTGGTTTTGGAGTTTGGTTTGAACTCCCTGTTTTGCTCGTTTTCTGGTTTGGATTCTGGTTTGGATGTTTGTTTTTTGGTATGGATTTTCGATATGGGTATCTGGTTTTCTATTTTGGATTTGGATTTCGGATTGGATTTTGATTGGATTTTCTCTGGATTTTGCTAAAAGGTCGTCGAGTATGGACTATGCTCGGCAAGGGTCCGGAGTGACCAGGATTCGGCTTAGGACTTAAGCCATGGCATTATTCGACGTTCAGGGACACTGAACCATGAATTCCATGGAATTACTTAACGTAGGTCGTCAAGTGTGGATTGCGCTTGGCAAGAACCCGGAGAGGTTACGGATTTGGATATTGGCTATGAATGGCTAAGGATTCGGACAAGGACCCGGAGCGGTCCCGGATTTGGATATCGACCCGGAGAGGTCGCGGATATGGTTATAGGTTATTGGATATGGATGGATTGGAACTCGGTAGTCGGGTTCAGATGGATGTGGAATTGGATATGGACGTGGCACTCGGATAAGATGGCTTGGTAATGGATTGGATTATGAATCGGAAAGTATGGATGTGGATAACATACATACTTGGGATATTGGACTTGAGGCTATTCATAACACACCTTTCATATCAAGGCATGTTTTGGGGGGGGCAAGTGTTAACCCGCCTTTTGGCAAGGCCGCGGACAGACGGATTTAACTTAAACAACTTCACAACTATCGAGACTAAAGTATGATGGATTCGGTTTAAAATGATGAAGTTCACTTGAATATGTCGTTGGGAAAAGGAGTGGAGAAACTACATGGCTCGACCTAAGCAGTTTGGCAGATATCGCTCGGCATTGGGATGGTTCGGCATTGGAGGCTGTTCGGCATAGAGAGATCGTCGTTCGACATAGAGGTATCATTCGGCACTGAACGAGTGCTCGGCATTAGAAGGATCGTTCGGCATAGAGGAATGTTCGGCACTGGACGAGCGTTCGGCATAAAGAGATCATCGTTCGGCATTGGATGGAGTGTTCGGCATAAATCTCGTTCGGCATCTGGAGACGTTCGGCATTAGATGGATCGTTCGGCATCAAGGAGCGTTCGGCATTAGATGGGTCATTCGGCATACCTCACCTCGCTCGGCATTGCACCTCGCACCTCCATACCTCGCACCTCCATATCTTGGTACCTCGCACCTCCATACCTCGGTACCTCGCACCTCCATATCTTGGTACCTCGCACCTCCATACCTCGGTACCTCGCACCTCCATATCTCGGTACCTCGCACCTCGATACCTCTGTACCTCGCACCTCCCAACGTTCGACATGAGGAGATCGTTCGGCATTCACGCCTTGTTCGGCATTCAGTGTTCGGCATCTATGGTTCGACATATGGAGACCACTCCATTTGGGCTGAGGTACTCGGCTGCCAGGCCCACCAGGGAAGTCCAACCCATCTTTGTCTATAAATAGAGAGGCAGGGGCACAGTAAAAGGGGATCTCCTTTCTGCTCTCTTACTTTCTCTTTTCTAAGGCTTAGGCAACTCTGCCATTTTGCAACTGTAATCGATTATTACAGCAATAAAAAGCAAACTTCTAAGTGGACGTAGGCCGGAGTTAGCCGAACCACTATAAAATCTGTTGTTCTTTACTGCTTTCATTTTAGTTTTAACTGTTCTTCACATTATTACTCTCTACATACATTCTATCTCTGAGCTGTGATTGGTATTTGGTGCTTTCATCTGGATTTGGGGGTTAGTGACCAATTTTGGCGCTAACATCCGATATATAATTCGTTGAAACTAACCCATATTTATAGAAGAACAACATCCATGTCCATTCGTGAAAGGTTATGGCGAATAGACACTTCTTTTGAAATTCAAATTTTTGGTCCTAACTGACACTATGTCGACATGGGGTACTAGGGCATGTCGACATCCCAAAGCATTTTTTGAAGATTTGAATTTCTTTGAAAATAACCTTTATCTTATATTAAGAACTATTTAAACTTTATAAATATACTTGACTATAGATAAAATACATAGATAAATATAGAGAATAATATATATAAAATTTTACTATAATTTTATATTTAAATCTAAGTATAAATATATTATAATTAAAAGATAGTTTAAAACAAACGAAGTTTAAAACAAGAGTTTATTAAAAACAAAAACAAAGAATATTTTAAGGCTAAAACATCTTTTTGAAAATCATTTGAAAAGATAATTTTTAAGGCTAAAACATTTTGAAAAGCAGTTTTGAAATTTTTTTCTGAAGTAGTTTTGCAAGCTTCTTCCTGCATAATATCTCATCATATCAGGACTCGAGAACTTGAACAAAACCAGGATGTTCTTGGGTTTGTAAGCCACTTGTCGTAGGTTTGTAAGCTACTTGTCATGGGTTTGTAAGCCACTAAAAAGGTAGAAATGGGTTCCATCCCAAAAGAAAAATGGAGTGAAGATTTCAGTGCTATTATGAAGTTTTAACATAATTCTAGACTCAATACTTATCTTGAAATCTTGCTCTTGATAATCTTGATACTCATGAGTCTTCAATCTTGATATCTTGAATCTCTATACTGTACAGTCTTCATTCTTTGTACCTACATGGTTAAATCATGCATATACATATATATCTAAACTATAATGTTAGTATTTATATTTTATAATCTTATTCTAAGGTTGTTGTCATCAAAACCATCATCTCAAGGACTAACAAAGTCCTGTTCGGTTGCTCAGGTGGTGTAATACCTATTCCTTCGGGTTAAGTGAGGGTTGCTAGCTATAATTCCAGAAGGAGTCTGGAATTGGACGTAGAACGGAAGTTCGAACCAGTATAAAAATTCCTGGTGTCATTTTTACTTTACTGCTATTATTTTCTACGCTAGTTATTTATTTTATTCCATATTACTCGATCCTACAGCACAGTCACTTTCATTTGGTATCAAAGCAAGGCCATCATATAACCGTAACATAGTTATCTGATATTGTTTTAATATGGAAAACAACACCAGCACCGTTGCTAAAACTACCTTTTAGAAGGTCAATCTACTACACGACCACCTCTATTTAATGGAATGAACTTTAACTATTGGGCTACTAGAATGAGAATCTATATACAAGCAAATAGTTATGAAACCTGGAACATTATGCAATCTGAATATATTATTCCTACTACTGAATATTCAACATGGTCTAACACACAAAAATTAGACGATACTGCAAATGCTAAAGCTATGAATATGTTATATTGTGCATTAGACTAAAATGAATTTAATAGAATAAGCATGTGTAAAACTGCTCATGAAATTTGGCGTACACTTAAGATTACACATGAAGGTACTAACAAAGTAAAACATAGTAAAATTTCTATGCTCAAAAATCAGTTCCAGAATTTTAAAATGAAGCAAGATGAGACTATAAATGAAATGTATTATAGATTTCAAGATATATATCATTCCTTGATAGCATTAGGAGAACTTATATAGATTTTGATATTGTTTCAAAAATCCTCAACTCACTGACAAATGAGTGGGAACGAAAAGTCTTAGCAATCGAAGAAGCTAACGACATTTCGACCATAAAACCAGAGGATTGATTTGAAATCTAATGTCTTATGAAGTTAATCTCAAGGCAAAACGAGTACAGGCTCAAGATAAGAAGAATATAGCATTCCAGGCAGAAAAGGATGAATCAGATTCAGATGAAGAAGATATGGCGTTCACTGCTAAAAATTTCAAAAAGTTTTTGAAATTTAGAAAGAGCACCAAATTCAGAAATAACAAGAATAGTTTTAGCAACAATAACAACACCAACAAACCATCATCATCTGCTCTAGAATGATATGAATGTCACAAGAAAGGCCACATCAAGAAAGACTGTCCTGAGAAAAAGAAAGAAAAACAAAAGCACAAGAAAGATTCAAGAAGAAAGATTTCTCTATCACGTGGGACGATTCAGAATCATCTTCACCATCAGATAGTGACTTGGACAGTGATACAGAACAAGCCAATGTATGTTTTATGGCAACAAAAATGAGGTGAGTGATCTAACTTTTGATGATCTATTGGAAATAAACTCAGAATTACTTGATAAGCTAAAGGACATCAAAAGAAAACACAAAGAATCTCTTGAATAAATGAATAGAACTGAAATCGAAGTAGATATCCTAAGAGATGAGAAAAAAATCTTAGAAGAGGAACTTGAAGTTACTCAAGAATCTTGTTCTAATATGACATCTCAACTCTCTATGTTAAGTCAAGAAATAAAAACTCGGAAAGAAAAGAATGATGCTCTACTAATTGAAAATCATGATCTTAAAGCTAATGTCAAGATTTTAGAATTAGATAACTCTAGCCTTAAAACAAAGTTAGATGATATTACTAAAAATGTCTCTAATTTTAATAAAGGCAGGGAAAAACTTTCCAAAATTATAGAAAATTCTCAAAATGCTTCAAATAAAAGAGGACTAGGATATAAGCAATCTTCTAAAGTTATTCCAAAGAAAAAGAATTTTTCATATAAAAGGAATAATAATAAAGTTGAAAAACCTAGTTCAAAAGTTTCAAAATTTTCAAAATCAATTAAGATTTGGGTTCCTAAAACAAATAATTCTTTGATTAGAGATAAGTATATAAAATATTTTATAAAAAGTGTTCATAAAAACAAAGATTTTATTTTCAAAAGGAATTCTGAACCCACTTGGGTTTGGTTTCCTAAGACCTAACTCTGAGGATCCAAATAAAATGGTGGGTACCAATGTTAATTCTATATTTTGCAGGTACCACCGAAAAAGAGAGGAAAATGGATACTAAACAGTGGTTGCTCAAAATACATGACAGGAAACAAAGGGATGTTAACTAATATTATCTACTCAGATGGATGTTCTGTCACATATGGAGATAATTCCAAAGGATATGTCATTTGCAAAGGCGATTGCTCTCCTTTTTGTCGATGACAAAGGGGGAGAAAAATATAAATTATTACCAGGAAATATAACATAGATTCAGGGAGAGAAAACAATATCAAAGTGGCGGGCACATACTCAGGGGGAGAGATAATACAAAGCTTGTCGAAGATTCGCTCATTACAAATAGAGTTGTCATCATCAAAAGGGGCGAGAATGTTGGATCATAAGATTTTGAATGCGGACAAGATACGAAAGTTCACGAATCCACGACTACGACAAATCCATACTCATCGACTCAAATATGGTTCGTATTAATATTGGTGTTAACTAGAGTCAATAAGTATATAAAGTCTAGTATAGTGATTTGTTAAAATCTATCCATAAGGTTCATCACTCACAAATTCATTTACAAATTAGAATTTGTTTTATAAATTCTCATTCACACACAAAAGTTTAAATGCACTGAATAAGCAGTATTCAGTCGACCGAATACCCTAAGTCAGTCGACTGATGCTGCATATATAATTTTTTAAATAAGGCAGCCAGTCGACTGAACTGCCTAGGTCAGTCGATTGAGTCTGTGCAAATTTTTGTGCACATTTTAAATTGAGTCGACTGACCAAGCATGTCCGGTCGACTAAAAACTGCAACTGCCAATTTTTAAATAGTCACTTCTTTTAATCAAGAGTTATCTTCTTCCTGGATGGTTACATCTCTTAGTTTCTAACAGATACCTATTTCCAGAAGTCACATCTCATCACACACTATATAAACACTCAAGATTCATAGATCTAATCCCCTAATTCTCTAATCTTTTTTTTTATCTATAGCACTTTGCAATCTTGAGTTCATTATTTACAATCTCTCGTACAATCATTGCTTACATATTCACTTCTATATTTTTCAAGAAATATTGATCTTCCTATTCTTCATACACACACCAATATACACATCTATCTTGAGGAAAAGATTATAGGAAAGGTGTACTACAAGTGACAAATCCGTGTTATTCAGAACACACAAAGTCAAGTTAAATCCAGTTTGTAAGAAAGTCCTATTCGGTTGCTCAGGCGGTCAAGTCATGTTCTGTTGCTTAGGCGGTCAAGTCTTGTTCGGTTGCTCAGGCGGTGTATACCTGTTCCTTCGGGTTAAGTGAGGGTTGCTAGCTATAATTCTAGAAGGAGTCTGGGACTGAACGTAGAACGGGAGTTCGAACCAGTATAAAAATTCCTAGTGTCATTTTTACTTTACTGCTATTATTTTCCATACTAGTTATTTATTATATTCCATATTACTCGATCCTACAGCACAGTCACTTTCACAAAATTTGAAACATAACTTATTAATTATAAGTCAACTATGTGATAAAGGATTTAAATTGATTTTAAGAAAAACAAATGCAATACCTTTGACCAAAATAAAAATCTAACTTTTGAAGGATTTAGAAATCGAAACATATATGTTTGAAACATGAATGTCAAAAACAATACTAATTTATGCTTAACCGTGAATCATGATGATCCATGGTTATGGCATAAATGTTTTTGTCAAATAATTTTAAGAATATTAACAAACTAGCTAAAAATGAATTAGTTAGAGGATTCCCAAAAACCAACTACAAGGTTAAAAACTTGTGTGATGCTTGTCAATTTGGAAAATTAAAGAAAAGTTTCTTTAAATCTAAAAAGGAAATTTCCATAAAGCAACCTCTCGAATTACTCCATCTAGATTTATTCGGACCAACTCAAATATGTTCAATAATTCATAACAAATACGTTTTTGTAATTATTGATGATTTTTCAAGATATACTTGGACATTATTTTTAAAACATAAAAGTGACACTTTTGAAATGTTCAAAATTTTTGCTAAACAAATATTTTTTTTAATGAATTTACAAATTAAAAGTATTCGAAGTGATCAAAATGAACTATTTACAAATTTTTGTAACAAAAAGGGAATTAGTCATAATTATTCATTTCCTCGAACGCCACAACAAAATGGTGTTGCAGAAAGGAAAATCAAATTTTACAAGAATGTGCACGAACTTTACTAAATAGTAGCAACCTACCAAAAAAATTTGGACCGAAGCCGTTGCTACTGCTTGTTATGTATTAAATCATGTAACACTTAGACAAATAACTACAAACATATGCTATGAAATATTTTTTAACAAGAAACCGAAAGTATCGTATTTTCGCATATTTGGGTCATAATGCTTCATTTTAAACACTAAAGATTATCTAGAAAAAATTGATTCTAAAGCTGATGAAGGAATTTTGGTTGATTATTCGGATCGAAGTAAAGCATATAGAACCTTTAATAAACGAACAAATATTATAGAAGAAAGTCTTCGTGTCTCATTTGATGAAAACTTTAAAAATAATAAAAATGACGATGATAAATAAATTATAAATAAAATTAGTATACCTATACATGAAAATAATAATAATAATGTCAATAACAATAATGATAATATGATAATGTCGTCACCTAGAATATTAAAAGACCATCCATTAATAATATTATCGGGGATTTAGATACAAGAGTTTCAACCAGAAAAAAGTTAAATCAAATGAATCATGTTGCATTTATATCAAATTTGGAACTGAAATATTATAAAGAAGCATCAATAGATGATTTTTGAATTATTTCTATGCAAAAAGAACTTAATCAATTTGAAAGAAATGATGTTTGGGAACTTGTACCAAGACTAAATGACCAATCTGTAATTGATAGAAAATGGATTTTTAAAAATAAAGCGGACGAAAATGGAAATATTGTATGAAATAAGCAAGGTTAGTAGCTCAAGGATATAATCAAGAAGAAGGAATTGATCATGACAGAACATTTGCTCCTATAGCACGTCTCGAAGCAATACGAACATTATTGGATTTTGCATGTGATCATAATTTTAAACCCTTTCAAATGGACGTAAAAAGTGCATATTTTAACGGATTTATAAAAGAAAAAGTGTATGTTGAACAACCTCTTTTATTTGTTCATGGGAAATATCCTGATCATGTATTTAAACTTTAAAAATGCCTTATATGGACTAAAACAAGCACCTCGTGCTTGGTATGAAAGATTAAAAACTCATTTACAAAATTCTGGTTTTCAAATTAGTAACATTGACTTCACTTTATTCATAAAAAAAGAAAATAATAATATTTTAGCCGTACAAATATATGTTGACGACATTATTTTTGGATTCACTGACGAAAAATTGTGTACTAAATTTTCTAACATAATGAAAAATATATTCGAAATGTCACATATGGGTTAATTAAACTATTTCTTGGGTTTGCAAATAACACAACTAGAAAATGGAATTTTTATAAATCAAGAAAAATACTGTCAAGATTTATTAAAACGTTTTGGAATGGAAAATATTTCAAGTAAACCGACTCCAATGAGTACTACTCAACATTTAGATAAATATGAAAATGGAAAAGATTTCAACCAAAAAAATTATCGAAGTATGATAGGATTTCTATTATACTTAACAGCTAGTAGACCAGATATTATGATGAGTGTATGTTTATGTGCTCGGTTTCAAGCACAGCCAAAAGAATCACATCATCGAGCGGTAAAATGAATCTTAAGATATTTAACAAACACTAAAGATTACTAACTTTTCTGCCCAAAAGGAAGCTCGTTCGAACTCGTGTCATATAGTGATGTTGATTTCGGGGGTTGTAAAAGGGATTAAAAAAAGCACAAGTGGCACATGTTATTTTATTGGTCGGCCTTTAGTTTCCTGGTCTAGTGAAAAGAAAAATTGTGTTTCTCTCTCGACATGTGAAGCCGAATACATTTCAGCGGCTCTAGCATGTGCACAAGTAATCTATATGCAACAAACTCTTCTAGATTTTGGTAAAACCATAACAAAATCTCATATATATTTTGATAAAACTAGTGCCATAAATTTATCAAAAAATCCTATTAACCATTCTCGAACAAAATATATTGATATTTGTCACCATTTTCTACAAGATAATTAGAAAAAGCAATTATATCACTAGAATTTGTAAATATCGAAAATCAAATAGATGATATTTTTACTAAACCATTAAGCAAACTAACTTTTATTAAATTAAGATGAGATCTAGTAATATGTTCTTACAATGAATTGGTAAACTAAATTAAAATTAGATTTGTATACTTAAAAATTTTAACTCATATAAACTACACATAATACACTTAATCACAAAATAATTTAAACCACATAAAAATTACCTATCTTCTGTTCATTTTATATAGTTAAACTTATTATTCTAACAAACTTATTATTCTATGTATAGTAAAACCCACTCTTATAAATAAATCAGTTTTTCTCCTAACTAAATACAAATAATTTTTTTAAACCATTTTTATTCAAAATGTCTTCCGATCATGACTCCACGTATTCGACTATCGACTGTAGCTCACCCTCGTCCAAAAGCACTTATGTTTCACCAACTAAATCCACATCTCCATCAATTCACTCAGCCTCTCTAAACATTGTTGCATCATCTACATATCACACTAGCTTTTCTCCTAAGGAAAAGAAAGCCAAATGGTCAATTGATCTACAATCAACATCTCTCACCGATAAAGTTGATGAAATATATCACTATCAACAAGAAATGATAGGAGTTTAATGTGAAATGTATTACGAGCAACGACGTCAAGGATCTCATATAAATTTTCTCGAAAAATGTATTCTAGCAATTTATGGTCATTCTCTAACAAAAAATTGCATACATCAAAAATCTACTCGATTACAAGAACTCCTATAAAAGCATATAACATTACTCCAAGAAATCTATGCAAGCTGGGACCATCAAACCAAGATTGGATTGACACACTAGCTCGTCCAAGTTGGTCTCCACTAAAGTCGTTAATTGACGACATAAAGGTTGAACCAAATTCATGGGACTTACAAGAAATTAGAAAGTCCAACTCTACTAACAAAAATTAAAATATATGATAGCATTACATCTAAAAATTGTTTTAAAGTTTTTATTGCTTTTATATATATATTATTGAATATAATAATAATTTGATTTAAAAAATAAAGTATATTCAAAACTTAGAAAACTTGCTGGTCGTAGGTCATTCGACTGAAAATAACATTCAGTCGACGGGACTAATCAACTCAGCCTTCTTAAAATTAATTTTAGTCTACTAAGTTTTGCCCTTATTCTCTGTATACAATTTGACCCATTTCAGTCGAATAAAATCAAGGGTCGGTCGACTGAAATAGGTCCAATGATCTCTACCTCAAAAACGACCCAATTCAGTCAATTGAATTTTGATTTCAGTCAACTGAAACGGGCCTATCTGCTTTTTAAACTTCCCCAAATCGTCTTTTCTCCTCATTTTATTCTCAAAATATTTCCTAAATCAATTTCCCTAAGTTATTCTTCCTGAAAATTAGTGGCTCCACATCAAAAGCTTCCCATTTCAAAGATGAGAGCACACAAAGGCAAAGAACCGACGGATCCATCTCATCCTGAATTTGCTCTGGATGAACAATTGCAACAATGGTTGCATGGAAGTAGAAAGTCTCTTCAATACTTCAACGAGTTGAATTATAAGCGTATATTTCAAGAAACCTTTTACAAAATGTCTGATTTTTCTCAATTCAACATTGAAGATCTGGCTCGGGAACATAGATTTCTATCTCTAATCGATGCTAAGGAGAATAAGATGAAAATTTATCCCTTTTTGGAACGAATGTTTTATGCAAACCTTCAAGGTGATTTTTACAAACCTCTATATGGTAATAATGATGGGCAATTATGGATTAGGGTTTTAGGGGTTGTTATAGTTTTAAATGTTCATGACTTAGGAGTTATCCTTGATTGTAATAACTTTGGTGCAAAACTAAAGGATATCAATCACCATAACATGGCTTATGATGAAGTAAGTTACCTTTTTTGCACCGTAAAGACAGAAAATATTACAGTTAATTTACGGCCTCAAGCACGTGTAATTAACAAAATGCTTCTTCACACTATTCTACCCCGAAATGGAAGTTATGAAAAGATGTATGATAACAACTATAAAGTTTTGTACGCAATTTACTCAAACCAAAAGGTTAAATTGGGCTCGAATCATTCACGATGAAATCAAAAACTTTCATGCCCATACTCATCACACGATATTTTATGGTGCCTACCTAACAAAGTCTTCACTCATTTTGGAATCAATGTTGACATGGTTCAAGACTTACTTCATCCAAAAATTATGGACCAAAAGTATTTCTCTATTGAAGCTACGATCTAAAATGGAGAATCTTCCTCCATATCAAGAATATGTTTCTCGTCTTATTCATGCAAATATAGGACAATCTTCAACTCGACAAGTAGAACAAGAAGAGATTCAACAAGAAAATCCGGAGGAAACCCAATGGAGTACCGATAGCGATCAAGGAGTTACTTTGTTCAAACCTTCTAGAAATATAACCGCTTTGGACGCAATTCTTAAAAATCAGGAAATAATCTTCAATCAACAAAATAAATTGATCAAACGACAGCAAACCTTTGAAAAAACTACTCTCAGATTCTTGCAAAAGATTTGGAACAACCATACTTTGTGTTCTCGTTCATCTTCACAATCTAGTACGGATCCAGAATCATAAACACTTAGGAAATACTACCTACTACTTGTTTTATGTGTATCTAAATAATTAGAACTCCTTTTTATGTGCTCTTTAGAACTGCTTTTTCTATTTATTTATTTATTTGCTTGCTTAGTTGAACTTATGTTTCTATCTAAATGTATGTGTACAAACTTATGTCTGTAATTATCTGTGTATGTAATCTCTTATGCACTTAAGTGTTTATCTTTGGGAAACTACTGTTTCAATCCAAAATCTTTATTTTTGCTGATGACAATGGGGGGAGATTGGTGATTGGGGAGCATACGTATAGATTCAAAGATTTTATATGTGTATATATATAGTTTTCATCATCAAAAGGGGGGAGATTGTTGAATCTTTTTGTTTCTAATGTTTTAATAATGACAACTATATAATAGTATATTTTTAGTACAACTGTATTGCAGGTGAAAGAGCCACAACAAAGAAAATATGACCATCAGGATTGATCACATTCAAGAAATTTAAAGACTATCTTCATCAAACTAGAGTTCTATGATCATAGATTTATATGTAAAATCTTCTTGGTATCTCATATACACATATACACTCCTTCATACATAACTGCTCACAAAGAACATGTTTATTTCTATGCTTCGACAAAGCAAAAAAAAGATTTAAATTTTTCTAGGTTTACTCAGTTTAGTCGACTGAGATATTTTCTCAATCGACTGAGGGTAGTCGACTGAGAAAATACCTCAATCGACTGAACCTTCAAATTATATTATTTTTCCAGTTTTAAATTTTGGCGCAATTTCTTATGTTCTTATTCAGTTCACTGAATTTTATACTCAGTTGACTGAACGCTGTATAACGGTTAATTTCTGAAGAGTCGTGAGGAAAAATTGCAACCTTTCTAAACAGTAGTAATCATCTACGAAGGATTACAACCTTTTGTTATATCTCTTTGATTTCTATAAATACACTACAAGATCAGAATTCAATTTTAACTTTCTTACTAACAATCTATATCTTTTTCGATCTATTTGTACTCATTGCAATTCAATATTCACTCAAACTACTTCTTGTTATCCCGCCTTTTGGCAAGGCCGTGACACCAAGGAATTGACTAGTAAACCAATGACGATCCATCCTAGAGATCGGTTATACACAGGCTCACTATGAATATCGACGAATTTTGTCCGAGTCCAGATCAAGCTTAAATTAATATAACATGACAAGCTAAGCTATGAGAGTCAACGTTCCAAATCTCAAGTCAATCCGAGTTGGTATGCTCAAGTTACAACCGATGCAAAATTGATTAAAAACAGCTTTCTTCGACTCGCTCAGTTCGCATCCCTCAGGAAAGCCCACTTCGACTCGCTCTGCTCGAATCCATCATGGAAGCCTACTTCGACTCGCTCCACATCGACTCGCTCCATTTCGACTCGCTCTACTTCGACTCCATCCCAAAGACTATGTTCGACTCACTCCGCATCCTTCAGAAAACAACAGTTCGACTCCATCTAGTACGACTCCTTCGCAGGACCAATGTTCGACTCCATCAGAGAGCCATATTTTGACTAGCTCCACTTCGTCAACTTCGCATCCATTCGAAGACTCCTACTTCGTGTCCATCAATGGGAAGCAAGGCACAGCAGTCAATACGAATAAACGCCACGTCACCGAGTCAAATAGAACCGAGTCGAACAAAGAGCGAGTCGAACGAAACAGCCAACCGAGAATCCCAATTCATATCGATCGTATCTCCTAATCTACAAGTCCAAATACTATGAAATTTTTATAGAAGACTACGTGCATGCTAAAGATTGTCCACGCCAAATTTTGACTCCATTAGATGAAATCTTGATCGATACGAAATCTGTTCGTGTTGATCACGGATCGGACCGAAACTTCACGGGCTTGGGCACGCGGGCCTGGTCACGTGCCAGAGAGGGTCTCCCAAGATCTGAGCGAAATATCAGCCTCCTACACCTATAAATAGACCCCCAAAGCCAACAGAAAAGGGGTTCTTCTTCTTCTTTGAGATCTCCAACGCCCAAACTCTGCCAGATCCAGATCTGAACTCCTTTGCTACTGCTACAAACGAATTTCACTGCTGCAAATCATAATTACCTGCTGTAATTCACTGAATTCACTTGTAAACATCAAAGAAAGATCAATAAAGCAAACTACTTCATAGTGGACGTAGGCGATACGCCGAACCACTCTAAATTCTTATGTCTCCTTGCATTTTAATTATTTTCATATCTGAGATTTGGAGTTTTTGTTAGATAATTCCTCTTTTTCCATTTAATTTCTTCACTTTATCTCTTCAAAAACTTCCGAAGAGTGTTGTGCCCAATTTTGGTACAAACACTTTGGTGCTTTCACTGAGAAAAACCCAATTTTTCTCCTGCTCTTTGGATCTCCTATCTATATCGGATTGCAAAAATCCAAGAAGAAGATCCATATCTAGAACTTTAAAGCCCTTCCATTCTATTCAGATTTGCATCAGATCTAGGAAAGGACTTTCATCACCTCACCATGGTAAGTACACGGACTACCTCTACAGCTGCTAATCAAGGAGGACGGGACAGGCAGAATCCCGTGCAATTGCCTCCATCAAACCAAGATGCCGCCGGACCTTCAGATTCAATAGGTCCGGTTACCAGACAAGAGTTCCAGATGCTATTCCAAGAATTGACCCATAGTCGACAACAGCTAACTGAACAACTGCGCGCCAACGCAGAGTTAACCAACCAGCTAAATCGCCAATGGCGAAGAAGATCCAGAAGAGACCAAGGTTCCTATTCTTCCACAGAGAGTTCAGCCTCCTCCGATGGCCAAACCAGATCCACACGTCCACGGCTAGGTGTAAGCTACACCCAAGCCACGGGACACCAACCTGCTTTGAATCTTGGGTAACCTAGAGCTGGACCATCCGCTAGTCTCCGTACATAACCTTCAACTCGAGGAGGTGCTGCTCCTTACCATGTCACCGGCAACATTGCTACTACCACCACTGTCGGACGGGGAGGTGATGCTAGAAACCAAGTTGATCCTCACCGTAACCAACGAGAGCAGACTCCTGAGCCTTATGTCCCTGAGGATGTTGAACCAAGGAGGCGAGGCACGGACCGTCGACCGCGTCCGGTCCAGACTCGCGCTGTGGAACCCACCCACACCTTGGCACAACATGCTCCAAGTATCCAAATGCCGGATATACCAACGATGATCCGCCAAATGATCCATGAAAGTCAGGGTCTCTCTAATGACGATTGGGGAATCTCCCGGAGTCATACCCCTTTCACCGATGACATATTGTATGTTGAACCACCTTGGCACTTCAGGATGCCAACTTTGCCAGTTTACGAAGGGAGTTTTGATCTCAATCAACACATCCTGAAGTACGAATGGCTGATGAATGCTGCAAGAGCTGATGATGCAGTAAAATGTCGTAGTTTCCCCATTTCCTTGGGGGGCATTGCAACCATGTGGTTTACTCGTTTGCCACCACGATCCATTTCTAGTTTTGATCAGATGGCCACCAAGTTTGTTGAACAATTCTGTATGCACGTAGCGAGGCCTAAAGATGTCAACACTCTGTCTAGTGTTACACAAGCTCCCGGAGAAACACTTAGACGTAACTTGGAGCGATTCCATGCTGCGTGTGTAGAAATAAGCAATCCCAATGATAACTCTATCCTGATGGCATTGACTAAGTGGATTGATGCTGATTCCGAGTTCGGAAATTGGTTAGCTGGAAAACCACCTGCGTCATTGGATTGTTTCTATTCCAAGGCAGCCCAATTCCCGAGAAGGGAGGATGTGAAACAGTCTAGGAAGCAGGATGACGCAGGGCCCAACATTGAAGGAATCTAAAGTAACATCGTTGTTAAACAGTCCGGAGATAGTTCTGGAAAAGTTCAGTTGAACGTACAAAATAAAAAGAATCAGCAAAAGGACAATGGAAATCAAAGCAAAAAACGCGATCAGAATCGTGGTCCACGGCGTAGAGCTTCCATATACGATACTTACACTCCATTGAACACGACGTTGGAAAATGTGTATTTGTAGACCTGCAATACCATGCAATACAAGAAACCTGCCCCGAAACCACCGATTGAAAGAAAAATCCAAACAGGAAAATTCTGTAGATTCCATGAGAGTTATGGCCACAACACCAATGAGTGTCGTCACTTACAAGACCTCATTGAAAAACTAATACGTGAATGGAAGTTTGATCAGTATGTGCGGACGCCGCAGTCCGGTGGTGCGTGCCCATCAAATCAGAATCGTGCGTCGAATCAGGAAAGATAGGAGGAACCCGCTCGTACAGGCGGGAGGTTGGTTATCAATACAATAAGTGGTGGTCCTCACCCAGCGGATCAAAGCTGGAAGGAAATGGAGTCGTATGCCAGTTCTATCAGGCATGCGGACTTCGAGTGTTGTAGTAGTTTTGATGAAGGGGCTCCGGCCAAGCAACAGAAGACGATGACAGATGACATCGTATTCAGGAACAGAGACGCTGATAAAGTCGATCCCCCACTATCGATCTACTGGTCATCTCAGCTCAAGTAGGTCCCGCTTGGATGAAGAGAATCTTAGTTGACAGTGGAAGCTCTGTGAATATTTTGTTCAAGCGAGCTTATGATCAAATGAAAATGGAAGCCACGGACTTGAAGCCTTGTCAATCCCGAGTCCATGGTTTCAACGGAAGTGCTACTATACCCACTGGAATGGTGGAACTGCCAGTAGAGTTGGGAGTTGGAGAACGTCGGAGAGTACGGATGTTACAGTTCATTGTTTTAGACATAGACTCCCCTTACAATGCTTTCTTGGGCCGACCGGCCCTCGTTGAATTCAGGGCAGCCATCGCCTCGTGGTGTTTGACTTTAAAGTTTCCCACTGATCATGGAGTAGGAATCATTCAGGGAGATAAGGCTGCTGCCAGAGCCTGTTATGTTGCTGAGCTACGGGATGCGCAGCGAAAGGAGAAAGGAAAGGGCGTGATTCCTGTGTCCGTTTTGCCGATAATTGACAATTAACGCCTAGGCCCAGGCCTGGGCACCATAGCCAATTCTTCAAGAATCATGACCCGAGAGAAACTGAAGACGAAGGAGAATCTAAAGAAAGTCAAGCATCCCCGGCCGAACTGACAATCGATGTCCCAATTGACAATGACGATGATTCGAAAATGATAAAGATTGGGTCTCAGCTAAGCCAGCCAACTCAAGAGGAATTGGTTGAATTTCTACGGGCGAATCTTGATGTATTCGCCTGGACGCATTCCGACATGTGTGTTATCTCGCCGGACATCGCGAGCCACACCCTAAACATTGACACGTGGCATGTCCCGGTCAAACAGAAAAGGCGTGGTATGGATCCAGAGAGATCTTCCGCCCTTAAAGAAGAAATAGAAAAGCTTAAAGTGTAAGGGTTCATTCAAGATGCGCTATACACCGAATGGGTTTCGAATCCCGTACTCGTTCGAAAGCCGAACGGAAAGTGGAGAACATGTGTCGATTACTCCGATTTGAATAAAGCTTGTCCCAAAGACAGTTTCCCACTTCCCAGGATTGACCAGTTAGTAGATTCAACAACTGGGCACGAGCTTTTATCTTTCATGGACACATATTCTGGCTACAATCAGATACCGATGCATTTACCTGATCAAGAGCACACCAGCTTCGTAACCAATCTGGGACTTTATTGCTACAAAGTTATGCCATTCGGACTCAAGAATGCCGGGGCTACTTACCAATGATTGGTCAATCGGATGTTTGCCAACCAAATCGGGAAGACTATAGAAGTATATGTAGACGACATGCTCGTGAAGTCACGACTCTCCACCGACCACATTAAAGACCTGGAAACTATGTTTAACATACTTTGAGAATACAAAATGAAGCTCAACCCACTGAAATGTCACTTGGGGGTTGCATCCGGAAAATTCCTCGGGTTCATCGTCAACGCTCGGGGAATCGAAGCTAATACTGAAAAGATTTGGGCTATCAGAAATCTTGAAACTCCGAAAACCATAAAACAAGTCCAGAGTCTCAATGGAAAGGTAGCAGCATTGAGCAGGTTCATTTCAAAGTCCACTGACAAATGCATTCCCTTCTTCGATCTGATCCGAAAAGGGAAACGAAACTTTGAATGGACCACGGAGTGTGAGGGCGCTTTCCAAGCACTAGTTCAGCACCTATCCACACCACCTATCCTATCAAAGCCCGTTGAGCATGAGAAGTTGTTCGTATATTTGGCGATAACAGAAAATGCTATCAGCGCTGCATTAATTCGAGAAGAAGACAAGATACAGAAGCCGGTATACTACGTCAGCAAGCGATTAACTGGGGCCGAAAGGAATTATCCGAAGTTAGAAAAGTTGGCTTATTGCCTGGTTATTGCGTCAAGGAAGCTCCGACCATATTTCCAGGCACATCCCATTATTGTTTACACCGACCAGCCGTTATGACAGGTCCTTTCGCGGCCTGAGACGTTTGGTAGGTTACTCAAGTGGAACATCGAACTGAGCCAATTTGACATTACTTACACTCCAAGACGAGCCATTCAAGGACAAGTCCTAACCGATTTTATAGCTGAGTTTACCGTTCCAAAGGACTTGCCCGAAACCAGTAAATCCCCCGAATACGTCTGGAAGCTTTATACCGACGGTTCATCTAACGATCGATGTTCGGGCGTTGGTGTTGTACTTGAAACTCCCGAAGGTCGATCCATATGCTATGCTTTGAAGTTCGATTTTCATGCGACTAATAATGAAGCTGAATATGAAGCCCTCTTAGCTGGCTTGAAACTTGCTAAAGATTTGAGAATTATCGCAGTGGAAATTTATTGTGACTCACAATTAGTTGTGTGTCAAGTACGGGGAGAGTATCAGGCAAGAGATCGAAGGTTGGCTGCTTACTTAGCTCGAGTTCAGGAAGTACTAAATCAGTTTGATTATTATGCCATTTATTGCATACCTCGAGAACGCAACCAAAAAGCCGATTCATTGGCGAAGTTGGCCAGCACAGGTGAAGCTCAACAAATGGGACTCATTCCCGTAGAAACGTTATCCTCTCCAAGCATTGACCGGGTAGAAATAGATCGGGTATGCGAAACCATCCTCGAAAAGGATTCATGGATGACTCCACTCAGAAATTACATTGAGCACGGAACCCTGTCGGAGCGCAGGAGTGAAAAGAGACAAGTCCTTCGGAAGGCCTCACGGTTTACCATCCAGAATGGACTCATGTACAGAAGGGGGTACTCAGTCCCTTTACTCCGGTGTATCGCTCACGATGAAATTAAACGAGTATTGCACGATGTGCACGAGGGAGAATGTGGCGGTCACACCGGGGGGCAAGCACTTGCCAAGAAAATACTTCGATACGGATATTACTGGCCGACCGTGAATCGCGATGTGTCGGATTATGCAAAGAAATGCGATAGGTGCCAGAAATATGCCCGAATTCCTAGAGCTCCTCCTATCGAGATAACACAGATGGTCAGCCCATGGCCGTTTGCGATGTGGGGCATCGATATCATTGGTGCTCTACCTCTGGCAAAA
This sequence comes from Allium fistulosum, assembly GCA_030737815.1. Lineage (NCBI taxonomy): Eukaryota > Viridiplantae > Streptophyta > Magnoliopsida > Asparagales > Amaryllidaceae > Allium > Allium fistulosum. The sequence goes on along the minus strand of CM060906.1, from coordinate 580,502,767 downwards.
GGTGGTGCGAAATACGCCATCGTCGCAGTTGATTACTTTATAAAGTGGGCTGAAGCCGAAGCTCTTGCTACCATAAAAACGAAAAAAGTAATCAACTTTGTCGTTCGCAACATCATCTGTCAATTCGGTCTCCCGCACACCATTATTATGGAAAACGGAACCCAATTCGATAGTGTTGAATTTAAAGATTTCTGCAAACGATTTCACATCCAAAAGAAATTCTCTACAGTTGCACACCCTCAGGCAAACGGACAGGTCGAAGCGGTTAATAAAGTTATAAAATCCATTCTGCAAAAACGACTGGAAAAGGTCGGTGGCAAGTGGGTCGATGAACTTTCTATTGCTTTATGGGCTTACCGAACAACCCACAAGACCGCAACCGGCCACACTCCATTCTCTCTCTCATATGGCTCAGAAGCCGTTATTCCAGTTGAACTAGAAGTACCTTCTCATCGTGTGACAAACTATGATCCAAAGACAAATGTTATATTACTTGCTGAATCTCTTGATCTACTAGATGAGAAGCGTGAAGAAGCTGATTTGAGGGCAGCTACGCATCGAAGTCGAGTCGCCCGATTGTACAATGCCAGGGTCCGCCCGCGAACCTTTGAACTAGGTGATCTCGTCCTCAAAAGAATCTATCTGGTTCCTTCGCATATGAAACCGACATGGGAAGGACCGTATGTTATTGAATGGAGGCTCGGAGATGGCACATTCAAATTATCAACTGTCGACGGTCTAACTCTGCCAAGAGCCTGGAATAGCGAGAGCCTTCACCGCTATTACACATGACAGGCTACCTTTATCCATTTAGATTACTTTCCATTTTGCAATTTGTTTCTGCATTTCGAAATTGGAATTTGTAATAAGGCAACTGACTTTGCCATATTTTCTTATTTCAGCAATAAAATGCAATCTCTTCGAGCCAGAGCTGTGATTTACTTGAAATGCTTCATATGATCATCACTATGCACGGAGAGCTAAGTTCCACCATACGGTGGAATTTATTCAAATAGGAAGTGACTGCGATGCAACCAATCACTCGCTAAGTGAAACCCGAGCTCGGGGACCAGCCATCACATCAAAGTCAAGAAAGGATTGATACACGACAATCCTTCATTCAACTCCGAACTCCCAGAGTGCGAGTCGAAGTATAAAAATCAACTCCGAGTTCCTAGAGTGCGAAGCGGAGTATAAACATCAACTCCAAATTCCCAGAGTGCGAATTAGAGTATAAACATCAACTCCGAACTCCCAGAGTGCGAGTCGGAGTATAAATATCAACTCCAAATTCCCAGAGTGCGAATTGGAGTATAAACATCAACTCAGAACTCCCAGAGTGCGAGTCGGAGTATAAACATCAACTCCAAGTTCCCAGAGTACGAAGCGGAGTATAAACAATAACTCCAAATTCCCAGAGTGCGAATTGGAGTATAAACATCAACTCCGAACTCCCAGAGTGCGAGTTGGAGTATAAACGTCAACTCCGAGTTCCCAGAGTGCGAAGCGGAGTATAAACATCAACTCCAAATTCCCAGAGTGCGAATTGGAGTATAAACATCAACTCCGAACACCCAAAGTGCGAGTCGGAGTATAAACATCAACTCCAAATTCCCAAAGTGCGAATTGGAGTATAAACATCAACTCCGAACTCCCAAAGTGCGAGTCGGAGTATAAAACATCAACTCCGAGTTCCCAGAGTGTGAAGCGGAGTATAAACATCAACTCCAAATTCCCTGAGCGCGAATTGGAGTATAAACAACAACTCCGAACTCCCAGAGTGCAAGTCGGAGTATGAACATCGACTTCGGATTCCCAGAGTGCGAAACGGAGCGTAAACACCAACTTCAAGTTCCTGAAGCACGAATCGAAGTATGAATATCAACTCCAAACTCCCAGAGCGTGAGTCGGAGTACAAGTGTCAATTCCAAGTCCCCAGATCGCGGACATATAGTTAAAACTTAAGCCGGCATGACCAACCGCCAGTAAACAAATGAGAATCCCCGAAGTGCGGATATGATCATCGACAATCAGACAAACGTGGAAAAAACCACTCGGTCTCCACTTGACTCAGACATCCGTTCAGTGGCTCTAGACCCAGCATGATGCAAGCGAGAAGCAACCGCTGATTGATGTTCAACTACTCATCCCCAAGACTGGGGGGCAGGACTCAAGTATCGACCATTGACTGAAACGCTGCGACGTCAAAATTCAACGCGCTTCCCAATCGCGAACCAGGTCCGCAGTTTTCAGACTGGTATAAAAGGACAAACTTGACTCGAAAGCTGAAACTTTACAAGTGCATTTCAATCATTGAAACACTGAGACAAATACACAATGACAGAAAATAAGTCAAAAAAGAGAAGTTTCATTCCTATTATTTATAAAAGAAGTTCGTGTACAAGTTTCCAAAAATTCCTACTAGTAGGGGCCGGACCCGCATCTATACAGGGCTAACAAAATGCAAGTCAAAATAAACCGGGGAAGCATGTTTAATCTTTCTTCTTCCTTGGCTTCCTTCTCGGTGTAGACCCGCTGGAACCACCGCTAATCTTCCTCCTCGAGCCTTTGCTTTTTGGCGGTTAGTCTTCAGGCAAGGGCATTATATCAACATCCTCCTCCGAACTCGAGTGGATAGGAATGCTCCCTACGGGCGGAGTCGGAGGAACAGGATCAAGTACAAAAGGTGGAATGGGCATGCTGGTGATGAAAACAGTACCACCAAGAGATATCATTCTAAGCGGAGCAGGTCCCGGTGCTACCATCCCACCTCCAAAACTGCCACCATGGGCCGCTGCTGCCATTTCAGCGTCGATTTGAGCGAACATTTCCTCTTCAGTTACTGCTCGATCCCCGTTGGGGGCATCAGCAGTCGGCATTGAAGAACTGGTAGCAGGATCAGTTCCACTCATGACAGATGACAAATCGGCAAGAGGATCGCCGTGACGACGAAAGAGTTCATCCATCAGCTGCTCATCAAACATAATCGTACTCCCCTGCATATCATCAAGCAGGGCAGCTGTACTCACGGTGATTGCTTCGGTCACGATAGCCTCCTGCGTTTGATATGTTTCTTGAGTAGCAGGAGGCATGGCCGGTGCAGCATCAATCACTGGACAAAGAATAAGAGAACTGTTAGAACTTAAATCGATCGAAGATTTCAACTTAAGAAAGATATGTAGAATGTTCAGAATACCTTCCTCAGTTTGACTCGTAGGCGGCAGAGCGGCATCAATGACTTGCGCTACAACCGGAGACGTCTGCGGCTGATCTGGATTGTAAGCAGGAATGGCTTGGGGATCGACCGCAGACGAGGATTCGGGCTGGGTTGACGCGGGAACTTCAGGACTTGCTTCATGGTGGTCAACTCCAAAACCCTCTCCACTTCATAGTGCTGGGCGCCAAGTCTTTACTTCTCATGCAGAATCATTGACTCGTGAAGAATCTTCTTTTCATCTTCAGTCAGAATGCGATTCTCGAGTTCAAATTCATCCATAGACTCGCCCTGATGCGCCTCCTTCTCTTCCTCAACCAGTCGGCCCCAAGCGTTGTAAAGATGCGTCGAAAAATCATCGAGCTAGGCTAGACCCCTGTGCCTCAGCATGTTAGTGTTGTAAACAACCAGAAGGTCTTCGATGTCAGCCTCTAGCCTGGACTCGGCCAACTTCACCTTCTCCTCGACCTCAGTCTCCACATTGTGGACTTTAGCCACAGCCGCATCCCGTTCACCCCTGAGCAGAACAGCTTGTTCGTACGCCTCCTAGGCTGCGTTGTTCGCTTCATCTTTTTCCTTGGCCATGTCGGCGAATTTGGCTTGGCCATGTCGGCGAATTTGGCCTTGAGTTCATTGAGTTCCTTGACCGTCGCGTCCCGCTCGGCGGTAACTGTAGTGTTCCGGTGGCCCATCTCCTCCACCAGGGCAACATGTGTCCGCCCCAACCTCTCCATTGTCGCCTTCTCTTCGTCAGCTTTTTTGGTGGCCTCAATTTCCAATTTCCGAGAAGACTCGGCCTCAGCAGTGAGCACTTGAATGATCTGATCCCTTTGAGCGAGCTCGGTCTCCATCTTCTCAAGCGCTTTGGCTCGCTCAAAGGCCACCTTGGAAGCTTTTTCTGCAGCCATTGCCCACTCTCTGTACTGAGTGTAGATGTCATGAACGTAATCATGCACCGTATTCTCCACTCTAGATGGAATTCTCTTTAAGTGAGGTGGGAAGAAATAGCCATCAAAGCAAATATTCAGAAAATCCTTCTTCATATGGGCCAATTTAAGGGCCCCTTCTCCTGTGGGCTCAGCAGGGACCTACTCTGCAATTATGGAAGCCGTGGTCTCAACTCTTTGGAGATGAGTCTCGGATCTAGAAGTATGAGAAGAGGGCCTGTGATGAGGAGGCTCCGGTGGGTGTGGAACAAAAACAGGGGGTGGAGATGGAAGTCTAGGAGGAGGAGAGCGTGACCTAGACCGATGTCTGTATTCTCTATCCCTATCACGCCCGTACCTATCTTGGTTAGAGTACTCATGATCGCGATCTCTATCCGAGTCTCTCCTACGGGACTCATAATAGGAAGAAGCCTTTCGGGACGAGCGGAGATTCCCAAGCATCGATCCTTTTCCAGACATAGTACCTGAAAATGAGAAACGAAGGAAGAGTTAATGATTTCCTAAGTTAGACAATTTACAGTTGTGAATCATGTAGTGTAGTGAAGTGTATGCATGTGCAACCCCCCGACCAACCGGAAATGTCGGCCGCACTCATAGCAAGCGACCCGCTCAGTTCAAGAGCATTATCAAGCTCCTCCATCCCGGTGTCATGTTGAGACGACACAAAATCCGGAATTGGAATATCAGCAACCCCTGCAAAAGGACTCTCTACTTGCGGGGGAGGAGCCTTCGAAATTCTAATCCCCGGGAAAGGTAAAGACACGACCATGGATTTAAATCTCTCAGATTTAGAGCATTTGTGAGCAACAGCCTTGCCTTTTCTTTTTCCTCCTGAATTCTGGACATCGAAAGAAGGCCCACCTGGGAGCTCGGTATCGGTAGGCGTTCTTTCTGGATCTACTTCTTCAGTTATCACGACTGCGGGCGCTTTGTGCTTCACCCGTTTCTTCGGGACCACTCTAAGTGTCCCTTCCAACCGTATGCTCTGCCTCCGTTCTATCAGCCCGACAGTCCTCAATTTTCTGTCGGTCAGAACCAAGTCAATATGCCTCTCTTCGCCTGGATACGCTTAGAGGATCCGAACTAGCTCTCTGAAGTATGCACCGTCAGGTCGAGAGATTGCGGCTGTAAAAGAGGAGAAGTGTATCAGTTTTGAAATCGGTTATTATTATCTCAATAACTCAAGAGAATGATTGCAGCGCTTACGTCTATCCAACCATCGCCTAGCAAATCCGGGGGGGCACCGAACGTAGAACCATTCGGCCTTGAAGTAACTTAGCCTTCCCTAGGAGCCCATTACAATGTAACAGTTCCTGACCGCTTCCAAGAAGGTGAAAGAAGGGCAGTCTCCACGGCTCTTAACGTTAAATAAATATCTGATCTCGATCGGCTTCGGTGGTCGAAAGAGGATCTCCATAAATAGGATAAAGGTGTTATTCAACAAAGCATACCCGTTGGGGTGCAGCTGGGATGGGGCTATCCCTAGGAATGATAACGTCTCCCTTATATATTGATTGAAGGGAGGAAGTGTCCCCGCTGTGCAAGCGTGACGGTTGAAAGCAGTAAACCCCACTGGGGGATCATGTGGCCTGTCATTTGGCTCAGGCAATAACACGTCGTCAAGCGACAAACCGTGCCTTAAACAAATCTTTCCTAGCATATCCTCGGAGATACCAGACGGTACAGAATCTTGCGGATGACAAATGAACCGGGCACCTAGACGCTCGTCCGGAGCTGGCTCTATAACTTCGGCTTCAATAACCGGTATCTCTATGGTTGGAGGAATAGAACTCGGGAGTTCCGACTGCTGAGAACTTGAAGGTTCCATGACTAGCTAGCTTATAAAAAATCATTGTTAAACTAGCAATAACGCTCGTGCATCCCCCAGTGTAAAGTGTGTGAGTGTGTTGTGCAGTGCAGTACTGTATATCATTTGAGAAGATCTACAGGATTGAAGAAAGCATGTAAACAACGAGACTTCGAAATTCAGTCGGGAGGACCGTCATCGCTGACCGTCACAACCGTGCCATCCAGCTATTAACTATCATTCCAAGTTAAAGTTTGTTATCATTTTGATAAGTTCCAGTTTCATCGACGAGCTTCGATAGGCAATCAGATATGCGGTGAAGCGATTAAGTCCAGTTATGCGAGTTTGAAGCTCGTCGGAGTCAATTGTTCAAATGTGCAAGGAGTTTCAAATTTTTTAATGTTCAATTCGTATCGCTCACGGGAGCCGTGTTCGCATCGATAAGTCATGGTCATCTGCGTATGAGTTAGACTCGGTCAGAAGGTTGGCGTGCAAGTTCGACTCGATCAAGAGGCTGGGGATTTCGATTCGATCGGAGCGCAACACTTCGAATCGATTAAAATCCTCCAGTTCAAGTCGATCCGAGGGCTGCGTAGTTCGACTTGTTCCAAGGCCTCCCGTTTGACTCGTTCCCAGGCCTCCACTTCGACTCGTTCCCAAGCCTCCACTTCGACTCGTTCCAAGGCCATCGCTTCGAATTGATCCAAAGCCATCCTTTTCGACTCGATCCAAGACCATCATTTCGAATCGATCAGACGCAACCCCTTCGTATCAATCCACATCTACGAAGCATTCGATTCGATGCAAAGCCCGGCCATCGATCGATACGAAGGCCTCCGCCTCATCATCTCGAGGCCCATACTCCAGATCAACGCGAAGCTGAGGCCAAGGGATCTTTGAGCGATCACGACTCTGATTGATTTGATGTTAAAGATCGAGTCTCATCGTTTACACGTTGGATTCGCTTAGTGGATTACCTAAATCTGTCAGTTAGTTCGAGTAATTGAAGGTATGAATCGGTTCAAAGGCAAGAACAGTTCTGTATTTTCCCAAGTCTCAAGAGCGATACGAAAGCAAGGTAGGAAAACATAAAGTGAAAAGTAAAAAAATGTCTAAGTACGGAGTATTTATATGGACTCGAGCACAAAGGTAAAAAACGCTTCGCATCCCTGCGAGTTCAACTGGCTACGAAGTGTGACCACAAGATCGAGCCGAATAAGCTATTCGAATCCACCAACATGACCTGTTATCGATACGAAACCCTTCTTCGTATCGCTCGCCTTCGACTCCATCTCCAGTGCAGCAATACGAACGATCAGTTCGACTCCATCGACACGAAACCACAGTTCGTATCGATCACCTTCGACTCCGTCCCCTATGCAGTTCGACTCCATCGAATCACGGCTTCCAAAGGCCAACTCCATCGATACGAATTGCCTGTTCGTATCCAGTGACACCAGACCTATCGATTCGAAATGCTCATTTCGCATCTTTGAATTCAATGAAAATCATCTTCAATGTTTCAACCCTTCACATCGATTCAGGAGAGGATCGTTACAAAGGAACATTCAAAAACAACCATCGAGCGTTGTTACAACGAATTTCATGTTGGTTCAGGAGAGGATCGATACGGAATTCAATATAAAATAAACTGACAACGACTCGTGAACGTGCAAACGTCAACGAGAGTCAGGTTAACATATATGCATGTATGTCGAACTAATATTCAATATTCCAGATTTATAGGAATCAGAAACTCATCTAATAATGATTACAACAGCAAACAGCTAATCGCTAGCATACAGCAATCAGTTTCAACAATACAGGGTACAGCAGCTGACGGTCAACAGTTTACATTATCGAGAAAATCAGTCGAAGATTACAGCTTTCATCGAAAAGACAATAACAATTCAGAGTAAAGATGGCAGCATTTCAAAGCACATCATGTTTCCACAAGATGTACTTTGGGGGGCAAATGTTATCCCTCCTTTTGGCAAGGCCGTGACACCAAGGAATTGACTAGTAAACCAATGACGATCCATCCTAGAGATCGGTTATACACAGGCTCACTATGAATATCGACGAATTTTGTCCGAGTCCGGATCGAGCTTAAATTAATATAACATGGCAAGCTAAGCTATGAGAGTCAACGTTCCAAATCTCAAGTCAATCTGAGCTCGTATGCTCAAGTTACAACCGATGCAAAATTGATTAAAAACAGCTTTCTTCGACTCGCTCAGTTCACATCCCTCAGGAAAGCCCACTTCGACTCGCTCTTCTCGAATCCATCATGGAAGCCTACTTCGACTCGCTCCACATCGACTCGCTCCATTTCGACTCGCTCCACTTCGACTCCATCTCAGAGCCTCTGTTGACTCGCTCCGCATCCTTCAGAAAACAACAGTTCGACTCCATCTAGTTCGACTCCTTCGCAGGACCACTGTTCGACTCCATCTAGTTCGACTCCATCAGAGAGCCACATTTCGACTCGCTCCACTTCGTTAACTTCGCATCCATCCGAAGACTCCTACTTCGTGTCCATCAATGCGAAGCAAGGCACGGTAGTCAATACGAATAAACGCCACGTCACCGAGTCAAACAGAACCGAGTCAAACAAAGAGCGAGTCGAAACAAGAGCGAGTCGAACAAAACAGCCAACCGAGAATCCCAATTCATATCGATCGTATCTCCTAATCTACAAGTCCAAATACTATGAAATTTTCACAAAAGACTACGTGCATGCTAAAGATTGTCCACGCCAAATTTCGACTCCATTAGATGAAATCTTGATCGATACGAAATCTGTTCGTATCGATCACGGATCAAACCGAAACTTCACGGGCTTGGGCACGCGGGCCTGGTCATGTGCCAGAGAGGATCTCCCGAGATCTGAGCGAAATATCAGCCTCCTACACCTATAAATAGACCCCCAAAGCCAACAGAAAAGGGGTTCTTCTTCTTCTTTGAGATCTCCAACGCCCAGACTCTGCCAGATCATATCTGAACTCCTTTGCTGCTGCTACAAACGAATTTCACTGCTGCAAATCATAATTACCTGCTGTAATTCACTGAATTCACTTGTAAACATCAAAGAAAGATCAATAAAGCAAACTACTTCATAGTGGACGTAGGCGATACGCCGAACCACTCTAAATTCTTGTGTCTCCTTGCATTTTAATTATTTTCATATCTGAAATTTGGAGTTTTTGTTAGATAATTCCTCCTTTTCCATTTAATTTCTTCACTTTATCTCCTCAAAAACTTCCGAAGAGTGTTGTGCCCAATTTTGGTACAAACACTTCCATAATCACAAATGATACACTTTCACAATACCAAGGAGATTATAGGAAAAATTGTACCATCAGCCAAATCTGTGTTATTTGGAGCACAAAAATTGTCAAGAAACTCAGTTGTATTAGCCTATTCCTTCGGGTGAAGTGAGGGTTATTTGGTTAAAGGATACCAAAGGGGAGCTTCGGGATTGGACGTAGGACGGGAGGTCAGAACCGGCATAAAATATCAGGTGTGATTACTCTTATTTACTTTATGCTATACATAGTTATTAAATTCTGCTTAGATTAGTATATACACACACATAAACTATATTATATACGATTTACATCTCTTATATACAAATTACATTATATAAAGATCCTATAGCAATTTTCAAGGAGAGCACTCACCACTTTATCAGTTATATTAATTGCACAAATTTATCGATGTAGATTATTTTAAATTTACATAGGATATGTTCTTATAATATTATAAAGGTTAAATGTTACCGGCTTATTTTTCTAATAAGATTCCCACCAGACATTTATGTTTCTCAAAACCGTAAAAGGAAACATAGGAATCTTTTGACTTCTCTAGTGGTGTTAAGACTTGCATGCCTTGTGATTCTGAGCTTGAGGAAAGCTCAACAAATCATATGCCTACATGCGAGATAACACCTTATCGGTTTCGTTATATACAACTCCTAACCCATGATATTTGTCATAATCTTATATTTACCTTGAGGAAAGCTCAAAACATAAAGAGAGATAATTCACTCGTACCTACCATTTCACGATGGCCTAAGCATACTGCACATAAATTGAGGAAAGCTCAACAAATATGTGCAAGTATCTTACCATGTCTAGTCTATATATTAATAATACTACACATAACATCTCTAGCTTGAGGAAAGCACAACTGAAGAGTATGCAAGTAAATTATTAATATATAAATGGTAGACGATAACCCTTATATTAAAGATTCATGATCTTCAATATATTTACTTAAGTGATATCAACTTATGTAATAATGTATTCTTTATGAAAATACCCTTGTGATTCATGTGTTGGATACATCTGAAATCATAGTGTATATATATTATACATAAGTATTTATTCCTTAAATCAAATTTTGATTTCTTATAGTTTCACCTTTTACTATACATTCATATTATATAATTCTAATTCTTTTATAAAAATTTAGAATTTTAATTAGCCTATATAATAGTGTTATTTATAATCTTATATTAATTTTATAAATAAATTATAATTAATTAATATTTTAATTAATTTGATTTTATTCATTTAAAACATTTTAAATTGAATATGTATACTATAACACTAATAGTAATACATATGTATCTATGTATTATAATATTTATTGATTAACATTTAATTAATTTACTTAATTAAAACAATTTTAGTTAATTATAATTAATTTTGAAAATCACACACATACACACATATTACTTTAAACATTTTAAGATAATATTTCATATATTAATATATATATATATATTGATATAAATAATTAAATTTTAGTTAATTAATTTATCCAATAAATTATTTATTAGTTTTCAAAATAATTATTTAATTTTAGAAACAATTTTGAAAATTATTTTATAATATTTATAAAAAAATTACTTATTTTAAATTAAACCTTTTAAAGTTAAAAATATTATTTAATTTCAAAACAGATTTTGAAAGTTAGCTCAAGGGCCAAAATTCAATTTGGGAATTTGTGCCTTTATATTAAGGATAACATTTGGGCTTACTTCACCTTTGAGCCAGGCTAGTAGCCAGGCAGGGCAAAGTGCTGATTACCATCAACCCAACCTTAGACACTACCTCTCTAAACACCATGCTAAATGGGTAGGGTTTAATAAGTTAGCCTTTATACAACTAATTTAGACAACATAGGTTATTGGGCTTTAATACCATCGATGGACCTGGACCAGCATGCAACGGGTTAGATTGGTGAATTTCAAAAAAATTCCATTTTAGAACTTACTGGGCCTATGAAGTCTATATTAATTTAGATCCAATTTAAATAAATTTAAATAATATCTTTATTTTGTTTAAGTAGTTTGTAAAGATTTTGATTTAATTATTATTTATAGTATATAATGTATATGTGTATCATATATGTGTTTAATGCATTTGCAATATATAGATGTGTACATAGTTAAATGTACCCATATATGAGTGTTGGGATTTACACTCCAATAGACACATTTTCCCATTTATATACATATTTGATGTCTAATTCAAATAATTAAAATTAATATAAATATCTTAAGATGGATTTAAATTTTAAAACATATCTAGATGTAGAATAAAAGTCTACATTAAAACTTAAATTCAAATTTCAAATGTTGATATATTTAAATATACATATGTATAAAAATATATATATATATATAATTCGAAAAAATGTACATATATATACATGTATATGTGTGTGTAGTGCTGAAATTTATTTATAAAATATTAATTTGTAAATATAAACTATAATATGAAAAGGTTTTTTATTTCGGCCGAAAACATTTTCAACAAAAATAATTTTTAAATTTTGAAATCCATACTGATATCATATATAAAAATTAATATTTTTGTAAACTATAGATTACGTTTGTAATTTATATTTATACAATTATCCATTCATATGTAAATATATATTTAATGCATAATAAATTAAAATTTCAAAATATGTAAATATATATTAATAAATAGTTAGTGTCAGTTTTTCATTATATATGTAACCCTTTTGTTTTAAAACACACATATACATATGAATAAGAATCAATAAATTGATTTAGATGTAATATATATATATATATAATTTAAATTTAAGATAATTTTAAACTATCGAAAATGTTTTTTGTGGCTGAAATTAAACTATACACGAATGTAAAAAATAGTCTTTCTTTCTTAAGTTAATGTGTGTGAATATGTATATTGATCTGACAGCAAATAAAAATATAAATTCATGATATAGTAAGATTCTAATCTACATCCATGTACTGATATAAACAAACATTGATATAAAAAAATACATACTAGAATCTACCAATACTCCTTAGATTCTAATCTACACATATGCCTTGATTTTGCATCTTGAATGTTAAATCAAAACTCCTTAAATCCATTCCAGACTCCTCTTGAATTTGCAATAGACAAGAAGAGAAACACAACTCCCGATATAAATTGATTTTGATTCGAATTTACTTTGGAAATAATAGGGTAAACCACTTGATATTTTCGGACAAAGTATGGTGGAGAGGAAGCTAGAAGTTAATCATAAAATGAATGACAAGGTGAGGTTTGAACAGGCATTAAGGTGGAGAAAAAGGCGGAGACCAAATCTCCTATGTTTACTCCTTCCTATCTACCAATTCAAATCCAGATTTGAGCATTTAAAACTCACCCATCCCTCTCCTTATGTCTGGCTATAGCAATGGGCTATATGGGCTATAAAAAATTTCCAATCCATTTTATAATGAACTTGCTTAAATCTCATTTGAATATTTATTGATATCATATATTGATACGTATATATAAAACTTTTATATGTTAGAAATATGTTTATATGATTGCTTTAATGATGAAAATTAGATAAATATATCTTATAGCATCTCTTATGTAGGACTTTGAAAGTAGCGATAATTCAAAGGAGACAAGAAGTAAAAGGAAGAAGAAATTGTTGTCTACAAATAAGAAGTATGTTTTTATCCTTAGAAGTTATTTGTAAAATCTCCTCGTTGATTCATATACATATACACATAGCACTGGAATGCAATATTTCCAATACCAAAGCCAAAAGTAATTACAAATAAACTTTTACAAGGTTGCATATATAAAAATCAATTTACAAGGACTCGGTCAACTAAATACAAATTCAGTTGACCAAGGGCAGTCGATTGAATTTGCATTCAGTGGACTTAAGCCAATCAACTAACTGTACACTTTAGTCTTCAAATTTTCGTCTTCCTCTCTGCAATATTTGATACTCATATTCATTAGACTTATGATCATTCTTAGTCGACTGAATGAACAGTAACGGCTATATTTTCTAAAATAACACTTCGAAGAGTTACGACTGTCTAAGGCTTCTTCTTCAAAGAGGAATGACTTTCTGAAAGAACACAACTTTTATGAAGCAACTATTGATTACTATAAATAGAGTCTATATCTAGAAATTCATAATTATCTTGCTATCTTGAATTATATACTTTCTTGAATCTATCTGCTCTCAAACAAAATATTTATCATTCACTCAAAGAACATTCCTTGCACTTCCTTAATCACATTGCATGCATCATTGAATAATCAAAAGAGATTATTGAAAGCTTTGTAACAAAAGTCAAAATTCATGTTGATAGAATATAATTTTGTCAATTCAACAAATTCTTATAACGCCTATTCCTCCACGCCAAGTGAGGGTGTTTGATTAGAAGAAATCCGAAGGAGAGCTTCAGGACTGGACATAAAATAGGAGGTCCAAACTAGTATAAAACTCTAGTGTGACCTTTTTTAGTTACTTTACTTACCTTATTTGTATTTAATTTGATTATAGCTATTTGCACAAATACAATAGTTTGTCATATTAGAGATAATGTGCACTTTCATCATACACTCACCCAACTAATTAATAATGGCACTCAAAAATCAAATAAAATTTTCATAATTAATATTTCACAAATATTATTTATTTATAACAATTATAATTTAATTAAATCGTATGGTATTTCAAAGTATCCAGCATTGCGATTGTATGACTCATAAGCATAAATTTAGTTTGCGATTAATATCAAACAATTCATATATTAACATTCATATGCCACCTTGATGTGATAGTTTGGCCAAATTTATCACTTGCACAATTTTGGTAAAATCCAGTTTTACTATTTTAAGCGATCTCTGGTAGCAACGATTATTTACGCCATTAAAACTATATCATGCTAGGACTTATGGAATTTAGTTTTGGTCAAAATTCCAATATCGTCTACATTCAACTTTTATAATCCAAACACAAAGTCTTTGGTTCAATCATAACAATTATTATTAAATAAACTACTTTGACTTTGAGTTAACTACAGTTAGATGTGATACTGACTTATATAATTGAGGAAATGAATTTTCTATTAAATAGTGTTTCATTTTAAATGCTTCCAGTCAGACCAACTATAGTCTTCAATAGATCATGTAATGATTTGACTATAATCAAAGTGGAATGTCAACATTGAAGTTCAACGGTATTCTCAAGTCGATGGAACTATGTTATATTGGCAGTTCGAATTTCTCTGTTTGACCGTAGTTACATTAACCAATAGAAATTCTCAAGCGAGTCATCCCATAGTTATCCAATAACTATCGGTACGTAACCCCTTGGGTCTCCAACAGCTATGAGTAATACACTATCCAACATTTGGAGAGCGTTGCGTAATCTAGTCTCAACGGATGTATCAATATCCTATCTTGATTCAAGAAACATCTTGACTTTTAAAACAGTATATTGTTTTTAATATGATAAATTCTCATGATTACAACACATTGTAATTACTAGGGGTGTTATGGTTGCGGTAATCGTCGTTATTATCACCAACCGTAACCGTTGTTGACGGTTATAAATTCTTATAACCGTTACCGCAACCGCCTATGACGGTTAACCGTCGTATTTTCAATTTTGAAGCATGTCGTACATATATTTTCAATTATATGCATTGTGATGATAAATTGATATAGCTCTAACTGTTTTTTGCAAATTTATTTATTTGTTTATAAATGTATGCACATGTTATTAGTTCATTAAGACACATATTATTAATGTACATGCTATTTCTTTAACTTAAATTACTAATTTTTATACTTTAATGTTAAATATTACACAAAACAATCATGTACGGTTGGTATGGTTAACCGCGGTTTTCAAAATTTTCAACCGTTACCGTTATAGATGGTAACCGCATGAACGGTTGGTACGGTTGAACGGTTGAGCGATTCAACCGTAACAGCCCTAGTAATTACTATCACATAACATATCATTTAAGGATTTTCTATTAAATATACTTTAAACTAATTACTTAATTAATTATATCATAATATAGCAAATATATATAATAGAACGAAAACACCTTTTGTTTTAAATAAGATTGATTATCATGTTAGATATATGGCATACCCTTAACTCTGTTAGGTGCCAGACTCGGGAAGTCTATTGGGTGCAATTCAAAATTTTTAACTCTAGTGTGAATAAATAACATCAAAATAGATGTAATAAATGAATGAATCAGCAATGTGAAACGAAAGTGCTTTTACGACTAGAAGAGACTATTAACACTTAGTAAAGGTAGTTTTCTAGATTATATTCAGAGTGCTCACATTCAACCTCTCAAAAGAGTCAGGGTGGCTCCTAAGGTGGATGAGTGGTCATTTAATCGGTGCAATTGTTTGAGAATGATGAAATAGTGATAAATAAACATAGTGTGGTAATAACCAAATAAAATTAAGGATAACTTGTAAATCGACATTTAAATAAGAGTCTAGGTGATGCAAGTGAATGCGAATGATAACTATGTGATATGATTCATAAAATATTGATAAGTATAGGTTGTATTTATGCTGAATTGGATAAATGTATGACATGGTTCATAACTGCATATTAAGTATAAGGTATACTTATGCTTGAAATGATGCTTGTATGCTTATGCTCATGATCTAATGTTCTGATTTTACATGATATGGTGTAACTGTTGTTTATGATCTAATGGGGAAAAGTCTGTTTTATTAAGCAACGTGATCTTATAATATGTTATCTTTGGAGAAATATATTACTCATACCAGACTTTTTGTTTGATCCGTGTTTTTATTATTGTTTTCCCATAAAATCATAGGCACTCGATTAAGTTAAGTTTATGAGATTAGCTATCTAGCGTTTTCGAAGACGAATAAAAGCTTCAAAAACGAAGCAGGAGGCTTATTAGTTTATTAAGTTTTCTTTTTAAATTCCAACGTTGCAAAACCATGTTATATAACGGGTTAAGCGAACATGATTGCATCTTCATATGTCGAGCATGTCATCATTATCTATGTTTTATTATTATATTTACCCTGTGTGAGCATGAATTGGGATATGAAAACTTAAAGACAATTTGTGTAATAGAAATTATTTAGCTTCTCTATTTATTTGATATTGTTGAAAAAAACCGATCTCATTTTTTCGCTTGAAAATAATTTCGATGATGACTGCGGCCTCATTGGCGTTCATTTTCGTATCTCGAAATAGGAGATGTTACAGGCTGAATGTCTAATCGCTTGATAATGTTTGATTGATGGTGTTTAAATGTATTTTATAGTATAAATTGGTTGGTGTAAGAGAAAGATAATAACGGTGCAGAAGACGGATAAAGTAGGAACGGATGAAAGACCATAAAAGAATGAGATTGATGAATACTAGTATAGTTTGAATCAAAAAATGGACAAACACCCAAGAGATTGTGTAGAGAATAAAAAGTGAAGAAAATTAAATTAAAATGAGCAAGAAAAGAACATGATGTTTCTATAGTGGTTTGGCTGATCTTGGTATACGTCCAGTTAGTGATTTTATTGCTTTGATTACTGACTTGCAAGTACAAGTTCTTACGGATCGGTATAAATCCATGGGTGGTTGTGTGAGATTAGAGTAGAAGAGCAAGAGGGCCAAAAAGATCCTTAAAAATGAGCCCTACCCTCATATTTATAGTTGTAGGAAGCTTAAAATCTTGTCCCCTTGACCTCCACATAGTTTTCCATGCCTAAACCAATTCTTCCTGAGTAAACCACAGCCACCTCATCAATACTCATGGATCGGTACCGATCCATGGGCTTGGATCGGTACTGATCCATAAGATTGCCAAATGGGTAGCTCAGAATGCTTTATGTTGGCTCGACTCGTGGTTAGCTTCATGATTTCCATGTTTTTTCACGGTTATGAGTTTGTTTCTAAGTCCAAATGATGGATCAATGGAAGAATGGAGTTGCCGACTTCGAGTGCTCATGGAGATCGATAGAGAATTGCATAGAATCAACGAAATAGAACTTGAAAGGGGTATCATCATTTACGAGTAGGAAGATTCGAGGCTAGATTAGACCAAATCACATGGATCGATACCGATCCATGGGTTGGATCGGTACCAATCCAACTCTTTTTTGGATTTTTGGTCTTCGTATCTTGGAGTCGTTTTGTCTTCGCCTCATGGCTTTTTTTGCACTTGGTTTTTGGACTCTCGGGCTATCTCTCCTGTCTTCCTGCTTCAATTGCTTTCAAGTTCGACTTGTCCAGTCTATCCAAATATTTTTTGTCAAAAGGCTGGATAAAACTTGCCCCCTAAAGTACATCATTTTTCAAATATGATGTGCTTTGAATCGAGACAAGTTAAGATTGCCGTAAGGACTCCACTCTTGTGCTTCGAATGGTCATTGTCCTTTTTTTGAATTGCTTCTATGAAGAGCTGTGTCTCTAGCCATCCATCGTGACGCTTTACTAGCATCTAGTACTATAAATCTAGAGTGCGCTCTCATGATCTGTCATTCCAAGCCTAGTAGTTTTGAACTAATTCCTTTCTCGGATTTTTTAGGTTTGAATCTGATTTCCTTTGACTCTAGTCGTTAGCGGTTGCATATGTACACGCATATGTATACACGTGCATGTTCTTGAATAACTTGTGATAAACACATACGGACACATGCATGGACCCTCATTATCATTTTTGTTTTTAATAAACGTCAACACTCGGTACTGATCCAAGAGTTGAAGAAAATCTCCAACTTTATTGCCTGAAAAGTTGGGTATGCTGAGTTATATAACTTGATCCATCCTATCTTCGTTCTCACTTTCATTCATGTCGAACCAAAGCTCCTTCATCCACCATTGATTTTCCTTGCTTCCGAATTAATGCCCCTCCTTTACTCGACCCTAGGACCACCGCATCCCACCTGGGTTTACACGAAAATGGCTATCTAGATGTAAGTTCCACTTCATATAGCCTATATGAGCCTGCTATGCAATTCTTTGCACTTAACTCATATTTCCTTTATTCTTTTAGATGTTTTGGCAAGGCCCAGTGGCACAGCACTTGCAGATGTCGTCAGAGCGCTCATGGCACTTTCGGAAGTGGATAGAGATATCCGAGTTCTTCTTTTTGATGAGAATCTCCTAGCCCATAGCTTGCTAGAAGTAGGCCATAGCATTGGTTAAATCCAAGTGGCTGCCAATGACGACGACGACGATAACTCGCCTAGAGGTGGCGATGTGAATCCTAACGTGCCCCATGTTCCAAGTCCAGGGCCTAAAGCTGAAGAGAATGTTGAAGTAATGCAAGAACACACCGAGGAAGGCGAAACATGGGCGAAGGCGATGAAGCTGGCCATGATGACGTTGATGTGGGCCATGAGCCTTTAATCAAGGAACCTAAATATAACTAGTGGTTTGCCTTGAAGAAAAGGCTAGTTGTAAAAATCTCCAAAGGGAAGACTTCTACACAGCCCCCTCTAATCACAACTGTGGAGAAAACTCCTTCTCTCCCTTTTGAAGACATATATGCTGATCTGGGACCAATTCCAACCGAGGTTAAATCCTTTGCCTTTGATAACATGAGCCTCGAGGGTCTTTACTCCCCTATCCGCTTTCACGATGACATGCTTTCCATTAGCATAGGGGAGATCACTCCCATGAGCAAAGCTCCAGCACACGATCCATCGGGGAGACACTAGGACACACACACATGCACCACACTGCACATGTTTAAGGTCCTTCCTTGTTGAAGCTAACCTTTTCCTATTTCATTTGCAGGATCCATGGAGAGGAAGTACATGTTTCAGTCTTTGGAGGAAAATGTATCCCTAAAACAGAGGCGTTGCTCGAGCACGTATCATCAAGGTGGTGGCCAAGATTCAAAGTGCAGCCATCGGTCCAGCCATGATAGAGGCATCATGGCAAAGACTATCCCTCTCATGATTCTACTTCCAGATACCGCTCTAGGTCTAGGTCACCTCCACCAAGAGGCTCGGACAAGCATTCTGGTTGTCGTGATGACTTTCCACTGGGAGATGCTTCTAGTGCACCACCTCCGGCTTCCATTACCATTCAACACTCGACATCGACTCACATCAGTCGACCTTCTGACCATAGGCACCATAAAGGAAGTTCTGAGACCTCTCATCATAAGGCTAGTAAGAAACCGATTGAAGCTTTGATCGTTACTGCGGAGCAACAACTTGCCACTGATGCTCAAATGGCCGAACTAAAGGCATAGTTCTGAGAGGTCTGCTTCAATGGAGTCGTATTCTTACCCAATCTAAAGGACATCCGGCCAGAGGTTAATGGTTTGACAGTTGCTTATGCAGCTGATGCTTATGATTAATATAATGAATAGAGGCAGATAGCCGAGAAGATCTCTAAGTTTTCAAGGGAAAGGAAGCTCAAGATTGATAATCTGAAACTTATAGAGGGGAGAGATAAAAGGATCATCGCTCATCTCAACACTAAGGTCACTGAATTGAAAACATCATAATCTGAGGTCGAGAAAAGGGCCAAGGATGCTATCAAAGCACTCCATAGTGAGAGGACTAAGCATCGTGATGGTATAGAGACTTTGCACCATCGAAATTGTGACTTAGTGCTGGAAAGAGACGATTTGACCCAAAAATTGAATGAGCTGTCAACCAAATTTGAGAGTGGGAAAAAAATGAAGGACATAGCTATCCAAGAGGCCCAAGGGTACCGTGAAGAGCTAATTACTGCCTACAGTGAAAGGGACAAGGTGATTACACATGCTAAGGATGCGAATGTGCTCGTTAAGAAGGAAGTTGAAGCTGCTGAGAAGCCAATGATGGAAAGATTCTAGTTGTTGATTATTAAGTACAATGATAATGTGCTTAAGTTCTATAACTTAGAGTAGTTTAGTGATGATTATTCTAGGGCTCTGGCCTGATAGCAAGTCATTAAGGAGGAGATAGAAATTCTGAAAGGCAGTGAAGTAGACCTGGAAAAATTGGAAAAAGAGGTCATGATAGGAGATGAGCCCAGAGTGCTAAGAGAGGGCGAGCTTATTCTCTATCTGGAGTTGGTTGCTATAGTGAAAAAAGACATAGGCAAAGGCTCCATATTGTCCCTCAAGATGTCACAAACGACCACACTCCTAGACCCAAAGCTACTCCTGATTTATCTTCCGTCCCTAAATATGATCCAGAGAAACCTCAAATGAAAATTTCTACCGTTCTCTCTCCCATCTTGGAAGGGAATTCCAGCAGTACATTGGCCCCTACTAAACCTCGGACTGAAGTAGTATCTCGTTGACTTTGCTTGTATTTTAGAGAGTCCACCTGTCGCCGGTTGACATAGCTAACCTCTCCTTTTATGTCTCTCAATTTTTAGGTCAACCTCAGGTCATCCCGCTTCCTGACAAAGGTCTTCAGTCGGGATAACAAGCATCTACAACAGAATTGGTGACCTGACTACATCAACGATGATTTCAAGAATTCCAACTGTGTGACTCCTAGGCTTGACGAGCGGATGATAGATGCTTTACAAGATGAAGGAACCGGTGAGCTTCAAGGAGCTCAGACCGAGGATGAGGTTGTTATCGTTGGATCCTTTGAGCCCATGTCGGGTCCTACCATGAGTGAGATTGAGCAACAAATTCTCCTAGCCAAAGAGATCAAGCAAGATAAGATAAAGGTCATCCCTCCTCCTTTGTCCATAGCTTTGCCTGGTCAGACTATCTTTGGTCCAATCACTCTTCCTCCACCTGGGAGCACTCAAAGCATGCCTGTAGGATCATCATAGAGCACTCCATCCATGGGCCAAGGAAGAAGCAGGAAGAAGCTTGATCAAGTCACACCTCCCTCCGGAAAGGAGGAGAAGAAGTCTAAGAGGCAAAAGCATAAGAAGTGATTATTGGTTTGTTTTGTATAGATAGACCAATTTTTGGTTTGCAGTTGTAGCAGTTAGTTTTCGTTTTAGGCTGGCTTTGTGTGGGTTCATGCCCTCACTTTTGTTATTAGCTTGGACGTACATAAAACTCGTACTTTTTTTCCTAGTTCTATCTCAAATGTGAATAACAAAGACTTTTGTTTTGTTCAGTCTTCATCTAAATTTATCTAAGTATTCGAGAAATGCACTTTCCATTTGGTGTACTCGCGATCCATTTCTTTTCATGATTATTGTCGGACTAATTCATTATCCTATTCCATTATTTGCCGACCATTCGTCGTTCTTGTGAATGTAAATCGATCATTGAAGTGCTAATCATTGGGCATTTATATGTAATCATATCGGATTTTGGAATCTAATCAAATTTCAATCGCTTAGAAAGGTGATTTAAGCATTCCTTTTGAAGGTACTTTAAATGTGATCGTGCCTATCTTTGGGCATCGATCGAGGTTCAAAATAGATCTCGCCTAACTCCAGGCAATGACCTCCAACCTTGCCATCCTCTGGACAAGACATTGGTGCTTTGCCAAACTTCGGGCTAAAGCTAATGAATGGACGATCGAGTCACGCCCATTTATGTTTATACTCCTGCCCTTACATCAAGGGTAAGAGTCAGTGGACGGACGATCAAATCACATCCTTTTAGGTTTATACTTCTACCCCCGCTTCAAGGACAAGAGTTAGCAGATGGATGGTCAAGTCACATCCTTTTTGGTTTATACTCCTACCCCCATATCCAGGACAAGAGTTAGCTGGCATTCATCTATGGAAGCCAAGAGTAGTTAAACTCCAAGGGTCTGATCACAGACCGTAGAAGTTTGGTTGGCACCTAATTCCGGGTACCTACATTATACACATGCAGATTCATTCGAGTCAGTCATATTTTACAACTCTTAAGCAATGTAAAGATAGAGTCACTGATTCGGAAAGCCGTTTCACTTTATAAAAGATGGAAAATGATAAGTTCTGTCTTCTTACATGGTCTTAATATGTACAAATTTATTTCTAAGTGAAATAGCATCGTAAGTGTTTGCTATTCCATGCCCTTGGGAGTAAAATCTCGTCCACCATTGCTAGCATGAAAATGCCATCTCCAAGCTTTTATTCAATTACATATAGACCTTCCCAACTCAGGCCCATGCTCTGAGGGCCTACGAAGATTATTTTAAGAACAAGGTCACCAATTTCAAAGGTTTGATTCCTGACCTTCGTGTTATATCGGACGACTCGGCTTTGGTGTGTAGTTGCTCTCAAGTCAGCTTCATCGCGCTTCTCATCGAGCATATCGATAGACTCCAGTCGGAGTTTCTCATTTGTCCATGGATTATAGTGAATCACTCAATGAGAAGATACTTCCAATTCAATCAAAATCATAGCCTCTGATCCATAGACTAATGTGAATAGAGAATGTCAAGTCGCTGACTTGAGGGTCGTTTGATAAGCCTAAAGTGCTAATGGAAGTTCACCAACCCACTTGCCCTTAGCCTTTTTCAATCGTTTCTTAAGGATGGACTTAATGATCTTTTTCACATCTTCAACTTTTTCATTCGTCGGGGGGTGTGCCACCGCGACAAATCTCTTCTCCATGCGATGCCAACGGAACAAATCTTTAAACTCGATGTTGTCGAATTGGGTCCCATTATTGGTAACAATTGCCTATGGAACTCCAAAATGACAGATGATACTCCGGACCACGAAGTTGATTACTTTCTTTATGGTAATTGTGGCTGAAGGCTTTGCCTCAGCCCATTTGGTAAAGTAATCAACGATGACGATGGCGTTCTTCGCGCCACCCTTAGATATCGGCAACACACAGATAATATCGATTCCCCAAACTGCAAATGGCCAGGGACTGACCATTTAAGTAATCTCCAAGGGTTCTAGGAATCTAAGCGAATCTCTATCACTTGTCACACTTTCTAGTGTAATCAGCTGCGTCTCGGTTAACAGTTAGCTAGAAGTACCTACAGTAGAGAATCTTCTTCACCATGGTTTGCCTCCTAGCGTAGTCGCCAAACGTCCCTTCATGAACTTCTCTCAGGACTTGTTTGGCCTCATTATTGGCAGCACACCGTAATATCGGGACTGAGAATCCTTTCCTGTAAAGTGCTCCTTGCTGAAAGATACATCTTGAAACTTGGCGAAGGAACTTCCGTCGCTCGTTTTTTTTGTTCGGAAGTATTCCCCTCTATAAATAGTCTTTATTGGAGTCATCCATGATTCTTTCTCATACTCGGCTTCCAAGATCCAGTCGACATCCATATGGTCAATGCTCGGAGACGACGACACTCCCACGGAAACCAGGCCCATGAGCTGCACATCTCCAGAACTGGCCAGCTTAGCCAGTGAGCCATCTTTGCATTTTCCTCTCTAGGAATATGCGTTATTGTGTAATATTCAATGTCACTAAGCAGCTCAAGGGTCTGATTTAGATAAGGAGCTAGCCTCGCTCCCTTTGCCTAAAACTCTTCCCTCACTTGACACACCACCATCTGGGAATCACAGAAAATATGTAAAGTTTTAACTCCTAGTTCCTTGAAGATTTTGAGTCCTACAATCAATGCTTCGTACTCCACTTCTTTGTTTGTTGCAGGAAAATCAAGTCTTAAGGCATAACAAATTGAACGTTCCTCGGAAGTGACAAGTACAACTCCAGCATTGGAACAACGTCCATTCGATGCACCATCTGTGTACATCTTCCATCTAGCATTCTGCTCACCACTGCTCTCTGGAGTATCATCTCGTACAATGTACTCAGCTATGAAATCCGCCAAATCTTGACCCTAGATTTCCCTACGAGGGTGATAGGTTATCTCATATTAGCTCAATTCAATATTCCATTTCAACAGCCTCCTAGAAGTCTCAGGTAGCTGTAAGACTTGTCACAAAGGTTGGTCGGTAAGAATTTTGATCATATGAGCTTGAAAGTAGGGGCGGAGCTTCTTTGAAGCGATCAATAGGTAGTATGCAAGCTTTTCCAGCCTTGGGTAATTTCTTTATGCTCCTATCAATTGCTAACTGATGTAGTAGATCCACCGTTGGATGCGGGACTCCTCACATATGAGTGTGGCACTCAAAGCTTGCACCGACACTACCAGATATAAAAACAGGTCACCAGAGCCTGGAATGTGCCTTTACACTCTTGCATCCAAGCAAAATTCTGTTTTCCCTTCTTAATTATGTCAAAGAAAGGGATGCATTTGTATCTTGCTCTGGAGATGAATCGATTCAGGGCGGCGACCTTCCTATTTAAACTTTGGACCTCCTTGATCGTTTTTTGGGCTTTGATGTTTTTTAATGCCTCGTTCTTTTCGGGATTGGCTTCAATCCCATAGTAGTTTACAATGAAGCCTAGGTATTACCCTTACGCAACGCTAAACGGGCATTTCAAACTGTTGATTTTATCCTATATATTCGGAGAACGCCAAACATCTCTACTAAATCGTCAATGTGGTTTTCCCATTGTCGTGACTTCACGAGCGTGTCATCCATACAGACTTCCATCGAACGTCCAATCTGATCTTTGGACACCTAATTTACCAGCCTCTGGTAGGTTGCACTAGCATTCTTTAATTCGAATGGCATGACAGGATAGCAATATGTTATAAAGCTAGTGTGTTTCTGGTCTGGGACATGCACTGGGATCTGATTGTATCCAGAGTATGCATCCAAGGACGAAAGCAATTCATGTCTAGCTGTCGAGTCTACCAGTTAATCTACCCTTGGGAATGGGAAACTGTCCTTGGGGCATGCCTTGTTTAGGTCTAAATAGTCAACTCATGTTCTCCAATTCCTAATTGACCTTTTCACCAAGACCGGGTTTGATACCCACTTTGAGTATAAGGCATCGTGGATGAGGTCATTATCTTTCAACTTCTCCACTTTTTCTTTTATTGTAGCGAACCTCTCCGGACCTAGGCTACGACATTTCTATTTCACAAGAACACATTTAGGATTTATATTTAATGCATGGCTCGCTATCTTCGGCAAGATCCCACACATGTTAGAGTGCATCTAGGCAAACACATCTAGGTTCGCCCGAAGAAAATCAATCCACTCCTTTATCATTCCGACGCCAAGCTACAATTTGATCTTCAAGATCCGTGTTGGGTCATCCTGAGTGACCAAGATTTTGATTGTCAACTCGGCTGGAGCTGCCCTTCCATCCAATGGCTCTTTTCGTGAATCCATATCCATATGGATTCGACTGTGCTACCCGAGCTAGGGCTTAGGCAGTGGTTACTATGCATCCAAAGCCTTGATGCAGAGGGTCCCCTCAACACTCTTTCCTTTCTCTCTTCACCTTGCCTCCATCAGCTCAGCAACATAACACTCGCAGCTAAGCCCCTGGTCTCTCTGGACTATTCCCACACCATTCTATGAAGGAAATTTCATTGTCAAGCACCAAGGAGCTATAGCCGCTCTAAATTCAGTCGGTGTCGGTTGGTCCAAAAATGCATTGTAAGCAAAGTAAATATCCAACATCACAAAAGGCACGATCCACACTCGCTTACGGTCACCCTCGCTAAGCACCACCGGTAATTACACATATCTGAGTGGCTCTGTAGTCGTCCCGTTAAATCCCTAGATCCGAGATTTACACGGTTTCAAGTCCTTTCCCTCCAGAAGCAACTGGTTGTAGGCTTTCTTAAATAAAATGTTGACTGCCACAATCAACCAGCACTTTCCATACAACAACAGGGTCAATCATTGCCATAATCATGAGCGGGTCAATCGTTGGGGCTTCCACCCAATCAGCATCTCTGTTTTGGAAAACAATGTCGTTTGTCATGGTTCTGAATTGTTTTGCCAGAGCTCCATCCTCCATAGCAAAGCAGCTCTCATTCCCTGTATGTTTCAATGCACCAACATACTTATCCATCTCGTTCAAACTCATATCGGATGGATGTGGCCCACCGATTTTTGCATTGATCTCCCAATGTTTTTCAAGCCGCTTAGGCTCTTCGCCACTAGGCTCGACTTGCCCCCATTGGGTTGTCGACCCAAGGAGTTGGAATTTCCTTACCGCCATCCTACTGGGCTTTCACAAACTGCTACAACTTCTTTTTATGAATCAACTCCTAGATCATGTCATGAATATGTCTACATTCATTGGTGTTATGACCGTGTGTCTCATGGAACCTGCAAACTTGCCAAAAAAATTCTCCTTCTCAATCGACTCTCTCGGAGCCAGCTTCCTATACTGCTCGGTACCTTGAGTAGTTAAGTAGATATCCTCTATTGAGCTATTCAAGTTAGTATAGCTGTCATACATAGAAATCCTAGGACAATTCCTGTTATTCGGCTTTCGCTTCCTGACCCCATTATCACTCTGTTTTTTACCATCATTCTTGTTGCCAACATTTACATCCATATATCATGAACTCACTCCGGACTGCTTTACAATGATATTGCTTTCTATCACTTTAGCTGAAGGCCTAGCATAATCCCTTTGGGAATGAGTGCATGCCTCTTCCAAGCGCAAGAACTGATTAGCCTTTTTGTAAAACATACCCATCGTCGATGGGGGTTTCATTTCCAACCATCTTCCGAAATCAATCTTGGGATGAATCCCCCTGATTGGTGCCATTAATACTATTTCATCCTTAGCATTTGTAACTTATGTCACAGCTGTATGGAACCCATTCAAGAAATCCTTCAATGACTCTCCCATGCCCTGGAAGAGATTTATAACGACATCATGTGTTCATAGACCAAATTCCTCCAGAAACCGTCATGTCAGCCCAATAAAAGATGATATGGATCTCGGTGGGAGCCGAGTTAACCACATCGTCGCTACTCCCTTTAGGAGGATTGGAAAGCAACGACATCTCACGGCATTAGATGCTCTGGCAAAGTCCATATGTCATTCGTATTTTATCAAGTGCTGCCTTGGATCCGTTTTTCCACCATACAACGGTATCATCGGCATTACAAACCTTTGTGGATAGTTCGCACGTAGAATGTTCTTGGTAAACGAGTTTCAACTTGGAGAAGTACCCCACTCATCATTACTTCTGAATTGATTTCACTCGCAATTTTCCTGACCATCTCAGCCAAGTACTTCGGTTCTACATGTTTGGCTAAACGACGGTAATCGGGATCCATTCCGATTGTTCAGCCCAGTGAATGCTCTTAGGATGACCAATGATACATGGGTTCTCTAGACTCCAGGAGATCTGTTCGTCCGGCAGGCCCCCTGTTTGATTTCTATGTGGCGGATCATTAGCAGTAGCTCGATATCCAAATTTTGATATAGCATGATTAGTGACCAAGTTCATGTCGCCATCCAAAAGGCGAGCTCCGGATCCAACATTGGTTATCGATCCATAAATCCTTGCCAAAAGTTTGTCTCATTTCTTGATTTGAGGTCTCAGCCGTGTTTTGCATCTACTTCTGCTTCCTATTCCTCTGTCTCTGCTCAAATGATGAGGAACTATTAGACTCTGAATCAGAAGATGTTAAGTCTCGCTTGCTCATCTATGGAAGTTCTAAGTTTGCTCATTTAGCAGTCTTAAGCTCTCCTGAATCTGCTGGTTCATCTCGTTGCGACTCTCTTAGAACCTATCCTCCATTTGCCTCATCATACAATCCATCTCCATTCTGGTCACGACATAAGTTGGATTCTGGATCTCAGCTTGCTCTGATTGGGCAACTTCATCCATATGCTTAGTATCTTGGTTCCCGACTTCATTAGCGGCTCTAGAGTTTGTGGAATGTTCTCTCCTTGGAACCATGCCGAATAGATTCTTGTAGATTGTTGAAAATCTAAATAGTAGAATGGTAAGATTGGAAGATTGGATCTATCTCTCGAATCTAAGAAATATAACAGTATATGATGGATCCAAGTAGCCTGAGTTTAGTTCTCAGTGAAAGCACCAAAATGTTTGAACTAAAAAATGGCGCATGTAACTACCCGTACATTTTTAATAATTAAAGTTGTCAATTTAATTAGATTTTGGTAAATAAATCTAGGAGAAATAAAAAACTTTGTAATTTAATAAAGAAATGAATGCCAAAATGAAATGTAAAAATGTATTTAAAAACTAATTATTAACAATTGAAATGAAATTACAATTTATTGAAGTAATGTAAATTGTTATACTTGGCTATGAATTTATGTAAGAAAACAAATGCAAACATTAAAATTTATAAATGATTTAGTATGAAATAAATGACCATTGAATATATAAGAATGGTAACATATGTTTATGAACAATGAATTCAAAAGTGTGATTAAAAGTTATAGTAACGGTTGTAAGTTACTATTTAATTGGTCTATTAATCTAGTCGTAAATGTTGCATTTGGGTATAAAACTGAATATAAGTAAATAAATGTAAGTGTTGTATGGATAAATGAATTAGTATATAATTTATGGTAACTGAATGAATTAAACATTATGTTAGCAATTATGATAATTAGTGGACATAATAAACTTGAGTGTAATATAAAGATAATGATAACATTTATTGCAGGTTACATTTTATTTAGGCTGCTAAATTTAAAGTAGGAAATCAATTACATTTAAATGTAAGTAAATGTTCATTAATATGAGATAGGACGGTAATTGTAAAGTGTGAATATAATGAAATAAATGGAAATGTATACTTTATTCATAGATAAAAATAAAAGAATGAAACCAAGTTGAATAAATTGATAAAGGTTTTAATTATAATAAATGTAAAATTTGGATTTGTTTTGTAATTTATTTTCCAAATACAATAAAATAAACATTTTCTGAAAATTTTATATTTTGGTCAACTTTGGTCAAATTTTGAATTTAAGTTTAAATTTTTAAATTTGAATTTTAAATGTTTAATCTTTTTCTTTGAAATAGTATTTATTTCTAATATTTTTCCTGCTTTTCGTTTCATCAAATTCCGTTTTATACCTTTTAAATTGGATAACTTTCATCGTTTTACATGCAATAAATTTCTGTACTTCTATTATATATATTTAATATATTTCCTATATCCATCTCTAATTTATCTTCCTATTTTTATTTTGTTTGGACATTCATTTTATTTATTAAATTGTTACTTGTTTACATCTTTTATTTATGGCTTGGAAGAATCAAAGGGATATACGTTTCATTGTTTTAATTTCTTGCTTTTATTTACCTACCCTCTTTATTACTTACCCAGCATTCATTCCTTTGCTTGCCATCCAAAACTTCTGTAGCCGTGCATTCTTACTTGTTTACACGTACAAAGATTTATTACCCACTTCTCATCAAGATTCTTTTCCTTTTTCTTACCATTCAAAACTCCTTAATTCTTGCCCTTTTGTTTTCCTAACATTTATTTATTTCTTGCCGTGCAAACCACTCCATCATTCACGCACAAAATACATTTCATCTCCTTATTTTTCTTATTTTCTTTCAATAGAAAATATTTCAAAATCTAAATCCATGGCCTCCATCTCTTTCTCCTCTTTTTCACTTTTATTTTTCCTTTTGTTTCTTTGCTATGCTCGGCCTCTACCTCCTCTAACCGACCATATACCCTTCTCCACCACTACCATGATCATCTCCTTCACCTCCTCCAAGGCCATGACCACCAAGCCATGCCTTGAACCCTAGATCCAAAATAGATCACCATCTCTTTGTTCCAACCATAGCCGAGCCTTCCTATGCATCTACTTCTCCTATTTACCTCGGCCACAAACCACAACACCACCTCCTTCATGCCTTGGGACCACATAGCCATGCCTTTAGATGATGCCTTGACCAAACCAAGACATGGCCGAACCATGTTTGCCTTAGGGCTGAACCAATAGGACCCAAAACCCATTGCCTCTTTGCCTTCCACACTTGTAACTTCCACCTCCTCATTTTTCCACAACCATAGTCGTACCTATTGACCTTTGGCCGAGCCTAGCATACCAAAAACAAGTCATGGCCGAGCCCACATGAAGATGGTCAAACCATTTTGGGTGTAGCCGAGCCCACTTGATGGGTAAAGCAAGTTATGTCATTTAAATCATTATCTTTTTCCTTGTTTCAATTTCTATTCTTTTGTATTGAATCACATTCTTATGTTGTGATATTTGTTTCCATACAAGATTTGGATCTAACTCTTTACCCACTCAAAAATATAGTCGTTCCTTTGTCTTGCTTTTCGAAGTTGGTTCTTGTGTCTTAATTTGTCAGCTCTAGCTTTAAAAAGGTGAGTTTATAACTCTCGACATACGTACTTTTATAATTGTGAAACAATGGCATGTGAATTGTAGAAAATTTATATGTTATGTTAATATGTTCATATATGCTTGTGATATGATTATATGAGGTTAAATTATGCTTATGTATTTGTTACATCACCTGATATGATATAGTGTTATTTTATTTGTTGTTTCTCACACTGTAAGTTCCCTATCACTATGGGTTGAAATGATACATACTCGAATGGACATTAGAATAAGGA
Organism: Allium fistulosum; assembly: GCA_030737815.1. Taxonomy (NCBI): domain Eukaryota; kingdom Viridiplantae; phylum Streptophyta; class Magnoliopsida; order Asparagales; family Amaryllidaceae; genus Allium; species Allium fistulosum. Next base: position 580,472,133 of record CM060906.1, on the reverse strand, counting down.
AAAATCATTATGAGCTGAAATGATAGGCTCGAGTGATTTTTATTGTATTTGATTTACTTGGGATTGCGGGTTTGAAATGATAGAACCCGGTTTTTTCTTTTTAAATTACGGATTGAAATGACACATATCTGTATCACTTGACCTAGGTTAGAAAATATTATACAGGCCCATGGTTATATTTTTAAATAATATTTTCCTAAAAAAATTATTAAGTATTTTAAATTTTAAATATATGAGATTTGATTTAATGATTTAAATATAAGAAGATGTTGGTTTTCTATAAGTTAAGATTTTATAAGTCTATAAGTGGCTTTAATTGAAATTATAAAGATGTGTTGGTTTTAAATAGAATTTAAAGACATTTATTGATGTTAAATAACTTAATAATATAATTGGACTTAATATGGAATTTTAAATCTAACCTAGTAATTGTTATGAACTTTACTTTATGAAACAGACATGTTTTGTGTAATAAATAATGTATTTTGAACTGATAAAACGAAATACAGTTTTAATTGGACATTTTGTAATAAAATTTATTTAACTAGAAAATCATAGTTAATTGATGTCTAAATGGATAGATCTAAAAGAAAAGATTGATTGTTATGTTAACTATGATAAAATATTCTTTAGTGAAATGTTATGTTTCGTAAAATAAATAGTTATGATTTTTAAATGGAAAAATGTAACTTTAATTATGACCTAACTTGATAATTGAAAATTTGGTTCAATTGGAAATGTGAAGTTTGACTTATTAAAAGAATATTTTATTTATGAAATGGGTATTTTAATTTAAGTATTAAGTTATTTGTTAAAATAAAAGTTAGGTAAATTAATGTATTTTGACTTGATAAATGAATTATAATTTAAATTGGATATTGATTAAATAAATGTTATTTTATTTAAATTATAAGTTAAGTAATATCCAAATAAATAACCTTGAAAAGGGAAATAAGTTTGATAAGTTAAAAATGATAAAAGTTGAAGATATATTGTTTATAATTTTTATAGTAAAAACTTATAATAGTATTTGTAGCATTTCTGAAATGCTATGGGTTTCAGGTAACATTCTATAAGTGCTACTGTTGCTGGAAATGAACTGGTTTTTGAAATACTAATATATCTACTGCAGCAGTTTATAAGTGCTGCTTTTTCTGAAATTAAACTATGTTTTGAAATACTAAAATAATTATTACAGCACTTTATAAGTGCCGCTGTTTTGAAACCGAACTGTTTGCAACAATAAAATACGTACTGTAGCACTTTATAAGTGCTGCTATTTCTGAATTTGACAATGTTTTGAAATATTACTAATATATCTACTGTAACACTTTATAAGTGCTGCTGTTAGCTGAAAATACAATGTTTTGAAAATTTTATAATTGAATGAATGAACTTAGAAATGTTACAACTTTGAAATGAATATTATTTGACATTGAATTTAAATGGTTTAAATGAATATTATTTTAAAGGTGTTATGATTTTCTAAGTATTATGATTTTCAAAGAATAACATTTCTAAATTGTTATGATTTAAAAATATTATGGTTTCAAAGTGTTGGGTTTCAGAGTTGTTATAACTTTGAAAGGTACTATGGTTTTGAAAATGAAATTGTGGGAAATTGTACTTTATTAAGAATTGTCTTTAAATATATTAACGTGAAACTTATTGAAATTGAAGATTTAAGAATGTGACTTTATAAAGTGGTTTGGTTTAAGATGATTTAAAGGAATATTTCAAGTTTAATAAATTAAGGAAATATTCAATGATTTGGAAATTTGGGTTTTATTTAAATGATATATTGATTTGGTTTTTGGAATTTAAATGATATATTATTGCTTTGGGACTTGAAATGGAAATGATATATTGATTTGGCTTTGAAATGAAATAATATAGTATTTAGTTTTGAAATGGATATGATATTTTTGGTTTTAAAGTAAATGATTTTGAAATAAATATCCATGGGTAATAATAACGATTGGTTGGCAAAGAGACCGGGATCAGATATGGACATACTCTCTGTCGATACCGAAAACCACTTTGACAACCGTGTACGCGGTGGAGATTCCAGAATGAAGTAGGATGGTGGCGACGATCCTATTGAGGTATGAACATGGACCCGACTCCCGTGAGTTGGCATAAGGTGGCTAAAAAAGGAGCGATTCTCGGGCCAATGAGGTAGCACCTCTGATCGGACACATTTCTTCGATACTATTCTATTACTTTATGATTGATTTGGTGGCCACCCTTCGATTTTTGATTTGGGAGTGTGTTCCGAGGTGGACGGTAGTGGCTGCTACGCGTTTCCACCAGCCCGGATGCGTAATAGGTATACCTACCCTGGCATTGCCTTGTTGTGCCGTGTCACCTACCATATCGAGCTTTACTACGAGTTGGGTTTTGTGCCGTAGCCTGTGGACTATTTAGGGTAACTCCCAATCTGGGGGTACGCTGATACTGGATAGACTACTGGGACTATTATGTGTTAAGGTGGAAAATGTAAAGCCTTAACGCTATTTAAAAGTAAGTTTATTTTACTATTAGACATTATTATAATAGTGTATATTACTACATAGTAGATAGTTTAACGGATCCTTAAAGAATGGGCGATCCCAAGCATTCTTTAAGTTACTTGTGCATTTTTATTACAGTTCACTTGAGTTGGTTTACATTGTATAAGTATGTATGTCCTGACTCGAGTGTTTTGTGTTTTGCTTTACGCTCGGGTCAGACTGAGTTGTACCAGTATTCGAGACTCACCTTTGGAGTTGGAGCTTCGCTTGGATCCATCCATTGATTCTGCTTCCAGTCATTCAGTTGATTCCAGTGATGTATTCAGATCTTGTATTTGACTATTGTATTGAGACATCTTTGTATCCATAAATTCTGTTGTATCTTGTTTAACTCTGTTATATATATAGTAGCTTCATGAACTACTATTTCTTTGCTTCCGCTGCATTGTTACATTACTTTGTGTGTGTGATATGTGATTTATTTATTGTATATTCTAAGTTTTGCCAAATTTTATTTACAATCTATTGTTTTGAATTATTCAAGTCCGGCATGTGTGGATTTATTGTCGATTTGAATGGTCCAAAATAGTGGTTCATTACATTTGGTATCAGAGCTTTGGCTCTAGGCAAACTTAGCATATATGGTAAATTTATTTACAGAATCACTTTCGTTCGAGCTTGAATCTCCTCCTTTTAGACTCGATTTCCTTTGAATTTTGGAACATCCCTGCGGTTCCAAAATCCATTCTTGTCTCTCCCTATTCGTCTTCTTTTGATTTTGGAGTATCCCATAACTCCACTTCAAATGATCTTTTAATGAGTCAGCAATCTTGCCAACCTCAATTTGACTTGTAAAGGGGTGAAACTCCTTTACAATTGGCATTGATTCACCGGAAGTTTCTGTATCCTCGGTTTACGATGCTGCTATCTCTTGCCATGCCTGAATTTTATCTCTTGAGATCGAATGTAGGTTTGCTTTAGAATACTACATCGATCTAATTCTTGAAGTCACGGTTGACCCGATTAAGGTTGCCCGAGATTTATATAAGCTTATCCATTTCCTTTATCTGTTGTTTAATCGTCTTGGTCTTTTGTTTCCAACTTATCTTCAAATTATTTTTTTGAAGTGTATTTGTAAACTAATATTTAAAATGTTTTATTATATATTGTGTTGTTTGAGTTGTTGATGTTGATTTGGGTTTCCGATCGATTCGTCTGATCAACGTAATCGATAGGATCTCCAAAACACTTGAACAGAGCAAACTGACACAATATTATTTTCAAAATTTGGTAAATGAGAAATTTTGTATAATCATATTATATATATATGTATAATTGTCTGAATGTTTATAGTCAATTGAATTGGTTGTTAAGAAACAATATTTGATTTGTATATATATTATAATCATTGGCTTTGTTCATATATAAATAATTGAACTATAAAACATGGTTATAAATTAATTTGGAAATTAAAATGGATTTAAATCAGGAATTTGAGAATTTAATTTCCGATGATTTCGAACTTTGATTTTAAAGATTAAAGATACATTATTTAAAGTATTTTTCGAATAGAAATCGTTTCTAAAGAATTTTAAAGTTGTAAATCAGTGCTCTTCTCTTTGTCGCTGGAAAATAATTTCGGTAATGACTGCAGCATCATCGACATTCATTTTCGAGTTTCGAAGTGAAGAGACCATTCTGTAGTTTTGCTAAAGTTTTGCTTTGGGGAATTAAATTGATTTGCATTTTTAAAAATTGACTTGATTTATAATATATATATTGATATATGATTTAAAGTTGATTTGATATATATTATGTATATATATTTATTTATCTCTAGAATAATTTGAAGCTAATCGGAAATTTAACTTTAAAATTTTATCCTAAGGGATGATTTCAATTATAAAATGAAGCTGAAATTTGAATAAATATTTAAGCTTGAATAATTGAATTGGGAAAATTTTATTTGTACAATACTCTATTGCATTCCAATATAACTTACCCTGATTATTCAGAAGTTAACAATGTAATTGAATAATGTACAATATAAAATGGTGTTGAAGGAATTTATATATAAATTGGTATATTTTATTTAAATTAATTAATTTTGTAAATTTATTTGTTTATAAAGTTAATGTTTTTGAATAAGATGTATTGTTTACTTAATTCTTTCTTTTCCCTTCTTTTTCCTTTTCGGGGACGAAAAGTTTTGAGTGGGGGAGAGTGTAACGACCCGTACAGTTTTAATAATTAAAGTTGTCAATTTAATAAGATTTTGGTAAATAAATTTGGAAGAAATAAAAAACTTTTTAATTTAATAAAGAAATGAATGCCAAAATGAAATTTAAAAATGTATTTAAAAACTAATTATTAACAATTGAAATGAAATTACAATTTATTGAAGTAATGTAAATTGTTATACTTGGCTATAAATTTATGTAAGAAAACAAATGCAAACATTAAAATTTATAAATGATTTAGTATGAAATAAATGACCATTGAATAAAGATTAGGTATATAAGAATGGTAACATATGTTTGTGAACAATGAATTCAAAAGTGTGATTAAAAGTTATAGTAACGGTTGTAAGTTACTATTTAATTGGTCTATTAATCTAGTCATAAATGTTGCATTTGGGTATAAACTGAATATAAGTAAATAAATGTAAGTGTTGTATGGATAAATGAATTAGTATATAATTTATGGTAATTGAATGAATTAAACATTATGTAAGCAATTATGATGATTAGTGGACATAATAAACTTGAGTGTAATATAAAGATAATGATAACATTTATTGCAAGTTATATTTTATTTAGGCTGCTAAATTTAAAGTAGGAAATCAATTACATTTAAATGTAAGTAAATGTTCATTAATATGAGATAGGACAGTAATTTTAAAGTGTGAATATAATGAAATAAATGGAAATGTATATTTTATTCATAGATAAAAATAAAAGAATGAAACCAAGTTGAATAAATTGATTAAGGTTTTAATTATAATAAATGTAAAATTTGGATTTGTTTTGTAATTTAGTTTCCGAATAAAATAAAATAAACATTTTCTGAAAATTTTATATTTTGGTCAACTTTGGTCAAATTTTGAATTTAAGTTTAAATTTTTAAATTTGAATTTTAAATGTTTAATCTTTTTCTTTGAAACAGTATTTATTTCTAATATTTGTCGTGCTTTTCGTTTCGTCAAATTCCGTTTTATACCTTTTAAATTTGATAACTTTCAGCGTTTTACACGCAATAAATTTCTGTACTTTTATTATATATATATTTAATATCTTTCCTATATCCATATCTATTTTATCTTCCTATTTTTATTTTGTCTAGACATTCATTTTATTTATTGAATTGTTACTTGTTTACGTCTTTTACATATGGCTTGGAAGAATCAAAGGGATATACGTTTCATTGTTTTAATTTCTTGCTTTTATTTACCTACCCTCTTTATTACTTACCCGAGCATTCACTCCTTTGCTAGCCATCCAAAACTTCTTTAGCCGTGCATTCTTACTTGTTTACACGTACAAAGATTTATTACCCACTTCTCATTTTCATTTGTATTTACGAATAAATTATACACAAGATTCTTTTCCTTTTTCTTACCATACAAAACTCCTTCATTCTTGCCCTTTTATTTTCCTAACATTTATTTCTTTTTTGCCATGCAAACCACTCCATCATTCACGCACAAAATACATTTCATCTCCTCATTTTTCTTATTTGCTTTCAAGAGAAAATATTTCAAAAACTAAATCCATGGCATCATTCTCTTTCTCCTCTTTTTCACTTTTATTTTTCCTTTTGTTTCTTTGCTATGCTCGGCCTCTACCTCCTCTAACCGACCATATCCCCTTCTCCATCACCACCATGATCATCTCCTTCACCTCCTCCAAGGCCATGACCACCAAGCCATGCCTTGAACCCTAGATCCAAAATAGATCACCATCTCTTTGTTCCAACCATAGCCGAGCCTTCCTATGCATCTACTTCTCCTATTTGCCTCGGCCACAAACCACAACACCACCTCCTTCATGCCTTGGGACCACATAGCCATGCCTTTAGATGATGCCTTGACCAAACCAAGACATGGCCGAACCATGTTTGCCTTAGGGCTGAACCAATAGGACCCAAAACCCATTGCCTCTTTGCCTTCCACACTTGTAACTTCCACCTCCTCATTTTTTCACAACCATAGCTGTACCTATCGACCTTTAGCGGAGCCTAGCATACCAAAAACAAGTCATGGCCGAGCCCACATGAAGATGGTCAAACCATTTCGGGTGTAGTCGAGCCCACTTGATGGGTAAAGCAAGTTATGTCATTTAAATCATTATCTTTTTCCTTGTTTCAATTTCTATTCTTTTGTATTGAATCACATTCTTATGTTGTGATATTTGTTTGCATACAAGATTTGGATCTGACTCTTTACCCACTCAAAAATATATTCGTGCCTTTGTCTTGCTTTTCGAAGTTGGTTCTTGTGTCTTAATTTGTCAGCTCTAGCTTTAAAAAGGTGAGTTTATCACTCTCGACATACGTACTTTTATGATTGTGAAACAATGGCATGTGAATTGTAGAAAATTTATATGTTATGTTAATATGTTCGTATATGCTTGTGATATGATTATATGAGGTTAAATTCTACTTATCTATTTGTTACATCACCTGATATGATATAGTGTTATTTTATTTGTTGTTTCTCACACTGTAAGTTCGCTATCACTATGGGTTGAAATGATACATACCCGAACGGACATTAGAATAAGGAAAAATCATTATGAGCTGAAATGATAGGCTCGAGTGATTTTTATTGTATTTGATTTACTTGGGATTGCGGGTTTGAAATGATAGAACCAGGATTTTTCTTTTTTAATTACGGATTGAAATGACACATATCCGTATCACTTGACCTAGGTTAGAAAATATTATACAGGCCCATGGTTATATTTTTAAATAATATTTTCCTAAAAAAATTATTAAGTATTTTAAATTTTAAATATATGAGATTTGAGCTAAAAGATTTGATTTAATGATTTAAATATAAGAAGATGTTGGTTTTCTATAAGTTAAGATTTTATAAGTCTATAAGTGGCTTTAATTGAAATTATAAAGATGTGTTGGTTTTAAATAGAATTTAAATACATTTATTGATGTTAAATAACTTAATAATATAATTGGACTTAATATGGAATTTTAAATCTAACCTAGTAATTGTTATGAACTTTACTTTTTGAAACGAACATGTTTTGTGTAATAAATAATGTAGTTTTGAACTGATAAAACGGAATACAGTTTTAATTGGACATTTTGTAATAAAATTTATTTAACTAGAAAATCATAGTTAATTGATGTCTAAATGAATAGATCTAAAAGAAAAAATTGATTGTTATATTAACTATGATAAAATATTCTTTTGTGAAATGTTATGTTTCGTAAAATAAATAGTTATGATTTTTAAATGGAAAAATGTAACTTTAATTATGACCTAACTTGATAATTGAAAATTTGGTTCAATTGGAAATGTGAAGTTTGACTTATTAAAAGAATATTTTATTTATGAAATGGGTATTTTAATTTAATTATTAAGTTATTTGTTAAAATAAAAGTTAGGTAAATTAATGTATTTTGACTTGATAAATGAATTATAATTTAAATTGGATATTGGTTAAATAAATGTTATTTTATTTAAATTATAAGTTAAGTAATATCCAAATAAATAATCTTGAAAAGGGAAATAAGTTTGATAAGTCAAAAATGATAAAAGGTGAAGACATATTGTTTTTAAATTGTTATAGTAAAAACTTATAATAGTATTTGTAGCGTTTCTGAAATGCTATGGGTTTTAGGTAACATTCTATAAGTGCTACCGTTGCTGGAAATGAACTGTTTTTGAAATACTAATATATCTACTGCAACAGTTTATGAGTGCTGGTGTTTCTGAAATTAAACTATGTTTTGAAATACTAAAATACTTATTATAGCACTTTATAAGTGCTGCTATTTTGAAACCGAACTATTTGCAACACTAAAATACCTACTGTAGCACTTTATAAGTGCTGCTGTTTCTGAATTTGACAATGTTTTGAAATATTACTAATATATCTATTGTAACACTTTATAAGTGCTGTTGTTAGCTGAAAATACAATGTTTTGAAAATTTTATAATTGAATGAATGAACTTAGAAATGTTACAACTTTGAAATGAATATTATTTGACGTTGAATTTAAATGGTTTAAATGAATATTATTTTAAAGGTGTTATGATTTTCTAAGTATTATGATTTTCAAAGAATAACATTTCTAAATTGTTATGATTTAAAAATATTATGGTTTCAAAGTGTTGGGTTTCAGAGTTGTTATAACTTTGAAAGGTACTATGGTTTTGAAAATGAAATTGTGGGAAATTGTATTTTATTAAGAATTGTCTTTAAATATATTAACGTGAAACTTATTGAAATTGAAGGTTTAAGAATGTGACTTTATAAAGTGGTTTGGTTTAAGATGATTTAAAGGAATATTTCAAGTTTAATAAATTTAAGGAAATATTCAGTGATTTGGAAATTTGGGTTTTATTTAAATGATATATTGATTTGGTTTTTGGAATTTAAATGATATATTATTGCTTTGGGACTTGAAATGGAAATGATATATTGATTTGGCTTTGAAATGAAATAATATAGTATTTAGTTTTGAAATGGATATGATATTTTGGGTTTTAAAGTAAATGATTTTGAAATAAATATCCATGGGTTATAATAACGATTAGTTGGCAAAGAGACCGGGATTGGATATGGGCATACTCTCTGTCGATACCGAAAACCACTTTGACAACCGTGTACGCGGTGGAGATTCCAGAATGAAGTAGGATGGTGGCGACGATCCTATTGAGGTATGAACGTGGACCCAACTCCCGTGAGTTGGCATAAGGTGGCTAAAACAGGAGCGATTCTCGGGCCAATGGGGTAGCACCTCTGATCGGACACATTTCTTCGATACTATTCTATTACTTTGTGATTGATTTGGTGGCCACCCTTCGATTTTTGATTTGGGAGTGTGTTCCGAGGTGGACGGTAGTGGCTGCTATGCGTTTCCACCAGCCCAGATGCGTAATAGGTATATCTACCCTGGCATTGCCTTGTTGTGTCGTGTCACCTACAATATCGAGCTTTACTACGAGTTGGGTTTTGTGCTGTAGCCTGTGGACTATTTAGGGTAGCTCCCAATCTGGGGGTACGCTGATACTGGATAGACTACTGGGACTATTATGTGTTAAGGTGGAAAATGTATAGCTTTAACTATTTAAAAGTAATTTTATTTTACTATTAGACATTATTATAATAGCGTATATTACTACATAGTAGATAGTTTAACGGATCCTTAAAGAATGGGCGATCCCAAGCATTCTTTAAGTTACTTGTGCATTTTTATTACAGTTCACTTGAGTTGGTTTACATTGTATAAGTATGTATGTCCTAACTCGAGTGTTTTGTGTTTTGCTTTATGCTCGGGTCAGACTGAGTTGTACCAGTATTCGAGACTCACCTTTGGAGTTGGAGCTTCGCTTGGATCCATCCATTGATTCTGCTTCCAGTCATTCAGTTGATTCCAGTGATGTATTCAGATCTTGTATTTGACTATTGTATTGAGACACCTTTGTATCCATAAATTCTGTTGTATCTTGTTTAACTCTGTTATATATATAGTAGCTTCATGAACTACTATTTCTTTGCTTCCGCTGCATTGTTATATTACTTTGTGTCTGTGATTTGTGATTTATTTACTGTATATTCTGAGTTTTTCCAAATTTTATTTACAATCTATTGTTTTGAATTATTCAAGTCCGGCATGTGTGGATTTATTGTCGATTTGAATGGTCCAAAATAGTGGGTCGTTACAGCGCAAACACCTAAGAGATTATGTAGAGAATAAAAAGTGAAGAAAAGTAAATTAAAATGAGCAAGAAAAGAACACACAGCGTTTTTATAGTGGTTGGGCTAATCTTATCCTACGTCCACTTAGTGATATTATTGCTTTGATTGCTGACTTGTAAGTACAAGTTCTTATAGATTGGTATAAATCTATAGGCGATTACAAGAGATTAGAGTAGAAGAGAAAGAGAGCCAAAATGATCCTTAAAAATGAGCTCCGCCCTCTTATTTATAGCTGTATATTTATAGCTGTAGGAAGCCTAAAATCTCACCTCTACGATCTCTACATAGTTTTACATGCCTCGATCAATTTTTCCCAAGAAAACCACAACCACCTCATCAATAATCGTGGATCGGTACCAATCATGGGCTTGGATTGGTATCGATCCTTAAGATCGCCAAATGAGTCACTCTGAATGCTTTGTGTTGGCTTGACTCATGGTTAGCTGCGTGATTTCCATGTTGTTTTCTCGATTATGAGCTTGTTTCTGAGTATAAATGATGGATCTATGAAAGAATAGAGTTTCTGACTTCGAGTGCTCGTGGAGATCGATATGGAATTACATGGTCAATGAAATAGAACTTGAAATAGGCTCCTGGCATCATCATTTATGAGTAGGAGGATTTGAGGCTAGATTGGACCAAATCACGTGGATCGGTACTGATCCATGGGTTAGATTGGTACCGATCCAACTCTTTTTTTGGATTTTTGGATTCACCTCGTGGCTCTGTTTGTACTTGGTTTTTGGACTCTTGGGTAATCTTTTTAGGCTTCTTGCTTCGATAGCTTTCAATTTCAACTCATTCAGTCTATCCAATATTTCCTTGTCAAAAGGCTCGATAACACGTATAAAAGCAAAAAATAGGATGGGAGAGATATAATGCTTGTATATAAATCAAATTTGTAATTATTAACCTTGCGAGGGCTGTGAGGCTTCTTTAGGTGATAGTGCTTAGCAAGTGTAGGTGTTCATTTGTGTTATTTGTCTTAGTGGTTAAATGTATTTATGAAACGGGATTGAAAAATAGAAGCAACCAAGCTGATGGATAGAACCGATGGCGGTTGAGTATCTGAGATCTAGGATCGAGAAAGAGAGATACAACCACCTAAGGATGAAGGATAGTACCATCCAAGGTCAAAAGATAACCGACCAGAGAAAGCTTTGAGTTTGGTGTCCACCTAATGAGACGAAAAGCATCTAAGAAGCTTAACAAAGAAAATAAGATAGGCATGGAATTTTTGGTGTCTTAATATTTTGGTGTAGAAGTGTTATTACCACTGATCCACATTGTGTTACAAAATAAAATAATAAAATGATAGTTTCGGTAAGGTGTTGGGTGGCTATGTTCTGATTATTTGCTAGTAAGGTTATAAAAAGACTTCTACTTATAGATGGTAGTTTTGCGATCGTTAATTTAGCATAAAGTTACAGAATAAACTTCTACTTTCTAAAAGATTTTTTAAATCCTCTGAAAAGTAGAAGTCTAGTTTGTTGTAATATATACAAGTGATAGGGTGAATATGTTAAATGTCAAAAGACATTATTTTAATCTTCATCGCATATAGAGTCTATAAATGGAGAGCTCATTTGTATTGTATTTATACATGAATGAATAAAAATGACTTCTCTCTAATTGTTTCTATTCTTGTTTATTTTATAATACGTTATTAGCACGATTGGCTACTACCTGTTCTCAACTAATAAAGCTAGATTAGCAAGATTCATTATTCTTGTCTAATGAAAATCGCGCGCATGCTTCCATACATTAGTTTTTTTCTTCATTTTTATTTAATCTCCATATAGGCCACGCACACTAGATTATCCATATTTATGAAGTACTCATGTACATTACCATGATGACAGTTTTTTTTTTAATATCTGCCTATTCTCTACCATGTACTATGATTAATTGATATTTTTGAATAGTCAGCTATTACTACCTATTCTCTAGCCGCTTCCACATCCATCCCTTCACTATAGCTTGATATTTCTTATATTCAACAATTTTTATCACTTTATAAATACTAGCAAGTTTACATACATTTGTAAAATGCTTTCATTATCTCTGGATCAAACTCTGCCTGCTTTATTTTATTTTCAATGTCAGATAAGGTACTTTAATGCCTTTTTTTATATTATTTTTCTTTGTTTCGTTTTTCAAAACAGGCTGCTTTGTAGAAACAACCCCATCCTTATTTTCTCAACTACAAGCTATCTACTTTATCCATATATTCTTGTAGACAAACAAGCTTGTTTCAATATATTTTTTTTTTATTCATTTGGTTTCAAGCTAGCAATAACTACTTACTATATTATATAATTTAAATAACAATAGGTTATTATTTCTGGAATCATTATTTGAATAGTACTTTGCAATAATTTGCATTGTTTTAAGAATGAGCGGAAAAGTGTGCATGTTATATCTTCTTTTTATGCAGTTTACATTTAGACAGTGAAGCTTGGTGAAGAGTTTTCTTAATAAAGAGTTTTCTCTAACCATTGGCCCATTGACCGAACGTCAAAGTTCGATTTAGCAGTATCATTACTTGAATACCGAAGTTTAGATTTATTTTCTTATGTTCATGGAGTTTTAGCTGAGCCTATTCTTGAATAGATTAAGACTTTATGTTCTCTGTATGATATGACTGTTAACGCATTAAATTTTTCCTATCACTTTGTTATAGCTTTTATAATATTCAAATCTTTTACCTGACCTGACTGTTAATTCTAGGGCTGTTATGGTAATGATTACCGTTACCATTTCAAAAATACCGTTACCGTACCATTTTTACTGGTAAGCGAAAATTGCTTACCGTTACCGTTACCGATAGGCTGGTATACCGAAGACTGGTATACCGATAATCTGGTAACCGTTACACTGGTAATGGTAAATTACCGTTTGTCTAAAAAAAGGTTAGTAACATAACACGTATTCATACCATGACGGTGCTTCATTATACAATTTATAGTGTTACTTAATAAAAGACATAAATGAGAAAGAAGTAAAGTGTATTTAACATTATTTCACCTGGTTAATAAACTAAATTTAATCATTTGCTTAGTTCTAAATGCCTATAATAAAACATGTTACATGAATATGCATGTATTATAAATTGACTGGTAAAATTACCGTTACCGCTGGTATTGAAAAAATGTTACCGATGATTTACCGTAGAAAATGGTAAATTTACCGTTACCATACCGATTAAACTGGTATACCGATTTCGCCCGAAAATGGTAACCGATTCGCTGGTAATGGTATGGTAATGGTAAATTTACCGTTACCATAACAGCCCTAGTTAATTCTTTATGTTCTCAACAATTGTGTGCAATATTACATTTGTGAATTGACATGCCATTTATATCTTTCTTTTCATTATACAGACTTTATTATTAACAATTTTACAGTGAACTTTATATCGTTTTAAAATATTCTTCAGAACGATTTTTTTCTCTAACATAGCTAAGCTTAAATTCAAAGCTTTGGACATATCTGAAGATAACTATTTATCATGGATATTGGATGCTGAGATCCACTTACAATCTTAGTGCTTAGAAAATGCCAATGGTAATAATATGTTCCAGTAGAATAAAGCAAAGGCTCTGATATTTTTAAGACGTCACATCCACGACGATTTCAAAAAAGAATATTTAATTGAAAAGGATCCTCTCCACTTATAGAACTACATGAAGGAGTGTTATGACCACTAGAAGATGGTCATACTTCCAAACACTAGGCAAGAGCGGTTGAATCTGAGGTTTCAAGATTTTAAATTTGTAAGGGAATACATTTCCACTACGTTTATAATTACTTCTAAATTGAAATTATGTGGAAAAAAGGTAGATGATGCAGCTTGAAAATACACTTTCAACGTTTCATGCCTCGAATATACTCCTACAACAACAATATCGAGAGCATCATTTTACAAAATATTCTAAACTAATAGAATGTCTATTAACTACTGAGCAAAATAATGAATTTCTTATTAAAAATCACTCTCAAAGACCAACTTGTTCAGCTGCATTACTAGACGTTAATGCTAATTTTTCCTACTCCAAAAGAGGTCGAGGTCGAGGTGGAGAACGTGGTCATGGACATGGAAATAACTCCAGCAAAGGAAGTTATGGTGGTGTAATGACCCTAATTTTTAGTAATATTATTTAGGATATTTAATTAGCTAAATTAAATAAAATAATGTGATGATTAGGAGATTGAGATTTATGATTAATAAGGGTTAGCCGTGCCATGTAAACAAATGAACTAATATGAGTAAAAATAAAATGAGTTAGGCAAATAGGTGAATGGCAAAGTTGGAATAAGAGTATTCTAATACCCTAAACCCTTAGGAATTCATTTCACGTGTTCATTCATTTGCAAAAATTAAATATTGAGGCCAGCCACCATTAGCAAGAACAAGAGGAAGAAAAGCTAAAGGAAGAAGATTAATCAACTCAAATCTCAAACTCCTTAATCTCAAAGCTAAGGTGAATAATGACCACATCTTATGTTTTCCAATTATTTTCGGTTTTAGGTTAAACTCGATTTATCTTGCAAAGTTTAGCCATGTTTTAGAATGATAAAATGTTTATATATGATTGTGGATGATTTATGTTTATTCATATAGCTTTTATGATATGTTTTGATGAGAAACCCCTATTAAATGACATCCAAATGCCTTGCGATTTTAGATTTAGATCAAACATGATATTTTAGAGATGGTTTTCAATTTTCATAATTTTCTAAATTTTTGTAGATTGAATATTAATTTTCTAGTAAAGAAAATGATTATTTGGATTTAAAATAATTTACAGCTAAATTATTTATGTTTTGGGTCTAAAATTAATATATGTTGGAAAACAAATTAAAAATGATTTTCCGAAATTTTTATAGAATTTTCCTAAATGATTTAATAGATATATAAAATTATTTAAGGTATGAGACTTAAATGTTTTATATATTTATAAAAGGAGAAGGGGTATTTTGTAAATTATTTAAATTAATTACTTCTAAAATTTTGGCAGAAATTTTAGAAAAAAAATTAGCAACCAATCATATTTTGACAAACAAGGCAGGTTAGTTGAAAAGAATTACTTTATAAAGTAAAAATCAATTTTTACATGCATTTTTCATGTTTCGCCACTTTCGGCATCATGCTTTCGACTCAGTACTCCCGCCTCCGTCTCCATCGAAACCAATGCGCATGGTATCAAGTCTTGGTATGTAGCAAATTGATAAAGGCGGAAGGTATGAAGTTGAAACAAAGGGGTTCCGAAGGAGGTCGAAACCTTACCTAGTTTTCAAATGAAAAACGCGCCTGCTTTGCTTTCGAAAGGGATGCTTTCGACTTGGTTGGGTTTCGACTGGGTCAAATGGTTTTAAAGGAATGGTTTCTAAGAGGTTACACCTTTGTTTTTAAGTAAATGCTTTCATCGGGGTCGAAACCCCTCTGCTGCCGCTTTCTACCTTTCGAAGCGATGCCTTCGAAAGGGCTATTTCGTTTTATAATAACCCAAGCTGCTTCTCCATTGCTTTGGAAGGTTGGTTTCGACACCATCACTTCTTTACTTAGGAAATAGCTTTTGAAATTGTTGCTTTCGACCTTGTTCTTTGATGACCCCTTGAGATTTTTAAATATAAACCCAAAAGGTTTCGAAAGAGATAGTTTTGAATTGTTTCGAAAGGATATTCCACATGTTTTACTTGAACCCAAATGCTTTCGAAAGATTAGATGGATTTAATGCATTCGAAAGGTTTTAGAGGAAAGGTTTCGAAGGGGTGGGTCCACAAAGTTTTAAAAAAAAGAAAAGTTTCATAGGGGTTGTTCCCCAATGATTTAGAGAGATTTTAAATGGAGGGTTTCCAATGTTTTCGAAAGGCAATATTTAAATAGTTTTGAAAAGAGGATGTTAAAGGTGCAAAAGGCTTCCGAATGAAAGGTTTTTCAATGGTTTCGAAAGGACTACGGTAATGGTTTCGAAAGGTTGGTTTTAGCTTTTCAGCCTAATTTTTTAAGTGTATCGAAAGGGGTATTTTCAAGGGTTCAAAAGGGGTACTTCCTATGATTTCGAAAGATATTGTTTAAAGGTTTAAAAAAAGTTTTTGAATGTACATCACAATGTTTTGAGAGAAGCATATATAACATGGCAAAGTATTTTGGATAAAGCATAGTATATTTTCCTTATTTAAGTATGATTTAAAAGGACTAAATCAGTTTGATAAGAAAAGGTTTTCAAGGAAAATTTTGGGAAAGATTACCCTAAGTAAAATGACTTAGATATTAGAATACCAGATGGGACTGGTATAGGGTCACGTCCTATACATTAGCTATTATCCTCTAGCTAACTAAGTCCAAAATTCTAGTGGGTAGGGCTTTGTCACAGGTAAGACTAAAATTGTGTTACACACAGAAGGAAATATATTTGTACAGAGGTGGTTAATGGTGAGCCCACAAAACCATTAGGATCAGTTGACCTGGAGAAAGTAAGTTAGGGACAGACCGTCCAGAAGAGGAGTATCTAACAGATGTTAGATTATTTGTTTATATTGTCTAGTAGGCCCGAGTCTGCCAAAGGTTAGTAGTTAACCAAACAAAACTATAGTGTTCGGACAGATAGTTCATTTGTTACCAAATATGTATGTTTACATGATAATGCTTTATAGTTTTAACCAGTTTGGTTGCAGGATTATGATTTGCAAAAGATATGTTTTAAAAGGATATTAGTGAGGGGAAACCCGTTCCACTAAGCGGCGTGTCACTTAATATTAAATAACCGAGTTGTATAGTATTATTCACATCAGGCTTTATGTCTGACTCGAAGTTTATGTTTTTCCCTTTAAACTGTCGGGTGCTCAAAATTGATTTGAGTAGGCTAAGGGTTGAGATTTTAGGTTTTTAGTAGGTTGGTGAATAAAGCTTCTGAAGACGAGCAGGAGGCTGACGGATAGCTATTTAGGAGTTGCTGTTTTGTTTTGTTTGATTCTGTTATGTTGTATTATGTCAGTTATGACTATATAGTACTCTGGTCATCCAATGGGGTATCTTCATATGTCGCTCTTGGCGTATTTTGTAATAATTATATTTGATCTGAACTTGGGAAACATTTGGGATAATGTAACTTGGATATGAAATGTTGTTTTGAAATGTAATCAAAAAAATGTTTTTAATCTCTGATGTTTTTATTTCATATTCAAGTGCTTCCGATAATATAGATATCATTAACATTATCGTATTTGGTCACCGGAAGTTAATACTATGGATGACTGAAGCATCTGTAGCGCTTAGCTTCGAGCCTCCAGATAGGGGATGTTACAACTTGGTATCAAAGCATAGGTTTATGAAAAACTTTAAACTAAAATGATTTTGAAAACATAATCCGAACGAATTAGATATAAGATCGGGGTATGGGATAACGCTATAGTAACTGTTAGCGCCAAAATTGCTCACTAACACCCAAACGTCGTTGAAAGCACCAACCAACAGTTATAGATAACAGATAGAATGTATGTAGAGAGTATGAATATGAAGAACAGTAAAAATTAAAAAGAAAGCAGTAATAACAAAGGATTTATAGTGGTTCGGCAGACTCCGGCCTACGTCCACTCCAGAAATTTCCTTTTTATTGATGTCGGAATCAATTACAGTTACAATCCAGAATTTTTAGAACCACAAAGGCAGAGCATCCTTAGTATAGAAGACGAAGGGAAACAAAACCCATATCCCTTTTTTGAAGCCCCGCCTGTCATATTTATAGACAAAACCTGAGTTACTGGGCTTCCTGAGTAGTCCAGGCCCATCAACACCATAGCTGTAACGACCCAGAATTTTGAACGATTTAAAATGAAAATATTTAATTAATTTTAAATATTTGAATGATAGTTTGACTCGAATTTCAAATTATCAGAAGAATTTGGCGATTAAGTTATCAAGTTTAATCTAGTGAATGTTGAATAAAAATTCGAATCTTCAATTTTAAACTGAAGAAAAATATTTCAAAAGCTTTTAAAATTCGTATTGATAATACTGAAAATAATAGAAGTTTCAGAATTGAAATTGAAAACTGTTTTGATCAGTTTTGCAATTAAAGCTACATGTTTCGGATTAGGAAATGCAATTTTGCATGCATCAAAATTGGTTAAAATTAGACCAACGGCTTATCGTCAATTTTCACCATCACATTTCAACTGGATCCCAACCAAATATTTCACATTTACAAAAATTTGGTTGCATTGTGCATGTGCTTATTAGCCCCCCCACTTCGTACTACGATGGATCCTCAATGTAGGTTGGGAATTTATGTGGGATTTGATTCACCCTCGATAATTCGTTATCTTGAACCTCTCATGGATGATGTCTTCACTGCAAAAAATTCAGACTGTAAATTTAATGAGACAATTTTCCCGCCACTAGGGAAGGAAATACCATTCCAATAGAATGATATGAAATATCTTGGAATAATCCATCTATATCTTATTTGAATCTACGTACCAAACAATGCCAATATGGGGCACAAAGAATTTTGCATTTTCAGAATATTGCAAATCAAATGTCAGATGCATTTAGTGATGCGTAAAATAACTAAATCTCACATTCCAGCAGCAAATGCACTAGCTAGAATTAAAGTCCCAGAAGGACCAAAGTTGAATATAGCAGCAAACGAATTTACAGCAAGACAAAAGCGTGGAAGACTCATTGGTTCAAAAGACTTAGCGCCTAGAAAAAGAAAATCTACTGAAGAATCATTAATTGATAAACCTCTCAAAGAGGTCATAAATGATCCAAAAGATCACTTAAATGAAACTTCCGATTCTCCTAAAAATGTCGAAGGAACTATTATCCCAAAAGAAATAATAGAAGCTTCCAAAAATAAAATGGTACCTAATAATAATGAGATCTCAATATTTTATACGGACTATGGCGAAATGTGGGACCGAAGTAAATAATAATTGATGATATATTCTCATTCATAGTAGCTACTGAAATAAACGAAAGTCGTGACTATAATGAGAATAATGATAATGAACCAACTAGCATAAATGAATGTCGAAAAAGACATGATTGACCAAAATGGAAAGATGTTATCCAAGTTGAGCTAGATTCACATAAAAAACATGGTGTATTTGGATCGATGGAGAAAACACCAGAAAATGTTAAACCAGTAGGTTATAAATGGGCATTCATCAGAAAACAAAATGATAAAAATGAAATCGTGAGATACAAGGCACGACTTGTCGCACAACGTTTCCTGCAGAGACCAGGTTTTGACTTTAAAGAAGCATACTCTCTTGTTATGGATGTCACGATATTTCGATATTTGATAAGCCTTGTAGTTTCAGAAAAACTTGATATAAGATCAACTGATGTTGTGACAACTTATCTTTACGGTGAATTAGATACCTATATTTACATGAAAATCTCAAATGGATATTAGTTGCTTGAAGCAAAATCAAAGTCGATGTACTCATTAAAACTGAGACGATCACTATTTGGTTTGAAACAATTCAAAAGAATGTGGTATAACAGTCTTAGTGAATATTTGGTAAAGGAATTTGCTATTTTAGCGGTTTATGTTGATGATATAAATTTGATTAGGGTTTTAGAAGAGATTGATGAAACAATGAATTATTTAAAGAAAGAATTTGAAATGAAAGATCCCAGTAAAACTAAATACGGTCTCGGTCTACAAATTAAACATAGTTCTAATGATATACTAATCCATCAGTCAAACCACATTGAGAAAATCCTGAAGCATTTTCAAATGGATAGAGCATATCCATTTAGTACACCTATGGTTGTCAGATCTTTGGATAAAGAACCCTTACCGTCCAAAAGAAGATGATGAAAATGTGTTTGGTTCAGAAGTATCATATCTCGGTGTCATTGATGCATTATTATATTTAGCCCAATGCACGAGACAGGATATTGCATTCTCGGTGAATTTCTAACATGATACAGATCAACACCAACGAAAAGACATTGAAAGGGTATAAAACATATCATGAGATATCTTCGTTAAACGACAAAGTTAAACTTGTTTTATTCTGATATAGGTAATAATCTGACTCTAGTTGGATGTGCTGATGCATGTTCTCTTTATGATTAACATAAAGAAGATCATAAACCGGGTATGTGTTTAGTAACAGTAACGCGGCTATTTCATGGCGATCTACGAAGCAAACGTTGGTAGCAACATCATCCAATCATTCTGAAATACTAGCACTACATCAAGCAAGTTGAGAATGTATTTGGTTAAGATCATTAATTGAGCATATTCGAAATACGTGTGAACTCCCCTCAGCTACAGAAGGATCAACTATTATTTATGAAGACAATTATGTAGCTCGAAATAAGGCAGGTTACATCAAGGGTGATAGGACGAAACACATTTCTCCTAAATTTTTCTTCGCACATGAATTACAAAAGGATAATAAGATAAATGTGAAACAAATCCAGTCACAAGAAAATTCGACAGATCTATTCACAAAAGCACTTCCAAAATCAACGTTTCAAAAGATGGTGTGTAAAATTGGTATGTGTCGACTGCATCAATAGACTAATTGAATAATACGTTATAACTTAGGGGAGCACCTAAAAGTATGTTATAATGTATTCTTTCTTCTTCGCTAATATTTCTTCCCACTGGATTTTTGTTAGCAATGTTTAAATGAGGCATTATCTTCATCCAGAAGTATCGACCTTATAACAACATTTTAAAACATGTTACCTAAAGTTAAATAAAATTGTACTCTTTTTCTTATTCATAATTTTTTTCATTAAGGTTTTCATAAGTTTTTAATGAGACAATTATTTTTATCAAACGTATATTCAAGGAAGAGTTGTAATATATACAAGTAATAATGGTCAATATGTTAAATGTCAAAAAACATTATTGTAATCTTCATTGCATATAATTTATAAATAGAGAGCTCATTTGTATCGTATTATACCTGAATGAATAAGAAAATGCCTTCTTTCAAGTTGCTTCTATTCTTTCTTATTTTATAACATAGTTGTATTTTTGTAATTTTTAATCATACGTCTACAAGCAGGAGCCCATTTTGTATCCGTATATTGGTAGATGCCTATAAAATAACCATTCCCTTCAGAAATCGAAAGCGGAAGGTATTTCATGATTACCTAAAAACCACTAGTGAAGAAAACAAAAAAACAAATTTTGTAAAGTTAGGTTGGATTAACATCGGTACCAAAAATAAGCTAACACAGAGAATTATGTGCCACGACACAGAATTCTACAACTTTTACCCCCACGCGATTTCTGAAACTAAAAAATAAATCGCTCCTCACAAATTACTTCTACTAATAAAAAGAATTGATTGCATTGAAGTCGCTGATTTGTATTTACTGTAAGCTATGACAACATTAAAAATAGGGATTTGTATTTACTGTAAGTTATGACAAACATTAAAACTAGGGATTTGCATTTTTCTTCTTCTATTTCATGAACATTTTGTCAACATATGAAGACTTCCTTGTTCACAGAAGACAAAAAATTTGTTCAAGGCACATTTTTCTTCGACATGAACCGTCTATGATAAGTTGATACGTACGTTCCAACTTCCAAGCGCCCAAAAATTGAACCTACGTTGTTATTCTGGGCAGTTCAAAAGCAAAAACTAAGGATTCAACATGTTGAACCTAAACTGTTGGCCTATAACAATCCGAGTCTTAACCCAAGCCTACAATTTGAACCTAAACCGTTGGCCTTAGCCAGCTAAAGTTATGCAACCATCTTCCAACAATTTGAACATTGCCAAGTAGTAATCTTTAGGTCAATCCATTTATCGTCACGAACCAATCTCAAGTTGTAAAAATACTCACAATCTTTCTTTTGACCGTACTATTTGTAAACTGAAATTTTACTAGGCAAAACTATGGCTGTTATGGTAACGGTAAATTTACCATTACCATACCATTACCAGCCAATCGGTTACCATTTTATAGTGAAATCGGTATACCAGTTGAATCGGTATGGTAACGGTAAATTTACCATTTTCTACGGTAAATCATCGATAACATTTCTTCAATACCAGCGGTAACGGTAATTTTACCAGTTAATTTATAATACATGTATATTCATGTAACATGCTTTATTATAGGCATTTAGAACCAAGCAAATGATATAATTTAGTTTATTAACCAGGTGAAATAATGTTAAATACACTTCACTTCTTTTTCATTTATGTCTTTTATTAAGTAACACTATAAATTATATAATGAAGCACCGTTATTGTGTGGATACATGTTATGTTACTAACCTTTTCTAGACAAACGGTAATTTACCATTACCAGTGTAACGGTTACCAGATTATCGGTATACCAGTCTTCGGTATACCAACCTATCGGTAATGGTAACGGTAAGCAATTTTCGCTTACCAGTAAAAACGGTACGGTAACGGTATTTGTGAAATGGTAACGGTAACCATTACCATAACAGCCCTAGGCAAAACATCCAGCGACAATTCAACCTAAAACACATTCCATGATACCACCATGTTCATTCATAATACATATTAAACCATTTATATTTCAACAAACAAATGAGCAGAAAATCAAAGGCTAACTAAAAACACATCTAAATTATTTCTAACCATAAAGGTGGAAAAACAAAAATAAGCGTCTACACAACCATATTACTTGCAACTCCCCAGAAAACATAACAAAAATAGCATTAATTGCATCGACAAAGCCTTGTAATAGCTTTGGAGCACCAATCAAAAGTATTCTTTTGAAAATTACTGCTGCTTACATTCAGGAGGTTGATCTACCTGCATGTCTCTTCCAGTTTTCTGCAGTTTCCAACTCATAATTTAGTATCATATTGTGAGATAACAAATACATTTAATTTCACAGTTCTTAGTGTTGATGACAATTTTAGTAGGACAAAAAGAAGTAAAACACACACGCACACTACGGCCTGTTTTCCTAGAATTAAACTCCCTTTTTCAGGTAGTTTACTGTGTATCAAACTATTTTCCCAGATGCTCAATCTTCTAGCTTATTGTGCAATAGCTTCATACTTCCTACACATAAGCAACTTAAAATTTATCGGTTTCGGTATCTCCTGATAACTTAGCATTTTTGGACTTTCCATTAATGATCTTAATTTTACACAAATCGCATTATAAAATTTGATTAATAATAAATCTAAGAAACTTTACTGTATGAGAAGCTGTCAACATCTAGATAGAGATTTATACAACAAACCTTGTGCTTTTATTATCATATTACCTTCTTAGGCTTGCTCTCTTCTTCTTCCTCATCATCGTCATCTTCGTCTTCTTCATTTTCATCATCTTCCTCTTCTTCCGTTTCCTCATCTTCATCCTCGTCGTGCTCACCTAAAAATTCACTGAAATCATCCTGGGCAGCCTCTCCAGTAAACCATGAAACTGCATGTGGAATAATCTTATCTCGGATAGTGGACCTAAAGGAATAAGTGCACAAGCTCTATATCATATCAAAAGCGAATTGCAAAATTTGACTAAATGATGCACTGTATTACTAACTGAAAATTCACTTTTCGAAGCAAAAACTAAAAAACAAATAGTTTGATGAATTTAATAAGTGTCAGGATAAGCATATCATATGTTGATTTCATCAGTTGAATCCATTTAGAAAAATGAGCCTTTTCCAATATATATTCCATATAAAATTAAACCAAAATATGCACGTTTGTATTGCACTTAAATGAGTGATTTTATTCTTTAGATGCATGGTCATTTGTTATGATTTAGAACCAGCGACATACCCAATGTCATAATCTTGCTCCATCTGGTTTTGTAGCTCCTCAGCCTGACACAAGCAAAGAAAAAAAAATCATTTGAAATAATAAATGGTTTTTTTTCCAATATCATTCCAATATAATAGATAAAAACTTGCCAAATTTTCATCGATATCTTCATCTTCCTCGGGTACTTCCGGTGGTTTGAAAAAATTGAAAAAGCTTTCACATGTTTCTGTTTTGGTGATTGGTTTGGCATTTTTTACACCTTTCTTAGGCTTCTTCTTCACTATTTTTTCAGTCAAGCATTTACCAGGAAACCATTCAATTTCAGTCCTGCAGCAAGGCAATGAACATATACAACAACAATATTTTAGCATATAGCATACACAATTCAGGACAAAAAGTAGAAACAGTGTATTCATAAGTTCTTTCAAGAATATCTTGGATAATTAATTTCAAACATCTTGTTCTTTGTGTTATGAATAGAAGAAAACAAATGTCTGGTCTGCTTTATATCTTTTTGTAGCTGCAATTGATTTAATTATGAACATATCAAAAACCATAAGAGTTTAGAACAAACGAATAAAAATACAAAGCATATGTATGATTATGTTTGAATTAAAAAATGTATAATTATATCAACTAAATGGATTATTTTGAAAACAATGGGTAAACAATAAAGCCAGACGGAAGACCTAATACAATGAGCGGAGTACATTTTTACTTAACATGATTAGAAATAGCTAGAAAAAGAACGTACCCAGTCGCTTTCTCTAGAACTGGTTCATATGTATGATTATGTTTGAATTTGAAAATGTTTATTTATATCAACTAAATGGATTATTTTGAAAACCATGGGTAAACATTAAAGCCAGATGGATGTAGCTACCTAATATAACGAGTGGAGTACATTTTTACTCTAACGTGATTAGAAAATAGTTAGAAAAGGAACGTACCCAATCGCTTTCTCTAGAACTGGTTCATCTTCATCAATCATGAGATAAGTTTTTGTTAAGACGGTATTTTTGAAAAAGGGATTAGGATCAAAGAAGAATTCAAGTTTGAAGCCTTTGGCATTATCGAGTCTAGACCACTTGATATCTTTAAGAAACTTAAGAGCTTCCTCGTCATTTTCTTGGATCTGAATAAAGAGATTAATTAAAATGACATAATCCAAAACTGTATAATTTGGAAAAACTAATTTTGGATCCTACTAACCTCTTCAACCAAAACTTCATTAGATTTCATTGCAGTTAGCCAAAAAGCTGGAACTCCATTTTCTATTTAAGAGCAGAACAAATGAGATCTTTTTATCTAATTCTTAGAACAAGGTAAACAAACTGATAATAACCTTCAGTTTTTTCATCTGAGACGGCTTTCTCAATGATAGTTTCACCAGCAGCAGTATTTTTGGTATTATTGTTCGAAGCACTATCAACATCAACTATACCAATTACTATTTCATATCTCTGCGATCCAATCCAAAGCAAAATCAGAATTTGTAGTTAGCATGGGAAAACAGTAGATACTCAAGAAAACATGACAAATAATACTTGTACAAACACAAATTAATGCATAGAAGAAAACTTAGGATGCAATTAAACTTTCGTTTGCAAACGAAAGGGGTGTAGGAAAGAAGAATTTGAAAGGAGTTTGGAATGGAGAAATGAAGCGCCAAGTAGAATGTGTTTTTGGAGCTTGAAAGTGGTTGGAAAAGAAAATTAATTGTTTGTTATTATTGAGTATAATTTGTTTAAAGTAGATGTTATTAAAATTCATGTTAATTAAATTCAACTGCTGTTAAAATAATTGTTTACTAACTAAAATAAAATAAAAAATACATATGATTTGTAATAACATTTATATTCTTATTTTACGATAAAAAACTAAAATTAAATAACATTTTTTTTATAACGTTTGCCGGAACAGAGGGGGGATGTCCAAGGGTACAACATCCCTAGGTGGATATTCAGGGGAAATGCCTCAGTGAATGCCAAAGTCGTGGAGATCTAGAGGGCATCACTACCTTATACAAGGTGTAGGAACGCCTTGTCGTAAAAAGTATATGTGGCTAGTATTATTTTTTAGTTTACAGAATACAATATTTACATCATAAATATTCATAATTTTACATCATGTTGTTAGGTCATTTATTAAATTAACGTAAAATATATGCCAAAAAAAAATCATGTTGCTAGTGCTGTTTTACAAATTTATATGCATTTACACATTATATTGACATTTATTTATTATATTTAAGTGATTAGAAGAAACGTCCATATTAAGGGTGAGCATTTTGTTGGTTCGGTTTATCCGATGATAAAAATTGTTAAACCGAACTAAAACCAATAAAAAATGAAAACCAAACCAACCAAATTAAGTTTGGATGGTTCGGTTGGGTATCTGATTTAATCAAACTTAAAATGATTCACGTTTTATGTTTGGGATATTCATTCTAATTTGAAATAAAACCTAAATATACGATTAAAGTTTTCTTATTTCACATAATTATGATTTCTAATAATAATTTTGACACATATATGTTAAACAAAATCTATTTCGATCACTAAACTATTGTAACATTAGTAATTTTGAAAATATAATAAAAGTTTGGTTAATTTGGTTAAACCGATGACCAAACTAAATTTTTTTACGGCCCGATTATAAACCAATCTAGTTTCAAAGCCAAACGAAACCGACCGAAATGAATTGGTTTGGTTGGTTTATTTGGTTTAACCAAATATTGCTCACTCCTAGCCCATATGGTTTTGTGTGAAAGGAGAATAAAAGTGGTAAACCACGCCCTTGCATTGGATGCATCAAAAGTGGGAACAAGGTTTCAAGATGCTGCAATTCTACCTTAAGTGGGATTGACCGTCAGCAGTAAAACAAACAAGGAAAGTTTACCTTTGTATAAAGTGGTTGATAAAGCTTCTGATATTTAGCTTCTAGGGCTGCTCTTTCCTCAAAAAACTGTGCCTCAAATTCATCGTGTTGATTCTGTTGAGAAGCAAATTACAAGCATTAGTAAGTTTAGAATGAATTACAGATATAGAGTAGATATAGGTGGAAAATATGTGCTTGCCTAATAAGTCGCATCAAACAATTACAAAAATGATCGCAAATTGTATAAAACTAAATTAGTTGTGAAAGTTTGGTTTAGATGCGCATACATTCATGACTTTGGTACACCCTCTATGTGTAGTTTTCTCAGTAAAAAATGGTAAAAATAAATTAAGCAATAAACATATTCAATAAAACACACACATAACACAGAATATGGTAACAATATACATCTAGACATGGTCGAATATATTTGTCCCAAAGCAAAATGAACATATGAAAGCTCCCCCAATCCACTTTGGTACACCCTCTATGTGTAGTTTTCTCAGTAAAAAAATGGTAAAAATAAAATTAAGCAATAAACATATTCAATAAAACACACACATAACACAGAATATGGTAACAATATACATCTAGACATGGTCGAATATATTTGTCCCAAAGCAAAATGAACATATGAAAGCTCCCCAATCCACAACTTTTTAGGTACCGGTCCCAGAATTAAGCACCAAGTTCAAGAAGAGAGGCGAACTTGCAAATTAGCACTAACCTCGGCAACGCTTTGCAGTGCCCTTGATTGCATATGTATCAATATATGTTGCTATAATACGCAAGAGTACTTCAATTAGTTGTGAAAGTTTGGTTTAGATGCGCATACATTCATGACTTTGGTACACCCTCTGTGCAGTTTTCTCAGTAAGAAAATGGTAAAAGTAAAATTAAGCAATAAACATATTCAATAAAACATACACATAACACAGAATATAGTAACAATATACATCTAGACATGGTCAAATATATTTGTCCCAAGGCAAAATGAACATATGCAAGCTCCCTGATCCACAACTTTTTAGGTATCCGTCCAAGAATTAAGCACCAAGTTCAAGAAGAGAGGTGAACTTGCAAATTAGCAGTCACCTCGGCAACGCTTTGCAGTGCCCTTGATTGCATATGTATCAATATATGTTGCTAACAGTTACAGCAATTTTCCCAACTATAATACGCAAGAGTACTTCAAATGATATTGTGCCCAAGTTCCACTTGGAAAAAAAAGCTCAAGTGTTTAACCATCACAAATTAAATCCACAATTGAAAAATCAATGTTTAACCATCAGAAATGCCATTAGCTTGATCAACTTTGACTCACCTCCGATTGTAGTGTGTGAGTGTGCATGTGTGTGTGTCACACACACAGATACATACACCACCCCCCCCCCCTTCCCCCATCTTTCTTGTTTCTTCTTTGTTATATATTCCTTTATTGCTACATCAAAATCTTAGAAAGTCTAGGTTTCTTACAAATATTAGGCTATGTTTGGTTTACCGTTTTTAGTTTTGAGTTTTCGTCCATACAAAAATACGCACGACACATGTATATTATGAAAAATGATCATTTTAGAAAATAAATTTAACACACAAAATAGAAAACAACTTTTATTCATTTTTCGTGTTTTGAGAAAAACGGAAGCACGAGCAACAATTCATCATTCCGTCGTTCCTCCATCCACTGCGTGGTCCCCTCCAATCTTCCGTTCATCCCTTCCAATCTTCCGTTCATCCCTTCCGACCTCCCTTCATTCTTCTCATACTTTGTAATTAATGTTTAAAACTCAAAACATAAAATACAAAATAAACCAAACGACCCCTTATACTTTCGGAATTTACCCAAAAGCTGAAATTTGTATTTGTCTACTAGTTTATAGTAAACTAACGATATACCAACAGTACTATATAATTGATTATCAAACAGTTATATTCTATGTTTAAAGGGAATTGGTAAGTATCAAAAAGGGTCCTAGATCCTGGCAAAATTCAGCTCTGCTTCTTTTCCTCAATGAACTAGATATCATTACAAACTGTTTTGAATTCAATAAAATTAACTAGCATATAAGATTAATTTTATTTGAATTCTAGACAGCTTCTGATGATGGTAACTTTATACAATTTGTAGTTATTATTTTGCAGTCATTTGATGTCACTTAATGATATATAGATAAGCACATATTATCCACCTTGACAGTGTCAAGACGTCACCTGGGCATCAGGAATAGTCTAGGAAAAAACTAGATGTTTCCTGACAATTTGGAGCCCTGCGTCATTTACTTAACTAGGCATCATCGTTAATTCTTTAGAATTCAATAAAGGTTTATCTATACACGACTGATTCAAGTGAAATTATGCTCGAAGTTCCACTTGGTAAAAAATCTATATTTTTTATCGCATTACTATAATTGACCAATTAAGTCCACAACTGAAGCGCAGCGTTTAACCATCTCAATTCCCATGCTGCTAATCAATTTTGACTCATCCCCGACGGTTGTCTCCAACAATGGTTACCTGATACGATATATTAAATGGCATATCTTTCTTATTTGTTTCTTCTTTGTTCTCTATTACATCATTGCTTCATCACACAACCAAATCATGGTAAGTTTAGATTTCTTAAAAAATTCTGGAACTATCCAAAAGTTCAAATTTGTATATTGTTTACTACTTTATAGTACATCAACAACAACTAAGCCATTATTTCCAAACAAGTTGGGGTCGGCTAGAGATGGAACCCGAAACTAAATGACAACGTCAATTTAAATTTTAAAAGTTAATTTAAAAACCATAATGATAATAATAATAAAATAAAGTAAAATAATTAATAAAATTAGATTAAAGATAAAAATAATTTTAAATTTAAATTTAAAAAAATGTGTATATATGAAGAAATTAAAAAAACATGATAATAATAATAGTAGTAATGGTAAAATAATACTATTAGTAATAGTGACCGAAGACCAAACACTACGTCTTAGGATTCTATTCACTAGTCTTATAATCTAAAACTTATAATACTACCCCTAAACCAACTCTAAGCAACAAAAAAATACTTCTAACTCATGGTTCTGGTACATAGATCGCTAACGGCCACGCGCTCATGTCCGACACCAGCTCTTCGGATATATTCCAATCCCTCAATTCCAATCTCACTATCATATTGCAACATTGATGCAAAATATCGAAAGAATTCTTTCTTAGGCACTACTTGTCCGGCCAAAGAGATATCTCCATCTTCTGACCCGACACCGCTGCTCGCACTTCATATACTCTGTTTTAGTTCTGCTAAACCTAAAATCCTTTGATTCTAAAGTCCGCATCCACAACTCCAGTTGTCTATCAACCTCTATCATATTTTCTTCAATTAGCTTAAGCATCATCAGCAAAGAACATACACCAAGGAATCACACCTTGTAAATTAACAAAATACCTATAGTGCTTATATATAATTAGTCATCAAACAGTTATGTTCTATGTTCGAAGGCAGCGCTATGCATAGAAAATGCTCCTAAATACCAAACGAAGCTTAGAAGTTTTACATCTTTTCCTCGATAAACTAGATATGATCACAAAAAAATCAAAATTATATAAAAAAACTGTCTTATACAACAGTCAATCGTATAGCTATATAAATATAAACTAATAAAAAGAACCATTATGAAACATATCTAATAATAGTCAAGTAGTTTAGATGTCCAATAAAATGGGAAAGGTCCAACAATAATGAACATATAATCGTACCAGAATATTGTACATGTAATGAATTTGAAGAAGAAGAAAAAAGAAATATAAGCATCCAAAAATATTGTACGTGTACTGAACGTTATAAATGATCACCATGGTGATGCCACCTATAACAGCAAAAATTGAAAACAAGAATGCACACTTTTGTGTTGTGGATCATGTGTTATATGCCATCCCCACGCTGCAGCATGCATCATAGCATGCCTTTAACAACAGCATACACACTACACCATTTTATAGGAGAATTTTTGTTGCTTTGTCTGGAACGGCAAAAATCGTACTACAATCCCTTTGTTCTGCCATGTGTCACACAACCACTCGTTAACTACTTGAATTTCGGGGGGGGGGGGGGAATCTTTGCTTTATAAATGTTTGGTGTTAAAGCATAGATCTTGATTCGATGATCCAAGTGGAGCATCAAATCCCATTCACATCAACGATTGGATACGGATAGTAACATATCCGCATCCGAAATCATTTTTGGATAACAGTATCCGCGGATTGCGAATATCCGCTGACAATCAATAAATCTAAAATCATAAATAAAAAATTTTGGTTCAACATAACATTCTTGTGCTTATGAAAGTACAATAATAAATACGATGAATAAAAAAAATTGAGCAACAAATACACACACGTGTAACGTAAATTATTACATCAACAAAAAAGCAAATTAAATATTAATCTATGTAAAATACGCATGGTATAAACACACACCATGATAAAAATTGAATGGGTAATTTTCGGACGTTGATGTCATCGTACGCGCATTCATTTTTTGAATTTCGGATATTTGATCTTTTACGGATTCCTATGTGAACAAAATCTGGATTTTTTGGGTATCCATTGACAAGCCTATGCATATATGCTATATTTTGGCATAAGAAAAAACCATTGTTGCCAAAAATCTTTAAAACTTGCTATTTAAATCCCGATTCATATCGGAACTCTCCCTTTACGATTCGATTTATATATCGATTCAAACTTATTTAAAATCGCAATTAAAAGAAAAACATTCACTCGGACTACCTAGGAAAAGACGGCTTGTAATGTGGTATTGTAGAGCTTACAGAAAATGACGAAAGGGGTGTGAAAAACGAGCAAATATGGGGTAAACTTGCATCGCCGTCACACTAGCAAATGATGGTCAGAGGCACATGTGTGTTACAAATTTAACAAGTACATTCGTTTGTAAATATACTCATCCAACTAGGACTAGGAAATCTCAAATGTAGTTGCAACTTTATTTAAACAGGACCATTTGTTATCTAGATCTATTTATTATCATTTTGGAAGCAAATGAATACAGCATAAAGATGTGTAGCGCATGTTAATAATGACTTGGTTTGGCAACCCCTTTAGTTGTTTATACCACTTATAAAGGAAAGCAGTGATGCTAATATATTATGATGGGCTAAATCTTGGAAACAATAATATCGCTCCTGGACTGCATAAAAATGCAAATGTAAAAAACAACATGATAACAGGTCAAGCAGATTAAAATAGTGAACTTAAACATGAAATACATTGCATACTAAGCATGTTAAGCAGCTAGTTATTCAACGTGCAATATTCATTATACTTGATGCAATCAAACGCTATTTTTAAAATTAGCTATCAAATAATATTTTTAATGAAATACACTCTAAAAAAATAAGTTAATTGTAGGACTATGTCATCTAACAAAAGCAAACCTAAATAGCATTAATGCATCACATGTGTTAGTATCATACCAAAAAACAAGAAAATCTCAACGATTCTATAGAAAAGAAGCTAAACCTGAATTTCTTTCAAAGCTTCCACACGCCTCTTAACCTTAGGGCTTAAACTCTCCATTACATCTGAATGCTGAGCTAAACTCCGAAGCTTACCCTGAAGAACAAAACGTACCGTACATAATATTAACATAAAAATTACAATTTACGAAATCAATGAAGGGTAAGCTCAAATCGGACTGAAATTTGCCAACTACCACCGCTTAAAAATAAAATGATTAATGAATTCAAAACCAAACCTTCAACGCATTAACAAGACCTGCTCTATCCTGTGCACTCAATCCTGCATGCAAAGTCATAAAATTCAAAGTAAAAAAAAAAATTATACAGAATCGATAATCAAATCGAAAAAAAAAAGACACTATACCAGCAGTGAAACTAGGAAGAGCATCGCCAAGATCAGAGATATCGAAATCAGTTTTTTCGCTCATAATTTTGTCGATGTATAAGCCCTACAAACTTAAATGAGAAAAACCCTAGAGCAATAAAAGATTTGGGAAAAGAGAAAAGGAGATGGAATGGGAATATATATAGGACGATAGACGCGGAGGGTTTTGAAGACTAAGGCAAGGGTACGAATGTAAATTCGTTGTACTTTGGATAATGGATGCACCTGAAGCGGGTCGGACTGAAAATTGAATTCAGGGTGATTTCTCCTCGAAGGATAGCTGGAAGAAAATAAAAGTTACTGGGACAACAAATTTTAAGGTGGGGTTCGCATTTAAATTATTTCACGTTACCGTTTTTGACACGCCCGATGCGTCGAATGCATCAATAGTTGCTTTCTCCGATCCAAGTCTGTTTGAGCCGTTGGAGGAAAAAGTGCATTTGACGTCGGACGCGTCGAGTCGTTTTGCCTCCAACGACCCCTCCTCCTTCACCCTCTACCTTCTATATAATTTCTCTTCTCAATCTTCATTTTCCTACTTCAATCCATCAATTACCAATTTATTTCCACCAATCCGCTCGACTATTCGGGTATTTTTTAGCACCTACGTCTTTGTTTTTTTTTTCTTCACATCATATATTTTTTTGATAATTTTTTACAAACTGAAGAGCTTTTCATCATTGGACATCCGACGCTACTCGGATTATGTTGAAATGTACCGTGGAAGCATATTATGTCTGCGGTAACACTAAAAAGGAAGTGTGCAAAGCTATAACGGAAAAGTTCAACCGAGCTGTAGAAAACATTGAGGGTATTGAACCGATAGACGAAACCAAAATCCGACATAAATACGGTAGTCTTAGAAGAGATTGGGTTAAATGGGAAAGTTTGTTCAATAAGATTGGTGTTGGCTAAGATTCTCGTAAACAAACTGTTACGGGCAGCGAGGAGTGGTGGAGTGATCGTGTAGAGGTATTTTTCATATATGCAACTTTTTTGTTTGTAATCTTTTATTATTATTATTTTTTACTTGTAAGAATTTGGAACTATTATTTAGAAATATAGAAAAGCACCACTTTAAAATTTAGAGCTGATGCAACATCGTATCAAGGGATGAATGTAACTGGGCAAACATCGTATACGCCTGCTTCTACACAAGAACAACCGCAACAATTTACTCCTCATTCTGTGCATGGCCAATTTGATAGAACATGGCCTTTTATGGGTTTTTTAATCAATTGGATGAAACGCAAGGTGAACAAATTCCAAATTTGAATTCACCAACCAATCCTTCATTACAACAAACTTCAATGCAATAAGCTTGGAATATTGGTTCATCTTCTGATGCACGTAGTAGTTCGAGAAGACGCCGTAGAGAAGCTGATGAGAAGATGTACGATATCATTGACGTAATACATGAGAGACAGATGAAAAAATCTAGTATGACTTCAAACAGTCCGAACATAAACAGCGTAGACTCAACAGGAAATTATGTAACTACACAGATATGGTTGCTCGCGTTCAACGTCTTGGAGTATGAGGAGAGTTTAATTTTGATGAAGCGATGATAATTGTTATGCAGTCTGACAATAAAGATTTATTCAATGCTCTTACCGACGACTTAGCAAAAGATTGGTTGACGTCAGCAGGTGAAGCTCAACGTCTTTCTACAAACTATAAAACTTATCTGATAAACCAAGATGATGGCAACAAATAGGAATTTTACTATAATTATATTTCTGTTGTATCATTTATGTATTTTATCAGCGTATTTTTTAACGTATTTTAATTAATTTGCATGTATGTCGATTTTTGTACTGTTATTTCATTTCGGTTAAACGCGTATTACACAACAAAACATACAATTAAATAGCTATAAATCAATTAAATTAAAATCATAAATTAAATGCCCCTCTCAAATACCTTGTTCGTAGCCACAAACACATTCCCCGTTCACCAATCTTTCCCGCTCAAATAACATGTTTCTGTTTATCGTAAATGCATCCTATATAACCCAAAAGTGAAGGAAACGAGTTCGTGCGAACGTATATATGTCTGCATGTTGGCATTTTGAAAAGCTCAGTGATTAAAGTAGTAAATGCTTACGAATGCAAAGTTGAAATATATGTTTGCAAGTGAAAACAAAGGTAACAATATTATAATGTACATGGCAAAGGTGTTAATATTAACTTATATATACGTGTACAGTAGCACACGAAATGAACATCAGTTAGAAATTCACATGTAAAATGTAGTTATACGGATACGATGAAAAATGAAGCACGAAGGCATGTACAACACACGAGAAGGTTTAAAATATTACACGCGAAGGTTCCTATATAGATGACTCGCGATGGCTTTGGTTAAAATTGAACGCGACGACCTGGTAGGAATTACATGTGACGGCTTCGGAAAAATAACGCACGATGGTTTGGATTAAAACACGGTAGGAGTATGTGTTAACTTGGGGTTTGCACATGACCGTTAATAGCATTTTCATTTAAATGCAAGGGTTATGCGATAGCCAATTAACAACAAGAGAAATGCATCTTGTAATAGTTTGAAAAGCTATATTTTTCTAAGTAAAATACGAATACTTTAGCGCACTTTGGAAGACAGTTCCTAAATGTTATTGAAATAATTCATAGGGATGAAATAAATAAAAGATTTCAATAAGTTGAAATTATGTTAACTTATTTTTGAGATGGAGTAAGCTAAAAGAAGTTAATAAATGATAGGGTATCATTTAAATAAAGGATAAAAATGTTTTATTTAATGAACGTGTAGGGTACGCAATTATTGAATAAAAGAAAAGAATTGAACTATGACCGTAAAAATATACCGACTCGAAGAGTTAATAGATGGTTGGATGCCTTGACTGTTAGTTTAAAATCCAATGTTATATGGCAGCGTGCTACAATACGGTTCCATTTAAGAACATTTTAAAACTCTATAAAGGAGTTAAGGAAGGGTGCCAAAACATCGGGGTGGTGATATAATTAAAAATATATGACAAAGCGCCAAAACATCAGGGTGATGTTATAATTAGAAGTAACTGGCAGGGTGCCAAAACATTAGGATGATGTTATAAACTAATTCGACAACGGGAACAGTAGTTGTTTAGGGAATAAGAGAGGCTATTGATGCTTAATAAGGACACTTACTAAAATGTATTCAAGGTGCTTACATCAACCTCTTAGGAGAGTCAGGGTGACTCCCATAGGGGAGCGAGTCGACGTTGTCACTAAGTGATGTTATTCGAACAAAATATTAAATTAGTGATAGACAGGACCGGGGAGGTAATCACTAATATAAGTTAATGATAACTTAATAAAGATAGCCTAAAATAAGAGAATTAGATAATGAGTGAATGAACGATGAATGATTATATGACTTGGTCTTTATTTGGATGATAAGTATAAGGTATACTTATCTTGAATTGATATGATATGGTTCATTATTGGATGAAAAGTGTATGGTACATTTATTAACTGAATATATACCCATGATTGTTTCTGTGATATATATATTATTGTTTTTGTTATATGTATGTATGTATGTATGTATATATGTATGTATTGATGTATATTATGTTGTGATGATAAAGTGATGGGGAAACTTATTCCACATTAGCGACGTAATCTCACTATAGATGACTAGAGTAAAGGTTTTACTCATACCTGACATATTGTCTGACCCATGTTTTTATTATTTTCCATAAACTCATGAGTACACATTCGAGTAGGCTGAGTTTATGCATTAGACAAGTATCTCTTTTGAAGACGAATAAAGATTCCAAAGATGAAGCAGGAGGCTTGCTAGTTAAATAAAGTATTATGTAATTCCGTTGTGTACAACCAGGATTTATAACTAATTAAGTGTGGTATTGGC
This sequence comes from Allium fistulosum, assembly GCA_030737815.1. Lineage (NCBI taxonomy): Eukaryota > Viridiplantae > Streptophyta > Magnoliopsida > Asparagales > Amaryllidaceae > Allium > Allium fistulosum. The sequence goes on along the minus strand of CM060906.1, from coordinate 580,435,245 downwards.
ATCTTTATATGTCAAACACACAATAATCTAATTTTCTTATTATATATTTACCCTTGCATGGTAATGATTTGGATTTAATGATGTAATGAATCTTGTAATTCTAATTGATGTAATGAAAAAGATTTTTAGCTGCTCTGCTTACTTATATTGTGGGAAGAATTTTTTTCTAAACTCACTTTGTAGCTGAGAAATGATTTTGATGATGATTGCAGCATCATCGATGTCTATTTTTGGGTCTCGGGGCGGAGGATGTTACGGACGTGCTCGTGTCATGGGATGGATCGCTTTGAGTTATATGATGGAATGCTTTGGATCACTAGCATGCATTGATGGATCGCATGGGAAGAGAGGGAAAATCACGAGTATGGGATCAGTCGTGAGCTATGCTTTGAGTTTTGGGGTGTGTTGCTTCGAGTCACGAGTGCTTGCTTGGGAGCATAGGCTGATGGAGCAAAAGAAGGAGAAATTTGGCCAAGGCATGGATCAGTATTGATCCATGGGGTACCGATCAGTGATGGTGAAGGTTCGGTGAAGGAGGGTTTCAGGTGGCGAAGCATGGTCTAGTTATGTTGAAGGGTGGGATGGTGATGGGATAGATCAGTAGTGATGGATCAAGCTTCACGGTTCGGTGATGATGGATCGATGGTGGAGATTTGTGAGGTAGCTTCGAGTCATCCACATGCTTGCGTCGAGTCCCAGGAACTAATGCTTTGAGCTTTCACGTTTATACCTACTTCGATCCCTGAGCGCTTCTACTTCGAGCTAAGGGTAAAGTCGGCATTGAACCATAAGGTTCAATGGCGATTTGCAATGACTATAATGCGTGATTCGACGATGATGATTCCATGATAGGAAGTGATGGCTTTAATGATGCATAGCCGTACTTCGAGATGCAAAGTAGAGGACTATGAGTCGGCTTGAATAAACTATTGGAGGAGGGCTATTAGCCAAAGATGACATTCTGCGACTAATGATGGTTGGCGAGGACAGTCCCAACTGCAACGACTTCAGATGGGAGTTGTAAGGAAAGTTTCAGAATGAGATCTACTATGGATGACATATGCAAAGGGATTATTGATACTCGTGGGTTTCCATAGTACTCCTAAAGCAGGGTATGCACCTAGAGCGTGATGACTCCTTATTTTCAGATGAGAGGTTTATTTACCTTAGACTACTAAGTGTCAAGGATTAGAATGCCAAGAAATGAGGATGTTGATTATCATGATGGACAGTCAAGTCCTCGAGCATGATGGCTTAGGTGAGTTATCAAATATCCAACATATGAAGTGAGTGAGTGTGAGGATGGATGATGGACGTTATGTTTACTTGATTTCTTATCACCTTAGGGATGTCACATGATGCAGATGTTGATGTAGATACTTAGACACCCCTTAGTACTTTGATGTATAGTGCATCATGATGATCATGGGGTAGGGTAGCATATATTTGATGTTATGTGCTAACTCTGTGGATGTAGAGATAGGTCATGTACGATTTTCTATACTATTTTTCCTAGTATATTGACTTTATAGTATTTTAGATTTTTTACCGCTCACACCGTACTATTGTTTGACTAAGGATTTTATGCTTTGCTTCCTATTATTTCGAGTACTCTTAGACGAGTAGATTAGGGATATCGGGTCTGGTGAGCACGCGGAGCTGGACAGAGGACGAGCAGGAGTCATACTCTCGTATTACTATATTTACTTATTATGATTTGTTATTCCACTACACAGCACTATGGAGCTTGCTAGTGTCTTATTATATAGAGACAGTCTATTTATGAGTTATTATTTGATGTATAACTCTATCATTTATGTTGTATATTATATAGATCTGAGTGCTATGATTTCTGTGATTCTTCCAGTTACTACTGTCTTGCTAGTTTCATATGTGAGATGTTTATTATTATATTTTATTCGGTGCGCTGTGGGATATACGACAAGTTCTATGATGATTGATTTACTTTACCTTGCAACCTTGATGATCGTCCTGCATCGGTCGGACACTATTGCAGCACACTATACATGTATTATTGGTTGTCGGTGGTGTAGGACGATTGTCACATTTGGTACCAGAGCTTAAGTTGCGTAGTTTAACCTAAATATGTCGTTGGTCCAGTAGAGATAGAGTAGGAGTTCTCGCCTTAGACTAGATCGAGAGTGTATATATCTACGAGAGCACGTACTTGTTATATATTTTGGTTTTCAAAACTATATAGTAGTATATAGTATATAAGTCGCACTGCACGCATGAGTACTACTTAAGAAGAGTTCCTTATAGAGAGACTAATCGTCCTTATTACAGATTGAAGAATGAGTCGTCAAACAAGGAATGTTGTTAGGAACTCCGTCTCTGGAGTCAAAGAAGTAGTTGGCTCGGGAGCTGCTGATCCCGACTTGTAGACGATGTTCAATACCATGATGCGGAACATGATACAAAATGCTTAAGTAGTCGCTTCGAATGTTGCTGTTGATGGTGGTGCTCCAGTGCAGGTGCCTAGGACAAATTCCGCTAAGTTGAACAAAGACTTTGCTAGTCTATGAGGCAAAACATTCCAAGGAATGGAGTCGACGATGGAAGTGCAGGATTGGATTGATACCTATAAAAGGATTTTCTATAAGGGCAAGTCATGAACTTATGGAACCCTATAAAGGTCGCTACTTCCGAAGACCAGATCAGTAGAACCAGTTTAAAGCTAGATTTGAAGAAAACTTTATTCCTGCAACTCAAAAGTCGGTCTTTTTCTGTAAGTTCACGGATCTGAAACAAGGGGACTTGTCTATCTCCGAGTATGTTGTTGAGTTCGATGCCCTGTCGAGAATTGGATATCCTTCATTAAGACCCCATTAAAGAAGAACGAGAAGTTCATCATTGGCTTAAATGATTACAAGGGAGAGAAACTCGTGGTTCACATTGATGAGACTTTTGAGATGATAGTCGAGAAGGCCCTGAGGCATGAGAGTCTCTTTCCAAAGCTGAAGACTGTTATTCCTAAAGAAGAGCCAAAGTTGTAATTGGGTGGAGGAGGCAAGAAGAAGTGGAATAATAAGAAGAGGAAGTAATTTCAAGGTAAGGTTGGCTAGAAGAAGAGCAAAGTCGTGGTGATCTGATACCAGTGCGGTGATAAGGGTCATTATAGTAGAGATTTCAAAGCCGAGGGGAAGAAATGTTATAATTGCGACAAGCTTGGGCATATTCAAAATGACTATCCAGAGTCATTGAAGCAAAAGTAGATGGTGAAAGCATATGCTCTTAATGCTGTCCCAACTTCGTCGAATGCTCCATCGGCAAAAGAGAAGGGGAAGAGTGTCTTATTCATGGTATGTTTTCCATTTACGGTGTTCCCATACATATTTTGTTTGATACTAGGGCTTCACATTCCTTCATATCTAGTGGTTTGGTATATAGATTTGGATCGAGGCCTGAAATTGTTGACCTACCTTTGATTATGACGAACTCTTTTGGAGGTTCTACTAGTTTGTGTATGGTTTGTCGTGGTTTGGTCTTTTCGAGTCATGGATGTTCTCTTGATTGTGATTGCTTTGTTTTGGGTTTTGTTGGGTTTGTTATTATATTGGGGATGTGTTAGCTTCATAGATATGGGGTGATGGCGGATTGTGAGAGGTTATTAGAGACAATGGGGATAGATGATGGACGGAAGGTGGTATTAGGTTGCCTACCAGATGATGGCATGGTGGTCAGTTTTGTATATTCGTTCGACATCTAACATGATGAGCCGTAATCACTGCCTATTGCTGGGGAGTATCCGAAAGTATTTGAAGAGGTGATCGAACTTCCGCCATACAGAGAGATTGAGTTTTGCATTAATTTAGTTAAAGATGCCAGACCAGTAGTGATGCCCTTGAGGAGGATGGCCGTAACGACTCGTATTTTACGTATCAAATGATTATAAAATATTTTTATTTTATTCACATGAGGTCGTATGACTCTATAATTTTAGGATATGACTTTTAGGGACATTTTACATACCTATGATTTTTCTCGAATTTCTAGGTGGCCATTTTGACCTTGATAACCTTGTTCAGACTATAACTTTTGATAAGAGTTGAACTAGGGTCTCAAACTAGTTCCATTGCTTCATAAAATGATTTCTCATTCCGTAGAGTGGTCATAATAGAAAAATGGACTTATGGTTAGGAAATTATGCCTATTTTAAGTTTCGACAGCTGCTGGCCAGTATTAGTGTGTAACTAATTAAGCCCATAAGTAGGTCCATTAGTCTAATTAAAGATTAGTATAAATAAGGGGTTGTAAGAGTCAAATTAAAACTTATTCTTCTTTCACAAATCAGATCTAAGCCCCCATTAAGCATATATTCATCCAAAATCGCACATATTACTCTTTAAATTTAGTTAAATCATTAATTAGAGAGAAGGTTATCAATTAAAAGATAGAGATCATCATTTTGGTTGATTTGCATTACTTTCTATCGCTGTCCACATTGGATTTAGGAGAGAATTGGATGGTTTTGGTAATTGGTGAGTAGTTTATGCCTTCTCACTATCCCATGCATGTTTATATAGTAGAATTGCATGTTTTAACATGACTTTTGGTCTTAAAACCCTTTCTAACTTTATTTACATGTTATTATATGCTTATGACTTAAATTTGTGAATCGTTGAAATGGTTTTTAAAAATGATTTAGTAATTCTCCTCATTCATATTCATATATGCATGTAATATGTAGATTTGGATTTGATTTGATTTGTTTATCACACTCTTGTGTATTGCTTGTATGAATGGATGTATATGATGTTATTCCATGCTTGTATGTTATGCTTTGATATTGTTTGCTAGTGTTTTGGATGCTTAGGAAGACAGGTTGGTGAATTTGACAAATCGGAGGCAAAGTTGGCCAGAAGTGGATGAAACTTGGAGGGAAGGCTCTAGAGCATGGGAGGAGCTTGCAGAATAAGTTGCACCTCCAAATTTCTTAAGGGTTCTACTCGGTGTCGAGTTGAAAGGTTGGGGATGAGTTGTTTTGGGAAGTCAAACGGCTTGGTGGTTGGCATGGACCTATAGAGCTTGACCAGGGAAGGTGGTCCATAGTAAGATGCAGAAGATTAGCTAAGTGTTTAGTATTATGTCGAGTTTTTTCTAGAACTTGGAGTTGAATACTTTGGATTGGGGGCCGAGTTGTTTTGATGAATGGGTCAGATTCTAAAGCAATCGAGAAGGAAGTACTAGAGGCAGAGTGATTTACTTAGCTAAAATTGGCTATGTAAATGACTCGATGCCGAGTTATTTTGACTTGGTACTGAGTTTTTTGGTGAGAGCTGTGAGGTCAGGCTTGTATAAGAAGGAAGCAGGGGACTCTGTATATCATGCTGGAGGTGTTGGCTCATTCACTTGAGGATTGGATGGTGATGTAACAACATGGTAAAATATTTATATCTTCGGTTGGTGATCCATGAAGGGAGTAGATAGTGGTTCGATAAAGGAGGAAGCCCTGGAATGGGAACATGAAGGATTTCGAATAATGGAAACTAGATTGAGCAAAGGAAGGGTTGGGATCTGAATGGAGCAAAGAAGGGCCCGGATGTACGTGCTAAGGAATCGTTGATACTCGGAGTGTTTTATGTTGTACTCGAAGTAGGGTTATTATAAGTGGGGATCCCCATGGATCAACGTAGTGGATCTGAATACCTTAGACCAGTGGCTTTGGGTCTAGTGTATTGCTTTAGGGTATGAGAAACGTATCTAGTTTTGGGCTACGTGATACAAGACTACATTGAAAACTAGGATTTCCATTGGTCCCTGGCAGTAAGGAGGCCATACGAGTTATTATATATTCAGGGCACATGGAGTGATAGTTGGGATTGCCTGATGGATGTTATAGTTGCTTTAGTTGCTTTCTAGGCTATCACTTAGAGATATCATTGGGAGTAAGTATTGGAGATAGGAATACCTAGAGAGCTGATATCCTTATTTTTAGTAGAGTATGCGAGTGAGCGGAATAGGGGTCTTAAGGCTAAATTAACACTAGAGGGGGGTGAATAGTGTTTAATATATTATATGAATATTATTCAAATTCTTTAAGATTTTACTTGAAATAATGGAATTAACAATCACAAAATCAAAGAACAGATAAAAGTAAATGCAGTAAAAGTAAAAAGGAAAGAACACACCAGGATTTTATACTGGTTCAAAGTTACTCTACATCCAGTCCCGCACAATTCCTTGTACGAATTTCTTTTCAACTAGTAAATGCAAATACAATCTCGATTTCAAGGCTACGAGACACACCCTCCAGAATCCCAGCCTCTACATAGAGCCACTTTATTTTCGGTCCACAAGCACACCCACTAGATTTATGGACTACTAAGCACACCCAATTAATTTAATCAGGCTACAATCACACCTAATTGGATTTCAGGGATACCAAGTATACCACAGAGTATAAGAGTATGATTTGATAGAGTTTATAAACTCGTATCTTTGATCTTGATTACAATTGATCCTATAACTCTTGAATGACACTTTAATCTTGAGAGAGATGATAGAAATCAGAGAGTATACAAACTAGTGATGATTGAATTTGATTCTAGTTAAATTTCGACAGAGTTTCGATAGAAATTGTTTTAGAAATCAAGAGAGTGAAAAGAGGAGAGAAAAATAAGAAAGTAGTTAATGAAAATTCATTTGGAAGTTTGGTATATATAGGAAAACAATGGTTATGTCCATTCGCGAAGAGATACGACGAAAACACACTTTCATTCAAATTTGAATTTTGAAAAGTACGGCTAGTATGTCGACATACTTGTAGAGGATATGTCAACATATCCTTTTGTATTTTGAAAAATTACTTAATAAAAAATGTTTTGAAAATATTAAGTTTTGTAAAATATTTTGAAACTTTGTACAAACATTTAATCATAGTTTATACATACTTTAATTAAAATATAACTTAATAAAAACTTATAAAATAACTTTAAATTTTTTTAATGAGAATATTCAATATAATGTAAATAATATACATAAAATCAATATAATATAAATTATTAAATTATAAACAAAAATTCAATATATATATATAAACTTAAAAATACTAAAATAATATCTTAATAAGTATAAGAGATTTGAAATTATTTTGGGAAATATTTTGAGAAGATTATTATTTTAAAAATAGAATATTTGAAAAACAATTTTAAAACGAAATTAGAGAAGACGTGGGAGATCGAGAAAGTCCTATCAAGGTTTTAACATAAATTCTATGACTGTATAACATATCTGGAATATCTTGAAATCTTGAACTCTTCAGTACTCATGAGTCTTCATTCTTGAACTCGAAACTTTATATCGTCTTGAATCTACTCTTGATATCAACATCTTGATACTATACAGTGTTCTTAATCAATACATGTCTAGTATCCTGTACTGTATACTATACATATCTTGATAAAACATTAGTTTCTATATTTTATATAATGTCATATAGTTGTTATCATCAAAACAATACCTAAGGTACTAACAATCTCCCTATTTTTTACGATGACAACTCTGTATATAAAATATATTATAACTCCCCTTGAGTTATACAACTCCCCCTTAATCTATGCCTAGATTTTATATATCCCTCCCCCCTCTGTCATCAACAAAAAATATCCTCCTAAAATTATAACTCTAACACTAACTCTTACTATAATCCTAACTTTAGTTTCCCTAAATAAAAAACTAAGCAATATGTATTGTCATGAAAAAATATATATAATGATGATGAGAAAGATAAAAACAATAAGTGATATGTAAAATTAGTTAACCATGAAATAATCAATCCAAATATTCATCCAATCAGACAAAGCTTATGTCATACAGCATTCAAACAAATCCGTACAAATCAAAACCAATCAAATCCAAACCAAATCAAGTATTATTATTTATATACAACCAAACCTATTTGAACTAGACATTTCGAGGAATTTCAACCCATCCATGAGCGCCAAAGATTGGATCTACTTTAATAGCAACTCACTCTTCATCATCTTTGTTGATGGTACACTGTGGATTGGTGGTTGGGTTTTCTTTGTTCAAGGCAGAAATCATCCACCGAATCGTGCCGAAATGCCTTTCTTGCTCTTTGATCATCTGCATTTGACTTAATTCTAAGTGCCTCTGGTTTCTTAGGATTAAAGTAAGAACGTTCTTGAATAATTCAAGAGTTTATTCGAGGTTTTCTGTTAGTTTTTGGATAGAAGAAGCCATTATTTTGGTTTTAGAGTTTAGGAATGCAAAGGAAGAAGAAAGATAGTAGAAAATAATGATTCTCTGGTCTCAACATGTATTTAAAGGGGTGAAAATTCGTTAGAAATGAATAGACATTCGCTGCCTATTCAATTTTCAAAATTAATTTTTTTTCAAAAGTTACCATTGTATGTCGACATACATACCTAGAGTATGTCGACATATATGCACAGTTTTTCAAAATAACTTTGTTTTGATATTCTAATGTATTTAGCTTATACTATTATACTGTTATGTTTTTCGAAGATGATAAATAATGTAGAACAACAAGGAAATAAATTTTCATTAATACATAGATAGAGATTATATAGAACACAAAGAAACGAAAAGATACATAAGATTTAACATAAATTAGAAAACCCAAATACATTGATAGCTTAAACAAATAAGTAGAATGATACATATGAAGATGATGAAGAACCATTATGCTTGCGGATGATCTTTCCAAAGAATTTATCCATTTTGTTGGAAATTGGAGTAAATTTCTTTGAAAATGATTTCTTAAGCTTCCTTTGGTTATGGACAATCTTCTCTTGATTTTTGAGAAGATCTTTGTTGGATGGATTTGATGGTATATTGATACTTTCCAAAGAGGTATCCTCCTCCTCTTCTTGTTCTTCCTCCTCGACTTCCATTTCATCTTCTTCCTCTTCCTCCTCTTCTCTTATTTCATGCTCTTCTTCCCAAGCCAACCTTTGTTCTTTCTCCACAAGCATTTCATAAGCCTTGAAAAATGATGAAATATGCACAAGTGGAATTTGGCCTTATCAAATATTTTTCGAGGAATCGTTTCCTCTCCTTTAATGTCAACACCAAAATAATTGAAAACAAGAGTAAGATGCACACCATGAAATAATATGTTTTCATGTTTAGAAAGATTCTTAAGAAAATGTTCATCCAAAATGACTTGAGACCAATTTATGTCGTATTGACCAAAAATTGCGAAAAAAAAATTTGAATTTTTTTTTGAGTTTGGTTATTATAATTACCCGTTCTAGAAGTGATACTTTGTTGCAAAAGAAGGCTTAAAATTCTTGCTTTTGGATGCAAGTTTTTGTTTTTGAATTCAAAATCATCACCACTTTAGAAAATATCATGAATTACTTCACGATTTTGAAAATCAATTTGAAAAGATGAAATGTCCATTCCATTAGATTTGCATCCAAGAATGTTACCCAAAAGTTCACAATTTAAAACAATTTATGTACCTTTGACACTACTCCAAGCTTCTCCTTCTCTACCATCATAAAACTTTCCTTCTAAATTTGTATAAAACATCTTTACTAACTTTGGACAGCAAACAAATCATTTTGAGAAGCATCGATTAAACCAAGAATTTCATTTTGCAATCAAAGATTAAAAAGATCATAAGTAGGAAAATCTTCAAAAATAGCAAATCTTTCGGGAAAGACTTTTCTGAAAGATAAATACTCTATATAGGTTTGAATGGCTTCATGGTCATTGAAAATATATTCTTTTATTTTCTTAGAAAGCCTCATGGTTGCCTTAGTATTGCTTGAGGATGTCATTGAAGAATAGTTTGAAGAGATAAGATAGTTTTTGATTTTTGAATTTGAAAATGAAAGTGAGAAATGAACGGATGGAGATAGAGTAAGTAAATAGAGAATCAAAGGACATGTTCTATGGTCAAAAGGCAACTTTTTAGAACATAGGAATTGGCAAAAAGGTAGAGGGAAATTCAAATTTTGAATTTGAAATTCAAATTCAAATTATGCCTTCATATGTCGAAATATGCTTGTGGGGTATGCGACATATAGGTCGAAATTTTCAAAAATGATTTTTGCTTAACTATATTCTATTTTATTAGTTATTCTATTTTTTAGAAAAATAATTTTAAAATAATTTTAAATATATTTTATATTATTATTTTATTATTTAAAATTTATAAAATATTTATATTTAAAATATAATCACACCATATTCGACCAATATTATTATTAATTTATAGGATATTCCTAACAACCAATAAACCAACCAAAAGAAAAGAAAATTTCATTCAAGAAATTTAAAAAACTTTTGATATATTAAATGCGTACCTTTTTCTGATCTATTTCACCATTTTGTTCTGAATTATGTATTACTGCAAAGCACATGTTAGCAATTTCTGAATTTGATTCATTATCACTTAAGGATGTATCTAAATCGTCTAATGTTGCAGTATAGGCTCTCCTCCATTTTCTGGATGAATCAATGTTTGGTGCAGTTTTCAGTTTTATCGGGATGTGGGCAGTCTCGTTTTAAACGACCAAGGTTATCGCATTTATAACATCTAATGCCATTTTTGTTTCCACTTTCACTTCTTGGATTTTTGTTGTCATTTCTTTTGAAATTGTTCATCTTCCTATATTTTAGAAAATTTCTGAAATTCCTTGTCATGAAAGCAATTTCTTCATCTTCATCGCTGTTTGAATCCAGATTATCCATCATTGCATTAAAAGCTATAGATTTCTTCTCTATTGCTTTGCTTTCTCTCCTGCTCTTCATTTGTGCTTTAACTCTTCAATTTTTAGAGTGCTAATGTTATTAGCTTCTTCGATTGCAAAAGTCTTTTGATCCCATTCAGCAGTAAGTGAATTGAGGATTTTTCTAACTTGATCCTCTTCAGAAAAAAAATTACCCAATGCAATAAGTGAGTGTACTATGTGTTGGAATCTACTATGCATATCAAATAATGAACTCATTTTGAATAATTGAAACTAGTTTGTTAACATGGAAATTTTGGTCTGTTTGACCTTATTTGTCCCTTCATGTGTAACTTGCAAAATTCTCTAAATTTCAAATGCAGACTTACATATAGATACTCTATTAAATTCATTTCTATTTAGTGAACAAAATAATATATTCATAGCCTTAGAGTTACTTTGTGCAACTGCTTTTTGGTCAGCAGTCCATTGTGCAAAATTAGTCTCAGGTTCAGTATACTTAGTTTGTGCGATATTACAAGTGTCCAAACAAATTGACTGTAAATAAATTTGTATTCTACATGACTAATATGTGTAATTACTGCCATTAAAAAGTGGAGGTCTACAGCAGATTGTCCTTCGACTAATGAGTTACTAACAAGTGTATTAATCGTGTTACTAACAGTACAATTATCAATGTTGGTAGCCATTTAAACTTTTTTGGAAATCAGATGATGAATATGTCGAAAACCAATGCTCGATACCAAATGCGAGTCAGCGGAATAGGAATCTTAAGGCTAAACTAACACTAGAAGGGTGGGTGAATAGCGTTTAATGGATTATATGAATATTATTCAATTTCTGTAAGATTTTACTTGAAATGATGGAATTAACAATCACAAAATCAAAGTATATAAAAAAGTAAATGTAGTAAAAGTAAAAAAGAAAAGAACACACTGGGATTTTATATTGATTCGAAGACCCTACATCCAGTCCCATACAATTCCTTGTATGGGTTTCTTTTCAACTAGTAAATGCAAATACAATCTCGATTTTAAGGCTATGAGACATACCCTCCAAAATCCCGGCCTCTGGGTAGAGCCACTTGATTTTTGGGCTACAAGCACATCCACTAGATTTACTGGCTACTAAGCACGCCCAATTGATTTAATCATGCCACAACCACACCTACTTGAATTTCAGGGATACCAAGCACACCACAGAGTATAAGAGTATGATTTGATAGAGTTTACAGACTCAAATCTTCGATCTAGATTACAATTGATCCTATAACTCTTGAATAACACTTTAATCTTGAGAGGGATGATAGAAATAAGAGAGTATACAAACTAGTAATGATTGAATTTGATTTTGGTTGAATTTCGGTAGAGTTTCGATAGAAATTGATTTAGAAATCGAGAGAGTGAAAAGAGGAGAGAGAAATAAGAAAGTAGTTAATGAAAATTTGTTTGGACGTCTGGTATATATAGGAAAACAACGGTCATGTCCATTTGCGAAGAGATACGATGAAAAGACACTTTTATTCAAATTTGAATTTTGAAAAGTACGGCTAGTATGTCAACATACTTGTAGAGGATATGTCGACATATCCCTTTGTATTTTTAAAAATCACTTAGTAAAAATTGTTTTGAAAATATTAAGTTTTGTAAAATATTTTGAAACTTTGTACAAACATTCAATCATAGTTTATACATATTTTAATCAAAATATAACTTAATAAAACTTTATAAAATAATTTTGAAAGATTTTAATAAGAATATTCAATATAATGTAAATAATATATATAAAATCAATATAGTTATAAATTATAAATTATAAACAAAAATTCAATATATATAAACTTAAAAGCACTAAAATAATATCTTAATAAATATAAGAGATTTGAAAATCATTTTGGAATATATTTTGAGAATATTATTATTTTAAAAATAGAATATTTTAAAAACAGTTTTAAAACGAAATTAGAGAAGACAAGAGAGATCGGGAAAGTGTTATCAAGGTTTTAACATAAATTCTGTGACTCTATAACTTATCTACAATATCTTGAAATCTTGACCTCTTCAATATTCATGAGTCTTCATTCTTGAACTCTTGAAAATTTATATCAGCATCTTGAATCTACTCTTGATATCAGCATCTTGATACTGTACAGTCTTCTTAATCAATATCCGTCTAATATCCTGCACTATATACTATATATATCTTGATAAAACATTAGTATCTATATTTTATATAATATCCTATAGTTGTTATCATCAAAACTAATACCTAAGGTACTAACATAGTACTTTTATGTTATTTGTAGAGTAGCATATTATGATGTTATATGCTAACTCTTTTGTTGCAGGGACAAGTCAGGTATGATTCGTGTACCTCTGTTCCTTACTGTATTTGCCAACATAGTATTTTAAGATTCATTTACTGCTCACACCAAACTACCGTCTGACCTAAGGTTTTATGCTTTGTTTCTTATTATCTTGGGTACTCTTAAATGAATAGACTAGATAACATGTCTAGGTGACGCAGTATCTGTGCAGAGGATGAGTTGGATGGAGCTACCTTGTTTTATATACTTATATGGATTTCTACGCTTATTCCGCTATGCAGCACTGGGGAGCCATAGCAGTGGTTGCTTATTTTCTTGTTATGAGACAATTGTCGATTTTATTTCCATTGTAAAAGCTCTACTACATTTGTATGTAACTTCGTAGATCTGTGTTCTGATGATTTGTTGACATAATTATTACTGTCTCTCATGTTATATCTATTATATTATATATTATCCATACGCCGTGAGATATTCGACAGGTTATATGTTGTATTTGCTTCATTTTCAACCTTAACGACATACCTATATCGACTGGGCACGGCTACAGCGCACTATTTTGATATTATTGATGCCGGTGGTATAGGGCAGTCATCACAATGGCACCTAGACAATAGCGGGAGCTCGAGGTGCAAGTGAATGACCTATTACGATGAGGGTTCATTTGTAGGAGTATTTTTGAGTATGGAGCACTCGTAGTATTCGCCATGAAGGCAGATGGTTCTCTTAGATTATGTGTTGATTACCTTGAGCTGAATAAAGTGATGAGGAAGAACAAGTATCCACTCCCACGTATTGCTGACTTGTTCGATCAGCTTCATGGCGCTAGAGTATTTTCTTAGTTGGATCTTGCGATGTGATTTCACCAACCGAGAGTAGTGAAGGAGAGTGTGCTGATTACAACATTTCGTATACCGTCAAGTTTCTGTGGGTGGTTGGTTATGCTGTTCGGGCTAACTAATGCACTGACATACTTCGTTGATCTAGTGAACTATGTTTTCAGGGATCAACTAGGTAAATTTGTGATTATGTTCGTCGATGATATTCTCATCTACTCATGGATAGAGGATATGCATTTGAGGATCATGCTTGATGTGCTGAGAGAGCACCGACGGAAAGAAAAGTTTTTGAAGTGTCACTTCTAAAGGAGGGAAGTGAGGTTCTTAGGCTATGTTGTTTCTAAGTAGGGCATTGCCGTGGATCTTGCAAAAGTTGTAGTAGTTCAAGATTAGTCTAAACCCAAAAACGCTACCGATGTGAGAAGATTTTTAGGGTTAGCTAGATATTATAGACGATTCATCTAGGACTTCTCCAAAGTAGACGCACCATCTACTCGGTTGACAGAGAATAATCAGACTTTTACTTAGGATGCGAATTGTGAGCGTGCATTCGTGAGTTTAAAGGAAAAGTTGACAAGTGAACCACTATTGACCATTCCAAATGGGAATGAAGAGATGACGGTATACGCTGATGCTTATGGTACCAGAATGGGTATGGTATTCATGCAGAGGGACAAAGTCATTGCATTTGCTAATCGACAACTAAAGCCACATAAGAAGAAATACCCAACCCATGATTTAGGGTTAGCAGCGATTGTGTTTGCACTTAAGATATGGAGGCACTATTTTTTAGGAGAGAAGTTTGAGTTTTTCATTGACCATAAATCATTGAAGTACGTCTTTTCGCAAAGGATCTTAACCTTCGTCGGTAGAGATGGGTGAAGGTTAGAGTTCCTAGCCTCCTACGACTTTGATATTGCATATACACTGGGAAAAGGGAATGTAGTTGCTGATGCATTGTGTAGGAGACATACCAGCTTAGAGCTATGTTCTTAGAGTGGACATTGCTAGAGTATATTGTTGGTTATGTTTTCCGACTGAGATGCGAGCTAGAAATAGAGGTATTGGCAAGCTTGACTTTGGACCTACTCTGATTGAGCATATCAGTACAAATCAGAGGCGTGATGCTAGATAGCTGAGATCATTTCTAAGTTTGAACTTGGAGTAGAGTCAGAAAAGATGAGACGGTACATACTCGACTGAGATGTTTGGCTTCGTAGATAGGAGATTGTTTTTTCTTGATGTCGATGGGTTGAGGGATAAGAGCTACGAGAGTGCCATCATTCGAGATTAACTATCTATCCCGGCGGTAATAAGATGTACTATGATATGAAGCAGACCTATTATTGGGAAGGGATGAAGAAAGATGTTGAGGTATTCACCTCAAAGTGCATGAACTGCCAATTGGTTAAGGCAAAGAAGAAGAAGCATAGTGGTTTGGTACATTCGTTAGAAGTTCACCAGTGGAAATGGGAACAAATTTCAATGGATTTCATCGATGGATTATCGAGGACTCGAGCAGGGTACGACAACATTTTGGTCATAGTTGATCAATTGACCAAGAGTGTCGGATTTATACCCGTCAAGTAAAGTAGAACGATACCCAAACCGACCGAATTGTATGTGAAGTGGATAGTACGATTCCATGTTGTTCCAAAGAGCATTGTGAGTAACTGAGACCCGTTGTTCACTAGTGGGTTTTGGAAGAGCATACAGGAAGCGGTACGGATAGAGCTACACCTCAGCACTGCTTATCACCCTCAAACTGACGGCCAAACCGAGAGATTGAATCGTATACCAGAGGATCTATTGTAGGTTTGTATGCTCAACTTTAGAGGCTCGTGGGACGATCACTTACATCTTGCTGAATTCGCAAACAACAATAATTATCGATCCAACATCGGTATGGCACCCTTCGAGGCATTATATGGTTGACTATGCAACTTCCTTTATGTTGGTGGAAAGTGGGCGAAAAACTGATACTTAGGCCATATATGGTAGAGAAACTTCAAAAAAGATCGAGATCATTCAGTGACAGATGAAAAATACTCAAGACAGACAGAAGAACTATGCTGATAAGAGACGTAGAGATTTAGAGTTCCATGTCGATGATATGGTATTTGTCAAGATCTCTCCATTAAAGAATGTAATTCGATTCGGTAGTAAAGGGAAGTTGGCACCAAGATTTGTTTGTTCTTTTCATATAATAGATAGGATTGGGAACCTTTCTTATAGAGTCGACTTACGTTAAAGAATAGCGTGAGTGCATAATGTGCTCCATGTTTCTCACTTGTGGAAGTTTATGCCTGACTCAGGCATATCCACTTGATTAACTAGATGATATTGAGATTGAACTAGAGGCTTTGAGACCTCGTTGGCCCATTGGCATCATCAGACGTGATACGAAGTAGGTTAGGAGGAAGATGGTGAAGCTGGTGAAGGTTCAGTAGAGCAAAAGCAAAGGTGATTGCACTTGGGAGATCGAGGAGAGCATGAGGATGGCTTTCCAGAGCTCTTTACTTGGTGATACTTCTATTTATCGCTTATTACTTTCACTTATGATATCATGAAGTATACCGTAGTGTACTATCCTGCATGCTAGGATATGCTTATATGTTTTCGTTTTCGTTTTTTGTTATGCATGCATGTTTGATGTGTGATGGTTGTCTATGTTTGTATATGATTGTTAAATATGTGAGATAATCTTATTGATTTTATTTGCAATTTCAAAGCAAAATTCCTAAAGCATGGGAGAATCTAACGAACTTATTCTACATATTGGAGGATCGTGGAATATTAATATTATATTTATTTAGGGTCGTATGATTCCGTAACTTACTAGAGACATTTTCCATTCTTTGAATTTTTATCGGACGATTTTGGCCCTAAAAATATTGTATGGCCTATAACTTTTGATAGGTGCCAAATTGAGGTCTGAAACAACTTCAATTAGAGTGGGATGGTGGTTTCTCTTTCAACAGAGGGGTCATGATAGGAAAACGGACATACCATTTGCAAGATATGGCTATTTGAAGTTTCACTTGATTTTGGACAGCTTAATGGGTAATAGTGAGTTAATGGTTAGGCCCACAGCCCATTTCGGGATTAGCATCATGTTGGGGCTGATGGGACTCTCTCCATCATTGCACATTTCCCAAAAATAGAGAGAAAACCACCATTAACATTCTCTAGCCTAAAAAGTTGCCCTAAACTCTACTTTAATTAGCCAAATCTTGTCATTAGAAGGAGATTAGCATAATTAGCACCTGAATTTGAAGATTTGCTGTCAGAGGTCACTTAGAGCTAATGTTCATCTTGGGATTTATGAACCTTTGGGCTTGCTTTGGATTGCTTTGGATTAAGGTGAGTGGTTAGGACCTCTCACTCACTAGTTAGTCATTATACACCTTAAAACGATGTTTTAAAATGATTTTTAAACTCTAAAATATGTCTCAAACCCTCTTTAATCGCATAGTAAATTTCAAACGATTTGGAAAATATTTCTGAAATTCGTGTTCTTATGAATCTCCTTGTTCTTGTGGATCTTCTTCTTTAAATTTAGGCTTCACTTTGATGTGTATGAATGTAGGCTTATTAGGATATGTTTATGTAATGTATTCTTAGATGTATGTTGGTTGAATAGTTGAAAATGCCAATCGAATATCGATTTAGCTATAGGAATAAGCTATGGACCGATGATGACCCATAAAGGTCAATTTATCCAAATGACATGCGATCCATAGGGTAAAGAAGGACCCCTTAAAGCTATGTTTCAAGTTTTAAGTCGTTTGGAGTTAGTTTGCTTGAGTTATGGTCGATTTAAGATGGATCGGTGGTGGTTCGGATACTATGGACCAATGAAAGATTGCATCGGGGCATGCTCGTGTCATGGGATGGATCACTTCGAGTTATAAGATGGAAAGCTTTGGTCCGCTAGCGTGGATTGATGGATCACATGGGAAAATGAGGGAAAATCATGAGTATGGGATCGGTCGCAAGTTATGCTTCAAGTTTTGAGGTCTGTTGCTTCGAGTCACGAGTGCTGCTTGGGAGCATTCGTCGATGGAGCAAAAGAAGGTGAAATTTGGCTAAGGAATGGATCGGTAGCGATCCATAGGATACTGATCAGTGATGGTGAAGGTTCGGTGAAGGAGGGTTTCAAGTGGCGAAGTATGGTTTAGTTATGTTGAAGTGTGGGGTCGATGATGGGATGGATTGGTGGCGATGGATCAGGCTTCACGTTTCGGTAATGATGGATCGGTGGTGGAGATTTGTGAGGCGGCTTCAAGTCATCTACATGCTTGCTTTAAGTCCAAAGAACTAGTGCTTTGAGCCTTCACGTTTATTCCTACTTCGAGCCCTTAGTGTCCAAGGGTAGGGTCGATACCGAACCATAAGGCTCGATGGCTACTTGCGATGATTACGATGTGTGATTCGATGATGATTCCATGATGGAAAGTGATGGCTTTGAAGATGCATAGCTGTACTTCAAGATGCAAAGTAGAGGATTATGAGTTGGATTGAAGGAACTGTTAGAGGAGGGTTACGGGGCAAGCAATGACATTTTGCGACTTACGATGGTCGTCGAGAATAGTCCCAACCATGACGACTTTGAATGGGAGTTATAGGGGCGGTTCCAGGATAAGCTTTGCTACGGATGACGTGTGCAAAGGGATTATTGATACTCGGGGGTTTCCAGAGTACTCATAAAGCGGGGTATTCACTTGGGCATGATAGCTCCTAGAGCATGACGACTCCTTGTTTTTAGATGAGAGGTTTGTTTACCCTGGACTAACATGATGGTTAGTCTAGTTCCTGGCCGATTGAGCGGAATAGATTAGAGTACCGAGAAACTAGGACATTGACAATTATGAAGGGTAGTCAAGTCCTCAAGCATGATGGCTTAGGCGAGTTATAAAATATCCAATGCACCAAGTGAGTGAATATGAGGATAGATGTTATGTTTGCTTGATTGCTTATCACCAAAGGGATGTCACATGATGTAGATACTTAGATACCCCATAGTATGTTGATGTATAGTACACTATGATGCTCATGATGTAGGATATCATATGTTTGATGTTATGTGCTAACTCTGTGGATGTAGGGACAGGTCAGATATGATTTTCCATACTATTTGTCCTAGTATATTACTTTATAGTATTTGAAATTTTCTTTGGCTCACACCAGACTATTGTATGACTTGGGATTTTATGCTTTGCTTATTATTATTCTGGGTACTCTTAAATGAGTATATTAGGGATATCAGGTCCGGTGAGCATGTGGAGCTGGACAGAGGACAAGCAGGAGGTCATACTCTTGTATTTCTACATTTACTTGTTATGATTTTCTATTATGTTGCATAACACTATGGAGATTGCTAGTGCCTTTATTATCTAGAGAAGGTCTATTTATGAGTTATTATTTGATGTATAACTCTATCACTTATGTTGTATACTGTATGGCTCTGAGTGCTTTGATTTATGTGATTCATCTAGTTACTACCGTCTCGCATGTTTTATATCTGAGATGTTTATTATTATATTTCATTTGATGCACTGTGAGATATACGACATGTTCGGTGATGATTGATTTACTTTACTACAACCTTGACTATCATCCTAGATCGGTCGAGCACTGTTACAGCACACTTATTGGGTGTCGGTGGTGTAGGGTGGTCATCACCTTGTTCATCCAATTCAATTCATGTATATTTAGTATATTATATGTTATCATTCTGCTGTGAGATTATGTCATTATGCCTTGGTATAGTGTTTTGTTTCTTTTCATTCTTATTTTACCCTGACAATCTGTCTTTTGTGGTATTCAGAAATCAGTTGTTGATGTAAGACGATGATTTTTGGGAATTTCAAAGGACGGTTTGTTACATTTGGTATCAAAGCCTTGGCTCAATACTCGGACCAAGAAGACCAATTTAAGTTAATCAATCTGGTAAAAAGAAGATACATTGAGAGAGTGTACTTGTATTTTTCTAGTACATTATACCGTATGCACCACTTGTCTTCTGAACTTTGATTTATTTCTATCGCTGGTTGCTAAGGTGTCTTTGTCGGGCTATCGGTACGAGAAAACGGAGTACACGAGCGATTGGCAGTCCGAGATGCCTAATTAGTTCAGAGACTATTTAGCTACCACAAGGGATGTTCCGCCGCCTACGAACATTTCTCGCAAATGTGGTTGGCGTCGAATGTGTGTGGCGCTTAGGGAATTGGTATTTCTAGCTCCATCGGCTTTAGGCACTTCGAAGCTGTGCCATGATTTCCTTAACCTTAGAGGGAAGCCATATCTGAGTCTTGAGACTGTTGTTGAGACATAATTTTAGACACATGCATAAGAGGGCTTATGTCAATATAAGTCTAGAGAATGTTCTCATAAGGAGGATTGCTTCTCAACATTTGGTGAGGGGAGGCTTGGGATGGGTAGGACGTAGTGATAGAGGAGGCTGATGAGCAGGTCTATGGCTTGGAATTAATTCAGGTGTCGCTTTGGGTCTTAGTTGATTTCTAGGATCGTGAAGGACGTGTAGTTTGAGCATTTCATCCATTTTATGCAGGGCAGCTTGTCAGTGAAGGAGTATGTTGACTAATTTAATCTTATGGTTTGATTTGGTGATTGAGATGGCCGGTACTCCATTAGTCTGGGCAAAGGAGTTTGCCTTGGGTATTAATGCATTAGTTAGGGATTCATTGCTTAGTCTTATCCTTGTTAGGGACCACTTTTGAAAGTCTTGTTGGGATGGTTCTCCTCTGCAAGAGCACCTACGAGGTACCATTAGAGGTAACGAAAGTGGAAAGCAAACCGAAGCTCCAACTGAAGTGCAAAGACCAAGATACAAGGGAAGATCGAGCTTATGCGAAGAAGAAAGCTGACTTAGTATGTTATTCCTATGGCATATGAGGGGCATTTCGCTAAGAAATGTCATTCAGCTAAAGTGAAGCTTAAGTGCTTCAATTGCAATTGGCTTGATCACTTAAGGAAGAATTGTCTTATGTTTCAGAGGGGTAGGTAAGTGATGATGGCTTATGCTTTACAAGCATTACCGAGTCCTAGTAGGCCTACCACTCAGGAGAAATGGAAGGAGCTTATGTGGTGGGGTATTCTCTATATTTGGGGTACTCACTTCTATTATTTCTAATACTTTAGTGGTATATTCCGCTATTGCTAGTTACTTGGTAGATAGGCTAAACATGAAACCTTTCATAATAGGTAAGTTCTTCTATAAAGATAAACCTTACATGAGCAACCTTAGTCGCAAAGCTGAGGTGAAGTGATCGAGAGTACTACTATTCGAACTTGATGCTGAGCTTTCAAGTTGAGTGGAGTTGGTCGATGAAGTTTGACTTGGATTCGAATCCAAGTAGATTTTGGTAGATGCCTAGTAACGAGCAAAGACCGAGCGAATGACTTATAAGTGCTTACCTAAAGTTGTTTGTGTTAGGATTGTTTTTATTTGTGTTTGTAAACCTTAGGAAACATTAGCAATTCGATGTGCTGAAGAGGTATTTTCTAAAGTTTGATCCATTCACGTTCCAGTTCCTAATCACTAGTTCGAGCGCAGAATTTTTAGGTTATTTGCACCGGGCAGGAAAGGTTTTTTCACTCAATTCTTAAAGGCGAGCACTTGGGTCGAATTCTTGAGGTGACTGAGGGATTTCTAAAGCTCAGTTATAGTCATGTAAGGAAATTTCAGTATTTGGGTCAAGGCACCGGATCATAGTTCTCATGAAAAGAGTCAAGTGGTCAGCCCTAATTTGAAAACGAAATCTTACGAGCAAACGAAGAGTTGGAACCAACATCATGTCATTTTGGATGATCTTTAGTTATTGTAAATTTTAGTGTAATATAGCTAAGGTTGCTTGGGGAGGTTCAGGAAAGGATTTTTTGACTAGTTTTGTGACAATTTGGATAATTTTCCAAGTGACAAGATGATACTTGCCTAGGCAAGCATCGTAGTGCACTTAGTATGTTATCCTTATCGGCATTATGCGGTTGAGGTGAGTTTGAACCCGAGCAAATCCAAGTAGTAGTAGATCTCCATTTATTGATGATATAATTTGTATAATTTTCTCCTTTAGAGAATTAGTTCCATTCAAAAGGAAAGGTAAGTGGAGACTTAGTGCGCTGGTATAATAAAGAGTTTGAGATTCGAGGATCAAATATATCGTACAAGTTTTTCTTTTCACAGCACGGGAGAGGGGGTTGGAGGGGGAGGGGGTAATAGGCTTTCATGTGCTGTGCACATGGAAGGGGTTGCACTACTTAGGCACTTTGTTCGTCAGATGTTGAACCGGCTCATTGGAGTTTATGGCTTGACACGCATGTTTGACTATTGATTGGTTACTATATGTGTCGGTATAGACTCTTTCTAAATTATTCATTGCTTTGTATGCTTTTTGTTGCTTGATAATTGGTTACTCGTATATTAATTATATGCTTTTTGTTTAATTGTTGATTATTAATGGTTGTTGTTACCTGCTATTGTTTTCCATTCATGTTTCTTGCTACTGTTTGACATTGTCTGTTGTTGTTTGATTTGTTGTTAGCTGATTTTGATTATTGTTGATTTTGTTGTTTGTTTGCATGTTTGATAGTCTTTATGGTAGTTATAGTTGATTGTCGTTGTTTGCTATTGATTGATTGTTCTTGTTGCTTATTATTGCTTGGTGATTGCTTGTTGTTTGTTGCTATTTGCTATTGTTCGATGGTTGCTTGTTATTTATTGTTGTTGATTGTTATTGATTGATTGCTGTTTATTTTGTGTGTTTGATTGCTTGTATGATAGTAATAATTTCACAATTAAAGTATGTTCGGAGAGTGATAGCGATAGCTATCTAAAATAGATCACATATCATCCATGCCCAATGTGTGGTCGAGATGTGATCTATACGAGTCTATTACCTTTTGATGGGACTCGGAGTCTATGGTATATTTTGATACCGACTTATTTGAGTTTACTCTCTAATTTATTATCACGTATGATTTTAGTAGTATCGGTTACTACCCGAAGTTTATACATGTTTGAATTCTGTGATTGCTATTGTGTCGGTACATAACCCTCTTTGTATAGTGCAATTAGGTACTTAAGAGATGGAGTATATAAGCTATTTAAATGCTTATTTGCATTGATTTGCATTTAAATGGTGAGAAGCTTTCTTAAAAGAGGTATGAATTTTTTGAAAGATGAGATAAGGCAGGTTATAGCATATTTTCTAGTTGTGTGATGCATTCTAATTTGAGAGTTTCCATAACATAGAATTCATAAGGGAAGGTACTGTTGAAATTTTACGAAATTGAGGTTTGTGAATTTTTGTCAGACTTGTTACTTTCTCGTACTCATAGGAATTTTGGAGATGAAATTCTTTTAGGAAAGGGAAAATGTAACACCCTGCAATTTTTTATGACTGAATATTTAAACGATAAATTTAAATATTTATTCGTTAATCGATGGAACACCCATTATACTTGATTTTTCAAAGGCAGATGGGTAGGGTCTCGTGATACCGGTAGTTGAGACCTCTCGAGAAAAATGAGTGTAAACTTAACTATGTTTGAAGTCAATGAATTTCGAGAATGAATAGTGTCGGATGGAGAGGTTTAGGCTAAAGCCCATTGCTTGCTCATAAGTTCCCACCCTCTTCATGTTTCCTCTCACCTTTTCATTTGCGTTATGTTCACGTCCCTCTTCTCTAATCTTCTCCTAATTACCATGATTCCTCTTTACCTATTCTTCACATAACCCGCAAAGGAATTAGCTTGAATCGAAGTTTGGAAATTCATCTCAAAATTCAAGAGAGCTAAAGATGGGTTTTGGTGATTTAGAGTTTGGATTTGATGAAGAAGAAGGTGAGTGGCATGATTCTCCTAACTTATTTACATGTTATACTTCATATATTTGTTTATTAATAATTATTGAGTTATTTATAGTGATTTAGAGAATGCATTCGATGATTTAGGCTTATGTTTATATCATAAACATGATTATATCACCATATTATTTGTTTGAGACCTTAATTGCTAATTTTATAAAGTTAATAAGCTTGGAGATTTGATTTGGCTTAATTAGATGTTTGTGTGATGTTATGATAGATTAGAGACTAAGTAAGTGATATATTGATGTGCATATCATTAGTTAGTAAAGATTAAACCATTTGAATTGACTTTAGAAAAGTTTGTAAGCTAATTAAGTAGTTTAAAGACTCTACACTTATCATTAAAGCAGCTAGAGGCCTAATAGAGCTTAGTTAGTAGTTATAAATATTATTTAAAGTAAAGGAAATATTTTTATAAGTGCGTGGTTTATTTATAAATATTATTTATATAAAGAAATAATTTTATAAATAAAAGTGATATTTTATAAACTAGTTATTTTATAAAACAATAAAAAGTGATATTTTATAAAATAAGCTATTTTTTAAAATAGTATAAAAGTGATATTTCATAAAATAGTGATTTTATAAAATAGTATAAAAGTGATATTTTATAAAACAATGATAATATTAAAAGATTTCTCATTTTACTAAAAATATTTAGTAAGTTTTAATTCATGTAATAATTGAATTACTTACTCGAATATACGTGTACGCATATGTGTACGAGCGGGTATGTGTATGCATGTGTTTGAAGTAGTATAATAATCAGGATAATTGTTGTGTTGTAACAAGAATCGTTGAATGTAGTTGTGTGTATATCCATATATGTATGTATGTGAATATCCTAGTTTGTATATAAGCACTTGGAGAGTTTCTCATGTAGCCATAGCGACCATTGTGTGCGCTAAGTTGCTTTGAGAAGGTACTGAGTCGAGTAATCGCTTCGGTAAGGTCTGAAACGTAATTTATATAGTAGTGGTATGTTTGCATGTACGTGTGAGAATAGGCATGCACGAATAGGGTCATCGACACACGTGCGAGCAACCCACAAGGTAAGAAGGTTGGTTGAGTTTCTTTTAGCATACTAAAGGAGGCCGGGTCGCTAGATTCATTCGTTGAACTCTATACTTACAAAGAATGGGTTTCATGTCAAAATCGGTTTTCGAACATGGAAGGAACCACTTCCAAAACATCAACCAATAAACTCTGAAGGGTGTCCGACGGGGTGGAGGCGGGCTTCAGAAGTTAGGCGGCTCATCGGGCGAAAGCAATGGAGGAAACAGCGATGACCATAGTGGTCGGGTGGCACCTACCTAGGCTTCCACCGATGGTGCACCAGCCTGGGAAGTATAGTCCAGGCAGGGTGCGTTTAAGCAGGGGTTTCTCTCCGGTTTTAGGTGCGGTTCGTGTGGAGCTTTGGCACAACTTCAAGGAAGACTATGGACTACTCGGGGAGGGGGAATGCAAGGCGAAGCTCAGATCCAAATGTGAATGATAAGTGATTTATTTGGAATCAACAACGATCAGGCATGAGATCAGTACGGTGACTGATCACACGATCACATCCGACGAGCATGTACGATCGAACAAAGTAAGTTCATACCTTTTGGCTTTGACCTTGGGATATACATGTTTTAATGAATGATAATGGTCTTATATTAGTGATAGTACGTGGTACCAATCTTATATTAGTGACCGTATGCCATATTGCCTTGTACTAGTGCCCATACCTAGTATTGGTCTTATAGTAGAGGCCACTCGTATTGATAGACGATGACGAGATATTGGTCTTCGTTTAGAATAGATCATATATCACTTATGCTTGTTATATGGGCACGGTAAGATCTATGAAAGTTCGATTACATTGGACGCAGCTTGGGGTCTATAGAACATTTACGTACTAACCTTATTTATTTTGAACCCTCAATGGAAATTATTGGATCATGATAATTTGAATTATAGATGGGTGTCCAATGTAGACTCAAGTTTTAGACATCTAGAGTAGATCATATATCACTTATGCTCTTTATAGGGATATAGTAAGATCTACACGAGTTCGATCACACTGGATACAGCTCGGGGTCTATGGTACATTTAGGTACTGACTCTATTTATCTTAGGAACGAGTCCACCATAGACTCCACTCATCAAAAATGAAGTGTACCAATTTATATTATCTATTTATCACTTATCGTTATATTGTGTGTTATATTAGTTGGTTGATGGTATTGTTGTGTATTCTGGGTTACGATTATATTATGATATTTATATTGTCTTTGCATTTGTATATTGGCTTACCTTACAATGGTATACTGTTGTGTATTAATATTATTATAGTAGTCATGCTGATTAATTGATTACAGGAGAAGAGCGGGTTATAGTATGATTACCTACTTTTGTGATGAGTTTACTTGTTTATGGGCAGTCCAGATTATCCCTAAGCCATATTTGTAGATATGACCGACTGTACCTTAGTAGTTCCTGTTTTATTTCTATATAATTTTGATATATAGTATTTTAAGATAGTTTCCCTCACACCAGGTTTTATGTCTGACCTGCGTTTTGTCTTTGTTTGTTTATGTCATGACAACTCTTGGGTACTCGATCGAGTAGTTTGAGAGTTAGGTGCTATGGGGATAAGCTATCAGAGTGGGGGCGATTGGAGCTTTGGAAGAAAAGATGATACTTTGGATGTATACTTGATATTGTAATAGTAAATAACAGATATGTTATTTGTATATTAGACTTGTATTAGATGTTCCATTCTGACTTTCTATAGAGATATTTACTCATCAGTTACTATAGTGTAATCTTGTATATATTTTTCATCCTATTCTATTCATGTATATTTAATATATTATATGTTATCATTCCACTGTGAGATTATATCATTATTCCTTGGTATAGTGTTTTGTTTCTTTTCATTCTAATTTTACCCCAACAATCCATCTTTTGTTTTATACGGAAATCAGTAGTTGATGTAAGACGATGATTTTTGGATATTTCGAAGGATTAGTTATTACATTTGGTATCAGGGCCTAGGTACGACACTCGGACCAAGAAGATCAGTTTGAGTTAACCAATCTGGTAAAAAGAATATATATGAAGAGAGCGTACTTGTATTTTTCTACTATATTATATCATATGCACCACTTTTCTTCTAGATTTTGATTTATTTCTATCGCTAGTTGCTAAGTATTTTCGTCGGGCTATCAATATGAGAAAATGGGTTACACGAGCGACTGCAGATAGGCAATCTGAAATGCTTGATTCGTTCGAAGACTATTTAGCTACTGTAAGAGATGTTCTGCCATCCGCGAACATTTCCTATAGATGCGGTTGGTGTTAGAGGTGGTGTAGCCCTTGGGGCACCAGTATTTCTAGCTACACCAACTTTAGACTCTTCGAATTTATGCGGTGATTTCCTTAACCTCGAAGGGAAGCCATATCTAAGTCCTGAGACTATTGCTGAGACACGGACCTGGATACGTGTATGTGAGTACTTCTATCGATATAGGTCTAGAGAATGTTCTCATAAGAAAGATTACTTCTCAGCGTTTAGAGAAGGGAGGCTTTGGTTGGGTCTGACATAGTGGTAGAGGAGGCTGATGAATATGCCCATGGCTTGGAATGAATCCTGGCATTGCTTTGGGTCTCGGTTCATTTTTGGGATCGTGAAGGGTGTGTAGCTTGAGCATTTCATCCATTTTGTGCAGGGTAACTTGTCAGTGAAGGAGTATGTTGACCAATTCAAACTTTGTTTTGATTTGGGGATTGAGATTGCTGGTACTTTATTTCTGTGGGTAAAGGAGTTTTCCTTGTGTCTTAACTCATTAGTTAGGGATTCATTGGTTAGTCTTATCTCTGTTAGAGACCACTTTTGAAAGTTGCGTTGGGATGGTTCTCCTCCGTAAGAGCACCTGTGACGTACTGTTAAAGGTAACGAAACTGGAAATAAACCAAAGCTCCAAATGAAACGAAAAGACCAAGATATAAGGGAAGATTGAGCTTAACGAAAAAGAAACCGAACCAGGATGTCATTATTTTGGCATATAAGGCATTTCTCTTTGAAATGTTATCTAGCTAAAGCAAAGTGTGATTGCTTCAATTACGATTGGCTTGATCACTTGAGGAAGAGTTGTCCTATGTTTCAAATGGGGGTAACTAATGACGACTTATGCTTTATGAGCATTACCGAGTCCAAGCAGACATACTGCTTAGGAGAAATGGAAGGAGCTTATGTGGTAGGGTATGCTCTATATTTTGGGTACTCCTTCTGTTCTTTCTAATACTTGAGTGGTATATTCCTCGATTTCTAGTTACTTAGTAGATAGGCTAAATTTGACACCTTTCATTATAGGTAAATTCTTTTGTAAAGATAAATCTTGTATGAGTAACCTTTGTTGCAAAACTAAGGTGAAGCGACCGAGAGTACTACCGTTCGAACTTGATGCATGAGCTTTCAAGTTGAGTGGAGTTAGCCAATGAAGCGTGACTTGGATTCATATCTAATCATGGTTTGGTGGATGCCTGGTAGTGAGCAAAGACTGCGGATGATGTTTTAAGTGCTTGCCTAGAGTCATTCGTGATAGAATTTTTTTTCTTTGCGTTTGTAAACCTTAGGCGACGAGTGCAATCCCATATGCTCAAGTGTTATTTTCTAAAGATTGTTTCATTCACGTTCTAGTTCCCGATCACTAGTTTGAGAGTGGGATTTCTAGGTGATTCGCGCTAGTTAGTAAAGGGGTTTTCACTCGATTCTTAAAGGCGAGCATTTGAGTCAGATTCTTGAGGTGACCAAGGTATTTCCGAAGCTCGACCCTATTCATATGAGGAAATTTTAGTAGTCGGGTCAAGGAACCAGATCAGAGTTCGCATGAGAGGAGTCAAGTGACCGACCCTGTTGACCAACCTGAGGATCCTACCATCACAATCATCTAAGAAGATACCATTCCCTCTAAGGGCAGCATACGTAAGGGGAAGCCCAAGAATGACAAAGGCTTGAAGAGACCTTGTAATGGTTCGAGTGACAAAGGTGGAAAGGGTGAGAAGAAGAAGATGGCGCATAAGAAGTAGGCTCTCAACTTGGCTTTTATAGAGGCAGTTTCTTTTGTCTCCATTTGGTTGTACTATTTTACTTTTCCCTATTGTACATAGGCCGTGCTTGTGGGGGACCGGCCTTGCAACTGATGTATATAATAATGAGTATAATGAAAGATTGTTTTTTTGGTTTCAATCTCTGTCTCATTTACATTTTATCTTTTTATATATTATTCCTGCCTATATACACCTGCTTGCATATATAATTTAACTGCTTGTACTGCAATTCATCTATATTATACATGCCCGTGTTTGTGCACTGCTTTTACTTACTACAACTCTGTACATATAAGTAAAATTCTTGCAATTGCATTAGTTATATTCCATTATTCAGTTATGTTTATTGTTATCAAGTGTTTCCGTTTGGCTAGACAAAACTAATATTTAACCAACGCTATAGTTATTCTTATTCACCCTTTGTTGGGTGTCCCTCGACCATTAACAAACTATAAATAAACCAAGTTCCATGTCATTTCCTATCTTTGGGAAACAGTGGTTTTGACATTCACATCCTGACTTTTACCATCTCGCCAATAACCAAACATGATCTATATTATCCATTGATTTCTACCATTCAACCTCGGAAAAGCGTGTCTCGTTGGGTCGTGAGTACAGTCGTACATTTTTATAATTTCACCACACACCGAGTCCTATCTCCAGGACTTGGCGTTCCAGATGCTAGACTCCGAGCATCACCCTTCAACTTTGCCTATCTCCAGGCATCGGTCAAAGGTTCATAATGTCAAACAAATTATCTGATTGCCTCCAGTCCGATTAGACTCTCTCGGTCCTGATCCTGGACCAGAGAAGTATGGCGGTACCTATTTCCAATCCTTTTCTGATCTCACCTATCTTCTGGTTCCGATCGAAAGCATTCATCGACTATCCTCGCTTATCCTCGGTTGAGCATGTCTTGCAGGGCCGCAAGCATAGTTGTGAAAATCTTGGACATGCAACACTCCCTATATTTAGGACCCGTTGATTGGGACGCCTATCTCTAAGCACTCGCTCCCAGTCTCACCTATCTCCAAGTGTTGACTGAGAGTATTCTTTGATAGTGCTCACTTTTCCTCAGTCTAGCACATCCTGCTAGATCGCAAGCATAGTCATTAAACTTCATCCACCCATCTCTAGGTACCTAACTGTACTGCTAATTATGCAGTCCATGGCTTTGCTTATAAGAACATAATTCCATTGGTTTAAGAAGCTAACTTTATTTATAAATGAAAGAATTGGCAATTCTTGCCTTATTACATTGTCCCTAATTCATCAAGGTAGCTTATTTGATGAAAATAAACTAAATAAATCTAAGCAAAATAGCGTTGCAATAGGTCGCTATTCCAAACCCGTAGAATTGGTATTCTATCAACAGTGGCCAGCTTTAAAGTTCAATCTCCAAGCTTCTATTCGATTGTATAAGGAACTTCCCAATTTAGACCAAGTACCCTCATACCTAGGACAAATTGTTTCAAAATGAGGTCCCTCACTTCGAAGGTATGGCTCTGGACCTTGGTATTAACATGTCGTGTTATGATTTTTAGGTGAGCAGCTACCCTTAATTCAGCCTCTTCTTGTTTTTCATCAATTAAATCGAGGGAATCAAGTAAGAGTTCCTTGTTGACCTTGGGGTCATAGTACTTTTTCTGATGAGAAGGGATTTCCAGTTCTATTAGAATCATGGCCTCAACTCCGAAGGCCAAGGCGAATGGAGTATGCCTAGTCATGGACTTATAAGTCATCCTATAAGCCCACAATGCAAGTGGAAGGTCATCGACCCAATTGCCCTTGGTTTTAGTCAACCGTTTCTTCAAGATGGATTTGAAGATTTTATTCACCGCCTCCACCTGTTCATTCACCTACGGGTGTGCTACTGTCGAAATGCTTTTCTCGATCTTGTACCGGTTGCAAAAATCCTTGAACTCGGTACTTTTGAACCGAACTCCATTATCCATTATAATTTTCTAGAGTACACCGAATCTACAAATAATATTTTTTGTTACAAAGTTGATCACTTTTCTTATTGTGATCATGGCAAGCGGTTCCACTTCAGCCCACTTTATGAAATAATCCACCACAATGATAACGTATTTAGCTCCTCCTTTCGTCATTGGTAGCACATCGATTATATCAATTCCCCAAACCGCAAATGGTTACAAGCTAACCATTTGCGTAAGCTCTGTGAATAGGGCGCTTGGAATTTTGCAAATATTTGGCATCGATCACACCGTCTGGTGTAATCGGCAGTATCTTGGTTTATTGTTGTCCAGAAGTATCCATAGCGGAATACCTTTTCGCCAATGTCTACCTCCCGGTTTGATCACCATAGGTACCCTCATGGATTTCCATTAGGATTTTCCTAGCCTCATACTTGGTTACATACTAAAGCAGAGGGGTTGAGAAACCTCTTCTATATAGCACTACTTCTTACATCATGAATCACGACACTTTATGAAGGAATTTTTCTCGTTCATTCTTTCCCTTTGGAAGAGTTCCCTGTAATAGATAATCCTTGTCAGAGTCATCCATGACTCCTTCTCCTCTTCAGCTTCCAAGATCCAGTCAACATCCATCCGGTCGATGCGTGGGGTCGATAAAACCTCCAGTGGAACCGATCCCAACAATTGTGCATCTCCAAAACTAGCTAGCTTGGCCAGTGAATCTACCTTCGTATTCTCCTCTCTGGGGATGTGCGTAATCGTATAATGCTCTATATTGTTCAACAGTTCCAGTGTCTTCATCAGGTAAGGGGTTTTTCTCACACCCTTTGCCTAGAATTCCTTCTTCCCCTAGCAAACTACCAACTGGAAGTCACTAAATATATAAAGCGCGCTTAACCCTAGTTCCCTCGCTATCCCGAGTTCGACAATAACAGTTCATACTCAGCCTTGTTGTTTGTTGCGGGGAACTCTAACTTCAATTCATAGCAAATCGATCACCCTTCTGGAGTAACGAGTACTACTCCTACTCCAAAACTATGTTCATTAGAAGCTCTACCTTCAAATAATTTCCATTGAGAATGTGTAACCACATCGTCTTCCTCTTCTACAACCCGAACGGTAAACTCAGCGATGAAATCCACTAACACTTGTCCTCTTACCGCCCTCCTTGGATGGCAAGTGATGTCATACTGGCTAAGTTCAATGTTCTACTTCAATAACCTTCATGAAGTCTCAGATCGAACAATACATGCTTCAAGGGCTGATCCATCAACACCTTTATCGGGTGAGCCTGGAAGTATGGTCGCACCTTCCTCGATGTAATCAACAAGAAATAAGCAAGCTTTTCCAGCTTCAGATAATTCTTTTCAGCTCCGGTAAAACACTTGCTGATGCAATAAACTATCCTCTAAATCCTTTCCTCCTCACATACTAATGCTATACTTAGTGAGTGAGCAGACCCGCCAAATAGATGGACAAATCTTCTTCATCCAAAAGTTTGGATAAGACGGTGGTATTTCCATATGCCTCAGTAATTCCTTAAAGGCTTCCTAACATGCCTTCTTCCATACAAATTTCCTTTCTTATTTTTGAGGGAATCAAAGAGCGGTATACAATTATCTGTTGCCTTTGAGATAAACCTACTCAGTGCGACAACCTTTCCATTCAAGCTTTGCTTCTCCCTCCTTGTGGTCGGGGAAGCTACACTCTTCAAGGCATCAATCTGCTCTGGATAAGCCCTATGCCCCTTGAATTCATGACAAATCCTAGAATTTTCCCGATGCAACTCCAAATGCGCACTTTAGTGGATTTAACTTCATCATGTACTATCGCAACACTTCAAACATCTCCGAAAGGTCAACCATGTGGTTTATTGATAGCCATGACTTTATGAGCATATCATCCATATACATTTCCATCGTCCGTCTGATCTGATCCTTGAACATGGAATTCCCCAATCTTTGGTAAGTAGTTCCGACGTTCTTCAGTCCGAATGGCATTACTTGGTAACAATACAATCCTAAATCCATTATAAAACTTGTGTACTCATGATCTGGAACATGCATTGATATCTAGTTATAGCCGGGGCAGGCTTTTAAATCTCCCCGAGATGGCCGAGATGAAAAATCCGAGATATCAGCCAAAATCCGAGATTTGGCAGCCTATTTAGTTATAAGTGTTTTAAATATCGCCCGAGATAGCCGAGATATTTTCCCGAGATATTGGCCAAAATCCGAGATTTAAAACACTGAGCCGGGGTAAGCATCCATGAAAGAAAGTAACTCGTGTCTCGCAGTCCCGTCTAACAACTGGTCAATCCTGGGCAACGAGAAGCTTTCCTTCGGGCATGCTTTATTCTAGTTTGAGTAATGAATACATGTCTACCACTTCCCGTTTGCTTTCTTGACCAACACTGGGTTCGATACCCATTTGGGTATAAAGCGTCACAAATAAAGTCATTTGCCTTCGGCTTATCCACTTCTTCCTTCAATGCAGTGGATAATTCTGGACCCAGACTGCATCTTTGCTGTTTTATAGATGGATATTTTGGGTCCATATTCAATCCATGAAACTCTATCTCCCATGATATCCTGCACATATCCAAATGTGTCCAAGAAAATACATCCACGTTTGCTTGGGGAAAACTGACCAATTCCTTCCTTAATCCGACACTGAGTTGAGATCCGATCTTAAGAACCTGAGTAGGATTATCCATATCGACCAGAACGTTAGCCGTCAGCTCAGCTGATGCTGCTCGTACTTCCTTTGACTACTTCCTAGGATCCATAGACTTATAGATTTTTCTATGGTTCCCAAGCTAGGGCTTAGGCATTAATTTCTATGCATCCGCGCTTTTTGATACAGAAAGCATACTATGCATTTTCCCCTTTCTCCCGTCACCTTGCACCTTTGAGCTCAATGGCGCAACATTCTCGACCAGCGCTCTGGTCACCTAGAACCGATCCAACCCTAATATCCATAGGGAATTTCATCATCAAGCACCAAAGAGCTAGGGCTATTTTAAAATCAGTAATGGTCAACCGGCCTAGAAAGGCATTGTACGCTGAACACTCATCCACGATCACAAACTTCTGACCCCATACAATTTTGCGGTCTCTATCCCACAATTCCATAAACAAATCAAGAGTCCCAAGGAGTTCCTTCGCCTTACCGATAAATCTTTGAATCCTAGACTTACAAGGCTTGATGTCCTTCAAACTTATCCTCATCCGATCAAAAGTTCTTTTAAACGGAATATTCATCGAGCTTCTGCAATGCACCAAGACTCGATGTAAAGTAGTAGGGCCTACAACGATCATTATCACCATGGGGTCAAAGGTTGGCACCTCAACTATAACATCCCCTATCTTGAGGCCCAAAGCTAAGCGCTATAGATGCTGCAGTCATATATAGTATTAACTTCCAATGACAAAATACGGCAATGTTAATGGTATCCATAATATCAGAAGCACATGAATATGAAACAAAATCATAGATTACAAAACAGCAATTTTATCGATTACATTTCAAAACATGTTTCATATTCCATTACATAATCCCAAAACATATCCTAGGTTTTGATCAAATATAATTATTACAAAATACGCCAAGAGCAACATATGAAGATGCCTTCTTGGACGATCATAGTACTAAATAGACAAAAATGTCTTAATACATCACAGCGGAAATAGAAACAGAAATAGAAATAACAACTCCTAAATAGCTATCCATGCCTCCTGCATGTCTTCGGAAGCTTTATTCGTCCACCTACTAAAACCTGTAAATCCACAACTCTCAACCTACTCAAATCATATTTTAAGCACCCGAGAGTTTAAGGGGAAAACATAAACTTCGAGTCAAACGTAAAGCCTGATGTGAATAATACTATACATCTCGGTTTACTGATATTAAGTGAGACCATACCGCTTAGCAGAACGGGTTTGCCCTCACTAATATCCCTTTTAAAACATATCTTTTGCAAATCAAAATCCTACAACCAAACTGGTTAAAGCAATAATAGCAATAACATATATGCATATAAATCAGGTAATCAATAGACTATCTGTCCGAACACTATAGTTTTGTTTGGCTAATTACTAACCTTTGGCTGACTCGGGCCTACTAGACAAAATGAACAAATAATCTAACTTCTGTTAGACACACTCCTGGATGGTCTTTCCCTAACTTACTTCTCCCAGGGTCAACTGATCCTAATGGTTTTACGGGCTCACCAATAACCTATCTTTACTCTGTATATTCCTTTCTGTGTGTAACATCATTTTAATCTTACCTGTGACAAAGCCCTACACACTAGAATTTTGGACTTATATTAGCTAGGGGCTACTAGCCAAAGTATAGGGCGCGACCCCATACCAGTCCCATCTGGTATTCTAATACCCGAGTCATTTACTTAGGGGTCAACTACCCCATCAAACTTTCCTTAAAAACATTTCTTTCAAATTGATTTAACCCTTTAAATTATACTTAAACAAGGAAAATATACTATTTGCTTTACTCAAATCTCTTTGCCATGTTATATATACTTTACACAAAACATTTTTGACGAAAACATTCGAAACCATTATTTAAAAGCTTTAAACAACCCCTTTTGACACCTTTGAAAGTACCCCTTTCGAAAACATTGAAAGTACCCCTTTCAAAACAAGTTAACTACTTTACTTTGAAACCTTAGGCCAAAAGACCAAAACATACCTTTCAAAACCATTTACAATAGACCTTTCGAAAACATTGGAAGTATCCTTTCGAAAGCTTTATAAAAGCTTAGACATCCACTTTTCAAAACACTTTAAACATGCCTTTCGAAAGCATTTGAAACCCTCCATTTAAACACTAAGGTAAACCTTTCAAAACATTGAGGTACCACCCCTTCGAAACCTTTATCATATACCTTTCGAAAGCATTAAGTCCTTTACATAAATCAAACCTTTCGAAAGCATTGGGTTCAAGTAAAAATACATGGAACATAGTTTCAAAACCATTTAAAACCATTACTTTCGAAACCTTTGAGTTTAACTTTCAAAATCTCAAAAGGGTCTTAAAAGAACTAAGTCGAAAGCAACTCTTTTAAAAGCAATTTCCTAAGTAAAAGAAGTGGATGGTGTCAAAACTACCCCTTCGAAAGCATTGGAGAAGTGGCTCAGAGTTTAAAGCAAAAGAACCCTTTCGAAGGCATTGCTTCAAAAGGTAGAATGCGGCAGCAGGGGTTTCGACCCCTTCGAAAGCATTTTCTTAAAAAAAAAGGCGACAACCTCTTTCGAAAGCTCTTTTTTTTTAAAACACTTGACCAAGTCGAAAGCTATCTCATTCGAAAGCATTCTTTTCGAAAGCATTCTTTTCGAAAGCAAAGCAAGCGACATTTCGTTTTGAAAGCAAAACAAGGTCTCGACCCTTTCGAAAGCCCTATTTCGACTCAATACCTTTCACCTATCTCCAATCCACTACGTACCAAGTCTTTGATACCATGTGTATTGGTTTTGACTAGGATGGAGGCAGCAGTATATGGTCGAAAGGTGGCTGCCGAAAGTGGCGGAACAACAAAACCTTGTAAAACTAATTTTTAACTTTATAAAGTAATTTCTTTCTAACTAAATTGCTTTGTTTGTCAACATATGATTGGTTGCCAATACTTTTTCAAAATATTTTCTCAAAGTACTGTTGAATTTCAAAGATTAACATTTTAAAACATTTACAAATTGCCCCTTCTCCTTTTATAAACATATAAAACATTTAAGTCTCATACCTTAAATAATTATATATACTTATTAAAAAACATAGGAAAATTCTCCAAAAATTCCCACTTTAATATGTTTTCCAACATATATAAATTTCCGACCCAAAACCAATATAAAATAGACGTAATTAATTTTAAATTCAATTTAACCAATTTCTTCACTAGAAAATTCATAATAAATCCATATTAATTCAAAAAATTATGAAACTTGAAATTCATCTCTAAAATAATAATTCTGACCTTATATCAAAATCGCAAGGCATTTGGATGTCATTTAATAGGTTTTTCAAGTTAAACCTTATCATAAATATATATGAAATAGCATAAATCATCAACAAGCATATATCTCTATTTAAACAATCAAAACATGGCAAATCATTTGCAAAATAAATTCGGATCTCAACTAAAACCGAAAAAATAAAATGAGATATAACCTATTATTCACCTTTAGCTTGTGGTTAAGGAGTTTGAGATTTGCTTCTTGAACTAGATTGATTAAGCTTCTTTCTCTTGATTTAGCTTATCTTCCTCTTACCATCTCCTAATGGTGGCCGGCCTCTCTTAGGTTTAGTTTTTAGTTTGTGAACGTGAAAATGATTGTGGCTTGAGGGTTTAGGGTATAAGAATAGATCTTATTCCTATTTTGCTCTTATATATTATCCTAACTATTTCATTTTTATTCTCTCTTGTTCATTGTTTAATTTGGCATGGCTACCCTTCTATTATTCAAATCTCAATTCCATTAACCATTTACTTTATTTCATTTAATTTAAATAATTAAATGTCCTAAGTAATGTTAATCAAAATTAGGGTCGTTACATCAACCCCTTTAGAATCCCTATTCCAAAATAATATGTCATCAATTATCAACCTTTGCTGCTTAGCCGAAGCTTTGTTTAGCCGAAGCTTTATCCTCAGTGGCAAAGCAGATTCCTATAGCACGTGCCTCAACAAGTTCACCTACCACTCCATCTCATTCCAGCTTTTCTCCGCTGGACAAGGTCCTCCAGTTATCATGTTTATAACAATTCTTCCATTTGTCTACTTGGGCCCCTCTCCATTGGGTCCAGGTTGGTTCCTTTGGGCATTTTGCCCTTGCAGTCTAACATTATGTTCACCATCCTAAAGATTTCTGACATATTACTGTAATTTTTTTCTGTATCAACTCGCCAATGAAATCTCCAAGATGTCTGCACTCGTTTGTATTATATCCATGAGTTTCATGGAATCGACAAAACTTCCCAAAGCACTTTTTTGCCGAAATCGCCCATTTCCTAGGCTTCTTCTTATACCTTTCCATGCCTTGTGTGGTAATGTAAATGTTCTCGAGTGTATCGTTTAGAGGCGTGTATTCCTCTGGCCTGATCCTGGATGCTTTTGGGCATCATTTTTCCTACTCCCAATGCCCTGATTTCTCTGCTTTTGGTTATTAGAATTCCTAACATTCATAGCCACATTACCAGCGCTTTCACCAATCTTTTTAATAACAACATTACTTTGAGTAACTTCCTTCGATAGTCCACCAGTCTTTTCAGCAAACTAGCTTGCCTCTTCCAAGTTTAAGAATTAGTTGGCCTTCGGTGGAACTCCTCCATAGTAGTTGGCTACTTCATCCTTAGCCACTTCCCGAAATCCATGTTTGAATGTATCCCTTAGACCAAAGCCATCAATACCATATCTTTATTTGGCTTGTTAACTTCAGTAACCGCAACATTGAAACTATTCAAGAAATCCTTTAGAGACTCTTCAGGCCTTTGAGAAAGGCTCAACAAGGACATCACATCCTTAGGTTAGATAACGTGGAGCCTAAATGGCTCCAATAACTTCTTAGCTAACTCATTAAGAGTCGAGATGGACTTCGAAATGAGCCGAGTGAACCACATCGATGCAACTCCATCTAAAATGATGGTGAAACACCTGTATCGAACTAATCCGTCGCTTTGGCTTTATCTATCTGCCACTCATATTTGAATAAATGTTGCCCAGGGTCAGTTGTCTCATTATACGATGACATATGTTTGCGCCAAAAATGGTCACTGTTTGCGCCAAAAATGGTCACAAACCCCGAATGTTGTGAAAGCACCAGTGTATGAATACAAATCAGCAATATTCAAACACAAATCTCAGATCTAAACAAACAACAAACAGCAATCCAGAAATAATGAACAAAAACACGAGATTTATAGTGGTTCGGCTATCTTCGGCCTACGTCCACTCCAAGGTTTTTATCTTTTATTGATCGATGCTTGAAGATTACAATTTCCTATCGCGTAGTACAATGGATTTTATGATTATAATCTGAATCTAAGGCAGCAATGGTGATCTGGAGTAAATCTGGCAGAGTCTGGGCGCTCCTTAGCTCTCAAAATTGTCCGACCCCTTTTCTGAATGACCTGGGGGTCTATTTATAGGTGTAGGAGGCTGATATTTCGCCTAAAATGAGGGAAGACCAGTTCTGGCATGTGACGGGGCCCACATGCCCGCTTTTTGGAAATCCGGGCCCACTTTGGGATCGATTCGAAGCTATGTTCGAATCGATCAAGAAATTGTCCAATCGAGTTGAAATTTGGCGTGAACATTCTTCAACATGTGTTCAAGCTACTGTGAAAATTTCATAGCATTTGGACTTGTAGATCTCAAGTTATGATCGATCCAAGATGACGTTTTTCGGTTGTGCATGTCGTTCGAATCGATCTCCTTCGAATCGATTCTTTCGAATCGATCATGGCACGCGCTCTCGTGGCGATGTGTCGTGCAATCTTCGAGTTGATCCTCCTTTTTCTCCGAGTTTACTGGGTCGAATCCTTGGTTTTAGCCGCGTTTACTTGGTGGACTTGAGACGTTCGATTCGAAGGTTCGCTTCCTTTGAATCGATGGAACTGGAGCTGGTTCGAATCGATCAAGACGCGCTGCTGTGGATCGATTCGGAGTTGTCTTATCCTGGGGATTCGCAGGTTATGGAGTCGAGGCACCCTTAATTGCATGGATTCGAAGTAATGGTTTCAAGTGGATACGAAGTGACCAGTCTTTGCGGGTTCGAGAGAGTGTTCATCGAAGGGTACGAAATAGATGCAGTCAAATCTGATGGATTCGGAGCAGGGGAAGTTTGTTGGAGTCGAAACTGTGCTGATCGATACGAATGGTATCGATTCGAAGTACGTTGCCAACTCCACCTTAATCGATACGAAGTCCATCGATTCGAACCAATATCTGTCAATACGAAGTGCATCGATACGAACCTGTTTTCACATAATTTGACCCATCCTTATCTCGAGCATACGAACTCCGATTGTATTGAAAATTGAAACATAGCCTCTCCTATCCTTGATTATCATTCTCAATCGATTCTGCCCTAATCAGAGCACGACCAAATTTTGTCGACATTGATTGTAGCCTTGATTCCGATCGATCTCTAATCCTGATGTCCATTGTTCCTTGCCAATTTGTTTGGTATTCCGGCTTTGACCAAAATGCGGGATAACATTTGCCCCCCAAAACATGCCTTGTGATAAGAAGGCGTGTTTTGAATAGTTCCGTATCTGATATCCAAAGTCCATAGCCACATCATCCAAGTGCATCATCCTTAACTGCTCGAAGTCGATGCCCAACTCCAAGCCCAATAACCAAAGCCTTAGACAAATCCATATCCATTTGAACCCGACGACCAAATCCCAATCCATCCTTATCCAATAGCCAATAACCGAATCCAGGACCTCTCCGGGTCGATATCCAAATCCATAACCTCTCTGGGCTCTTGCCAAGCGCAATCCACACCTGACGACCGTGGTCCAGTGTCCCTGGACGTAAGTAATGCCATGGCTTAAGTCCTAAGCCGAATCCTGGTCACTCCTGACCCTTGTTGAGCATAGTCCATACTCAACGACCTGAAACAATAATCGATAGTACGGGGCCTAAGTCCTAGGCCGAATCCTGGTCACTCCGGACCCTTGCCGAGCATATTCCATACTCGAAGACCTGAATGAGTCACTTTACCGCGTTCGGGCAGAACGACTCACCCCTTGCCAGGCATAATCCATACCTGACGACCGTTTATCAAAAACCAAAAAAGAATCCAATCAAGATCCAATCCAAAATCCAAATCAAATTGGAA
Source organism: Allium fistulosum (assembly GCA_030737815.1). Classification (NCBI taxonomy): domain Eukaryota; kingdom Viridiplantae; phylum Streptophyta; class Magnoliopsida; order Asparagales; family Amaryllidaceae; genus Allium; species Allium fistulosum. The sequence goes on along the minus strand of CM060906.1, from coordinate 580,394,581 downwards.
AACCAGAAACCCATATCAAAAATCGAAACCATCATCCAAAACGGAGAACAATCATCCGAATGAATGCCTAAACCAGAAAAACAAACAAAATCAGGAGTTCAATCCAAACTCCAAAAACCAAACCAGAAAACTAAGTGTCCAATCCAAAAACAAAAGACAGATTTCGCAAACCATGGCTTTGCGGTTTATCATCACTCAGAGCATGCCTAGGGGCTATCTCCGTCCCCATACATGTGTAAATGACTCGGTTGCTCGCCAATGGTTTGTTACTTATTTCATATTATCCTGATCAATTGATGACCAATCGACCATTATTCCTATGCCTCATATCCTCATGGTTTGAGGTAGACGGTGGTTGCTCCTGCTCCACCGCTGCATTCCGAGCCCCAACATACTGCCTCAACTGTCCATTCCTCACATGCTCCTCAATTATGTCCTTTAGGTGCCTGCAACTATTGGTATCGTGTCCATCCAAATCATGGAAGAGACAGTGCTTTCCTGATGCCCTTTCTCGTTCAGAAGGTTCTCTCCTAGCTGGCCTTCGATAAGGAAGGCGATTCCGGGTTTCCATGTATATCCGCTCCTGCGTCTCGTTTAATCCTGTGTATGTGGAAAACTTTGGATCCTTCCATCGCTTCCCGGCTTTTCCTGAATCGTCGTCTAGCTTCCTTTTTCCTTTGTCTTTATCCGAGCTTCCGTTGGATGGTCCTCCACCCCCAGTCACATTCACCTCCTTTAACTTTAAATCAGTACATGCGTCTTCTTGCCGAAGGAACCTTTCAGCTTCATGGAAGAATTCCCCAAGATCCAGTGGTGGGTCTCGCACTAAAGATACCTTAAAATCTGAATCCTCTCTGACTCCCGATACTACCGCCATCAAAACCATCGATGGATCTGGCCGATCCACCGAAGCAACCGCCGCATTAAATCGAGTTAAAAATGCTCTAAGCGATTCATCCGTTCTTTGCTTTACCGATGTTAACGTCATTACGTTCTTAGGTCTTTTGATATGAACCCGAAACTGTCCCAAAAACCTATCCACCAGTTCCCTCCAAGTCCTGATAGATCCTTCTTCCAGCTGCCTAAACCACATTGCCGCTAGGTCTGTCAAGTATAAAGGGAAACACCTGGCCATCACTTCCTCCGATGCCCCCAGCACTTCCATGTGTCTAGTGTATCTCATCAAGTGATCAGTCGGGTCAGCCTTTCCATTATATACTTCCACGCTAGGTAACTTGAACTTAGGTGGATTCTGAGCTATCCTGATTTCCCGAGCGAACGGACTCCTGTTCACCCCTTCCAAGTCTCTATTGGTCGAACCTCCACGCATAGTCTTCCTAATGATTTCCATTAATCCAGCATTACCTGTTAGGTGTTGCCCCCCATGCTCCCGAGGGAACTCCGGCACATATTCTTCATGTGGCTCATTAGCCGCAACGTTGGCTCTAGCCTGCTGAACTCCTTCCAAAGGTCCTTCTGCGTTGGATCCTGTGGGCCTGCCCCCAAGCCCTTGCTGATTGCCTTCCGGTTCTGTATTCTGTCCTCCATTGGGTTCTACAACCCTAGTTCCTTGTTCCACATTTGCAGTCGCTGTACTTGGTCCAAGGTTCTGTGCTCCTGCAGCTCTCATCTGCTCGAAGAAAGTCTGCATCATATCCTGTTGACTCTTCAGCAACCTCTCATGCAATGAATTTGCCATAGCTTCCATTTCGTCTCTCGTAATGTAAATCGAAGCTTGTCCTTCTCCAGCTCCGGAGGATGCCTCTTGACTTCCTCCCTGTTGGCTTCTCTCAGCTCTTTGTCTTGTTTGTCGAGTCATTGCCGAGTCAATCTGAATCCTTCAAACTTTCAAATCTAAACTTCAATCCGATGTAGCGGGTGCTAGTCCTTCTCAGTGAAAGCACCAAAGTGTTTGCGCCAAAAATGGTCACTGTTTGCGCCAAAAATGGTCACAAACCCCGAATGTTGTGAAAGCACCAGTGTATGAATACAAATCAGCAATATTCAAACACAAATCTCAGATCTAAACAAACAACAAACAGCAATCCAGAAATAATGAACAAAAACACGAGATTTATAGTGGTTCGGCTATCTTCGGCCTACGTCCACTCCAAGGTTTTTATCTTTTATTGATCGATGCTTGAAGATTACAATTTCCTATCGCGTAGTACAACGGATTTTATGATTATAATCTGAATCTAAGGCAGCAATGGTGATCTGGAGTAAATCTGGCAGAGTCTGGGCGCTCCTTAGCTCTCAAAATTGTCCGACCCCTTTTCTGAATGACCTGGGGGTCTATTTATAGGTGTAGGAGGCTGATATTTCGCCTAAAATGAGGGAAGACCAGTTCTGGCATGTGACGGGGCCCACATGCCCGCTTTTTGGAAATCCGGGCCCACTTTGGGATCGATTCGAAGCTATGTTCGAATCGATCAAGAAATTGTCCAATCGAGTTGAAATTTGGCGTGAACATTCTTCAACATGTGTTCAAGCTACTGTGAAAATTTCATAGCATTTGGACTTGTAGATCTCAAGTTATGATCGATCCAAGATGACGTTTTTCGGCTGTGCATGTCGTTCGAATCGATCTCCTTCGAATCGATTCTTTCGAATCGATCATGGCACGCGCTCTCGTGGCGATGTGTCGCGCAATCTTCGAGTTGATCCTCCTTTTTCTCCGAGTTTACTGGGTCGAATCCTTGGTTTTAGCCGCGTTTACCTGGTGGACTTGAGACGTTCGATTCGAAGGTTCGCTTCCTTTGAATCGATGGAACTGGAGCTGGTTCGAATCGATCAAGACGCGCTGCTGTGGATCGATTCGGAGTTGTCTTATCCTGGGGATTCGCAGGTTATGGAGTCGAGGCACCCTTAATTGCATGGATTCGAAGTAATGGTTTCAAGTGGATACGAAGTGACCAGTCTTTGCGGGTTCGAGAGAGTGTTCATCGAAGGGTACGAAATAGATGCAGTCAAATCTGATGGATTCGGAGCAGGGGAAGTTTGTTGGAGTCGAAACTGTGCTGATCGATACGAATGGTATCGATTCGAAGTACGTTGCCAACTCCACCTTAATCGATACGAAGTCCATCGATTCGAACCAATATCTGTCAATACGAAGTGCATCGATACGAACCTGTTTTCACATAATTTGACCCATCCTTATCTCGAGCATACGAACTCCGATTGTATTGAAAATTGAAACATAGCCTCTCCTATCCTTGATTATCATTCTCAATCGATTCTGCCCTAATCAGAGCACGACCAAATTTTGTCGACATTGATTGTAGCCTTGATTCCGATCGATCTCTAATCCTGATGTCCATTGTTCCTTGCCAATTTGTTTGGTATTCCGGCTTTGACCAAAATGCGGGATAACAACATAAAAGGCATCATAAACTTCTTATGATACTTTTCCCTTAAGATGTTCTTTGTGAATGGAGTTTTACTAGGCGCAAAACACAAATCTTCGTTCTTTCTCCATTTGTTCTCTCCAGCAACCGCTTAATCATATCCACAATATGCTCCTCACTAGCCTGATAATTCAAAGGACGACTATCTAGAGCTATGCTGAGTGTTTGACTTTGCAAATGGTCTTGGTTTACTTGTTAACATCTAGTTTCTCTAGTCTTTGGTAGAACCAAGCCTTTGGTTCTTCTTTGACATCTAGTTGGCTCCACAGTGGTTGCTTGAACATCAACATCCTGAGTTTCAGCATTCAGTCCATCCTCATTGCCCGCATCTTGCAAATCACCTTCAGAATCTGGGAAGTTGAGAGCCTCGGGCCTTTGACCCTCCTAACTCTTCAAATTCAGATCGCTACCAACCAAATTCTGGTCGGCACTGATATGAATTCCCTTAGCAGGGGCTTTTCCACTTCCTCCAGCATTCCTCCCTGCTGCTCCATTAGTCTACTCCTTCATCTTTTATTTTCCATCCCTTCTATTCTAACCAGAAACAAATGAGTTTTCCTCTTCCAATCCAGAAGTTGATGCTTCTCTCCTATCCCTCTTGGGTCTTTGTAACTGCTGGGTCATCAAGGCTATGCTGGCATATACCTTGTCAAGGAGATCATTCTGACTATCATCCATTGATTCAGCTTTGTCACCATCTTGACAAATTCCACCCTTATGATCATCTCTTTAGGGACAGATGGTCCTGACAATGCTGCTACCGATTGGTTAGTCTCCTCATCATGGTAGAAAGCTCCATCTTCTCCACCAACAATTGCTCTAGATCTACCAGATTTCCCTGGTGTCATTAGTGTCGATATGAAATTTCCTTTAGACTTTAGATAAAACCTTCTAGATCAAACCCTTGGATGCACTAATCCATGATAGATATATAGATCTATGCCTGAGAAGCTCTTTTTTAGTGAAAGCACCAAAAATGTTGGGCCAAAAAGTGGCACAACACCCCAATACGAATTAAAGTAGAAAGTTCTAGCTATAAATAGTAAAATAATGCAAGAAACACATAAAATTTTAAAGTGTTCGGCAAATCTAAGGCCTACGTCTATTTGATGTTATTATAGAGATTGTTTATCACAAGTATAAGGGATCTCTAGTTCCAAATGACTTAGAATAGGAAAAAGTAACTTCCTTTGTGACCAGGTCATGTAAAGAGAGAAGGTGAAGAAGATGAAGTGCTAAAAATCTTCTTCAAGTTGACACATGATTGCTATTTATAGAGGAATTGCCCAACGAAGTGCCAGATCACGAAATACCAGTTCGAACTTCAATTCCAAGAAAGTAGGAGGGGTGATGAAGTCCCCAAAGTCAAAAAATCATATCGGTACTAATCAGAAGTGATCAGTACCAACCTAATTTGTTGATTGCAAATCATGCTATCTTCTTCTACTTGGTCTTTTAGCTTCGATCTATCAAGCTCCGAGCACTTTTACCTTAGAATATATTCTACATGCATCTAAACCATACGTATGCAACATGAGGACATTCGAAATATGCAGCAGTTTCCAAGAGGAAACAACATGTATACATATATGCAGTAATGAACAAGACTGCAATACCAAAGGACAATCACACACATACATACATACATACATATATGTATGTATCTATGTATGGAGACATCACATGAAAACAGAGGCAACAAAAAAGTTGTACTTAGACTACAAGACCACATGACACTACAACTACCAATTGAACACAACATATCAACATGAACCAGAGTTCATCAGTTCAGAGGTGACAACAGAGCATCAAGCAGAACAAGGCATCCCAACATACATATACACATGCATGAACACACACATATATATTCAGTGAAAACCAGACTTCATTCCAAGCAAACAGTGAATGATGATATACAAATGTATACATGAATCTTCAAACAAAATCAGACATGTACAAGTTCAAGGAACTGGTTAGAGCACACACATATATACATACATGTATGTATATAGTTATGAAGACCAATAAAACTCAGATGCATATGACCAGTCTACATGAAAACACTTAAGAAAATAACAAGCACACAGGTAAAAGTGGCAACCAAGCATGAATAATCATAGACAATCAATAAACGATCATATGTCAATTTCAAGATGATCCAGACTAGCATGGATGTGCAATCACTCATGTACATATGCAAGGCAGTGAATGAATTAACTCAACTGCATGAACATCAACTCAAACCATAAATATCAAGTGTACATCAAAATGCAGACTCAAGTGTACCAAGTGTATCAATTCAGATTCAACATCAACCAAGTGCAACATCAACACAAAACAACACAGCAACAAGCTCACATGAAACTAAGTGGATATGCATAAAAATCATACACATATATACATACATATATGTATGTATATACATGCTTATATGGTTACAGTAATCACAGTTGCAAGTCACAGTAACGTTGCAGTGAATTTCAAAATGAACAAGTCAGAGCAGAAAGGAATTGAACAAGTCGAAGTCGGGTTTATCTCATAAATTCACGATGCCAAAGTCATAGCAGAAAACTATGAAACCAAGTCAATTATCTCAAGAATTCAAATGCCAGAAAAGAACGGAAACAAATCCAACCGAATATAAAATGAACGAGTCAAGAATCATACAAGCGTTGATTACAAATCAATGGCATAGGATAACAAGGTGAAGAATTCAAATAGAAATATACGAACAAAAATTTAGGTTTTTAATCCCTTATAAATCGAATCCAAAATCATCATCGATAGTTATTGGAGTTCGAAACAGAAAATCGAGAAAGCATACTTTGAACAAAAACCAATAACTCCAATCAAGTTCGAAAACAAGTTCGAATTCAAGTAAAATAATAGAGCAATAAAGTACAAAATCACGTACCAATTTTATACTTATTTCAAACTTATCCTTGAAGCAGCCGAAGAGAATCGAAGAGTGGTAAACAAAGAAGCATCGAAGTACAAAAGAACAATTTCAATCTGAAATTCAAGCGGCGGCAGTAATAATCACAAAGCCCTAGTTTTTGAAAGAAGAACGAAGCAGACATTACAGAGCAAAAGGAAAGGCCACATATACAAAGAAAAGGGTGATGATTTTTATTTTCTCAAGTTATAATTTGGGCCAGCCTTTATATATATTTTGGGCTTAAGTTTTTATATAATAAGGTTTTGTTTAGCTTTTATTTTCCAGTTGTAACTTTCCATTTTTAAATCGTGTTACTTTCTAGTCGTGTGACTAGGTTACGAACTAATGTGGTGTAGTTCAAGAATTCGCAACTCCGTGGCTGAGTTGTGGCAGGGTTTTGAGCGTAGAGTTAGGTTAGTCGATAGCGGGTGTCGCAAGTTTACGTGTGTAAGCGTTTGACTAATTAATTTCTAATAGAAACCTTGGGGGCAGCACGTAGTCCGGGTTTTGCCAAAGCTGGGTAAATCTGTGTTGTTCTATTTCTGATTTTATTATTTTGCTATTATCTGTGCTGTAATTATTTTATATATTTCCGCATTAATTTTTATTATTATATGTATCACCCTATTCAACCCCCTCTAGGGTGAAATCAATCCTACTGATTCTTTATCGTCTTCTCATTTAACTTACGATAATCGATGCATACTTAACGATCCGTCCAACTTCTTAGAAAATACCGCGGCTGCTCCCCAAGACGAACTACTTGGCCTAATAAAATTCTTGCCTTCCAAATCCACCGACTGCACCTTCAACTCCCTCATCTCGGTAAGTGTCATCCTGCTTGGCGGTCCACTCACTGGTTCTGCTCCAGGTACTAAATCTATCCAAAATTCAATGGCTCTTTTCGGTGGCAACCCTACTATAGGTTCAAAAACATCCACGAATTCTCTAACGACGAAAACTCGATTTAACTCATCTTTTACCTCCACAACACCCAACAAAGCATTCACCTCACAACTTGGGTTTTCTACGGTATATACAACCCGATCACTACAATCAGGGTGTCTAAGCAATATTTTACTATCATAGAAAAATATCCTAGCATCGTACCTACTTAACCAATCCATACCCAAAATAATCCTGAACCCTATGAAATCAAACACATGCAAACTGCAAACAAAGGTATGACCTAACAAATCAAACTCTAGGTGGTCACACTTCATCCCAAGAGTCGCATAACCTCCTATCGGATTTTCAACCCTTAAGAAAGTAACTAAGTATGAGGGTTCTAGGTTAAGCTTATCTACCAAACAATGAGATATAAAAGAATGCGATGCACCCGTACAAAACAAAACGCAAATTGACATACCATAAATCTGAAGCGTACCTCCCAATGCAGCCTTTCCCTTTTCCTCTGTTGTTGGCCTCGAGGTAGCTGGCTCCAATGAAAACACTTTACCCTTCCCATCCTTAGCAGGCTCCTTGCACTGGTTCTTATAATGTCCAATTTGATCGCAGTTGAAACACCTGATATTCTTCTTCTCGATCACTTTCTTCACTTCTCCTGAACGACATTCGTTAGAGAAATGCCCTTTCTTATCGCACTTAAAGCAAACAACTTCTGACTTCTCCTTCTTTATGGCTCCACCCTTCTGGGCTCCCTTCCCATGAAAGAACTTCCTTTTCTGACTCCGCCCCACCTAGACTTCTTTTACCTTATTCCTCTCCATAAAAACAATCATCTCCTCATGTCTTAAAGCCATCTTTACTACAACATCACAAGGATCTCTGATATGAGGTAATGTAGCCTTTTCCAGCTCAGGATTCAACACCCTAATGAACTTCTCGTTCCTCTTAATCACAGTGTCTACAGTGGCATAACCATACCTTGCCAATTCCTCAAACTTTGTAGCAAACTCCGACACAGTCATCTCTCCCTACTCCAACTCAGCAAACTTTTTGAGAAAGGTAGACTTCGCCATCATAGACATGAACCTATCCTCGAACCTCCTCTTAAACTCAGCCCATGTCATCGTCTCTTCATTCACCCCAACCGTCATACTATTCCACCAGTATAAAGCTGCTCCTCGAAGCTGTCTCGAAGCAAGCCTTCTCTTATACTCGTCACTGAGCCCTAAATCTGCAAAGATCCTCTCACAATGCAGCAACCAGTTTTCTACTTCAATAGCATCTTCAGTTCCGATGAATGGCTTTCCTCCCAGCCTAGCATAGTATCTACTCAAAATAGCAAAAATTTTGACCACCGGATGAAAGTCTACGGGGTGGATCGTGTAGTGTATATGCAAGTATATGTGACAAAATATATGATGCAACTAAAATAATATTAATCTAAGTAAATACAGAATAAGCACGCTAGGATTTTATACTGGTTCGGTCCTCCCGTCCTACGTCCAGTCCCGAAGCTCCCCTTCGGAATTCGAGTATCAAAAACCCTCGCTTTGCCCGGAGGAATTGGCTTGGTTACAATGAGTTATTCTTGTGAAATGTGTGTTCTAATATAACACAGATGTTGACTAATTAGTACAATTGCTTCCAATATATATCTAAAGAGCACTGTCTATGAAGAACTGAATATATGGAAGAGTGAATACAAGTAAAGATTGCTAGAGTGCAGAGATCAAGAATATAGTATAGAATTAGAAAGCGTAAGTATGTAAGGTAGTCAGGTGAGTTCTTTCTCTTGATTCCTGATGCTATATATAGTTGTAGATAGGTATGTTGAGTAGTTGCATCCATTAATGAGTGCTCTATAGTTGCTTCTGTTGATGATGAAGAGTTGCAGCAAAGAGAAGCGGAGATGTCTATTCGAATGTGACAGTTGAAGTTCTTATTTGAAATCCGAGTTTGAAATCAGACGTCTGGTATTTGTATCAGACGTCTGATACTATATTTTTTTTGAACATAGTAGGTTTTCAGACGTCTGAGTGCTATTACCAGACGTCTGGTTTAGCCTGTTTGTTATTCTAGAGGACTTTTCCAGATGTCTAGCTTGTGCACCCAGACGTCTGATACTTGTGCATGTCTGTTTTGTGCATCTTTTCTTTTGCTTCTTTGTACCTATCGACTTGTAGTCTCTTGTAGTGTCCTTTGAGCCTCGTTCTTGTCTTTCTAGTGATGTTGTTCTAGCAAGTTCCTGTATATATAAATATATTTGTACATTTGGTTTCCATTGTATAGTTGTTGTCATTAAAACCATGGATTTGATTTCCTAACAGTCTCCCCCTTTTTGATGATGACAACTATACAATGTACTTATATATAATTTTTTTATAAATATCCCCCTGAATATGTGCTCACCATTTTTTGTCCCCCTTTGGCATTATCAAAAAGCATTAATACAAGAATATGTATGATATAATCAATATGCATATGAATTTCTCCCCCTTTGTCAAATGAGGGAATATAATAAATTTTATAAAATATCTTCTAAATAGCGGGATAAACTTGATATTAATTATGGAGAAAAATAAAATAGATTTTACCATATTTGCTGAAGTCCATATTTCATTGTAAGCATGTAATCTATTAAACGTATGGAACATCTTTTAAAATTCCAAAATCTATCCTTTTCCATTTGTTTCTTCGAGTACCTGCAAAAAATAATAATCATTTTTGGTACCCACTTACTATGTTAGGGTCCAGGGGGTTAGGTCTTGGGAAACCATACCCAATTGGGTGTGGTTGAACCTTTATAAATATAATTTTCATTATTAACTACCATATCAAAATAATCATTAATGTATTTTTCTCTATTTTTCCAATTAACAGGAACCCAAATACTTAGATAATTTTTATTCATATTTCCGATCAATAATTTTGTATTTCTAGAGAAATTATAAACATTATTGGTCATAGTAGAATTTTAATTTCTATAAAAATTGGATTTAGACTTTACTCGAAATTTAGTATTAGCACTAACATTTTTACTATACATGAAAGCGTATCTAGTGCTATTTCTACGATCAGTTTTATTATATCCTAAACCACTTTTGTCATGTAAAGGTCTAGAACTAGATAAAATCATGTTTAAATCATTTTGACCTTTATTAAATTTTGTGACTTCAGCGTTAAGTTTATCAAATTTAGCTTTGAAGTCAAAATTATTATTTTCAAAAGAAATATTACTGTTTTTCAAAATATCAATTTGCTTGTTTAATTCAGAATTCTCCCTTTTTATCGTACAGTTCTCATTTTCGAGAAGAAAATTCGAGATTGTGAATTATCTAAAGATGATTGTAATAAATCATTTTGTCTTTTCAAATCCGTAATTTCTTTTGAAAAAATTTCTTTTTCTTTTTCAAACATAGTATTTTTATTTTTCAAAACATTAATTTCCTCCAAAAGATCATTGTTTTTATCTTCTAACTGCTCATTTTCTTTTTGTAGGAAATCTTTTTGTGAAACAAGTTCTTCTACGGTATTTTCAAAACATTTAGTTTGTTTTATCAAAAATTTATTTTCCTCTTTTAAACTGGAAATTTCTTGCTCACAATCTTTTAACTTAGCTAAAGCAATTGTATTAACTTTATTCAAGGTTTTACAATCTTTTAATAATTCATCATGTGCTAACAGAAGATCTTTATATAAAGAATCTAAGCATACCGATTGTGATCTGAGTTTAGCTATGAAACATTTGTTTGTTTTCTCCTTTGATTCTTCTTTATTGTTCTTCCTCTTCCTATTGCCTTGACTAGATCTCTTTACAACCATTTATTCTAGGATGTTGTTACGATCTCTAGATTACCAGGCTCCGATACCAATTGAAAGTCTACGGAGTGGATCGTGTAGTGTATATGCAAGTATATGTGACAAAATATATGATGCAACTAAAATAATATTAATCTAAGTAAATATAGAATAAGCACACCAAGATTTTATACTGGTTCGGACCTCCCGTCCTACGTCCAGTCCCGAAGCTCCCCTTCGGAATTCGACTATCAAAAACCCTCGCTTTGCCCGGAGGAATTGGCTTAGTTACAATGAGTTGTTCTTGTCAAATGTGTGTTCTAATATAACACAAATGTTGACTAATTAGTACAATTGCTTCCAATATATATCTAAAGAGTACTGTCTATGAAGAACTGAATATATGGAAGAGTGAATACAAGTAAAGATTGCTAGAGTGCAGAGATCAAGAATATAGTATAGAATTAGAAAGCGTAAGTATGTAAGGTAGTCAGGTGAGTTCTTTCTCTTGATTCCTGATGCTATATATAGTTGTAGATAGGTATGTTGAGTAGTTGCATCCATTAATGAGTGCTCTATAGTTGCTTCTGTTGATGATGGAGAGTTGCAATGAAGAGAAGCAGAGATGTATATTCGAATGTGACAGTTGAAGTTCTTATTTGAAATCCGAGTTTGAAATCATACGTCTGGTATTTTTATCAGACGTCTGATACTATATTTTTTTTGAACATAGTAGGTTTTCAGACGTCTGAGTGCTATTACCAGACGTCTGGTTTAGCCTGTTTGTTATTCCAGAGGACTTTTCCAAACGTCTGGCTTGTGCACCCAGACGTCTGATACTTGTGCATGTCTGTTTTGTGCATCTTTTCTTTTGCTTTTTTGTACCTATCGACTTGTAGTCTCTTGTAGTGTCCTTTGAGCCTCATTCTTGTCTTTTTAGTAATGTTGTTCTAGCAAGTTCCTGTATATATAAATATATATGTACATTTGATTTCCGTTGTATAGTTGTTGTCATTAAAACCATGGATTTGATTTCCTAACACCGGAGCTTCCTGATTCCCTACTCCAGCATTTCCTCCAACCACTACAGCAGCAACACCCGCCTGCATCACGTTGACAAAGAACTAATACATAGCTCCCATGTCAACTTGCGGAACTCCAACACCCATATTTCCAACTTGTGCCTGACCTGGGTTTCTCCTAGTATTTGGTCTGGCATTTCCATTTGGCCCCAAGGTTAACTCTTCCGCTTCTAGCATCCATATCTGTATTCATGCCTCGTAAGATACATAAGAATAGCCTAAGAGAGATAGGAGAATAGAGATATATCGTATATTTATATATAGCAAATACAAGTACGTTACTATAGCATTATCCATACCCCGATCTTATCTCTAATTCCTTAGGATTACGTCTTCAAAAATCATTTTAGTTTAAACTTTTCATAAACCTATGCTCTGATACCAAGTTGTAACATCCCCTATCTGGAGGCCCGAAGCTAAGCGCTACAGATGCTGCAGTCATCCATAGTATTAACTTTCGGTGACCAAATACGGTAATGTTAATGATATTCATAATATCAGAAGCACTTGAATATGAAATAAAATCATCATAAATTAAAACATTTTTCTGATTAAATTTTAAAACAACATGTCATATCCAAGTTACATAATCCCAAACGTTTCCCAAGTTCGGATCAAATATAATTATTACAAAATACGCCAAGTGCGACATATGAAGATACCCCCATGGTTGACCAGAGTACTTAATAGTCATAACAGACTTAATACAACACAGCGGAATAAAAACAAAACAACTCCTAAATATAGCTAACTTCAGCCTCCTGCTCGTCTTTAGAAGCTTTATTCGTCCACCTACTAAAACCTGAAAATCCTCAACCCTCAGCCTACTCAAATAAATTTTGAGCACCCGAAAGTTTAAGTGGAAAAACATAAACTTCGAGTCAGATATAAAGCCTGGTGTGAATAATACTATGTATCTCGGTATATGATATTAAGTGAGACCACGTCGCTTAGCAGAATGGGTTTTCCCCTCACTAATATCCTATTAAAACATATCTTTTGCAAATCTTAATCCTGCAACCAAAACCGATTAAAACAATATATCAATATCATGAAAACATACAAATCAGGTAACAAATGGACTATCTGTCCGAACAATATAGTTTTGTTTGGCTAACTACTAACCTTTGGCTGACTCGGGCCTACTAGACAAAATAAACAAATAATCTAACTTCTGCTAGATACTTCTCTTCAGGACGGTCCGTCCCTAACCTACTTCTCCAGGGTCAACTGATCCTAATGGTTTTGCGGGCTCACCAATAACCTATTCTCTCTTTGTATATTCCTTTCTGCCTGTAACATCATTTTAATCTTACCTGTGACAAAGTCCTACACAATGGAATTTTGGACAAATTAGCTAGGGGCTAATAGTTAATGTATAAGGCGCGACCCTATACCAGTCCCACCTGGTATTCTAATATCTGAGCCATTTTACATAGGGTCATCTACCTAAAATTTTCTTTGAAAACCTTTTCTTATCAAAATGATTTAATCATTTTAAATCATACTTAAATAAGGAAAATATTATATGCTTTACTCGAAACACTGTGCCATGTATATATATACTTTACACAAATCTTTGTTGACGAAAACATTTAAACCTTTGAAAGTACCCCTTTCGAACCCATTGAAAGTACTCCTTTCGAAACCAAGTAAACCTAGACCGAAATGCCAAAACATTCCTTTCGAAACCATTCATAATCACCTTTCGAAAACATTGAAATCATCCCTTTTGGAAGCTTTAAAACCTTAGACATCCTATCTTTAAGACACTTAAACATTGCCTTTCGAAAACATTGGAAGCCTTTCATTTAAAACCTTTCAAAACCATTAGGGAACCACCCCTTCAAAACCTTCATTTAGACCTTTCGAAAGCATTAAAAACCTTTGTAAACATCAAATTTTTCGAAAGCATTTGGGTTCAAGTAAAACATGTGGAAACCTTTCAAAACCATTAAAAACCTTTCATTTCGAAACCTTTGGGTTCTACCTTCAGCAGAACAAAAGAGTCATAAAACAACTAAGTCAAAAACACTCTTTTGAAAGCTATTTCCTAAGTAAATAAGTGATGGTGTCGAAACCAACCCTTCGAAAGCATTGGAGAAGTGGCTTTAATTTAAAACAAATGAACCTTTCGAAAGCACTGCTTCAAAAGGAAAAATGCAGCAGCAAGGGGTTTCGACCCAGGCGAAAGCAATTTCTTAAAAAAAAGGCGCAACCATTTCTTTAAAACAACTTAGTCCAGTCGAAAGCTAACCAAGTCGAAAGCTAATTAAGTCGAAACCAAAGTAGGCACATTCTCTTTTAAACACAAAACAAAGCTTCGACCCCTTCGTAACCCCATGTTTCGGCCTCATACCTTCCGCCTTAGTCCAATTCGCTACGTACCAAGTATTGGTACCATGCGCATTGGTTTCGATGGAGATGGAAGCGAAGTAATGGGTCGAAAGATGGTGCCGAAACATGTAAAAAGCATGTATAAACTGATTTTTAGCTTTTCAAAGTAATCTTTTCAACTAACCTGCCTTATTTGTCAAAACCTGATTGGTTGCTAATTTTCTTTTCTCAAAGCACTGCCAAAATTTTTAGAAGTAACCATTTAAAATATTTATAAAATACCCCATCTCCTTTTATAAATATATAAAACATTTAAGTCTCATACCTTAAATAATTTTACATATTCATTAAAATACTTAGGAAAATTCTACAAAAATTCCTATAAATTATTTTTTAATATGTTTTCTAACATATATAAATTTCATACCTAAAACATATATAATTTAGCCGTAAATTATTTTAAACCCAAATATCCATTTTTCTCACTAGAAAATTAATATAAAATTCACATTAATTCAGAAAATTATAAAAATTGAAACTCATCTTTAAAATATCATTTCTGATCTAAATCTAAAATGGCAAGACATTTGGATGTCATTTAATTGGGTTTTCACATTAAACATATCATAAAATCCATATGAAATATCATAAATCATCAACAAGCATATATATCCATTTTAACAATTAAAACATGACAAATAACTTTGCAAAATAATTCGAATTTCATCCTAAAACCGAGAACAATAAAAAACATGAGATATAATCATTATTCACCTTAGCTTTGTGATTAAAGAGTTTGAGATTTGAGAATGGATTAAGTTGATTTAACTTCTTCCTTTTGCTTATCTTCCTCTTGTTCTTACTTAATGGTGCCGGCCTCTATTTTTAATTTTGATAATGAGTGTGTAGAATGAACACGGCTTAAGGGTTTAGGGTATTAGAATGTATATTTTCTTTTTTTACCCCTTATCTATTTCATTCTAATTCATTTTAGTTTATTCATTAATAAGGTACGGCTACCCCTTAGTTTACACAAATCTCAATCCCCCAATTATTACATTATTTTATTTAATTTAACCAATTAAATTTTCTAAATAATGTTACTAAAAATTGGGGTCGCTACAGTACTGCCTAAAATAAGAATCATATCTAAGCTAGAATCCTCAGAGACTAGTGGCCGCTCTATAAATACGAGCACTCCTCCTTATCGATCTAGAACCCGAATCAACCTCTTGCACTGAGCTAGAATCACCAAATACACTAACGTCCTCTCTACAAAGACGAGCATTCCTCCTTGCTGTACTATGTGATACCGAAGAAAACCCAACCTCTTTATGTACATGCAACATATTCAAATCACTATGTGCTAAAACCTTACAGTCAACCACATTAACAACATAGCCCACGTCTTGAGAAGAATTTGCTGAATCTATGTCAACATCACATTGCTCATGCTTATCGCCTGTACCTACCTTCTTGTGCATATTAGTTTTTTAATTCCATATAATGTCTGGATGAACTGTAGTATGCCTGTCATCATCACGAATTGATCCCTCAGGTACCATCACTTTGTAACATCTTCACTCGTACATTTTCCACCGTCCCTTTTATTAAAATGCACTTAGCCCAACTTTTTAACCTTTACAGCTGCACACCTGTCTGATTCATCATGATATAATACAACTTTATCATTGTTTACCAGTATATCTCTATCCTCCTTATCCACAACACACGTATTAATATACTCTTCATCATTTAAACCCCTTTGTTAAGATTTTGAGTTTACTTGAGAAGAGATTATGAATATGAAGAGATTTACAATAATCTGAAATGATACTTTGTATTGATAATGCTTGAATACAGAAATGATACAAAGCTTATGAATTTAAATACAACACAAATGGGCTAAATATCAAGCCCATATAAATCAGTAATCTCGGACAAATATAAGGTGGAGGCATGACCGTTGATCTTGTATCTTGTATCTATGGCTCAGATGTAATATCAGATTTGCAGTGGATAGATAAGTGTGCTTTCTCATTCTATTACTGCCGAGACTATTGCTTTCTCTTCGTAATACCCCCTCTCAAATCCTATCCCTAATAATTAGGGTTAGGGTTTGAATTCACTTTGCCGATTGATCTGAGATGAGTTTGATATGTTGTCTGGAGGCTTCTCCTTAGCTCGGACTTGAGAGATCTCCTTACGATGCAGCTGTATGATGTTAGATTCGTCAAGGTGTTGAGTGTTGGAGAGAAGTTGCTGTTTTTCTGGTTTATTGCAAGTTTCTTCAGCTTTAGTTTGCTTGGCTTCAAGATCTTTCTCATCTTTAACCTTCAGATCTGAGCGAAATCTGGTGAAGTTAGTTGCTGATAGGGCTTTAGTTAATACATCAGCTCTTTGGTAAGTTCCAGGTATGTGATTGACTTGTAATTCTCCTCTTTGCACAAGTTCACGAACAAAATAAAGATCTATCTCTATATGCTTTGTTCTGGCATGTTGAACTAGATCTTCAGAAATATAAACTGCACTTCTATTATCACACCATAGAGTAGGTTTAGTGGTAGCTTTGTATTGTAGTTCAGAAAGAAGAGATTGAATCCATTTAATTTCAGCTGAAGCATTGGCAATGCTTCGGTACTCAGCTTCGGTGCTTGACCTTGATACAGTATGTTGTTTTTTTGATGACCATGAGACTAAGTTATCCCCAATGTATATGCAGAAGCCAGATGTAGACCTTCTATCATCTGGGTCAGATGCCCAATCTGCATCTGCAAAGCCAGTAATGTTGAGATTTGAGCTAGCCTTGAAATTTAAACCATAGTTGATAGTTCCCTTGAGATATCTTAAAATTCTTTTGACAGCTTTCCAATGCTCACTCAGAGGATTCTGCATAAATTGTGAAACTTTGTTAACACTAAATGAAATATCAGGTCGTGTTATAGTTGCATATTGTAATGCACCTATAACACTTCTATATTGCTTAGAATTAACTATGGCTTCTCCCCTGTATTTTGATAAGTGTTGATTGCAGATCATAGGGGTTGGCTGAGGATTAGCACCATCCATTTTTGTTTTCATTAATAGCTCAGAGATGTACTTCCTTTGACATAGAAAAACTTCAGTGTCTGATTTCCTTATCAGCTCAATACCTAAGAAGTATGTTAAGTTACCCAAGTTTTTGATAGAAAATTCCTGATTCAGATAATTAGTCAAATGCTCTATGTCTGCAGTGTTGTTTCCAGTGATAATTAAATCATCAACATACACAAGTATATATATTGTTGATGATTCATTTATCTTAGTAAACATTGAATTATCTGATTTGGTAGGTTTATAGCCTAATGTAATTAAGGCTGTTTTTAACCTATCAAACCAGACTCTTGGAGCTTGTTTGAGCCCATATATAGCCTTTTTCAACTTGCAGACATAGTTTGGATTTTTGCAATACCCTTGAGGTTGTTGCATGAATATTTCTTCTTTTAAAATGCCATTAAGAAAAGCATTGTTGACATCTAAATGCTTAATGCTCCAATTTTTTATTAGAGCAATGGAAAGAATAATCCTAATGGTAGTCGGCTTTACAACAGGAGAGAAGGTTTGATTGAAATCAAAGCCATACTCCTGTGTAAAGCCTTTGGCAACAAGCCTAGCTTTGTATTTGTTTATGCTACCATCAGGGTTTTTCTTTAGTCTAAATGTCCACTTGCAGCCAACTATATTTTTGTTAGTTGGTGCTTGGGTTAAGTCCCAAGTTTCGTTTTTGATGAGAGCTTTGTATTCCTCATCCATAGCTTCTTTCCAATGCTTGTTTTTGATGGCTTCATCATAAGTTGCAGGCTCACTTTCACTGAATTGAACAGTGAAAACTTTTGGTTTGAAAATTCCCCTTTTTGATCTTGTGATCATGGGATGCCCAGACTGAACTGGCTCTATATTTGGAGGTGAAGCATTCTGTTCATTTGAATTTGATGTACTTGATGCTGTATTTGTTGAGTCATTAGTGTTATTGCTTTTATCATACTGAATTTGGCTTGATGATTGATTAGGTGAGGTGCTGGCATGGCTGGGAGGTTCAGGATCCTCATTTCTTCCTAAAATAGGAGATGATGTGCCTTGAGCATCAGCAGCCCCCTCATTATCCATATATTGCCAGGTGTCAAGAACAGTTGATAATTCAGGTATGGATGTCCTTGGATTGTACACCTTGCTTGTAGTACTAATGTTTTGTGATTTGAATGGAAAGATATTTTCATTAAAGACAACATCCCTGCTTATGTATATCCTACCTGTTTCATCAAGACACTTATACCCTTTCTGATTGGTACTGTAACCAAGGAATGTACATGCCCTAGACCTGAAGCTTAACTTATTTTTATTGTAAGGTCTAAGGCATGGATAACATAGGCACCCAAACACCTTCAAGGCATGATAATCTGGCTTAACACCATATAATTTTTCCAGTGGTGTTATTTTATTGAGAACTTTAGTTGGCTGTCTATTAATCAAATACACAGCTGTACTAAAGGCTTCTGGCCAGAATTTTAGTGGAAGATTAGAATTGGCAAGTAGTGTTAAGCCAGTTTCAACAATATGCCTATGCTTCCTTTCAACAATGCCATTTTGCTGAGATGTATGTGGACATGATAATCTATGCACTATGCCCTTTTTATTGAAGAATAATTTCAGAGTTTTAAATTCACTTCCACCATCAGACTGAACAGTTTTAACAGATTTGTTAGTTTGTTTTTCAATCATGATGATGAAATTGACAAGAGCATTGTGAGTGTCAGATTTTGTTTTCAAGAAATAGATCCATGTATATCTAGTACATGCATCAACAATTGATAAGTAGTACTTGAAACCAAAATCTGAGAAGATTGGTGATGGTCCCCATAAATCAATGGTAATTAATTCTAATGGTTCAGTATAAACAGTTGATGAGTTAGAAAAGGGTAATCTATGACTCTTACCTTGTTGACAAAAATCACAAACATATGGTATAGAAACTTGATTAAAATCTATACTATTTTCATTCAGAATTTGTTTAACAATTTTGACACTAGGGTGTCCAAGCTTACAATGCCAAAGATCAAACAAGTTTGAATTATTGTCAACATTTTGAACTTCAGTCATATTGCAACATTTGTCTTGCTGTATAGCCTTGCTACAACTAACATTGTTTAACTTGTATATCCCCTTTGTCACATCACCCTGTAAAATGATATTTCTAGTTAGTATGTCTTTAACAAGACAATACTTTGGGTAAAATTCAAAAAAGACATTATTGTCTTTAGCAAATTGGGATACACTTATTAAGTTTTTCTTAATTCTAGGGGCTCTTAATATATTATGCAAGTATAGTTGTTTGTTGCTATCTAGGCATGCATTTCCAGTATGAGTAATTTGAATACACTTACCATCACCCATAGAGATAGACTGATTACCTTTAAACTCCTTGTTGCCAAGATTCAGATTTTCAAGACTGCTTGTAATGTGATTTGTTGCACCAGTATCTGGATACCAATCATTATCTTGACTGTTGAATTTGTCATTTTCAGCAGTACTTTTGTTTTCAGTTTGCACTTGTGCCATATTAGCTGTTGGTCCAGTCTTTTGATTCTGTACTTGCCCATAATTTGAATTGAACCTGAAATAACATTTTAAGGCAGTATGACCAATTTTCTCACATATCTGGCATTTAGGCCTATTGTTGTTGTTACTCCATCTGCCTCTTCCTCTTCCTCTTGCAGAGCTACCACCTCTCTGAACTGATTGTTCTCTGTTTTGATTTTTCCCTTTATAACCAGTTGCAAGGTTGGCTGAAAAATCAGGTTCTTGAACCTTTTTATTGCTAATTCTGGCTTCATGAGCTAATAGAATTGAATGAACTTCATCAATTGGTGGTGTTGTTTTCTGTGAGGATATGACTGCAATGATAGACTCATATTCTTCAGATAGACCATTCAGTAGAATTAAAACTTGCTCAGTTTCTTGAACAGGGTTTCCTGTTGCAGCAAGTCTGTCACTTATGTTCTTGACTTTTGCAAGATACTCTCTCATAGACATGTTATCCATTCTAATATTATGTAATTGTCTCTTGAAGTATAGCACTTTTGCTGATGACTGATTGTTGAAATTCTTTTCGATGGTTGTCCAGATATCATTGGCAGATTTGCATCCTATTACTTGTGGTAATAAATTTGCACTAATAGAGGAGAGAAGCCAAGAGCTAATGAGCCTATCTTGTCTATTATGCTTAACATATTCTTGATTGATGACTGTATTTTTATCTTTATCAGCAACATACTTTGGTGGAATGGGTAGAGTACCTTCAATAAAGCCTTCTAAGCCATAGCCTTCTATGGCTGTTACCACTTGAAGTTTCCACAGGAGGTAGTTGTCCTCTTCAAGATGAATGTTGACAAGCTGGGTTTGTGGGCTGATGACAGATTTCATAAGACCTTGCACAGATGTGGGAACATTAGCATTGACATCATCATTGACTGATGTAGCAGATGTAGTATCTTCTGCCATTGCTGACTAATTCAAGAAGATTGAGGAAAAGGATAAATCAAAGATCAGTGAAGAGGTCAAGAAAATGAACAGAAAGTCAAGATGAATCAAAAACAGGTATGATTTGGCCTGAAATTTATGATGATGCTGGAGAGAACAGATACTGAATTGCTGAATTGATTTCAGGCTGATATTTATCTGAGTTTTGAATCTTTCTTGGTTTCTTGATTTGATTTTTCTGATTTCTTGATCACTGCTTTAACGGATTTGATCATGCACAGTGTTGATGCAGCCACTTTTCAATAGAAATCTGGCGAGGCACAGCACTGTGATGTTTGAATCTGATCTCCAGATGAAGAGATGAAATCTGATGGAGAAAAATACTCAAATGATGAAATCTCTCTGATGAGTATACTCACTTAACTTTGATTAAGATGTGCTGTTAAGCAAGATGGCTCTGATACCATGTTAAGATTTTGAGTTTACTTGAGAAGAGATTATGAATATGAAGAGATTTACAATAATCTGAAATGATACTTTGTATTGATAATGCTTGAATACAGAAATGATACAAAGCTTATGAATTTAAATACAACACAAATGGGCTAAATATCAAGCCCATATAAATCAGTAATCTCGGACAAATATAAGGTGGAGGCATGACCGTTGATCTTGTATCTTGTATCTATGGCTCAGATGTAATATCAGATTTGCAGTGGATAGATAAGTGTGCTTTCTCATTCTATTACTGCCGAGACTATTGCTTTCTCTTCGTAATACCCTTTTCGAGCCTTCATGAACTGATGTTTCAGTATAGCTCCCTAAATTTATCACCAAAATACCCAAACTGTTGTAGTCTTTCCACATCTCCTTAGTGCCATGCATAATCCAAATACTGTGTAAGTATCCATGCACATATTCAAACAAACATCCTCCTTACTGCTGTATTTGCCATAAACCATTAGTTTTTTTTTATCATTATGATATGTAAGACTTCTTATCGCATTCTTTATGCACTGATATTGTGTGCAACCCTATATCCACTGTGCATGATTTTCTTATAATTGTATCCCTGCATCCTTGCATCCCTGTATCCACTGTATCCTCCTTATCCACAACCTGGTTATCTTCTTCCATGCTGGTCTTGTTGTTTAAATTCATAGCATCCAAATCTTCAATACTATTCAATGCATCAAAACTGTTATGTACATCAACTTCACAATTTATAATTGTAGACATATTTGCTATTTTGATAACTGTAGTATAACTATCATCATTACCACCCATTACAACATCATCTATTTGCATATTACCGTCTTCCGTAACAATGAACTACGCCATCAACATTACTTTGTTTATTATTCATTGAAATAATCTTCAACGGTACAGGATCATAAAGCATTGGGTCTGAATACGAATTCAGAGATTCTCCATCTTTACATTAGCCAAGAAAACATTACCCAATTCATTGAAATAAACTTTTTTATTCCTAGAATTCGAATGTTTCTGTAGACTTTAATAATCAAGATTTATCCCAACAACAGTTTCTTTAATCCCAAACTGTTTCTCAAAATTCTTCTCGATGTTGACCAAGCTTATAACATCAAAATGTGTAAACATTTCTTCCAACAAATTGATTACCTCATTCCTTTTTATCCATAGATGATCCAGAAGAACTCTTTTAAGCTTCATTTTTTTCAGCACAAAAAGAAACCCATGTTCAGTAATATTTGGTTTTTCCACTAATGTCGTGCCTTGCTCTTTTAATTTCATCAAACAACAATTCTGTTTATGTCCAAAACCATACATCTAAAACAACGTATTGGTTCATGACATTCTTTGGCGAAGTGTTTATTTCCCCTACATCTGAAATAGCAGAAACCCTTCTTTTTTCCATCGATCCATTTTTTAAAATTCAATTTTTGATTGGAATTATGAAACGTTGAATCCATATTTTCCTTTACCACTTGTGCATAAGATCGAGAATGGCAAAATTTTGGGTCGTATGAACTTGAAAGAGAAGGAAAAGAAGAACGATAATTAGAATTGTAGAATCTTGGATCATATGAATTTGAGAGAGAAGGAATAAAGGAACGATATCCAGAGTTGTTAGAGATGCCATTACCATGATTGATTTTAATTATTTGTTTGTTTACTTGTTAGTTCGTTCATTTGTTTGGTTACTTGATTGTCTGCCTTATGTGATCACTGTATTATATGTTAGGTTATATTGCTTGTTATGGATGATGATTTTATGATGAAGTAGCTATCCAATGTTAACTTTTAGTGGAGTATTCACTAGAGAAACTAGTAAGATGTTAATGACCATGTTTAATTTAGTCATAGTGGGATAACAGTGTTTCCTTAGTTGAGGAAGACTCGATATTCGAATTGATTAAGAGACATGAAGACGTTTCTTAAAGATAAGTAATAGAGGCTGGAGGATTTTGATGACTAGACTTGATGAGTAATATTGAGAAATTAATACGATGGATAGGAGGTTCATTTTACATTTACGAAAATAAGGAGTTTTAAAATAAGCATTTCAAAATTTGTTTTATACAAACAATTATTAGCTTTCACAAATATTTAAAACAAACAGTATCATTTCGAAGAAATTTCTCAAAAATTTATTTTAAAATTGATTTAAAATGGTGAAAATATTTTGGAAGATTGTTTTATAAAATGATGGCAATGTATTTAGAAAGAAGGGCGTAAAGGAAATGGAAGCCTTGATTTGAAAATAGAAATGTTTTGGTAAATATTTTACTTTGGAACTCTCCTCGTCGGTAGATCTCTCTTTGGTATTGTGGGCGAGTTATCCTTATCATCAAATGAAGAATCACCATTAGTGGATTTTTGAATCAGATATTTTGATGTGACCTGAAAATTGGAATGAGATGACTTTATGACTCGATGATGATAAAGTTGTGTTTAGACGATGACAACTCAATGAGGATAGAGCTGTATGTTGATAATGACGAATCGATGTTGATGAAGTCGTAAGGATGATCCATAAGGACGAGTTTGAGGAAGGGAGCTCATGGGTAGAATAAAGAAGGGTCCTACAATGGAAAATAGAAATGAATAGTGCAAAGGTGAGCTCGAGGAAGGGAGCTCATTGGTAGAACGAGGAAGGGTTCTGCTATGGAATAGATGGAATGGAATAGGGATGTGTTCGACTATGATGACAGGTGCAAAGGGATCGTTGATACTTGGAGTGTTTTGAAGTGTGCTTGTAAAACAAAGGTATGTGCGGATGCTCACTTGGGTACTAGGACATGTACCCTGGATCCAGGAAGGGATCTATGTAACCTGGATTAAGGTAGGGATCTAGTTTCTTAGCCGTCCGAGTGGCATGGATTCAACCATCGAAAAATTGAGACTTTTCCATTAGTCTCTAGTAGAGGATGATCGTATGCGCTATCATGTATTTAACGCACGTAAGCGATGTGAGGATTGATGTAGCTATAGTACAAGTAGATGACCATATCATTTGGAGGATGTAGCCATGACCAGGCACATACTATTTTTGATGATGTGACCATGCGTAGGTGCACATGATAATTTGGATGGTACAGGTATGAGATGGTATGCCAGATATTTTAAGGATGAGACTATGAGGAAGTTCATCGATTGTTTATAGGATATACATGTTAGGATTGATGTGTGGTTAGTATAGGGATTAGCAACCCATGTTATTTGTTGGTATGATAGTGCAATGTTACTTTACGAGGGTGTGTGCTTTATTTTTCATAAGCTATGCTGATTGTTGATTTATGTACATTCATTATTTCTACATGCATGTTTATCAACATTGGTTATGTTGTGGACATTTTTTTTGATCAGTTATGGTTAAATTATTGAAGTGCATGATATGTGTTAATCCATGATTGATCTTGTTTTCACCCTTGTTAATGAAGTGTTATTTTACATGTTATAGTTTGGATTGCATGATTAAGGAAGTGTATGTATTACTATAGTATATGTGTGTAGAAATTTAAATTTAGTTTGTGGATGAATTTGATTGTATCACGCTTACTATTATATGGTCATTGTATCTACTTTATAAGTAGTTAACTTATGGTTGATGTATTTCCCCATATTTTGTGATTAACCCGTGATGATGATTTATTGATTTTGCTGAGAAATTGCGAGAGCGTAACTTTTAAGGGAGGAAGAATGCAACGACCCGCAAATCCGACATTGTTAATATTAAATTAATTTAAAATGATTTTTTAATAAAAGGGTGAATTGGATGTTGTATTTCTAACCGTGCGAATGTCTTTCCAAGATGATAGGTTTGGTATATAATTTTGATGGGATCGAAGTCACATTTTGCAAAATAGAGGCATTACAGTGTTTAAATAGAGTAAGCAACCACTTTTAGACCAAATGGTTACATATAACCACACTTGCCTCATTGCTTATATAAGTAACGGTTAGAAACCCTAAAGGGTAGCCATCATATTATTCCCTCTTTCTAAATCCCAAAATTCCTCCTAATTACATTTTAACGGTGGATAATTTTTGCTAATTCAAAATTCAAACTGTCCAATACCCATCAAATTATATATCATTGCGAAGCTCTTGAAGAATGGAGTTGATGAGTGGTATCATTTTTTTTTGAAAAAAATGCTCAAGTCAACTAGAAATCAACAATCTATTCTCGGCCATTGAATTTAAATTTTTTGATTCGATAGTGAGACGACAACCAATCATCCATAAGAAGGTACCAAAGCATAGAGAAGGTCACGAACAATCATGTTAAAAGTGTTAGGTTTCGCCAAAATATGGCCATGAAGTCACAATGTCCATGGTTGTGTGCACGTGGAGGAGGTCGCCGTGGGTGGTCGCGTGAGTTAGTTCTGATATGGCTTGGGGTAGTAGAAGGCGCAGTGGGGATGGATCGAGGAGAAAGCGGGCAAGGCGGCAACATTCTGACTGCGAAGTTAGCGGTTGAAGGGGTATCATGACAGAGTGATTTATGTTGTGGTACAATTATTTTTGCACTTTAGGCCTATAATTCATATTTACAAATAAACCATAAACCGCTAACCTCAATAACTTTTACATACAGACTCTGACTCACACACGGTTTAATCTATTGGACTCCTGGTAGGATTCCGATTGATTTAATGCTGGTTTGGCTGAGTTTTTGTGGTTGTTTGCAAAAGTGCCTTATGGTTAATTTAATTTTAAATTATTAAATACATATCAATTGCCTGAAAGGTCATGTTTATTGATATATGTTGTATTTTATGGATGATTGTTTGGTTATTATAATCTTTTTAATGTATTGTGTTAAAATAATTATTTTAGTATTTTTATGATAAAAACATTACAACAATGTCGCTGATGATTTTATCAAGCATCCAGGTGATTCAAGAAGCAAATACATGTGCGCAATCCAACACGATAACATACATATGCTCAAGTACAAGATGTTAAGGATACAAATTAATTATGGAATAATTGAGCATTCTAAGATCATTTATGGTGTTTACAAAGCTATCTCAACTAAAATGCATCAAGATGACAAGAGGATATGGACTCGAGAGCCTCAAAGAATGTATGTCATAAGTTGAGTCTATATAGAGTCATTATAGTCGCAAGTTATTAAAACTCCACTAACAAACTCCAAACCACTTCAAATTTCTATACAACCTCTAATTTATCGTAAAATATATTTCAGAGTTTTCTCATATTTTTTATGGAATTTTTAAATGCAGAAAAAGGTAAAAAATGCCAAAAAATGCAAAATATACAACATTTTATTCACAGCAGCAATGCATAGCATTTTAGTCGAAAATGCTATCAAAGGCTCCAACAGTTGTATTTTGGTAGATTTTTGACAGCGTTTTCTAAGGAACTACTGTTATACAGTGTAGTCTTAAATCCTGTGTTTAAAATTCCCCCAACGGCTATATTTTTTAAAAGCTGTTTCGTGTCTATTCAATAACTTCTTTTTGCCAAACAAATTTCTAAAAGGTTGCGCTTATTTAATGACTTTCTTTCACTCTTATATAAGCTTTTCATCATCCCAAAATAATCACCTAATCGTATACACTGAAACTCTCTTTCTCCTGACTAAAAATTATTTTTATATTCTCAAATTAAAACTCCTAATTGGTGTTTATTGTGCATCAGTTCTAAATCATTTAGAACAACAAATTAAAACACTCTAGGGCTCACGTTGTCACTCCACTTTATCCAATAAAGGCTATACCACTTCCTATACACCTTGTTCATTCGTCTCCATATTGTTTGTGGTGGTTATAGGCAATTTGTACTAAAAGTGTGGCTATTCCATGTGTTATTGACACAAGTCAAGTCAAGTTGAATTTACTTTGGTCTAAGGCCGAGTTCTTCAACTGTTCAAATGGTGTAAGCAAACGTATACCTTCAGGTGAAGTGAGGGTATTGCTAGTGAAACTCCTAAAAGGTGCTTAAAGACTGGATGTAAGAGAGGTGCTCTGAACCAGTATAAAATTGACCGTGTGATCGACTCTGCTATTTTCACTGCAATTAAGTTAACCATTACTATTGGTCATCTTCGATCCCGTGCATAGTGACTAACATATTGTGCCTTGATTGGATAATTATTATTGATAATAATATTTTTGGTTGTTTAATTAAAATAAATATTTGATTGAATTTGAAAATAATTAATTGAAATAAAATGTATAATAATGATAAAAATAAAATAAATAGATGATAAATGGGGTTATTTATAGGTTTGGGATGGTATCTATAAATAATGAGATTTAACAAACTTTATTGAAATTAAGATATGGTATTTAGTAAGGTTATTATTTATGAATTTTCAAGGAAATTCACAAATAATTACTAAAATTATATTTTAAATTGAGATTTATGAAGTTTATTATTATTTATAAATGAATTGAAATTTTAAATAGTAATAACAAATTTTAGCGAAATATTATTGTCTTGTGTAAAAGTCAAAATGGTTAATTTTACAGTATTTATTATAGGAAATATTATTGTGTTGTTTGAGTAATAAATAAAAAGGTATTATCTAAATAAATAATAGTAGAGAAACGTTTTTCAAAAGTGTTTTCAGATAAAATATTTACTATTTTGAGATGAATAGAAATTAAAAGGAGTTTTGGTGATTTAAAATAAAATACTATTATGTTTGAAATAAATAGCAATAAATTAGTTTTTGAACTATTACATGACATTAAAATATATTATTTATTTTGACGTAAAAATAATAATATTACTACTTTAAAAAGCAATTTGGTGTAATTACTATTTCGGTGGAAAATATGAGTTTTAAGGGATTTGTAGTAATGAGATCATAATAAAGTATTTCTGGAGTATTTTACAGTTTTGAAGGATTCTTATTGTTCTGAGATAAATAAAGGTATTTGTTATCCCGCCTTTTGGCAAGACTGTGATACCATAGATTTAGTTAAGAACGGTTGGTTACCAGCCTTGAGAATCTACTATATGCAATATTATGGACAATGGTCGAACAGATTTGGACCAGGTCCTAGTCAAGGTGTAATCAATATAAAGCGAGAAGGAAGGCATTGTGAGCCTACCTTTAAAATTTCAAGCCAATCGGAGTTCGTACTCTCGAGTTTTGGACAAATGAAGAATTTATATGGATCGATCTAGAACGATCCATGAAACCGCATAAATTGACGAAGATCGATCAATATCTCAAAATTTACAAAGCCAATGCACTTGAAAATTTCAGGGCATCAATATATTGAAGAGTGGATCCCACAAAAACAATCGCAGTTCAAAACTCCGAGGTTCAAGAAATGCCGATCGTTCCTAACGATCGGTGTAATTCAGCAAGCAACCCAAATGCGACCAAGAATTATCCATATCTCAAATCTATAACTCAGAATGAGTTCATATTTTAGAAGCAAGGTCTAGAGGCATGTGGGATCCCCCACAAACGATCGCACGACAATCGGAGGAAAAAATAATGATCGGTATAATTTATACCGATCGTTCCAAAACAACAAGTTATGTCCACCGATCGTTCTGGTAGGCCCCTACGGATCTAGAGATTCATCTGGCGAATTTTCAGCCCGATCCATGCACATCTTCCCCTATAAACACAGTGACCATTCTCCATAAAGAGGATCCTTCTTTCTGCTGCTCAGGCTTTGCCATTTTTTATTCTTCACTCTTGTACTAATGGATCCCAGCTGATCCAAACATTCTTGTAATCATAATCAAGTGCAAGATCAATAAAAATATGAAGTGGACATAGGCCAAGATTGCCGAACCACTATAAAAATCTGTGTGTTCACTTACTTTTCTGTTTTGTTTTCATTTACTCATCATTTAATCTCTACCGTACTAATCTTGAGTGTTTGTGCCCATTTTTGGGGCAAACATTTTGGTGCTTTCACTAAGAGATGAATTCCCAACTTGATTGGATCTCATCTTCTATTGGTGGATTTTCATGTTCGCGAGATAGATCCAGCTTTCGACCGACAAGTTTCCTATTCTACTCAGATTTGATAAAGATCTACAAGGAAACTATTAGCCATGGCTAGAGGAGCTAAGTCTACTTCCCTTGCGGAAGAAGGAAATCATGATATTATTGATTGATTAGTCATGTGTATGATCAATGTGCATATATTTTCAAGTTTTAAAGCATCCGTGAATGATCAGTCATCAGCCATACTCCATACATCCTCAATGAATGATCGTTTCCTATAAATACATACACTGCATCATCTTATACCATTGTTCCACCAACGTGATTTAGACCGATCGTTTTTTCTGTACGATCGTTTCATTGTATGATCGTTTTTTTACGATCGTTCCACTAACGTGATTTAGATCAATCGGTTTTTTCTATATAATCGTTTTTCCTTGATCGTTCCACCAACATGATTTAGACCGATCATTTTCTTAGCCGATCGTTCTTCAACCGATCGATCCATAACACTTCACCTTCCAGAAATTGCAATAAACGATCGTTATTTCCAACAATTGTTCCAATGAATGGTTTCCATCGATCGTTTTTTCAAAAGCTCATTTTTTCCGCCGATCATTTTCAACCATTCGTTGTTAACGTTCCTAATGTATTACTCCACCGATCGTTCCACCATCGCTTCTACTAATCATTCCAAGATCTCTGCCACCGATCGTTCCAAGATCGCTACCACTGATTGTTCCAGTTAACATTCCCACCAATTGTTCGAACTACCTTGGTATTCTAACCGATCGTTACTACAACCGATCATTCCAACCCATGCCACATCGCAGTGCCCCTGCATTCTGCATTTGGAACTCAACTTAAAGACGGTGCTTTCTATCGACTTCCCTTGCGTCCTGTGACTGATTGAGGCATAGTGGATCAAGTGGCAGCTTCTGAATTGCAACCAAGGAATGGACATGGAGCTGCTACTTAAATGGAACTCCCAAAGGCAGAAGAACCAAGTTGATATGACAAAAACTAGGATCAATTACTGGATCAAACTTCCAAGGTGGATTGCAACTGCCCACGATTGATCAGCTTCCAAACGCCTGAGTTAACGGCTATGGGTGTCGAAAAGCTCACTTCAGGTTAACCCGAAGTAATCACTCATCTGACTCGAAGCAAACCCAAGAAACTTTGGTCCAGAGCCAAACTCGGGTAAAACCAAGATTTCCCCTAAGAAAACGCCAATATGACTCCAAGCACCATTCTTCACTGACCCAACACTTCGAATTCAACGACTCCAAGCAAACCAGTTGCTGACTCCAACCAAATAGTAGATTTTCTCGGGTCTGACTCCAAGTAAATTACCACCAATCCGCCAATACCGATCCATCTTGCTTTGCTCATATTCGAGCATACAAAATCCAATTGACTTGAAACTTGGTGTGCAACCTCAAGAGGCCTTCCTTACTACCTTAGATGGATCACACCCCATTTGGGTGAAAGTTTGGGGGATCATCACCGATCAATGACCCCATCCTATCTGATTCGCCATTCGATGACATTCTCAACTATTCAAACATTCGACAATCATGCATACATCATCTATAAGCGTTACAAGCCGCTGTAACATGAAAACGGACCGGACTGACGATGACTGGAGCAACTCCCCCAATCAAAACCTATTCATTGAAGCCGTTCAGCATGCAAAATATTCGAGGAGATTTAATGTACCAATCATATCGGTTTACTCAGGGAAAACCGACCCTGGACTACATCTCATGAAATTCGAGTGGCATATGAATTCTGCCAGAGCGATAGTGTAACGACCCTAATTTTGGTTAACATTATTTAGGACATTTAGTTAGTTAAATTAAATGAAATAATGAAATGGTCAAGGGATTGAGATTTGTGTTAATAGAGGTAGTCGTGCAAACTTAAACTAATGAACTAAAAGGGGATTTGTGTTAATAGAGGTAGTCGTGTTAATAGGTAAGGGCAAAGTAGGAATAAGTATATTCTTATATCCTAAACCCTTAAGCCACATTCATTCTCATGTTCAAAAAAAAATGAAACAAAAGAGAGGCTAGCCACCATTAAGGGAAAACAAGAAGAAGATAAGAGGAAAAAGCTTAAGCAACCCAATCCAAGATCAAATCTCAACTCCTTAATCACAAGCTAAAGGTGAATAATAGGTTACATCTCATATTTTTGATGTTTTTGGTTTCTATATCAGATCCGAATATTTTTTCAAAGTATATTGCCATGTTTTTTATTGTTAAAATGGATATATATGCTTGTTGACGATTTATGCTATTTCATATGAATTGTATGATAAGTTTTAATGTGAAAACCCTATTAAATGACATCCAAATGCCTTGCGATTTTTATATAAGGTAATAAATAATATTTTGAAGGTGGGTTTCAAATTTCATAATTTTCTGAATTAATGTGGATTTGTTATTAATTTTCTAGTAAAGAAAATAGTTAATTGGGTTTAAAATTAATTACGGCTAATTTATATATGCTTTGGGTCCAAAATTTAAATATGTTAGAAAACATATTAAAAATGATTTATGGGAATTTTTGTAGAATATTTCTAAGTGTTTTAATAAGTATATTAAATTATTTAAGGTATGAGACTTAAATGTTTTATATATTTATAAAAGGAGAAGGGGCATTTTGTAAATATTTTAAATTGTTTATCTCTGAAATTTGGCAGTACTTTTAGAAGGAAATTAGGAATCAATCATATGTTGACAAACAAAGCGGGTTAGTTGGAAAGAAATTACTTTTTCAAGTTAAAAATCAGTTTTTATAAGACTTTGCTGTTTTGCCACTTTCGGCACCAACCTTTCGACTAGGTACTTCCGCCTCCATCTCCATCGAAACCAATGCGCATAATATCAATGACTTGGTACATAGTGAATTGAACATAGGCAAAAGGTATATAGTCGAAACAAGGGGTTCCGAAGGGGTCGAAGCCTTATTTTGCTTTTAAAAGGAAATGCGTCTGCTTTGCTTTCGAAAAGAATGCTTTCAACTTAGATAGATTTCGACTTGGTAAAATGGTTTTAAAGAATGGTTTCGAAAGAGGTTGCGCCTTTTGTTTTATGAAGAAGCTTTCGAGAGGGTCGAAACTCCTAGCTGCCGCATCCTACCTTTTAAAGCAATGCCTTCGAAAGGGTTTCTTTGTTTTAAAAACTAAGCCGCTTCTCCAATGCTTTCGAAGGGATTGGTTTCGACACCATCCACTTCTTTTACTTAGGAAATTGCTTTCGAAAGAGTGCTTTCGAATTAGTTGTTTTAAGACCCTTTGTTCTATTAAAAGATAAACCCAAAGGTTTCGAAAGGAATGGTTTCGAAAGGTTGTTCCACATATTTTACTTGAACCCAAATGCTTTCGAAAGGTTTGATTTATGTAAAGAACTTAATGCTTTCGAAAGGTTTCGAAGGGATAGTTCCCCAATTTTTTTGAAAGGTTATAAATGGAAGGTTTCCAATTGTTTCGAAAGGCATGTTTAAAGTGTTTTAAAAGAGGATGTCTAAGGTTTTATAAAGCTTATGAAAGAGATGTTCACAATGTTTTCGAAAGGATTATGGTAAATGGTTTCGAAAGGTATGTTTTGACCTTTCGACCTAAGGTTATAAAGTAAAGTAGTTTACTTGTATCAAAATGGGTACTTTCAATGGGTTCGAAAGAGAATTGTTTAAAGGTTTAAACAAAGGTTTCAGATGTTTTCACCAACAATGTTTTGAGTAAAGTATATATCATGGAAAAGAGGTTTGGGTAAAGCAATAATATGTTTTTCTTGTTTAAGTATGATTTAAAGGGATTAAATCATTTTAAAAAGGTTTTCAAGGAAAATTTAAAAGGTAGTCAACCCTAAGTAAAATGACTTAGATATTTGTATACCAGATGGTATTGGTGTAGGGTCACGCGCTATATATTAGTTATAGCCCCTAGCTAATATTAGTCTAAAATTCCAGCGTGTAGGGCTTAGTCATAGGTAAGACTTAAATGATGGTTACACACAGAAAGGAATATATGTACAGAGAGGAAGGATAGGTTATTGGTGAGCTCGAAAAACCATTAGGATCAGGTGACTCTTGGAGAAGTAAGTTAAGGATAGACCGTCCAGAAGTTTGTCTAATAGGTGTTAAATTATTTGTTCATTTTGTCTGGTAGGCCCGAGTCAGCCAATGGTTAGTAGTTAGCCAAACAAAACTATTTTTTTCATACAAATGGTCCATTTTTTACATGTTATAAGAATATATGATATTGCTATTATTGTTATGATCAATTTGATTGCATGATTCTGATTTGCAAAAAGACATGTTTTAAAAGGATATTAGTGAGGGGAAACCCATTCCACTAAGTGGCGTGGTCTCACTTAATATTAGTAAACCGAGATGTACTAGTATTATTCACACCAGGCTTTATGTCTGACTCGAAGTTTATGCTTTTCCCCTTAAACTCTCGGGTGCTTAAAATTGATTTGAGTAGGTTGAGAGTTGAGGATTTACAGGTTTTAGTAGGTGGATGAATAAATCTTTCGAAGACGAGCAGGAGGCTGACATTAGCTATTTAGGAGTTGTTTAATTATTTCTGCTATGTTGTATTAAGTCTGATATGATTATTTAGTACTCTGATCATCCTAGGTGGCATCTTCATATGTCGCTCTTGGCGTATTTATGTGATAATTATATTTGATCTAAACCTACGAAACGACTGGGATTATGTAATTGGATATGAAACATGTTTTGTGAAATGTAATCAGAAAATTTGTTTTTGAATCTGTGATTTTGTTTCATATTCATGTGTTTCTAATATTATGATTCCATTAGCATTACCGTATTTTGTCGCCGGAATTTAATACTATAGATGACTGCAGCATCTGTAGCGCTTCGCTTTAGGCCTCAAGATAGGGGATGTTACAACTTGGTATGAGAGCATAGGTTTATGAAAAACTTTAAACTAAAATGATTTTGAAAACATAATCCTAAGGAGAAAAGATCGGGTTATAGGATAACGCTATGGTAACGTACTTTTATTTGCTATGTATATAAGTATACGCTTTAGCTCTATTCTCCTATCTCTTGTAGGCAATTCTTCTGTATCTTACGAAGGCTTGAATGCAGATATGGATGCTAGAAGTGGAAGAGTTAACCTTGGTGGGGGAAGCACCATAACTAATGGAAACGCCCGAACAAATACCAGGAGAAATCAAGGTCAGGCACAAGTTGCAAATGTGGGTGCTGGAGTCCCGCAAGTAGACATAGGTGCAATGTATTAGTTCCGTGTCAACATGAGGCAAGCAGGAATTGATGCCGGAGTAGTTGGAGGAAATGGTGGGGGAGGGAACCAAGAAGCTCCAGTGGTGAATAACTATGCTATTCTAAGCAGAGATTATGCTCGGCTAGGAGGAAAGCCATTTATTAGTACTGAAGATGCAATCGAAGTAAGAATTGGCTGCTTCATTGCGAGAGGGTTTTCGCCGACTCAGGGCTCAACGATGAGCTGAAAAGGAGACTCGCCTCTAGACAGCTACAAGGGGCAGCACTGTATTAGTGGAACAGTGTGACAGTTGGAGTCAACAAGGAGAATATGACTTGGGCTGAATTCTAGAGGAGGTCTGAGGGAAGGTTTATGTCAGAGATCGCTAAGTCCACTCTGCTCAGGAAGTTTGCCGAGTTGGAGCGGGGGGATATGAATGTGCTTGAGTATGCGACGAGGTTTGAGGAGCTAGCGAGGTATGGCTATGCTACGATTGATACTGTGATTAAGAGGAATGAGAAGTTCATCAGGCGGTTGGAGCCTGAGCTTGCTAAGGCCATGTTACCGCATATTAGGGATCTAAGTGACATTGTTGTTGAGATGGCTTGAGGAATGAATAGATGCAGGACTTTCTTGAAAGAAATAAGGCCAAGGAAGCTCAAGGAGGGTAGAGTCAGAAGAGGAAGTTTTTCCATAAGAAAGGAGCTCAGAAGGGTGGAGCTGCTAAGAAAGGAAAGGCAGAAGTGGTCTGTTACAAATGTGACAAGAAATGACACTATGCCCATGAGTGTCCGACAAGCAAGGGAAAGAAAGCTGTTGAGATGAAAGGGATAATGTGTTTCAACTATGATCAGATTGGGCACTATAAGAACCAGTGCAAGGAGCCAGCCAAGGATGGGAAAGGCAAGATGTTTGCATTAGAACCAGCTACCTCAAGACCAATAGTAGAGGAGAGGGGAAAAGCTGTGTTGGGAGGTACGTTTTTGATTCATGGTATATCAGTTAGAGTTCTGTGTGATATTGGTGCATCACATTCTTTTATATCTCATTGTTTGGTAGATAAGTGTTCGACGACGGATTTTCTATCGGTTTAAAAAATCGTCGAACGAATTTAGAAATAAAATTTATACCGCAAGCGCACGGCGTACACTTGTAGTACGTGGCGAATACAGGTTGATCCGCAGGGAATTGATGATTTTAAAAATTCAATTCAATCAAATTATACCAAAATCGAGTGAAAATTAAGCTAAAGAATTAACTAACTAACTAAAAGAAAAGAGAAGCAAATATAAGAGTTAAGTGGCAATTTATAGAATAAATCCCCTCTCTAGATTATGTAGTTCAACACATATGAAATCATAATCTCTCTTTTATGGTCATTAGTGCTTTAATTGATGTGCTTATCATAAGTACGACATATTTGTGCAACTGATTAGCCAACATAAGCCATCAAACTATAACACACCCCTTAAACCACTTACTAACTTTCATGAAATTTGACAAGGAACATGAAAATGAAATCTATTTTAAGTATGGCCTATTAATTTGATTAGAAATATAGACCATCAAATTTTAATTTCAAATCACTTTCTTATGCCATAATCATATTTTGATGAAGAGGCATTTGTGTTAGTGATTGTTTAAGCATAGCCTATTTGGTGTCAACAATATAGGCTATCAAATTCAAAGCAAGAACAACAAATAAAAAACTTCATTGATCATCATTAAGCACAAAAGGAGAGCATGAATTAACAAATAGTTGAAGCTACATAATTAGAGAGCTTCATTACCCCTAAATTTAAGGGGTTTAGCCTCTCATATTTGTCATTTGATTAACAAATGTAGCTAGCAACATGAAAGCAAAAAGAAAGGAAAATGGAAGCTAATGGAAAAGAGAAGCTAATTAACAAGAATTAAACTAATATACTTTGCATGAATGTAAATCTACACTACCAACATTAAAGTAAATGAACAAGGAAAGAAAATGAACAAGTAATTAAATTGCATAAGAAAAAGAAAGGAAATTACATGAAAATAAAAATGGCTAAGTAGCCATGAAAAAAAGAAAGAGAGCTTGTCTTTTTATTTTGAGCCTAAACTAAAACTAAGAGAGACTAAAGGAGAAGAGGGTTACATGAAACATAAGGGGTCTTTATACATGTATGAAATCCTAATTCATATTTTTGGGGAATGCTCAAATTGCCCTTGAGGTAGTGTGGTGGCCAAGTAATCATTAGCATCCCCTAATCATCCATTAAGTGTGCATGAAGATTTGATGGTATTTTAGCATGTGCATTAGCTCCTAAGTGTACATTAAGGTAGGTGGGTAAGTGGGGTCCTCCATTATCATGCCTTTGAATTATTTCCATCTTCATTCCTTTGTATATTCTTTGTGCATACATATATCTTCATGAAACCACTTGTATATGAAGCCAAATTCCTATAAAATAATATAGAAATTTCTAATTAAATTTTCTCAAATTAATAAAAGCACAAAAATGACCATTTTGCCCTTGGATGAAGATGAATGTGTGACGATTTGAAAATAATATGAATTTTGGTTTAAACAAGTTAAAATACCCGATATGATCATTTATTTAATTTAAATAGATTAGATATGGTGGTAAAAATATGCACATTTACGTGCACATCAAATACCCCCACACTTATCTTTTTATTCGTCCTCGAATAAAGGAAAACTAAGATAAATCCATTTTCGTAGGGAGCACGATTGCATTGAGCGTATGCAACAAGCCGTTAAACCTCTGGGTGTCCCTAGTAGGACGAGTGTTGTCTCATGAGGGTTTTCGGAGGATACTACCCACAAAATCCAAATGCCGGATGAAAATATTTACACAATGCAAGATTTATTTACAAAGAGATGAATGCAAGATTTTGGAAATATTTACAAATGAAAGATTTACATTTAAATAGACACAAATAAGTTAAATATAAGTTTTAGCCATTATCTTGAAAATTTAAGTCATTTACTCGTCAAAATTTCAAACAAAAATCAAGTTATAATAACAAATAGACAATAGTTTAACTCGTTGTTTCAGTTGATAACGAAGTGTAACCATGAAATAGGTCCTTAGTTGATTATCAAAGTTTATTAAAGTGGTATTTCATTTCATTTCAATAACAAATCAAATTAAATAAGTTAAAATAGTGCTTGGATTTCATTTGCTTACTCTCTCCATTTTTTTGAAAATTTTATTGATATTTACAATATTTACATATGCCTAACTCAAATAAACTGAGGCCATATATATTACCCATGCACTGCCTTGCGGACTGATGTGAGGGGAATACAGAGCATGGCGAGTGAACACACAAGTGTGAACACTTATTGACTATAGGCGTTATTAGTAAAATAATTTATATACACACACCTAACTCAGATAAACTGAGGCCAGATATACCAATCTTGCACTGCCTTTCGGGCTTACGTGAGAAGGGTACAGGGCATGGTGAGTTAACACACGAGTGTGAACACATGACTCTAGGTGTTTATTAAGAAAATATATACATATATACAAGACATATTTTTTTTGCGTGTTTTTGTTTTTTTAAGAGAGAGAGTTTCGCCATCTTAGCATCATTTAACTTAGAAGACAAAAAAATGTTATATCCTTTACTTTAAATCAACCACTTTTTAAAACAAAGATTTTCAATTAGGATATATTTCATAATTATCACGTATGAATCTTCCTATATACTAGTTAAACCATTTTTATTTGTAATCAAACTTCATTTTTATTTTTGTTAAGACAAATTAAATTTCAAAAATTCCAATTTAATAAACCATAACCATATATTTATCCTATAGTGTTTCTTTAAAAATAAATCAAAATGCTTTTAAAATTTTCTTTTTTTTTGTTTTTTTAGATTTTTTTTAAATTTTGGAAAGAAAATAAATAAACCATGAAAAATAAAAATGATGATGAGTCTCCCCCCACACTTGATTTTGACTATGTCCCTACAGTCAACCCAAGTGGAAGGAAAAAAATAAAAATAAAAACATGACCTTTATTTAAATAAAAATTAACGGTATTTACACGAGATCAGAAAGTATATCGTTAAAAAGTAAATGAAACGGTCTTCCAAAGACCGATTCATTTGTCTCGTCAGGTACGCGAGACACAGCTTAAGCTCGGAAAACCAAACCGTAAAAGATTTCAAAATTGAATGTTGATTTGGAAAACCAAATGACGTTTTATTGAAAATCGTACGAGTTGTTTTATTTTCAATGATTTTTGGGGTTGATAGAATAATTGATTGAACTTCAAATTTATTATCACCAAATTGAAATTCAAATTTATCATTGAAAACTTCTTTAAAATTATTGAATTCAAAATCAAAATGGTGATTTAAATCATCCCCTTCAGAATTCAACAACTCGTTTTTGAAAAGTCCAAAGAATTCGTGTTCATTAAATTTGTCTTCCTTTGTTGGATTATTAACAACTTCATTGCGTATCTCAAGTTCAAAATCCAAAGTTGTTGTATTCAAATTTTTGGAATCGAGAAAAGGAAGATCAAATTTTAAATTTGGTTCCACACCCTCAAAAAAATTGAAATCCAACTCAATTACCGTGTTTTCAACAACTTCATTAAGATTGTTATTTTCAATTTCAAAAGTTGTTATTTGAAAATCGTCGATTTGGGTAAAAGATGGATTATTGTTTGACTCGTCACACGTTGGAATTTGATTTTGTTTTTCACGTTGTTTCATATATGTTTCAAACAACGAATCCATGTGATCATCGTAAATTTCGTTCATTTGCTAAAAAAATAATCCAATTTATAGTTATTAACTTGATAATTTTCGATTTGGATTTGTTGAGAACAAAAATTTTCAATTGTAACGTGGTTAAGATTATTCCCATTGCCAAAATTATTTGAAAAGTGGATCACATTTTCGTTTTGATTTTGAAATTCATTTTGGAGTTCAAAATTGAATTGGCATGGGTTATACTCGAAATCGTTTGAATTTTGAAGTGAATTCAAATTTTGATTATTTTGAAAACTTTGATTTGAATCATTGCCCAAATATGAATTACACAAATCATTTATCTCTTGATTTTGTTGTGTAGAGATTTCAAGTAAAGACGAAATGCTCTTTTCAGGATTTGAGGGTTGGTCATCGTTTTGAAAACTTTGTTGTTCAAAATTCGAATTGTTTAAAGAATAGTTGTCGTTAAAATATCCATACGAATTTGGAGTGAAATCATATGGATTAGATTGATTTTCACAACTACTGTAAAATTCAAATGAGTGGGGAAACTCGGACATTTTCAAGAATGTTTTTGCTTTTTTTTATAAAGGAGAAATATTTACAAATAAAATTTATTTTTCAAAATGGAAATTGATTTTTGTTTTGTTTTTTTATAAAGGAGAAATATTTACAAATAAAATTTATTTTTCAAAAGGGAAATTGATTTTTTTTTGTTTTTTTTGGTTTATCAGATTTTTTCTCTGTTTTTGAAAAGGTTTTATAATTTTTTTTTGGATTTTGTTTTTTCTAATTTTTTTTGGATTTTTGAATTTTCAAAGAAAAAGGATTTAAAAATTTCAAAGGAAAAGGAATATTTACAATTTTTTAGTTTTGGATTTTGATTTTTTTTCAAATATGCATGAACTAATGCAACTAAATGAATGCAAGGATTAATTACAAATGATTTATCCTAAGTTAACCCAAAATTGTATAATTACACATTGTCTTAGTTCAACAAGATAGTTCTCAGCCAAGTAACATACATGATTTATCGGTGCACCACGAATCACCGTAGCAATGCAGCCGAAGGTTTAAGTACCTTCAAAGGAACACCCACTATAATATTTATGAATCACCGTAATATTTATAAATGGTTATTACTCTGCCGTAGCCTAGACACCAAGAAATTAAATTGTTCAAAGAAGACAACTTGTCAATATACAATTAAGTGTTATCGATGTCTAACCGTTATTACTAATCAAAATTCTAGGATGAAATGCAAAGTAGAAATTAAACATGTATTAACAATGCAACTACGAATGGATTTTTTTTTTTTGGTTTTCTGAATATTTTTTTAAATGCAAGTAAACAACAATGCAAGACAAACAAAAACAATAGATATATACAATGTAAGGCAAATAAAGAGAAAATTATAAATAAGCAAGCAGCTTTTTTGGCAAGCTCAGCACGCAAGCAATTTATTTTAGCAAGCACTTCTGCAATTCCGCTTTGGCAACCTGAAATAAAAACAAAATATATATACAGTTTTTTTGTAAAATTTTTTTTTGAAAAGGAAACAAAATTTAAAAGTAAAGTTTTACTTAAATTTTTTTTTGAAAGTGAGAAAAGAAAATTAAAAGAAATTATTTACAACTCAAAGTAAGAAATTCTCAAAAAAAAAGACACAAAAAAACACAACTTCTTTTTTTCTCTTTTTTTAAAAAAAATAAGAAATAAATTAACAAAAGAAAAATAGAACAAATAAAGCTAAAACAAAGGGAACACACACTAAAAAAATGAAAATTAAACAAACCAAGATAAAATCCAACGACCCACCCCGGCCCAATTACTTCTCAACCTAAATTACACTTTCTCAGGCGATGCCTCAAATATCTCGTACGAAAAGAAAAACATTATGCAAAACAAATTTCTCAATTGAAATTCGAATTAAACTTTCAAACAAAAATTTCTATTATGATTCCACTCGAGTTCCCCTCAAGTTTCGACTTCAACTTCGATGATTGCTCCGGGCTAAGGGAATTGGTGAAGATGTTGTTCTATTGCAATGGTTTGGGTGGTTTAAGTTCGAAGTTGCGATGGGGTTCGGGCGATTGCAGAAGTGATTCGAGTTGCTTGGACAAAGGTTGCAGGTTATTGCAGTGGTATGGCGAATAGGTTGTGCGATTTTGGTCACAATGGGTGGTTCGAATTGGGAGGCAGTGGTGAGTAAATTACAAGGAGGCGGTGAAGAGGGGTGGTAGGCAGGTAAGTGATGCAGGTCGATGAAATATTTTTTTTTGGATGTTTGGTGATGACAATGTAAATGAGTTGTTTTGGTGATGGAAGGGTGAAGTTTGTTGTTGGTTTGGTCAGTGGGAAAAGGAGTTGATGTTGTCTGGTATGTAGATGGTTTTGTGCCGTTGATGTACAGCAGTAGGAGGTAGTCGAACTGTAATGGGGTAGTATAGTGGTATTTGGTTGTCTTTGGTCGTGACTGGAACTGGAGCTTTGTTGTTTGGAGTTTTATGGTTCGATGATCGAAATCAGGTGAATGCTGCTGTGTTTTTGAAACAGAGGCGAAGGGTTTGAGCTTGAATGGATGATGAGAGTGATTAGTCGATGTAAATGGGTCACAGCCACTGATGATATGTGTGTAGTATGACAGAGGGTAATGAAGTAGGGGGCTAGTTGTGTCAATGAAGTTTTTCTTTGGGTGGGTTGGCAATATGTGGTGGATTGGCAATATGATGTAGAATAGTTGGTGGAAAAGTAGAATAGAAGGCAGTGTAAGGGGAAGAACAGGCAGTTGGTTTATGTGCAGATGCAATTGGATGTTTAAGGACTAGAGAATTGATGGCCAGAGAAGGGAAGTGGATCAGTGATTATGCTGTCAGTGGTGTGTGGAGGCAGGTGATATGTTGATGTGTGGCTGTGACATTGAGTGGAGTAGTGGATGGTGTTATGATCTGAAGGGGATATGTAGGTAGTAAAGATGATGTGAAATAGATGAACACAAATATGCACAGTTTTTGATATGCACTGATGTTGGCAAGGCTCTGGCAAGTGTTGGTAAATTCTGTTGTAT
The DNA here is from genome assembly GCA_030737815.1 of Allium fistulosum. Lineage (NCBI taxonomy): Eukaryota > Viridiplantae > Streptophyta > Magnoliopsida > Asparagales > Amaryllidaceae > Allium > Allium fistulosum. The sequence goes on along the minus strand of CM060906.1, from coordinate 580,352,093 downwards.
GGTTGTTGATGTTATGATGAAGAGATGTTTTATATGTAGCAACTGGTGATGTAGAAGTGGAGGTTGTAGTTCGGTTTCACTATGATGGCCGAGACAATGTATGATGTTTGAAGTGGTGAGAATGTTCGAAAGGAGAAAGTTTGCTGTCGAGGCTGTGGTGAAGGGGCTGCAACATAGTAGAAGTATGAAGTAGAGGGAGGCAACAGTAAGAGTTGTAGAGCAGTTGCCAGTTGCAGTTGTGAAGATAGTGAGTGAAAAAGTGATGGGTATGGTGATATGCAGTTTGGTTACTGTTTGTAGTGGTTGATGATGTGAGGAGAAGTTGAATGTTAAGGCACAACAATGTGATGGTGCACAGGTGCACAGGGGAAGTTAATAGCAAGGTGTGTTGTGCTGTGGGGTTGAAGTATATGTTTGTGGACATGCAATTGATACTTGATGCATAGTGACTGATGAGGAATGTTAAGTGATAAAGGATTTGCTGGTGAATGGTAGCAGTTGTATTGTATGGTGGTGGCGGCTCTGTGGTGTAGGCACTGGGTTGTAGTGATGGCAGAACTGTTTCAGGTGATGGTTGTAGAGTAGAAGTAGAAAAATGGTGAGTTTGGAGAGGAGATGGATGTGCAGTTTTGTATTGAGGAGAGTTGTATGCTGTAGGAGATGGCTGCTTTTTGTTGAAGTGGTAGTGTATTGTCACAGCAGATGGACAAAGCAAATGAAAGAAATGAAAATGCAAAACAGAGAAGATTGGTTGTGCACAGTGAACAGTGCACAAACGTATAGTGTTTTTTTGTAAATGCAATGTAAGTTGTAAAAATGAAATGTAAATTTGTACAATAGAAAATGAAATAAAATGTTTTTGTTTTTGTTTTGAACTTGTGATGTTTTTTTTATAGAAATATGCAAATGAAAATGGAAAAACAAACAAGAAAACAACACCCGAAACCAAAATGCAATCAAAAATCACGCAAATACAAAAAAAATTTAGATGGAAACAAACACACACACTAAAATCAATCACAAATAATTCAAGAATAGAAAATCAAAATCAAACTATTCCCCGGCAACGGCGCCAAAAACTTGTTCAACGACGGATTTTCTATCGGTTTAGAAAATCATCGAACTAATTTAGAAATAAAATTTATACCGCAAGTGCACGGCGTACACTTGTAGTACATGGCAAATACGGGTTGATCCGTAGGGAATTGATGATTTTAAAAATTCAATTCAATCAAATTATACCAAAGTCGAGTGAAAGTTAAGCTAGAGAATTAACTAACTAACTAAAAGAAAAGAGAAGCAAATATTAGAGTTAAGTGACAATTTAGAGAATAAATCCCCTCTCTAGATTATGTAGTTCAACACATATGAAATCATAATCTCTCTTTTATGGTCATTAGTGCTTTAATTGATGTGCTTATCATAAGTATGGTATATTTGTGCTATTGATTAGCAACATAAGCCATCAAACTATAACACACCCCTTAAACCACTTACTAACTTTCATGAAATTTGATAAGGAAAATGAAATCTATTTTAAGTATGGCCTATTAACTATTGATTAGAAATATAGACCATCAAATTTTAATTTCAAATCACTTTCTTATGCCATAATCATATTTTGATGAAGTGGCATTTGTGTTAGTGATTGTTAAGCATAGCCTATTTGGTGTCAACAATATAGGCTATCAAATTCAAAGCAAGAACAACAAATAACACTTCATTGATCATCATTAAGCACAAAAAGAGAGCATGAATCAACAAATAGTTGAAGCTACATAATTAGAGAGCTTCATTACTCCTAAATTGAAGGGGTTTAGCCTCTCATATTTGTCATTTGATTAACAAATGTAGCTAGCAACATGAAAGCAAAAAGAAAGAAAAATGAAAGCTAATGGAAAAGAGAAGCTAATTAACAAGAATTAAACTAATCTACTTTGCATGAATGTAAATCCACACTACCAACATTAAAGTAAATGAACAAGGAAAGAAAATGAACAAGTAATTAAATTGCATAAGAAAAAGAAAGGAAATTACATGAAAATAAAAATGGCTAAGTAGCCATGAAAAAAAAGAAAGAGAGCTTGTCTTTTTATTTTGAGCCTAAACTAAAACTAAGAGAGACTAAGGGAGAAGAGGGTTACATGAAATATAAGGGGTCTTTATACATGTATGAAACCCTAATTCATATTTTTGGGGAATGCCCAAATTACCCTTGAGGTAGTGTGGTGGCCAAGTAATCATTAGCATCCCCTAATCATCCGTTAAGTGTGCATGAAGATTTGATGGTCTTTTAGCATGTGCATTAGCTCCTAAGTGTACATTAAGGTAGGTGGGTAAGTGAGGTCCTCCATTATCATGCCTTTGAATTATTTCCATCTCCATTCCTTTGTATCTTCTTTGTGCATGCATATATCTTAATGAAACTACTTGTATATGAAGCCAAATTCCTATAAAATAATATAGAAATTTCTAATTAAATTTTCTCAAATTAATAAAAGCACAAAAATGACCATTTTGCCCTTGGATGAAGATGAATGTGTGACGATTTGAAAATAATATGAATTTTGGTTTAAACAAGTTAAAATACCCGATATGATCATTTATTTAATTTAAATAGATTAGATAAGGTGGTAAAAATATGCACATTTATGTGCACATCAATAAGCTTAACCTAGAACCCTCAAACCTAGTTACTTCCTTATGGGTTGCAAATCTGATAGGAAGGTATGCGACACTTGGGATGAAGTGTGACCACTTAGAGTTTGAATTGTTAGGTCATGCCTTTGTTTGCAGTTTGCAAGTGTTTGATTTTGTAGGGTTCGTAATTATTTTGGGTATGGATTGGTTAAGTAAATATGATGCTAGGATCTTTTGCCATGATAGGAAAATATCACTCAGACACCCTGACTATAGAGATCGGATAGTATACTCCGTAGAAAACCCTAGTTTTGAGGTTAATGCTTTGTTGGGTGTTGTGGAGGTAGAAGATGAGTTGGATCGAGTTTTTGTTGTTAGAGAATTCACAGATGTCTTTGAAACCGTAGCAGTTTTGCCGTTGGAACGAGCCATTGAGTTTCAGATAGATTTGGTACCAGGAACAGAACCAGTGAGTAGATCGCCAAGCAGAATGACACCTACCGAGATGAGGGAGCTGAAGGTGTAGTTGGTGGATTTGGAAGGCAAGAATTTTATTAGACCAAGCATTTCGCCTGGGGGAGCAGCCGTAGTGTTTGCTAAGAAGTCAGATGGATCGTTAAGGTTGTGTATTGATTATCGTAAGTTAAATGAGAAGATGATAAATAATCGATACCCGTTGCCTAGAATTGACGATTTGTTCAATCAGTTGAGTGGAGCCAGAGTGTTTTCCCAGTCGGATTTAGCAACAGGGTTCCATCAACTTAGAGTGGCAGAGGATAGTATTCCTTTGACACCGTTTAGAACAAAATATGGATCGTACGAATTGTTAGTAATGCCGTTCGGACTAACAAATGCACCAGCTTCTTTGTAGATTTGATGAACCGAGTTTCCGAGAGCCCTTAGATAGGTTTGTGCTAGTTTTCATAGATGATATTTTGATAAAATTTAAGGATGAGAGAGTGCATGAAGTTCATCTTAGAGTGGTGCTTGAGACGTTGAGGCAGCATCAGCTGAAATCAAAATTTTCGAAGTGTCATTTCTAGAAGAAGGAAGTGAAGTTTCTTGGTCAGTGGTTTCAGAGAAAGGGTTGTCTGTAGATCCGACTAAGATCGAAGCGGTGAACAATTGGAAGAGACCCGAGACAGTGACTGAGATAAAGAGTTTTCTTGGATTAGCTGGTTACTACCGAAAATTCATTAAGGATTTTTCGTGGATAGCAACGCCGATGACCAAGCTAACATGAAAGGATGTGAAGTTTGTTTGGACCGATAAGTGTGAGGAGGCATTCCAGAAGCTCAAACACTTATTAACGAATGCACCTGCGTTAGGGGTTCCAAAAGGTAATCAGGAGTTAGTGGTGTATAAAGATGCATGTGGAACATGATTAGGAGCTGTGTTAATGCAAAGAGGTAAAGTGATTGCCTATGCATCTCGACAGCTTAAACCGCATGAGGTTAGATATCCAACACATGATTTGGAATTAGCAGAGGTAATTTTTGCATTGAAGGTGTGGAGACATTACCTTTTGGAAGAAAGATTTGAGCTATATACAGATCATAAGTCACTAAAATATTTATTCCCTCAAAAGGAGTTGAATATGAGACAGCAGAGGTGGTTAGAGTTTTTAGCCGCTTATGATTTTGGTATTGAGTACACACCTGGAAAAGGCAACAAGGTTGCTGATGCACTTAGTGGAAAACATCAGAATGCAGTGTTGACAATGATAGTTGCATGGAAAGATTTAGAAGCGTTGATGACATGCTAAATGCAGTGGAGATCTGAAGCTAGATCTAGTAGGGAGACTGCTATGTTGTCATGCTTAGAAGTTCGACCGAAGATGATCAAAAAGGTTGCTTCCAAGCAGAAGGAGAATCCATTATTAGTTGAATGGATCAGAAGGTTAAGGGATGGAATAGAGAGTGAAGACTTGAAAGATTTCAGGCTTGACCAATAGGTGGTTGAGGAAGAAAGGGAGACTGTGTGCTCCGATTGTAGGAAACATTAGGAAGGAAGTTCTTAAGGAATGCCATCGTTCGAAGTTCACTATTCATCCGGGAGGAACTAAGATGTATCAGGATATGAAGAGGAGTTTCTTCTGGAAAGGTATGAACATGGATGTAGGCTTATGGGTGAAGCAATGTCTGAACTGTCAACAGGTAAAAACTGAACATCAGAAACCAAGTGGGTTACTTAAGCCTTTAGATATTCCAGTATGGAAGTGAGATTCTATCTCAATGGGTTTTATTGACGGGTTGCCAAGGTCAAATAGAGGAAATGAAAGTATATGAGTCATAGTGGACATGTTGACCAAGAGTGCCCATTTCATTCCAGTTATATCAACCAGGACAGCACATATTTTAGCTCAGTTGTTTATGAAGAATGTAGTTAGACCGCATGGAATTCCTAGTAGTATAGTAAGCGATAGAGATTCCTTATTCACTAGTGAGTTTTGGAAGAGTCTACATGAGACTTTGGGTGCCAAACTCAGTATAAGTACCGCTTACCATCTGCAGACAGATGGGCAAACGAAAAGAGTTAACAAAGTCTTAGAAGATTTATTATGAGCTTGTGTGCTAGATTTTGGAGGATCATGGGAAGACCATCTACACTTAGTCGAGTTTTCGTATAACAACAGTTATCAGGCTAGTATAGGGATGGCACCATTTGAAGCTTTGTATGGAAGGCCATGCAAATCTCCAGTTTGTTGGTTAGAGACCGGGGATAGGTTGGTTCTTGGTCTGGATTCAGTTAGAGAAGCTGCAGAGAAGATTGAGTTGATTCGAGCTAGAATGAAGGAAGCTCAGTCTAGGCAGAAGAGTTATGCTGATAGAAGATGGAAGGACGTAGAGTTCTCAATAGAAGATCATATTTTTGTCAAGGTATCACTGATGAAAGGTGTAATTCGATTCGAGAAATTAGGGAAATTGGCATCGAGATTTGTTGGACCATTTCCTATTGTAGAAAGGATCGGGAAACTTGCATATAGAGTAGAGTTATCGAATAGTTTGGCAGGAGTCCACGATGTTTTTCATATTTCTCATCTAAGGACGTGTGTTCGAGATCTGGAAACTACTATAGCACCGACTGTGTTAGAGGACTTAGTAGTGGAACCAAATTTAACTATAGTTAGGAAGCCAGTTCGTGTAGTGGCGAGAGATGAGAAGAGGCTAAGGTACAAGACAGTCAGATTAGTTAAGATCCAGTGGAGCGACTACGAGAGAGTCTGTACTTGGGAAACCGAGAGCAAAATTAGAGACGCTTATCCTGATTTGTTTCATGGTATGTTTTACCTTTATGATTGATTTGTTGTGTACCTTATCATAATTTCGAGGACAAAATTCTTTAAGGAGGGGAGTCTGCAACGACCCTAATTCTGGTTAACATTATTTAGGACATTTAATTAGTTAAATTAAATGAAATAATGAAATGGTCAAGGGATTGAAATTTGTGTTAATAAAGGTAGCCGTGCCAACTTAAACTAATGAACTAAAAGATGATTTAAAATGGAATAGATAAGGGTAATATGTAAGGGCAAAGTAGGAATAAGTATATTCTTAGACCCTAAACCCTTAAGCCACATTCATTCTCACATTCAAAGCAAAAAAAATGAAACAAAAGATAGGCCGACCACCATTAAGGGAAAACAAAAGGAAGATAAGAGGAAGAAGCTTAAGCAACTTAATCCAAGATCAAATATCAACTCCTTAATCACAAGCTAAAGGTGAATAATAGGTTACATCTTATATTTTTGATGTTTTTTGTTTCTAGATCAGATTTGAATATTTTTGCAAAGTATATTGCCATGTTATTTATTGTTAAAATGGATATATAAGCTTGTTGATGATTTATCCTATTTCATATGGATTTTATGATAAGATTTAATGTGAAAACCCTATTAAATTACATTCAAATGCCTTGCGATTTTTATATAAGGTCCGAAATAATATTTTGGAGGTGGGTTTCAAATTTCATAATTTTCTGAATTAATGTGGATTTGTTATTAATTTTCTAGTAAAGAAAATAGTTAATTGGGTTTAAAATAAATTATGGCTAATTTATATATGTTTTGGGTCAGAAATTTAAATATGTTAGAAACAAATTAAAAGTGATTTATGAGAATTTTTTAGAATTTTCCAAAGTGTTTTAATAAGCATATAAAATTATTTAAGGTATGAGACTTAAATGTTTTATATATTTATAAAACGAGAAGGGGTATTTTGTAAATATTTAAATTGTTTATCTTTGAAATTCAGCAGTACATTTAGAAAATATTTTAGAAAAAATTAGCAACCAATCATATGTTGACAAACAAAGCAGGTTAGTTGGAAAGAAATTACCTTTTCCAGTTAAAAATCAGTTTTTATAAGACTTTGCTATTTCGCCACTTTCGGCACCAACCTTTTGCGACGACCCAACTTTTTGGACGATTTAAGTCGACAATAAACCACACATGTCTAACTCAACCATTCAAAAGGGAGGATTGTCAATGGGGTTAAATAAGAAAATAAGAGAAAAGAAGGAAAGCAAAACACATAATCTCGCAGCGGAATGACAAAATATAATAATCAATAAACAGTCCATGAAGCTGTTTTACAATATACATTTGATTACACAATTTTTACAACATATTCAAAGTACAATCAACGAACATACCAAATTGATGCAGTGGAATAATACTAATAATACAATATACCAAACTCCATCTTCGTCCTCCAGAAATAATATCTTCAAACACTGAAATGCTCAGGCTGACCCGAGCATAATGAAAAGACAAAACACTCGAGTCAGAACTAAAAGTTCTTATGTAAGTTAAATCAACTACAAGTAAATATGAGTGTAATAGCTTCAGAGATGTTTATGAGATTTTACATCTCCTATCAAGTGTACAATGCGAGTGCAATAACTTAAGAGATGTTATGGGGTTTTCCATCTCCTAAGGATCCGTCAAACTATATATATGTAATAAGATACGCTATATATGTAGTGTCTATCAGTAAAGTAAAGTATTGAAATAACATTAAGGATTTACATTGATCCCCCTTAACACATTTTTAGGTAGGTAGTCTATGCAGGTCCTGTAACACAACCAGTAATGTCGGTAGCCAGTGAGTCTCCTATAGGTACCATACTAAAACAAAGTTGAAGTTGGCGCGTATAAGGATAAAAGTATGACAAGGCACGTGAGGCAATGCCTAAGGTAGGATTCTACCAGTTTACCCTTTCTGGCTGATCGTAACGCATCGCCGCAGCGACTGCCGACCGAGTCCACCACCCCTAAAATCAAATCAAGGTGCAACGATCAAGTCAAAATCAATATAATAATACGAAGGGGTGGGGCCCCTAAAGGTAGCTAACCCCTAGGCCAGACATAGGCTCATGTTTTAGTCATTTCAAATTGACACAAATGTTGGGGTCATCCATCATCGTTCTCTTTCTTTATTCCAGTAAACGTCGCCAATTCAACCTCTACATTCTGGATAGCATCCACCGCGTACATGGCTATTAAAGTGGTTTCGGTAGAATAACAGAAAGTATGCCATTCATCCGGACCTGGTCTCTTTAATAACCAAACGTCATTTTACACACCGGTCGATTCTTTTAAATTTCAAGAACAAGTCATACTTCAGATCAAAATATCATATTTGCTTCAAAATCATTTCGAATTCAAATAGGCTATACCTTCAAATCAAAGCATTCGTATTTAAATCAATGATTTGAATCTAAGTAATTCCCCTTTTAAAACAGTTTGAATATTGAAAACAGTTTGAATAATTAAAATAGTATTGAATATTGAAAATAGTTTGCAATAATTAAGATAGTATAAAGATTGGAAATAGTTTTGAATATAAAATAGTTTTAATATTGAAAATAGTTTGGATAATTAAGATAATTTATATATAAAAATAATTTGGTTATTAAAATAGTTTATAATGGTTTATATTAAAACTGTTCTTTTTTTTTCAAACAATTTGAACTCATGTTCCAATTTCAAATCACAACAAATTCAATTTTTCAACTTCCAATTTCAAGTCAACTTCATATTCAAGTTTCAATTTAAACAGCCTCAATTCAAAACAATTTCAACTTTACTTCAAATTCAATTTAAACAGTTCTATTCAATTGGCTGAATGTTTCAATTCAATTTCTCATTTTTAAACAACTTAGTTTAAATCCATTTCACATCCAAAATTTTGAAATACCAATTTAAACCATTTTAGTTAAAGTAAATTCAAAGTTTAAATAAAAATTTAAACCGTTCAAACAATTCACTTTGGATAGATATAAGTCATTTCTCAAATTTCAACTTTAAGATTTCAAATTAAATCCTTAAACAATTTCATTTAAATAGTTTCAATTTCAACATTTTCAAAGCTTGAATTTTAAAATAATTAAATTCTTATAAATCCAATTTTTATTTTCTTTAAAACATCATTTAAACAAATCCAATTTCAATAATTTAAAATTATTTAATTTAACCAATTCAGTGTCTGTATATAATTTTCTACCCTATGGCCAAGTGATCAGTTATTTCAACTTTAATTACATGGATGGATATATATCATTTCAACCCATAATTAAATGACGTAGGAATATATCATTTCAATCTATCTCTTAGTTTATTTCAAATATTCCAAGTGATAATATAAATGGTGTCAAATAAATAAATGACCATTCATCCAACATCAAGCAATAGGCATACAATAACAATCAACATCCAAATCAACCAACATATCACAACAATTACTAATTATCCATGATCAGTGTTTAACTAGCAATTAAATTTCAATATTAAATAAATGTTAATTTAATTCAATATAAAATTCAAATTAATTTAAATTAAACTACCAAACAACAATCAATAAAATATTATCACTTTATAATTTCAATTTAACTAACATAAGAAAATTTAGTATTGCGTGAGTGGGTTAAATCACTCACCTTTGATTTATAGCCGATTAAAAATCCAATAAAAGCCTAAAATTTCAACAGTATCCAAATCTAACAAAACTAGTTTCATGCTGTCTGGAATATTGATACAAACCCAATGGAAGAAACCGCATGCAAATCCGAGTTCGTATGCAAAAGTTATTGATGTTAGAAGTTTGAAATTTATATTTAAATTAAAAATAAATATAAGGGCAAATTCGTAAATTGCATTACCATCTCCTTCCCACGAACAGAACCCTACCCAAAACCATCCGCCACCTTCTACACTAGATCGCGACTGCCAGACGCATCGCCACCCAGATCCGTAGTCATTGCCGCCTCCCCCACCTCCGGCCGCGCCTAACCATGGCTACGCGACCTCCTCCGTCGCAGCCAAGAGCTCCACGCCGCCGCGCCGTTTATCGCCAATTTCTGGCGAACATCTGCACCTCTGCCACGATCCAAACCACTAGATCGACTCCCCTTGACGTCCTCTATGATGCAGTGCCCTCCGATCATCGTATGGATCCAAACCTTAAAATAAATGGCCAAGAATGTTTCATTGATTTCTGGATAAACGGAGCCTCCAATCAAAAAACAAATTGTAGACGCTAATTCCATTCGTCGAGAGCTTCGCGATGATATATTATATGATAGGGTTTGAGCAGTTTGAATTTTTGGAATTTGATTTGAAATCAGTAATTAGGGTTTGGGATATCCGCCATTGAGAAGGAACAGATTAGAACTGAATTGTACATATAGAAAATAGAATAGAAGGCTGCTAGGGTTTATAACAACATATATATAGGCAAAGATGGATAAGAATGGATGGAACAGATCGATTGGGCCAAAGCGATAACAAAGACCCGAAAAGCCCGTTTCATTCCCGAAACGAAAGTAGGTCATCCTATATATCGAAGTATAGGTTTTCAATATTTTTAAACTCAATGGAACTAATTTCAAACCCTAATTCTATTGTATACAAAAGTTAGTTTAAAAATCAAATTATATTCATTTTTACGCGTTAATTAATGAATTATTATTAAATTGATTTAATCATTTTTAAATTCCAAATTAAAAGTTTTATATCATCATTTTGATTAAACTAAAATTAATAATCTTGTAAAATTAAATTTTCCATATTAAATCCAAGATTTAAATATTAAACTAATTTCAACGTTAAATTACAACTGTAATAAAATCCGTTCAGTATAATTTTAAATTTCAACAAATTCTTTTTATTTGATTTAAAAGTCCTTTATATAAAATCAACAAATACCTTATGAATTTATTAAACACAAGTTTCCATTTATTAAACTCATTACTCTACAATTAACATTTTCTCTTATATTAACTGCAATATTTCAATTACTTTAATTCCAAATGATTAACAAATTAATTTCAAAACAGATTCAATAATAAGATGAATAATAAAACAATATTTACATTTAAGTAATTTAAACGCATTTATAAATTTATTGTTTACAAACAAAGGTTAATAAACTACTTAACAAACAATTGATTTCTCATTCTATGCTAAAACTATTTCCAATTAAATAACATATAATTCTCCTTAATACAACATTTATTTTATTCCTTATTAAAACTTCACAATTTATATCCAAATTAAACTTTACAATTACATTCCAAATTAACATCATTAAATTATATTCTAATATGCATTACCATCTTTTATCTTCACTGTAGTTGTTGTTTTTGAATTTTATTTAAGTTCAAAATTTATAATCTAATAAAATTCACATCATTAAATCATAAATTTTAATTCCTGACAATATTAAATTCCAAAGTCTTATTTAATTTAATATATTTAATTATCAAAAATACAGGTCATTACAATCTCCCCCACTCAAAACTTTTCATCCTCGAAAAGGAACACGAAAGAGTCAAGAAATTTGGTATATTTTATTCAAAATAGTCCATTTATAAATAATTAAACTTACATATTTAAGTTCAATATAAGTTGAAAATAACTCAACTTCTATGGGAAAAAATTCTAAGTCCTAAATTCACGAAAAAATTCGGCAGCATCTCCTTTGCGCAGCTAGGTCCGGAAAAATAACAATATCAATAATTACATATATATCATATTTCAATAACAAAGCATCCCAAACCATAGAAAAAGTAATAAAATACCGCTACGAAACCGTAATTCGAAAACCTACCTATTTGTTGGGCAAACAAACTTTATTTATGAAACCAAAAGCAGCTGCTATTGCTTCCATAAACCTGTATCTTACTTACATAATCCAAAAGAGTTAAAATTATATAAAAAGAGAAAGATATTAGTTGTTCAAATCAATAGCACAAGCAACACACAATATATAATAATCATATGCAAACAAAAGCATTACAACCATTATATGCAACAGAAGAATCCATCACACTTCCATAGCAACCAAAACTAATGGTTTGTTTAGTTCAGAAACTTTTCATCGTACAAGAGTGATAAATAAACTACCAAGTGTACCTTCCGCTCAACAGCCTTAGGTAATTACTCAATAGATTATTCATACAACCTCAACAATGTAGAATTTAAATATTATTTAAGTTTGTACGATGTGCATATATCATTTGTACACAACATCAATTCTAATCGCTTGCTTGAATACACCAATTTCACTTTCGAACTAGTATTGTTAACCCGCACTCTAGTGCAGACTTTGATCCAATTTCTTGATTATAAATTTCCGTTTTCCTTGCATAGCCATAAACTATGATAGAAAAATTCATATCAAAAATTCATATCAAATGTTCGCCGTCAAGAATCGAGCGAAAAATCCTAATTCGGATTGGTGTGAATTACCACAAATCATGTATTCGAATCTGGATCAAAACTGTTATGCGAATAAAATGATCTACGTACAATTATATATTTTATTCTATTGGTTTCTTTAACACATCGTTTACTTTTCATTTATTTTATTTCTCATTCATTCATACAAGAACACCTTTTATTAATTTATATTCATTTACTTACATAAATTATTTCCCATTCAATATTTAAAATCATCAATGAATAAATTCTTAAAGTATTACATAAGTTTTTTGCAGTTTAATTCACATTTATTGCTTCATATATAATATCATTTAATAATAAACTTATTTATAAATAATTTCAACATTTTCTTAAGTTATAATCATTTACTTAAATAGTATTCACTTTTTACTGTTCAATTTAATTATTAAGCAATTCAAAACATTAACTTACGTTTATAATATTCCTTGTACATCTTAATTCTTTATTTGTAGACATAATTCCATTTGAGACCATTTTCATTACTTAAGTTTTTACTCGTTTGATATTCAATTATCTTTTAATTTACAAGCTACAAACTTTAATTTTATATTTTCATTAAACACCTAGCTTTTAATTTCAGATTTAAATTTGGAAGTTTCCGACCATTAAAATAGTTAAAGATTCCATTTCATTTCAATATAAAATCACTAATTAACAGAAAACTTAAGAACTAAATACCGGGTTTCGTTTCAAATCATTTTGAAATAATATAAACTTATATCTTTTGTATATCCAATCATACTTAGCAAATTTATATCAAAATATGTTTATCAAAAAAAATGTATAGCAAAGCTACTATAGTGGTCTTCCCACTTTGAAACTCGAAAATGAATGTCGATGATGTTGCGATCATCTCCGAAATTATTTTCCAACGACAGAAGAGGGGAGTACAGAACTTATTTTCTTTAAAATTCTTTTAAAATAGTTCTTTCAAGTACCTTTTGAAAATATTTCTATTTAATACTTGCAAATAATATTAATACTATTTTTCCAAAAACCTTTGAAAACCAATTTCAAAACATTGGAACTTAGGTTCTTAAATTTTCAATTTGAATTCATTTTATTTGTAAATCCTATTTTATAAACTAAAGTTATAAAATTTCACTTTCTAACAAACAACATATCATAACAACTATATCCATTTATGAAGGATTATTCTTTTCTATACAAAATATAATATTAGGTAAAATTATTTCATATACCTATTTCAAAAATAGTATTGTGTTGGTTAACTTTATTTAAGTGTTTAGAAATCCCTATCGATGCCATAGCATCCTATGTGCCTACCGGAATTTATAAATACTCAATAGAACAAATTAACACAATACAAAACATTTTTATAGCACTAAAAAATACACTTTCCCATATATATATATACACACACACACACTCAGACTCATTTTAGGGTATTACTAACCCTATCACTAATGAGTTTAACCCCCAATAGGCTAAGGTATCTCTAAACCAAAGCTCTACTACCAACTGTGACGACCCACCTTTTTGGACGATTTAAGTCGACAATAAATCACACATGTCTAACTCAACCATACGAAAAGTAGGATTGTATTTGGGGTTAAATAAGAAAATAAGAGAAAAGAAGGAAAGCAAAACACAAAATCTCACAAAGAATGAAAAAATATAATAATCAATAAACAGTTCATGAAGCTGTTTTACAATATACATTTGATTACACAATTTTTACAACATAATCAGAGTACAATCAACAAACATACCAAATTGATGCAGCGGAATAATACTAATAATATAATATACCAAACTCCGTCTTCGTCCTCCAAAAATAATGTCTTCAAACATTGAAATGCTCAGGCTGACTCGAAGGGGTCGAAGACTTGTTTTGCTTTTAAAAGGAAACGCGCCTGCTTTGCTTTCGAAAAGAATGCTTTTGACTTAGATAGCTTTCGACTTGATCAAATGGTTTTAAAGAATGGTTTCGAAAGAGGTTGCGCCTTTTTTTTTATAAAGAAGCTTTCGAAGGGGTCGAAACCCCTAGTTGTCGCATCCTACCTTTCAAAGCAATGCCTTCGAAAGGGTTTCTCTGTTTTAAAACCTAAGTCGCTTCTCCAATGCTTTCGAAGGGATTGGTTTTGACACCATCCACTTCTTTTACTTAGGAAATTGCTTTCGAAAGAGTCCTTTCGACTTAGTTGTTTTAAGACCCTTTGTTCTATTGAAAATTTAACCCAAAGGTTTCGAAAAGGAATGGTTTTAAATGGTTTCGAAAGGTTGTTCCGCATATTTTACTTGAACCCAAATGATTTCGAAAGGTTTGATTTATGTAAAGAACTTAATGCTTTCGAAAGGTTTAAGATAAAGTTTTCGAAGGGGTGGTTTCCTAATGTTTTCGAATGGTTTTAAATGGAAGGTTTTAAATGGTTTCGAAAGGCATGATTAAAGTGTTTTAAAAGAGGACGTCTAAGGTTTTATAAAGCTTATGAAAGAGATGTTTACAATGTTTTCGAAAGGACTATGGTAAATGGTTTTGAAAGGTATGTTTTGACCTTTCCGCCTAAGGTTATAAAGTAAAGTAGTTTACTTGTATCAAAAGGGGTGCTTTCAATGGTTTCGAAAGAGAATTGTTTAAAGGTTTAAACAAAGGTTTCGAATGTTTTCATCAATAATGTTTTGAGTAAATTATATTTCATGGCAAAGAGGTTTGGATAAAGCAATAATATGTTTTCCTTGTTTAAGTATGATTTAAAGGGATTAAATCATTTTAAAAAGGTTTTCAAGGAAAATTTAAAGGGTAGTTAACCCTAAGTAAAATGACTCAGATATTTGTATACCAGATGGGACTGGTGTAGGGTCACGCCCTATACATTAGCTATAGCCCCTAGCTAATTTTAGTCCAAAATTCTAGTGTGTAGGGCTTATTCACATGTAAGACTTAAATGATGATTACACACAGAAAGTAATAGATGTACAAAGAGGAAGGATAGGTTATTGGTGAGCTCGAAAAATCATTAGGATCATGTGACCCTTGGAGAAGTAAGTTAAGGACAGACCGTCCAGAAGTTTGTCTAACAGGTGTTAGATTATTTGTTCATTTTGTCTGGTAGGCCCGAGTCAGCCAATGGTTAGCAGTTAGCCAAACAAAACTATATGTTTTGGGTAGATGGTCCATTTGTTACCTGTTTATAAGCATATATAATATATCTATTATTGTTATGATCAATTTGATTGCAGGATTTTGATTTGTAGAAAGACATGTTTTAAAAGGAGATTAGTAAGGGGAAACCCGTTCCACTAAGTGGAGTCGTCTCACTTAATATCAGTAAACTGAGATATAATAGTATTATTCACATCAGGCTTTATATCTGGCTCGAAGTTTATGTTTTCCCCCTTAAACTCTCGGGTACTCAAAATTGATTTGAGTAGGTTGAGAGTTGAGGATTTACACGTTTTAGTAGGTGGACGAATAAAGCTTTTGGAGATGAGCATGAGGCTGATGTTAGCTATTTAGGAGTTGTTTTTGATTTATTTCCGCTGTGTTGTATTAAGTCTGATATGACTATTTAGTACTCTGATCATCCAAGGGGGCATCTTCATATGTCGCTCTTGGCGTATTTATGTAATAATTATATTTGATCTGAACCTGGGAAACGACTGGGATTATTTAATTGGATATGAAACATGTTTTGTGAAATGTAATCAGAAAAGTTGTTTTTAAATCTATGATTTTGTTTCGTATTCATGTGCTTCTGATATTATGGATACCATTAGCATTACCATATTTTGTCGCTGGAAGTTAATACTATAGATGACTGTAGCATCTGTAGCGCATAGCTTTGGGCCTCGAGGTAGGGGATGTTATAGATAGATGCCATCGAATGTTGACGCTTTCCTATATTCCTCGAAGGTGTAGCGATCATGCGGTTTATACGATTATTACCCAAATCCATCTCCTCATTCAATCATTTGGCTAAGAAGTTTGTCTAGCAATTCAGAATGCATGTGAATCGCCCCAAGGATGCGATGTCATTATCCAACTTTTTCCAAGCGGCAGGTGAGCCACTCAAGGACTCCTTGCAGAGATTTAGCACCTTTGTCAATGAAGTGAGCAGTCCTAGTTAGCACATCATACTAATGGCATTGATAAAAGGAATTGACTCCAAGATAGATTTTGGAAACTAGTAAGCCGGAGAGCCTTCTACGACCATGGATCGTTTCTGTTACAAAGTGAATCAGAACCTAAGTAAGGTGGAGGTAGAGCAGACTTGGAGAAAGAACGATGCAGGCCCATTGGCTGAAGGAATTTGAAGCGAGGGCAGCATTGAGGCCTTAAAGGAATATTCAGATTTTAGGATACGACCCAGAATCTCATAATTTGACTCATTTACTCCTCTGAATGGTTCGATCAAAAACATTTACTTGAAGACTCACAACTTAAAGCGGTACTAGAAACCGCCCTCAAGATAGTCCACAGAAACCCAAAAGAAATCCGGGAAATGTCGTATTTTTCAAGATACTCACGGTCATAACACTGAAATTGCAGATGCCTTCGAGATATGATTGGAAACCTAATCCGGAAAGGAAAGTTTCAGCAATTACTGTAAGCCCCATGGAATAGCAGGCAGGGAACATCCGACCCCTATCAATAAAGAACTTTGATTATCAATTGGATCACCTACGGTCGACTTCCAGCTGAGAAGGGCTTGGGCAAAGTGGAATAGCGAGAATACGAAGCTGCTTCACTTATCAATAAGATTTATTTCAATTTCAATTATGTTGTGAACTACGACCAACTTGAACTAAACTACTTCCAAATGATGCAGGTGACCGAGTACTGAGAGTTGGGCGCAAACCAACCTCCATGGACCATGATCAGACATTTGGAGTTTCATCAAGATGAGCGTGATTCAACCACTCATCAGCTACGATATGCCCCTGATTAGGGGCAAGGACTCGAAATGGAAAGTAGGTGTGACTTGACCATCCACTTCCTACTCTGTGCTTCAAATCTGACAGAACATCTATGCCTTGTTTAAAGCCCAACAAGGTTAGAATTCAATACAAAGTGGACACGACTGACCGTACACTCATCAACCTTCGCGCTTGACTTGAAGACCGAAAAAACACTTGGAATGGACACAACCCGACCATCAACTCCCAAGCTCATACTTTAAGTTCGCCAAAATACTTATGCCTCTCCCGAAGTCCAGCAAAACCGAGGTCTAACTAAAGTGGATGTGATTTGATCATCCATACATCAACCATCGCCCTCGACATAAGGACACGACTGCAGCTTGAGGTGGATAAGACTTGACTGTCCAACTAATAACTCTCTACCTCCACTTTCCAAGAAGAGTACGAAGAAAATTGTACGAGACCTGACCGTCCAACCCAAGCACGGATGTGATCCGACCATCTATCGCCTGCTCCCTTCCTTGACTTGACAAGAGGAGCTACAATCACCGAGTGGACGTGAATCGACCGTCTCACACTTTAAGTTATGTCCTTGATGCTGGGGGCAGAATTCCATTCCTCGAATGAATGTGATTCGACAACTCTTTCCTTGACTTGACAGGTGGAGAATAAATCAAAAACGGGTGCGACTGACCACCCATCATATAACTCTAGTTCCCATAGTGCAGACTAGAATATAAACACAAAAAGATGGACGCGGTCCGACCATCCATCGATCAACTCTAGTTCCTAGAGTGCGGACTGGAGCATAAACACAAAAAGATGGACGCCGTCCGACCATCCATCGATCAACTCTAGTTCCCAGAGTGCGGACTGGAGTATAAACACAAAAAGATGGACACGGTCTGACCGTCCATCAATCAAGTCTAATTCCCAAAGTGTGGACTGGAGTATAAACATGAAAAGATGGATGCAGTTCGACCATCCACCAACCAACTCCAGTCTTCAGAGCATGGTCAGGAGTATAAACACAAAAAGTGGATGCGGTTCGACCATCCGCTCTCCAACTCTTCCCTCTAGCTTAGGGGAAAAGACACAACTCAAAGTGGATGCATCCGGCCATCCGCTCCCCTACTCAGACACAGATTTCGCCAAAACACTCATCTCACTCCCAAGGTTTGGCCTAAGCAAGATTTTAATGAAAGTGAATACGGTACGACCATCCAGGCGTCGACTCCTGCCCCAGATACATGGGGAAGTTTGATAGCCCAAGTTTAAATCGGATACGACCCGACCATCCACAAATCGGCTTCTTCCCATGATTCGATGTGAAGAACTTCAAGTAAGAGTGAACGTGATTCGACCGACCACTCTTCGACTTCCGCCCGTGACTTGGGGGTGGAAGAAATGACTAAGGAAATGTGGTTCGACCATTTTCCAGAATAACTCTAAGTCCTCGGTGTGTAACTGGATTATAAACACAAATTGGATGCGATTCGACCACCCGCCAATAAACTCTTATCCCCAGAGTGCGGATATGAGTATAAATAAATAGATGAGTGCGGTTCGACCACTCACTATTCCATAACCCCGACCTGAACTCGACAGGAGTATAAACTCACTACGGATGGAATTCGACCATCCATGAACTAACTTTGCTAACCAAACACTGGGGGCATGAGTACAAATTACTAAAAGATGAATACAACAACTCATTATAGCTCTGGCTTGGTGTTCTTTACGACTTAACGCAATGACTGTAAGGAGGCCTTAATATCAAACCAATCGGAATGACGTCCGAAGTTATGGGAGACCGATTATATCATACCTCTAGATCGACAGGGAATATCAATTCGAACTCTCTGTATCGTGCCACTGGATCAACAGTCAATATCGATCCACACCAACCTCAAATAGAGGTGAACCAAACATCCATTGAATAACTCCAGTCACCACATCGTGGATAGGAGAATAAACCATGAATGAGTGCGACATGACCATTCATTGTTCATCACTCTACTTCGATCCATCAGGAGGAGTATGAAACCAAATGGGCATGAATTGACCGCTCCTGAGCTAACTCTGCCCTTTAATTCGATGGGAGAACATAAATCAAGATAGATGCGACTGACCGTCCAGTTCTGAATGAATGCGACACTACCGTTCATTCGCTAGCTCTAACCATGATTTGACTATAAGAGTAGTTTGAAATGGATGCGAATTGACCATCCGCATACTGATCATTGCCCTTTGTTCGACCGGGGGAGCAACAGTCACAGATTGGGTGTGACTTAACCATCCATTGTTTGGTCCTTGCCTAGAGTATGACGACATCTACATCAAAAGTGGACGTGATTGAACATCCTATACTCAACTCATGCCCGAAATCCGATGGGGAATTGAAGTCTTACCCTGGAAGAAAAGGCCAGAATATAATCCAAAATAGGTGCAACTCATTCTTCCATCAAATAACTCGATTCCATGATTCAATGGGGAAGAGTATAAAGCTAAAGTGGACATAACTTGCCTTCCTACTTATTAACATCTGCCCCAAACTTATGGGGGCATGAGGGAGAATTAAGATGAATGTAACTCGGCCATTCATCATTCAGTTCTCAATCTTCTGAGTTTAGGCCGGAGAATAAACACAACTAGGACGAGACTTAATCGCCCATGCAGAACATCTATCGACCTAAGACTGGGGGTAGAAGTATGGTCATCCAAATGCTAACTGCCATAGCTCAATACTATGACTCATACCTGGTGTTTACAACGACTTGAGGCTATGACCGAAAGGATGCCTAGAGATAGAATCGTCGAATAGATGCCCAAGCTCATTGGCAACTGACCATCACTCCAACCTGAACGACTGGTAATAGATCATGAATACATTGAATGGAAAGCGCGTTACTCGAATATACAAGCAAATTCAAACTCAAAGCAAGAGCCAGCTATGCAGTTGCACGCAACACGAGGCTGAACCCTACTCGACATTTAATTCAATGTGCTTCTAAGCCTGATTTTCGGCCATTTGTAGATAATCGATCAAAGCATTTAAAGCCCTTCACCATCAGACTTAATAACTCATCACAAGACTCTGGGATTCGACCGACATAACTATCCCAACCGGATTTCACGATGATTGTTACACGAAATCGTTACGTTTTAATTCAAGGAATCTAAGGTTGCACCCACTGAGCTAACGATCGAAATTACGGTTAACCATGGCGACCCATGACGGGTGCTGAAGATCGGATCACAGCTCAGTGCAACGATGATGAAGGAATTAGTCGGCTGTCTCCAAAGGAATCTTGATGTGTTCGCTTGGACCCATTCTGACATGTGTGTGATCTCACCAACTATAGAGAGCCATGCATTGAATATCGACCCGAGGCATGTCCCGGTGAAACAAAAGTGACATGATAAAAGTAACATGGCATGGATCTGGAAAGATTTGATGCACTTAAAGAGGAGGTGGATAAACTAAAAAACAATGGGTTTATCTGCGACGCCCTCTACACGAAATGGGTATCCAATCCAGCTCATGTGAGAAAAGCTGATAGAAACTGGCGGACATACGTCGACTACTCTGACCTAAACAAGGCATGTCCGAAAGACAACTTCCACTTTTGAGGATCAACTAACTAGTAGATTCAACCACTGGATATGAACAACTTTCATTATGGATGCGTACTCCGGATACAACCAAATCCTGATGCACGTCCCCCACCAGAAGCACACCGGCTTCATTACCGACCTAAGGCTATATTGTTATGTTGTGATGCCATTTGAACTAAATAATGTTGAAGCTACTTACTAGAGACTAGTCAACTGGATGTTCAAAGACCAGATCGGGCAACCAATGGAAATATATGTGGATGATATGCTCGTGAGATCATGACGATTAAACAACCACATTGACGACTTGGCGGAGATGTTCAGTTTCTCCAAAAGCATGAAATGAAACTCAATCCCTTGAAATTCTCTTTCAGTGTTGCGTCAGGGAAATTCTTGGGTTTCATTGTCAATTCTCGCGAAATCGAAGCCATTCTTAAGAAGATTTAGGCAATCAGAGATATTCAAGCGCCAAAGACTATAAAACAAGTACAGAGCTTAAATAGGAAAGTTTCCGCCCTAAGCCGATTCATTTCTATAGCCGCTGATAAATGTATTTCTTTCTTCGACCTGATCAAAACAAGGAAAAGGAATTCTAAATAGACATAGAAGTGTGAAGACGCATTCCAGGTTCTGGTGAACCACTTAAAGAGGCCTCCCGTCTTATTCAAGCCATTGGATCACGAAGATTTATACATCTATGTAGATGTTTCAGTACACGCCATAAGCACCGCACTGTTACGCGAACAAAATCGGATACCGAAACTGGTAATTATGTAAGCAAGTAGTTGGCAGTTGTTGAAAGAAACTACCCAGAGCCGGAGAAGCTCCCATACTGCCTATTGATTGCGTCATGAAAGCTTCGCCCTTACTTCCAGGCTCACCCCATCAACGTCTACACCGACCAGCCGTTACGATGGGTCCTACAGCGACCTGAGATGTTTGGAAGTATGCTCAAATGGAATATCGAGCTAAGCCAATTTGATATCACTTATCTCCCTCGAAGAGCTATCTAGGGGAAGACATTGGCGGACTTTATAGCTGAATTCACTGTACCAGACGACTCTCCGGAGAGCAGTGGCGAACCAATCAATCGATGGAAAATGCACACGGATGGAGAATCCAACGACCGATTTTCTGGCGCCAGAGTCGTGTTGGTGACTCCTAAGGGAATAATCGATCTGTTACACCTTGAAACTCTACTTCCCTGCAATAAATAATGAAGCTGAATATGAAGCCGTGATCACCGGGAATAAAGTTGCCGGAGAACTAGGAGTGAAAACTTTACAAATCCTTTGTGATTCCAGGTTAGTAGTATGCCAAGTCAGGGGAGATTATCAGGCTGGGCACTGACTTGCTCCTTATCTTAGCTGGGTCCAATAGCTACTGGCCAACTTCAAGTATTACACCATTACACACATCCCCAGAGATACAAGATGAGAAAGGTGACTCACTGGCTAACCTGGCCAGTTCCGGGAATGCGCAGTAAATAGACTTTATCCCGGTTAAAGTACTAAATGCTTCTAGCATCGACCAGATGGAGATTAATTGGATTATGGAGATAAAGTCGGAAAGGGAGTCATAGTTGACTTATGCCAAAGGTTATCTGCAATAAGGGATCCTTCCTAGATGAAGGAATGAAAAGAAACAGATCCTCCGTAAAGCTTCACGTTAATCATCAAAGAAGGAGTCATGTATAGAAAAGGATTCTCCATTCCCCTGCTTCAGTGTATCGCCCATGAAGAAATAAAACGAGTCTCGAGAGAAGTCCATAAAGGAGAATGCGATGGTCACATCGGGGAGAAAACCTTGACAAAGAAAATACTCCGCTAAGGGCATTACTTGCCAACTGTCAATCGAGATGCAACTGATCATGCTAGACAATGCGATGAGTGTTAGATGTTAGAAAAAAATTCTGAGAGCTCCGCCGATGGAAGTTACACAAATGGTTAGTACATAGTCGTTTTCCACTTTAGGCATTGATATTATAGGTTCCTTACCGATCTCTAAAGACGGAGCAAAGTACGCCATCGTAGTAGTAGATTACTTCACCAAATGGGCTGAAGTTGAACCTTTAGCCATGATCACGATAAAGAAAGTAATAAACTTCATTGTCCGGAGCATCATATGGCATTTTGGCCTTCCACGAACCATTGTAACTGATAATGGAACCCAATTCAATAGCGCTAAATTCAAAGACTTCTGCCGTTGGCACCATATTGAGAAAAGATCTGCAGTGGTTGCTCAACCTCAAGCTAATGGACAAGTCGAAGTTGTTAACAGAATCATAAAGTTCATTCTGAAGAAACGTTTGTAAAAGGCTAGAGGTAAGTGGGTGGATAAACTCCCATCAGCACTATGGGCATACCGAACCACCCACAAGTTCACGACTGGCCATAATCCATTTGCCCTTGCTTACGGCTCCAAGGCCGTCATCCCTGTAGAACTTGAAGTCCCTTCCCACGGAGTGACTTATTACGACCCCTATTTCATTATATAAAAAATATAAACAAAGAATTGCAATCCAACTACAATTAAACTATAAGGAATTAGTAACGACCCGTTAGCGTACAAACACATCCATGAGCCAATGACAAGAGCAAGTACCTGAACGTGCACGTGTATATTATAAAATTTTCGATTTCTTGAAACTGATAGAAATTGAATTTTCACCTAGAGTTATTAGATAAAAGACTGGATCAGATGGACAAAGCTTACTACCCCCGTAGAACCGGACACAGATAACAACTAATAAAATACAATCCTAAATTTATACTATTGGAAATCAACCAAGTGTCACGACAATCAAAGAGGGATATAACACTTTAGGAAGATAAATCAACGAAAGGGTGATGACTATTTAATAAACTGGATGGAATCCTTTACAATGATTGAAGCCTGCGACTTTTCAAAGCACGTCATGTTCAGATAAGACGTACTTTGATGGGCAAATGTTATTCCACCTTTTGGTAAGGCCAGATACCATAGATTTGGTTAAGAATGGTTAGTTACCAGCCTTGAGAATTAGCTATATGCAGTATTATAGATAATAGTCGAACAGATTTAGACCGGGTCCCAGTCAAGGTGTAATCAATATGAAGCAACAAGGAAGTCTCTGGGAGGCTATCTTTAGAATTTCAAGCAAATCGGAGTTCGTGCGCTCGAGTTATGGACAAATGAAGAATTTATATGGATCGATCTAGAACGATCCATGAAACAACATAAATTGACGAAGATCGATCAATATCTAAAAATCTACAAAGCCAGTGCACTTGAAACTTTCAGGGCATCAATATATTGAAGAGTGGAGCCCATAAAAATAACCACAGTTCGAAACTCTGAGGTTCAAGAAAGGTCGATCGTTTTATGCCGATCGTTCCTAACGATCGGTGTAATTCCGCAAGCAACCCAAATGCAACCAAGATTGATCCATATCTCAAATCTACAACTGAGAATGACTTCATATTTTAGGAGCAAGGTTTAGAGGCATGTGGGACCCCCACAAAAGATCGCATGGCAATCAGAGGAAAAAATAATGATCGGTATAATTTATACCAATCATTCCAAAACAGCAAGTTATGTCCACCGATCTTTCTGGTGGGCCCATACGGATCTATAGATTCTTCTGGCGAATTTTAGCCCGATCTATGCACATCTTCCCCTCTAATTACAGTGACCATTCTCCATAAAGAGGATCCTTCTTTCTGCTGCCCAGGCTCTGCCATTTTTTATTCTTCACTCTTGTACTAATGGATTCCAAATGATCCAAACATTCTTGTAATCATAATCAAGTGCAAGGTCAATAAAAATATGATGTAGATGTAGGCCAAGATTGCCGAACCACTATAAAAGTCTGTATGTTCATTTACTTTTCTGTTTTGTTTTCAATTACTCATCATTTAATCTCTACCATACTAATCTTGAGTGTTTGTGCCCATTTTTGGTGCAAACAGTATTTTTGGAATAAACGATAGTAAAATGATTTTTATACTCAAACAAAAATAGTTGTTGTAAATACAATGTCTAGATGGATGTAATATGTGAGATATTTGTTTTATGAAGATGAAATTGCATTAGGATTTATATGCAATGTTTTACCATTATTACTACTAGATGATGAGTAATTAATTATGGTTACTTGATGATTGATGTTGTGTTACTATTGTGGAGTAATTAGTGCATATTTGATGGCATTGATGTTATGTTACTATTATGGAGGGATTAATACGCATTTGGTGACTTATACTTGCATTGGCGATGTATTACTATGGTCGAGGATTAGCATGTATGTAAGTATATTTGTAATTTTATTTTCTTATTTGATGATTGAGATTATCATTGTGTGTTGATGTTTGATGGTTAAGTGCTATTATTATTGTCACCACATATGATGATTGTTGTGATGGATGAGTAGGAGTACTATTTCTACTTATATTGGTTGCAATGGTTGCATATATGCCATAGTTGTTTTGTACCAATAAGTATTTAGATGCAGGAGAAGAGAAGGAACATAACTATGTAGGCTCAATTCCCTCAAAGGGGTACGTTGGTAGTATTTTCATATGCAATAGCCATTGGATCTCATAGGTTGAGCTAGGGTGTATAGGGCTAGGTGCAGTCCAAATATAGTCAATACCTTTTTCTTTTTGTACATATTTGCAAAGTTGGCAGGTGGAAGAAAGTAGAAGGAAAGGGAATGAGCTATGGTTGCATGTTGTATCCACAGGTTGTTTACCTAAAAGCCGTTTACTTTATATCATCGTTGTATTACATTATAAATTAATAAGGTTTGATGTATAAGAAGTTTGAGATGAGCTATTCGCTTTAATGGACTTTGAATGCTTTATTGAGATATGTATATTATGTATTTTTATTTTACTGTGAGGTTTCCCTTTTATGTCCATTATTCTAAACTTTTAATTTTTATCTACCCACGGTCCACTGTTTTTTATGTCTGAAATTATTGCAAGTGTAATTTGACGTCGTTTATAACTGATTTTAGATGTTAATAATAATGGTTCATCACACTAACTGTACTCCTTGTGTATCAGTTCATTCTTTCAATCTAAAATAAGAATTACTAGTCTCTTATAGTAAGGAATAAAGTGGTATACATATATGCAATGCTACTTTACTATATATACTACTACAATGTATAGTTTTGAAAATAAAAATATATAACAAGTACGCTCTCTCATATATCATTCGATTCATTCTAAGATGACAACTCCTCCTTATCTCTAATGGATCACACATCAAATTAGGTCATATCTCAACCTCAGCTATAATACCAAATGTGTTTTTTTTATTTATATGAGGTAGTATGACTCTAAAATTATGGAAAATGTCTCTTAGGGACATTTTCCACATTTATGATTTTTGTCGAATTTCTATGTGACAATTTTGACCTTAAAAATCTTATTTGGACTGTAACTTTTGATAGGAGTCGAATTAGGGTCTCAAACCACATCCATTGCTATAGGATAATGGTTTCTCATTCCGTAGAGTGGTCATAACAGAAAAACGGACTTATTGTTTGAAAGTTATAGTTGTTTTAAGTTTTAGCTACTATTGGCCTACATTAGTGGGTAATTAACTAAGCCCATACTTAGGCCCACTAACCTATCTTAAAAATTGTGCTAAGGGGAGGCAGTAGAAACTGATCTAAGTCATTTTCATCTTCCCTAAATTAGATCTAAATCTCCATTAACCCTAATTTCATCAATAAGCCTTTTTCTGACTAAGCTAAATCATTAATTAGAGGGGTGATCAGCATTGAGGAGCTAGAGATTATCATTTTGGCTGATTTTCATTCCTCTTCCTTAATATCCACTTCAGATATAAAGGGAGGAATTGATATTTTAGGTACTTGGTGAGTTGCTCTTGACCCTCACTCTACTATGCATGCTTATATAGTTAAAAAGGAAGCTTTTACATGATTTTGACCCTAAAGTGTATTCTATCCTTAATCACATTTTCCTAAATGTTTATGGTTGAAATCTAAAGGTTTTAAAATAGTTTTCAACTCCTTTTTGCTCATATTGACATATTGGTATAAATGCAAGATTTGGATTAGGATTTGCTTGATTATCATGTTCTTAAAGACTACATGTACGAATGGACGTATATGTATAATATTCTATGTTTATTTGTTGTGCTTTGATATGGTTAGCTTGTGCCTTTAGGTAGTTAGGAAAGAGGTGGTCAAAGTGAAAAATCGGCAAAGATGGTTAGAATTGGATGAAATTTGGAGGAGGGGCTCTGGAGCATGGGAGGAACTCAGGATTCAAGTCGCATCGAAATTTGAGCTAAGTAAAGTAGTTGGTACCGAGAGGTTTGGTCAGTATCGAGATCTTTGATTGGTAGAGAAACATATTGGTGGCAAAATGTATTTCAGGTCAAGGCTAACGGAGATGAGTGAAGGCCAAATGCAAGAATTTGGCTAAGTACTGGAGTCAATGCCGAGAGCTTCCGAAGTTAGCATTTAGGGCTTGGGATTGATGCTAAAGCTTTTGTGGGAAGTAGTCAGAGTCCAAGAACTTAGAGGATGGATCTCTGGAAGAGAAGGAAGAAACTTATCCAAAATTTGGCTAAGTACACCACTCGATACCGAGGGTTTTGGTCGGTATCGAGAGGTCTAGTTTGTTGGGATTAGGGTGAAACTGCCTAGAGGGGAAGTGGAGGCTCTATAGGTCATACTGGAGGTGTTCGTTTGTTCACTTAGAGTTTGATAGCGATATGGTAGTACGACGATAGCTACGGGACTTCAGTGATGTCAACTCATCGGTGAACGGAGTTAGGTTCCAATGATGGCAGCTCGATGTTGAAAGGAGTCGCATGAATATTTGTCCATAAAGGGAGGGTTCCAGGAAGGGTGACCCATGGATAGAACGTGAGAATGTTTCTATCATGGAATGGAGGAATGTGGAATGGTTCCTCAAGAATAATGGAGACTAGATGGAGCAAAGGAAGGGCCTGGATACGCGTGCTAAAGGATCGTTGGTACTCGAAGTGTTTTATGATATACTCGAAAACAAGGGTATTACAAGTGCACCCATAGGTACTTTGAAAGGTTACCCCGAGTCATTTGAAAGGATCTGTATACCCTGAACCAAGGAAAGGGTCCAGTATTAGCTTCAGGCTGAAGGCGAGTACATTGAAAACAGGTATTTCCATTAACCCTTGACATAAGAAAGGCCATATAAGTTATCATATATTTAGAGCACATTGAGTGACAGCGAGGATTGTTTGATGGATGCCATGGTTATTTTGGTTGTTTTCTTTCATAGTTTATCACTCTAAGGATGTCACTGGAGGTAGGTATTGGGTTTAGGGATACTTGGGCACCCGTCATCATACTTGGTTTGCAGTATACCTTTACTATATTCGTAGAGTAGCATATTATGTTCATTAAGTGCTAACTCTTTGGTTGCAGGACGGATCAGGTATGGTTCGTATACTCTTGTTCCTTACTACATTGACTTATATAGTGTTTTGAGATTCATTTACCGCTTACATCAGACTATTGTCTGACCCAAGATCTTATGCTTTGCTTCTTGTTATCTTGGGTACTCTTAAATTAGTAGACTAGATAGCAGGTCTAGATGTGACACAATAGCTGTGAAAAGGATGAGCTGGATGGACCTATCTCGTATTATATATATGAATTTCTATGCTTATTCTGCTATGCAACACTGTGGAGCCTTGATAGTGCTTTCCTATTACTATTATTATGAGACCGATATTCGAGTTTAATTCCATTTTGTATAAACTCTATCACTGATTGTTTTCTTTTCTTTTAACCCTTGATAATCATCCTACATCGACCAGGCACGGTAGCAGCACACTATAGTTATATTGTGTGCCAGTACTGTAGGGCGGTTGTCACATTTGATGTCAGAGCTTTGGTTACACGATTAAATTGAGTTGATACCTTGGTCCAGTAGAGATATGGGAGGAGTTATCACCCTAAACTAGATCAAGAGTGTATTTATATACAAGAGAGTGCGTACTTGTTATAAATTTTGGTTTTCAAAAGTACATGGTAGTACATATAGTATATAAGTCACGTGCACACATGATGAGTACCATCAACATAATTTTCATTTTGAGAGACTGATCATTTTTTGATAGATCAAGAATGAGCCGGCAAACAAGAAACACTGTGAGGAACTCCACCTCTGAAGTTGAGGACATAGCAGCTTTGGGGGCTACTGACCTTGACTTGCAAGCTATGTTCAATGCAATGATGGCAAACATGTTGTAGAATATCTAAATGGCCGCTCCAAACGTTGCTATAGGTGGTGGTGTTCAGGTGCAGGTGCCTAGGGCTAACTTTGCTAAGCTATGCAAAGATTACTCCACCATAGGGGCAAACCATTTCTTGGAACAGAGTCGGCCATCAAAGTGCATGATTGGTTGGACACTTGCGAGTGTGTCTTTGGTGACATGGAACTAGATGATGCCATAAAAAGGAAGCTGGCCTCCAGACAGCTTCAATGGCGGCCATGAACTGGTGGAATGCCATTAAGATTTCTATATCCGAGGATCAGTTCACTTGGGACCAGTTCAAGGCTAGGTTTGAGGAGAAGTTCATTCCGGCTGCCCAGAAGTCGGTGCTATTCAGGAGATTTGCTGTTCTAAGCATGGAGATATGTGTGTCTCCTAGTATATTGCAGAGTTTGACGCTTTTGAAGTACGGGATGTTTTACATCGACACTCCATTGAAGAAGAACAAGAAATTTCATATAGTTTTGGACGACTATCTAGAAGAGAAGTTGGTGGGTCATATCGATGAGCCATTTGAGAGACTTTACTCGAAAGCTCTTCGCCAGGAGAGTTTATACCCCAAGTCCAAATTAGTTATTGTCAATAAGGAAGAGCCAAAAACGAAACAAGATGGTGGAGGCAAGAAGAAGTGGAACAGAAAGAGGAAGCAGTCCCAGAGAAAGAACGCTTAGAATAAGGCTAAATGGAAACCTATCTGTTTTGGTTATGGAGACAAAGGTCACCTAATCAAAGATTGCAAAGCTGATAGGAAGAAGAAGTGTTATAATTGCGAAAATTTTGGACATATGTAGAAAATTTGTCCAGGACTAGCACAACAGAAACAGATTGTGAAGGCATATGCTTTGGACGCTATTCTGACTTCGTCGAGTGCTACCTCAGCGAAAGAGAAGGGAAAGAGCATTGTTATTCAAGGTATGATTTCCAATTATGATGTTCCCATACGTGTTTTGTTCGATACCTAGGCTTCAAATTCCTTCATATATAGTGACCTAATATATAGATTGGGATTGAAAACTGAAATAGTTGACCAACCTTTGATTGTGACGAACCCTGTTGGAGGCTTCACTAGCCTGTGCATGGTTTTTCATGATTTGGTCTTATCGAGTCATGGATGCTCTTTTGTTTGTGATTGCTTTATTTTGATTTTTTTTGGTTTTAGGATTATCTTGGGGATGAATTGGCTAACGAAGTATGCAGTAGTAGTGGGTTACAAGAAGCTATTGGTGACGATGGGGGCTATGGAAAGGTGAACGGTAGTGATTGGTTGCCTGACAGAGGATGAGGTTATGGTTAGCTTTCTATATTCGCTCGATGTTCCATGGGATGGGCTGTCATCTTTGCCTATCGTTAGAGAGTATCTGGATGTGTCTGAGGAGGTGTTGGATTACCGACGCATCGAAAGGTTGAGTTTTGTATAGACCTAGCGAAGGATGCCAGATCAATAGTTATGCCTTTGAGGCGTATAATACCCAAAGAGCAAAAGAAGTTGGATGCAAGTAAATGACTTGTTAAAGAGAGGGTCCATTCGTAGGAGAATATCTGAGTGGGGTGCACATGTAGTATTCACCACTAAGGTGGATGGCTCTCTAAGGTTGTGTGTAGATTACCGTGAACTGAAAAAGGTTACGAACATGAACAAGTATCCACTCCCATAGTCCCACATATTGATGACTTATTCTATCAACTCCATGGTGCGAGGTGTTCTCCTAATTGGATATGGTGATGGGATTTCACCAGCTGAGAGTATCGAAGGAGAGGGTGTCGATCATCATGTTTCATACGTCGTTTGGTTTCTATGAGCGGTTGGTTATGCCATTCAGGCTAACTAATGCTCTGGCATACTTTGTTGTTCTCATGAACCGTGTCTTCAAGGATTAGCTAAACAAGTTCGTACTTGTGTTCATGGATGATATTTTGACTTATTCTAGGATAGAGAAGGAACACAAGGTGCACTTCAAGATTGTGCTTGAAGTGTTGAGGAAGCATAAGTTGAAAGTGAAGTTTACAAAATGTCACTTTTAGAGAAGGGAAGTGGGATTCTTGGGCCATGTCATCTCTGAGCAGGGCATCGCAGTAAATCCTACCAAGGTGGCAGTGGTTCAGGATTGGAACCAACCCAAGAATGCTACTGATGTGAGGAGTTTTCTAGAATTGGTGGGATATTATAGACGCTTTATCAAAGATTTCTCGAAGGTAGCCGCGACATTGGCCAATTTGACGAAGAAGAATAGGACTATACATCCCGATGGTAATAAGATGTAACGTGATATGAAGCAGAGCTATTGTTTGGAGGGGATGAAGAAGGATGTTGGGACATTCATCTCGATGTCTATGAACTGCCAGTTGGTGAAGGCTTAACATAATAAGCCAAAGGATTACTACAACCGCTTGAAGTCCTCGAATGGAAGGGGAGCAAGTATTATTGGATTTTATTGATGGACTGCCAAGGACTCGAGCATGGTAAGATAATATTTGGGTCCTAGTCGATCGATTGACCAAGCGCGCTAGATTTATACCCATCAAGTCAAGTAGAATGATAGCCGAACTAGTCGAGTTGTATGTAAAATAGGTTGTACGATTTCATGGTATGCCGAAGAGCATTGTGAGCGACCGAGACCTGTTATTTACTAGTGGGTTTTGGAAGAGCTTACAAGAGGCATTGGGAACCGCACTACATCTCAGTATAGCTTACCACTGCAAACAGTTGGGTAGACCGAGAGGCTGAATAGCATATTGGAAGATCTCTTGCGAGCTCGCATTCTCGACTTCGAAGGCGTGTGAGATGATCGCTTGCATTTTATAGAATTCGCATATAATAGTGGATATCATTCTAGTATCGGTATCGCACCATATGAAGCATTGTATGGTCGATCATGTAATGCTCCTTCATGTTGGTGAGAAGCAAGCGAGAAACTGATACTTGGACCGGATATGATTAGAGAAACCTCAGAGAAGATTGAGATCATTCGACAACGAATGAAAGCGGCTCAGGATAGGCAGAAGAGCTACGCTGATAGGAGACATAGAGATTTGGAGTTCTCCATCGATGATATGGTGTTTGTGAAGATTTCTCCTTTAAAGAATTTTATTCGATTTAGTAGTAAGGGGAAGTTGGCATTAAGATTCATAGGTCCTTTTTCAATAGCATAGAGGATTGGGAACCTAACATATAGAGTCGACTTACCTCAAAAGATGACGGGTGTGCATGACGTTTCTCATCTGTGGAAGTTTGTACATGACTCAGGCATGACGATTGCACCAAATCAACTTTATGATATTTAGATTGAAGTAGAAGCTTTGAGACCTCGTAGCATGGTTCGTATTGTCGATGGTGATATGAAACAACTCAGGAGGAAGACGGTGGAGTTAGTGAAGCTTTAGTGGGGTGAAAGTAAAGGTAATTACACATGGAAAACCAAGGAGAGCACGGGGGCTACATATCCGAAGCTCTTTGTATGGTAAGGTCTACTGTTTATCATATTTACTTTCACCTTTGATATCATATAGGGTAGTTTATTATCTCATATGCTCGGATAGTTTTACCTACACTATTGGTTACATGGTTGCTTGTTTGATATGTATAATGGTTGCAAATGA
Source organism: Allium fistulosum (assembly GCA_030737815.1). NCBI lineage: Eukaryota > Viridiplantae > Streptophyta > Magnoliopsida > Asparagales > Amaryllidaceae > Allium > Allium fistulosum. The sequence goes on along the minus strand of CM060906.1, from coordinate 580,319,323 downwards.
TTGTTAGGCATGCAGAGTAACTATGTTCCACTTATTTGGGAACTTTGGTGGCGAAATTCCTAAAGGGGGAAAGTGTAACGACCCATATTTTATGTGTCGGAGGATTCTAAATTATTTTTATTTTATTTATATTGGGTCGTATGATTCTAAAATTTTGGAAACTGACTCTTAGGGACATTTTCCATACTTATGATTTTTTCCGAATTTCTATGTGATCATTTTGACACTAAAAATATTTTTTGGACTATAACTTTGGATAGAAGCCAAATTAGGGTCTCAAACCACTTTTATTGCTTCAAGATGACAGTTTTTCATTCTGTAGAGTAATCATAATAGAAAAACGGACTTACCGTTTGAAAGTTATAGTTATTTTAATTTTTGGCTGCTGCTGGACTACATCAGCGGATAGTTAACTAAGCCCATACTTAGGCCCATTAACCTATCTCGAATATTGTGCTAAGGGGAGGCTGTAGGAACTGATCTAAGTTATTTTTATCTTCCCCAAAATAACTCTAAACCTCCATTAACCCCAGTTTCATCAAAAAGCCGACCTTTTACTTACTACTCTTAGCCAAATCATCAATTAGAGCGGTGATTAGCAAAGAAGAGCTTGAGATTATCATTTTAGCTTATTTGCATTCCTATTTCTTATTGTCCACTTCAAATCTATGGGGAGGAATATATATATTTTAGGCATTTGGTGAGTGGTTCCTGACCTCTCACTCTACTATGCAAATTTATATAGTTAAAAAGGATGTTTTTGACATGTTTTTAACTCTAAAGTGTTCTCTAATCTTAATACATTTTCCTAAATGCTTATGGCTGAAATATAAATGTTTTAAAATGGTTTTTAAGTGGTTTTCAACTCCTTTTTGCTCATATTGACATATTGGTATAAATGCTAGATTTAGATTAGGATTTGCTTGATTATCATGTTCTTATAGGTTGCATCTATAAATGGATGTATATGTATGATATTTCATGTTTGTTTATTGTGCTTTGATATGGTTTTCTAGTGCTTTTAGGTAGTTAGGAAAGAAGTGGTCAAATTGAAGGCAAATGTGGTTGGAATTGGATTGAATTTGGAGGAGGGGCTCTAAAGCATGGGAGGAGCTCAAGGTTCGAGTCACATTGAAATTGAAGCTAAGTACAAGAGTCGGTACTCAGAGGTTTATTCGATACCGAGAACATTAATTGGTGGAGAAACATCTCAGTGGCAGAAGGCACTTTAGGTCAAGGCTAGGGGATATAAGTAAAGGAAAAATACAAGAATTTGGCAATGTATTGAAGTCAATGCCGAGAGCTTTTGGGGTTAGCATTTGGGGCTTGGGGTTGATACCGAGAGCTTTTGTAGGAAGTAGTTGGAGTCCAAGCTCTTAAAGGATGGAGCTTTGGAAGAGAAGGAAGAAACTTAGCCAAAATTTGGCTAAGTACACCACTCGGTACCGAGAGGTTCGATCAGTACTGAGAGGTCTAGTTTGTTGGGACCGGAGTGAAACTGCCTGGAGGGGAAGTGGAGGCTCTTCAGGTCATGCTAAAGGTGTTTATTATTCGCTTAGAGTTTGATGGCGATATGGTAGCACAATTATAGCTTTGGGACTTTGGTGATGGCAACTCGACGGTGAACAGAGTTGGGTTCCGATGATGGCAGCTCGATGTTGAAAGGAATCATGGGAATGTTTATGCACAAAAGGCGGGTTCTAGGAAAGGTGACCCGTGGATAGAACGTGAGAATGGTTTTATCGTAGAATGGAGGAATGTGGAATGAGTCCTTGAGAATAATGGAGACTAGATGGAGCAAGGAAAGGGTCTGGATACACGTGCTAAGGGATCATTGATACTCAAAGTGTTTTCTAATGTACTCGAAAGTAGGGGTATTATGAGTGCACTCATGGGTACTTTGAAAGGCTATTCTGGATCATTTGAAAGGATCCGTAACCCTGGACCAGGGGAAAGGGTCTAGTATTAGCTTCAGGCTAAAGACGAGTACACTGAAAACCGAGATTTCCATTAATCCCTAACATGGGAAAGGCCATACGAGTTATCATATATCTAAAGCACACTAAGCGATACTGAGGGTTGTTTGATGGATGCCATTGTTGCTTCAGTTGTTTTCTTCTATAGTCTATCACTCTAGGGATTTCACTGGAGGTAGGTATTGGGGATAAGTATACCGGGCATCCGTCGTCTTTAGTTACATGGGTAGGTCAGCTATGCTTCATATGCCTTTGTTCCTTACCATATCGACTTGTTCAGTATTTTGAGATCCATTTACCACTCACACCAAACGTTGTCTAACCAAAGGTCTTATTATTATCTCGAGTATTCTTAATCTAGTAGACTAGATAGCAGGTCTAGGTGCGACGCGGTAGCTGTGCAGAGGACGAGCTGGATAGAGCTATCTCATATTATATATATGGATTTCTATGCTTATTCCATTGTGCAACATTGTTGAGCCTTGATAGCGCTTGCTTATTTCTATTATTATGAGACAGTTATTCGAGTTTAATTCCATTTTGTATAAACTATATTAATAATTGTACAAATCTGTGGATCTATACTTTGATATTTAGATCACTTATTTATTATTGTCTCTCCTATTTTATGTTTGTGATGTGTATTATATTTTATTCCATGCGTTGTGAGATATACAACAGGTTTTGTGATTGTTTTCTTTTTTTTAACCATGGACAATTTTGTTATATTGGGTGCCATTGGTGCAGGGCGGTCGTTACAAAATGTGATAACCACCGTACACCTCTGGTACCCAATATACCTATAAAATATGCTGCAACGGTACCTAGGCGATGCACAGTGGTATTTAAGGGTAAAAGAACTAAAACTTCAAGCATAACCTATCATATATCACATCATGCATCAAATAAAATATAATAGCAATATAGATATAAAAAAGATGAGATAGATATGTATAACCAAAATGAACCAAAATCGAATACAGAGTGCATTAGGTTCACAACAGTTATACAAAGCAAATGGAATAGAGTTTATACATCATCAAAATAAACTCAAAGGAAATCCGCCTCTAATAATAATAGTACTAGTAGCTCTACAGTATTGTATAGTGGAATAGCAATAATCTATAAAGATAAGATATAAATAAACACCGACGTCCTACTCGTCATCTGAACAACTTCGTGCGCTAACTCAAACCTACAGTCCAGTCTAATCATTTAAGAGTATCAGAGATAATAAGAAGCAAAACATAAAAACTCAAGTCATACATTAGTCTTGTATGAGCGATAAATATATCTCAAATTACTATAAAGATCGATATAGCAAAACAACAACACTGAGTATGAGAAATCATACCTGATATATCCCTGCATCCCACAAGTTAGCACATAACACTATATTTGCTACACTATCATCATAGGGTATACTGCATTATGTATGACATCGAGTGTCGGGGTACCTAGCTTAATAGTACCTAATTTATAAGACATCCATCCAAATCCCATAGCAACCACAACAATCATAACAACATAATAAACACATAGTAAACACACAACATCCATCACTAAGGTTTCACGTTGCCCCAACCAACACCAAGATCTTGCATTACCATAACCATCGCTAAGGTACCACATCTTTACGACCATCACTAAGTACATCACCATCACGTCCATCACTAAGGGACAACACCACCACGATCATTATTAAGGTACAACACCATCATGACTATCACCAAGGTTTCACATCTCCATAGCCATCACTAAAGCTTTGCATCACCGCTAAGATGCTCTTAGATATATGATAACCCATACAACCATCACATAAGTCGGAAACACACTACGCTGCAATTAGATCCAGTGCTCGATCACATAACATCACATAGGTACTTCCCTCATTAAGGCAGCCCAGGCCATCACATCGATCTAGGGTACATAGGTGATCGACCTCACATACCCTTTCCCCACACACATCACATCTAGAGTTATCGACGATCCCTTCAGCAAACAACCTGATAGTAGAATACACCATATTCCACTCTATTGCTTCACATTTTCGAACGTGCCTCCTTGAACCATGACTAAGTTCCACAAACACTTCCCGCTTGAGGTACTCCACTTAACCAACCCACGTTATCGATACGCCGAAACTCCATCATACCATCCGCTGCCAAGAAGGACACCGAAGTAGACTTATGAAAATTTAAAGCAACCTTAGGTTAGCCCTTAAGTAGCTCCAGTGTTGTCCCAAAGTCGTCCCAAAAATTTCCCACCAAATTCAATTTCCCAAAGTGCTCCAATGTCGGACTAAAGTTGGAGCAGTATTGGACTGAAGCACCTATCGCGTAACCCTCGAATAACATTTCTTGTTCGCCCCCTAGACCAAACCAACACTTCCATCCCTGGACCAAAGCTCCTATCACATTCTTCCATGTTTGCCTGAAATATTCCACCGAACCTTTATGTGATAGAGCTAAGGTATGGCCTAGAAGCAATTATGTAATTTACTATATATTATTAAATGTATAATAAAATATTGTTTGAAATAAAAGCTGTTTTTCTTTCTATTATATAATTGATATAATGTGTTATATTAATTAATTTATTTAATTTAAGTACATAATTGAAAATCCATAAATGATATGTTTTCTGATAGTTATTACAATGTGTTGTAATCATGAGTAATTTCTCACAATATAATTGACATATCATTTTAAATATTCCTAATCAAGATGTATTGAGATTGGATATCGATACATTTTTTGAGACTAGAGTACGCAATGCTCTTCATATGATGGGCATTGTATTACTTATGGCTGCTAAGAGCACTAAGGGGTTACGTACTAATAGTTATTAGATAACTACAGAATGAATCATTTGATAGCTTTCTACTGATTAATATAACTAAGGTCAAACAAAAATATATCGATTTTACAATATTATACAATTATATTGACTTTGGAATACTATCGAGCTTTAACGTGGAAATTCTATTTTGGTTATAGTTAGATCGTGGCTCAGCGTCCATCGAACGACCATAATTGGGTCGAGTGGTAACATTAGAAGTGAAACACTACTCAATAGAGAACTCGTCTCTCTAGTTATATAGGGATATGGTCAACTGAAGTCAATTCAAAGCCAAAGTATTTGGCCAAAGTAGTTCAGTTAGTAATAATTATTATTATTGAACCAAGACCTTTGTGTTGAATGTGGATTATATTGGAATTCAGACCATTACCAAATTCCATAAGTCCTAATGTAATATAGTTTTAATGAGGAGAATTGGTGTAAATAATTGTCACTACCAAGTACCGCTTAGAAATAAGTAAAATTAAATTTCACCTAAACTATGTAGCGATAAATTTGGCTATAATGTGACACAACTAGTTAAGGTGACGTGTGAACGTTAGTATTCAAATTGTTCTATATTAGTCGCTGACCAAATTTACAACTCAAAGTCACATAACCGAAATGTTGAATACTCCGACTACCACTTGATTAATTAAATTATAATTTTTATAAATTAATTAATATTCATGAAATAATAATATAAAATTTTATTTGATTTGTGTTGATCAGTATTGAAAATAGTGCATATATAGAAGTAGTATACACACTTATCTATAAACGACATCGATATATGTTTAAATTTGATTTAATGTATACTATCTGATCGGGATTGAAATGAGATGGAGGTTAATATATGGCGCAAGTGTAGTCGACTATACATAAAGGGAGGAGAGTTTGATTTGGTTTGAGTGGCTATTGAATTGGTAAAGAAAATAGTGGAGCTAGATCCATAATTTGTGCCAACCATTCTCGCCTATTTAAACACTTCTAATCCCTCACATTTGTTCTATAGTATTTTCATATTCTCTTCCATTTGTTGGCAGCAAGCATCCCATACCCCACCTCCATCAATTCAAGACCCAAAACACAAATTCGTATAAATTCAGTGCGTTGATGTGTGGCTATTTCAAACGAGTATCTCTTTTTGAAGGATATTGGATACAAATCCAAACGGAGTTCGACTGATTCAACATTTAATGTGTAATAATTAGGCCATAGTTAAAGTAAGCATTCTATTTACATTTATATTTATTTATTTTGATTTTTATATGCTCATATTAGATCATAATATCACGAATCCTTATATATATATGTTGTCATCCTAAAATATGTATATTTAAATATATTGTTATTAAAAAATACTTTTATATATGTCTATATGTTTTTTCGACCAGCAAGAGAAAAAAAATTGTATTTTAAAATAATTTAAAAACATTTTAAAACAACTTTGCTTTTTATTATATAAGCATATGCACATAATGTATATAAAAGTTCTTATTAAATCATATATATATAATTATTTCAAAAAAAGAAAAAAAAAGTGTATATATATAGTTATTTATAAATCTACATATACATATATATATATATATATATTAATTTTTTTTTGAGAGAAATACATGACCCTCTAAAGTAGAAGAGAGCACACATGTGTGTGTGTGTCTATATATATATATATATATATATATATATATATATATATATATCGCCAAAAATAAAGGAGCCGCCAACATGCCTGGTAGGTAAAAAATCATAACATATAATAACAAAAATGTCCAAGATAACAAATCAACTATTGAAGGTAACTTCTCAAATAAGCTCCAGTAATGCCACCGCCCATTACACTTAAGTATCGAACTCCGGTAAGGCCACCGCCCGATAGTGAAGTGTTAGAAGTACGCAATATTAGCCATGGTGCATCCAAATGCACAAATGAAATCAACAAGCAGCTCCGCTAGTGAATGAATGCCTCACAGCTAGCGCAGACGATCAAGATCCAAAATATGAAATCTCTCCTAACAGCAATCCTGCAAATAACAACCCTGTAAACAGCAACCCTGCAACCCTGCAAATAGAAATCCTGTAACATCTTCAGCCTAAACCTGTACCTGTAGAGAAAACTGTACAAAAAATGTAAGAATAATACATATATATGTATATAAATAAAATTTATATACATATATATATGCATTAATTAAAATAAAAGTAATAAAACTAGAGCTTATACTAAAAGGTAGCAACGAACATATAATAAATGCTAGACTAATAATAAAGGCAATCTCATTAAGAACATCTAAATTTTCTTCAATGTTATGAGACAGTGATCATGAAGTCAAAAGGCATATACATGTATAAAATATGTATTTATAATACTTATATATTTAAAACAAAAATCATAAAATAATACTAACACTATGCTCCTGAAATCAAAAGCACATAAGGATAATCCGTAACATCGTCATTCGAATTCGAAAAAATGCTAATGCAATAGTTATTACTATTAAAAATATTGTTTTTCTATTTAAATAAATCAATGCTTTTTCTAACCTTATTAAGATATTCTTTAAAATTATTATTTTTTGCCAATTTATATTTTTGGATTTGAGATCCAGTTAAAACAAAATAATGTGGTTGTCATTACCAATTTATTAATATGACCATTATTATTATTAAATAATCTCTGGTTTCTATCAAACCAAATGAACCAATAAATTATAGTAAATAAAGTGTCTAGTAAGAATCTATATCCCCTTTTAAACTTAAATCTTAAATTATTCAAGTAAAAATCATAATTAATAACTTTAGTTGTAAAATTAAAGTTAAAGATTTTAAGAGTTTTATTAAGAATGTAATAAGTATCCTTACATTCGTAATATATATGATTAATATTTTCAAATACAAGTTACAAAATGTACATTTATTATTAATTCACAAATTCTTTCTTTTTAAAAGTTCAATGATATTTAGCTTCCTATGTATGATCAACCACATATGAATCTTAGCTTTTGGTGGTGCATTTGTTTTCCAAATAAGATTAAAGGTGTTATTAGTAACGCCCGAATAATTGAGAAATTTATATAATGAATTAGAAGTGAATTTCTTTTTTATCCAAATCCCAATTAATAATATCATTTTCATTAACAATATTATATAAATACAATCTTGCACATAATAAAGCAAATTGTCTAAGAGTTGTACCTTCTAAGATTCTATTAAAACTAAAGTTCCAAAGGGGATCATTATTCGAAGAAAAAACATCTTAAATTAAAGCATTTTTAAAGTTACAAATTTCAAAAAAAAATTAAATTCAAACCTAAGTGAAATGAGAGATATCCAATGATCATGCCAGAAGGTTGTATTATTTCCGAAATGTACAATCGTATTAATACCAAGGTTAAAAATATCATGACATTTTAAAATTGATTTCCAAAAATTAGACAAGTTATTATTAACATTAGGTGTAATTTGATATAAATTATAACTACCATTATAATAAAGTTTAGATACAATTACTTTCCAAACAGAATTATCATTTATATCCTTAAATTTCCCCAACCACTTCCCTAGTAATGACATATTCATGTTCCGTAAATTAATAACACCTAGTCCTCCCTCCTTTTTCGATTTACAAATGGTGTACCAATTAACTAAACATTTTAGACTACCGTTTGGATTATCACTACTCCGTAAAAAAATTCTTCTTATTTTATCAATTTTATCAATCACCCATTCTGGAAATAGGCGCATAGACATCCAATAAATCGGAAGTGCAGATAAAACTGAATTGATAAGAATTAATCTACCCGCTCTCGATAAAAACCTACCATTCCATTTGGAAATTCTATTTTTAATCTTATCTATTATAATAGCTAGTCATCGTGTTTAAGTTTAGTTGGTCTAATCAAAAAACCAAAATAATCAATAGGGAAGTTCATGGTTTTACAATTTAATGTATTAGCTACTAAACCCTCAACCTTATATTATAATACATTAAATTAATTTAATATATATTATAAATACATAAAAATATATATTTTGATATATAAAAAATTATATTGACATTTTAAAAATTTATTTTCAAAAAAAATTTAATCGATTTCCATATGGAAATGGTTTAATTAGAAAAAATGATATACAAAATAAAATAAATCTAAAAGGATTTGATAATATAAAAATATTAATTTTTATTACACATATATGGCTAAAAATATATATCTGTGCATATGTAATTACTTACTACATATTTAATTCTTTAACCTTTATTTAATATTAATATTTTAAATATTAATTTACACACACACACACACATATATAAATACTTTTAAAAAATATTTTTATTTTCGTATATATTACATATATATGTACTTTAGATATAATTGTTTACAAAATAAATTTTTTAAATTATAAGTTATTTTTATATCTAGATTCAAAATTCAAAATTTGAAATTTGAATTTAAAATTGCCTAGATTTATATAAATAAACATCACTACATTTCATATTATAGGTGTGTATATATATACATATATTTAAGATAATATAAATATAATTTTATATCATATTAAGATTATATATATATTTGTGTGTGTGTGTGTATATATGTGTATTTATATATGACAGCACATGCCTATGGCAATAAAAAATCCCGAAGAATAAGTGTGTGCGAGGCAAGGGCAGCGCATGGAGGAGGGTTGACTGGCTGATGGTGCCGAGCTGGTGACGTGCAATGCTAAAAGCGACGTCGACAGGGCTGGCGCGTGTTAGGGTTGGGTGACGCGACTGAGTTCGCGATAGTGGAGGCGATGGATGACGTGACTTCTAGCGTTGGTGGTGGTTGTTCTTGGTTGAGCGTAATTCAATCATATTTTTCTACTACGAGTAACCTTAAGTCGTTAACCACAATGGTCCAAAGAAGCTTTGAACCTCTCACCTACTTCAGTCGAGATCTAACCGCTGAGCCAAAGATAAAATTGCAATGTTCTACCACATCAAATCGTGTTATTCACTCTTTAAGAGAACATAAACTGCACTTTGTTAGTACTTTCTTCCATCATGACAACTTTTTGCCAAATAATAAAAATCTAGTTTATAAACTGTGGAACCAATGGCCAATAACTCAGTAGTAAATGCCACTAAGAGAGCTAACATTAGAAAATGTGCTTGCTACCACTTACATCCTACAGGTTTTGAAAGTTAAATTTTTAAATATTTTTATGAAGTAATTTATTTGTAGTTGTGTCTTCTTGTTGTGTAATTTGGTTTATTCTCACCTTTTATTTGGATTTGGAGTTTTCTTGTTGTGTTGTATTTAATTATATGAGCTAATAAATTAATTCTTATAACAAATATATTTGATAACACATAGGTATATGGAGGGGCTAATATGTCCGTTGTGGTGTAAATCCCAGCACTTAGATACAGGCATGTTAAACTATGCACACTGTATATGTTGCACGTGCACGTGCACGTACACATACATGTATATATGATATGCATTTACACATTATATCATACAAATATAATAAAAAAATAATAATGATTTTATTTGAAATTAATTTAGATCAGATATAAATATGATTTCATAGGCCTAATAAGATCCAAATAACAAAAAAATTTAAATTTATCCATTTAACCTATTGCTTGCTAACCTTGATCTAACAATCGTATAAGAGCCTAATACGCCACGCGGTCTAAATTAGTCATGTCTAGCCCGCAAGGTGAAGTGAGCCCAAAGATTGTCCCTATCGAAAGGCCTAATTTGAATTTGAGCTTTAGGCTAATTTTTAAAATTGTTTAAAATTAAAAATGAAATTTTAAATTTGAAAGTTAAAATTAAAATAAGAAAGTATAAATGTTATAATATGATTTTCAAAAATATTTTAAAAACATTATAAACATATTTTGAAAATTTTAATAATTATTTATAAGTTTAATAAATTAAATAGTTAATTAATTAAAGTGTGTATATATAATGATATATGTTGGCATTGCCTTGAATTATTTAAGATGGTGTAAGTATATATAATATATATAAGAAATTTTCAGAATTAAAATAAATTAAATCGTCTAATTAAATATATTGATTAAAAGTTAATTAACAAATAATAAAATAAATATATATAAAGATATATATGCATAACTATAAACGTTATAGTATACATATTCAGTATAAAATGTTTAATGGAATAATATAAAATTAATTAAAATGTTTACTAATTAAATTAATTAAATAAGATTTAGTTAATATAATGATATACATAAGACTGTTATATAAGTTAATTAAATTATAAAATTATATAATTACTAAAAATTATATAATATGAATTTATAATTAAAGGTGGAACAATAGAAACCCTAAATATACATAAGGGATTAATACATACGTCTAGTACGTATACCGTGATTTATGATTTGTTTGATACTTGAATCATAAGGGTATTTCATAAGCATTATTCCATAAGTCAATATCACTCAATTAAATATATTAAAGATTATGAATCTTTAGTATAAATGTCATCCTCTACCATTTATATATTAATAAATGCTTGCATACTCTATGGTTGTTGAGCAAACTCGAACTAGGGATGTTATGTATAATATTATTAATATATTGACTAGACGAGGTAAGATAGCTATATGTATTTATTGAGCAAACTCAAGGTATATATACCATAATTAGGCCATTAGGAAATGGTAGGTATGAGTAAATAATCTCTTTTGATTTATTGAGCAAACTTAAGGTCGAAGTGAGATTAAGACAAACACCACGGGTTAGGAGTTGTATGTGATATAACTGATTAAGTGTTGTTCATCGTTTGCGAGCCTATGATTTGTTGAGAAAACTCAAGGTCAGTATCCTAAGACAAATGAGTCCTAACTCCTTCTAGAGAAGGCAAATGATTTCTAGGTTTCATCTTAGGGTTTTGAGAAACATAAAAGTCTAGTGGGAGCCTTATTAGAAAAATAAAATGGTAACATTTATCCTTTCTAACATTGTAAGAAAATTTGCCATGTATAAATTAAACTAATCTGCATCGATAAATTTATGCATTAAAATAACTAGTAAAATGTTTACTAATTAAGATATACACAAATGAATTTAATTAAGACTGACAAATAGAAATATAAAATATATTTACCAATAAAATTTTGCATGTCGACCCATGCAAGCTCTTAATTATACAACTACTAAATATGTTCATAACTTGGCCACTTACGTGTTTATTTGCCCCAGACTATGTATTATCTTCAATGAGTTCGAACTCTAAAAGAAATACAAGGATATGAATAGTTGATTCATTTTCAGTCACATATGAATGTTATATAGTGGACGATCGTGATATGTAATGTACGAAACCTCGATAAATGAAGCAAGTAAACTATACTGTGAGATCGTGTATTCAATATGATTGATTACAATAAAGATCTTGTTGCATTAAATGTAACACTAGACTAGTAAATATAAGTTATATATAAGAATTCAATCACCGAAATGTCAATTTGATCAATTTACGTAAAGTGCAACTTATTTGATATCCTTAAATGTTAAGGATGACTAAATGCACTTTTTTAAAAGGTTCATTACAACCTTATAGTAAGGGCTTTCTTTTGAATGGTTCAACCATTTAAAAGAAAAATGAATGTACAAGAGTGGATTTAACTTAAGGCACATAAGAGATGAAGAGAGTGAATGGTAACTTTTGCTTCATAAAGAAACATTGGAAACAAAAATTGTATAAAATAATAATAGATAATATGGAATGAGAAAATATGATTTCTATTCCTAATATCTTTTCATAGAGAAAACTATTTTCTGTGAAATTTATTTCTTTGAGTTTAAGATGCTTAATATAAAATTCTCGTCTGTAAAATGGTTAAATAAAGCTTCATATTTTGTGCGTTATTATAGTGACGTACGTTAGTATAGTAATGGAAGAAATAGTGGGAGCATGCTATATAGTACTTATTAGTCACATCAAGTTACGAAAATTATTTTCATAAAACATACCAAATGCTATTTATGAAATAATAACCGTTTTTCGGCATTGACTGAAAAATAGACACAGTTTTATTGCAATATGAATAATATGAATATTCATTATAAACTAAAACAATAACCGTGGTTTTTGTTTTTCGTAACAAAAATAATGCATCGTAAAATACAGAAGTATCTGAAATTATTTGAAATTATTTTGGAATAATAGGCTAAGCCACAGTTTTGAGAAATAATTCTTTGATTATATGATTATGAATCATATGGTACTATTGAATTATATCTCAAACAATTAAGAACACAACACCCATTTAGTGGTAGCGACATAAGAGTTGATGAACTCTTCGGATTGATACATATAGATGTATGTAATTGTAAGTCTAAAAATACCAAAACGGTTCCATATAATTCGTTAAATTCACTAATGAATTATCATAAACATGTATAATGTACATGATACACATGTGGTATGTCTATGACAAGTTCATAGAATATAAAATGGATCTAAATAAAATAACATGTAATAGAAGGTAAAATGATTCAATTTGATCAGATATGTGAGTATATCGAAAAGATTTTTGAACGTACCTATGTTTAATGATATAATCTTAAAAGTCTCTCCTCCCTATAATACATAATGATGTATCAATAAGGAGTGATCGAATTTTGTTGAACCAAGTACGATTAATAATGAGTGAAGTTGAGTTAACTTCTTTCTATAAGGCCATGTACTTAAGAGTAGTACAAAACGTTAAAATTAATTTCATCTAAAGAATAGTTTACAAAATCATACAAAATAAGGGTTTATAAGAAACCTTAACAAAGTCTAGGTTAAAGAGTTGGCATATCTACTATTCGAAAGACTATACATAATAATTGTGTGTGAGGGATCTTGTATGGATCACCGAACCAAATTCATCCAGCATTCCAACAGCTTTAAATTTTACAACAATTAGATCACCACACCTACTACTTTGACCCGCGTTCAACACTAATGCATCGAGCCCCCAAACACTATAGAGTCAATCTGTCAAAGATTAATTCTATATTACAGATCTTACATCCCTTTCATATATTATCAAAGAATATACTACTCCTTCTACACGAAGACCCTCAACCATAGAATCGATTACCACCTCCAATTTTTCTAATAAGCATTTAAAACCATTCAAACATATCAAAACAACATACAAGCAAGTAGACAAACATTATATCATGGCAGTTCATACAAAACACATCCATAGTCTACTCTAGCATTTATATGAACAACCACACATCAAAACAATATGTTTATATCACTTTAAATCATTTCAAATTCGTTTTTATTTCAGTTTCAAAACAAAAATAGCAAAAAATCATATTATTGATATTAAAATGGATTCAAAACATGTCAAAACGTATAGACACATATATAATAGATCTAGAGATGATAAACCTCTTATAAATCACCCAAAAATCAATGAAAAGCACGCAAATTGAGATAGTTCCAAAATGGATAGCAAATATCCAATCAAAAGTTATATTTTTAAGTTTGAAAACATTTTAAAAACACTTTGAAAACATATATAAATATTTTATAGTAAAGCGAGTGAACAAATCACTCACCAACGATGTAGAATCAACAAAAATCACCAAACAAGAGTGGATTCACCAAAATAAGAGTAATCTAAATTTGGACAGCAGCTACATGCTTCCCAAAGCACAAAATTCAAAATCAAATGCTTTCCTTCACTAATCTATAAGCTAATCACCCCTTAATTAATTGATTTAGGTTCTAATAAAGAAAATGAAGAAATTTTGGTAGATCTAGGTCAAATGGAGGTTAGAAGATGTTTAGAGATGAAAATATAGTGATTAGTGGCTGCTATGGCTGCTCTTAACCCTAATCCCAAAATAATTAGCAGGCCTAATGATGGGCCTGGGTTGATTACCCACTAATATGCATAAAGGCTGTCCAAACTTCAAATGACATATCTCCTAAACCGTAGATCAGAATTCTATTATGACCAATTTATGTTACAAGAAACCATCGTATCTTTCATTTGGAAGTGATTTCAGATCCTAATTCGGCTTCTATCAAAAGTTATAGGCATTACAAGATTTTTTGGGTTAAAACAGTCCAGTAAAAATTCTAAGGGTGTAAAATGTCACTACTCAACATTATCAAAAGTTATAGCCTCATATGTTCCAACTTGGATTTTAAAATAATATTTTATGATCCTTTGATACATAAAATACAAGTTACAGTTGGGATAAATACCAAAGTGTAGCTTCAGTGCACTTATTCTCCTTGACAGGAAGGATATCCATGATGAAAGTGGAAATTTTGTACTTTATCTTTACATAAGAAGACCTTTTACAAAGAAATTTTTTCTTGAGATGAAATTTTTGCTTTCTATAAGTGATGATGAGCTTCCGAATTATCTTTTTGGGACAACAAGAGCGCTTGCTCTATTGACTTTAGTTTCTTATCAAGTTCAACATTTCTTTTCTTTTCCACTTCAAGCAAGGAGGATTTCTCTCCAATATGTGTTTTAATTGACCTCTTTTCATTAGGGATGGAGGTTACTAAATCCTGGAGGCTATGGTTCCCAGATTCAAGATTTTTATTGTTCATTCAAAGACGTTAGTTTTTGCTTTCGAGAAGTTGAACTCTTGCAATTAAATCGTCATTTACTACTTGAAGTGTGCAAACATGGTATGAAGCATCAAAAAGTGAGTGTTAAACTGAAAATATACTTTGCTTGACCTAAATGAAAGAGTCAAATATTATAAAATCATGAATTGATTAAGGAATTCAGGAATAAAGCCGAAAAGAGACTCACCATAAGAAGTTTTCTAGAAAAGTCACTAATGAGGTCCAATGAGAAAGAGACTGGTCTTGGAGCACTTCCTATAGAATCCAGATTAGATAAGCAAAAGATGTTAATCAGCTAGTCACTGAACTCTAGGAAGAATCCTTGACAGCTACCCCAACGAAAGTTATAAAGGCTGGGGAAATTGATGAGACGGTAATGCGAGGAATGCTTAAAGATGTGTTTGATTGAGACAAGCCCGGTTCTTTATAAAAATTAGCATTCCATTGATCCTCCTGAGATGGCATATGTTTATGTTCGAGGTATTAGGAGGAAACCCTAAATTAGTTGGAGATAAGGTTGTTTGGGTGTTAAGAATGGTCTCTCCCTCAACTAAAGAGGAGAAGTTATCGAATTTTTTTCTCTTTGGAGAGATGGTGGCATTGGTTGATGCACCGCTTTTAGCAATCTCTTTCTCTAATGTTTCTTATTTCTAGCTGCTTTGAAGGCATTAATAGCTACATTAGCAAGAAAGGCAATAGTAAGGTCTTTAGCAATTGTATCAAGAGGGGGAGTAAATTTGAAGTATTTTTCTTGGAAGAGGAAACTATAATATTTTTTACCGTGGCTTGCGAGGGAAGCATGTAGCAAGTTCACACATATAAAGTCATCTGAAATGAGTCAAAAAATAACGATGTTGAATAATATTAACCTCAAAGAAAGAAAGTTACCCAGAGAATACCCTAGACCATTGGAGGTGAATCAGTGAATAGGACCATAGAAAGGAAATTTATCGGCCTTAATGGTACAGAGATTCATGTTTCCATGGTTGCTTTTTTATGTACATAGGCTTGCCAAGAACAGGGTGGTAGGGTTAGATTAGGTTGTACCTTTGCGGTTTCTCCTAAGGGTTTCAACCTAATATGAGACTAGTTTTCCAAAGCGATTTATATTTACCGAGCATTTTGGATCAATGCCCTTCCATGCAAAACCTAAAAAGGTAGTTAATCAATATGTAGGTATGAGATATTAAGATACAATGATATGTACATATATAAATAAGAAAGTACTTGGAGTCGTAAATGTCCCATGAATAATAGTAGAAGAACTCCTCATAAAGAAAACTGTTGGCCCAATCCTTGGTTTGGCCAATAGAATCTACCAGGAGATTTCCATGAGATGGTGACAGACGAAAGATTATATTTATTGGTTGGTTTCATGATCTAATAATGTTGGTAGGTGAAAATAAGCTTTTTGCATCGAGGTTACCAAGTTGAAGCTCCTGAAAGAGAATGAACAATGAATGAAGATAGCTATAGGAGTAGGAAGCAAGCAGGATGTGAGCAATTCCAAGAAATTAAAGGAGTTCAGTGATAATAGGATTAAACAGAAGGTAGCATGAATTCCAGATATGGATAATAATAATAGCAAAGAAATAACCTAGAAGTGTGTAAATTCTACTTGTTAAAGTAGGAACTCTAGTCTTAGTTCATGTTATACTAAGAAACTAAGCATATTGTCAATCTAATATTTGCTAGTGATTAATGATTGTAACGACCCATATTTTTAAAGAAATAATATTTAAATAATTAAAATAAATATTGAATCATTAATTTATTTAAAGGTCCCAAAATATGATTTTTTTTGCATACGGTCGAATCAGGACTCGAGACCACTTTCGTTGAGTTCGGATCGACGTTGCTAATTAAAATAAGTATAAGAATCGCTATATTTGGAGATCGGGTGATCCAATTGTGAAAAAGATCTCAAAATGCATGAAATTGTCATACTAGAGCTATATCTCGGATATCTACCATTGGGACTGGAAAATAAGATGATGTACGCCGACGAGTTTCGCTGTGATCAAACGCGCTGTGTGATCGTATGAGCTTGAAGTGTACGATAATTTATTTGAGAATTCAAATAAATTAAATGAAATATCAAATTAAAATAACCTTCACCTAAACCCTCCTCTCTCACTCATTTTTCACTTTACTATTCCATTCCAAATAATTGCCGCCTTCTCTCTTTCCACTCAAAAATTAAAATCGAGAGTTAGAGGCCATGAAAAATTATGAAACCAGATTCGTTGATATCGTGGGGAGGAGAGATTCACATCTATGGTGGTTTGGATGTGTACGGTAGTGGATGGACAAGCTCGACACTTTGGGGCCGTAACTAGGGTTTTGGTTTATGGGAGTTGAGGTGACAATAGGCAAATCTGAGTGTGGCGTCGTGTTTCTTGTGCGAAGGGGAGTAGATGGCATCGATTTGGGGATGTGCGGCTAAAGATTGGGAAGTGTGACATTCCCTTGTCATGATGTGACACCTACAGGTCGCATTTTGCCGAGATGAGCCGAGTTGGTTGAGATCGGGTGCGTCGTGGAGAGGGTGCGTAGAGGGACTCGTTGGCGAAGATGTTGCATCGATTTGTCAAACGGAGGTGAAGTCAAAGAGAGAAGATATCGAACTGGTGGGTTTGTTATGCCTGTGCGTACACATGTATATGGAAGTAGAAATGTGGATTTAGGGAAGAAGGATTATTAAAGGAAGTAAGGTATAATGATGTTATTAGTGATTAATTAATTATTTAATTAATCTCGTTTCTTATACTACACATATCTTTTGCAAACGAGGTCCGTTTTGGATGCGGTTTCTTGCATTGTGCTCATGGTGGAAAGTTCTACGACTTGATGTTAGTTTGGTCAGCTTTAGTTGAGGTGAGTGATATTGTCTCTCACCATACTATGATTGTTAGTATAGTATTAAAACGACGTGTTGAAACAATTCTAGCTTTAAAACATGTTTTCTAGTATATTTAAACCTACATCTTATTTTATAAAGAAATTTAAAAGTATTTTTCAATTGTTTAAATCAAATATCACATTTTCTTAACAACGTACTATTTTGGCAAAATTCCTAGACTTATGTTATTTTTGATATTAATCCTGCATTGGTTGCTTTAGGTGCATTTTCTGCATTGTATGTATGTTATTATAGATGCTTGTAGGTTATTATAGATGTTTGTATGCTTGTTGGTTGCATGTATGCTTGTTTTATTAGTTTGGTTGAAAATGCCGGTCGTATGAGATATAATCTTAGGAAAATCCCATTAGATAGAGTTTAGTGCTTATCAATCGAATTCACACATGATGGAAACCCAAATGGTGTGATAGAGTTTTGTGCATGTTAATTTAGCACACAAATGATGAAAACTCGAATGGATGGGATAAGTATGTGGAAGATTATCAGGATGCATACCAACTGATCTAAAGAAAAAGGATGATGAACTTGGATATGCGCTTTGCACTTTAGGAGAGACGCTGGACGTTTTCATTTGGTTGTACTGGCCATTTTGGCTAAGTACATGACCAAAGTGGTTTTTATCGACTACCCTAAAGTGATTGATATCTACCATTATTGATGATGGCCGATTTGGCCAATTTTGATGTGGATAATGGAGAGGCTTCGAAGAGCATGACATGATGGTTCGTTCGTTCGATATTTGATTTAATGCTATGGCTCTTCGATGTATGGTTTTAGCATTGTAGCGATGACGATGCTTTGACACGATGACTTCGTGATTCGATGACAATGATTCCATGATGGGAAATAACGGCTTCGACGACGTATAGTTGTACTTGGGATGCAGAGTAGGTGATGACAAGTCGGGTTGATGGAAGTGTTGGAGAAGGGTTACGAGATAAAAGATGATATTCTACGACTAACGATGGCTTTCTAGAATAGTTCCTAATCGTGATGATTTCAAATGGGAGTTGTAGAGATAGTTCTGAAATGAGTTCTGGTATGGATGACGTGTGCAAGGGGATCATTGATATTCGTAGGTTTTGATGTGTACTCATAAAGTAGGGGTATGTGAGGACGCTCATTTGGGTATAGGGGGAGCCCTAGATCACACAATGTTTCATTCGTTTACCCTAGGCTGTCTATAGAGGTGCAGTCTAGTTCCTGGCCTATTGGGTGGCATGGATTCGAGTACCGAGAAACCAAGATGTTGAGTAGTTCTTGACTCTATGGGGTTGATCATATGAGTGTCATATATCCAACGCACTAAGTGAGTGAATGTGGGGATGGATAAAGGGTGCAATATTTGCTTGATTGTTTATCATCTTAGCAATGTCACACAATTTAGATATTATCGATGCAGATGTTTAGACACCCTTTGTACTTTGACTTATAGTACACCCATGATGATTACGATACAGAGTAGCATATTATTAATGTTATGTGCTAACTCTTTGGATGTAGGGACATGTCAAATATGATTCTCCATACCCTCTGTTCCATATACTATATCAACTTTTATAGTATTCTGAGATTGTTTATCGCTCACAACAGACTGTTGTCTGACTCAAGATGTTATGCTTTTCTTCTTATTATCTTGGATACTCTTAAATGAGTATACTAGATAACAGGTGTAAACGACACATGGAGCTCTACAGATGGACTAGCAAGAGGGGACACTTTCTCATACTTATATTTTGGGCTTATTATTGCATATTCCACCATGTGACACTGTCGAGCCTTGATAATGTTTGACTTCCTACTATTAGAGATGGCTTATAGTTGAGTATATGTATCATTTCTATAAAATTCATTATGGTTTTGTATAATAGTATAAGCCTGTGTACTCTGATTCTGTAGTTTATGTAGTTACCACTATCTCTTCTATTTTATATCTATCATGATTATTATATTTTATTCGATGCGTGGTGAGATATATAATAGGTTCTGTGATTTTATGATGTCTTCTTTCTCTTCTCTTATATTATCTTCTCTTTTATTTCCTTTCTTTACTTCTTTTCTTTACCTTGACAATCGTCCTATATCGACCGAAGCACCAGCAATGCATTATTCGATTATATAAGCATTTGTGGTGTAGGGTTGTCGTTATAATGATAGGATGTTTATATTAATCATTTCCTCTAAAGAATTCGATGGTTTATTGGATTTGGAGGGGGAAGATCTTATTGACTTGGTCTTTTTTAAGTTAACCCTGTTTCCTATAAAAATTAAAAAAACAATAAAGGAAAATTAAAATAATATTATGTGAAAAGTACTAAAGCTTTTTATAAATTTAAAAAGCCAAAATTTATGACTATAGGATTCATAAAGGTTCATGATAATCATATGAATTAATGATAAGTAACACTAAAAATAGTATTGTGGGCATTTTTGCACGCAATATGATTAATGCGAAAAGACATTAAGCAGCAGAGAAACCACTAGAAGGGCATAATAAGAGTGTCGTTACTTGATTACTAGGGCGAGACAAAGAGGAAAGAGAATTGAAAGATAGCCCAAAGAAAATCAGAAGAGAAATCCAAGTTTTGGTAGACTAAGAAAATGGTCTGACGATATACAAACGCAAAAAATTCGACAATGGCAAAGAGGAAATGGTTCGGGCGTGATCAACTATCGAACATGAAAATTGGTTCTGTAGTTGATAATGCTGAATAGAAAAATTGGTTCAGCCATGGCTTTCCGAACAAAACATATACCAAACCATATAAGCCTTGGACCACTCACCACTATGATTCAATATGGAAAGAGCCTATTTGAGGAATTGCCGAACTACCTACTATATAGTCCCATACCGATAAATACCCCGATGGAATAAACAGTAATTGTAACACCCCGTAAAATTAACGATAATTACTAAATAATCAATATAGCTCCAAAAATGGAATATGAGCAAACATTGGAATTTGGTCACAAAACTTTCACCATTGCATTTGTAGCGATTTTCTGACCAACTTTCATATTCTAAGTTTCCAATCGGAGCTCAAATGAAAAAGTTATTAGTGTTTGAACTTTCGATAGCGAAAATAATTAAATATCAAAATGGAAATAAATAAACATTAATTTCAGGACCCCTCCAGTCGACCCCTATAGGGGAGCGGTCAATCGGTTCGAACATGATGGCTAGGGTTTGAAACTTGGCCAACGGCTCAGATTTAATCATTTTAGTCTAATGGTTACGATTGATTCGTACACCTATAAATAAAGGCTTAACCTCTCACTTCTCTTCTCATATTTTCCAATCTAAGCAGCAAAGCTCTGCCATTTTCTCTTCTCCACTACTTCTAAAAATTATAAAATATTATACACACACACATAAAAATCGGAAAAGCACGGAAAATAAAAGAGAAGAAGCAAATCAATACTATGGAAAAAGGTAAATTTCAATCTATATTCCCTTTAACCTTCAATCTCTTCTTAGATAGGTAATTCTAGTAATATGTATATACCTTGTTATACATATTCTTCTGGATTTGAATAGAAAAAGGAGTCAAGTAAAGGATTGGATTCAGATTGGAGATTTAGAAAGCTTTAAAGGTGAGCGGGAAATTATATAATTTATTTATAACATCGAAATTTATCTCGTTGAACTCTTATTTAATTATTATCCCTAAATAAGATCTAATGAATTGTAGGTTTAAAACAAACATATATGATTATCGTCTACATATTCAATAAAAGGGAATTTTAGGCTCAAGGAAAAAGTGGTAGAAAATTTAGTTTTAGGGACAAGAAGTTTGTTTTTAGGCTGAAGGACATTTTTAGTGTAAATCACATAATGATAGTTGTAACTATCATTTTGTGTTTACACTAAAAAGTATCCTTCAGACTAAAAAACAAACTTGCTGTCCCCGAGACTAAATTTCTTCGCAACTTCTTCCCTGTGCCTATTTTCCTGTTCAATAAAATAGGTAATTGGAATAGGAATAGTATATACAACCTGATCTGGAAATTTGAAATTAGTCACAAATATTTGTAGAATGTTTGTAAAGTTGTAATATTATTCTGTATCTACAATTAGGTTGCAAATTAAGCTACCCTAGCTCTTGAAATATGAATTTCTATATTTTAATTTATTTGGACCGGTTTCCATGTAATTTTCATAAATTTTCCAATTTCAAAATATGTGTAAAAGCGCATCGTTGAATTAACAAAGGATATACCAAAAAAGGGAAAAAGATGTGTAAGATATGTATATTCTTTTCCATAGTTTACACTATATATTTCAATAATAGAAAAGAAATAATTCCTTGTAATTTCAAATGAAGCAAAGATCTCACTTTTGCTTAATTTATGGAAAATTATAACGGTAATCCTTTTTAGAAGGATAGCTCTGATAAATTAAAATGTGGAAAGTAATGTTCTAGTTTAGAAATTAATAATTAGAAATATATATATATATATATATATATATATATATATATACATATATAACCGCACTTAACGTTCAAAAATAAAAATTATGCAAATAGCATAATTTACGACTATATTCAAATTAGTTATTAACATCATAGTAATTATAGGACAAGGAACTATGGACGTTAATTTATAGATTTAATGGGAAATAAATTTTAATTAATAGAGAGTTAAAAAGGAATTAAATGGGGACTGATTAGGGAATTTAATATGGCATTTATGGAGGAACTGAATAGGCATAATATGTGGATTTTGAAATTGGTAAATAGATTAAAGAGGTTAAATGAGAATTGATTAGAGATTGTCCAATGTTGACATTATTGACCAATTATTACTGATAATAGACATTTATTAGACATTACAAGGAAACCAAAGCCCAAGCAAATAAATTAGGAAAAATAATGCAGCGAATAAGTAAGTATTAATACTATTAATTATATGTAAAAAGCAATATAATATTCATACTAGGAAATTATATGGCTTAAATTATACATTTAGGACAAACATGAATTGGTGGACCTATCCCAACATTTAGGCTTTGGGTGGTAGGTTGGATTTAGTGGGTTGGAATGAGAGGTCAGTAAAGTTATACAATAGAAGTCTGGCCTTCACCTAGAGGCTACCGGCAGTTGTGTATATTTACTATTGATGTAGGACATCTTCAACCATAGGACCAATGGGGGAAGGGATATGCATATAATGTTGGACCTACTTCTGAGATGGAGGTATTAAGTAACTATTATAGGGTCAGCCTCCTTCTTGTTTGGGAAGTAGTAAATGGTCGGGGTTAGTGGCTAGGCACGATATTGGATATTTTAGAAAGGGTCCGCTTCAGGTTTGAGATATTAAGCAGCTATTATAGGGTCCCTCTCTCCCATAAAGAAGTATTAAGAGGCCTAAGGAGATTCCGTGCACTGTCAACTAGGTAGTATCAGAGACGAGTCTTCCTTAGGATAGGTAGTAAATGATGGGGAGTTATCTAAAATGTAGGTATTAAATGGTCAGAGTCTGCCTAGTTCCCATTGAAAATGTATTGAATGGCTTGGGTACTATCTCTTACATTGTTAGGACATGATTGACGGTAGTTGCGTGGGATTGGGAAGGGTCTTTTACCTACAGTTAAGGGTAAGTTGTAGAATTGAGATGCGTTAGTAATACGTTAGTTATATTATAAAGCCTTATCTAGGAGTCATCGGTCTCTACCTAGGATCGATTGACTAGCGGTTATGTTGTGATAACCCGCTTCGGGGACTTGAGGTATAAGATGACCGTTGGGTCTGCCTTCTCCCTATTTAAGAAGTAGTAAGTGGCCGGGGTTTTTGGGTAGTGAAATGTTTAGATAAATATGAATACAACTATATATATAGTGATACCTTGAAGAAGGTTATATTGGGCATATCATACGCATACATAGATTTAATGGACTAACCGTAAATTATAGACATAACATTTAAGTGAAATCAATCGACATAAATTTATGGGATGGGTAAAGTATGTAATTTTCCAATCATTAGAACATTGTTCCGACCCCTTTCTCGTTACAATCCACAGGATAGATTTAAAAGGACGGGCTATTGGTGCAAGATGGGAATTGTAACAACCTGCTTCTTAATGGCCTGAATTTCGACAAAATCGAAAACCAAGTCCATTAGGGTGCAGATCGATGGTTTTGGTAACTTGTAATAAATATATGTACATCATAGATCGATCAAACTAAACTCACAATAGAATAGGAAAATATAGTAGGATATAAATACTCACTGAGGCCACTACCTCAGAATCAATGGTGTTCCTTGGACATCCAATCGTCTTGTTAGTACTGAGCATGAATAAAAAGACTTCTCCATCAACCATTCCATCTTGCTCTAGTGACCCGTTCCTCTAAATCTATATAGTGGGTTGTAATGCGGAAGGGGTCAGAAAAACATTTTGGTGATTGGAAAATTGCATGGTTTATCCATAATATAAATTTACACCATTTGGTTTCCATTTAAATGTTATATCTGCTATTAATAACTAACACATTTAATTTAATATTTATGCGCATGATATACCTACCCTAACCTTTCCTAATGTATACATACATATGTACACCTATGTATTTACATACATTCTAACCATTCTCTACCCAAAAACCTGACCGCTTAATACTTCCATAATATGAAGTTGGCCTTGCGCATCGTCATCTCTAGTATATTGGTCATAGCTATAGAGATCGATGACTCCTACATACAGCTTAATAATAATAATATATAATTTATTTGTCATAGTATTATAGCCATTCAAAGACTTATCCAAGGGTCAACTAGCCCACCTCCATTAAACTAATTTTCAACCATCTCTATCATGAGGTCCATGCGTATCTTATACGGATTCTCCAGAGAGGTTCACCCCGTACTGCCTAAAGATACGAGTGAAGAGATGACAAACATAAAGTAACTTCGGGGAGTACCAACTTCAGGACAAATGCGAACTATGTAAACGAAAAGGCAGGCTGTAGGTCGTAAATTGTCTGACCTACAAACACTGATAGATCCAGAAAATCTCCATTGCAAAATCTCTGGATCAGTCATCTCCACATCATCTAAAATCCTCTCCCTCTATGGCTATCCCCAAAATATTGCCCAAATCTTCGTCATATAGATCAATATCGACTCTCTTTACTTCCGACAGAAGATTGTTGATGCCTTCATCAAAGTTGTATGCTACATCACGTTAAATAGACACATGCAGCGCGTGTAGCATTCCCTCTCAAAAGTGTTCGTAGTAGAGGATCAGTGCTAATCCTACCGCCATGAACAATTCCTTCAGTCCAAGGCGGCGATATCTCCAAATTTGACTGGCCGTCCTTAGAGAAAGTTGAAATATGCTGAGGTGAATTAAATGGAGATTTTTTGGTCGCTTTGGTCGAGCCAAGCATTCTCCTGAGTGGTGAGACTTGGTGATGTGAGAAAGAGCCGCAGGTTTGAGGTGGTCCATGGATGGGGTGGAGGTCGAAGAGGGGTGATTGGGTTCAGATCTGAAGTGGTGGCGGGGCTAGATCTAGCACATAAAAATTGGCATGTGGAGGAAGGGAAAAGAGGATCGACTGCTGCTTGAGGGGGGGGGGTTGAGCTGCGTCACCTGATATGGAGGAGGGGGAGAGGACAATGGCTAACTTGGAGGGAGGAGGAGGGAGATTTGGGGTTCGACACTTGAGAGAGGAGGGGGATGAAGGAAAATGAGACGGCTGGAGCTTGGACATAACTATATGTCACGTTCTAGATTCTGGTCGTGCTTTAACCCGTTAACCGGTCGACCGCCTTAGGGCAAATGGTCAACCATTACCGGTTGACTGCTAGGGTCGATCGGTCGTCGAATTTTTGGCATAGGTTGAACCTAGACATTATTTGGGCTAGGTTAATTAATAAAAATAACAATAATAATCCTTTCGTGTTATTTTCTTCAATCCAACATGATTCGAAAAAATGCTTGTCCTCTTCACGATGGTACCCATCTTTCAAAACTTTCTCAAAAGTAATTTTATTTTTAAAGTAAAATATTTTTGAATAATTTTTTTCTAAAGTATTTATTTTTAGCTTTTCAAAAAAAATCAAGCCACACCAACGTAGCCGAGATTCCGCCAATGGGTTGACACCTATGATTAACCTTAGCCTATTACACAATAAATTTTCAAATTTCAGAAACGTTTTCTTTTAATTTTGAACAACAATTAGCTCACAAATACATTTATAAATTTCATCTTTTAAGGCATAGGTATAGTGACCTGTGGTTCCGCAACAACCTTTCCCTGTCCTTAGCTTGCTAAAATTTATCTTCTCAATACTGCTTTTGGGACTTAACATTATTTACTGTTAATAGCTAATTCAATAAATTTCCTAATTTATTTTATAAACTTCTAGTCTTACTTTGTATTAGTTAAGCGTCTTCATGAGATTTCCTTATTGATATCGTTTTCCAATCTTTATAGCGGTCAATCCAAAAAATCAACAAAGTAATAAAAGGATCATTTCTCATATGATATCATACATGTTTTTATACAAACAGAGACAACTAAAGCTTACAATCCAAACCCTAAAAGAAATAATTGCTGGAAGCTGCCTTTTAACATCAACTAGTGTTAATGGTGTCATGGCCCTATCACTTCTTACTCAAATAAATAGACCCTTTTAGTATGCCATACTATACAACCTACGTGACTTAACTTACCTTCTTGGCTTCCAATAAATAAGGTCCATCCATTACTTCAATTATTACAATTAATTATGGGATAAAATATGTATTCCCACATCGAAGTGGGTAAGAAATATAAACCATGCATTTAGAATAACTCATTGGAAAATTGGCTTGGTGGAATAACTTTTCCACCATCTATCTTGCCTTCCTTAACCTTAAGTCTGCCAACATCTTTTATCTGTGTTTGCCATCTCATTAACCTCTATTACTATCTTCTTTTAACCTAAATCTCTTGATAGTATTCTTAAATTTTTGTATTTACTTTCTTTATCGTTGATCTTTCATGTAAGCATACTCTAAAACCCACAGAAGTGTATTTTGGTACCATTCGTCGTTCCTTTGTGGGTTCTTCTTATGGCTTTCACACATACCACTTAAACATTTATAGGTTCATACAATATTCCTCATATCCTACGGGAATTCCTTATTGCTCTATAAGCATTCGTAGCTATTTCATTCATAGCCTTAATTTTTACATCATCCTACCTGGGCAGTCATCCCTATCTACTCCATATAAAAATTAGTTTGGTTTTCACTACTCTTTATAAAATTATTAAACTTCACATTTAAGAAGCACTTAACCTAAAACTTATTATCTTTAAAAATATAAACTTAGAGAAAAAACTCAATTATTGAACTTCATATTCATGAAGTACTCAAACCATTTATTAAGTTTTGTATTTCAAAAACTCAATTGTTACAAAAAACCATTTTTCAAAAATGCACCAATAAAGTATTTCTAAAACATCTTTTATAACTTTTACTAAAAACTGGAGTAGACAAGGATAATTTAACGACTCCCCTTTTTGACCCCCAAATGTTGACACTAAAACATCCACGGTATTCACATGTCGAGCATTCAAGTGCGAGAAAGACAAATTGTTAGGGTAAAAATAAAAAAATAAAAAGAAACAAAATAAGGAGGAAGAACACAATACTAGAATCTCACAATGGAATGATAAGATATAATATCAAATAATGGTACAAAGTATTACTCTAAGATACATAACATTTCAAAGTTACAATCCTACATACTATCATCAACCTGGACAGTTATAACAACCTATCCTCACAAATGCTCATATATACCTACCAGTAATGCAACGGAATTAAGAATACTATAGTAGGTGAAAGCATCCAACCCATCTCCTTAAGCTCCAAAGATATCAAGAAAAACCTGCCTTTCTCAGACTACTCAAAAGAGCACCAATGGAATTAAAGGAAAGATAAAACATGAGTCAGATATAGTCTGGTATGAGAAACTCAAGAAATATGTAGCTAGCATATAACAGTACTTTTTAAGACCATTTGAATCACCGTGACGGTTATCCCCTCAAAAGAACCAAACCTATCCAATAAGTACATAAGGTGAGATAATAGATAATGTATGGGGTGTAGAATATAAGTCAGAAAATAGTTGTGTTGCTTGCATCTTACAACACAACAATATTAGAAGTACAACTAAAACCGCTAAGGTACGTTCACATATGGATTTCCATTGGAGGCCCTCAGTACGTCGAGGCAGACCTCATAATAAGGGTTAGAAAATACCTTTCCAAACCACGTCCATCTCTAGGTAAAATATGTCATAAAGGAAAACATAACCGGTCCATGCTCGAACATGTGATATTGAATACCATCAACTCCTGCCGGTCATAATTGAAAGCATCTTTAGATATATAGAGTTGACGTACCCTTGGGTTTGCTAAACCCACTGCTATGCCCCTACTCTGTTGTCCATCAGTACTAATGATGAAGTCACGCTCATCATCTCATCACACGAGTCTTCATCACTCAAACAGATCTCAAATCTCTCTTCGGATTCCAACATCTCGAAAAGATCTTGAATCTTTCCATGGATTCCAACATAAGTCGTCAGACGAATGCTAACTCGGTCCTCTCTCTTGGAATCAACCTCAAGATAGACAGTACTCTCGCTAGCATCATTTGAAATGTTAATGCTAACCTCTCCCTTAAACTTAACCTTAGGATAGATAGTTCAACTCTATAATATTTCACTCCATAACTGCTTCCAAAACGAAGAACTCATATATTAGTTTTGAAGTGGTTTCGGTAAGTAATACACTTATCCGATCCTCAAAACTAAATTGGTGAATTTCTAGTTAGCTCAATTTCCGTTCTTCAAGAAGTAAACGAACGATATAAAGGTGTTCTCCATAGGGGATTTCATATATGTACATTTTTAGTGCAAGAGACGATTCATACGAATGAGTCCTCCTGGGGGGATCTCAAACCATATCAATACATGATGCTTACATACACTTCCAAAGTTAAATTGGTCAAAATTGATAGTCGACTAATCACCTACCAAGTACAAAATAGAAATGATCGTATTTAGAAACCAAGTATCATATACTTATCATGTTTTCGACCTTCTCAACTTGCGCTATCCCTCAATCATAGGTTAGAGCACTTTTTGCTTCTAAACCCACTCGAACATCATTCTTAACCCTCATAGATAGAATAAATCTACTTTGTCGGCTTCTAGTGCTATGTATAGGATTAAATACTTCCCATAAAAAAGTAAACACGCAAAGCATGCTTAAGTCACACAAAGCAAGATTAAGTGACACAAAGCACGATTAAGTGACACAAAGCACGATTAAGTCACATAAGCGACTTCTAATGCCCCTTTTATTTAATTAATTCTTTTATTAATTAAAACTACATTATAAATATTTGTGTATATATATTTAAAATACCTTTACAAAAGATAAATACAAGTATACTACTATTTCACTATTCATTTCTACTCTTTTCAATACTTACAAATGTATCCATATACTTATCCCAATAGTATAAGAATATTCACAAATCTTAAACAAGATTTCACATTTACAAAAGTATAATTAAATGGGTTTAAAAGAAATGTCATTAAAACATTATTACTATAAACCCAAAACATTTCCACTTTGCATTGTCTTTAAACAATTCGTTTAATGATCTAATTATTTTCAAAAGTTTATTTAAATAGGTTAAAGCAAATGTTGCTCAAACATCGTTACTATAAACTTAAAACCATTTTACACTTTGCATAATCTTTAAAACATTCTTTTTAAAGATCTAGTATACTTAATAACAAGATAACATACTTTGATTAACTTCTCAAAACCATTTTACTATAACTAAGTGTTAAAATCAAAACATCATTTATTCTTATACAAAATACTTAACTTTTCCAGACTTATATACATGTAAAAATACTTAAAAAATATTTATAAATAGGTTTTAAATATCTATACAAGTTATTACTTAAAAATAGCTAATTTAGATATTTGACAAAAACCAATGAAAGGCATATTCAATATTTTAAAGCACTTTACTTTAAAAATACATAAATAATTATTAAAAATATATTTAAACTTCTAATCTTTTTTATACTATAATCCATGTTATTAGAACTTCCCATAAAAGATATCACAAAGACAATAAATTATAAACCATTTAAATCATGAAAAACTAGCCAAAATGTCACATTGAAACAAAAAAATGCAACACGCCCAAAAGTGTTGTAGACCAAAGACAACATTTATAAATGCTAGAAAGTTTAGGATAGAGAACAAGAGAGAAAAATCATAAACTTTTTGGCCAGTTTTCAACATTTAGATAAATGATTAGTACCCAATTTTTTACAGTAAGTAGTATACTTAAACTACTTAAAAACCGTGCAAAGAAACCACTAAGGATATATTCCAAAATTATATTAAAAATTATCGAAAACAAGGTATTTTTCAAAGTGCATTCATAGAGACTAATTCGCTCTATCCTTTTCAACTTCATTTAACCAATTATGAAATGACTTAAACTTTGATATTTTTACAGTAATTAGCACGCATATTTTACTTGTTAAAATAGCAAAAAACCTCTAAGGATGTCTTCAAAAGTTAACTTAAAAATTACCGAACAGAATGTGATTTCAAAGTACATCCATAGCAACATTTTTGCTTCATACTTTCACAATTTTGTTTCACAAGTTCTATAACTTTCCCAACCTTATCTTTACTGTCCCATACACCAAAATATGTGTAGGGAATGACCAAAATATATTATGTCACACTTTATTAACATATCACCAAAATAAGCAAGTTAAAGCAAGGGTGCGTGTTTGTAGCGACTATCGCTATTCAAACACATTCATATTCACATTAATTCAACATAAAGCCAACCAAACATGTAAACACAAAGTCCAGGCGACGATACGTGTTTTTGAGGGTAACAGAAGTGAGTATATACAATATGAAGTTGTCATTTGCTTTTTAAAGCAAGGTGGTCTAAAGTTTATAACTTTAATTAGTTAATGAAATTTATATTTATACACAAGCATATATACACAATATATACATTCAAATGGTGAGATAACTCACCCATAACCAAGCTAACCAAAACAAGCCAGTAGAACACTAGATCCACTTTCTACCATCACCAAGCCTTCCAAGACTTCACCTTTAGCCTTCAAAACCATAAGTCCTTGCCTCCTACACTCTTTCTTGCTAATGGCCATATAGAGGTGTCCTAATTTTTTTTTTCATTTTTCATCAAATTTTCTTTGCTTTCCTATATTGCCATGTTGTTCCGAGGCCTTTGCTAAAGTTTGGTGGAGATTGAAGTTGTTTTGATACGAGTTTATGAAGAGAGAAGAGGCTTGAATACTTTAGGTTTTTTCATAAAACTTAGGCAAATAAACTATGAAACAAAGGATATATGTTGTGTGGAATTAACAAGTGGAAAATGACCACTAATACCCCTAAGATGGATAACCAAAACACCCCCCATGCTTCCCCTCATGTGCACAACTTTACACCTCATTCTCCTTAACAAAATATCTTTTCCATAGTAAATTCCCAAACCACCGCTCCGTAATAAATATCTCCAAAACCTTCTTGATTCTCATAATTAGCCGAATTATTTTAGTTTTTAATTAACGACACAATAACATTCAAAGAAAGCACAACAAATTTGAACAACTTCTATCGAGTAAAAAAGCAGTTTAACAATAAAATGATTTTGGGCAACATTATCGATATTTCTTCGAACTATTTATTTTTGTAAACAGTTTTCAAAAACAATTTTACCTTCATTAGTTATTAATAAAAAGGGAGTTAATAAGATTATAAAATCAATTTAATCACATTAAATCTAAGACTCAAATATTCAAATAATTTAGATATTTAAATATGAAATGTTCGAAATTCTAGTTCATTACAAACAACTTCCATCTTATTATTATCCTATTACTCATGCTACTTCCACTTTCAACCTTAGCGGAGACTTCTAAAAGATATGGGCAAATATTGAACATATTTATGAAAACTATTCATTTTCCTTTGTTATTTCTAATTAGATTACTAACATTATTTTAATATCAATTCCTAAAGTTGCTTCTATGTAATTTTTCTAATATTGCTACTATTTAAACTCCTTCTATCTAACTGGTTTTTATTTAAATTACTACTCTTTATATATATTTCCTTTCAATTGACTTTCTTCTTTATTGAATCATCGCAGTGCGTTTCTCTGTTGCTTTAGTCGTTGGGCTTTTCTCCATTAACATGAAATTGTTTACCTTTTTGTATATAACTCTGTTTTAGCTATTTTTCTCTATGTTTTCCTTATACGGGAATATTCTTCCTATCTTCACTATCAGATGTACTTACCCTTCCATGCTCTTTACCCCATTTAAAACCAGTACTACCTCTTATTGTCCACCCCTTAAAAGAATTTTAAAACTTCAAAATTTTCTAAATCTGGAAAATCGCCGAGCTATACATATGCTTTATTATCTATTTATTTCAAAGGAAATGCCTCTATTAAAACACTTTTAACTGAAATTTTTTGTCAAAATAGTTTTATTTTCAACTATAAATTCTATTTAAATAAAATATAAAAAGAAATTTAATTTTCCAGATTTTTTTAATATTTACTTACTTTTCACACTAGGGTTTTTCTACTTTTAAATATATTCTTTGAAAATTGTTTCAAATAATTTTAAGAAAATTCAAAACCTTTTTATTACATTCCTCCATATGAGGTCGGACTCAGAGTGGGTTTTATTTGTTCCTACTTTTTGTATTTTCTTCTTTTCCACTATTTTTTGACTTATCTTCTTTTGGAATATATTGAAAATCCAGATATCATCTTGAAGTGATTAATACACACCTTCCTTCAGCAACTGGCGTAATTCTTACTTTTGGATATTTGCAACATATAGATTCTTTACTTCCCCTATATCTGGATCTAACGTACATCATCAATCGGTAATCCTACAGGGATCCACAACCATATGTCGCATTCACGCTCTTTTGAATACAACGCCTTCCAGTACAACTCATAATCGACTTATCCATCTTTTCAGAATATAGTCACAACTACTTCTAAAATTGGAATTTGTAGGGTTTGGCGTATAATATATAGGTGAAAATAAAAATATGTTCACTCGGCGTGTTCTAATTCTATGATTGACTAACCTATGCTCTAATATCAAATGTAACAACCCGCACCTTAGTGGGGTTGAATTTTTGATAAATCGAAAACCCAAGTCCACTAGAGTACAAATCATTGGTGTTGCTATCCTGTAATAAACAAAAGTATACCAAAGAGCTATCGATAAGAACTCACAATGGAACAATAAAGTATAATAAAATACACATACATGGATATATTTATATAGACCAAGGCTAGTATCTCTAGCATATGGTGCCCTTGTCAGTGCAGAGCATACATAAGGAAATCTTTCCTTTCACCGTCCTTGTACCAATACCTATCCCACTAATTCTATTATGTGGGTTATAATAAGAATGGGTCAGAACAACGTTCCAGTGACTAGTAAATTACATACTTTATCCATAACACTAGTTTATGCTGATCCATTACATGTTAATGTCTATTATCTAAAGCTTAGCCAATTTGACTTCCTATATGCGTACTATAGACTCAACCTTCTCAAGGTATATAATAGCTATATATATATATATGTATGTATGTATGTATGTATGCGTATATGTGTGTAAGTACCACAATCCCCTATGGACCCGGATACATTCCCCGCTAGTATTTGTACCTCTGCACCACGTTGAGCATCCACCAATAGTGTCTAGACTGAGTTTCCCGTGTACACTAAGGAATCTCCCGTTAGTGCCTAATAATGGCATTACAACTATTTAGCCGTATTTTAATTCTTCCTAAAGACACATTTAGGAGTTATCTTGCCAGCCTCCTAACGATAAATAAACTAACATACAAACTTTGAGGCAATTGCATATTCCATACGGAACCTACTGTAACGATACATATTTTTAACGATGATTTAAATAACTGATTTAAATATTGAATAGTTAATTAATTAACGGTCCCTAAAATGCGATTTTTCGCATATGATCGAATCAGAACTCGAGCCCATGTATGTGGGGTTCGTATCAATGTTGCAAATTAAAATAAGTATATGGATCACTAAATTTGAAAACCAAATGATCCAATAGCCGAAACGGTCTCGAAAAGCATGAAATTATCATCTCGGAACACAATCTCAGATAGCGACGAAATTTATACCATCAGAAATGTAAAAATGAGGTGATACCTGTAGACGAGTTTCGTGGAGATTGAATGCGTCGTTTGATCATGCGGGCTCAAAATGCATGATCATTTTATTTGAGAAATTAAGTAAAATGATTAGAATATTAATATAAACCCTCCATTCTCATAGACCGACTACCGTTCCATCGATTTTGAACAGATAATGGTTGCCTCCCCCTCCATGATTCAAAAAATCAAAATCCAATGAACCGCTCCATGAAAAATTACCTAATCTCCTCCATTGAACTCGTATCGAAAATCTCTTCGAGCCCATTTCCATATTGTAGGTTGCAGCACTGATTTGGTTGATGTTCGTACATAACTCATGATGAGGGTTTAGTGTGGTGATCGATTCATGGTGAGTTAGGTAACGAGACCAACATCATTGAATTTCTCTCGACAAGGTGCGCATTTTGCCAAAATTTCATCGAACTTGAACCTCTGGAGCAAATCGCGACAATGTCCAGGTGAACCAAGGTTGAGCAGGTCACGATTTCATAAGGGCAACCAGGTTCTACCATTTTGGGCTTAGAGCGAATACGGTGTGTGGTGGAGTCCGTTAGTGAAGACGGTGCGACATTCGATCGAGAAACGAGCGAGAAATCAAAGTTGGAAGATTCACTATTTTGGGTTTTAATGAAGGCGTGCATGTACAGGAAATGATTAAGTTTGGGAAAGAAATGGTTATCTCTTAATTAGGTAATTAAGATAAAATGATTATTTTTTTAATTAACTAATTATTTAAATAAACCTATAGCTTATATATGCCATATATTTGGCATACGAGGTCCGTTTTGGATGCCGTTTCTTACATTGCACTCATGAAGGAGAGCTCTACAATTTGGCACTGATTTGGAAAGATTTAGGAATGATTTTTTATTTTAAAATATGATTTTCCTATACTTATATGTCTGTTAGATTTTTATAAAAGAAAATAAAATTATTTTAAAATGATTTATAAAGAATATCACATATTTTCCATCAACATGCCACAGTTAGGGAATTATTAGATTTGAGCTATTATTGATATGATTTCCCATATTGGTTGAGATGGATGGATTATACAAATTATGCATACACTACTATAGAAATTTATATGCTTGTTGGATGCATGTATGTTAGTTTGGTTGTTTGTTTGAAAACA
The DNA here is from genome assembly GCA_030737815.1 of Allium fistulosum. Lineage (NCBI taxonomy): Eukaryota > Viridiplantae > Streptophyta > Magnoliopsida > Asparagales > Amaryllidaceae > Allium > Allium fistulosum. The sequence goes on along the minus strand of CM060906.1, from coordinate 580,283,508 downwards.
CCGATTTATTGGCGATCCAATGCTAGGGAGTATTCCATGCGTTAAGGTTTCGTCCCCTTGCTCAGAAACCCAAACAAACAGGATAAGTTGTAAAAGAATGATGAAATGCATGTCGATGGATCCGAGGATGGAAGATGATGGATTTGGACGAGCTTCAAACTTCAGGATGGACGTCGGACAATTTTAGTTGGTTAGTACTTATCCATTTTTGGTTAAGTGCAGGACCGGAGTGGTTGTTATTGACAACTGTGGAGTGGTCAGTACACATCACTATTGATGATGGTCGATTTGGTCGACCTTTGACACGCACGGTGAGGAGGCTACGGGGAGCGCAATAAGATGACTAGTTCGTGCGGCCGACTTTGTGTCTTGATGATATTACTCTTCGACGAGTACTTTTGATGATCACGACGATGTGACGTTTTCGACATGATGGTCTAATTCTTCAGATAAGTAGCTCGGTGGTGCATAGATTTAGGTTCCTAGGTTGACACTTTCAGGAATTCGGATGAGTAGCTTGGTGGTGCATAGAGTTAAGTTCCGAGGTTGGAGGCTTGATGTCGATTAGCATCGTGATGAGTTCTACATAGGCAGGTTCTTTGAGGGTGATTCGTGGATAGGATGTAGTGTGGTTCTATCGTAGAATTGGATGAAGCAAGAAAGAGCATGGAGATGCATGCTAAGGGATCGTTGATACTCGAAATGTTTTCTTTTGTACTCAAACATGGTATTATTTTTAGGGACACCCATGGATCGGTTGATTGGATCCACATACCCTGGGCCGGTAGATTTGGGTCACTTATCCAACTTTGGGCTGTGAGGTATGAGAGTACAATTGAAAACTAGGATTTTAATTCATTACTCCCTAGTAGAAGAATGGTCATACAAGTTATCATAGATCTAGAGCACAATGAGTGACAGTTAGTATTGTTTGATGGACGCTATGTTTGTTATGGTTTCGTTAGTCATCTGTCACGCTAGGGATGTCACACGAGGTAGGTATTAGGCACAGGAGTACCTAAACGCCCCAACTATTACTTAGTATGGAGTAAGTATAATGGATGAAGATACCTAGACACCCCGACAGTTTACTGATTATGGAGTACCCTTTATGACATTTATAGAGTAGCATATTATCAATGTTATGTGCTAACTCTTTGGTTGTAGGGACACGTCAGGTATGATTAGTATACCATATGTTCCATATACTATATCGACTTTTATATTATTTTGAGATTGTTTATCGCTCACACCAGGCTATTGTCTGACTCGAGGTTTTATGCTTTTCTTCTTATCATCTCGGGTGCTGTTAAATGAGTAGACTAGATAGCAGGTAAACAACACCTGGAGCTGCGCAGATGGACTTGCAGGAGGTGACACTTTCTCATACTTATATTTGGACATATTATTGCTTATTCCACCATGTGACATTGGGGAGCCTTGACAGTGTTGAATTGTTATTATTAGAGACAATTTATCAGTTGAGTTTACTTGTACAAACTCTAGCATTATGTATAATTTTGTGTATCTGTACTCTGATATTTGGATCACTTACTTATTATTTTCTCTTTTATTTTATATCTGTGTTGGCTACTATATTTTATCTGATGCGATGTGAAATATACGATAGATTATGTGATTATTTGATGTTTCCTTTTTCTTCTTTTCCATTATATTCTCTTTTATTTCCTCTTCTTTGCTTCTTTTCTTTCCATTGACAACCATTCTGCATCGTTGGCATAAGGCGGTTGTTACACCTACACTAGAAAGAGGTGTAGTCCATCTCTAGACATAACATAAGTCTTTCTGATCGCTCCACGACAGATGGCACTCTCGACCTATGTGTATAGCCCTACTCCTCAAATATATGGTACCAAGTTTGCTAACATAGCACAAAGCTTACACCCACTATCACATTTAGATTTCCTAATGCAAATCAAGAAAATGCTCATCTGGTTACTTAGTACCGCAAATTGCGATTGAAACGGAACCTAATTAGCCATTTAAGACTTCAAACCCAAGGCGAACCCCCTTTGGTATATTCCCTTTAAATATATGCAAACGTATATCCCCATGGGTCCGATAGTTGGAGATGTCTCACATCAATACAATTTATACACAAATTCTATTGTGGAGGGCAAACTTTTATTATGTAACAATATTGACCTCGCATTTCAACCCTTACTAACGATTGCATTATCTATAGTTAATCCAGATATTGGCTCAATCTAACAATTCATACCCGTTATAAACATATTCTTGAGGCTATATAATTTTAAATGAAGAATTATTACGCCATCTAAGTTTAATTGTCAACGTTAATTTAATTTTACATGAACTTTCTTCTTATTTCAATGATGCCATTAAATGTAATTTACTGCTTCTTTCTAATTTAATATATTAAATACCTTTTTCTACTTCATTTTTAATTGATATAATTAGATATAATTATCTGCTCCTTTTCAACTATTGCAAATAAGTATAATTCACTGATTCCTTTCAATTAATCATTAGCTTTCTTGATTACTATAACTCTTCTAATTTAACTTGAATCACATATATTAATTGACAATGGAATTATTGTTATTATTTCTATTTACAATATTTTGGTTTTACATTTAGGGATTTCTATATTTTAATACATTAGAACTATATCTTTCCAAAAGAAAAGTTGGACAATTTATAGTAATTAATGAACTAAAATATAAACTAAATCCCAATCAAATTAGAAACAATCTTCAATTCAAGTTTAATAACTATTAACATTTAAATAACAAAATTCGAAACTAACATACAATCTTATTAGTTGCTTATTTCATAACTTTTGCGGAATACTTTCACCCTTGCATTCTAGATTTATGTATGTACACATTTAATCAAAGTTAATAATTTATAGAATATGTAGGCAAGGGTCACAAGTTCATTTTGTGTGTATATATATTTTTATTTATTTAGATTTATATTTAAGCCAACAATTACAAAATTTACATTTAGGCATAAAAGGAACATATTCACAATGATATAAATCCAATATTATATAAAAATATATAATTTTTCACTCACCTCTAAACTTCCAAATCTCCAGATCTAAACTCGTTATTCCTAATTTACTCCCTTTATTTCTACCAAATATGTATCAAAAGTATATACATATTTATTAGAATTATAGATCTGAGAAGAGATTTGAATTAAACTTAGATGTAGATTTAGATTTATAATTGTTTGCACAAAAATGGGCAAACACCTCCAAGTCGTATGATTCAGTTGATTTTGCGTTGTTTTTAGTGATCTGGGTGATTTATGCAAATATGTAAAAAGGCAGGGACTAAACTGTAAAAGACACGCAGATTTATAGTGGTTCAGCCAGAATGTGCCTACGTCCACTTTATATATTATTTCCCCTTTCCTGTTCAGATTACAAGTACAAAGCTTTGGTACAAGTATATAAAAGTTGTTTGAACCGTGCTTGAGCTCTCAAACTTGTCCCCATTGTTGTACCCCTGCCCCTCTATTTATAGAGTGAGGCTGGGGGTAGGGGTCTTGGATGTATATAGCTGTTGGTGGGCCTGGGCTGATACAATCTGGCCTGGCAAAGTGGGTCCGAAACGTCTTGGTCCGGTGGGATTTGGTCCGGTGCAACTTGGTCTAGTGATAGTTTTGATTCGGTAATAGGTGGAGCGGTAGAGGATGGTTCGGTAGGCAGTGGAGTAGGTTGGTTCGGTAGGCAGTGGAGTAGGTTGGTCCGGTAGGCGGTGAAGTAGGTTGGTTCGGTAGGCAGTGGAGTAGGTTGGTCCGGTAGGCAGTGGAGTAGGTTGGTCCGGTAGGCAGTGGAGTAGGTTGGTTCGGTGGTGATCTCCCCCGCTTCTTGGTTTGGTAGTGGATGGAGGTAGTTGGTCCGGCTGTTGGTGGAAGTAGTTGGTCCGGCTGTTGGTGGAAGCAGAGTTGGTTCGGTTGTAGGCTTCCCTTATCTTTTTTTTGGTGATACCGGTCTAGTGAAAACATACCCAACATTTGCCCCCAAAAGCAGGGCATATGCCTGTATATGCCGTGTTTTGTTTTAGCTTGGACACTCTCATCCGGTCCTGTATGCCGAACCAGTTAGTCCGGTCGTCTCTATTTGCCTATAAGTATGGGCATTACCTTCTCGCTATTCCCTACCAAGTGAGATAGCCGAATCAGAATTTTCTGCCGAATCAATCATCTTGCCAGATCAAACTTGACTACCGAATCAGGTAATTTCCGAATGAATTTGATGTTTTGAACCAACCGAATGAATCCATGGAGTATGAGTGCCGGATGAACTTGAGCCTTGAGCTACCGGATGAATATGAATGCCGGATGAACTTGCGAGCCGGATGAACTTGAGTGCCGAACGAACTTGAGTGCCGGATGAACTTGAGTCTCGAATTAACGATCGGGTTTTTATGTGAATGATATTCCATGCCGTATGTACTTTCTTGTTTATATCTCTATATCCTTCGTTTTAACGATGTATTCTTTTGTGTTGCAGATAATGTCTCATAAAGTTGAAACCCGATCAGAAAAGAAGAAATCCCAAGACAGAGAAGATCCTTCCGTAGTGCCCCTAGCTCAGTTAGAGCCAGGACGTCATGGGCCCACCCCGAGGTCACTAGTAGATGGGTACGGCCCTCAAGAGCTTCTGAACTCACCTCCTGACTGTTTCCTAAGCTCTCTCAAAGGCGAGCAGCTTGATGTTATCTCCCGCTCCTTTGGGATCGACAGAGCGCGCATGCTATTGCCGGGGGAGGGAGTGATGCCATATGATCCCCCGGAAGGGTATTTCGCATATAGTCGGTACCATTGCATGTGTGGGGCCATTCCCCCGATCAATGCTTGGATAATCAGCTTTATCACCTACTTGAAGGTAGCTCCGTTTCAGCTTCAGCCTAACTCCTACGCCATCCTGGTGAGCCTGTTTTTCATTTTCCAAAGGAGATACGGGCGTCCTCCCTCCAACCGGGAGATCCGGTACTTGTACAATTTGAGAGGCTATAAGAAGGGGTCTCCATACATTAGCTTGGAATCAGCCGTATCTTTCAAGCCTGTCCTGGACTTATATTCGAAGTTCAGTATGTTTAAGAAAGAATGGTTTATTATCAAGGATGACTCTGTTTCCATTCGTCGCTTCACCTCCGGCTGTAAGTGTGAAGCTTTATTTATAATTTCCGTTATAACTGCAATGCCTCTTCTTATGTGTTTTTATTTCTTGCTAGCGACAGGTGGCTTTGCGGTCGTGGAGAATGATCGCCTGGTTCAGATGGCTGTGGAAATAGAAGCCATTACGAGAAGGGACAGGTCGGCTTCTTACTTGATTAGGAATGCTACACTTCTAGGGCACAACCTGATCCTTCCACATCAGTCCGTGGTTAAGCAGAGAGACACGGCGGAGGAGAGAGCTGCCAAAGTTACAGGAGGGGCCACGGGGAAAAGCAGCAAAAGGAGACCCTTCTCGATGCATCCAGTCGCCGGGGGGAAGAAACTCAAGAAGTCCGATGGACCCTCTCCCAGCACACATCCAGATGCTCAGGAGGAGAAAAAGGTGAGGACGAAGGAGGTGAGGCGGAGAGCGGAAGTGGTAGAGAAGGTGACGGTGATCGTCACGGTGATGATGGTGGCGAAGGACAGGGCGGTGATGGCACCAGGGCTTTGCCTCCCGGGCAGGCGGGCGTGATTCAAGAGTGGACAGATGACGCTCTCCGCCAAGCCTTCGAAGAGTTGGAGGAAACAGAGAAGTCCAAGAAAGCTGGTAAGGTCGGGACCGGCGCCGATTTATCTTCCGGGAGCGCTTCTACTGAGGCAACTTCTGCGATTCAAGGTGAGTTTCTCTTTATTCTTTTTAATTCTTGAATGATGGCTCAATACATGCTAGTGACACTTGGTTTTTATTCTAGGAGCGGGCAAAACGGCCAAGACCTCAGATCTTCGGCACAGGCTTGAACAATACAAACTCCTCAAAGCTTCCGCCAAGCTGAAGCCTCCTACTAACCGTCCTGGAGACGTAGTCGGCTATCGTCCTCTTCTTGGAGTTATTGAAGAAGATATACAAAAGAGGAAGAGGAGTCAATCTACGTTTGAATCTCTTCCTGGTCCTCCGGCCCAACTCCAGCCTATTCACGATATTACAGAGGATGATACTGAGTTTATGCCTTCCCCACATCCGCTTGAGAATCCAACCTTCACCCCGATAGATCACCCTGGCTTGGTTCGTAACCCGTTTGCGGGCTATCCAGACCTGGACCCGGCCTCTCATGACATCTCCTTCGATGAGGTTACTAGTGAGCATCTTCTCCCTCGCAATCCTATGGTACGGGTGCTTGACGAAACTAAGTCCCTGGACCTTGATTTGCTTACTACCCGGGTTGTAACTTTGGGGGATGAAGCTAAGGCGAATATTGACCGAGTTGCTGAGGAGACCAGGAAATTGATGGGGCATCATGCCCGACTAGTCAAGGCCGGGGAGGAAATTGGGAGTGCCAACATTCGGCTACGGTTAATGGTCTCCGACCAGGCTAAGCAGCTTGCCGATCAAGCCATCCAAATTTCTCAGCACGAGGCCGCATCTAGGCAACTGAAGAAGACTATGGAAGAGGCCAGCAGGGCAGAGTTGCGAAAAATGGAGGCCGCCTGCAAGGAGCGAATTGACATGGCCATCACGACGGTGGATGAGGTTCAACAAGCGGACCTCGAGCGGGTGCAGGAATTATCGGGGAGACTTGAGGCCGCGGAGCTCGCTCAGTCCAGGTTGAAGGAGGAGATGGAGGCGATGAGGATATCCCTTCAGGCTGACCGCTCACGATACCGATCGGAGAGGGATGCTGTCGTCGCTAAGCTGCGTGCTTCTGAGGCCCGAATGAGGGTGCTTGAGGAAAATGAGGGGATGATGGATGAGATGCTCCAGGATATGTATTTCCGCACTTGGAAGCAGGGTAATTTATCCTGGATGGATGATTACCCCCGAGTTATGGCCAGGATTTATCTCCGGGCCCTGGAGGAGGCTAGGGCTGATGCGGATAAAGAGGGTGGCGCAGTCTTCAGAATGGATGTGGTCACTGCCCAGTTTACCAAGGAGGAGAAGGTGGCGGTGAAGGAGGGTATGCGGCTGCTTGCTGCTGAGGAGGCAGGTGTGCAAGTAGAGGATGATGACCAGGATGGTCAGGAAGCAGGTGCGGGTAAGTCTTCCTTTCTAGTCTTTCCGTTAACTTGGTTTCTTATCACTAATGAATTCTTTCTTTGACCGGGCAGGTGGGCAACAGGACAAGGATGAAACTCCGACGCAGCCGGCTCCTTGATTTGACTTGGATATCTTTTTGTGGACTTGACATTGTTGTATATGTTAGTCTCAAAACAGTAACGTAACTTTTAGGTTGTAATTATGCTACTTGTAATAAACAATATATTTCTTGACGTGTAATTTTTTAACTTAAGTTGACTCTTTCGTTTTTGAACGTTTTTGTTATTTTGTCATGTTGTATGAGAAATATAGCTATGCATATGCGTGTAATTCAATTGTGTTTGATGTCAAGTTCTTGCTTAAAACATAATTTCATGCCTTGCAATGTTAGTGTGACGTGTGAATAAATTATAGCCACATGTTTATACATGAAAGAAGAAAATACCGCCCTTCATATTTTACTTGTAGATGGCAGCTTTGAATGTCTCGCGCGACTGAGTGTGGAATGCGGTCAGTGTCCTGCTGTGAGTATCCGCTTCTATTAGCGAATGTCTCCTATTCTGTGTCTTGTACTTTAGGGATTGTTACAGAGGATAGGAGAAAAGTTTTTTAAATAAAATTGAAATATGAGAAAAAGTAAAACTTCCAATCATGGAAGGCCTTCGATGTGCTTAAGTTCATGGCAAACGGGCTTTATAGTCACTTTCCCTAGCTGTGGGTCTTGGAGACATTTGTCACCCATCTTACGCCTCCGCGGGGAGTTAATCTTTTTTACCACAGCCGTGCTTAAGACACATCGGAGCCGAGATCGCGCACAGTAACTACCCGAGCCATTATGGCCCGTAATCGTGGGTATTATTCGATTTATTGTGACCGGCTAGCGTGGGTGCCGATCGTCAAACGTGAACTGCCACTGGCTGGCCACACCTTATGTTGGGGCTTAAAGTAGGTTCACAATTGCCGGCGAGCCGAACGACGTAATGAGCCGCCTTGGCTATAGTCGGCCTTCTTGGTGGCTTATAATCGGCTCATTACAGTTGGCTTTGAGGGCCGTCGCGAGCAATGAGTTAACCCGCAGCAGAGGGATGCCGGAGCAAAAGTGTCTCATTGGTGAGGGCATATATTCGTATAGTACCTGTTAGGTCTTGTCCAGGAGAAGTCGCGCTGTGGAGCGCCTTGAATGGAAATGTTATATGCACAGGATTTTGTTCAACAGAAAAGGATAAAGTTAACAAGAAGCCAAGATATAAAGGAACAAGTTAAAAAAGAGACAAGGTTTTTAAAGTGGTTCGGCACAAAAATGCCTACGTCCACTGATTCTCTTTGTTAATTCACTTCATATGGGCAGTACAAGTTAAGAAAAGTATCGACGGAGGTGTTGGATGTTTTATGCCCTCTGGAACACCTCTCCGTCCACTGTTGACAAAATATAAGCTCCATTGTGGAGATCTTTATGAATTACATATGGTCCATCCCAGATTGGATCTAGTGCTCCGGGGCGAGGGAAGATTCGCTTGAGGACAAGATCTCCTTCTTGTAAGGTACGATGCTTGACTTTGGAGTTGTAGTGTGCTTCCACTTTTTGCTTGTGGGCTGCTGCTTTGAGGGCTGCATCATTTCTTCTCTCCTCAATTAGATCCAAAGACATGTGAAGGAGTTCTTCGTTCTCTTCTGGGTTATAGTGGATCCTACGATGGGAAGGCACGATGGTTTCAACTGGGAGCATAGCCTCCGATCCGTATGCCAAAGAGAAAGGGGTATGCCATGTTGATGTTCTGAAAGATGTGCGATAGGCCCACAGTGCCGTAGGGAGTTCATCCACCCAAGCGCCCTTTGACTTTTCGATCTTCTTTTTGATTAGAGTTTTCAGGATTTTGTTGACGGCTTTGACTTGTCCGTTTGCCTGGGGATAAGCTACGGATGAGAAGCTATTGTGAATTCCGTGCTCTTGGCACCAGTTGGCGAACTCCTCGTTGTCAAACTTAAGTCCATTGTCCGATATAATTTTGAATGGGACTCCGTACCTGCATAGAACATTTTTGATCAAGAAGTTAATAACTTTCGCTAATGATACTTTATTTAGGGGTTCTACTTCCACCCATTTGGTGAAATAGTCGACTGCCACTATAGCATATTTGGCCCCGCCTCGGCCCATTGGCAGTTCGCCGATTAAGTCAATTCCCCATACTGCAAAGGGCCAAGGGCTGGTCATTTGAGTAATCTCAGTGGTTGGTAGCCGTGGAATCTTAGCAAACTTCTGGCATCTGTCACATTTTATGACGAAATCTAAGGCGTCCTTGCTTAAGGTGGGCCAGAAATATCCATATCGGAGTATCTTTTTTGCCAAAGTTTTCCCTCCGGTGTGATCTCCGCAGCTTCCTTGATGAATGTTGGATAAGATTTCCTTGGCTTCCCTTCCAGCGACACACCTTAATAAGGGGTTAGAGAAGCCGCGCCGATAGAGGGTGTCCTCTTGTATTGTGTAGCGGGAAGCATTCCTCAAGATTTTCTTGACTTCGTTACGCCTGTCGGGTAGTGTGCCACTTTGTAAGTAGTCTCGGATGGGAGTCATCCAAGTTGCTTCTTCGATTGCAGCTATCAGATTCACTTGCTCAAAACTTGGGGTCAGTTGCTTTGAGATGGCTACTGCTCCGGAAATAGCGCCGTCTCTCATGCTGGCTTGCTTTGCCAATTCGTCGGCCTCTTGGTTCTCTTCCCGAGGGATGTGTTTGACTAAGTAGTGGTCCAATCGACTGAGAAGTAACTTGGTCTTCTTTAGATATGCTATGAGTCGTTCTTCTCGAGCCTGGAATTCTCCTAGTATTTGATTAACAATAAGTTGAGAATCGCTATGAAGACACAAAGAATTGGCTCCGATTTCTAAGGCAAGTTCTAATCCAGCTATCACTGCTTCATACTCTGCATCGTTGTTGGTGACAGCGAATTCCAACCTTATAGCATGGTGCAGCTTATTTCCCCTGGGAGTAATTATTACCACACCTGCCCCCGAGCCTTGTTCGTTTGATGCACCATCCACAAAGAGGTTCCACTTGATGTCTTCTGCTATTTCTGATTGCTCCTCACCTTCGCTGGTAGTGAATTCGGCAATGAAATCGGCCATGGCTTGCCCCTTGATGGCGATGCGAGGATGGTAGGTAATATCATATTGACTTAGTTCAATGCACCATTTAAGTAGTCGCCCAGAAGTGTCGGGACGATGGAGTACCTGCCTCAGCGGTTGATCGGTCAGAACTCTGATGGAATGAGATTGAAAATAGTGTCGTAGTTTTCGTGATGCGATTAGTAGACAGTATGCTAGCTTCTCAAGTTTAGGATATCTGACTTCTGCCCCTGTAAACCTCTTACTTACAAAGTATACTGGCCGCTGCGTGCGGTTGTCTTCTCTTACCAAAGCAGCGCTTAGAGCATGAGATGATACAGCAAGGTATAAGTATAACTCTTCGCCTTCGTTTGGAGTCGAGAGTACCGGCGGTTTCTGGAGGTGTTCGATTAAGTTAAGGAAAGCGGTTAAGCATTCGTCAGTCCATTCGAACTTTCCTTTGTCTTTCTTTAGAGCTTCGAAAAAGGGGACGCACTTGTCCGTTGCTTTGGAGATGAATCGGCTTAGGGTGGCCACTTTCCCATTCAGGCTTTGCATTTCCTTTCGAGTGGAAGGTATTTTGATATCTTTTAGAGCTCAGACTTGTTCAGGGTTTGCTTCAATCTCTCTGGCATGGACGATGAATCCCAAGAACTTTCCTGATGATACTCCGAAGGAGAATTTTAGAGGATTAAGTTTCATTCCATACCGGCGAAGTACTTGAAACATCTCGCCCAGGTGGCTTACGTGATCGTCGGCTTTCCTTGACTTTACCAGCATGTCATCCACATACACTTCCATAGTTTGTCCTATTATCCCTGCAAACATCTTGTTGACGAGGCGCTGGTAGGTGGCTCCTGCGTTTTTAAGTCCGAAAGGCATTACCTTGTAGCAGTACAAACCCCAGTCAGTGATGAAACTAGTGTGGTCTTGATCGGGAGCATGCATAGGAATTTGGTTATATCATTAGTATGCGTCCATAAAGGATAAGAGTTCGTGCTCGGCTGTGCTGTCTACAAGTTGATCGATTCGGGGAAGTGGGAAGCAATCCTTCGGGCAGGCGTCATTTAAGTTGGAGAAGTCAATGCATGTTCGCCACTTCCCATTAGCCTTCTTTACCAGTACCGGGTTGGCGATCCACTCTGGGTAGATGGCTTCTCGTATGAAGTCATTGGCAAGTAGATTCTTTACTTCTTCATCGAGGGCTGCTGATCGTTCTACCCCCATACTTCTCTTTCTTTGTTTTACGGGCGCCTTGGTAGGATCAATGTTTAGTACGTGGCATGCTATGTCAGGGGAGATTCCAGTCATGTCAGCATGTGACCATGCAAATACATCCAAGTTGTGGCGGAGAAAGTCAATGAGTTGTTCCTTCAACCCTGCTTTTAGTTGGGACCCGATTTTCAATAGTCTACTCGAGTCATGTTTGTCTACAGATACAAATTCCATAGCCTCTGCAGGCTCGGCGGTGGCCTCCTCCTCTTTGTCCCTGGGGTCTAATTCATTGAAAGGGTCGCTGGTATATCGAAGAGGAGGGGCTTTCTTTAGTTGCTATGCTTCCAAACTTTTTGTGCAAAGGGCAACCTCTACACTCTTCCCTTTATCCTTCCTGTGGTTGTTGCGAAGTTCAGTTACATAGCAGTCTCGAGCAACGTCCTGGTCTCCGTCTACTTCCCCTACTCCATTGTTCGTTGGAAATTTCATCTTTAGGCACCATGGGGCCAGGACGATTTGGAAGTCAGACAAGGCTGGCCTTCCTAAGAAGGCGTTGTAGGCCGAGTGGTTTTCTATTAGCACAAATGTTTGTTTCCATACAACGGAGCGGGGATGACTTCCAATTTCAACAAAGAGGTCCAGTTGCTCGAGGGGCATCTTCGCATCTCCAGTAAAACTGTGTAGTGGTTTATTGCAGGGAGAAACATCCTTTATTGATAGTTTCATTTTGTCGAATGCATGCTTGAATAAGATATTTACTGAGTTTCCAGTGTCTATTAGAATTCGGAAAACTTCGGCTGGACCGAGCCGGGCAGAGATAACCATGGGATCCATGTGAGGGTACTGCCTTCCCTCTAGGTCACGCCTACTGAATGTGATGTCATCACTCTCTTTCCACTTTGGGTGGCGTTCTCCTATAACAGAATTAACACAGTATTCATTATTTCTAAGCGACTTTCCATATCTTTCCATCTCTGCCCAGCTTCTGTCGGCGATGTGCGGTCCTCCCGAGATGGTATGGACCACTATCTTCTCTTGACTGGAGCCGCTAGTGTTGTGATTTCCTCTGCCTATCTCTGGTGAGGGTAGCCTTGGGTTCTCATTGGCAAGAGCCGGAGTCCTGTTCTGACCTTTTACATAGCGTTCCAGTCTCTTCCTTCTGATGTGTTCTTCAATCAAGTCCCGGAGATGATGGCATTCATTGGTATCATGCCCGTGAGATTCGTGGAAGTGGCAGAACTTTCCAGATTTCTGCACGTTATCTGATTCCTTCTTGTATGGTGGGCGTTTGTATCTAACTTCATATTGGGTGGCAAGGAAGATGTTTTCGATGGTTTCATTCAAAGGAGTGTAAGTGTCGAATCTCGGTCCTGGCCGATATAGGCGCTTTTCTCCCTTCTTGCCCCCAGCATTGTCTCTAGAATCATTTCTTCGAACATCCTTCGCTGCAGCGGGCATGTTGCCGTGAGCTGCCTTATTTTGCTGCCCTGACTGCCCCTCAGTGGCAGCGTCTTCAAGCCTCATATATTTCCCGGCTTCATGGAAGAAATCGGGTAAAGTAGCTGGTTTTTCTTTTATCAATCTTCTAGCAAATTTAGTATCCGGATGCACACCACTACAGAGGGCCATTAAGACAAGCTTCTCATCGGCATCTTGGACTGCGGCCGCTGCGGCATTGAATCGGGTTAAATATTGTTGTAGCTTCTCTCCAGGTTTCTGTTTGATACTGGATAAGGAATAAGCGTCCTTGGGTTGTTCCACATGAATGCGGAACTGGCCGATAAACTTTTCTTTCAACATCTCCCATGAGCTGATGGATCCTTGGGGTAGATGGCAGAACCAGGAGGTAGCTAGATCTGCTAAGAATAGTGGAAAGCATTTGCACAGTACTCCTACTGTTGCCCTGCCCATGAGCATATGCTGTGTGTATCTCTGTAAGTGTACAACGGGGTCAGAGGTTCCTTTGTAAGGTTCCATTGTTGGCATCTTCCATTCTCGGGGGGTGATAGCAATTTCGATATTGCGGGCGAAAGGGCTGGTTACCCTAGCACCTATCCCTCGATCTCTTTGATCCCGTTGGACGCACTCTCTGAACAAGCATGCCATCCTTTCATCAGAATTTGGAGCAGATAGAAATGAGTTCGGTTCTGTTCTGTGGGATTGATTCCGTCCAAATGACTTGTAGGGATGGTATCGTCTATCATTCCTAATATTTTCCAATGGCTGCCTCTGGTCTTCTGGGAGCATGTTAGGGTCAGCTACAGTTGGCCCTTGCCTTGATCTTCCCCTGCTGGGTTTTGATCTAAGCACTTCCTCGGGTCCAACTTCGGGCTGGACTCTAGCTCGGCCCCGTTCATTGGTGTTTCCGTGGTTAGGCAGTACGATCGGCTCAGCTACAGTTAACCTCCGCCCGGTACCTCCCCCGTTGGGCTCGATTCCAAGCGTTTCCTCAGGCCTAACTTCGGGCTGTGCTCGGTCTCGGCTCCTACCATGGCCGCTTCTGTCGTTAGCCCCTTCGAAGAAGGAAGATCTTTGCTGTCTCTGAGATCCTCCAGACTGGGACTCACCCCATGACTCAGTGTTGCGGTTGAACTCTTCTGCATCCCTTAAGCGTGACATGAGATGGTCCACTAAGGCTTCCTACTGGGATGTGAAGCGGCTAGTCACTTCAGCCACAACCCTGTCTAGATCTGCCCTAGTAATTGATGCAGGCTGTTCTGTGGCAGGGGTTGTTGGATTTTCCCGACCTTCATTTGGTACTGCTGCTGGAAGGGGACGACTTACTGGATCTGGAAGACTACTGGTTGCGATGTTTTTTCCTTTGTTAACATCTTTCTTCTGCTTGGGAGGCATGTTTTCCAAGCAATGAACGATGCTGTTAGGAAGAAAGTTAAGTGGAAGAAGCTGAAGCTTCGAGCTTCTTGCTCTCAGTGAAAGCACCAAAAATGTTTGCACAAAAAATGGGCAAACACCTCCAAGTCGTATGATTCAGTTGATTTTGCGTTGTTTTTAGTGATCTGGGTGATTTATGCAAATATGTAAAAAGGCAGGGACTAAACTGTAAAAGACACGCAAATTTAGAGTGGTTCAGCCAGAATGTTCCTACGTCCACTTTATATATTATTTCACCTTTCCTGTTCAGATTACAAGTACAAAGCTTTGGTACAAGTATATAAAAGTTGTTTGAAAGTTCTATCCGTGCTTGAGCTCTCAAACTTGTCCCCATTATTGTACCCCTGCCCCTCTATTTATAGAGTGAGGCTGGGCCTAGGGATCTTGGATGTATATAGCTGTTGGTGGGCCTGGGCTGATACAAGCTGGCCTTGCAAAGTGGGTCCGGAACGTCTTGGTCCGGTGCAACTTGGTCCGGTGATAGTTTTGATTTGGTAATAGGTGGAGCGGTAGAGGCTGGTTCGGTAGGCAGTGGAGTAGGTTGGTTCGGTAGGCAGTGGAGTAGGTTGGTTCGGTAGGCAGTGGAGTAGGTTGGTCCGGTAGGCAGTGAAGTAAGTGGAGTAGGTTGGTCTGATAGGCAGTGGAGTAGGTTGGTTCGGTGGTGATCTCCCCCGCTTCTTGGTTCGGCAGTGGATGGAGGTAGTTGGTCCGGCTGTTGGTGGAAGTAGTTGGTCCGGCTGTTGGTGGAAGTAGAGTTGGTTCGGTTGTAGGCTTCCCTTATCTTTTTTTTGGTGATACCGGTCTAGTGAAAACATACCCAACAATAATTTACCTTATCTGAAATATTCAAACGTATGTAACTTTTTCGTTTGAACTCCGATCTTAAAAATTTATACATGAAATTGATTAGAAAATCATCACGAACACAACGATGTAAATTTCGTACCCAAATTCTGACATTTATGAAAATTTCATTTTTGTATAATTATTTATTAATTCTTTTTAATTAACTATCGTTTAATTTACGAGGTGTTACACTATATGTTGCAAATATCTGGAGGTAAAGTATAAATAGGAGTTGAGCAAGTTCCCTCAAGGAGGTGTGCATTAACCACCACAAGGTACTAGCTAGACTTTAATATATATTATTAAAAGAAGAAGTTAAGAATAAAGGGTAAAGAAGAAAAGTCCAAAAGATAGGACAATTAAAACCCATTTCCGAGTCCGACCCCATATGAAAGAATTTAATATAAGATTTTAAAATTTCTAGAAATATTTTAGGCAGTTTTAAAAGAATCTATTCAAAAATAGAAGGACCTATCACTGGAAAGTTGTTGTTTTGAAAAAACAATAAAAAATTTGGAAACTTTAAATTAAGAAGCTATATAGAGATTCCTAGTGAAGTTTAAAGTTGGTTGGGTTAAAAAATTCAATTTAAAGGTTTTTAGTAAAGAGATTTTTTGTTTTTGAAGTAAATGAAAAATAGAG
Organism: Allium fistulosum; assembly: GCA_030737815.1. NCBI lineage: Eukaryota > Viridiplantae > Streptophyta > Magnoliopsida > Asparagales > Amaryllidaceae > Allium > Allium fistulosum. The sequence continues at coordinate 580,267,621 of CM060906.1, read as the reverse complement.
CATGTGTTTGGCTTGATGATTTCTCCATTTCTTGTTAATTTAAAGTTTTTAAATTGTTTTAAGAGGTGGAAAAATGAAAATGATATTTGATTTAAAAGGGGTAAGGAGAATGGAAGGGTAAGAATGCCCCATAATGAAGAAGAATATTCCCATACATGGAAAATACTAAGAAAAACAACTGCTATATTTTTATGATATAGAGAGAAGGTTAATGGTTAAAGCAGTAGGCGAATGCACTGTATTGAATGAGAAGGGAAAGCAATAAAATTTTTATAGAAGACAAGTAAATGAGGTAAGAAAAGAGTTCGACGATCTAGATTGTAGGCTAAAGCACCATCATGGGTTGACAGGGATTTTTTCAGAATAGTTGTGGATCGAATCAGATTGAAGAAGATGGAGTCAGAATGAATATAAAATTATAAATTTTAACCTGGCTCGTATAAGGTTTAGTTTCAACTTGGGCTTGAAAACGACAATTGGTCGACAACCCAAGAATAGGTGGTCTATCGCAAATCATGAGTGGTCGACGATCCTCGGGTTTTATGCATGACCTGAACCTTGAACACAGCATATTGCCACATCCAGAACCCACCAGCCCCATTCACTTTGTCTTCCTCCCCTCCCACTTCTTCTATTCTCTCCCTCCTCCACTCAACTGCCACCGACGTCAAAATGACCCTGCCAGCACAGAGCCGAGGTTAACTCCACCAACGCACCCAGATCCAGCCCCCAAACACCAAAAATAAAACCTCCTCATTTCCCTAGAAATCCATGGCACCTTCACGAGCCGTTGGTGCATCTTTATGCCACTTGAATCTCACTTCCAAAAAGATCACATGGCTCTAAGGGAATAAGAAAATTTTCCACCTATGAAGCCTCGGCAAACTTCATGTTTTTGCAAGGACGGTTAGTGAAGTTTGGGGACTTCGCCACCTCTAAGACGTGGAGATTTGACCAGATATATCCCCTTTTGTAGAAGGATACCTACGCCATCATGGGTGGTATAGCAGTAACTAGGCCCCTGCCATAATGAGCAACCATGTGGACCCAGGAGTCGGGACTCTATGGAGCTACATTTCGTATTATCATTTTTCACCTCGTGTCTTTGGACGATACAAAGTGAACCTATCTGGGGAGCAGGTCCAGAGGAAGGCCCATGACCTATTTGATAGGTCCTTCCTAATGAGGATAGGTATTGAGGTAGCGTCAGCTGAGGTAGTAAAACAAGAGGTTGATAAGCACGTGCAACAGGCCGTAAGGCATGAATATGATGTTGCCTATAGAGCCCTTAACTTATAGCGATTAAAGACTCTCGGCTGTAGATCAAGGCTGAGCTACGGGTTATACGAGCCAAGCATAAGTGCTAAGGCTACATGCTTAGGTGAATATCTGTCATGCTACGCCCATTCAGGGGTCGCGGTAATGGCTCGAGCTCCCGTAGGTTACCAGGATCAACCCATAACTCGTAGGTAGTGGTTAGGGTTAGTAATAGTAGCAGTTGTTATCTTTATTCCAGCATTTGTTTTTTTAGGTTTTTTGAATTATAAATGTTAGCTATCTCTTTTGTAAAGAAAAAAATGCGTACGATATATTATGAAATGTGTTGTTATTTATTTACTGTGCTTATTTTCTATTATGAAATCTCATATAGACACTTAACTAATGACAAATGAAAAGTAAAAGTTTATAAAATAAATTTTAGCAAGCGTAGGGTAAGGAAGGGTTGTTGTGAAACCACGAGCAACTATCCATATGGCTTAAAAGCTAAATTTTATAAATATGCTTGTGTATTGTTTGTTGGTTTAAAATAAAAGAACATTTTCAAAATCTAAGATTAACTATGCAATGCTAGGGTCAATCATATGCATTCACTCATTGATTGAATCTCGATTACATTAAGGTATGCTATTTTTTTAAAGATCTAAAGACAAATGCTTTTGAAAAAATGTGTTCAAACGCTTTTGAAAAAAAAATTATTTTTAATTTTCAGACTATTTTACAAATTTGGTTGAATGGGGAAAAAGGATTTTTAATAATAAATGAGAAAATTTCTTATTTTTTTCAAGCGTCATGCTTAGCATCGGGAGCATCGACGTGTTAGTGAATATGAATTTTACTGTTCAATAAGGGTGACAGTATACAAAACATAGGATATAATAAGGGAAAAAATTGTTTTAACTTTGGAATTTCCATACCTTGTTAATAGTAAATAAAACTTGTTTTAAAAATAGTTCTGTTTTAAAATTTAAGAATAAACTCCTTATACAAATTGTACTTGGAAAAATTGAAAACGATTTGGGGGCAAAAGAGAAAGTTCCAAGGTACAACGGAATTGTTATCCAAAAGAAGGGTGGAAATAATAAATTCTCCTTCTAAATTTCTTTTTCTGCATAAGAGTATAGATTTAGGAAAACTAGATTTTCAAAATTTTGGGTGTTAGAAATTGTCTGTTAGGTATTGGATGGTAGGGATTGAATGCAAAATTTGTTGAACTATACTCCTATTCATAGGAGTGTGGAATTTGTTGTGTGGAAACAAGAATTTTTTATTTTTGAAAATTTGCATACATATAGAACTGCTTGTATAAATAGGCTGGTTGCATCATATTTTCAATTTTTTTTAAAATAATGCATTTATATAAGAGGAGCCAATTTTGTTTTATTTGACATACATATCATATGTGTTGTGATACACTATGCACTTGTACACGATTGGCTGCAAAATCTGTTGTATACTAATTGATTGGATAGTTTAAAATGGTTGTGCCTTATGTTACATGATTCAATCCTTGAGGAATTTTAGGGATGAAATTCATTTAAGGGGGATAATGTAACATCCCATGAAATAAAAAGTAAATATTTAAATAAAGCTCAAAAATGGAATTTGTGCAAGCGTCGAAATTTGACCATGAAACTCACACCATTATGTACGTGGCAATTTTCTGAGCAACTTTCATATATAAAGCTTCATGATCGGAGTTCAAATGAAGAAGTTATCAATGTTGAAGGTTTCAAATCGAAAACAATTAGAAAGGAATTTAGGAAATAAATAATAATAAATGCTGGATCACCACCGGTCGAAAGCCCTATTAGGTTAGTCGACCGCCAGCGGTCGACCGCCCATGGTAAGCGGTTAACCGGTTCAAATTGTGGCGGCTAAGGTTGAACCTCGGCTTAATAGCTCAGATTTAATAAATATCAATCTAATGGATAGAATATATTCGAGCACCTATAAATTTAGACCTAGCCCCTCACTTTTCTTTTCATATTTTCTGAACAAAGCAGTAAAGCTCTATCATTTTTCCTTCTCTACTATTTCTAAAAATTATAAAATACTACATATATATATATATATATATATATATATATATATATATGTATTGGAGAAGGACAGAAATTAAAAGAGAAGAAGAGAAGGAGTGAACTAATTCTACGAAAAGGTAAATCTATAATTATAAATCTAAATTGCACTTAACTCGAATCTCCTTTTTTCTCTATAATTCTAATAGGCATATATGTGTCTTTTTATAAATTTTGGGTTGGAAAGGAAAAGGAGTCAATTAAAGGAACGAATTCAGAATTAGAGATTTGGAAAGCTAGAATGGTGAGTGGAAAATTATATAATATATATATATATATAACATTGAAATTTATATCATTGAATTTTATCTGATTATTATGCCTATGCAAGATCCGTCGAATTGTAGGTTTAAAATCAAAATATTTAATTGAAATCTTGCCTGCATATACCGTAAGTTAGGTAATTGTGAAGGAATTGCATATACACCCTAACCAGGAAATTTTAGGAGATTAGTCCCTAGCGATTTTGAAGTATGATGTTGATAAGATCGTAAAGTTTATTACAGATTTATGTTAATTGGGCTGCGAATTGTTTAGCATTCATTAGGAATGCCCTAGCTTGACTTTGAATGTAAATTTCTAATTTTAATTTATTGAAAGCGTTGAATGTATAATTTAGTTATACCTATTTCCATGTAAATTTCCACAGACTATCTAACTTCACAACTATGTATAAAACGTGCGCAATTTGGAATAATAAGTAATATACCAATGAAAGAGATATGTAAAATACGGATGTCATTCTCCATAGTTTGCACTGTCTATTTCAATAGAAATGGAAAGAGATAATTCCCTATAATTTCAAATGAAGCAAAAGTCCCACTTTTAGGTAGTTTATGGAAATTTATAATGGTAATAATATTCTTTTTAGGGAATGATAGCTGCAATATATTAAAATGTAGAAACAAGCATTCTTTGTAGAAATTACACATACTGGAATATTCTAAGATTCTTAACGTAGAAATTAAAAAGTTAAAAATAAAAAATATAAATACGTATAACCGCGTCTACTAATTATATATATATATATATAAGGTAAAGGATAAAGCATAATAAATAAATACACATCAGTACTTGTATCAATTACAATTAGAACGTTTAAATATTAGTACATAATAAATCATAGGGTTAGGAGGTTATAATAAAAAAGGGGTAATAACTCTAACATTAATGAATAATGATTGTAATATTATTAGGCAATAAATACGTAGTTAATAAGAACTACAAAAATCAAATGGGGGCATAGATGTGTTTAATGGGATTAATTACAGAATTAAATGCAACATTTATGAAAAAAGGGAGTAGGCATAATAAGTTAGATTTGAAACGAATAAATAAATGTCATTAGTAGTGGTACAATTTGAATAATGATGACCATTTATGAAGGATAAATAATTGGAAGTAAAATAATAAATGACATTTAAGTGACATAAATAGAAATGAAGAATATAAGAAATAAGCATATAAGGTAAGAATAAGTTCATAGTAAGTAAATAAATGAATACAAATAAATGAACTTAAGAGGCGTAATAATTTCCATAGTAGGAATTATATGACATTAATAATATGTTTATGAAGGGTGTGAATTAGTGGGCCTAGTCCAATATTTAGGTTAAGGATAAATAGCTTGGTTTAGTATGGGTTGGGATGCGAGGTCGGTAGAGTTACACAACAGAAGTCCACTCTTCATCTAGAGGCTACCAACAGTTGTGTATACGTACTACTAACATGGGACATCACTAACTATAGAACACGTGAGGTAGGGAAATATACGTTCGTTTATGAGTGTGGGAAAATATACCAAGGGTCCACCTCGGATTTGAAGTATTAAATGGCTCAATACCTTAAGGGATGTCAAGGGGTTTACTTCAAGGATTGAGATATTAAACGGCCACTGGGCCTGCCTCCTCCTTATTTAAGAAGTCTTAAATAACCTACAATAGTGCCTAATTGGGAAATGGGTTCTGGTTCATTTCTAAACCAAAGGTATTATGTAACTAGAATGGGCATTTTCCTTAACTTATACTGGGTAAGTCTAAACAGGATTTCGACTATGGGGGGTCGACGGGCTATGGTAGTATTATTGGTAAATCAATATTCAGAAGTAGGTCTGGCTTATAGGCTTTAACTACCAACGGTCCCGAGTGGTCGTTAGCAAAGACTTGGGTTATGCTCTGAGGGATTTCACTTCCTACTAGTGTAGATTCTGTATGGAATACACAAGGACCTCAAAGTTTAATCAATTGTTTATTTGTCGGAGGTTTGCTCATTGACCCTTAGATAAGTTTTTGAGATGCATTAGTAATAGAGCTAATTAAATTATAAAGTCATATCTAGGAGTCATCTGCCTTCGTATTTAGGGTCGATGATTATCGATTACGTTACAGAGGCCCGCTTTGGGGTTGAGGTATTAAATAGTCGTTGGATCTATCTCCTCCCTATTAAAGAAGTATCAAGTGCCAGGGGTTTCCTTTTGGATAGTATGATGCTTATATATATTGAACACACACAGAGATATAGACGCACACACACACATATATAGTTATAGCTATACCTTGGAGAAGGTTGGATATATCGTGCGTGTGGGTGGAATTAAATGAATAATCCTATGAATAGTAGATATTACACTTAAATAGAAATCAATCGGCATAAACTAGTGTTATGAATAAAGTATGTAATTTACCAGTCACCGAAACATTGTTCTGACCCCTTCCTTATGACAATCCACATGATAGATTTAAAGGGAGATGCTACCGGTGCGAGACGAGAACGGTAGATGGAAAGGTCTTCTCATTCATGCTCGGCATCGATAAGGCAACTAGATATCCAAGGAATAATATTGGTTCCAAGGTAGTAGCCTTTGTCAGTATATATGTTTTATTATATTTTTTTATTCCGATATGAGTTCACTCTTTGATATGCTTATGTTTATTACATGTTACCAACACCAACGATCCGTACCCTAATGGACTTGGAAGCACGTGCAGGGTCAACCATTCCTTCTTCTTTTAGGTCGACAACAAGGTCGTCCCCCATAAGGAGGGCCTCAATATTTTTCATGTTCGGTCTCGGTTTAGAAATTATTGTCTCAACAGGCAGTGTGGCTGATGCAGCCAAAAGGATAATCACTAATGGAGCATGGTAGGCCCTGAAACCTGGAAAATGGAGGGGTAAAGATCAAGAACTTCAAGATAAATTCAACTTCTGAAGTAAAGGCGAGGAAATTGGAATTCCTTCCATTGAAGGTCCTTCGATACCCATAAAAACATCTATGAGTGTTGTGGAAATGATTTGATTAGGAGTATGTTCCTCCTTAGTGATTGGCAATAGTTGAGATCCGGGAGGTGGAACATAAGGTTCAGGGGCATTGGTTGGGGTCTCGGAAGATGGAGGAGGCAACATAAGAACTTCATCAACTATAGAGCTAGTCAATGGAACGGTTGACATCATAGGAGTAGGATCAACATCAATTTTGGCAATAAGATTGTCTAACAATTCCTTAGTTTGGATTTTGATAGTGATATCCTCTATAGTTTTCTTTGCCTCCTCATCAAGAAGTAATTTACAACTCCTCTTGAGGGTTAAAAGATCTACAGGAACAAAGAATTGATCAATCACATTTTCACATCAGATTCAACAAAAGGGTAGAGCTTTCACTCAGTCCGATCTCGTGTCCGTCTTTTTATTATTTTAACATGGAGGTCCATGATGACATGATTATGGTCTTCTTTGGGCTATCAAAGGTTTTTGGTGTGGGACACAATCTCATAAAATCTAAAGATCATGTTACTGAAGTTGACACAGCTTATTCTTTATCTTTGAGTTCCATGTGGGTTTATACCAGCTCGATTTGGAAATCAGTAAGCATTTTTAACTTCAAGTTTGGCAGTTCAGTTGGCTTTCTCCCATAAAGATTCAAGCTCTTGGATGGTGTTATGAGCATTGGAAAGCTCCACTTCATATTGGATAATTCTATAGAGGACTTATCAACATGCTCGTTCTTCGTTAAGCTTTTTGGTGATATTCCCATTATGAGTAAGGGTCTCTTAGAGTAATGAATTAATGACTTCAAGTTTGATCTTGATCTCCAGCTACGCTTGATTTGTGACCTTGTTTGTTCGACTAATGTTTTTCATCATCGATGTGGTGTTTTGTTTTCAATTTTCCGTATCTAACCCTCTTTCTCGTTGGGAAGGTTTCGGTTGATAGTGTTAATGTTTCTTAGATGCTTCATGACCCTATGAAGAATTTATATCTTTCCTATAGAATCTTAATGGTATAAATTGATGCTGCCACAGCTTCTTCTGGGATCAAATCAAGGTTAAACTAGCAATGGACTCCAGTTAAATCAAGGTCTGGGCGTATTGGTGACCCAAAAGAGGTGAAGAATATAGAGAAAGTAGTGACAATAAAATAAATGGTAGCAGTAAAGGCCCCTTCAATAGGAGGCGTATTACGATCAGAAGAAAATTTGATGACGGATGCCATAGAAGTGGAAATTTATGGTAATGGAGCTGAAGGAGCTGCGGATCCCTTACCTTTATGACGAGGGACCACAACAGAAACTACATAACGATATAACCCATAGAGGAACTTGGAGGGGAGATCATGGCATAGAGGAGAGAGCCTGCTTGGAGAATGACCCCTTTCCGATTGGGAGTCAGGTAATGTAGGCATAAAGATTCTTGTCTACAATGGTTGGTACTCGAACCCATGGGAGACTGATGGAGATAAGAGTATGTCCTGGAATAATAGTTATGATATCGGTTATCCGTCTAATCCCGGTGGTACTCGTCGCCAGAATCTCTCCCGTGATCTTCATTACGATGACGTGGAGGCCTCTAGGTGGGGATATTGACTCTCAATGCATCAAGTGCTTGGAGAGGATGCTATAATGGCTGCATTTATCTATATCACCTACAAACGAAAGAAAAGTGTAATTAGATTAACTAAAGCTAAAGATTGTGATAAGATGTTGTATGCATGAATGCATGTGTGTAAATGCAAGTTTAAGTGGCATATATGCAATGTAGTTCTAATTTAGCTATGGGCTAGGAGAAGAGATTTCTTTAGCAGAAAGAAACACCTCCTGTGGGTGTGTATTCAACGGGGTCCATTCCCAATTGAAGTTCAACATGATAGAGTTAAGGGTGTGCCCTATGGGAATTACGTAATTTATTACGTAATTTAACTCTTATAAAAGAATCTTGTTCGAAGCTTTTTATGCATCTAGTTTATTTTTCTTTTATATATGTTTTTATATATCGATATGATTAATGAAATAAATATATATAAATAGAAAATCCTTACGAGAAGTATTTTATCGATTGCAGTTACGAATGCATTGTAACCATGAATAATCGATAACACACACACACACATATAGACTTACTCCTTAAATATTCCTAGTCGAGATGTATCGAGAAAAGGATATCGATATATCCATTGAGACTGGTGTATGTAACGCTCTCCGTACGATGGACGAGGAATTACTTATGATCGTTGGGGGAACCAATAAGCTATGCATTGTAGTCGTTTGGAATAGTCGTGTAATGACTCAATGAGAGTCTTCTATAGGTTATTATAACTTAGCCAAAATAGAAGATCTCAGAGTAAGATGTACAATATTCTTCTGACTTGAGAGTACTTTAAACTTAAATATGTAGACTATACTTTGATTATGGGCAACCACTTGGCATAGCAATTGTGTTACGGTCATAGTTGGGTATGTGTTGAAATATTTAAAGTGGAACAGTACTCAAAAGAGAATTCGTCTTCTTCATTATAGAAGGTCAGTATCACCATAATTGGCAAGTCAAATTAAAGTCAAAATATCTAGCCAGAGCTAATTGGTTAATCGATAAACATTATTAGATTGAACCAATGACTTTAAAATTGACCTATAGAATTAATATGGATATTAATAGAGCTTTTTGACCTTAGAACAAACTCTAGATATCTAAGTGATACCATGAGGACAAAAAGAATACATGTAAAAACTTTCATTACTATGTGATCTTATATTAATAAGTATAACAAAGTACGTATAGACTTCGATATTTAAATCGTTCAAATATTGAATATGGATGGAGTTCACACCAGAGAGTCAATACAATTGCGTTGTCAATTATTTCCAAATTCGACCAAGGAAAAAATTAATTTATAATTGTTATAAATTAATAATAAATTAAAACAAATATTGTAGTAATATTTATGGCTAATTTTAATCATTTATTTCTTCCTTGAAATCAGAAAGAATATCTATAAAAGTTATATGATGGTTCAATTGATTATGGAGTCATAAATTACTTAATTAATTAACGATTCAAGAGGAGTCATAAAGGTGGTTTGACCATACTAAGTCAACATCATAGATCGGCCTAAGATGGATCATTTGGAGCTTCTACCAAGTCCCAGAAGCTAAAGGATATGGTGGAGAGAAAGATGTATACCTTCAGCTACTAATACATATAGCCTCGACCATAATTGAACATTGAAATTTTTTGGCTGTGTGGCACCATTTATGGTCGACCCTTGCCTTGGTTCTTCCATCTTTTCAACTTTGCAACCTGAGAATAAGAAGGAGATCATGATGCTCCAAGAGGAGATTCTGAATAAATAATGGATCAGCTCTTGAGAGGATCGTTCTAGGAAAAGGTATAAATACAATGTATTATAATCTCACTTATATTCACATGTTTACATTATCACGAATATTATTATGTTACAATTACATCCGACATTCTTATAAAAAAAATTAATTTTGAAATTAATTTACTATTTTAAAACTCTTTAAACATAGATATTTTAAAAGCATATATATATATATATATTATAATTTTTAGTATCATATTTATCTATATATAAATATTCTAATACAAATGATCTTAAATTTGAATTTTCAGTTCTATGTTAATTAAAATAATTTATCTTTAATACATATTTTTTGGTTCAGATTAGAAAATAATGTATGTATATTTTTTATGTTAATATTTAAATGTATTTTACTAAGTCAATGTATATAAAAATTGAATTGTTGAATTAGGAGAAAAAATATGTATGCACCCTAATTTAAATTAATAAAAAAATGTTAACGTTTATTTTGGATCATATCAGAAGTGTGTATATATATTTATTAATATTAGTATTTAAATATATTTTGCTAAGTCAACATATTTAAAAGTCGAATTTTGAAATATATACACGCCGACTAACTTAAATTTATAGAATAAATTAACTTTAGATGACTATACTAATTTAATAATCATAGAAAAATTAATTTTTTTTATACATACATACATACATACATACATACACACACACTCATAAACACACACACACACACACACACACACACATATATATATATATTGAATAAGTCAAAACCTATTAATTAAATTTTAAAATCTTCATAAATAACCAAATTAAAATATTAGTTATATATAAATATTATATATTTTATTATGACGTTTTATTTAATACACATGTATATACACATATCTTATAGTAAATATTTAGTCATATATATAAACATATATATTTCACATACATTAATATATTTATATAAGTTAATTTTAATTATTAATTATAAATATATTTTAATGGCAGATTTAAAAAACTTATGATTATTTACTTAATGTTCACTTAGGATTATTGTAGCGACCCGCGGTTCCGTACCCTTTGAATTGATAATAAAATTCACTCCTGTTCAACCCAAATTTGTACGAAAGAGAGAATAACTAGGGTAAAGAAGAAAAAGGTAGAAGAAAATAGAAAACAATCACATAGAATCTCACAATCGAAGCGGAACAAAATATAATATATAATAACAGATTTTTATACAAAAGAATCTGTAAATGTTTATATACTTACAATCATTAGAGTACAACATTCAATACATCAATCTGGACAGTTATAATAACTTGTCCTCATACATCGGAAATATAAATCATGTACGGAGATACGTCTCTACTCTTCCAGCTTGCCTCCTGAGCTCAATAGCATTCTATCCTGAATCTGTAATACTCGGTCTGACCCGAGCATTATAATAAAATAACACCTGAGTCAGTCTGAAAAACTAGCGTGAGAAAACACACTCAATTTGAATTATTAGAGTTATCAAAATCCTTTGAAAACAAAGGTATCTCGTAAGACCGCGTCACACATAAACACGATGGGTTTTTCCCTTACGATAACCAAAACATTTTATAGAAAAACCAGTGATATTATAATAGTGTCTAAGTACACATACTTATTCAAATAGCCGAAATTGTTACATTAATTAAATTCCAACATACAAGGCTCTACAAACAAAACCGTAAGCTCATATTGGAGAATGGATTCCATACGAATGACCGGGCCACTGGGGTACCGCTCATTACAATACACCTCTAAAACAATGTATCGAGGACCATCGTCGGGATCCATTGCTACATAAGACCGGCCTATGCCTAACCTGGATAGACTGAATATGTTATCACCCCGGGTGTTCCCACCCTTACTATCGAGCGCTCCTTCTTTCATGCACAACCATATCCATAATATAAAGGTTTTCGAGGAGATCTAGAAAAGTGATAACATACCCTAATTGGATGTGACCCACTTAGCCTTGCTGCATCTCCCCTGTTTTAGTCATTCCCGGTTGATGAGGCTTGAGGCTAAGCATTACCTTTCAAGAACAATTTTACTTAGAATGCTCATCGTCCTCCAATGATGATTTTCCGATAGCATTCGTCCATACAAGTTGTCCTGGGTCTGGACAAATAGAATCACCATCTTCATCATCTTCACGGTATTCATTCGTTATGTTCAAACCGGATCGAAGTGGTTTTTGGATAATTAAATCCGATCCCGGTCTCTTCGAAACGATTAATGAAATTGGCCAATTTTGATAGTCGGTTATTTAACTATCAATAAAACATCCATAAGCAATCATCTGGCCTTATTATAAATTTCCAAAAATATTCCCAAAATGTCATTATAAGATATATATATTCAACCCTTCCAAATATTTACTAGTGGATATCAAACTCAAGTTCTTATGTCCTTAACAGGATATTTCAAGTCATTTCAATACTTAAAATATTTTACTCGCTTCCAATTATAATCCATCCCTTTGAAAATATTTCTATAATTAAAATCTCGAAGTTAAATATTTTAAATTCTTCCCATCCAATACTTAGGAATATTTATAAGCATCTTCCCTAGGATCTTTTATTTCCAATATTCAGGGAGTAGTCCAATTATTTCCTATTCTCCAATTCTTTACAAATTTTATTTGTAAACCCCCTAATATTTCCAAAGTCGAATACACTTGTCTATAACTCCAATTGCCCGTTTCTAACCTCTATTTATGATTTCTAGTTCATTTTCCGAATTTCTCATATTTTAAACACTTAGGAAATTTCTTTAAACTCCCAAAATCCTACTATAAGATTCCACTTCTAAAATCATACTTGTTTAACACACTTCGCTTCCAATCTCGAGAGGATTTATAGATAAATTCAATCCTTTAAAACTATATATATAAATAAGTATTTTAAAGAATAATAGTTTATTTTTAAAATATGTTTAAGTAAACTTAAAATATCAAAACATTTTAAATAACATCAATAACTCATTTCCAAATCATTTTTAAATAACTGATTAATTTACAAAGCTGATTAATAAAATTAGAATTTATTTCAATCAATATTAAATATTATAATAACTAGCCTTTCGGAATATTCTAATCTAAAAATAGTTTAAGTCATATAGCATAGTGATTACAAATCTCATTTTTACAAATTTTTAATTTCTCGACAAAAATCTACTTTTTTTAAAAATCCAATATTGCCAAATTCAGTATATAAATCCCTCTAGATTCATATCACATCGATTATATCTCAACTTTACCATTATTCTCACATTCAAAAATAAATTCCGCTATTTCTTTACCAAAATGATTCCCATAACTCGATATAAATTCACATCGTAAACTTATATTTCCAATTTATCAACTGACCATCATTTTCCTTATTTATAAACATCCTTTATAAATTTATAAACTACTTTGAGTTTCATTTATTTATAAAACCAATTTTTTTATAAAATTTCATTTTATAAATCCCTTCCTTAATAAATCCCATTTTAATTTCAACCCTATTTTTAATATCGATTTCAACTCCTTCCCATACTTTCAAAATATCATTTTCAAATCCCTTTATAGAATTTTATTTAAAAATCTTAATTTAAACAAATTTACGAATAGTTAGGTATAACCCAAATCAATTTTTTTTCATTTCACTTAATTTCCTTTAAAATAATCCACATTTCCTTATAAACATTATTATATTCAAAATCTCCTTTTTAATTCCTTCAAATTCAAAAATAACTAGTTATGGTATTTAAAATACCAGATTTAAGGTCCATGCTATTATAGCATCATATAATTCAATATCATAGCAATAATCTATAACAGATTATTCACACTAATCATATATCCCTATATATGAAAATTAATCAACATTTTTGAGAAATCCAGTTAAATCCCTCCAACCCGTTTCCCTACATCCACAGATGTTAATACAATAAAAAAAATACCAATCCCACTTCGAGGGTGATATCGCGGTATATAGGGTCATCCGTTATTATGCGCGGCGCATAGGGTCTCATCCGCTATAATGTGCGGGAATATCACTCTAAATACTAATATATATACTACTATACATATATAATATATATCATTCATTAGATAATAATTATTAAATCAACCAGGCACCCAACAATTAATTTTAACTATTTTCAAAATTAATCTGATAATCCAAGTGAGCGAGAATTTTCTCACCTCGATTTTCGAGTTTGTTAATCGTTCCAATTCAGTTCTATTGCATAGATTCCACAGCTACGAATCCAAGGCTGATTGCGTTAAATTTAAACCTCGTATAAGGAATTTTGAATTTATGTAAATTAAAGATCTCACTTTTAATTAAGATTTAAACAAATAGTTTATTAGTGTAAACTAATTACTTACTAACTATGTCTTTATTAAGTTTAATTAAAATTAATTACTCCAAAGAAAAATCTCACCTGATCGCAGCCAAACCTAAATCATTGAAATGGCATAAGCAGCAATTTTTCTCACTCCTTGTTTTAGCATATCCCAGTATATCTTTTCCACTAAGAGGGAATTGGCATGGCTTGAGCCAGAATTGGAGGTGGTCTTGTATACTCAAGAAACTCGAACGTCCTTGAAGATACTGGGGTGTAAATTCATATCGCTAAATGACTCAATTGGTGCAAATGCATTTCCAGAAGCAGACGTTACCATGACACCAACACTTAGCCGATGTCTCACTTCTTCAACTTGCTCCTTCGTCAAAGCCTGACCACGTTTGGATAGCTGCCATTGCACAAAGACAGGCTCAGGAAGAGCACCCCCATTCGCCCTTGAATTCGAGATGAGAACTCGCTAGCTGCTCACGCTCGGACAGGAATCGATTATCTAGGGTTTCGTCTATACTTTCTATCTCGTTGTTCCCTAAATTTGTTGAAACTCAAAACGTGAATGAGTTAGGAACCCAAACTCGTCTTGAATCAGCAGAAGGTATGAAAATAGAATACGCGGTTTCACCTTTAACACATAAGAAAAGGAATACTCTAGATTGAAATTTGATTTACAGATCCCTAAATTTGATTTACAGATCCCTAAGAGATTCATTCGATTCTTTTCTTTTCTTTTCGTATAAATCAATTTCGATTCGATTTTTTTTCTGGGAGAAGAAAAGGCGCTCGTGAATTTTGATTTGAGGTGAACGAGATAGGGACGTGATTTAAAGGTAAATGGTTAGCGTATTTCAGAAGGTAAGGTGACTGATTTGACCATATATATTTTTATTTTATAATTCAATTATCTTACATTACATATCACAAAATTTTGAACCCCTATGGAGGCGTGCCGCTAGGCGTTTATAATATTATACCTCTATTTCGAACGCAATGGAAAAGGTTTCAAGTCCTAATTTGATCGTATGGAGAAGATAGCTTTTTGGACCCAATTACTATATTAAATTTCGATATTAATTTCAGCGCGTTTCTATCTCGTACGATCAAACGATAACTCCAAACGCTATGAAATTTGAAATTCGATAATAATACATTATTACGGATTCAATGGAACTAGTTTCGTCGAATTCTGAGGCTGTGCCCCGCATCGCTACTTTTTAATCGTCGATTAAATTGACGATTTCAAAATTTTACGAAATCGCTTGAAATTTTAGTTTTTAAATCTTATCAACTAATTTATAAATTCCAAATCCAATATTTAAACCCATTTAAATATTCAAATTAACCGTCGAAAAATTCGGGTCGTTACATTCCTCCCCCCTTAAAAGAATTTCGTCCCCGAATTTGCTAAGGTAGGAAAAATGCTCCAAACCCATAACTTAACAAAACCCACTTAGTTAAACCCGACATTCACTTTTTCTAATCTTTTTATTCCAACCAAAACAATTAGTTTTCAATTCTAAGTCCAAAACCCTTTATTTCAATTACAATTTGAAATCAAATTATCGTTAACAAAAATTTTCCAAAAATTTTCAAATTTTTTTCCAACACCCTAAATTTTCGAATTTTTTTGGCAGTCTACTTTGTACGGAGGACCTTTTGCAATATGACAAGAGAGATAAATATATATACATCGACCCACACGGTCGGAAAACAAAATATATATATCAATATTTATATTTTCGCAGTATTTAATTCGAAAATGTACCTTATTTTTTAAGCATTATTAAGCAAGCATTTACTTCATATGCAAATACGCAACCCAAATCTAGTCCGACAGCCTCCGGTTACCTGTACTTACTCAATTTGAACCACATAAGTACCAAAATATGAAATTCATTAACATTTCACTTATTTAAATAGTTAAAACACATAAACTTCATAAGCAATGCATGCTAAACATATATTTATAAGCAGTTATAAGGTTCCAACACCAATTTAATTACTTTCAAACAATCCATATACCATTTCATTCAATTTAATTTACAACTCACTTTACATGCATTCAATTTATTTTTATACCAAACAACTCATATCCACTCCAAATTGATTAAAAATCAATTTATTCATAGAACCTTATTTAACGCCAATTTTCTATGCAAATTCGGCTATGTTCGTTTAATAGAATAATCATTTCAATTTATATCTATTTTAAATTGATTCCAATTAATTTATATTCAATTTTATTCCATTTCAAATTTATTCTCCATCAATTCATTTTCGTTTCACTAATATCCACTTTTATTATATTCAAATCCATTTTAATTAGCTCGGAAACATTTCATGCTAATTTATTAAACAACCATTTCACAAGAGCTAAGCTTTCATTTAAATATTAACTTAAGTTAATTTGTTAAATTTCATTTATTTCAACCTTATAACTTAGTTTATTTTATTTCAACCAACTTCAATTTCATTACTAATTTATTAATTAGTTCATTCATTTTATTCACTTCAATTTTAATTCCAAGCTCGAATTTATTTAAACAACTCCCACAGCCATATTCAATTTATTTTCACTTAAATTGAATTTTATTTATAACCCAAGCCATTTCTATTTCAATCCAATTCTATATTATTCGACCACACTTCCAATTATATTTAATTCGCTTACACTTAAGTCAAATTTTATTTATAACTCAAGTTCCATATTCAATTTCTGATTTTTATTTCAAAAAAAATCACTTCGTTTAATTTTCTTGAGTTCAAATTCCTTTTTATAATTCAAGTTTGGATTCAATTTCCTTTACCAAAATATCAAACAATTTTATTTTGGGTTTTCTATTTCACTTTTCAATTTTTATAAGTCACACAACTTATTCTTCACATTTCCATCAATTCTATACTCGAATATATTCACATTTAATTTTTTAACTCGAGATTATACATTTATTTATAGCCTAATTATATTTTTATTCAATTATTTTAAATTTTTATAAGCTATTTCAAATTTATTTATTCATATTTCCAATTTTCCCTTAAATTTTATTTCATTCAAATTTATGCCATATGGTTTTATAATATTTCACAATTCAAATTTCATATTTACTTCAGTTCGATATTATTGCTAATCCAATTCAATTCAATTTAATTTGAATTTCAATTCTTCTTTACCATCATTCCAAAACCATACTTAAATTAAATCCCACTCCAAACCTTTTTATTTTTAATTCATTCAATTCAATTATACATTTTAATTACTTCACTTAAGTTAACTCCATTTCATTAATACACTATTAATTCAATTCAAATCCAGTCAATTAAATTTTCTAAACTTTTGTTTACTCAACTTAACTTAAGTTGAATTCCATTTTAACTTTCTCACCTTAAATTTTATTCCACTTCAGTTTCACTTTGAATTCATCTTTCTAAAATATTTAGCTAGGAATTCAGAATTCAAATACCCGGTATCTATTCCAAATCACTTTGAAATCGAATATATATAGGTATATACTCTTTTTGGTTTAACAAACCACTTTCTTGGATTTTCAAAATTCACTTGGTTCCATTCCAAAACAACACTTGTTTTCACCAAAATCTCCATATTAATTTACTATGGTAGCAATTCGCCACTTAGAAACTCGAAAATGAATACTGATGATGTTGCAGTCATCACCAGGATTATTTTCCGGCGACTGAAGTGAGTTCAGTGCTATATCACTTCCAAAATCCATTTAAATTTTTTTTTCTATTCAAAAGTATCTCCAAAAAATACTATTATTATCTGCAAACACTTTGGAAAATACTTCTAAAAATCTCCGGGATTTAATTTTCCAAATCCTGGTTTGAATCCATTATTGGTTCTTAACTCATTTGTATAATTCACTTATACAATTTAATTTGGTTTTTATATATATTCCAAATTTTAAAATCTTACTTTGGTTATATAATAATCCAAACACATCAATCTACCATGATAATTTCTAGAAAATTATTCCTTTTATATCAAAATATAATTTGGGTAAAATAATTTCATTTACCCGCTTCAAAACAATACCGTGTCATTTTATCATGTTCAAGTGTTTAGAAACTCCTATCGATTTAGTGGCGTCCCGCTATTCGAACAAAATTTATATACCACTCAACCAATAAGCCAACATAATACAAAACCATTTTATTATCACTAAAAAATACACGCTCATATCTATTAATACACTCAAACTCATTCTAGGGTACTACTGACCCTATCTCTAATGAGTAACCCCCACCAGAGCCAAGGTTCTCACTTGACCTTCAACTCTGATACCAAATGTAGCGGCCCGCGGTTCTGTACCCTTTGAATTGAAAATAAAATTCACTCCTGTTCAACCTAAATTGTACGAAAGAGCGAATAACTAGGGTAAAGAAGAAAAAGGTAGAAGAAAATAGAAAACAATAACACAGAATCTCACATTCGCAGTGGAACAAAATATAATATATAATAACAGATTTTTATATAAAATAATCTGTAACTGTTTATATACTTACAATCATTAGAGTACAACATTCAATACATCAATCTGGACAGTTATAATAACTTGTCCTCATACAACGGAAATATAAATCATGTACGGAGATACGTCTTTACTCCTCTAGCTTGCCTCCTGAGTTCCATAGCATTCTATCCTGAATCTGTAATACTCGGTCTGACCCGAGCATTATAATAAAATAACACCCGAGTCAGTCTGGAAAACTAGCATGAGAAAACACACTCAATTTGAATTATTAGAGCTATCAAAATCCTTTGAAAATAAAGGTATCTCGTAAGACTGCGTCACACATAAACACGACGGGTTTTTCCCTTACGATAACCAAAACATTTTATAGAAAATCCAGTGATATTATAATAGTGTCTAAGTACACATACTTATTCAAATAGCCGAAATTGTTACATTAATTAAATTCCAGCATACTAGGCTCTACAAACAAAACCGTAAGCTTGTATTGGAGAATGGATTCAATACGAATGACTGGGCCACTAGGGTACCGCCCATCACAGTTCACCTCTAGAACAATGTACCGAGGACCATCGCCGGGATCCCCTGCTACACAAGACCGACCTACCCCTAACCTGGATAAACTGAATATGTTATCACCCCGGGTGTTCCGACCCTTACTATCAAGCGCTCCTTCTTTCATGCACAACCATATCCATAATATAAAGGATTCAAAGAACATCTAGAAAAGTGATAACATACCCTAATTGGGTGCGACCCACTTAGCCTTGTTGCATCTCCCTTGTTTTAGTCATTCCCGGTTGATGAGGCTAGGGGCTAAGCGTTACCTTTCAAGAACAATTTTACTTAGAATGCTCATCGTCCTCCAATGACAATGTTCTGATAGATTCGTCCATACAAGTTGTCCTGGGTCTAGACAAACCGAATCACCGTCTTCATCATCTTCACGGTATTCATTCGTTACGTTCATACCGGATCGAAGTGGTTTTCGGATAATTAAATCCAATCTCGGTCTCTTCGAAACGATTAACGAAATTGGCCAATATTGATAGTTGGTTATTTAACTATCAATAAAACATCCATAAGCAATCATCTGGCCTTATTATAAATTTCCAAAAATATTTCCAAAATGTCTTTATAAAATATATATATATATTCAAACTCTTCCAAAAAATTAGTAGTGGATATCAAACTCAAGTTCTTATGTCCTTAACAGGATATTTTCAAGTCATTTCAATACTTAGAATATTTTCCTCGCTTCCAATTATAATCCAGACCTTTGAAAATATTTCTATAATTAAAATCACGAAGTTAAATATTTTCAAATTCTTCCTGTACAATACTTTGGAATATTTATAAGCATCTTCCCTAAGAACTTTTATTTCCAATATTCAGGGAGTAGTCCAATTATTTCCTATTCTCCTATTCTTTACAAATTTTATTTGTAAACCCCATAATATTTCCAAAGTCGAATACACTTGTCTATAACTTCAATGGCCCGTTTCTAACCTCTTTTTATGAATTCTAGTTCATTTTCCAAAATTCTCGTATTTTAAACACTTTGGAAATTTCTTTAAGCTCCTAAAATCCCACTATAAGATTCCTCTTCTAAAATCATACTCGTTTAACACAATTCGCTTCCAATTTCGAGAGGATTTATAGATAAATTCAATCCTTTAAAACTATATATATAAAATAAGTATTTTTAAAGAATAATAGTTTATTTTTAAAATATGTTTAAGTAAATTTAAAATATCAAAACATTTTAAATAACATCAATAACTCATTTCCAAATCATTTTTAAATAACTGATTAATTTACAAAGCTGATTAATAAAATTAGAATTTATTTCAATAAATATTAAAGATTATAATATCTAGCCTTTCGGGATATTCTAATCTAAAAAATAGTTTAAGTCATATAGCATAGTAATTACAAATCCCATTTTTACAAAATTTTAATTTCTCGATAACTTTTTAAAAAAAAAATCCAATATTGCCAAATTCAGTTTATAAATCCCTCTAGATTCGTATCACATCGATTATATCTCAACTTTACCATTATTCTCACATTCAAAAATAGATTCCGCTATTTCTTTACCAAAACGATTCCCATAACTTGATATAAATCCGCATCGTAAACTTATATTTCCAATTTATCAACTGATCATCATTTTCCTTATTTTTAAACATCATTTATAAATTTATAAACTCCTTTGAGTTTCATTTATTTATAAAACCAATTTTTTTAATATAAAATTTCATTTTATAAATTCCTTCCTTAATAAATCCCATTTTAATTTCAACCCTATTTTTAATATCGATTTCAACTCCTTCCCATACTTTCAAAATATCATTTTCAAATCCCTTTATAGAATTTTATTTAAAAATATCTATTTAAACAAATTTACGAATAGTTATGTATAACCCGAATTAATTTTTTTTTTCATTTCACTTAATTTCCTTTAAAATAACCCACATTTCCTTATAAACATTTTTATATTGAAAATCTCCTTTTTAATTCCTTCAAATTCAAAAATAACTAGTTATGGTATTGAAAATACCAGATTTAAGGTCCGTGCTATTATAGCATCATATAATTCAATATCATAGGAATAATCTATAACAGATTATTCACCCTAATCATATATCCCTATATATGAAAATTAATCAACATTTTTGAGGAATCCAGTTGGATCCCTCCAACCTGTTTCCCTGCATCCACAGATGTTAATACAATAAAAAATAATACCAATCCTACTTCGAGAGGGATATCGCGATATACAGGGTCATCCGCTATTATGCGGGGCACATAGGGTCCCATCCGCTATAATGTGCGGGAATATCACTCCAAATACTACTATATATACTACTATACATATACAATATATATCATTCATTAGATAATAATTATTAAATCAACCAGGCATCCAACAATTAATTTTAACTATTTTCAAAATTAATCTGATAACCCAAATGAGTGAGAATTTTCTCACCACGATTTTCAAGTTTTTTAATTGTTCCAATTTTGGTTCTGTTGCATATATTCCACAGTTACGAATCCAAGGCTGATTCCGTTAAATTTAAACCTCGTATAAGCAATTTTGGATTTATATAAATTAACGATCTCACTTTTAATTAAGATTTAAACAACTAGTTTATTAGTGTAAACTAATTACTTGCTAACTATGTCTTTATTAAATTTAATTAAAATTAATTACTCCAAAGGAAAATCCCACCTGATCGCAGCCAAACCTGAATCATTGAAATGGCTTAAGCAGCAGTTTTTCCCACTCCCTATTTCAGCACATCCCAGTATATCTTTTCCACTAAGAGGGATTGGCATGGCTTGATCCAGAATTGGAGGTGGTCTTGTATACTCGTGAAACTCGAACGTCCCTCAAGATACTAGGGTGTAAATTCATATCGCTAAACGACTCAATTGGTG
This sequence comes from Allium fistulosum, assembly GCA_030737815.1. Classification (NCBI taxonomy): domain Eukaryota; kingdom Viridiplantae; phylum Streptophyta; class Magnoliopsida; order Asparagales; family Amaryllidaceae; genus Allium; species Allium fistulosum. Next base: position 580,245,336 of record CM060906.1, on the reverse strand, counting down.
CAAATGCATTTCCAGAAGCAGACGTTACCATGACACCAACACTTAGCCGATGTCTCAAATCGTCAACTTGCTCCTTCGTCAAAGCCTGAACACGTTCGAACAGCTGCCATTGCATAAAGACTGGCTCAGGAAGAACACCCCCATTCGCCCTCGAATTCGAGAAAGAGAACTCGCTAGCTGCTCATGCTCGAACATGAATCGATTATCTAGGGTTTTGTCTATACTTTCTATCTCATTGTGCCCTAAATTTGTTGAAACTCGAAATGTGAATGAGCTAGGAACCCAAACTCGTCTTGAATCAGCAGAAGATATGAAAATAGAATACGTGGTTTCACCTTTAACACATAAGAAAAGGAATACTCTAGATTTAAATTTGATTTACAGATCCCTAAATTGAATTTGCCTGATAGTTTCTCTCATGGAAGAGAAACTAGGGATTCATTCGATTCTTTTTTTTCTTATCGTATAAATCAATTTCGATTCGATTTTTTTTCTGGGAGAAGATAAGGCGCTTGTGAATTTTGATTTGAGGTGAATGAGATAGAGACGTGATTTAAAGGTAAATGGTTAGCGTATTTCAGACGGTAAGGTAACCGATTTGACCACATATATATTTATTTTATAATTCAATTATCTTACATTACATATCCCGAAATATTGAACCCCTATGGAGGTATGCTGCTAGGCGTTTATAATGTTATACCCCTATTTGAACGCAATGGAAAAGGTTTTGAGTCCTAATTCGATCGTATGGAGAAGATAGCTTTTTGGATCCAATTACTATATTAAATTTCAATATTAATTTCAGCGCGTTACTACCCCGTACGATCAAACGATAATTCCAAACGCTACTAAATTTGAAACCCGATAATAAAACACTATTACAGATTCAATAGAACTGGTTTCGTCGAATTCCAAGGCTGTGCCCCGGATCGCTACTTTTTAATCGCTGATTAAATTTACGATTTCAAAATTTACGAAATCGCTTGAAATTTTAGTTTTTAAATCTTACCAACTAATTTATAAATTCCAAATCCAATATTTTTACCCATTTAAATATTCAAATTAACCGTCGAAAAATTCGGGTCGTTACAATTATTAATGTTAATTATTTTACTATATATATATATTACATTTAGTCATCTTATTCACCATAGGACAAAGCAGTCAATTTTTCTCCTAAACCCATAGTTTATATATATATATATATTTGTGTGTGTACGTGCGTATGTATTTGTATTTATATTTATATGCACATGCATATGCATAGGTATTTGTCTATGTATATGTATATACTTGTGTATGTATATGTGTGTGTGTATTGTTTCGATGTCCATATTGTTAATATGGATATTATGACATATTAAAATAATGATAAATTAATTTTAAATTAAATTACAAATAATTTTATTACATACATAAGTAATAATAATTATTTTAATCAATAAAATTGAATTAAAATAAATTAAACCTCTTTTATTAATCAAAATACTAAACTTGATTTAGTATTAACAAATATTTATTTATAGAAATATATATTAAAGATCTTGTGCAATTTATAAAAGGATTTTTTTTTGAAATTCGCCCTTTTAACCCCGATAACTGTGTACTTGATCCAACAAAGGTATCAGAGCCTACATTGTGCTTGTGTAAATAGATTAACCAATACTAAAGGTAGTGCCTGGGTGTCTAGTAAAGGGTGTGCAAACAAAGGAGATGGTTACTCTTATTAAGGTCCACAAATGTGGAAAGCCTCTTAATCTCCTGGTCTTTACATAGCTCATTGAAATGGTCTAATTCTAGGGTATGTCCTTGTGCAGGACTTAAAAGTTATTTGAATCTTAGGTTAATTCAAATAGCATATTTGAATATTATAAATTACATTAAATTGTTTAAGTTAAATAAATAAATAATTACGTAATTTTATAAAATTTATAAAATACAAATTTGAAATTATTTTAAATTAAATATGTAATTAATGAATTTTATGAAGGGTTATAAAATGGAAATTTAAAATTGTTTTAAATTTAATAAATAAATATAAATGTTATATTTTTAAATAATTACATTTTTTAGTTAATAAAAGAACATATGAATATATATATATATAACTAGATAATTACAAATGTTATAATTAAAGGTATATATGCTATATGTATAAATAAAATGGGTGGTCAATATAAATAAAACCCATGAGACTTAAGGAAGTATACGTTGGATGTATATAAAAGACATTCGGTGTCATGATTTATAATTGTTATATATTCATCTTCCTTAAATAGTTGATAATACTCTTCAAAATTATTTTTAAAATTTGAATTTAATAATAATGATGCTCTCCAACTTTTGTAATATAAATAGAATATCTTACATATCTATGTTTGTTGAGCATCCTCAAGGCATAGAATATCTAGGATGATGTTTGTATTATATATATATATAAGAATGGTATCTAACTTTGTTGAGCACCTTCAAAGGTTACATAGATTGATTAGATCTAAAGAGTCTAATGTACTTTATGATTTGTTGAGCAACCTTAAGGTCATGAAGTGATTAGGAGCATAATTAAAATGTATGTAAGGAATTATACTAGATATAATTAGTAAATGATTACTTACTATTTACAGGGACTATGACTTTTTGAGTACCCTCAAGGTTGTAGTAACATAATAAACAGATCCTAACACCCACTAAAGGAATTCATGAAATTTTCGTTTATCTCTTAATGTTTTTTAGAGATGCAAAATTCATTGGAAGCCTTAATAGATAATTATAATAAATCGATCTAATAAGTATAATAACATATGTAATATTAAAATAATCCACTTTAATAAATTTAACCGGCTAATATAATTGATAGAATTGTTTATCAATTAAAATACACTAAATTAAATGAATTAAAAATTGATGAATATAAATTATAATTAACAATAAATCCTTTGGTATATCGTCACTTCAAGACTTATGCAAGAGTCAAATTCATATATACATTAAAAACATTTGTCCCCTGTTCACTTAAGTATTAATTTGCATAGAAACGTATTGTCTTCTATGAGTTTTGAACTCCACGATGATACAAGAGTGTAGATATTTGATCCATGTTTGATCATATACAAAAGTTGTATGGTGAATAGTCATGCTCATGTTATTAGAAATCCTGATATAGAGGTTTCATGCGAAATGAGCAAGTAAACCATAGTGCAAGATCATGTGTTCAATACAATTGAATAAAAAATGAGGATCTTGTTGTGTTTGAAACCTACACAGACTAAAAACTACAAGATAGATCCAGAAATCGATCGCTGGAATTTTAGTTTGATCGTTTGACATACATGTAACTTGTTTGATATCCTTAAATGTTAAGGATAACTGAATGCATTTTCATAAAGAATTCGATGCAATCTTGAAGAATTTTTTTTCTCTTTTGAATGGCTTAACCTTTTGAAAAAGAAAGCAAAAGTTTTAGAATGCTAACAATGTTGCCATATTTGGGATGAAGAGAGTGAATTTTCACTTCTGCTTTATGAAGAGATGTCAAAAACGCAAAAGGTTAAAATATATTCGTAGACGTTTAATATGGACCAAGAAATATGATTTCTATTCTAAATGTATTTTTCTTATAGAAAATTTGTTCTCATAAGATCCATTTCCTGAGTTCAAGATATTTGATCTAAAATTATAGAATGTAAATTGGTTATAGTAATAGAAATGAGTAGCCCATAGTAAGTGCATAAATCGAGCTTCGTATTTCATACGTTAATATTATAATGTTTGATATAGTGGAACCACCATATGTCACTAGCTAGTGTACACATCATGTTTTGAAAAATTGCTTTCATGGATGCCAAGTATTAATTATGAAATAATAACTATTTTCAGTATTGACCAAAAATAGAAGTGATTTTGTTTTAATATGAATATCGTTATAAAAGAAATCCGTGTTTTGCCATTTTTATGATGGCACTCATTTTCATAATAATAGTGATGTGTTAGCTATATAAAATACAAAAGCATTTAAAATATTCAGTAATTAATTCTGGAATATAAACTAAGCCATATATGTTTGATAAATAACGCTATAATCATATGATTATGAATCATATGGTATTTGTGAATTGTGTCGCAAATAATTAAGGGCAAAACACCCATTTGATGGGAGCAACAAAAGAGTTAACAAACTCTTCAGATTGATACATATAGATTAAAACTGCCCAAAGTCTAAGATACTAAAAGCGGATCCATTTACTTCGTTAAATTCACCGAAGAATTATCGAAGATATGAACATGTGTATATGATACATAAGTTCGATATCTATGAGAAGTTCATAGAATATAAAATGAAAGTAGAAAACAAAACGTGCAAAGGAATAAATATAAGATTTGATCGAATATGTGAGTATATTGAATAATACTACCTAAAAAGCAAACAAGATTCACTCTCAAAGTCACTCCCCCTTATATTACATAATGATGCGTCGATAAGGTATAATCGAACTTTGTTAGACAAAGTATGGTTTATATCGAGTGAACAGGAGTTTCTTCTTACTATAAGGATATGTACTTAAGAGTAAGTACATATGTTAAATTTAATTTCATCTAAAAGTATAGTTTGTGATTTCATATAAGATATGAATAAGGAAAGAACCTAAATCTTAAATAGTTTAAGGTATACGGTTATATAGTTTACATTATGAATGTAAGCTTTGTAAACTCATAATTAGTTTGTGTTACATAAGGATATAGGTAATTTATATAATTTTTTTTAGTGCCTATTTCATCGCACTGAGAGACAAATTGTTATTTTAAGACATACCACCTTCTCGCTCAAGGAATTTCTTTCTAGAGGAATTAGTGGTAGTATGACGAACTCGGATTGGGTCCAAGAGTCTAACATAGCAACATACTATATATATGAAGTAAATTTAACCAAGTCTAAGATGGACACAATTATATTATATTGTCTAATAAGAATTCTTGCACATTGAAGAGTAACTATGAGTTTCTTATTAACGTCAGGCAAATGAATTGTAAGAAATTACAATATCCTCAATTGTCGATAGGCCATGGAGAGTATAGACTCTACTACATGGTGTAATGCTTTAAATCTAAAATGAATTCCAAATACATTAACAAATTTGATTTTGGTAATTGTATGTAACAACCCGCATATTTTACAATTCGTATATTTAAATGTTTAATTTAAATATAGCATCGTTAGTCGGATTTAAGTCCGAAATGTCACTTTTGCAAACAGTCGAATTGGGACTCGAGACCACTTCCATTGAGTCCAAAATGGTGTTTGTGACTTTTTTGAGTATAAGCATCGATATGTTTGGAGTGAGTTGAATTTTGCTATTTTTCACTTAGGGCTTTGGGCTTGGGTTTGGGTTTCACCCAACTCATCCTATACCCTAACTCAGTCCCCCTCTCCTCTTCATTCATTATTTCATTTCATAACACTCCAAGCTTTTGAAAAATGGGGGAAGAGAAAAGGAATTAGAAATTCCTAAGCCCTAGATTCATTTGCAAACTCAAGTTCTAGCTCCAAACTCTAAGAGAAGCTTAGGTAAGCATCTCCTTCATCTTCTCCATCTCATTTCCTCTTCAATTCCAGAAATTTCCTAACCCTAACTTAGGAAATGTTTTTCCTTTTGTGCTTAGATTGAAGCTTCTTGGGTTACAATCGAAGATAGATTGTCCTTGCCTTGCTCTATAGCTTCTCTCTTGTGTTTTTGGGTTTAAAGGTGAGATTTTTGAACTCACATCTAAGCTTATAGCTTTTATTGTTGTTGGGTAAGAATTCCTAACATCAATTCATGTTCATTTGTGTTCGATTTGGATCGATTTGGTGAATTGTCCAATTTTTGGTTTTTGGAATCTAATTTTGTAAAAATCCAATCTTTGATGTTTGAACACGTCAGTGGAGCGTTTCGGAGGGCCATACAAGGCTGGGTTGTCATTTGGCGTAAATCCTCAGTCGTAGTTGCTCGTTCATTCGCTTCCATCCGTGTTATCAAATTTGCCCCAAAAGGGGCTAGGTTGATTCTGCTCTGGTAGCAGCTTCAGTCGACTTAACCAGTAGGTCAGTCGACTAAACCAGACCCCAGGAATTTGCCTGGGTCTGCATCAGTCGACTGACCTTCTGGGCCAGTCGACTGACCCTGGGGCAGAAAACTTCGTACCCCTGTGTCAGTCGACTGACCCACTGGTTCAGTCGACTAGCCTGGAACCATAAAGTTTCCAGGCACTGGGCCAGTCGACTGACCCTCTGGTTTAGTCGACTGACCTGCTTGTCTCAGCCCAATTTGTTATTTTGCATTGATTTCCAAATTTTGATCGATTCGTGTCGATCCAATCAGTTGTTATCGCATTCTTGACTTTGATGATTCCTTTTTTGATTCGTACACGGGTTTTTATAAAATGATCTCTTTAAATTGTATTAAAAGCTTGTTTCTCCAATTTATAATTTCTATATAAAACACACACACTTTTGCACTCCGAGAGAAGAGGGAGGAGAATTAAATGATTAGATAAAACGCATGCTATGAACACGTGCGTTCATATTTTTAGTTAATTCCTAATCTATTCGTTTGATCGTTTTGACCTTCGGTTTTGGTTTACCGATGAGATGAGGTAAACTTTGTACTGCTTTGAGTGTGAAATTGACTGACGGATAGTAAACCGTTTAGTGCGAACGTGTGGTATGGGACTCACGTTAACATTTTTCAGGTTCCCTCCTGGGAGTTGGTGACACATGTTGCCTTCGGGCTTGTGCCTTCGGGTGTTGCCCTATGGTATCGCTTTTGGAGTTGGTCATTCGCTACCGCTCGAGAGATATTCGGGTATGTTGGCTTCGGGCGTTGCCTTCGAGCGTTGCCTTCGGGTGTTGCCCTATAGTATCGCTTTTGGAGTTAGTCATTCGCCACCGCTCGAGTGATATTGGGTTTGTTGCCCTATAATATCACTTTTGGAGTTGGTCATTCTTCACCGCTCGAGTGATATTTGGGTTTGTTGCCTTCGGGTGTGGTTCCTTGTTATACAGTACTGAGCTCGAGCATCTTTTGTTTCTTTAACAGTTATATTTCCCTAGTGTACCGCCTTTCGGTGTAGGTCCTTTGAACCACACGATATATAGCGATTACCTTGTGGAAACTTGTGTTACCTTTATTGGTATTGGTTATTTGCCTTTTGGCTTGTTTTGGGATATGATATCCTTTGTTTATTTGAGTTGCTGATGATATGAGGCTTGCTATGATTCATCTTATGTTAGATGATTTGGTTATCTCCTTTGAAGATAATTGTGGTACTTTATGATCTTGTATGTTCATTATCATTTAGTTTATCTAACTGATTTGTTTAGCTAGACTGACCCGTGTATTTTATACTCGGGTCAGACCGAGATGTTTCAGGTTAGGTACATTGGACTTAGCCTATTTTGCTTCCGCGTGGACTATTCTGCTAGCTCCTTTTTGTTATAGCTTTTTACGTAGTCCTTTTTGGCTGTAACTCTGATATGTATTCTTTTGACTCGCCTATATATTATGGCTTGCTTTACCACTTGACATGTATCATTTTGTAAACTCTGTAATGTATCTGTATATGTGTAAATGTATGTGATGATCTACTATTCTGTGATGTGTGTTACATTTGAGCTGTTATATTTTATTCTGATATCTCCTTCAGCCACCTATGGCTTTGTATTAAGTATTTATTGGATATGTCGATCCATTTAAGTAAGAAGTGGCAATTGTCGGCGTATTCAATAGATAATTAAGACAAGGTTATAGATGGTCGCTCCTATCCAGCTCTATTCTCCGCATTAGCAGACGGTGTTACTTAGTAATACTCTTTGCTAATGTGGGTCTCGGAGTGGGGCGTTACAGCTTGGTATCAGAGCTGAGTTCAGAACAAAATATGATAAACATAGAACAGAGACACATATTACGGTACATCAAAGGGTAGTACGAATGTTACGAATCTTTGAATCATCGTGCCTTCATTCTTTCCGTGCCTTTGGGGTAGATAGAATTTTGGGAATACGTCTAGGAATGCATTTATTCCGTAGTATTCCATATTTGAATTAATGATATCTACCTTGTGAATAATCTTTATCTTATCTTAACTTTCAGTTAATGGCTGGAAGAGGTAGAGGATGACACTCGGATGCTGGGCAATCCAGCGGATCGCATCTGGACGGCGTTTACATGTCTGCCGATTAGTTTTTGGAGTTGTTTAGGAGCACTCAGCCTCCAGCTCATATTCGTGCACCTCCTCCATGCAAGTCTGCCTTTGCACGCCTATGCAGTGATTTTTCTCATCTTGGAGGAAAGCCATTCAAAGGCTCCGAGTCCGTTCTTGAGGTCCAAGCTTGGATTCGCACATGCGAGTGTATCTTTTCTCGTATGGATCTTTCTGACCATGATCGAGTTCTTGTAACTTCTAGCTTATTGCAAGAGCATGCCCTTGATTAGTACGAGCTTCTTGTAGCCGAACTTGATGAGTCTGTTCTTTCTTGGACTCAGTTTCAGGAACGATTCGAACTCAAATTTGTTCCTGAATCTGAGAAAGTTTTATTGGCCTGTCGCTTTCTTGAGTTGAAGCAAGGGAAGTCCTCCGTCTCTGAATATGTTGCATCATTCGAGGCCTTATCTAAGTATGGTCTTGAATTCATTAGCACCTCTTATAAGAAGAATCTGAAGTTTGTCTCTGGTCTTAAGAAATATCTTAAGAAGTCTTTAATGCTTTAGCTTAAGCTTTCTTTTGAGGAGTTGGTTGACTCGGCACTTCATCTCGAGCCAATCGAGAAGGAGTGTGTTAGTGGTGATGATATGGAGGTTTGCGAAAACCCCAATAAGAAGAAGTTTCCATTTCATAAGCAGGAATTTTTCCCTTCCAAGAAGAAAAAGCCCGTTGAATCTGGTTCTAACTCTCAATCTGCTGGAACACCTTCCATTCGGAAGTGTTTCAATTGTGGTTCTCCTGATCATATGATCCGAGATTGTCCTAAGCCTCTCTTTTGCTGTTATTGCAAGAAGGAAGGTCATCGTATTTCCACCTGCCCTACTGCTCCTGCTAGTGAAAGTCTGGCAAGCTTTATGTTACTAAGGCTTCTGGAGGTTCCTCTCAGCCCAGAGGTAATTCTCCTCCTATCCTTGATGGCATTATTTTATTTCGTGATCTTCCTAATTGGTTTCTTTTGATACAGGTGCATCCCACTCTTTTATATCAAAAGAACTTGTTGATTCCTTTTCTTTAAATATTATGGGTTTGATGACTTCACTGAGAATTGCGAATCCGGTTGGTGGATCCGCAACACTCAATTTGCTTTGTAAAATGTCGAGATTATTTTTGTGATTATTCTTTTCGAGCCGATTTGCATGTTATGCGTTATTTAGGCTTCGAAATTGATTTTTGGGAAAGGATTGGCTTAATTATTATGAAGGCCATATCCTATGTCCAATGTGGACTATTCATCTTCGACATCTTCAATTTGTTAAGCAAATTTCTTTTGTTCTTAATGATTTTGATTTCCAAATTCGATGATATCATTTTAATTCTTTAAACCTACGGGATAAGGAGAATATTATTTCTCTCATTCAAGTAGTCTATGGATTTTCCGGTATATTTGAGCTTGTCTTAGGATTATAACCTAAGCAATCTATTGAATGGTGCCGAGGTCTTTTCAGCTCGACCTTGCCACCGGTTTTCATCAGCTACGAGTTGCGGAGGGTAGCATTCAACTTATCGCATTCCACACTCGTTATGATTCTTGGGAGTGGTTCGTTATGTCATTCGATTTGACTAACCTTCTACCTTATTTCATCCATTTTGTGAATCGAGTATTCTACGAATATATCGATTAGCTTATTCTTATATTCATTGATTATGGATGAAAATAACAAATTTAAAATTTGCAAATCTTTTTAATAAGATATTTTTAAGTATGATTGTGTTTTGTTCTTAAAACGAGCAAAGAATATTTGTAAATTTTATAAGAGACATTGTTATCATATATAAGATAATTTTGTGTTGTTTTGCCCATTGAGTGGTTTAAGAATTCTGGTCGATGCGCTTGATCAACGTTATCGATAGGAATCTCCTAAACACTATGATGAGACAGTCAAACACAGTAAATTCTTGTAAAAAGTTGATTTTTCTAAAAAGATGTATATATATAATGTTAATTATAACTTTGAAAGTCTTAGCTTTTCGGGAAAGAGAATCGATTAAAGGAACTCTTTTCCAATGCTTTTATTCTTGCGATTCCCGAAGGGAACCAAGACTTTATTGTTTGTACCGATACTAGTCGTATTAGTTTTGGTGTCATTCTCTTGAAAAGGGAATGTGTTATCACATTTGCCTCTTGATAATTAAAGCTTGTCGAGACTAGATATGCCATTCATGTTCTGGTGCTCGCGGCTATTGTTTTCGCTCTTAGATTGTTGGCAACATCATCTTTTGGGAGAGAAATTTGTTCTCTATACCAATCTTAAACCTTTGAAGTATTTGTTTTCTCAAAAGGAACTCAATTTGCGTCAACAGCGGTGGCTCGAGTTTCTTGCATCTTATGATCTTGATATTTTTATACTTTCGGAAAGGGCAATCGTGTTGTTGATGCCCTTAAGCCGAGAGCAGCAAGTGGTTGTTTCCATAATGATATCTGAATGGAGTGATCTCGAGACTTTATCCACTTGTGAGATTCGAGATCGTGAATCCAATTCATGTTCATCTCTTGTTTTGTGTAGCCTTGAGGCTCGTCCTTCTCTTTTTGACTATACATCTTTTGGCTGAACTCTATGTCCTATTATATTGCATGGAGTTCCTACTTCTATTGTTAGCAATCGTGATCCATTACTTTTCTAGTGGATTTTCATAGGGTCTTAAAAAGCTTTGGGAACAAAGCTTAATTTTAGCACCGCTTATTGTCCTCAATCCGAGGGACACATCGAGCGTGTGAATCAAACTCTTGAAGATATCTTTCGTGCATGTGTTCTTGATTTTGATGGAAGTGGGGAAGATCATATTTCTCTCTTTGAGTCTTCTTCCAATAATAACTTCCAATCTAGTATTGGTATGGCACCTTTCGAGGCACTCTACGGAAGGCCATGCCGATTTTCTTCGTGTTGGCTTAAAGCCGGTGAGAAGATGGTTTTAGGTCCAGATTTTATTGGTGTTCTTTTGTGTTTCACCTATGATGGGTGTTGTGCGTTTCAGTTGATCGGGAAAGTTAGCACCTCGATATGTTGGTCCATTTCCCATCACCGAACGCATTGTTTCCGTGGCTTATCACCTCTTTTATTACCGGCTCAATTCTTTTGGTGTTCTTGACGTTTTCCACGTCTCTCAACTACGGAAATACCTTAGGGATTTCGATTCTGTTCTTGAGCTTGGTGTAACTGAAGAAATTGAAGTTTCACCAAATTTGACTTATGAGCAACATTCTATTCGTATCATTACTTCAGAGGTTGAACGCCTTCGAAATAAAGATGTTCTTCTTGTGAAAGTTCAATGGTCCTCAAATCCTAAGGATTGCTCTTAGGAATCTTGAGAATTCATCGAGCAAACACATCCGGACTTACTCTCTCTTTCTCTTTATGGTGAACTTCTCATTCCAAAATTTTCTTTTGTGTTGATATGCTTTTATGGTTGTTACTTTTTATTTCTCCTCTTAATTATTGCAAGGACGCAATTTCTTTAAGGAGGGGAGTCTGTAACAACCCGCATATTTTACAATTCGTATATTTAAATGTTTAATTTAAATATAGCATCGTTAGTCGGATTTAAGTCCGAAATGTCACTTTTTGCAAACAGTCGAATTGGGACTCGAGACCACTTCCATTGAGTCCAAAATGGTGTTTGCGACTTTTTTGAGTATAAGCATCGATATGTTTGGAGTGAGTTGAATTTTGCTATTTTTCACTTAGGGGTTTGGGCTTGGGTTTGGGTTTCACCCAACTCATCCTATACCCTAACTCAGTCCCCCTCTCCTCTTCATTCATTCTTTCATTTCCTAACACTCCAAGATTTTGAAAAATGGGGGAAGAGAAAAGGAATTAGAAATTCATAAGCCCTAGATTCATTTGCAAACTCAAGTTCTAGGTCCAAACTCTAAGAGAAGCTTAGGTAAGCATCTCCTTCATCTTCTCCATCTCATTTCCTCTTCAATTCCAGAAATTTCCTAAACCCTAACTTAGGAAATGTTTTTCTTTTTGTGCTTAGATTGAAGCTTCTTGAGTTATAATCGAAGATAGATTGTTCTTGCCTTGCTCTATAGCTTCTCTCTTGTGTTTTTGGGTTTAAAGGTGAGATTTTTGAACTCACATCTAAGCCTATAGCTTTTATTGTTGTTGGGTAAGAATTCCTAACATCAATTCATGTTCATTTGTGTTCGATTTGGATCGATTTGGTGAATTGTCCAATTTTTGGTTTTTGGAATCCAATTTTGTAAAAATCCAATCTTTGAAGTTTGAACACGTCAGTGGAGTGTTTCGGAGGGCCATACAAGGCGGGTTGTCGTTTGGCGTAAATCCTCAATCGTAGTTGCTCGTTCGTTCGCTTCCATCCATGTTATCGAATTTGCCCCAAAGGGGGCTAGGCTGATTCTGCTCTGGTAGCAGGTTCAGTTGACTAAACAAGTAGGTCAGTCGACTGAACCAGATCCCAGGAATTTGCCTGGGTCTGTATCAGTCGACCGACCTTCTGGGCCAGTCGACTGACCCTGGGGCAGAAAACTTCGTACCCCTGTGTCAGTCGACTGACCCACTGGTTCAGTCGAATTACCTGGAAACATAAAGTTTCCAGGCACTGGGCCAGTCGACTGACCCCCTGGTTCAGTCGATTGACCTGCTTGTCTCAGCCCAATTTGTTATTTTGCTTTGATTTCCAAATTTTGATCGATTCGTGTCGATCCAATCAGTTGTTATCGCATTCTTGACTTTGATGATTCCTTTTTTGATTCGTACACGGATTTTTATAAAATGATCTCTTTAAATTGTATTAAAAGCTTGTTTCTCCAATTTATAATTTCTATATAAAACATACACACTTTTGCACTCCGAGCGTAGAGGGAGGATAATTAAATGATTAGATAAAACGCGTGCTATGAACACGTGCATTCATCTTTTTAGTTAATTCCTAATCTATTCGTTTGATCGTTTTGACCTTCGGGTCTGGTTTACCGATGAGATGAGGTAAACTTTGTACTGCTTTGAGTGTGAAATTGGCTGACAGATAGTAAACCGTTTAGTGCGAACGTGTGGTATGGGACTCACGTTAACATTTTTTGGGTTCCTTCCTCATAGTTGGTGACACATGTTGCCTTCGGGCTTGTGCCTTCGGGTGTTGCCCTATGGTATCGCTTTTGGAGTTGGTCATTCGCTACCGCTCGAGAGATATTCGGGTATGTTGCCTTCGGGCGTTGCCTTCGGGTGTTTCCCTATAGTATCGCTTTTGGAGTTGGTCATTCGCCACCGCTCGAGTGATATTGGGTTTGTTTCTCTATAGTATCGCTTTTGGAGTTGGTCATTCGTCACCGCTCGAGTGATATTTGGTTTGTTGCCTTCGGGTGTGGATCCTTGTTATACAGTACTGAGCTCGAGCATCTTTTGTTTCTTTGACAATTATATTTCCCTAGAGTATCGCCTTTCGGTGTAGGTCCTTTGAACCATACGATATATATCGATTACCTTGTGGAAACTTGTGTTACCTTTATTGGTATTTGTTATTTGCCTTTTGGCTTGTTTTGGGATATGATATCCTTTGTTTATTTGAGTTGCCGATGATATGAGGCTTGTTATGATTCATCTTATGTTAGATCATTTGGTTATCTCCTTTGAAGATAATTGTGGTACTTTATGATCTTGTATGTTCATTATCATTTAGTTTATCTAACTGATTTGTTTAGCTAGACTGACCCGTGTATTTTATACTCGGGTCAGACCGAGATGTTTCAGGTTAGGTACATTGGACTTAGCCTATTTTGCTTCCGCATGGACTATTCTGCTAGCTCCTTTTTGTTATAGCTTTTTGCATAGTCCGTTTTGGCTGTAACTCTGATATGTATTCTTTTGACTCGCCTGTATATTGTGGCTTGCTTTACCACTTGACATGTATCATTTTGTAAACTCTATAATGTATCTGTATATGTGTAAATGTATGTGATGATCTACTATTCTGTGATGTGTGTTACATTTGAGTTGTTATATTTTATTCTGATAGATCCTTCAGCCACCTATGGCTTTTTATTAAGTATTTATTGGATATGTCAATCCATTTAAGTAAGAAGTGGCAATTGTCAGCGTATTCAATAGATAATTAAGACAAGGTTATAGATGGTCGCTCCTATCCAGCTCTATTCTTCGCATTAGCAGACGGTGTTACTTAGTAATACTCTTTGCTAATGTGGGTCTCGGAGTGGGGCGTTACATTGTAATTGAAAGGATATGATCCATCAGCCGTAAGTGAGTCTTCGAGAAGAAGATTAATGTAGTTGGAATTTTATAAAACAGTGCTGAAATGAAATATCTTCATTAAGTTCAAATGTTGACATTAGTAAATTATTTTCGCTAGTCAACGTACTTAAGTCCATTCTATGTGCAATTATTGCTCAATTTGATTTTAAGTTTTTGCACATTGATGTTGAAACAGAAATTGTAAATAATGATTTAGAAGAGAATGTTTGCACATAATGGTACTAAATGTCTCGAAGTCAGTGGGAGCGATAATATAGTTCATGTGCTTTTAAATATGATCCAAGAACTGACATAATAATGACATCCAACAAACATCAAAGTTGAGTGAGCATTTTGAAAGAGATTTAAGTAGTTTGATTTTCCGTCAAAATATAAAGGAAACGTGTGTCTTTAAGAAAGAAAATTAAAAGGTACTATATCATTTCTGATATCATAAGTAAACAATATCGTATTAATTGTTAAGGATGTACCCATGTTAAAATAGGTTTAGTATGTTTGTTTAATTCCCATGGAGGGTTTGATAGAAACATCTTTTATACTTAGTATAAGAGAATGTTGGGATTGTCTCAATCCATATACACAAAAACTATATTAATAAGTTTAATATGGAATATATGATCCCTTTTGCATCTGTAATAGGGGTCATCATATATGTTATGTTATATGGTACATTTAAGGTTGGAAATTAGGATATCATAAGTAAACAACATCGTATTGATTGTTAACGATGTACCCATGTTAAAATAGGTTTAGTATGTTTGTTTAATTCCCATGAAGGATTTGATAGAAACATCTTTTATACCTAGTATAAGAGAATGTTGGGATTATCTCAATCCATATACACAAACACCATATTAATAAGTATAATATAGAACATATGATCCCTTTTGTATCCACAATAGGGGTCATCATATTATGTTATGTGGTATATTTAAGGTTGGAAATTTGAATCGAGAACCATAAACCCGAACTAAGCCGACCGAAGATGTAACCTCCTGAAATTTTCAACCATTCGCATCCATACATGTCGGATTTGAATTGCCCAAAATATCAGATTGTTAATTTAAATTTGGCAAAACTCAGCATATACAGTAAATAAACAATCACAGAATAACAGACACAGAGTAATATAAAATAATGCAGCGAAAACGAAAGAATAGTAGTTCATGAAGCTACTATATATATATAACAGAGTTAAACAAGATACATCAGAAGTCACGAATACAAAGATGTCTCAATACAATAGTCAAATACAAGATCTGAATACATCACTGTAATCAACTGAATAACTGAAAGCTGGATAGATAGCTGGATCTCCAAGCGAAGCTCCAACTCCAAAGGTGAGTCTCAAATGCTGTATCACTCAGTATGACCCAAGCGTAAAGCAAAAACACAAAACACTCGAGTCAGGATTAACATTCTTATATCAATAAATCCAACTCAAGTGAAATATCAACTGAAATATCAACTGAAATACAAGTAACTCAAAGGATGTTTGGGATAACCATCCTCTAAGGATCCGTTAAACTATCTACTATGTAGTAATATACGCTATTATAATATGTCTATAGTAAAGTAAACTATTAAAATAGCATTAAGGCGTTACCCATATCCCCCTTAACACATTTTATAGTGCCAATAGTCTATACAGTACCGTAATACCCCGTAAACTAGAGCTACCAGAGGATACTCCATAGGTACGACACAAATCAAACTCGTAGTAAAGCACGCTAGGGTAGGTGACACGGCTCAACTAGGCAATGCCAGGGTAGATATACCAATTACGCATTCGGGCTGTTGGAAACGCAAAGCCACAGCAATCGCCCAACTCTAGCCACACTCCCGAATCAAGGGGTGCACCCAATCAATCACAAAGTAATAGAATGGTATACGATGGAATGTGTCCGATCAGAGGAGCTAACTCATTGGCCCGGAATCGCTCCTGTTTTAGCCACCTTATGCCAACTCGCGGAAGTTGGGTCCACGTAAATATACCTTAGGATCGTCGCCACCATCCTACTTCATTTTGGAATCTTCACCGCGTACACAATTGTTAAAGTGGTTTTCGGTATCAACGGAGAGTGTGCCCATATCCGATCCCGGTCTCTTTAACAATCAGTCGTTATTATAACACCATGGTTATTTCAAAATAGTTTGTACTTAAAAACCAAAATATCATTTCATTTCAAATTAACCAAGTCAATATGATATCATTTTCACTTTCAAATACCCATTTCCGAAAATCATATCACTTTCAAAGTTATAACACTTTCGAAACCAAACATTGTAAATTATAATACTTTGGAAAACCTTAACTTTGAAATCATAACTTCCACCCTTAAATAGTTTAGATATTAATAATAGTATATAAAATAAAATAGTTTATAAAGTAAAATAGTTTATATTAAAATAGTTATAAGTTGAAATAGTTTATATCAAAATAGTTTATATTAAAAATAGTTTATATTAAAATAGTTTATATTAAAAATAATTTATATGAAAATAAGTTATAAAGTAAAATATATAAATAGTTTTAAATATAATTTAAAATTACTTTATTTAAAAATAGCTTCCTCAAATTTCACAAATCGATTCAAATCAACTCGAATTCCAAAATTCAAATTTAATCAAATCTCAAATCATCAATTTCAATCCGATTCAGTTTCTCAATAAACCATTTCGAATTATCGATCTCAAATACATATTTGAACCATAAATATAAGCCATTTCAATTCTAATATATTTGAAAGCTTTAAATATTCAACATTTCAAAACTAAATTCGATAATTTCATATATATATCAAATCCACTTTACTATTATTTAGTTTGAAATATTTACTTAATTATTTCAATAACATCTAAATACAGCTTCAATTTAAAATTTTAAATAAACAAAATATCCCATTTAAATTTATATAAATTTGAATTATTCATTTAAGTCACTTTTAATCAAATTCAAGTTATAGAACATATCTTTAAAAATTCAAATTTAATAAATTTCAAATCAAACTTATTTAAAGTATAATTCTTAAATAAATATAATTTTAAATCAATTTCAAATTTATCTTTCCAACCTGAATCATTATAAACTCTATATTTGAAAATATATATTTTAAATAAATACTTAAACATATTATATATATCAACTTTATTTAAATCAACTTTAATAAATCTTTAAAATAAATTTTTATTAAAACCATATATTTCTTTTCAAAACCAAAGAAATCATTTTTAATATATATATATATATAGACCAACGGTGTCTGTATATAATTTTCTATCATATGGTCAAGTGATACGGATATTTATCATTTCAATCCGCAATTTAAATATATACAGGTATATATCTTTTCAACCCGCAATCCCAAATTCAATTCAATGAAAAACCGCTTGGGTTTATCATTTCAACCCATAACGATTTTCCCCTATTCTACAGATCGTTCAGGTATGTATCATTTCAACCCATAGTGAATTCTATACTAACAGGGAACTTGCAGAGTGATAACAGTAATGATAATAT
This sequence comes from Allium fistulosum, assembly GCA_030737815.1. NCBI lineage: Eukaryota > Viridiplantae > Streptophyta > Magnoliopsida > Asparagales > Amaryllidaceae > Allium > Allium fistulosum. The sequence goes on along the minus strand of CM060906.1, from coordinate 580,227,345 downwards.
ATAACAATCAGTAACAGGCATATAACATCAGTGATAAATAACAGATAATGGTGTCAGATGTCACAAGTGAATAGATATAGATAATAGCATATATAACAATGTAAATAACTAACAACAACATATTTCAATTGTCGTTCCAATTAAAATCAAATTTAATAAATATAAGAACATTAATCGTGAGTGATTGCTCACCTTTCGAGGCTATAGAAGTTTGACAACAAACAAGCTACGAATTCCAAAGCAAAGCAAAGTTGGCACGAATTTGGATGGACAAAGCTGATAAATAGGAATAGACGAAATAAAAAAAAATCAGAACTGGATCGATGAAGATAATGGTATAAGTGAACTTATATCCATATATACATATATACAATATATTTTGAAATTCATATATATATATAATATATTTTGAAATTCATATATTTTTAAAATACTTTATATATATTTTATCGATCAAAAAGTCAACATATATACAGATTTAAACCCAATATTATTATAACATATATACCTATATACTTCTCAAATATCAACATTTTATAATACATATACTTATAAATCAATAATATTCTTATATTACAAAACTAATACAAAAGAATTTCTACATACATACCCAAACTCTAATGTATATAAAACTAAAATACAAACATTGATATACTATGACCAAATATACAGGATATATATGAAACTGCTATGAGAATATATTTACTTGAACTATATGATTGATATATATATGTGACTCAAGAAATCATATTACTGCAAACTGACCAATAATTTTTATATAACCTTATTACATCATAAAGTTAAATATTATACAATATATACAACAATCATATATAATATATATATACATCAGATCACAAAAATAGATATAATATACATATAGAAAAACAAACTCATAGTGTAAACAAAAATAAGAACAAAATATAGCTTGTATATACTGTAACCAACAGAGTCTGACTGCAACTATAATGGTAGACTTATAAAATAGACATAGCCTGACATAAAATAATATACTTCACATAAATCTATATATGTGTAAAACAAAATGTATAGACTTTGTAGTAAGTGGGCTAGTCCCAGCTATGACAAGTCACAGCCAATACTTTATAACTTTATAGATTGTTTTTATATATATATATATATATATATATCATGAACAACTATATAACTTTATAACTTGTAAAACCTATATAGCTTCAGCAATCAAATGTATACACTGTAAACGAAATGCTTCCTCTAAAATATACATACTTATATATAGGCACGAACAGTACTATATACTAATAAACCAACATATTTTTGCATGCAATATATATGATATATATGACTTATAATGTAAAATCTTTGATTGAAAACATCAAAACTTATCCAACTATCAATAGATATTTTGTACTTACATAAACACGTCAATATATATATAAAATACTATTCCAAAATAAAATATATACATATACATAATTAAAACCAAATTCACTTATACTTATACATATAAACATATATACAGACCCTCATAAACTTATATATATAACTTCATGTTCAAATAGCTAACCGCTTTAAATATATATACCTTCGAATCAAACAGGCCGAGCTCGGCAAGAGACAAGGTAGGCGACAGCAAAGCAGTAGGGTACGACCAGAGGAGGTGGTTCACGGCCAGGGTAGGCGGTTCAGAGGTGATCAGGTCGGTGCGTGACCTGGCTGTTGAAGCTTGGGCATTGGTGGTAAGGCATGAGAGCTGTAGGAAGGAGGAAAGCCATGGTGATGAATTTACAAATATATGTCAGAGTGAAAAAGAAAAAAAATTCTTGGAGCTCTTTTCTTTGAACAAAAGAGAAAAATGAAGAGGTTGAAAAGTTTATACATATTAAAAGTCGAGCACGAATTTAGGGGATAGTCAAAAGCTGAAACATTAATAACTTTCTGGGAATTGTAAAAGGCTACGCACGCAAATTCAGGAAGTATTAAAGGAAAATGACTGTTTGATTTTTTTTGCCGTAGGAAAATTTTGAATGTACCCAGGAATCAAAATTTAAAACGGATACCGATACATTAGACCATTACACAGCTTTCGTTGCGTACCGGACGCCATTACACACAAACGAATTTACTATGGAGATCAGCACGACGAGACGATCAAAACGATATACAGATACCAGTGGTACGATCATCCTATCAAAAGCGATAATCGGTACCGAAAGTGCCGCTAAAACGCCGAAAATAAGATCGACGGAGCAATAACAGTCCAAATTTGGAGAAACGAAATATGACGTCTCACTCAGAAGATGATTTACAAATTTATTGTATAAAAATATTCAGGTTTGGAGAACATTTTATTACCATCAAATATTAACTGTTTTAAATTGAAATAGAATTACATAAAAAAATAAACTTCCGTATTATTAGATGAAAATTTACCATTTACTATGTTTAAATTGACGTATTCCAAATATTAAATTTTTTATTTCAAAATATTATTGTTAAAAATTTCACAAAATTCAATTAGTTAAATTAATAAACCACTAAAATTTACGGGTCGTTACAGAAGAAGTCCTGAACACATTGAGCCTCGGGTTGGTTCTAGGTAATGAAAAATATCATAAAGACCTGATCAAACCCCACTTGAACCGACCCAAACCAACCCGACCCAAATCGAACTTCAGGTCTGGTCGGATCTAGGTTTTTAAAATGTATAGTTTGGACCGGATAAAACCCGACTTGCTTAGAACCGAGAGCGGCCGGGTCGGATCCGCATCCGCTGGGTCAGGGATAATTGCCACCCCTAGGTATATTAGATCTCACTTATACACTTGGTATATTGAGCGAATATAAAATTGGAGATAAAATCACTAATGGTAGTTAAGAGTGGTCTCGAGTACTTACAAAATACTAGAATTGTTTATGGAAATAACGAAATCCCTATGAAGGAATTTTCGGACTCAAACTTCATAAGTGACATCAAATTTAGTAAGTAAATCTTAAATTCACGTTCAACCTTAATTAAGGAGCTTAAAGTTGGAAGTGTTCCAAATGAGAAGTTATGGCAGACTCAATCATAGAAGCTAAGCACATTGCCTTAAGTAGTGCCACAATGAAATCAATATGTTTGTGCAAATTATAAAAGAGCTTGGAGTGGTTTTCACTGTTGAAGTCTGATAACGTATTGTGATTACAATAATGCAATATAGAATGTATTAGGAACCGATAGGTTTATGAGAAATCGAGACGTGTTCTCTGTAGTTAACATGTGATAAAAGAGTTTATCCATGATGGGGAAGTATAATCAAAGAAGTAGATACGAAATAATAATAAAGTTGATCCATTCACTAAGGCCCTTTCTCGGTCTAATATAGGTTAATTGATCGAAGGTATGGTTATGAGGCACCATAATTGGCCCCAGGTGCAAGTGAGAGATTGATGGAGTTAAGGGTGTGCCCTAAGGGCAATTATTTAATTTATTATATAAGTCAACTCTTATAAAAGAAACTTGTTCGAAATGATATATGAATTTTTTTTTTCATTTATATATGTTGTTTATATATAGATATGATTATAAAATTAAATACAATAAACATATATAAGTTAAAATTCCTTAGGAGAAGTATTTTATCGATTGTTGTTATGAACGTGTTCATAACCATGAGTATGGAATCGGTGTATATGTATATATATACTTACCTTTAAATGTTCCTAGTCGAATTGTATCACGAAAAGGATATTGAAATGTCTGTTGAGATTAGTGTACGTCACGCTCTCGAAAAAATGGATAGGGAATAACTCATGACCGTTGGAGGTGCCGAGGGGTTACGTACTTGTGTTAGTTTGAAACAATCGCATAACAACTCAACGAGAATCTTCTATAGGTTATTATAACATAGTCAAAATAGAAGGTCTCAAAGTAATGACGTACAACATTCTTCTGAATTGAGAGTACTATCGAACTTTAAGTACATAGACTATACTTTGAGTCAGGCAGAACACATAGCATAGCAACCATGTTATGGCATATTGAAATACTTGAAGCAAAACACTACTTAAAAGAGGATTCGTCTCCTTCATTATAGAAGGTCGGCATTACCATAATTAGTAAGTCAAATTAAAGTCAAAGTCTCTACCAGAGCAAATCAGTTAATCGATAAACGTTATTGGATTGAACCAAAGACTTTAAAATTTACTTACGCAATTAATAAGGATATTACTATAGTTTTTTAGCATAAGTTCAAAATTTTGATATGTAGTGATACAGTGACGACGAAAAGAATATGTGTACAAACTATCATTATTGGGTGAGCTTATATTAGATAGAAACTAAGTGGAATCTATAGTAATATGGATCTTGGTACTTGTATATAAGCATTGGTAGACATCTAAGCAACTAATCATAGAAAACAAAAGGATAAAATCACGTTGGGATTTTATCTTGGATCGGACCTGCCATCCTACATCCAATACCTAAGCTTCACTTAGGAATTCCACTATCAACAACCCACACTTCACCTGGAGGAACATGTTTACAAACACCGCTTGAGTACAGATTAAGACTTCCACAAATTTCAAAGCAAAACGCTTTAATCACAACTTCGATGTGTTCTCAATAACAAAAATAAGCCACACTTCAGTACACCCTTTATATAATATCCTTTGTTGATTGTGAATTGTATGTGAAACATTATAGGAAGCAATATGAAGAATTATAGGAAGCAAATATGAAGAATTTGATTGTTTTAGAATTAAGAGAGCAATATATAGAATATAGATTTTAGAACAAGAATTAGATAATTTCAATCAACAAAGTTGTCTATATTTATAGAGATGAAGAGGTCTGTCGAAAAGTGATGATCTTTCAAGAAGACATGACTTTATACGAACTGATGCCCTTTTTCAAAAGTAAGCGTCTATTCAAAATATAGTTGTTTTCCATCTCTCGAACGTCTGAGCTAAAGAATCAGACGCCTATCTAGTTATATGAATATTTTTTTTAAATGATTTAGACATCCAAGTATTCCAAGTCAGATGTCTGAATGAATTCCAGAAAGGAATATGTTCATTTTGAACCTGACGCGGACGTCTGGTCTAGAAGTTAAGACATTTGAGTTATGTTATTAAAAAACAGAATTATAAGGGTCAGGTCTGGTAGGTTTAACCAGACATCTGATACCCTCATGAAACGTCTGGTTGAACCTATCAGACGTCTGATTTGGTTCAGAAGATAAAATTAAAAAGTGCTTCAAACATTTGAATAATTGATTCAAACGTCTGAATCTATATAGGGTATCATCCCTAGATATTCTAGGCTATAAATGAATTTATCATATATTTAGATTTTATGACCAGACGTCTGGTTCAGTATAAAAACTTAACCTATTTTTACAATTAGGCGTCTGGATTATTTTATCAGACATCCGACTTTTGATAATTTTTGAGAAATAAAATTTTACTTAAGAATATGATTTAAAAAATATATTTTTTATCGTGCTTGAGTGTGTGCAATCATCAAACGATATTGTGCATATGTTTCTAAACTTACTACAACAACGTTACTTTTACAATATGATCTTTAATCCTCAAATTTATCAGCAACTTGTCTTCTTGTTGAAAATATCTTGTAGAAAATAAATAGCACCATGCGATATATATATATATATAGTTGTATCATCAAAACTTTAAAAAGGCAGCATTCAACATTATCCCTATTTTTGATGATGACAACTATATATATTTATAATACAACGAATACTCCCTCTATCAATATGCCCTATATTATTCTCCCCCTTTTTCATTATAAAAAAGAAGTAATAATATATCAACATCACTAATGCAGACGAAAAGCAAATAATAATAAACAAAACAATATTTATTACATTAACATAAATACAGACCAAGATTTTTTATAAATTACACAAACAATGTTCAAAAGTACACAATCAAACTGCATATGTTCTAAAACCATATGAACCCAAATTACAAAACATAACAAATAATCCTTAATATTACAATAACAATAACATGAACAAGCAACATAAACAGGCACACGACTGATGCATCTATGTAGCATGAAAATCAAGCAAGATAATACCATTCAACACCATCAAGCAAACTTTACTCCAAGCTACAAATTGGTCACAATTCCTTCTCAACCTCCTCACTCTTCGTTTCATAATTACTCCCACTTTCCTCACTAACTTCCTTAGTTGGCTAGGCAGTTGATGGTCCGGTTCCTTGATGTGGTGGTAGAGGAGGTACCAGCGGTGGTGGAGTTGTAGAAGATGGTGACCTGGATTTTCTCGACAATTTTTTCCTATTTTTTCCCAAGAAGTTTTTAATCTTAGATAATTCTTTCTCGATTGATTTCATTTTGGAATTGCTTTTCGAAAGACACCATTCAAAGGTCTTTTGGTTTTATGATAGAATGACTTGAGTTTGATGGACTTGTCGCATGTCAAAGTTTGAAATTTTGGAAGGTATAATTTTAATTGATTCGTCACCATTATCATTTCCATCTTCCCCACTATCTTCTTCCTCGATATCACAAATTTCTACACCTTTTCCCTTATCGGTTTCACTTGCAGCAGAGGTATGTTTGTAGTCATTGCAAATATTCATCGTATGAAATATATTGAGGGACCCGTGAAAGTAAATGCATAATAGAGAAGAACTTTTTGTCCGTATTAGTAACAAAATTGAGATTGTCAAGCATTAAAGGAACATTTTCGACTAATAACAGACGAGTGATGTATGGCTCGTAGAAAATGGTTTTCTAGCATTATTAAAAAAGGATAACATCTTCATTTGAATAAATTTCACCCAGTTTACTTTAACACCACCAATTATAACATATAATGCTTTATAATCCTTACTATAAATTTGCTTATGGTTATCGGTACGAGGGATTATTGTGTTTATAAGCATACATTCCAAAAGTCATGGCCTAGGGCATAAATATTTAAAAGTTTGTTTTGTAACTTGATTTTCCCGTATGTGATGGTCTATAGCGTTCCTTTTACAATTTTCTATATCAATAGTTTGAAGTTCAATTCCTATATAACTAGCGTTTAAGATTTTCCCAAAGTAGTTATAATATAATTTAACCACTTTTCCATAAACGCTAGTCCAAAGATAACCTTCATCTCTACGAAGAGTTACACCTTTTATACCCATGTTAGAGTAAAATAAATGAATGGTTAAAATATCTATTGGAACGTCAGTTGGGGAAAATTAAACAAGTGAGGTGATTTTTGCTCTATCTGCCAAGGCACGCAAGTTATAAGCCAGTAAATCATCAATAGTATAGAAGAATCTATTAAATAACTTCATTTTAGTAAGCAATTTACACGTTTAATGATTTCTTCGTCATGATGAAGCCAAATATTTAGCCATTCGGAAGTGACGATTGATGATTGCTCTGACGAAGTGTAACAACCCGCATATCTATCGATTTTATATTTAAATATTTTATCGTTAGTCGGATGTTAGTCCGAAAAGCTACTTTTTGCATACGGTCAAATTAGGACTCGAGACCACCCCCATTGAGTTCAAAATGATGTTTGCGATCTTTTTGAGTATAAACTTCGATATGTTTGGAGATAGTGAAATTTTCGTCACTTTTCCCGCGTGTGACTTTGGTTTGGACTGCACTTCCTTAGTTCAGCCCAACCCCCTTCCTCACTTCATTCACCATTTGTTTTAACATTCAAGCTTCATCAAAAATGGTGGTGGGAAGTGGAAATTGAAACTCCAAACTCAAATTCTATTGCAAATCCGAGATTCAACATCAAATTCACGTGAAGAACATTGATTCAAGCTTGTTGGTGTTCTTGCTTTGCTTTCAAATCTTCATCAAATTCCGTGAAAAGGTGAGATTTTTGATCTCACATCTTGCCTATATCTATCTTGGACTGTTGGGAATGATCCTCTATTGCATTTGTATGAATATCTGCATTTGGTTTGGATTGGATTGGCGAAAAACTCCAAAATTTAGTGATTTTGGTGAAAAACTGCTACTAGGTCGTTCTGGCCATTTTTAGCTCGTTCGGAGTTAGGTCGCTCGTCCATAGGTCGTAGGTCGTATTCGCCCTTAAGTCGTAGGTCGTTGCCGACCTATAATCTCCAGGCAAAATGTTAAGTCGTTCACGAGCTAAAGGCATAAGTCGTTCACGAGTTAAAGGCTTAAGTCGTTTGCAGTTAGCTCGTTCGCCTCGAGTTAAGTCGTAGGTCGTTTGGCCTTAAGTCGTTTGCAGTTAGCTCGTTCGCCTCGAGTTAAGTCGTAGGTCGTTTGGCCTTAAGTCGTTTGCAGTTAGCTCGCTCGCCCTGGCTTAAGTCGTAGGTCGTCCTCGACCTAACTTCACTAGGTCGTTCCTGCCTTAGCTCGTAGCTCGTATTCAAGGCTTAGGTCGTTAAGTCGTTCGTTCCACTAAGTCGTTCAAGGCTTAGGTCGTAAGACCTTAGGTCGTGCACTTTTAGGTCGCGAACAACCTTATGTCGCGAACCTCTTTAGGTCGTATGACCCTAATTTTCTTAGGTCGTTGGACCTTTTTTTAACTCGTTAGGTCGTAGACCCTTAAACTGTTAAGTCGCGTACCTTCTTAGGTCGCGCATCCCACTTAGGTCGCAGAACCCTCTTAAGTCGTAAGTCGTTCACGAGTTAGCACTTAGGTCGTTTGACCTGTTTTCCCCTAGGTCGTTCGACCTGTTCTTCTGCTAGGTCGCGTGGCATTCTTCCCTTAGGTCGTTTGGCTTCTCGAGACCGCTTGCGAAGGCAATCTTATCTGAAAAGCATTCATCAGAACTTCCACTTTGATGCATTTTAAGCTGATTTCCTTGGATTTTATTCACGTCTCTGAATGTGAATTTTTGTGATAGATTGTTCCAACAATCGTTTTATGACTTGTCACTTTAAAGATATGAAGGTTTTAATACTAGTAGTAAATATCAAAACTCTTTCATGAAATTGATTTCAACACTATTTTTAATATCAAAAGTTCGTTTTCTCAAACCGATTTTCAATCTACTAATATATATAAGCCTTTACTTCACTCGAATGAGAAATCGACTTAAATGACTTAGTAAAACGAGTGGTATGAAACGCTTGCGTTCACTTCGTCGGTTAGCTCTTGGACTTGTTCGATTGAACCCTTTTCGTGACAATTTCCTAGTGAAGATTTACAGCTTGTTCGTAAATATTTAAGTTAAGCAAGTGGTTATGGGACATGAAGCTAAACTCATATATTTACTAGCTTGGTGTGATTGACACTTCTCGCTGATCATGATGATCATTTTATGATTTAGACTAGCAATTGTGCGATGTCTCTTTGTTTACAAGGTTAGACTAGACCGAAGTAGTGTGATTCTGACTCACACATATCTCTTTGTCCGCAAGGTTAGTCTAGACCGTAGTAGTGTGATTCCGACTCACACATATCTTTTTGTTTGCGAGGTTAGGCTAGACACCACTTGTGTGATTCCATTCACACATACCTTTTTGCTTTTTGGTTAGCCTAGGCCTCAATCAGTGTGATTCCGACTCACACATATGGGGTAGCGCCCCATGGTCTTCGGACCATCATGTGATAGGCCTCTTTCTCTTTTTATGATTTCTGGATTTCTTGTTTGATTTCTGGATTTTTATGTCATTGACTTGTTATGAGTACAAGTTTAGGGTATGATGCCCTCTTTGGATCTTTGAGAAGATTCTCGTGATATTGATCATTTCTCATCGGTTGATCTCCTGTTGATCATCATTTTCATACTTATAGTAGTATGTCAGTATGGATATTTTACGTTTATGCCATATCTCTTATTTTATATCATGTCATCTGATATTTATAGTTAGACTGATCCGTTTATTATTTTCTTAAATAATACTCGGGTCAGACCGAGATGTTACAGGTGCTTCTGCTTGACTTCCTTCCAGGATTTGCTACTCTGACTTTTGGCTGCCTATTTAGTTTAGCAGTTTTTGTTGTATACACTTGAGATATGGACTCATAGTTGTATTCTTTTGGTATAGCACATGTTGCTATTCTTTTGTATTATTGTGGAACTTTTTGACCACTACTCTGATGTACACTTTCATGTGTTAGTTATATATTCATATCTTCTTCCGCCTTTGTGATATGGATGTCTGTGACTGCTTTGTGTTATGTTTATTTCTATGTTTGTTTCCGAAGATTATTTTATAGCCACCGTGTGATAATCAATTACATGGATGGTCGCTCCTCAACAGCCTTATTCTCCGTGCTAGTTGACAGCACTACATCGTAGTGTCCTTGGCTAGCGTGGGTATTGAGGTGGGGCGTCACACGAAGATTCGCCTGATTTTCTTTTCTTAGGATTTTTGGATTTGGATGCCATTGAAATATCGAAAACTAGGGTTTTTGGAAATTGGGTAAAAGTAAAAATGAGTTGGAAGAGTAAAGGAGATGTTATAAATGGAAGTGATGGAGTTAATGGGGTGGTTACATAAGAAACGAGAGAATAAATTTCACATTTCCTTTTAAAAAGATTCTCAGAATTCCTGTCAGACTTTGATAAGATCTAGACGGATGTATGATGCATTTTTAGATGTCTAAATAGAATTGTCAGACGTTTAACTGTTAATAGATAGAAAAAATAAAATTAACATTTACTTTTAATTTTTTTATAAACATATATATATATATATATATATATATATATATAAGATGACTATATTTATTGATCAAATGACCTTCTTCAGTCATGATAGCCAGAGGGGTTCGTAGGATCGGATTCGAATAGCGGCAATCTTTGTGGATTATATATTTCCAAAGGTCTGGATTTAACCAAGTGGTTATTGCTTATGCTATTCTTTGTTTGAGTGTTTCCACAAAAGGTTGAAACCATCCACTCAATGACAGTTAATTTTCCACCTTGCCTTTGTTGTTTCAAACAAATTCTTGTTTGTTTGGAGATAATAACATCATGCCGTCTTTTTAGTTTTCGTTGAGTGTTCTTGATCATTTCAAATTTTTCGTCATGCCTTCTTATCAAGTAACCATCAAAAGAGATTGCTTTATTGTCTCCTTTTCCTTTTAGTCTATATATTTGATTCTTTGAAAGATGAAGGTGACGAGGAGGTAATGCGAATGGAAGAAGATGAACTTTGATTGAAAGCTATTTTACAAAAATAATTTGTTTTTGTTTTTTTGGAGGTGTAAGTCATACTATAGATAAGTGTAAAATTTTGCTAAAAATAACTATTTTTCTAAATACTTTGTGTTATTATATTTGCGATTAATTTGAAACCAAACATTTTTAAGTAGGTTACAAAATAGTCATTGTGTTTTAGTTTTTAGAGAATGTCATTTTGTGAACAAATTCCTAACATTCTTCTTAAATTAATATACTTTTAGCAAGAGGTTTAGTGAAAATATTAGCAAGTTGATTTTTCGAATTTACAAATTCTAGAGATACGATTCTTTTCTCAACATTGTTATGTAGAAAATAATGTCATATATCTATATGTTTTGTTCTTGAATGGTTAATGTGATTTTTAGAGAAGTTAATAGTGCTTGTGTTATCACAATATATATGTGAACTTTATAGATTAACACCAAAATCCTATAAGGTTTGTTGTGTATAAATTTCTTGAGCACAATCCAAAGTAGCAGAAATATATTCCGCCTCACACGTCGAGAGTGAAACACAATGTTGCTTCTTGCAACCACAAAACAAGAGATTGATCGATGAAGTGGCATGTTCCACTTGTACTTTTTCTATCCGTTTTGCATCCTCCAAAATTAGCATCACTATATGATATGAATTTGAAGGGACAATGTTTTGGATAGAAAGGCCATAATTTTTTGTGTTGGTTAAGTAGCGCGAAATTCTTTTCACGACTCGCAAACGTGATCCTTTGGACAAGATTGAAATCTTGCACACAAGCAAACACTCATAATAATATCTGGTCTACTAGCCATCAAATATAGTAGAGACCTTATCCATATCTACCTTTTCCATCGTTTTCTAATTGAAGGCTAGAGCTCATTCGTGTTGGCTTACTAGACATACTATCCATTCCAACTCTCTTTGATAAATTATTGCAATATTTTTCTTGATAAATAAGAATTCCATTATTTAATTATTTTCTAAACCTAGAAAATAACTTAACTCACCCATGTGTGACATTTCAAATTCCCATTTCATTTTAATTGAAAATTTGTTACATAAGATTTCATTCGTAGATCCAAAATTAATATCATCTACATATATTTGGACTATTAAAATAACGTTTCTTTCTATTTGTTAAATAATGTAGAGTCAACTTTTCCAATTTTAAAATCTTATTCAAAATGATATGTTTTCAACTAATCATACCAAGCTCGGGGTGCTTTTTAGACCGTAGAGTGCTTTCTTAAGTTTATAAACATGATATAGAAACTTTTCATGTTCAAAAAGAGGTGGTTATTCTATGTATATTTTTTCTTTTATAAAACCATTTAAGAATTAACTTTTAACAACTATTTCAAAGAGTTTAAAATTATGATGATAGGCAAAGGCAAGTATGATTCTTATTGCCTCAAGTCTAGCAACGGGAGCGAACGTTTCTTCATAATTGATTCCTTCCTCTTGATTATATCCCTAGGCTACTAGTCTTGCTTTGTTCCTTATTATATTGGCATTTTCATCAACTTTGTTTTTGAAAACCCATTTTGTATAACTTATAGCTTGATCGTTTGTTCTTGGGACTAATTCCCATATATCATTTCGTTCAAATTGATTTGGCTCTCCTTTGATAGATAATAACCAAAAATATCTTTAGATGTTTCTTTAACATTTTTTGGTTCTATATTAGATATAAATGCAGCATGTTCCATTTGATTTAATTGATTACTTGTTATTATTCAAGTATTAATTTCTCCTATTACATTATCAAGTGGATGATCTTTTAGATATGAGGTAGTCTTTTAAAAGTATTTTCATCAATATTGTTGTGAGGGTGATTTTCAAAACAAGTTGGTTGATTTATTAAGAAATTTTCATCTTCATTATTAAAAATTTTGTAATTTTTATCAAAAGATATATGTAGAGTTTCTTCTACAATAATTGTTTTCTTATTAAATATTCTATATGCTTTACTTTCTTTCCGAATAACCGACAAAATACCTCCATTGGCTTTCAGATCAAATTTTTCTAAATTATATTTTGTGTTTAATATAAGACATTTTGAACCAAATTTTTTAAAGTGAAAATAAGGGACACAACCCTAAAATCAAACTTAATACACAATACATCCTCCTCATAAAAAAGATATAGATTACATCCCTATTTTCAAATACTACAATTTTCTTTCCTACAATACCCCTCTTCTCCATTGAAACAATATTGATTCTTCATATATGGATGTTATTCTCACATCCATAATTAAAATTTGCACCCCATTAATTATCAATCTTTAAAACGCAATAACTTCTTGTAGAAACGATGGATTAACAAACCGTTTTCACTATTAAAACACAAATTTTATTATCTTTCTAACGAGTAGCATTGTGCATATGTAAAAACAAGGGTAGGACAAGCTATTCGTGGATCCAACTTTGTGCTGAGTTGGCTGGGGGTTTACAATGGGCAGCTCGCCCCTGTCCGAAGGCGGGGTTCGGGGTGGAGCCCAATTTCTGCAATTATATGGTATGATTGCAGACAATTTATCAATTATATGCAATAATTATAGAAATGTCTGCAATTATATGCAATAGTTGCAAACATTTCTGCAATTATATGCAATAGTTGCAAACATGTCTGCAATTATACCATATAATTGCAGACATGTATGCAATTATACCATATAATTGCAGAAATGTCCGCAACTGTATGCAATAATTGCAGACATGCTGCAATTATACCATATAATTGTAGAAATGTCTGCAATTATATGCAATGGTCGTAGACATTTCTACAACCATATATAATAATTGCAGACATGTTTGCAATTATACCATATAATTGCAGAAATGTCTGCAATTATATGCAATAGTTGCAGATTTGAAAAAAATGGAAGATGTTCAAAATTTGCAGAATTATCTGCAAATATATGGAATAATTGTACCTTTACTGCAAATATGATTTTTTCGTATCAACAATGGATCTCGTTTTAAAGATCATAATTTTTTTGATTTTTTGGTGAAAACGGTATGCTGATCCGATGTTTCTACATAAAGTTATACGCATTTGAAATGTTAAAAACGTAAAGGGTATTTGGGTCTTTGTGCGTGTGTGAATTTGAAAATAGGAACCAGAAACTTATTAAAAAAATGGAGGGATGTTTTGTGTATTTTCAAACCTTACCAGGGATGTATGTTAAACGCTCCCTTTTTTAAAATAGGAGACGTTTGGTTTTTTATCATTAAATGATTCAAATGGAGTATGTTTAGTGAACGGTCTTATAAAGACACGGTTTAGAACATAACAAGTCGTAGCCACAACTTCAGCCCAAAAATTCTTTGGTTATTAGCTACTACTTAATAATGTTATTGGACATTCTTGCAATGTTCTATTTTTCCGTTCTACAACACTGTATTGTTGAAGTGTTATAGGAAAGGAATAATTCTGACTTATCCCTTAGTACAAAAATCATTAAATATCTCATTATCAAATTCACCACCATGATCACTTCTATATTCCTAATTTTTAAATTTTTTAAGTTTTGATTTCTTTTAGTAAAAATTTTAGAAACTTCAAAAGTATCACTTTAATGTTTTAAAAATCCAATCCATGTAAATCTAGAAAAATCATCAACAATGACATAAATATATTTGTTATGATTAAGCGGCCTAACTTAAGTCGGTCCAAAGAGGTCTAAATGAAATAATTCTAAAGATTATAGGGTAGAAATAACCTTTTTAGACTTGAAAGATGATTTTGTCAATTTTCCCCTTTGACGGGCATCACAAAGATGATCAACTTTAAAACATATTTTAGGTAAACCTTTAACTAGTTCATTTCTAGCAAGTTTGTTGAAATATTTGAAGTTAATGCGACAAAATCTCTTATGCCATATCCTTGGATCATGATCATTGGATAAGAGACAAAAATTATTATCATTATTTATCTTCAAAATATAAATATTATTTTTTCTAAATCCTTCAAAAATTAAAATTTTGTTTTGATCAAAAGTATTGCAATTTTCTTTCTCAAAAGAAATTCTATAACCCTTATAGCAAAATTGACTTATTCTAAGTAGATTATGTTTTATATTTTCAACCAGTAAGACATTAGTAATTCAAGGAGATTTAGATATTTCCTCATGGCAGACGTCCCCGATGCAAATGACATATCCTTTAGAGTTATCTCCAATGGTGACGGTGCCTCCATCTTTGTATTTGATATTCGTAAGCATATTCATGTTTCTAGTCATATGCTTTGAGCACCCACTATCGAGAATCAATCTCTTCTTTTTTCTTATTGGGTACATCATTTTTTTGCTATAAAACAAACATAGGCTTGCACGGTATCGCTTTCGCTTTCTAACGACGATGAAGAGGACACCGAATCATCTCATGTGTGACGACCCGGAATTTTGGATATTTGAAATTGGAATATTTAATTGATTTTAAATATTTAAAAGTTAATTTTTGACTTGAATTTCAAATATCATTATTTATTGGGTAATTTAATCGTTAAATTAAATGATTTGAAGTTGGGTAAAATATTGAATCTGGGGTTTAAAGCCAGTTAAAAATAATTTGAAGGCTTATAAAATTAATATTAATAATACTAAAGGTGATAGAACTTTTAAAATTGAATTTAAAAGTGTTTTGTTCAGTTTTGAAAATATATTTGTTAAATTGACTTTTAAAAATAACCTTCCGAGGCACAGTCTCGGAATTCGACGAAACCAGTTTCATTGGATCTGTAATATTATATTATTATCGGATTTCAAATTTCAGAGCGTTTGGAGTTGTCGTGTGATCGTACGATAGATAAACGCGTTGAAATTTATATCAAAAATTCAATATAATGACTGGATTCAAAAAGCTATATTCTCCATACGATCGAATTAGGACTCGAAACCTTTTCCATCGTGTTCGTAATAGAGATATAACATTATAAACGCCTAGCGGTACAACTCAATAGGATGCTGGGATTTTGATTTGCATTTATCGAGACAATTTGAATTAATTAATTTATATCCTAGTCAACCTTCAGCCGTATTTCTTTCACATCGATATTTTTCCCCTTCAAATCACTGCAGCCTTTCTCTCCACGCCAATATCACATCGTATCTTCTTCTTTTATTAACAAGCCGAGCCTTTTGAAATAAAATCTAAGTTTTCCTCTTTTGAAAAATAAGAGAAACCCAAATCGTATCCCTCAGCAACAATATAGAATCGCGTTTTTATTTTTCTTGCATCCTCTAAATCAAATCGACCTTGGCCAAGGGGAGTTGACTGCAGCAGCAATTTGCGAGATGCCTTGGGATTCGCGAAGTCGAATCGCACCACGCGCGCTCGCGAGAGGTGCAAGAGGAGCGGTGGTCGTAGTTAGGGCATGGGCCACGATTTCGTAGTCGCGTTGGGTGATGGAAGGACGCGAGGCAGTTTTCTCGAGTGCGACTAGGGTTTTGGGAAGGCAGAGGTCAGGGAGGAGCGAGGTAGAGTTTGCAATGGTCACGAGCAGATGCGATAGCGTACCTAAGGTTGACGTATGCAATAAGCCAGTAAGGTAACTAAATTTTATTTTAGTTAATAAGTTTAAAACTCTTTGAATTCGATTTGTTCATTATTAATTATCAGAATATATATATGTATATAACCCAGTATATTGTTTTTCAGTAAAGAATGTTTAATGTTTAGTATTAAAATTTCAGAGTTTAAATTTATATATATTGGGTTATTAATTCAGTTAATTATACAGATAGTTATTTTAAAATAAAAGCCGAGAATGTGATACTGTGAGTGATTTAACTTAATTTCTGAAAATTGATTTGGTTTATTATAAAAGAAAAAATCGACATTATGGGTTGATAGAAATCAGACTAGAAGTTTGTGAATATTACTTATATGCTCATTGAAATATAAAATAAGTCTGACTATAGAATGATTTCTGGTAATAATTTATATTGCTTATATACTTATTCTGGAAAAATATTATATACTTATACACGTTTTAAACTTACGGGAAAAATGGTAAATATGTATTATGGTAATTAGGGTATGTAAATCATATCATAAATCGAATATTTATGAACTTGTAAATTGTTATACAAGGTCCAAAAATCGTGAAGGAAATAGGCAGTTTGGTCGGATTGCAAACAAAATTAAAGGTGAGTTAATCTCACTCTTCTGGATTGTTATTTAAATTTAAATGGTTAAATTTAAATAATTGGTTGGATGATTGAATTGATTTGATGTGCGATATTATATATAGTAGTATATATAGTATATATTGGAGTGATTGATTTTCCGCATTATATAGCGGATGAGGCCCTATGCGCCGCATAATAGCGGATGATATTTTATAAACCCATATACCGCGATATTCCACCCCGAAGTGGAATTGGTATTGTGCTAACATCTGTGGATGTAGGGAAACAGGTTGGAAGGATCCAACTAGATTCCTCAAAATATTTAGATTGTTTAATATTCCGTGATATGATTTATTTGATAATCTATGATAAATTACATTGGTAATTGGAAATGATGGATGCTATGTTTGATTGAATATATTTGGGTATACTGAGTTACCAAAAATACATAGATTGGATTTTTGAAAAGAAAATAAAAGAGAGAATTTTTAAGTAAAATAATTTTAGAGAATTTGAATAAATTGGAAAGGAATAAAAGTGATTTTTAAATTCTAATAAATAAATTCCGAGTATGGGAAGGGAATTTTAATTAAACAGAGAAATATTAAATTTTAAACTTAAGTGATATTATTTAAAAGAAATAAAGAATTTATTTTTAAATTCAAGGTTTGAATTTATTTAAAAGGATAAAAAAGGAATTTGGGAAATCAGAAATTGGTATTTTCAGTTAAAAAGATTTTAATCATAATTAAGAAACAAAATCTGAAGTTAACGGATTTGAATAAATTGAGTAAGTAAAGGAGTTTATTTCAAAATGGAGTAATTTGGAAATCAATTTGAGATTTGATTTAAGTGTTTAAAATTGGAATTTTTTAAAGGGAAATGAGACTATGGAATTTATAAACTTGGTTTATAAAGGTTAAGTAATATATCGGTGGATATTTGGAAGAATAAATTCAGGGTGGAAATTTATTAAAGGAATGGGTAAATTAGTTTTAAAAATAAATAGTGATTTATTTTTAAAGATGTGAGAGAGAAGTGTATTTCCCCGAATAGCCAAGAACGTTTTCAAAGCAAATTTTTAAATATAAGCTAAAAGTTTAAAAGTTGTTTTAAAATATGTTTTAGAAAATTTATTATTCCTAAATGTTTAAATTTTAAAGCAAGTAATTTTCAAATTTATTTAGTAGTAAATTTTTAAAGATGACTTGGTATTATGTTTTAAAAGATAAAAATCTAGTTTCATATTTTATTAAGTAGCTTTATTTTAAATATTCTTAAAGTATATATCTTTGAATAAAGTATTAAAGTAGTTTTAATTTAGATGTTTTGTTTAAAGTATATTTTATAATAAAGTGTTTTAAATTATTTTAAAATCTAAAGTATTTGTACTTGGTGATTTCAGTGGAAATAGAAAATATTTGGGAAATTTATTCCGTGAGAGGAAGATGGTTTGAATAATGTTTTCAAAGGGTTGAAAAGTGGAAATATATCTTGCGAAGATATTTTGAGATTAATAAATATTTTGGGAAATTATTTATGTTCGTTGGATGTTTTGTGGATGTTAATTGATAGTTAAATAACCGACTATCAATATTGGCCAATGCGCTGATCGTTTCGAAGAGACCGGGATCAGGATTTATTTCCCGAAAACCACTTCGATCCGGTTTGTACGTTTTCGTGGAAACAAGTTTGGATTTGAAGATGGTACAGTGAAGTGCAAGGGATAGTCGCTACTAATCCTGAGGGTAACTCCAAAATGGATGTAGTAGGAATAGTGCCTTCGGTTCCGTTCGAACCCGGAACGGACTTGTATGGATGAATGCTTTCGGAACATCGTCAGGTGGACGGTGGGCATTCTAAGGGATATGTTCTAAAAAGGTAACGCTTAGCCTCGAGCCTCATCAACCGGGAATGACTGAAAATCAGGGGTTATGCAGCAAGGCTATGTGGGTAGCACCCATTAGGGTGAGGTCATCCCTGTCTAGATGTCCCTTTTATTTCGGCTTAGTGGGCGGTTGCTGATCCCAACCACGGGGTGATCTTACTCGGAATTATCCAGTAAGGGGTAGTTCCGGTCTTGTGTTGCAGGGGATCGGGCGTGGTCCTTGGTACGCTGATCTAGACCAGGTACTGTGACAGGTGGTACCCCAGTGCCTAGTCATTAGTTGGAAATCCATTCTCCCTACGTGCCTTTACGGTTTTGTTTGTACACCTATAAGCTGAAATTTAATAGATGTAACAATTTCGGTTATTTGAATAAGTATTTGTATATAGACACTATTATAATATCAGAGGATTTTGATAAAAAGTGTTTTGGCTATCGTAAGGTAAAAACCCGACATGTTTGTTTGTGGCGTGGTCTTACGAGATGCTTTTGATTTCAAAGGGTTTGGAAAACTTTAATAATTTAATTGAGTTTGTTTTCTCACGCTGGTTTTCCAGACTGACTCGGGTGTTATTTTATTATAATGCTCGGGTCAGACCGAGTATTACAGATAAAGGATAGGATGCTGTGGAGCTCAGGAGGCGAGCTGGATGGCGAGACGTATCACCCGTATTTGTTGTATTCCGTTGTGTATCATAAGTGGTATAGTCATCTTGTGAGGACAAGTTATTATAACTGTCCTGAATTGTGATGTTGATTGTATTGTACTCTGATGTTGTACTCTGATGTTGTAATGTATAAAAACAGTAATAGTTCTTTTGTATAAAGATCTGTTGATATCTATTATATATTGTTCCACTGCGATTGTGAGATTCTGATGTTGTTTTCTATTTTCTTCTTCTACCTCCTTCTTCTTTAACCCTAATGACCTGGTATTTCCAGCACTTGGATATTCGGCATTCGATACAGTGGGCGTATTGATGTCAATTTTCGAGGTCGAAAATCTCCTGGTTGTTACAGTGGTATCAGAGCTTAGGCTGGTTATAACCTTGGCTCTGGTGGGAATTACTCATTATAAATCGAGTTCATAGTACTCTAGAATGAGTTTGAGTGTATTAATAGATATGAGCGCGTATTTGTTAGTGAATATAAAATTTGTTTTTATACTGTGTTAATTTATCGGTTGAGTGTTTATGGATTCTGGTCGATATGTGGGATGCCATGTCATCGATAGGGGTTTCTAAACTCTTGAATGAGATAAACCGACACAATATAGTTTTCAAATAAGGTAAATGAAATAATTTTACCCAAATTATTTTGTATATAAAAGAAATAATTTTCCGTAAATTATTATAGCTATATATGGTTGTTGGTTGTTAGGAGATGATAATATTAAATTATTATCATTGTCAAGTGAAAGCTGAATGAAGAATTGAAATTATAACCAAAGATTAAGGAATAAATTCATTAACAAAATGAAATTTATAAATGTGATATATAATTGAAGATGAAATAAAAATTCCAGTGTAATGTTTGAATATAATTTAGATGGATTTGAAATTTGGAATTTTGGGAATTTTAAATTCCTTTGGGTTTGAAAATGGTTTTCAAAGGTTTTGAAGAAATAATGGTGATATTATTTGGAAAATATTTTTGAATTGGATTTGAAATTTGGTGAGGTTTGGAATTTAAAAATATTTAAAATGCTTTTGATTGGGATAAAAGCACTAAACTCTCTTCAGTCGCTGGAAAATAATTCCAATGATGATCGCAACATCATCGATGTTCATTTTCGAGTTTCCAAGAGAGAAATTGCTACCAAATTGTTTTAAATTGGAATTGTTTGCAAACTGGGTTTGGTTTTGAAATTCAAAAGGATAA
Source organism: Allium fistulosum (assembly GCA_030737815.1). Classification (NCBI taxonomy): domain Eukaryota; kingdom Viridiplantae; phylum Streptophyta; class Magnoliopsida; order Asparagales; family Amaryllidaceae; genus Allium; species Allium fistulosum. Next base: position 580,206,319 of record CM060906.1, on the reverse strand, counting down.
TTGAATTTACCAAAGAATTTTGGATATAATTGATTTCAAATAATTTTTGAAATACTTAAGTGATTATTAAAGACTTTGGAATTGGTTTAAAATGTTCTTGAGTATCTAAGTAATGGTTTAAACTCTGGAGGTTTAACTAAAAATGTTTATGGATTATAAACAGGTTTGGAAATTTATAAAGTTTGAAAATTTCCTGGGATGAAATTAACTTGTAAAAAGGTTAATGAAGTTAAACTTGAGTTATAAATAATATTCAGCGTATATTGCAAGTAAATGAAATAAGTTTTGAAATAAATTGAGAATGTGAATTAAAATTTAAAATGGATAAAGAGAATGGACAATTTGAATTAGATGAAATTTGATAAGAATCAAATAAAATGAGAATGAACTTAAGTTATGAAATTGGAATGATTTGAAGTAAATTAACTTAAGTTTAAATTTATGGAAGCTTGGCTTCGGGTGAAAATGAAAGTCCATTAAATAAAAGTGGTAGAGATGAATTAATTTGGAAATGGTTATTAATATACAAGCAAGGAATGTTGTCGAGCCTAAATAAAATGGTTTCGAATGAAAATTATGCAAATATGCATTTGAAATAGGTGTCGAAACCTTATATGTGCTTATGAAAAACTATATAACATGCATTGTTGATAGAAGTCACGTATTAGCTTTGTAAACGCAAGTGAAATGTTGTAAATTGCATATATTTGGCACTTACACGTTTAAATTGAGTAGGTACAGGTACAGGGAAGCCGTTTGGCTGGATTTGATCGCGCAAATTGCTAAATAAATAAGCCGCTTGCTTAAAAATGCTAAATAAAGGTACGCCTACGCAATAAAAAGATAGGAAATATGAACTGTTGTTTGTTTTTTTTGTTTTCCGACCGGGTGGGTCGATGTATGTATATTTATATCTCTTGTCAAATTGCAAAAGCTCCTCCGTACAAAGAAGACTCTGCCAAAATTTTCAGAAAATTTTGGGAGTTAGAAAATTTTTGAAATTTTTTGGAAATTTTCACTAACGACAAATGATTTAAAATTGGAATTTGAGATAAAGGTAAATAAAATTCAATATTCAGAGGTTGGAGATGAATTGAATTCAAGTAAAATTGAAAAGAAAATCTGAATGAAAATTGGGAAAAAGTATTTAGATTTGAAATAATTTGTAAATTGAAGCAAATTGAATTCAAATGGAATTGTGAAGGCAAAGTGAATAGAAATGGATATAAACTTCAATAGTGAAGTAAAAATAAATTTAAGAAGTATATAAAATATTTATACTGAACTTAAGAAATGAAAGGATGAAATTCTTAAGTAAATTTGGTATTGGAAATATACTAAGTAATCTTGGAATGGAGATTAAGTAAAGTTGTGAAAGGGGATAATTGTGGATAAGTGAATATGAATCAAAATAAATGTGAATAAAAGTGAAATTGATATAGTTAATAATCAATGGATATAAATACGTAAGATGTACGTATATTATTTTATTCGCATAGCAATTTGATCCAGTTTCGAGCATAGAATTTTGAGATAGTTATATCGATCCGAGTTAGGATTTTTCCCTCGATTTTCGACGGCGAACCCTGGATATGGATTTTGATTGATTTTAGATATTCTCTATCATAGTTTGTGGCTATGCAAGGAGAATGACGGTTTTTGATCAAGAAACCAGATCTGAATCCGCACTAGGAAGTCGGGTGGACGATACTAGTTCGAAAGTGAAATTGTGTGATCGAGTGAGCGATCAGATTTGGTATTGCGTGCGGATGATATATGTGCATCGTACGGTCTTGAATGAAATAGATATTCAAATTTTGAAAGGAAGTGAATAAAATGATTTTGGATTCTATGATTGGATATTTTTGCTTAGTAAGATACAGGTAATTAAAGGCAAAAGAAAAATTGATTTTTGATTTCAGAAGATAAATTGAAATTTGCTCGGAAAAGGTATGTGTTTAAATTTCTGTATGAAAATTGATGACTTCCTTGTCTAGCCACTTGACCTTTTGTTTTCTTTTGAAATTTGGGGGCCCGTAGAGGCATTTTGTAGTTATACCGAGCTAGCCGCGTAAAGGAGACGCTGGCAAAAAATTTCAAAATTTTAGGGAGTTAGAAGAATTTTGAGAAAACTTTGATAACTTGAATTTGATTTAAAATTTAAAATTTGAACTGTTAAGTAAGTAATATTGTTTGGAACTTATGGATAAGTATGGGAAGTTAGAAGAGGGTTAGTGTATCTTTAATAAAAAGATTTTTTCGGGTATTGTTAAGCAGTTGGTTTTGGGATGTGGTTAAAACTATTTGGATTGGGAAATAGTAACGGGTATTGAACCATTCTTCTTAACTAGTAATTTCGGGGATGAAATTCTTTTAAGGGGGGAGGAATGTAACGACCCGGAAGTTTAGATATTTGAAATTGGAATATTTAATTGATTTTAAATATTTAAAAGTTAATTTTTGACTTGAATTTCAAATATCATTATTTATTGGGTAATTTAATCGTTAAATTAAATGATTTGAAGTTGGGTAAAATATTGAATCTAGGGTTAAAAGCCAGTTAAAAATAATTTAAAGGCTTATAAAATTCATATTAATAATACTGAATGTGATAGAACTTTTAAAATTGAATTTAAAAGTGTTTTGTTCAGTTTTGAAAATATATTGTTTAAATTGACTTTTAAAAATAGCCTTCCGAAGCACAGTCTCGGAATTCGACGAAACTAGATTCATTGGATCCGTAATATTGTATTATTATCGGATTTCAAATTTCGGAGCGTTTGGAGTTGTTGTGTGATCGTACGATAAATAAACACGCTGAAATTTATATCGAAAATTCAATATAATGACTGGATTCAAAAGGCTATCTTCTCCATACGATCGAATTAGGACTCGAAACCTTTTCCATCGTGTTCGTAATATGGATATAACATTATAAACGCCTAGCGGTACACCTCAATAGGATGTCGGGATTTTGATTTGCATTTATCGAGACAATTTGAATTAATTAATTTATATCCTAGTCAACCTTCAGCTGTATTTCTTTCACATCGATATTTTCCCGCTTCAAATCACTACAGCCTTTCTCTCCACGCCAATATCACATCGTATCTTCTTCTTTTATTAACAAGCCGAACCTTTTGAAATAAAATCTAAGTTTTCCTCTTTTGAAAAATAAGAGAAACCCAGATCGAATCCCTCAGCAACGAGATAGAATCGCGTTTTTATTTTTCTTGCATCCTCTAAATCAAATCGTCCCTGACCAAGGGGAGTCGACTGCAGCAGAAATTTGCGAGATTCCTTGGGATTCGCGAAGTCGAATCGCACCACGCGCGCTCGCGAGAGGAGCAAGAGGAGCGGTGGTCGTAGTTAGGGCATGGGCCACGATTTCGTAGTTGCGCTGGGTGATGGAAGGACGCGAGGCAGTTTTCTCGAGTGCGACTAGGATTATGGGAAGGCCGAGGTCGGGGAGGAGCGAGGTAGAGTTTGCAATGGTCACGAGCGGATGCGATGGCATACCTAAGGTTGACGTATGCAATAAGCCAGTAAGGTAACTAAATTTTATTTTAGTTAATAAGTTTAAAACTCTTTGAATTCGATTTGTTCATTATTAATTATCAGAATATATATATGTATATAACCCAGTATATTGTTTTTCAGTAAAGAATGTTTAATGTTTAGTATTATAATTTCAGAGTTTAAATTTATATATATTGGTTTATTAATTCAGTTAATTATACAGATAGTTATTTTAAAATAAAAGCCGAGAACGTGATACAGTGAGTGATTTAACTTAATTTCTGAAAATTGATTTTGTTTATTATAAAAGAAAAAATCGACATTATGGGCTGATAGAATCAGACTAGAAGTTTGTGAATATTACTTATATGCTCATTGAAATATAAAATAAGTCTGACTATAGAATGATTTCTGGTAATAATTTATATTTCTTATATACTTATTCTGGAAAAATATTATATACTTAAACACGTTTTAAACTTGCGGGAAAAATGGTAAATATGTATTATGGTAATTAGGGTATGTAAATCATATCATAAATCGAATATTTACGAACTTGTAAATTGTTATACAAGGTCCAGAAATCGTGAAGGAAATAGCCGGTTTGGTCGGATTGCAAACAAAATTAAAGGTGAGTTAATCTCACTCTTTTGGATTGTTATTTAAATTTAAATGGTTAAATTTAAATAATTGGTTGGATGATTGAATTGATTTGATGTGCGATATTAAATATAGTAGTATATATAGTATATATTGGAGTGATTGATTTCCCGCATTATATAGCGAATGAGACCCTATGCGCCGCATAATAGCAGATGATATTTTATAAACCCATATACCGCGATATTCCACCTCAAAGTGGAATTGGTATTGTGCTAACATCTATGGATGCAGGGAAACAGGTTAGAGGGATCCAGTTGGATGCCTCAAAATATTTAGATTGTTTAATATTCTGTGATATGAATTATTTGATAATCTGTGATAAATTACATTGGTAATTGGAAATGATGGATGCTATGTTTGATTGAATATATTTGGGTATACTGAGTTACCAAAAATACATAGATTGGATTTTTGAAACGAAAATAAAAGAGAGAATTTTTAAGTAAAATAATTTTAGAGAATTTGAATAAATTGGAAAGGAATAAAAGTGATTTTTAAATTCTAATAAATAAATTCCGAGTATGGGAAGGGAACTTTAATTAAACAGAGAAATATTAAATTTTAAACATAAGTGATATTATTTAAAAGAAATAAAGAATTTATTTTTAAATTCAAGGTTTGAATTTATTTAAAAGGATAAAGAAGGAATTTGGGAAATCTGAAATTGGTATTTTCAGTTAAAAAGATTTTAATCATAATGAAGAAACAAAATCTGAAGTTAACAGATTTGAATAAATTGAGTAAGTAAAGGAGTTTATTTCAAAATGGAGTAATTTGGAAATCAATTTGAGATTTGATTTAAGTGTTTAAAATTGGAATTTTTAAAGGGAAATGAGACTATGGATTTATAAAATGGGTTTATAAAGGTGAACTAATATATCAGTGGATATTTGGAAGAATAAATTCACGGTGGGAATTTATTAAAGGAATGGGTAAATTAGTTTTAAAAATAAATAGTGATTTATTTTTAAAGATGTGAGAGAGAAGTGTATTTCCCTGAATAGCCAAGAACGTTTTCAAAGCAAATTTTTAAGTATAAGCTAAAAGTTTAAAAGTTGTTTTAAAATATGTTTTAGAAAATTTATTATTCCTAAATGTTTAAATTTTAAAGCAAGTAATTTTCAAATTTATTTAGTAGTAAATTTTTAAAGATGACTTGGTAATATGTTTTAAAAGATAAAAATCTAGTTTCATATTTTATTAAGTAGCTTTATTTTAAATATTCTTAAAGTATATGTCTTTGAATAAAGTATTAAAGTAGTTTTAATTTAGATATTTTGTTTAAAGTATATTTTATAATAAAGTGTTTTAAATTATTTTAAAATCTAAAGTATTTGTACTTGGTGATTTCAGTGGAAATAGAAAATATTTGGGAAATTTATTCCGTGAGAGGAAGATGGTTTGAAAACTGTTTTCAAAGGGTTGAAAAGTGGAAATATATCTTGCGAAGATATTTTGAGATTAATAAATAATTTGGGAAATTATTTATGTTCGTTGGATGTTTTGTGGATGTTAATTGATAGTTAAATAACCGACTATCAATATTGGCCAATGCGCTGATTGTTTCGAAGAGACTGGGATCGGGATTTATTTCCCGAAAACCACTTCGATCCGGTTTGTACATTTTCGTGGAAACGAGTTTGGTGTCGAAGCTGGTACAGTGAAGTACCAGGGCTAGTCGCTACTAATCCCGAGGGTAAATCCAAAATGGATGTAGTAGGAATAGTGCCTTCGGTTCCGTTCGAACCCGGAACGGACTTGTATGGATGAATGCTTTCGGAACATCGTCAGGTGGACGGTGGGCATTCTAAGGGATATGTTCTAAAAAGGTAATGCTTATCCTCGAGCCTCATCAACCGGGAATGACTGAAAATCAGGGGTTATGAAGCAAGGCATGAGGGTAGCACCCATTAGGGTGAGGTCATCCCTGTCTAGATGTCCCTTTTATTTCGTCTTAGTGGGCGGTTGCTGATCCCAACCGCGGGGTGATCTTACTCGGAATTATCCAGTAAGGGGTAGTTCCGGTCTTGTGTTGCAGGGGATCGGGCGTGGTCCTCGGTACGCTGATCTAGACCAGGTACTGTGACAGGTGGTACACCAGTGCCTAGTCATTAGTTGGAAATCCATTCTCCCTACGTGCCTTTACGGTTTTGTTTGTACACCTATAAGCTGAAATTTAATAGATGTAACAATTTTGGCTATTTGAATAAGTATTTGTATATAGACACTATTATAATATCAGAGGATTTCGATAAAAAGTGTTTTGGCTATCGTAAGGTAAAAACCCGACATGTTTATTTGTGGCGTGGTCTTACGAGATGCTTTTGATTTCAAAGGGTTTGGAAAACTTTAATAATCCAATTGAGTGTGTTTTCTCACGCTGGTTTTCCAGACTGACTCGGGTGTTATTTTATTATAATGCTCGGGTCAGACCGAGTATTACAAATACAGGATAAGATGTTGTGGAGCTCAGGAGACGAGCTGGATGGCGAGACGTATCACCCGTATTTGTTGTATTCCGCTGTGTATCATAAGTGGTATAGTCATCTTATGAGGACAAGTTATTATAACTGTCCTGAATTGTGATGTTGATTGTATTGTACTCTGATGATGTAATGTATAAAAACAGTAATAGTTCTTTTGTATAAAGATCTGTTGATATCTATTATATATTGTTCCGCTGTGATTGTGAGATTCTGATGTTGTTTTCTATTTTCTTTTTCTACCTCCTTCTTTAACCCTAATGACCTGGTATTTCTGGCACTTGGATATTCGACATTCGATATAGTGGGCGTATTGATGTCGATTTTCGAGGTCGAAAATCTCGTGGTTGTTACATCATGTTACTTGAAAACTTGTTTCTTTCTTCTAAATTTCTTGTCGCTTTTGTTTTTGTAACTTTTCTTTTCGTTTTGATGATTTGGACAATCTCTCTTGAGATGACCAATCTTGTTACATTTGTAGCACTTTAAAGAAGACGAGTTGTTGTTTTTTCTCCCAAAACGCCTGTTCCTGCCATATTTTAGAAATCTCTTCAAATTTTTGGCAAGAAAAACAAAATCATCCTCCTCAATATCAAAGTCATCCTCAACTTGAAAGGCTATGTTTTTCCTTTCTTGAGCTTATGTCCTTTTTGCCCGCAAATTTACTTCGTATGACGTTATATTTCCTATCAACTCTTCTGGTTTGAGTGTTGAAAGATCATTGGCTTCTTCAATCACTAATACTTTTCATTCCCACTCACTGTCAAAGAGTTCAAGATTTTTGATACTATATAAAAATCTGAAATTTTTTCACCTAATGCAGTGTCTTCAAACCTTGAATACATATCAGCAATTGTTTCATTCTAAAATTTGAGAACTAATTCTTAAGAATGGAAATTTTGTTGAGGTTAACCTTATTTTGTTCCTTCATGGGTAATTTGTAGGGTACACCAAATCTCATATGCAGTTTTGCACACACTAACTCTATTAAACTCATTTTATCTGATCAACAAAATAAGATATTCATGGCTTTGGCATAGTTAGTAGCATCATTTTTTGTGGAATAGTCCAAGTACTATATTCAGCAGTAGGTGCAGTATATTCAACTACTGTGATATTCCATATTTCATAACCAATAGCTTGCATGTATATTCTCATCCTAGTAGACCACTATGTATAGTTTGAACCAGTGAATGATAATGGTTGTGCGGTGCATTGTCCTTCAGCAAATGTTGCAATAGTTTTATCCATATTAAAAAAAATTCACAAATTTATTATGATTTAGCGAAGACCTTGTTCAGATACCAAATGAAAGTGAGTGGAATCTATACTAATATGAATCTTGGTACTTGTATATAAGTATTGGTAGATAGCTAAGTGACTAATCACATAAAACAAAAAGATAAAATTACACTCGGATTTTATACTAGTACGAACCTTCCATCCTACATCCAATACCTAAACTTCACTTAGAAATTCCACTATCAACAACCCCCACTTCATCCGTAGGAACAAGTTTACAAATACCGCCTAAGCATATGATCAGGACTTTCACAAATTTCAAAGCAAAAAGCTTTAATCAAGAATTTGATGTGTTCTCAATAACAAAAATTACCCATACTTCAGTACATCCTTTCTATAATATCCTTTGATGATTATGAAATATATGTGCAGCATTATTGGAAGCAAATACAAAGAATTTGATTGCTTTAGAATTCAGAGAGCAATCGATAGAATATATATTTTAGAACAAAAATTAGATAATTTTAATCAACAATGTTAGTCTATATTTATAGAGATAAAGTGGTCTTTCGAAAGGTGACGATCTTTTAAGAAGACATGACTTTATATATACGGATGCTCTTTTTCAGAAATAAGTGTCTATTCACAATATAGTCGTTTTCCATTTCTGAAACGTTTAACCTGAAGAATCAGACGTTTGATTACTTATATAAAAATTGTTTTGAAACGAGTGAGACATCCAAGTATTCTAGGTCGGACTTCTGATTCAGACGTCTGGCCTAGAAGTTAAGACGTCCGAGTTATGTTACTAAAATATAGTATTGTAAAGAGTCGAACGTCTGATCGGTTTAACCAAACGTATGTTTGAACCTATCAAATGTCTGACTTGGTTCAGAAGATAAAATCAAAAAGTGCTTCAAATATATGAATAATTGCTCTAGACGTCTGAATGCAGGGTATCATCCTGAGATATTCTAGGCTAATAATGAATTTCTCAGACATTTGGATGTTATGATGAGATGTCTTAGTCAATATAAACCTTAACCTATTTTTATAATCAAACGTTTGGATTTTTTGACCAGAATTCTTGTTCAGTATAAACCTTAACCTATTTTTATAATCAGATGTCTAGATTATTTTGTCAGATGTCCAACTTTTGATAATTTCTGAGAAATAGAATTTCACTTAAGAAGATGATTTAAATAATATTTTTCTATTGTGCTCGATTGTGTGTAATCATCAAAGGATATTTTACATATGTTTGTAAACTTACTACAACAACATTACTTTAACTATATGATCTTCAATCCTTGAATTTATTAGAAAGTTGTCTTCTTGTTAAGAATATCCTTAAGAAAATAAATAACATTGTGCAATACACACACACACATATAGTCATATCATCAAAACTCTAAAAAAGCAGGATTCAGCATTGATCAGAAGTATCATTTTGCTAAATGGTCTTTATGCTTTAAACTTGATCTTATATTATGCTTCAGCAAAGTCTATATAGGCTTTGATATTTTAATTGTTTAAATATTGACTATGGATCAAGTTCACACAAGAGTGTCAATACAACCACGTTGTCGGTTATTTCCAAATTCGACCAATGACAGAATTGATTTATAAACATTATAAATTAATACAAATATTATATGAATATTTATGGCTAATTCTAATTATTTATTTTAAGCTTAAAATATAGAACAATGTATAAAATTTATACAATGGTTCAATCGATTTTCAAGTCAAAAGTAATTAATTAATTAGTTAATTAATTAATTAATGATTCAAGAGGAGTCAAAGGGGTGTTTTGACCATACTAGGTTTACACTATATGCTAGCATAAGATGGATCTTTTGGGGCTTTACCAAGTCTCGGAAGCTAGAAGATATAATGGAGAGAAAGGTGCAGAACTTTAGCTATAAATACAGGTAGCCTCCACCATAATTAAACACTAAAAAAATTCAAGTGTGTGCCTCCATCTATGACCGAACCCCTAGAGTTGGTGTTGCCATCGTTTCATCTTTGCACATGAAAAATGTGGAGACCATGATGCTCCATGAGGAGAATCTAAATAAACAACATACCGACTCTCGATAGGATCCTGTATATTATTCATATGTTTACATTTTTTGGATCTTGGCTAGCATGTAGTGGGTCAAATGGGTGAATGTCAATTTTTTACCATTTTTGATCTTATTGGGCCTATGAAGTCTAAATTGATTTAGATCTGATCTAAATTAATTTTAAATAAAATCTTTATTTTATTTAATTAACTAGTATAAAGATTTGATTTTGTACAAATATTTAATATATAAAGAATATATAAAGTGCATATGTGTAATAAATACACACATACGTGTAAGTGTGCGTGCAATATGTGTGTACATGATTTAATGTGCTCGTATATAAGTGTTGTGATTTACACCGCAACAGACACATTGGCCCTTTATATGCATATTGTTGTTCAAAACAAGTTTAAATTATAAGTATATACATATATGCACATATATATAGTTAAATTTTAATTATTTATGTAGTAAAATAGGTTATGTTGAATAAGTTAGTAGTTTTGAAATTCAAAATTTATTTTCAGATATCTAATTTTTTAATTAGTAAAAGCAATTTAAAATGGATCTATAGATTTAAATTTTACACACACACAAATATATATTAGAACAGGATATAAAAATATCATAAATATTAATAAAATAATTTATTCCGAATAAGTTATTAATTTTAAAATTCTAATTTCATTTTTAAATATCTAGTTTGTTTAATTAGTAAATAGTTTAAAAATAAATCTAGATATGTAGATTTAAATTTAAAAAATATATATTATATATAAAAATATCATAAATACATTTATATCATATAATTTTTGAAAATAATTTTTTAATATATATTTTTAATAATAATTAATAAAATAATTAAAATCTATGTAATTAAATAAAATCCCTTATGGCCAATATGTATATATATATATAAAATTTTAAAATTTTGTAAGCAATTAAGTATATTTTTATAAACTAAGAATATTAATATATATATATATATAATACTATTTAATACACATTTCATTAACATTAATATATATAAAAAATTTATATTTAAAAAAAATAGATACACATTTTAATTTGTTTTACTATAACATTAATTTATGATACATAATAAAATTATTTTGGATATATAAATACATATATTTATTTGTTCATTTATATTTGTAGTTAAGATAGTGTTAAATCAATTTAAAATAATTTTTAATGTTTAAAAATAACTAAAAGTTATATTTAAAAATTCGTTACTATGATATATATATATATATATATATATATATAATTTAATTTTTCTATTAGTTCAAACAAATAGAATTGGTAAATAGTGAAATTTGTAGATTTATACTTATATATACATATGTATGGCAGTACAATTAAACATGACAATGATTGCGCATATAAATTCGTTCAAATATATTAATTAAATAAAGTTAGCTCAAAAGTGTTAGCTTATTACAATTAAACAAATATGATGTTAGCTAATGAAATTAATATATTAGCTCAAAAATAGGATGTAACATATGTATGGCATTAATTAAATAAAAGTTAGCTCATTACAATTAAATAAATTTTAGTTCATTACAATCTAAGGTGCAAATTAACATAAATTTGAGCTAACATATGTATGGAAATATAGTTAAATGTTAGCTCATTGTAATAGAAATGTTGCCTTAGATTTTCACCTTGATTGGTTGACTTTCCAAGATTCGATCCTAACCCGAGCTCCTAGCTTTGAAACTTCTTGGAGAACCACGTTTGATTTTTTATTTGATGTTTGGATCTGATTTTTTTTGGCCTAAAGGGGTTGAAAATGGAGGCTATCATAAAGGAGAGGGAGAGCAAAAGGTCACCTCAATAATGAGGGGTAGTGTGGATTTTTATACAGAGAGTAAAGGAGATATTTTCTCCTTCGTTTACTCCTCTATTACCAAATATATATCCAACTTTTTTGAGTCTTTAGCCCCTCTCTTGCTCTCTTAGAGGCGGCCCTAGATAAGGATATATATGCCTTAAATCATTCCAAACCCATTAGCAACTAATCACATTTAAATCAAATTTAAATGCATGTCGCGATATCGAATATCGATTTGTAAATACATAACTATTATATATGCACCTAATTAATTACTATTGGCATCCAAAGAATTCTAATGGCACCTAATACATTAAAGAAACAAATAATTAATATTTCTTAAATATTAATTAATTTAATTAATTTATAACAATTGTAAATCAATTAAATCATGTGGTATATAAGAGAATTTACCTATGCGATTGTGCGACTCACATGTGTAAATTCAGTAAGCGATTAATGTCGAACAATTCGAATATTAGCATTCACACATCACCTTAGCTAGTGGTGTAATAGTTTTTCCAAATTTATCACTTATAAATTTTCTAGTAACATCCAATTTTTCTATTTTAAGTGGTAATCCGTAGTGACAATCATTTACACTAATTCTCTTCGTCAAAACCATATCCCATTAGGACTTATGAATTTCATATCGGTCAAAATTCCAATACCGTCCACATTCAGTTTGTACAGTCGAAATACAAAGTCCTTGGTTTAGTAATAATAGTTATTATTAACCGAACTGCTCTGCCCAGTGACTTTGACTTGACTTCAGTTGACCATGGTGCTAACCTCATGTAACCGAGGAGATGAATTCTCTATCGAATAATGTTTCACTACCAAGGCTTTAACTTCACCCAATTATAATCGTTCGATGGATGTCATGCCACAATTTAACTATAATCAAAGTGGAGTTTCCATAGTGAAGTTAAACAGTATTCTCAAGTTGTGAGAATTGTTTACTATTATCGCATCGATATTTTTTGTTTGACCTTAGTTATATTAACCAAATGAAAACTATCGAGTCAGTCATTCCATAGTTACCAATAACTATCATTACATAACTCCTTGGTACCACTAGTAGTTACGAGTAATAAACTACTCAACATTTGGAGAGCATTACGTATTCTAGTATTCTAGTCTCAATGAATGTATAAATATCCAGTCTCGATACATCTTGACTAAAAATATTTAAAGTAATATGTTTATTTTCATTCCGAAAAATTTCTCATGATTACAACATATTGTAATTACTATCATAAAAAATTTCATTAATAGATTTTCTATTAAATATACTTAAATTAAATATATATTTAGTATAACACATTATATCAAGTCTATAATAGAAAGAAAACAACTTTTATTTCAAATGAGATTTTATTATAGAGTTATTTATTTACAGTAAATTACATACATGCCCTATGGCATACCACTATCTCCATAAAATTATCATGTATACTATTATGTTATAACTACATTCAACCTTCTTACAAAAATTAATTTTTTGTACTATTTTAAAACTCTTTTAATGCAATGTAAACACACACACACACACACACACATATATATATTATAATTGATTTTATGTTTCGGCTAATCTTTATAAAACAAAGTATGATTTTAATATCATAATTATGTATATATTAATATTCTAAAACAAATTATCTTAATTCAAATTTTTAGTTTAAATTAATTAAAAAAAGTTAACATTTATTTTCGTTTCAGATTAGAAACTATTGTGTGTGTGTCCATTCACATTCATATTTAAATATATTTAATCACAAAACAAACCAAAGATGTAAATTAACAGGGAGCTAGGTTTTTCACCGGCCATTTCCTTCCCCTCATTCATCATTCTCAAATCATCTATTTCCACTACTTTCTCTCCTCCTCCCATTGTATCTATGCCTTTACCCCTATTTATTTTACATTTTTTAAATTAATTATGGATGCTGCTGGCTTGCTTGTATTAATCCATGCGATTTCTCATCTTTGCTTGATTTCCTCAGATCTACATGCCCATTGTCGTTCCACACACCCACTCAACTTGTCTCCTCCATGGGCTTACATCCAAGAAATGATGGACCCTATTTCAGGTGGTTTGGCCCTGCTTCACAATTTCCCCCATGCTAGCTTTCCTACTACTATTGGAACCTTTCGTGTGTCTTGGTGGATTCACGCCTAGCTTCGTCATTAATGAACCTGCCGCTGCCTTAAAGTAGTTTGAGTATATCTTAGCTTGGGTCTTGGTGTAGATAGAAATTTATGGTTCGCAAGGGCGGCACTGGGCCTTGCCAGGCGGGGTGATGGCCCAGGGCCCAGTTTGAGGTTTTGGGCCAATTTATTAACTTTACACTTTACATATTTAGTGTTGCACTTGTGTCTAAAAGGTAGCATAGCTTGTATGGTAAAGCTCTCATTAAATGAATTGATGGTGCAGTGTTTGAGTCCTATGTTGTGTAATATTTTTCGATTTTTTCTAAAGTAATAAGGGACCAAAATAAAATACCTCTATTTAGGCTCCCATTGCCCAGGGCCTAAAATGACATTGCTCCTAGCCTGGTGGTCCAGGTGTATGCGATTTGGTTTTGTTTTGCCGGAGCTGGTTTATTTGTTTCGACGTTGCAGCTATATCTGCTCAAGGATGTGTGTCTCCTTCCCTATAGCCTTCACTCCAAGTTCCAACAACCTTCCACAGCGATTGCCAATGCAATGTTGGGGGTTCTTGTTGGCCGTTGATGCAGTTCTTCATGTTAATATAGGCTTGGTTTACATGTTATATGCTAGCATGAGTAATCTTCTAAAGCGATTGGCTATTTTTGGTTGCTATAGTACCTTGTTTGGCTTGGAATTTCTAGTTTTGTTTATTGTGATATTGTGCTTTTTTGTATTGTAACTTAGTGTTTTGGTGACTGGTTTTGGTGATTGGTTTTTTGAGATGTAACTTGAAATTGTGAGCATGTTTGCTACTGGTGAGAATTTGATGATTGTAAGAGTGAATACTTATTTAAACCGGTGAGAATAGGCGTATGTGCCGAAGTTGTTGAGGTACTTTGCCTCATACCTATTTAAACTGTTTAATAAAAGTGGAGAAAACACTATAAAAACCAGTTTGCCCTGCAAAAAATATATTTAAATACATTTTAATAAGTCGATGTATTTAAAAGTTGAATTTTTAAATTAAGAGATTATATATATATATATATGATGTCCATATTGTGAATATGGATATTATGTGTATCAATCCGATTGAGTGCACTTTGATTATCGTTTATGTAATTAAATGAACCGGATTTGGAAGATTAAAAATCTAATAAGTGAGGTATTGGGTAATTGGATTTTTTGGTTTAAATTGAGTATTTATGTAAATTAGAGTATTAAAATCTTTGTAAAGATTGAATGGTAATTTTAGGAATATTAAAGCTTATATCTAGAACTTGTAAGAGATTTGAGTGTAGTTAATTAAAAAAACATGTATTTTTCTTTAATAAAGGAATTGGAGAAAATATCGAATAGATAGAATTTGAGTGTGTAAATTCTTGTTTAAACTTGTATAATATTGTGTTAGTGTTTTATAAAATATATGCAAGTTTGTTTTGTGTAAAAATGAGGTTTTGGTATTAAAAATGATTTAAGTGTGGTATTGTCTTATTTTAGATAATGCAACATTGTCTTGTTTTCAATAATGCAAATAAGGGTTAAATAACTCATGTAAATTTTTTCTCGTTATTTAATCATGAAGACTAGGTGATGAACTTAATTTTAGAGTGCTTACATGAATTTTTCTATGTGAAAACAAGTGAGATATTAGTGTTTTAAAATGAAGAAAAGTGATAAAAAATGGTTTAATTCATTAGTTGGCTTAATTAAATGAGGGTTCAGGCTTTGGCATATATTTCAGCCCACTTAGACACTCAAGAGAAAATCTCTTTACTAACTTGAAGTTTGAACTATACGTTCATTATTTTCTCAAGTCAATAAACATCTTCTTCTACTTTTCTCAAAACCAACTTACAGTAAACAATGTTTCCTCTTTTCCTCTAAAATCCTAGCCTCTTCTAAAAATCGTATCAATTCAAATAAATTAAAAAAAGTTCTAAAATTTGGATATGTTGTTGCTGCCATGTTCCAGCACATTTATTCCAAATTTTATATAATTTCATTGAGTTTTGATGGGTTAAAGATGGTCATCTTCGCAAGTTATTTTCGGTGAAATTGAGGTAGAAAACACAAGTTAGTAGAAAAATCATAATTAATTGTAGAAAAATTAAAAAAATTGAAATTTGGATATGTTGTTTTTAACTCATGTATGCAATAACAGTTAAAATTTTGTGGAAAAATATATAGGTTTGCTATATCAAATTCGCACAACATTGGTAACGAAATTCAGGGTTGTTTTAGTTGATTTGGTAAGAATGATGCATGTAGCTTTGAAGCTTTTGATATTAAGGTGAGTTTATCTCACAATTTCAAGTCTAAAATCAATATATGTTGTCGCTATATGAATTTGCTTGAATCTAGTGTATATGATCTATATTATGTTGAATCTCTTATCACTTTGAATTGGATTCTTTGTTTGCTAAAAACCCACCTTATGTAATCATGATTTTCATCCAATTGTACATGTTTATATGCTTGCATGATTGCTATTTCAGTACCCCGGATTATTAATGTATCAACGCATGAGAAATGAGTGGAACTAGATCATTGAGGAACCATCAGAATCCCCTGGAAGTCAGTCCAGGCGAAGCAACCGGTGGACCGGTCTACCCGGCCGGTGCACCGGTCGTAGCCTGGAATTGACTCTCAGGCTATGTTCTTTTGTTCCTCGATCGACCCATTCACCACTCGTTTGTCCGGTTGATCACCTGATGTTATTTGCTTGATTTTGATGTTGCATTTCATATCAATTTCATTTCCATTTCCGGGTTTTGATTTGTGAATTGATGAATTCATTTTGGTGTTTCTATACCATAGAGTTTCTCTATGGGTCTTGGACTTAATTACACAACTTTTTTATGCACGTTTTCAACTTGAATTTATAAAATGGTTGATTTCTAAATCAAACTATTTTATCAAAATCTTTTTAAGTACCGATCTAATTTCTATATAAAGAATTTTAGAAATACACACACACACACACTATTTATTCTCATTAACAATGGTTTTAAAGATGATTTGGAGCAATGGTTTAAAAAGTGTACTTATATGTATATTTCTGCTATAAACCAATATTTTACAAATATGATTTTAAAGTGAAGCATTTTATAAAATTGCATGACATTGTTCAGATAAGGAATTGATTTAAATGGTTAAATAAAACGAGTGGTATGGAACGCTCGCGTTTGTTTTACCAGTTAATTCCCGAACTTGTTCGACCGAACCATTGCTACACACAAGTGGAGTTTACTATCGTATAGTAAATGTTTGGATAAATCCGTGTGGTATGGGACATATGGTTGTTACCTATTTGGGTGCTATATGAAAGTATCAGATACTTTTATTGACGAGTTTATGACTTGCCTTTGGAGTTTATAGGACTTGTTCTTATCTTGGAGTTTATAGGTCTCATACCTATCTTGGAGTTTATAGGACGTGTTCCTATCTTAGAATTTTAGGACTTGTTCCTATCTTGGAGTTTATAGACTTATATTTCTACCTTGGAGTTACATGCATGTAGGTGTATTTATTCACCAATCTTGGAGTTTGACACCTTTTTCCTCTTTTTGTGAAATTATAGATTTCTATTTGTGATTTATGGATTTGATGTTATTTATGTTATCAACAAACCATTTCGGGGTTTATACTTTTAAGAAGCTATCTTGGGTTTTAGTATTTGGTGATTCAAAATTTTGATGCATGTTTGATAGGTTTCGGTATATGACTTAATGACTATATTTGAGATCTAGTTCACTTTATCGATCATTCATCTTGCTAACTCATTTATTATAGTCTAGACCGACCCATTTATTATTTTATAATACTAGGGTCAGACCGAGATGTTTTAGGTCCTTCATCTTAATGCTTTTAGAGTGGAGTCCTATTAGTTAGCTGGTAGTTTACATTTGTCGTCACTGTGTATATATTGATGTTATGATGTATCTTATGCTGAGCTAGACTTATGTTGTGTACATATTCGTATTTGAGATGTAGTACTTTGTATATATGTAGTCTACATCATGTGTCTATTTTTGGTCAGTTCAGACTTGTATCTATTTGTATCCCGCTGTGTCTGATCTGTATTTATTATATATTGTTCTGGATTTTTATTGTAGCTACCATAATTTTATTTTAAGCCCAAATTGTATACATCGATTCGACCTGATTAAAGAAATATATAACATATTAATCGACATATCGATGCTCGTTTAAAGTAAAATTCATGAATGGTCGCTCCTAACTAGCCCTATTCTCTACATTAGCTGATAATATTACTTTGTAGTATTCTTTGTTAGTGTGAGACTTGGGGAGAGGCATCACAATATGACATATTAAAATAAAGGTAAATTAATTTTAAATAAAATTCTAAATAATTTTATTTTATACACTAATAATAAATAATTATTTTAATTAATAAAATTAAAATAATCAAACCTCTAGCATTAGTCAAAAAATTAAATTTGATTTAGTATTAACAAATATTTATTTACCCAAACACATATTAAAGATCATGTACAAATTAATAAAATGAAATATTTTTGAAATTCACCATTTAACCCTATTGTTGGTGCACCTAATCCAACATAATACACCTGACTAGCTGATCGAAATCGAAATTCATGTTGGCAAGTGTTTGTGCCAAAAGTTGGACAAACACCCAATCAGATTGTGCGAAGAGATTAATGAAGAAATTAAATGTAAAACGTGGTAAATAACACACAAGAATTTATAGTCCTTCAACAAATACTCTGGCTCACGTCCACTTAAACTTTGTTAACGATTTCTGATGTTCTTTACAACTTTAACTTTATAACTAGGTTTCTTACATGTGACGCCCCACCTCTATACTCACATTAGTCAAGGACACTACGGGTAATGCCGTCGACTAGCACGAAGAATAAGGCTGTTGAGGAGCGACCATCTGTGTAATTGCTTTGTGCGAATACCGATATGTCAGATAATATGACTTGCATTTCATTTCAAGAGGAAATCCGACATATCAAATACACACTCAAAGCTACTACACAGTGGCTATGAGGCTTACAGAAACAAATATAAAATAAGCATAACACAAATCAGTCACAGATATTCATATCACTAAGGCGAAAACAGATATGAATATAACACATAGAAGTGTACATCAAAGTGGTGGTCACACAAGATCCACTACATCACAAAAGAATAGGTACAAGTGCTAGTCAAAAGAATATGTATACATCAAGGAGTCTCTATCTCGGATGTATAAAAACAAAAAAAACTACTAAGCTAAAGTAGTTAGCCAAAAGTCAGAAGCTAATCCCTGCTAATAAGTCAAGTGGAAGCACCTGTAACACCTCGGTCTGACCCGAGTATAATTTAAGAAGAAAAATAATAAAATGATCAGTCTAGTTATAAATATCATACAAAATGAGATAGGATAAGAGATATAACAAAAATATATGATAACAATGAAAATCATACAATATCTCAAATCTTCTCAAAACACCAAAAAGAATGTCATATTCTTTAGATTATTCATCAAACCTCAAATGTTGACAAAACATATCAATGCAAATCGCAATAAATGGTGAAACATATATTCCAGAAATCCATAATAGAAAATCCAAAAAACATAAAAGGGGAGGCCTATCACAAACGGGAGCATGAAAACTCACCAACACATGTATCACAAATGGGACGCTATCCCATAAAATGAGCCGAAGCTCCTCCTAACAGGGTATAGTCCCTCTTTGCGGACTATGAGCTAAAGCTCCTCCTATGAGCCGAAGCTCCTCATAACACAAGCGTTTCATACCACTTGTTTTGCTAAGTCGTTTAATTAGATTTCTCATACGAATGAAGTAAAGGTTCGTATATACTAATAGATTGGAAAACGGTTTTAAAATGAGCTTTGTATTAAAAGTAATTGTTGAAATTGTTTTTACGAAAGAGTTTTAGTGTTTACTACTAGTATAGAAACCTTTGTATTTAAAAGTGACAAATCACAGAAGTGATTGTAAAAACAATCTATCACCAAAAATCCACATTCGACGACATGAATTCCAACCATAAAAATCGATATCAAATCCCAATCAAATGGATATTCCCAAAAATCCATAAATGAAGTCATCAAAGTCGATAATAATTGACAACAACTAACCGGATCAACAAAAATCGATAAAAATTGGAAATCCACTCACAAACAGCCAAAATAGGCAATACTGCACAGAATCAGACGTCTGGATTTTGTCTCTGCCTTTTTTTCTTTTTCCAGGGGCCCCTTCCAAACGTTTGGATTTTTCAACCAGACGTCTGGATTTTCTTCCAGACGGCTGTATTTTCTTCCAGACGTCTGGATTTTCCTCCTAGGCAAAAATCTGCCTAGCCCAAAAAGGGTAAAAATCCAAACCGGAAGCGATCGAACGAGCGATGGATGCTAGGGATTTATGCCGATCGACAACCCAGCCCTATAGGCTCTTCGATACACCACCAAAAACATGTCAAAACATCCAAGATAGGATCTTTAAAGATTTTGACTTCAAAATACCAAAATTGGAAAATTCACCAAATTAATTCGAATCAAAAGCAATTGAACATGAAATAGATGTTAGGAATTCATACCTAACAACAATGAAAGCTATAGACATAGATGTAAGTTCAAGAACTCACCTTTAAACCCAAAAACAACGAATGAGAAGCTCTAAAACAAGGCAAGATCAATTCCTCTTCAATACACCTCTAGAATCTTCATTCTATTATCAAAGGTGATGTTTTTCCTAAGTTAGGTTATAGGAATTTCTGAAAATTGAAGAGAGATTGAGATGGTGAAGATGAAGAGGATGCTTACCTAAGCTTCTCTTTGATTTTAGAGCAAGAACTTGAACTTCCTAATAAAACTAGGGTTTAGGAATTTTAATTTCCTCTTCTTTCCCTCATTTTCCTTTAGCTTGAGAGTGTTAGGAAAATAGAATGAATGGATGAAGAGGAGTGGAGTGGGAGTTATTAGATAGAGGAGTTGGGTTCTCTTGTTGGGTTAGTGGGCGGAAACCCAAACCCAAAGCCCTAAATGAAAATATCAAAATTCTAATCAACTCCAAACATATCGATGTTTATACTCAAAAAGGTCGCAAACGCCATTTTGGACTCAATGGAAATGGTCTCGAGTCCGGATTCGACCGTTTACAAAAAGTCACGTTTTGGACTTTTAAATTCAACTAACGATGCTATATTTAAATAAATAATTTAAATATATTATCGTAAAAATATGCGGGTTGTTACAGACTCCCCTCCTTAAAAAATTGCGTCCTCGCAATACTTAAGAAAAAAAATAAAAAGTAACAACCATATTAAGGCATAACAACACAAAAGAAGAAATTTTGAAATGAGAAGTTCACCTTAAGGAGCATGAGAGAGTAATTCCAGATGTGTTCGCTCGATGAATTCTCTGGATTCCCAAGAGCAATCCTCAGGATTTGCGGACCATTGAACTTTCATAAGCGGAATATCTTTATTTCGAAGGCGTTTAACCTCCGTAGCAATGATGCGAATAGGATGTTGCTCATAAGTCAAATTAGGTGAAACCTCAATTTCTTCAATAACACCGGGCTCAAGAATAGAATCAGAATCTCTAAGGCATTTCTGTAGTTGAGAAACGTGGAATACATCATGAATAGCAGAAAAGTGAGCCAGTAAAAGAAAGGCGATAAGCCATGGAACCAATGCGTTCGGTGATGGGAAATGGGCCAATATATCGAGGTGCTAACTTTCCCGATCGACTGAAACGCACAACACTCTTCGTAGGTGAAACAAGAATAAATACCAAATCTCCCACATAAAATTCTAATTTCCTTCTTCGGTTATCGGCATAGGAATTTTGTCTGCTTTGAGCTTCTTTCATTCTATGACGAATAAGGTCAATCTTTTCTGTGGCATCACGAATAAAATCTGGACCTAAAACCAGCTTCTCACCGGCTTCAAGTCAACATGAAGGAGATCGGCATGGCCTTCCGTAGAGTGCCTCGAAAGGTGCCATACCAATACTAGATTGGAAGCTATTATTGTAAGAAAACTCAACAAGGGAAATATGATCTTCCCAACTTCCACCAAAATCAAGAATACATGCACGAAGGAGATCTTCAAGAGTTTGATTCACATGCTCCGTTTGTCCATCGGACCGAGGATGATAAGCGGTGCTAAAATTAAGCTTCGTTCCCAAAGCTTTTTAAAGATCCTTCCAAAATCCACTAGTAAATAATGGATCATGATCACTAACAATAGAAGTTGGAACTCCATGCAATTTAACGATTTCTTTAACATAGAGTTTGGCCAAAAGAGGTACGGTTCGGTTGGACCGAACGGGAATAAAATGGGCAGATTTTGTATGTCTATCTACAATCACCCATAAACTGTCATGACCCAAATGAGAATGAAGAAGACCATTAATAAAGTCCATGGAGACTAGATCCCATTTCCAAACAGGAATGTCTAAAGGTTGCAATAACCCGCCGGGCTTTTGATGTTCGGCCTTTACAAGCTGGCAAGTCATGCAATGCTTAATAAAGTTAGCAATATTAGATTTTATCCCATCCCAATAATAAAGTCGCTACTACTACCGGGATGAATCGTAAATTTAGAATGATGAGAATCTTCTAAAATGTCTTTATGAAAATCTCTAATATTTGGCATAATAAGTCTACCAAATTTTCGAATGCCTCCACGAGCATCAATATCAAAGTCTTTCAAACCATCAACCATATTTTTATCCCTACAACTTTGGCTAAGAAGAGCCAATTTGGGATCTTGCTTTTGAGCTTCAAGGATGCGGTCTAAAAGAGAAGGACGAGCCTCAAGGCTACATAAAACAAGAGATGAACATGAATTGGATTCACGATCTCGAATCTCACAAGTGGACAAAGTCTCGAGATCATTCCATTCGAATATCATTATGGAAACAACCGCTTGTTGCTTACGACTAAGGGCATCGGCAACACGATTTCCCTTTCCGGGAGTATAGAGAAAATCAAGTTCATAAGATGCAAGGAATTCGAGCCAACATTGTTGACGCAAATTAAGATCCTTTTGAGAAAATAAATACTTCAAAGATTTATGATCGGTGTAGAGAACAAATTTCTCTCCCAAAAGATAATGACGCAAAATTCTAAGGGCGAAAACAATGGCCGCGAGCACCAGATCATGAGTGGCATATCTTGTCTCGGTAAGCTTTAATTGTCTAGAAGATTAAGCAATAACACGTTCCCTCTTGCATGAGAACGACACCCAAACCAATACGACTAGCATCGGTATAAACAATTCAAGTCTTGGTTCCTTCGGGAATCTCAATAATAGAAACATCGAAAAAGAGTTCTTTTAATTTTTGAAAAGCAGCTTCTATGCTAAATTATTTATTTCATGATCCTCTTTCCCGAGAAGCTAAGACATTCAAAATTATAATTAACTTTATGTAATCATCTTTTTAGAAAAATTTACTTATTACAAGTCAATTTATTGTGTCTGACTGTCTCATCATAGCATTTAGGAGATTCCTATCTATAACGTTGATCAGACGCATAGAACAGAATTCTTAAAGCACTCAATGGGCAATACAACACAAAATCATCTTCTATTTGATAAACATGTCTCTTAAAATTTTACGAATATTCTTTTCTCGTTTCAAGAACAAAATCCAATTATACTTATAAATATATCTTATTAGAAAGATTTGCAATTTTAAATTGACGTTTTCACCCATAATCAATGAATACAAGGATGGACTCATCATGATATTCGTAGAATACTCGATTCATAAGATGGATGAAATAAGCTGGAGGGTTCGTCAAACCGAATGACATAACGAGCCATTCATCAAATCCGTAATGAGTACGGAATGATGTCAAAGGAATGCTATCCCTTGCAATATGAAGCTGATGAAAACCGGTGGTAAGGTCGAGCTGAAAAGACCTTAGCACCACTCAATAGATCACTTAGGTGGTAATCCTAAGACAAGCTCGAAGATACGGGGAAATTCACGAACTATTTGAGTGAGGGAAATAACATCATCCTCATCAAGTGGGTTTAAGTAAAATGATGCCATCGAATTGGAATCAAAATCATTAAGAACAATAGAAATCTGCTTAATAGATTGAGAATGTCAAAGATGGATACTCCTCTTGGGACATAGGCTGTAGACTTAATATCGATTAAGCCAATCCGTTGCTAAAACCATTTCTGAAACCTAATTAGCGCATAACATGCAAATCGGCTCGGAAAGCATAACCACATAAAATAATCTTGACATTTTTACAAAGTAAACTGAGTGTTGTAGATCCACCAACCAGATTCGCAATTCTCAGTGAAGTCATCAAACCCATAATATTAAAGAAAAAGTATCAACAAGTTCTTTTGATATAAAAGAATGAGATGCACCCGTATCAAAATAATTCAAATAGGATAATCACGAAACAAAATAATGGCATCAAGGGCAGAATGAGAAATACCTTGACCAAGAAAAATGTTACTAGGGGCTTGCACAACATTCAACTCTCCCTCTCTCCTACTTTGGAGTATGGGACATGAAGATATAAGATGGCCCGAACTTTTGCAATAACAACAAAAAAGGGGTTTCGGATACCTATTAGCATAATGGTCCTTAGAACCACAATTGTAGCATTGTCCACGACTATGGATTGGAGTTTTTGCTACCGAAGTTGCTTGCTTCACTTTCTTGTTGGGATTTGGGCTTCTGAACTTAATATGCCTCTTCTTGGAAACCCCAATATCACCATCACTTCCTTTGTCGGCCTCTTCAAGTCGAAGAGTGATATCTACAAACTGGTCGAAAGGCACTTCTAATTTCAAAGGTAAAACCTTTTTAGGGTTCTTATTCAAAGAACAGATAAACCTTTGATTCTTTACAAGATCCAAAAGTTGTTGGGCAGACATGAATACGCCATCCAGAGGAGGACCACTGGATTGACCAGCGCTAGGACTGCCGGATCTAACCATTTCTCTTCTTTAAGAAAGAAAGAAAGAAAGAAAGAAAGAAGAGGAAAAAGGTTATTCTCAGAATGAATATCAAACAAACTTGATTGATAAAACAAGGCATCATAAAAGGAATAGGATAGAACGGGTCCTAAGACTCGAATTAAATCCTAAGGCACGATTCCTAAGAGGGACTTAGGACATTGATCCTTGTTAGATTATTCTACATTGTTCTATAGTCTAGCTTTGATACCAAGCTATGACGCCCCACCTCTATACTCACACTAGCCAAGGACACTACGAAATAATGTCGTCGACTAGCATGAAGAATAAGGCTGTTGAGGAGCGACCATCTGCGTAATTGCTTTGTGCGAGTACCGATATGTCAGATAGTATGACTTGCATTTCATTTCAAGAGGAAATCTGACATATCAAATTCAAACTCAAAGCTACTACACAGTGGCTATGAGGCCTTCAGAAACAAATATAAAATAAGCATAACACAAATCAGTCACAGATATGTATATAACACATAAAAGTGTATATCAAAGTGGTGGTCACACAAGATCCACTACATCACAAAAGAATAGGTACAAGTGCTAGACAAAAGAATATGTATACATCAAGGAGTCTCTATCTTGGATGTATAAAAACAAAAAAAACTACTAAGCTAAAGTAGTTAGCCAAAAGTCAAAAGCTAATCCCTACTAAGAAGTCAAGTGGAAGCACCTGTAACACCTCGGTCTGACCCGAGTATTATTTAAGAAGAAAAATAAAAAATGGATCGGTCTAGCTATAAATATCATATAAAATGAGATAGGATAAGAGATATAACATAAATATATGATAATAATGAAAATCATACAATATCTCAAATCTTCTCAAAACACCAAAAAGAATGTCATATTCTTTAGCTTATTCATCAAACCTCAAATGTTGACAAAACATATCAATGCAAATCGCAATAAATGGTGAAACATATATTCCAGAAATCCATAATAGAAAATCCAGAAAACATAAAAGGGGGAGGCTATCACAAACGGGAGCATGAAAGCTCACCAACACGTGTATCACAAATAGGACGCTATCCCGTAAAATGAGCCGAAGCTCCTCCTAACAGGGTATAGTCCCCCTTTGCGGACTATGAGCCGAAGCTCCTCCTAACTGGGTATAGTCACCCTTTGCGGACTATGAGCCGAAGCTCCTCCTAACAGGGTATAGTCCCCCTTTGTGGACTATGATCCGAAGCTTCTCCTAACAGGGTATAGTCCCCCTTTTTCGGACAAAGAGACATCGCATATCGCTAGTCTAAACTACAAAATGATCATCACTGATCGATAAGAATTACACTAAGCTAGTAAATATATGAGTTTATCTTCATGTCCCATAACCACTGGCTTAACTTAAATATTTACGAACAAATTGTAGATTTCCACTCGAAGATTGTCACGAGATTTCAATCGAACAAGTCCAAGAATTAACCGACAAAGTAAACACAAGCGTTTCATACCACTTGTTTTGCTAAGTCGTTTAATTAGATTTCTCATACGAATGAAGTAAAGGTTTGTATATACTAATAGATTGGAAAACGGCTTTAAAATGAGCTTTGTATTAAAAGTAATTGTTGAAATTGTTTTTATGAAAGAGTTTTAGTGTTTACTACTAGTATAGAAACCTTTGTATTTAAAAGTGACAAATCACAGAAGTGATTGTAAAAACAATCTATCACCAAAAATCCACATTCGACGACGTGAATTCCAACCATAAAAATCGATATCAAATCCCAATCAAATGGATATTCCCAAAAATCCATAAATGAAGTCATCAAAGTCGATAATAATTGCAACAACTAACTGGATCAACAAAAATCGATAAAAATTGGAAATCCACTCAAAAACAGGCAAAATAGGCAATACTGCACAAAACCAGACATCTGGATTTTGTCTATGCCTTTTTTTCTTTTTCCAGGGGCCCCTTCCAAACGTCTGGATTTTCTTCCAGGCTTCTAGATTTTCCTCCTAGGCAAAAATTAGCCTAGCCCAAAAAGGGCAAAAATCCAAACCGA
Source organism: Allium fistulosum (assembly GCA_030737815.1). Classification (NCBI taxonomy): domain Eukaryota; kingdom Viridiplantae; phylum Streptophyta; class Magnoliopsida; order Asparagales; family Amaryllidaceae; genus Allium; species Allium fistulosum. The sequence goes on along the minus strand of CM060906.1, from coordinate 580,179,319 downwards.
ATGCGATCGAACGAGCGATGGATGCCAGGGATTTATGTCGATCGACAACCCAGCCCTATAGGCTCTTCGATACACCACCAAAAACATGTCAAAACATCCAAGATAGGATCTTTAAAGATTTTGACTTCAAAATACCAAAATTGGAAAATTCACCAAATCAATTCAAATTAAAAGCAATTGAACATGAAATAGATGTTAGGAATTCATACCTAACAACAATAAAAGCTATAGACATAGATGTGAGTTCAAGAACTCACCTTTAAACCCAAAAACAACGAATAAGAAGCTCTAAAACAAGGCAAGATCAATTCCTCTTCAATACACCTCTAGAATCTTCAATCTATTATCAAAGGTGAAGTTTTTCCTAAGTTAGGTTATAGGAATTTCTGAAAATTGAAGAGAGATTGAGATGGAGAAGATGAAGAGGATGCTTACCTAAGCTTCTCTTTGATTTTAGAGCAAGAACTTGAACTTACTAAGAAAACTAGGGTTTAGGAATTTTAATTTCCTCTTCTTTCCTCCATTTTCCTTTAGCTTGAGAGTTTTAGGAAAATAGAATGAATGAATGAATAGGAGTGGAGTGAGAGTTATTAGATAGAGGAGTTGGGTTCTCTTGTTGGGTTAGTGGGCTGAAACCCAAACCCAAAGCCCTAAATGAAAATATCAAAATTCTAATCAACTCCAAACATATCGATGTTTATACTCAAAAAGGTTGCAAATGCCATTTTGGACTCAATGGAAATGGTCTCGAGTCCGGATTCGACCGTTTATAAAAAGTCGCATTTTGTACTTTTGAATTCAACTAACGATGCTATATTTAAATAAATCATTTAAATATATTATCGTAAAAATATGCGGGTTGTTACATTACAAGTCGGTAAGAATTCAATCGAGTCTCCGGGTAAAATCAATAATTTCCGAAAGTAAAGAAAAGATCTCATTTTTGTGCCTCTCTCCTCCTATTTATAGACGTAGATCAGCGAAATAAGCTCCAATATTTGCTACAAATGTTCTCCATGTTCAAAAGGAGGTTCAGAAGAAAGATCGGGCCATATCATCATCTCGATACCGAGTTGTCTTTCATAACTCGGTGCCTAGTCATGAATTCTCCAAATTCTTAAGTACCTAGCTTTGCTTCTTCACTCCCTTGAATGTAATGCCCTAACCCATCTCCCTTGGGTTTAGACTTTGCTTTGTGCTTAGTTCAATCTTCAAGCTCCTTGAAGTAGCTCTGCTAAGTCAATTTCATGGCTTGATACCGACTTGAGAGTTGAACTAGTGGTTTGCAATTTTGGCTTTCACCACTTGCTTCGTTTGAAGATTAGTAAGGTGTCTTCAAGTGGAAAGCAAGGTTTAGCACCATTGTCTGGACTTTGATTGGATTCTGGTATCCAAAGTTTAAATTCAAGATTTTTGGTTCACTTCTCAACCATTCAATGGTTGTTCATAGTCCAGACATAGCTTAGTTCAAATGCAAGATAACACTTTCCCATCAAAACATATCTTGTGTTAGCAGTATGCTTTGTATCGAGACAACATATCAACCTTAAACTTTGATTCGAAAATATTTCTTCATCCTTTGAACTATTTTCACAAAGTAGCACGTCTTTTATGAATCGTCACATCACTTTGAACAGTTATATATATTCATATCCTTTGGATGGTATAAGATATGAAGTGTGTTGCTCAAGTTCTTCAATTGGATTCTATAAAGTTTAGAAGTTCTTTCTCTTTTAATCGATCAGTTCGCGTTATTTGACTTTTTGAATAAGTAGCTCTTAGATGAATCTGGACGTCAAGGTGAAGATGAAACAATCAACAGACTTGGCAACAGGCTTAGGAGAACAATGGAAATGGACTCAAGAATTTGGAGGTCAACTGAAGCTTAGGAAACCACTCGGTACCGAGCCCTTTCTACTCGGTACCGAACGCTTTATTAGCCCCATGTAGGCCCCTACAGCTCTGACATGTGGATAGACTGCTTGTGTGATCATATTGAGTAGCATCTCACAAGGAATATACAAACAACTCCAAAGGAATTCTGGAGGAAAGCAGACAAATACAAGTGATATCAGACTCTCTCAGAAACAACACAATCTCTATAGAAAAGTGCTTAGAGTAAAATGGATTGAGGATCACGGACCAAAGTAAGGAATAAGGGGAAATCCCCTATCTAAAACTCAGGTCGGTGACAAGTAATTTTATAGCTTGGGGGACTCGGTCTTCCCCTCCTACATTCTTGGATCTGGATCTGGATTTGGTATTTTGTAGATTTCCAGCTCTACTGGATAGTTTTCCTATAACTACTGCCCCTATAGCAACTGGAGTAGGACTTTTTTGGTCTTTTTCTCTCCACCTTCTATCTCTCCTTACATAGTCACTAAGGTAGATATTATTGCATGTTCTAGGCTGTAAGCACTTGTCAAACCCTTGTACTAATGACTCTCAATAAAAAAAAACTAAGTGGACGTAGGCCAGGGATTACCGAACCACTTTAAAAATCCTGTTCTTCTCTTTGTTTTTTAATATATATTTTTCTAGATCTCTATTTTTCTATAGGACTTAGGGTATTGTGCCACTTTTGGACCCAGTATTTTGGTGCTTTCACTGAGAAAGGAGATTCTCATGCATATATTTCGCTTTCTATTTTGGATTGGAGCATCCAGATGTTAGATCTAGAAGATTTTTATTAAGGATTTAAAGAAGTTGCATAAAGGAATCAATGGCCCCTAGGAGATTTGAAAGATCAACTGGAGCAGTGGCTGAAGGAGATGGAGTAGCTTCTCATCACATTGAGGTTAGTAACCAGCATGCATTGCCTGGACCATCTGCTCCTCGGGAGATGGTTACCAATGTAGCAACCCGCGCCTCCCGACATGAATCATGCCAAGAAATACGAGCTGTTGGGTTTTTAAAACATTACATAGCATAATTATAAAGATAGAGTTCTAAGTCATTCTACACTTTTAGATATCATAGTGGAAGGAATTAAAATATAAATACAAAAAATAGACATTTCAGAAAACAATCTCCAAAATACTTGATTTATAAATACGCTATTTCCAAGTTAGGATATAAGCTTTACAGATATTTGATACAATAGATGCCTACTAGAGAAACAATGAATAATATGATAACTCCAACGTGAAACTCCTTTCTCCACGTGATATGTCCAATCATCTTCTAACCTTTCATCCTATGGTGTGGAAAATGGAAGGAAAAGGTTAGGTCAGACAAATGTCAGGTGAATGAGAACAAGACTAATAAGATGATTATGTGCAACTAGCTTTAAATCTACTCTAAGTGATGTAGAATGTAAAACAGTGTCCGCGAATTCCTAAGGTCCAGTATCTAAGGATTCTTACCTAGCATAATAGGTCAAAACTACAAGTCAAATCTTTACTAATGATCGGCCAAATCGGTAATTACTCTCCCGCTGCAACTACCATTACATTATGCCCAAAGAGGAAGAAACTCGTAATGCAAACTCGCATAGTGACTCATCGTATGCACCGCTTGTTCACCTTTTCGATCGTAGTGGCAAATTGCCTTTTATTGTACAACGCCGAGGTCCACCATATGTGAACTCCCGTTAGTACCGGGCCCAACTTCCTATACTCGATATCTTTACTCGATAACTATTCTCAATATTTATAGCCACTTATTGTACTATGTCGGCGTCCACTAGTCAACGTCCCAAAAATCCATGTGCAAGTCCGTGCAGTACTTAGATCTCCCATTAGTACCAAGTTCTCTCAGATAGTGTTCTCACTAGTGTCGTGCCCACTCGTACGTAACACTACCGAGCCTATTACAGAATACATCGCCCTAATCTAATATCAATAATGTGAAACACATCGCCTCAATCCAATACCAATAATGCAAAATACACCGCTCTAACCTTCTAAACAAAGAACCAAATTTCCCTATTTTCTAATGCATGCTACTTAGCTCAAATTACCTCAATAAATATTTTCACTAATTATATAATTTTGAACTTAATTATATAATTTTTGTCTATCAAATTTAGGCCTTAGGCCAAGGTTCAAATTAGCGATTTTCAATTGCAACGGTCGATCGGAGACTACTCGAGATCGACCACTGTCGATCGACCTAGGCTATCCTTGGGTCGACCATACACATTTTTTGTTTCCAATTTTTGAAGTTTAAACTTCGATTAATTATTTAATTAACATGTTAAGTAAGCACGATTAAATATTTTGTTTTTCTTCATCAGTTCATTACAGTTAACCCCTACAATTAGCCTTAATTCTTTGTTAACCCTAATCTATTGTTTTTAATTATAAATCTCAAATTAAATCAGGGTTTAAATTAAGGGTTCTCAATTAGAGGTTCGCAATTTAACATATCCAATTTAAAAGTTTCATCATCAAATTCCAATTTCAATAAAAGGGTTTACAACTTAGCAATTTAAATTTTAGATTAACAGATTACTTAGGGTGTTTATAGATCTAATCAACTTAAAATAGATTAAAATCAATTGTATTAATCAAATTACTGAATCCGTGCCCGCTCACCTCTGTCCTAAGCTCCAAATCTGAGAAAACTGGCCTCCAATCAATAGCTCTTCTCTAGATCTCCTTAGTCTCTTCTTTGATTGCTTACTTTGCTCTTTAATTTTGCTTTAGATTTGATTAGGATTTTGATTCGAGTTGATTTTGGTTTTAGGGTTTGAGAGATTAGGGTTTCAGTAGAAAATTTGGCAGAATTTTATTATTTCCTTCAACTAAGAGATTAGGGTTTAAGTTAGAGATTAATTTATAGGGTTAGGTTAAAAACTTGGGCTATTAGATCAACTCAACTGTCCATCTAAACCACTCATCATTCTCTCCCTGTGCAAGCAATCATCTCGTCCATTGATCTTCATGCTCTAGGTGGACAAATCACTCGATTTTACAAAGGTCGGGTCGACCGCCCTTAGGGTATCGTCGACCGTCGTCGGTCGACCTAGCCCAAGTAAGGGTGGACCTGGCTTTTTAATTTTTATGTATATTTTGTTTTATATTTTTATTTCTATTTATCGTTCTGCCGCTCAAAACTCTCTCATACTAACTCAGATTACAACAAGTTATATGTGAAAATTGTCAGGAAAATCGCTATGGACACAATGGTCCATGTTCCATAGTCAAATTCATAAGTCTGCAAAAATTTTATTTTAAGCCCTTATTTTATTTTATTTAAATTTTCTTATTTAATTCGATTAAATTTACGAGGTGTTAAATCCTCCCCTCCTAAAAAGGATTTCGTCCCCGAAATCTTAAAGGACGGAAAAATGCAACTTATACACATAGCAACCAATAGCTGCAACCAATAGCTACAACAATCTGCTCATCCATCATCTACGTGCAATCTTTATCCATAAAAAATTTCTAATGCAATATGTAAATATATGCAACGTGAAATGCACGTGAACCTATACCAATGCAAAAGAGTAGTCGATCTACTAATTCAGTCGACCTCATGTTTATGCAAACTTCCCGTGATATGCATCAAATGTACGCAACATCCTAAATGATATATTGATAATTCTATATGAATGCACAACCTTCCAAACATATGCAACATTCAGATGCAAATCATCCATTAGCACCACAAAAGTCAAAAAGTATTATGTAATAATATCATGCACCAATATGTGTGTGTATGCACGTAAAGAATATACTATCATAAAGTGTAGAAATGTACAATTGTGACAATACATCCATGTTTCCTGGAGACTTGACCAGGCAACTAAGTACTCGGCATTAGCATACTGTTCGGCATTTATGGGTCATTCAGCATCCATATCGTTTGGCTCTATTGGGTTATTCGGCATCCCATTACGATCGGCATCCAGGAGCGCTCGGCATCCAAGAAGCGTTCGGCATCCAGGAGCGCTCGGCATCAAAGCAACGTTTGGCATCAAGAGACGTTCGGCATGGTATAACGTTCGGCGTGTACAAACGTTCGGCATGGATGGATTGTCCATCACAAGATATTGTTCGGCCTAACTATTGTTCGGCCTAAGTTCGTTCGGCCAAGATATGGTTCGGCCTTGATGGCGTTCAGCCAGTGTATCATCCGGCCTAGGTTTTGTTCGGCATTCAGTCATCCAGTACAAACGGATGTTCGGCATTCAGAGTGCCCAGTCTCACCTCATTCGGCATAAAGAGGGAAGCTCGGCATTCTGTTGTTCGGCCTATCTGGTTCGGCGCATAGGACTCACACTATCTGCACCGAGTTATTCAGCTACCAGTCCCACCGGAGAAGTCCAACCCACCTTCGCCTATAAATAGAGAGGCAGGGGCACAGTGAAATGGACCTTTTTTGGGAGAACACTGGGGAGACTCTGCCGCTTTCAAGACTCATCCTCTTTACTTAGCAATTGTATTCAAGTGTTTGATCTACAGATTGTATCTGTAATCAATCATCAAGTAAAGCAATAAAGTTTAACCTCAAAGTGGACGTAGGCAATTACGCTGAACCACTATAAATCCGGTGTTCTTACTTTCTGCATTTAAATTAGCATATTCTTCCTTGTTTAATTTAACTTCATCACTTACATCTCTACACAATCTTTCTCAACAAGGTTAGTGACCAATTTTGGTGCTAACACTTTGGTGCTTTCATTGAGAGTTGAATTCTCAGACCTCAAGGATCTGCTTTGAAGCTACTGGATTAAATAAATCCCCCAAAGAAGATCCGACTCATTGATAGGACGTCCGTTGATTCTACTCAGAGTTCATACCAATAACTCTACAATGGCAAGACCACGTACCAGATCAGCTTCTCATAATGCGGATGCCCACGAGACTGCTAGCGTGCAACAAGCAGGACCTAGCAATCAGCAAGCGATTCCAGGTGCAGGGACTACCGCCCAGGACCAAATGCCGGTTGTCACCAGAATAGAGTTCAACGACTTGATGAGAGAACTCAGGGAAAGCAGAAGGCAACTCGGAGAGCAGATGCAAGCCAACGCCAACCTCATGGCACAACTCACTCAACAACAGCACCAGAATGCTGGGGGAAATCCCGCTCCTTACTCCTCATCCGACAGCTCAACCTCCTCCGATGAACCTCCCAGGCGTAGACGCCTAAGACTGAAACTGCGCGGGCTGGTGCTGCTGTTCGAACAGCTGGAGACCGTGACCAAGCCGGAGCTGGAAACTTAGGAGCTGGAGTGCAGGTGGAGGATGGAGGCCCAGACCATCAAAACACTAACGATGCCGAACCTCAAGATGCATGTTTGGCAGATCGCCAGCAGAGGACGCATCAGCATGATCAGTCACGTAGAACAGACTCCAACCTTCCACCTTCCATACAAACACCAGACCTGACAACCATGGTCAGACAATTGATGAAAGAGAATCAAGGCTTATCGAATGACGATTGGGGAGTGTCGAGAAGTCATACTCCGTTCACAGACATTGTTCTACAGGCAGCGTACCCCAGAAAGTTTAGTATGCCAACTATCCCGGCTTATGAAGGAAAGACTGATCCTAGACAGCATGTCATGACGTATGAGTGGATGATGGATTCAGCTAGAGCAAACGATGCAACCAAGTGTAGATGCTTTCCAATTACTCTATCCGGGATCGCTACTATGTGGTTCACCCGACTTCCTCCGCGGTCCGTATCCAGTTTCGAGGAGTTGGCGAAGAATTTTTTAGAATAGTTCAAAATACACACTACTCGTCCAAAGGACGTGATGTCTCTATCAAGTGTAATCCAGACTCCTGGGGAGTCATTAAAGGAGTATTTACAAAGATTCCATGTTGCGGCGACTGAAGTCAGTAATCCCAATGATCATGCAATTCTAATGGCTGTGATGTGAGGTGTGGATCCAGATTCTAAATTTGGAGACTGGCTGGCAGGAAAACCTCCGACTACGCTAGAGCGTTTTTACTCAAAGGCACACCAGTTCATAAGAAGAGAGGAAGCTAGGTGGGTGAGGCGAGATAATGCACCAGGACCTATCTAGGAGTCTGTAAAAAGCAACATTGCTGTGAAGCAGTCCGGAAACAACTCGGGAAAAGTCCAAGTCAATGTCCAGAACAAGCCTGGGCAGCCTAAGGAATCCGGAGGAAGAAATCAAGGGAAGACGAGAGAAGCGGGGAAGTGGAAGCCGAGAATTCCAAGCTACAACGAGTATACCCCGCTGAATGCATCTCTTGAGAACATTTACCTATCAACCTGCAATACTTTTCAGTACAGAAAGCCACGTCCAAAGGAGTCAACCGAGGAACAGAAGCGGACTGGGAAATACTACCGCTTCCATGAGACTTATGGGCACAATACGGAAGAGTGCAGACACCTACACGACGCCATAGAGAAGTTGATCAGGCAGAAAAAGTTACAGGACTTTGTGAAGGATCCACAGGAAGGAGGACAGGGAACATCCAACCCAGGTCGTGCAACAGCTCCGCGTCATCCCGAGGAGCCTGCTCGGATTGTGGGTAGACTAGTCATAAACATGATCATCGGCGGTCCTCACCCCGCAGATAAGAATTGGCAAGAGATGGAGCGGTATGCTAGTTCCTTGAAGCATGCAGATTTCGAGTGTTGTTCCAACGTAGAGGATGGGACCCCTGCTAAACAACTGCGCGTGATGACAGACGATATAGTATTTAGAAACCGGGATGCTGACTAAGTTGAGGCTCCTACCATTGACCCGATGGTCATATCTGCGACAATCGGACCGGCTTATGTGAAAAGAATCTTGATTGATTGTGGGAGTTCTGTCAACATCATCTTCAAGAAGGCTTATGACCAAATGAAGATGGAAACGAAGGATTTGAAACCATCTAAAGCTCGTATACATGGCTTTAACGGCGCAACGACCGATGCAGTGGGATATGTTGAGTTACCGGTTGAACTGGGACAAGGTGAACGTCGGAGGGTGCGAATCCTACCCTTCGTAGTTTTGGATGTGGATTCTCCATATAATGTGTTCTTGGGCCGACCGGCCCTGGCTGATTTTAGGGCAGCATTAGCCCCGTGGTGCTTAACTTTGAAGTTCCCAACTGACAAAGTAGTAGGTGTTGTCCATGGCGACCAGGCGACTGGTCGTGCCTGTTATGTGGCTGAGCTCTGGGAGGCCCATCGGAGGGAGAAAGGAAAGGTTGCGGACGATCATGTCTGCATCCATAATACTGATAATTGACAAGTAGTGCCCGAGCCCTGGCTCGGGCATAATTCTTGGATCTTCAGAGACATAGATCCGAGAGACGACGATGAGAAACCCAGGGAAGAAAAGGCAGCGCCGGCTGAATTAACAGTTGATATTTTAGTCAGCCGAGACGATCCATCGCGATTACTGAAGATCGGATCACAACTCGGCCCCGCAATGACTGAAGACCTTAGAGATTTCCTCCAAGCGAATCTTAATGTTTTCGCCTGGACGCATTCTGGTATGTGCGGGATTTCTCCTGCCATTACGAGTCATATGTTGAACATAGACCCGAAGTACGTCCCGGTTAAACAAAAGAGGAGTGGAATGGACCCAGAGAGGTCCGCTGCTCTCAGAGAGGAGGTGGACAAACTCAAAGCCAATGGGTTCGTCTGCGACGCCCTCTACCCTGAATGGGTATCGAACCCCATGCTGGTGAAAAAGGCGAACGGGAAATGGAGAACTTGCGTAGACTATTCCGATTTGAACAAAGCATGCCCCAAGGACAGTTTCCCATTACCTAGGATTGATCAGTTGGTCGACTCCACTGCAGGACACGAGTTGTTATCATTCATGGATGCATACTCAGGGTACAATCAAATCCCGATGCATATTCCGGGCCAAGAACATACCAATTTCGTCACAGACGTCGGGCTATATTGCTATGTAGTAATCCTTTAGGATTGAAAAACGCAGGAGCGACTTATCAGTTTTTGGTGAACCGAATGTTCAAAGACCATCTTGGTAGAACGATGGAAGTCTATGTGGATGACATGCTCGTGAAGTCACGACAGTCAAACGACCACATTCGAGACTTAGCAGAGATGTTTGATATACTCAGATATTATGGGATGAAGATCAACCCTCTGAAGTGTTCCTTCGGCGTTGCATCGGGGAAGTTTTTGGGATTCATTGTTAACGCAAGGGGAATTGAAGCTAACCCAGAAAAGATTCAAGCTATTCGAGATGTGCAAGTGCCCAGAACTATAAAACAGGTGCAAAGCTTGAATGGGAAAGTGGCTGCGCTGAGTCGATTCATATCCAGAGCCACGGACAAGTGCATTCCTTTCTTTGATATAATAAAGAAAGGGAAGAGGAATTTCGAATGGACATCTAACTGTGAGGAAGCATTCCGAGATCTGGTGAGGCATCTGGAGAGTCCTCCAGTGCTGTCAAAGCCAGTAGACCACGAGATGATGTACGTGTACTTGGCCGTATCCCCACATGCTATAAGTGCGGCTTTGGTCCGCGAGGAGGACCGAGTCCAAAAGCCGGTGTATTACGTTAGTAAACATTTAACGGGGGCAAAAAGAAATTACCCTAAAATTGAGAAATTGGCCTATTGCTTGGTGATTGCATCACGTAAGCTGCGCCCATATTTTCAAGTACACTCAGTCAGTGTCTATACCGATCAGCCCCTACGGCAGGTGCTCCAACGACCAGAAACTTCTGGGAGGTTGTTAAAATGGAATATCGAGTTGAGCTAGTTCGATATTACCTACTTTCCACGAAGAGCCATACAAGGGCAAGCATTAGCAGATTTCATCGCTGAGTTTAATGTATCTGACAAACCAGATAATCACAGTATCATTCCCCCCGTTCGATGGAAATTGTACACCGATGGGGCATCAAACGACCGTTGCTCCGGAGCTGGCGTGGTTCTTGTAACTCCAGAAAATCGATCGATCTGTTACGCTTTGAAGCTCAATTTCCCGGCTACGAATGATGAAGCAGAATATGAAGCACTGGTTGCTGGCTTAAAACTCGTTGGAGAACTTGGGGTTAAATCAGTTGAGATCTTTTGTGACTCGCAGCTGGTGGTGTACCAAGTGCGAGGAGACTACCAAGCAAGGGGATAGAAGCTTTCTCCGTACCTTGTTCTGGTTTAGGAACTATTATCGAACCTCGAACATTATGACATTTCGCATGTCCCGCGTGAACAAAACAAAGAAGCCGACTCATTGGCTAAATTCGCAAGCACTGGCGATGCACAGCAAATGGGATTGTTTCCCGTTGAAACCTTACATGCTCCAAGCATCGACGCGAGGAAAGTTGATTTTGTGTTTGAAACAGGAATCGAGAGAGAATCATGGATAACCCCATTCAAACTATACCTGACGACCGGGACTTTACCGGAAAAAAGGAGCGAAAGACGACAGGTCATTCGGAAAGCCGCACGATATGTGATGTATGATGGAATAATGTATCGGAAGGGGTTCTCGGTCCCCTTATTACGATGCATCGCCCATGATGAGACAAAGCGGGTCTTGTAGGAAGTTCATGAAGGAGAATGTGGCGACCATACTGGGGGGAGAACGCTAGCAAAAAAGATCCTCCGTTACGGATACTATTAGCCAACTGTGAATCGGGATGCTGCAGACTACGCAAGAAAATGTGACAAGTGTCAAAGATATGCGAAAATCCCGAGAGCTCCACCAACAGAACTCACACAAATGGTTAGTCCCTGGCCATTTGCAATCCGGGGAATCGACATAATCGGCTCTTTGCCTATATCCAAAGGTGGTGCGAAATACGCGATAGTTACAGTCGACTATTTCACAAAATGGGTCGAGGTAGAAGCTTTAGCCACAATCACCTCTAAGAAGGTCATTAATTTCGTTGTACGAAACATTATATGCCGCTTTGGTCTCCCTCAAACCATCATTACGGACAATGGAACACAGTTTGAAAGTAGAGAATTCAAAGGTTTCTGTTTAAAGTACGGCATTGAGAAGAAGTTCGCCGCCGTTGCGCATCCGAAAGCAAATGGACAAGTCGAAGCCGTAAACAAAATAATCAAGGCCATACTGAAGAAGCGTTTGGAAAAAGCCGGAGGCAAGTGGGTAGATGAACTCCCAACAGCATTATGGGATTATAGAACTACCCACAAGTCCGCGACTGGCCACACTCCATTCGCGTTGGCCTACGGCTCAGAAGCCGTTATACCGGTGGAGCTTGAAGTTCCATCGAATTGGGTAACATATTATGATCCTAGGACGAATCAGGATCTCTTATCGGAATCACTGGACTGCATCGATGAAAAACGTGAAGAGGCCGAACTAAGGGCAGCAGCACATAGGTACCGAGTCAAGCGATATTACGACAACAAAGTCTGCCCAAGGATCTTTAATGTGGGGGATCGTGTTTTGAAACGAGTTTTCCCGGTACCATTGCGTATGAATCCCAACTGGGAAGGTCCATATGTCATTGAACGGAAGCTTGGAGAGGGAACTTTCAAGCTAGCGACCGTTGATGGCGTGACACTCCCCCGCGCGTGGAACAGTGAACATTTGCGACATTATTACATTTAGCCTGTTTCTTTCTTGTTTTAGGCGCAGTTATTTCCTATATGTTTTTGTTCCGTTATCTCTTAGTTTCTTTTTGGCCGTGTAATCAGGCAGTTTAGTTGGTTTTCATTAATAAAGGCTTGAAGCCATCTTTTTCATGAATTACTAATGTCTCTTTATCTCATAGTCGAGTGATGAACTGCTGGAGTTACATTATTCTGTATGATGCGCGAACTCGTATAAACAACTTCAATCTCTGTGTCCCCTGAGTGCGGACCGGAGTACTCTAAGTCCCCGGAGCGTGGACTAGAGTATAAACGATTTCAATCTCTGTGTCCCCTGAGTGCGGACCGGAGTACTCTAAGTCCCCAGAGCGCGGACTAGAGTATAAACGATTTCAATCTCTGAGTCCCCTGAGTGCGGACCGGAGTACTCTAAGTCCCCGGAGCGCGGATTAGAGTATAAACGACTTAAATCTCCGAGTCCCCTGAGTGCGGACCGAAGTACTCTAAGTCCCCGGAACGCGGACTAGAGTATAAACGATTTCAATCTCCGAGTCCCCTGAGTGCGACCGGAGTACTCTAAGTCCCCGGAGCGTGGATTAGAGTATAAACGACTTCAATCTCCGAGTCCACTGAGTGCGGACCGGAGTACTCTAAGTCCCCGGAGCGTGGACTAGAGTATAAACGATTTCAATCTCCGTGTCCCCTGAGTGCGGACCGGAGTACTCTAAGTCCCTAGAGCGCGGACTAGAGTATAAACGATATCAATCTCCGAGTCCCCTGAGTGCAGACCGGAGTACTCTAAGTCCCCAGAGTGCGGACTAGAGTATAAACTATTTCAATCTCCGAGTCCCTTGAGTGCGGACCGGAGTACTCTAAGTCCCCGGAGCGCGGATTAGAGTATAAACGACTTCAATCTCCAAGTCCCCTGAGTGCGGACCGGAGTACTCTAAGTCCCCATAGCGCGGACTAGAGTATAAACGATTTCAATCTCTGTGTCCCCTGAGTGAGGACCGGAGTACTCTAAGTCCCCAGAGCGCGGACTAGAGTATAAATGATTTCAATCTCCGTGTCCCCTGAGTGCGGACCGGAGTACTCTAAGTCCCCAAAGCGCGGACTAGAGTATAAACGATTTCAATCTCCGAGTCCCCTGAGTGCGGACCGGAGTACTCTAAGTCCCCGGAGCCCGGATTAGAGTATAAACGACTTCAATCTCTGAGTCCCCTGAGTGCGGACTGTAGTACTCTAAGTCCCCAGAGCACGGACTAGAGTATAAATGACTTCAATCTCCGAGTCCCCTGAGTGCGGACTGGAGTACTCTAAGTCCCCAGAACGCGGACTAGAGTATAAACGACTTCAATCTCCGAGTCCCCTGAGTGCGGACCGGAATACTCTAAGTCCTCGGAATGCGGACTGGAGTATAAACGACTCCCATTTCCGTGTCCCCTGAGAGCGGACCAGAGTACTCTAAGTCCCCGCAATGCTGACTAGAGTATAAGCGATTCGAATCTCCGAATCCCCTAAATGCGGATCGAATTACTCCAAATCCCTGGAGCGTGGATCTAGAAAAAATTCTAAGTACCTAAGAATGTGTAACAAGAAATATGCCACTCCAAAGAATGTTCGAACAATGTAAGAATGATTGGGAAATTATGCAACTCATAAGAACTTGAGTTTTGACCACAGTTATTCAGAAAGCTAAAGAAGCAAAAGAATCATTCAAGTGACAAAGAAACTAAACTTTATTTAATAGTCCAAAATGGGGTTACACCGCTATTCCTTAGAAACTTGGAGTCAAAAATCTATCTACACAGACTACGGAAACGAAAAAATAAAAGTAGTTACAAGACCTAAGCAAAATCTCGTTGAACGAGTATAGCGACTATTTCTTCGGTTTCTTCTTCTTGTCTTCCTTTGTTTTCTCAGATGACTCCTCTCCCTCACGCTTCTTCTTGGATTTTTTGCTTGCCAGAGAAGCAGAGTCAAGAGTGGGAGAAGGGACATCCAGCCGTTTGGATTTGCCAGGGAGAATGATTTTTAGAGGTCTATTCCGCGGGTCGGTAAGTTCCAGTATTTGAGGCTCGACTTTGATTTCGACCTTCTTTTTCTCCTCTTCCGTGAGTCGCTCCTTCATACTCATCTTCGAAGTATGTTCGGAGGCGCCAGTGATCTCGATTTCATCACTCCCTTCGACGGGAGATGAAGTGTAAAACTTATCATCATCTAGCGCCCCGACCACTTGAGCGTCAGGGCCAGGAGTTACTCCTGCATGAGCAACATCGCTTGTTTTCTCTGCCTCCTCCTTGGCGTCGTCGCTCCTCGGAGTTGTTCCAGGATCAGAGCAGCCTGCATGAAAACATAAAGAATGAACATTAGGACAAATAATCACTACCAGAAAGTGACAGATCTTTTAACTTCTAAAATAAGAATTTTATACCGGGTTCTGGCTGGCTATCAGTTGCGCATGGAGTTTCACCCTCTAGAATAGGGGATAACACATGAACGCCAAGCCCGGGATCTTCTGGGTCATAGCTGGCATGCTGCTCAAATGGGTCAAGTGTTGGCCGACCGGCCGATTGAGCAGAAGGAGGAGCAGCAGAAGGAGGAGCTGCAGCCTTAGCCCCAGATGGACCAGCTTCGTTGTTCTTCTCTTTTGGTAGGGGAGAGCCTTTGCTATGAAGAGCCAAAGCTGCAGATAAGTCCGCTGGCTCGTTCCCCCTGAGAAATTCTTTCACCAGAGCATCTTCGTCGACTTCCTCAGAGCCCGACTCGATCTTTCTGATCTTTATTAAAGTTTCCCAGGCCTCAGCTAGAGATTCAAGATAGCCCTCGCCTAGGAATGTCAAGTCGCGGTGCATAAGGACGCGGGCGCTGTACTCGACGATCAGCGGGTCAAACATGCACTTGACCTCTTCCCTACCGGCCTCTGCAACTGCTTCGAGGCGAGAGTCAATCTCCTCAGAAGCTTTTCTCTTTCCCTCCTCGCGGGCCTCGTCTTTCATTATCTCAACCCTAGCAAGTTCATCGTCGAGCTTTGTTTTTAAGAGCCGTGTAGCAACAATTTCGTCGCAGTACCGTTGGGACTCTTCTAGAGCAGCTATTTTCTCTTCTTTCTCCTTAGAGAATAGCTCTTTCAACTCTCGGACTTGCAGGGTGAGCGCGTCCCTTTCTTTCTGGATAGAATCTTTTTCTAAGGCAAGAGCTCCACTGTGCTGGACTGCTTCATCAAGTTCCTTTTTATGGGTCGCCTCTAGACGAGTGACGGCCTCGGCAGTGTCTTTTGCACTCTGCTCTGTAGCTTCAAGTTTCGACTTATACGAAGCAAGCTCTTCATCTTGACTCTTGATGATGTCCTTGTCAAAGCTAGCTTCCAACTTCAAACGGTCAATCTCTTGTTGGCGCTCACTAGATACTCCGAGACTTTTTCGACCAAGTGTACAAACGCGTCATGTTGAACATAGACGTCGTTGTTGCAGGCGATGACACTCTGCTTGACGTGCCTGGGATATGATGAATGGCTGGGAGGAATTTCAGGCCGTCAAAGCATATTTTTGGGAATTTATCCTTAAGATCAACCATCTTCTCTGCTATAGTTGGGTCAGCCGCAGGAGTAGGGGGAGGAGGCTTTGAGAGTTCTGTTCTTTTCCGATGCTCCCGAGTTTGCCTTTTGCTTGACGAACCGGAATGTTGTTCTCGAGAGACATCGGGTTGAGACCGCTTCTACGAAAGTTTTTCTCTATATGGCTTAGTATGAGGAGGGAGATCGCGAGAGTACGAAGACTAGGAATATGTTTTCTTTCGATAAGATGAATCCCAAGGACGGTTGTCTCGATCCTCGTAATCGTCTCTGTCCCTACGTCTACCTGAGCCTGAATCCCGTCCGGGATGGTGAAATATAGAAGAACCGTGGAGGCAATCGAGTCTGTGGGAGCGCCCCATGTCACCTACAAAGAATAAAAATAACAACGAGTTAGGAAAAATCGGGGTAATGGAAAAACTTGAAGTGTATGGTGAAGTGCGTGTGTGCGTGTGTGTCCTAGTGTTCCCCCCGACAGACCGGTTCCTTTATCTTTACTGATTGGAGTGTTATCTCCCTGAACTGGGGGTTGAACTCCCGCATTGCCTCTAGCGGGCGAATGAAACTTAAGGGCTTCCGGATCGTCGAAGCCATAATTGAGTAGATCGTCGGGAATGGTAAGGTTCGACAGACCCTTTAAAGAACTTTCCATGTGCTGTGAAGAAGCCTCTTTCTCTGGCGGGATGAGTGTAACTTTGGAAGTCCTGCCAACTTTCTCCTTCCATATCTTGTACGTCAATTTCTTTTTCCCCTTTGAAGGGGAAGATGACGTTTCAATATCGTGCACTTCGACCGCCGGGTCCCAAGCAGGACCCACATTCTCGCCTTGTGTCTCCAGAGCTTCATCCTCTTTGTTTTCTCCCCCTTCATGTGCATCGGGGGTATGGCGTGATGACGATTCAGCTTGTTTTTTCCCTTTAACGGATGCGGACTTGGGAATGGAAACGCCCTCAGGAAGGCTAATCTGGCGACCTCCTGCTAACAGTCCGAACCTCGACAATGATTCATTTGAAATGATGGTTCGGATGTCCCATTCCTCGGCAGGAAGAGCTCTAATGGCTTCGACGGCCTCAGAATATCCTCGGCCCTCAGGACGCGGGTTAATACCTAAAAAGATGAAACAAGGAGTTAGAAAAAGCATAGCTCCGATTGAGCACGAATGTTGACTCAGGGAAAAGACTTACTACCTTCGACCCATCTCCTCGCGAAACTAGGAGGGCAACGCACATAGAACCATTCCTGTTTGTACAGGGCGAATTTGCTACATGCTCCGGTCAAAATCTGGCATTTGTGGTTCGGCTCGAGGAACATAAAGGAGGGGCTATCTTTCCGTTTCTTAATCATATAAATATATCTAATGTCGTCGGAAGTTGGAGGCCTAGAGAAGACGGCCATGAAAAGTAGGTAGGTCCCGTATATAAATGCGTGACTGTTTGGATGCAGTTGTGACGGGGCGATGTCTATGTATTGCAACACGTCCCGAAGAAATAAATTGAATGGAGGCACGCTGCCCATCCAGCACATGAACTTATTACAAGCAGTATATCCGACTGGGGGCAGATGAGGACGATCATGTCTCGACGGGACCAACACATCGGCAAAAGGGATTCCGTGGATGGAGCATATTCGCCGAAGCGCGACTTCGTTAATCTTCAAAGCCTATGAGTCGATCGAATTGTCCAAGAGAATCGATGCTTCTAGGGCATCGGGAGCTAAGTTATGAGCAGGGGAAGTCGACGGATTTGAAGTGTCTGCGACTTCTTGCCTTGAAGACGGCCCAAGCCTATCAGATATAGTGGCGGAGCTAGATTTTTTAGACATCTCCAATAAATAGTGAATCTGGCTAAGCGCCTGTGAAAACTATAATTGAAAAATGTTCAACGTTAGAATTAACAACACAAATATTCCCCCCACGTGGTGTGTGAACTAGTGCAAGCAATCGTGTATAAGCATTGAGAATGTGAAGGTCACAAAGTTACTGATATAAAACTGGGCTTCAAATCATCGCCTTCGAAGACCGTCATCGCTGACCGTCTCCAAAAGCCTGCCTTGTGGTTATTACAGTTTCAGATTCAGAAAACGTATGTTAATCTAAGTTCAGATTTATGTCTAATAAAGCTAGGGAGTTAATGATCCGGGTCAGCTTCATATGTAAGTATGCCAGGGTCCTTGTCCTTGTTTTGTTATGCGATTAGGCAAGGCAAAAGTGTGGTTCAGCATTTATGTTGTTCGGCACTTATGATTGTTCGACATTTGTATTGTTCGGCCTAAGTGTGGTTCAACATTTATGTTGATCGACACTTATGATTGTTTAGCATTTGTATTGTTCGGCCTAAGTGTGGTTCGGCATTTATGTTTGTTTGGCACTCATGATGGTTCGACATTTGTGACTGTTCGGCAAAGCATCGTTCGGTCAAAATTTTGTTCGGCCGAGACAACGTTCGACATCCAATCCGACTCATACACCCTCCATATCCTTCCATTTCACTGCCCGGCATGTGACGAATCATGCCGAGCCAAGGTTACGCCGAGCACCAACGCTCGACACACCGTCCTTAACAGCGACCTCATTCTCCTCTTCTTCTTCCATTCACACCAAACCACGAGGACGTACCGTTTGGCGAGTCATACCGAACCATCCTGTTTGGCATTCTAGCCAACTCCTACTTTCCTCCACATCATCTGGCCCTAAAAGGTCCTAGTCGAAGTTCGATTCCTTCATCCATGCAACACCTATGGGCTACAGTTACAATTTACGAACTCGAGCCTCGTGTTAAAACCTCTTTGTTCAGGGAAAGGATTTAATTAGAGGGATTATTACCTAGTTAGTAGATCAAGACTTGGAGAAATCTGGAGTTGAGGGCGCGGTTTTGATTAATGCCGAATAGGTTATGAAGAATTGTTAAGTCTTTGAAGGCTGTTAACAGGCGAGTTTCTCAAGTACAAGATAGAAGAAGTGAGTGTAAAAAAGAGAAGAAGATGGAGCGGGCCGGCCTTTATATACGGAAAAAGAAGAAGTCAAAGAGACGATGACCGTTTGAACCGGTCAAAACAAAGTCGTTCGGCAGACACGGAGCACTCGGCTTCAGCTGTACTGTTCGTCATTCACATAACGTTCGGCACACACCACCTAGTAATCACAAGGTGACACCTCCAAGAGAAATAAGACAAGGATCGAAGCGGAACACAGAGAGCATGTAATCCAAAGCGTATCACGTTCGGTCACGTGGTACACTTTGGGGGGCAAGTGTTTCCTGGAGACTTGACCAGGCAACTAAGTACTCAGCATTAACATACTGTCCGGCATTTATGGATCATTCGACATCCATATCGTTCGGCTCAACTGGGTTATTCGGCATCCCATTACGATCGGCATCCAAGAGCGCTCGGCATCCAAGAAGCGTTCGGCATCCAGGAGTGCTCGACATCCAAGAAGCGTTTGGCATCCAGGAGCGCTCGGCATCAAAGCAACGTTCGACATCAAGAGACGTTCGGCATGGTATAACGTTCGGCGTGTACAAATGTTCGGCATGGCTGGATTGTCCGTCACAAGATATTGTTCGGCCTAACTATTGTTCGGCCTAAGTTCGTTCGGCCAAGATATGGTTCGGCCTTGATGGCGTTCGGCCAGTTTATCGTCCGGCCTAGGTTTTGTTCGGCATTCAGTCATCCAGTACAAACGGATGTTCGACATTCAGAGTGCCCAGTCTCACCTCGTTCGGCATAAAGAGGGAAGCTCGACATTCTGTAGTTCGGCCTATCTGTTTCGGCGCATAGGACTCACACTATTTGGACCGAGTTATTCAGCTACCAGGCCCACCGGAGAAGTCCAACCCACCTTCGCCTATAAATAGAGAGGCAGGGGCACAGTGAAATGGACCTTTTTTGGGAGAACACTGGGGAGACTCTGCCGCTTTCAAGACTCATCCTCTTTACTTAGCAATTGTATTCAAGTGTTTGGTCTACAGATTGTATCTGTAATCAATCATCAAGTAAAGCAATAAAGTTTAACCTCAAAGTGGACGTAGGAAATTACGTTGAACCACTATAAATCCGGTGTTCTTACATTCTGCATTTAAATTAGCATATTCTTCCTTGTTTAATTTAACTTCATCACTTACATCTCTACACAATCTTTCTCAACGAGGTTAGTGACCAATTTTGGTGCTAACAATCCATAAGCATCCATTAGTATCCATTACCCATAACATGTCCTATTGATAAGTTTATAATCATTCCTACCATCCAATGGTCTTTACCTCAACTAGAACTACAAAAGTAACCTATGCTTTTCCTACTAAAGATGGCTTGACTACGACAACTACGCCATATAGATATTCCCACAAGTACCTTATAACGACTTCCCAATAATTAAGCCACATTCTATCTTTCCTTGGGGATTTTCTACTTGTATGTTCTCAACCGTGGACTCAGCTCCATGGACTACCTCATATATCTCCTTTCATCAGTTGCTTCCTACCTATCTGGTGCAGACCTTGCCCTTATACTAATTGAATCCTAACTATACTAACCAACTTTCACCACTGACATAATTTTCAATTCAATTATATGTGCATTGATAACCTTCAATAATCCTTGCTACTAACCCAAATGGAGTCATCTTGCACCATGTTAAACAACTTGAGCATTAGCATGCTCTTACTAACTGTAGCTCGATAAAACCTCTAGTGCATCGCATATTGTATTAACTCTTTCAGTGGTATGCCTAACCGCCACAATGCCTGGATACCAAGTGGGATAACTCAACTGTAGATTATACTTCTTCTTTCTATGATACTTCCCACTTAGCCCTTTTATATACTTCAATTTTCCTCAAGGTTGTTCAAACTGGTGATTTCATAAATATAAAAAATAACATAACTTCTTTTCCAATTTGGACCAACTCAAGTCATTTATTTGTACTCTTGGACTGCTTTCCAAACTTTCAAAAGTCATGGTACCTAGATATCATGTTTATGGTCTATATGGATATGTTCCAAGTTCTACAAATGAAAGTTTGATCTATCTCCTCATTCAATCTTAATAGTAAAAATCCTCAAATTCATTAGATTTGTAATATAAGATATTCACAAAGCATATTTTTAAAGATAATGTAGCATGTTTAACCTTTTATTATTACTTTATTATTATCATAATAATATTTTCAAAATATGATAGAAATAGTTATGAAATATAACCATTTCTCAGTCACAAAAGGGGTTAACAACGATAATGTGCATAAAATTCAAAACAAAAGTTCTAAAACAGTTATTGGAAAATTGCTTTTCACCAATTTATCTACTTTTATTTCTTAATTAAATTCCATGAAGTTTGTTTTGGCTATTTATATAAAATCACAAACCAAAAGTTTCATTTAAAAGCACAGTGCACATTGGAGGTTAATGTAACAATGTGCCCTACAGACAAAACAAAAGCTTTATAACAATCAATGTGAATTTGGTTTTTTCCAAATTCGTTTAATCTCACCTTTTAAACAATCTTTATATAGTTTGTCTGATTATTTTACAGAAATTAATAAGCTAACTTATTTTCCTTTTTAAAATATCAGACGTCTATTGTTTCATATTTTTTAGAAAACATTTTCATCGTTTTATCACTTAAATTGGATTAGATAATAACAACCTAACTACACCAGCCCATAAATTCCTTACAATGCTTTAAGTGCATAATATTTCTGTCTTACTTTTTCAAAAATGGTTAACTCAAGTTCATTCTTAAATTTAGTGTCTAACTTCAATATGAAAATGCTTCAGCCATACCTTTAAGTAAATATGAGTTGGAAGTGAAGTGAAGGCCTAGGTCTATATTTATAGGGGTTCAAATCAATGCCAACCGCTGGATTAAACTGATTTAATTCTGTAAATGAGTAATGATTTGATATAAATCTATAAGTGCGTAATGATTGGATTTAAATCTGTAAGCGCATAATAGTTAGGTATGAATTTATTATTTACGCGTATTGAATTTAATGAATTTGGAAAACTTGCCTACATATGTTACTCCAATAAATTTGGAAAACTTGCCTACATATGTTACTCCAATAACTTCTTATGAAATAGATAATAAAAAATTGATATTTGAGCGTAGAAAAGAATGTAAAATAAAAGGAACTATATTAAGATTTTATGGGTTTAAGTGATATTTTAATTTGTTGGAATTTGGGATGTGAATAGTAGTTTTCTATATATTATAAAGTTTAAATAAATAAAAGTACGATGTTTGAAAGGACAAGGAATACACCTTAAAAAAAGAAATGTACAAAATATGGATAATTACTGTATTTTGTACCGTCTATTTCAAATAATAAATAGAAAAGATAGTTCCTTGTAATTGCAAACACCACATAAATCTCTCTTTTTAGATAAGACATAGAAATTTATGGTGTTGACATTTTTAGAATAGAAACATAGTTCCAACGCATTAAAATGCAATAAACCCCAAAAGTTAAATGGTAAGATATAAATGCAATAAAAATTACCATAAAATGTTAAGATGTGAAATACCAATAAAATTTTGGAAGTAAATGAAAAGAAAATGAAAGTGATAGGCAAGAAGAAATAAAATGATAACATAGGAATAGAAATAGGAAATGGAAAACGGATAAAAAGAAAGGGCAACGATAATGTGTACTTGATAAGAATAAGCGGTAAAGAAATTTAAAGAAAAGAAGAAACACTTAATGAAAAAGGACCTAGGGTCAATAGTGAATTGTAGAGGCATGATAATTAAGAAAGTATGAATGAATATATATATTGAGATATATAAGTAGACTCGAATATGCATTTATGATGGGTGTGAACAATTGTAATTAAAGTATAATTAAAGAAATGATATGAAAAATGACCATTAGAGTAGGATGGAATGCAAGGTCAGTGGTGTTATACAATAGAAGTCTGCCCATCGTAAGGGACCATCCGCAGTTGTGAAACATTACACTGATGTGAGACATGTCCAGCCATAGGACACATGGAGAGTATACACTTGCGTGACGAAGGAATACCCGCAATAGAAAGTTTAATCCGCTTCAAATGTGTACTAGAGGGGATATTGATTTGATTGCACTAAGCAATCTAAATAGGATGGTGAGCGGGATTCGAACACTATGTAGCAAATGGTTGGGACCAAGGTCATAGGCAGGGCCGTCATAGGTTGAGAACATCATCTTCCCTTAGCGGTCAACGGAAAGGACAGGGATACACCAAGCTGGTCTTCGTTTGCCTACCAAGGTGGTCCATGTTGGGTTAAGTACCACCGTAGTTGTTTGATTGTTGTCTGTTAGGGCAATGCTAGTTAACCCTGAAAAGAGTTCCTTCAAAATGGTTGGGGTGGTCCGTGGAGCCGAGTCCACAATAGAAAGTAGACGAAGTGGCAAATCCCTAAAGCAAGGTAGAGTATGACAAAACGTTTAAAAAGCCATCATTAGGCACTACAGGAGTCCCTCGTATGCACAGCGATGAGACCATGATACGATGAGAGCAAGGGATCCCGATGGAGTGCTAATAGAGATATACTAGCAGGGATAGCATCAAGGTTTAATTGGGGACCATGGGATATATCTATATATACACACACACACACATATCTATGATTATATAGAGGGTAGATAGGAATGATTCATACGTGTACATGGAATAGAAACGACTAATTAAACTAAAGACATAACATGAAATGGAAGGAAATCGGTATAAGCTAGTGTTATATATAAAATGTACAATTTTACCAATCATCAGAATGTTGTTCTGACCCCCTCCTTATTACAACCCACAGGATAGTTATAAGGATGGGAACTGATGCTTGGCATGTTCAGTGCTGACAAGGACACTTGACTTTGGAAGCGTCAAATCTTGTTCAGTAATTTATGTGATCTATTATATTTTATTATTTCGCTATAACTTATATTGTTAGAGCTTTGATATGCATTTTTTGCTTCATTTATAGGATACCAAACCAACGATCCATACTTTGGTGGACCATGGTTTTCGATTTAGCGAAAATTCATGCCCACTGGGGTGCGGATTATTACATTTGGTATCATAGCTTAGGTTAGTCGGTCTTGAAAAATTGGGAAATATTGAGTGAACATATTTGTATTTTGCCTATAAATATAATATACATTAAATCCTAAGAATTCCAACTATAAGTAGTTGCACATGGAAGATCCTTGAAGATGGATGGTACGTGACTCCCTAATTGGGCCTTAATAGGCCCAATGGTGTTGATCCCCATATAGTTGTCGAATATGGATATACATTAGATCCAAATAAGGAAAATAAGAGTCCATATGTTTTGGATATTTGAAAATATTAGAGTTCCCAAACGAAGGTATGAGATAGTCACTCCAAGTTAATAGTCAGATTTTTGGATATAAGAAAGGAGACAAGTGAATTGGGAAAGGAAGCTTTCTAAGGATAAGATCAAATAGGAATTCACTCTAGGTTTGACCCAATAATAAGTAATTTTTGAGAAAAAAGTATAAATTGTATATCTGAAAATATTTTTAAGGAAAATGGTTGAAAAATGAGAAAACTATGTTTTAGGAGAGAAATATATGTAGGTATGTATGTATGAGAAATATCTATACTTTTAGTCAAAGGTGAAACATTTGGAGGTGTGGGTTGTTACAAGGGAGTTTGACAATATGACATAGGAGCTAAATCAGAAGATGGTCGTCAATCAAAAAGCTCTGCAAGAAAAGATGGATGCTAGCATCCTCTGCTGACCTGGTAATTGCAAAGAACTAGGATAAGTAGGAGGGAAGTTTCACCTGTCGGATCTAAAGAAGAGAACCTGTATGTTTCTGGTTAGAACAGAAGAGATGGAAAATAAAAACAAAAGGAAAAGGCTACTGGAACAGCAGAAGGAGCTGCTGGAGGAAGTCGGGGAGCACCCTCCAAAAGAATTCAATGTGGTACCGAGAAGAATTTAGATACTTTAGGGGGATGAGGAGCAGAGGTCATGGACTTGTCTAATTCGAAGGATGATCTACAACACGATGGAAATGATTAAGAGCTCGATGTTGGAGCCCAAGGGGCTGGCATGTAAACATTCACTATAGAGCTGGTCATGTGATAGAAAAGACCTGAAGGAGTGGTCCTTCCAGAGACTAAAGAATCTAGACATCAGAAAGTAAAACGAGATCGTTTGCAGAGTCGAACCCTCGACACAACTCCTGATAGTCGACTTTCAATGTTCCAGGTTAGTGAGGAGTATATAGCGGATATGTTTAAGCGGTTGGTAGAAGAGAATAAGTGGTGGAAGAATGAGGAATGGGTTTTTGCACCAAGCAAAACTCCATTCATGGAGAATATTCTAAGGGAGGAATATCCCATGAGGTTTATAATGTCGATGATCCATCGTACAATGGGACTACTGATCCCAAGCAGCATTTGTTTAGGTATAAATGGCACATGGATGATGCCAGGGTGACGGACGTGGTACGGTGTAGGTGCTTTCCTATTTTTCTGGAAGGTTTTACATTGATGTGGTTTGCTCTGTTCACACCGAAATCCATATCGACTTTTGATGAGTTGGCAAAGAAATTCATGGAGCAGTTTAGGCTCAATACCGCTCGGCCTAAGGATGTGATGTCCTTGTCGAGCCTTTCTCAAGGACCTAAGTAATCATTGAAGTGGTTCTTAGACATATTTAAAATTGCAATAATGGAGGTTAACAACCTGAGGGCGGATTTGGTGTTTATGGCTTTGGTCCAGGACGTACATACAGTTACGGACTTTGGTAAATGGTTGAAGATGAAACAACCAACGACCGTGGAGGAATTCTACCGGAAGGCCAATCAGTTCTTGCGATTGGAAGAGTCAGGCTGTTGGAAAGGATGATGGTGAGTAGTCAAAAGAGGCAATTTAAAGCAACATAGCAGTTAAACAGATCAGGGAGAGTTCTGGTAACATGGCTATAACTGTTGGAAACAATAATAACCAAAAGAAATGAAATTAGGGTTCTGGTGGTAGGCAGAAAGAAGCGAAGAAGCACCGGAGGAAAATAAGGCCTGATGAGTATATGCCCTTGAATGATACACTGGAAAATATGTACCTTGCTACGCGGGGAATAAAATGGTATAAAAGGCCACGTAGGAAGGAGGCGACTGAAGAGAAAAGACGCTCTGGAAAGTACTGTCGTTTCCATGAAACTCATGGACACAACACGAACGAATGTCGTCATATGAGAGATTTCATCGAAAAGTTAATAAAGAAGAAAAGGTTGCAACTGTATTACAAAGACCCATAGGATGGTAGGAAAAATGGTAGATGCCAAGGGAGAATGCCCAAGGGAATCAGCATGCACCCAGCGGAGAAGGGCCTAGGCGTACTGATCGACTATTAGTCATAAATACCATAATAGAAGGACACCATCCAGTGAAGAAACACTGGAAGGAGATGTAGCAGTATGCGATGTAATAACCCTAATTTTGACTAACATTATTTAGAATATTTAATTGGATAAATTAAAGTAAATAATGTAGATAGCTAAGAGATTGAGATTTGTTAATTAAGAAGGACCCATGCCTTAATGACTGTATTAGCAAAAGAGAACTAAAAATAAGTAAGAAGGAGGAATATGGTAAGGGTAAAATGGGAATAACCTTTATTCCAATACCCTAAACCCTTTCGTTCTTCATTCCTCATTCATTTTAACTTCCACAAACAAATTTAAAATCCTAAAGGAACTTGACCGGCCACCAATAAGAAGAATTAAAAGGAAGATAGGCTAGGATTCAAGTAGAAAGCTTGAAGAAATCAATCTAAGGGTAAATCTCTACCTTCTTAACACAAAGCTAAATTGAATAATTAACTTACATCTCACTTTTGATATTGATTTAGGTTTCAAGTTAGATTCGAATTATTTTTGCAATTTATATGCCATGCTGTGTCTGTTTAAATGGATATATATATTCTTGTTGATGATTTATATGGTTTCATATAGATTTTATGATATGTTTAGATTAGAAAACCCATTAAATGACATCCAAATGATTTGCGTTTTTTATATATGGTCAAAAATATTATTTTAGAAGTGGGTTTCAAGTTTCATAATTTTCTAAGTGATTGTTGATTTATTATGGATTTTCTAAGAGAGAAAATAAAGAATTTTGGATTTAAATTATTTAATTCAATTAAATAATGTTTTGGGTTTAAAATTTATATATGTTTGAAAA
This sequence comes from Allium fistulosum, assembly GCA_030737815.1. NCBI lineage: Eukaryota > Viridiplantae > Streptophyta > Magnoliopsida > Asparagales > Amaryllidaceae > Allium > Allium fistulosum. Next base: position 580,152,090 of record CM060906.1, on the reverse strand, counting down.
CATATTCAAAGTGAATTATTATGATTTTGAGGATTTTTCCTAAGTGTTTTACTATGGTTATTAAATTATTTAAGTTAGACGACTTAAATGTTTTAAATATTTTGTTAAAGGGAAGGGCTTATTTGTTAAAATGATTTCAATTATTAATTATTGAATTCGGCAGCCTTTTTAGAAAAGAACTTTGATAAAGAATTGGTTACCAATCATATTTTGACAAATTAGGCGAGTTAGGTAAAAAGGAATTATTTGGAAGGCAAAAATTCAGTTTCGTTTGGAATTACAACTTCACCACTTCCATTGCTCGCTTCCATCACCATGCCCAGTAGGCCTTTCGCACCCATTTGTAACCAATGCACATGGTATCATGCAATTGATACGTAGTGTATTGGAGAAAGGCAGAAGGGACTGTGTCGAAGGCATGCTTTCGAAGGGGTTGAAGCCATTTTTATAAGCTTTCGAATCCATTACTTGCCTTTGTTTTTAAAGAAGATTTCGAAAGAGTTGCCGCTTTTTAACTCATTCGGTGCCTAGCTGCTGCATTCAAACCTTTCGAATTGGTTTGAAGATGCTTTTCTTATAACCTTCAAACAATGTATTCGAAATGGGAGCTTTTGCCTTTTAAATTTTGAAGTCGCCTCCCCAATGCTTTCAAAGGGGTCGTTTTAGCCTCTTTTATCAATGGTTTCGAAGATAATGGTTTCGAAATGATGGTTTCCAAGCTATCCTCTTCTCAATTTATTTTTCTTAAGATTAATGCTTTCGAAAGCAAAACTTTCGCTTCTGTTCTCTTTGACCCTATAGTTATACTAAATGTCAAACCCAATGGTTTCGAAAGGGGTAATTTTAAATGGTTTCAAAGCTCTGTTTCCATAGACTCTTACTTGAACCCAATGCTTTTGAAAGGTATATTTTAAGTGTTTTGAAGGGAAAGATTCCAATGCTTTCGAAAGGTATGTTTTAAATGTTTCAAAGGGAAAGTTTACAATGCTTTCGAAAGGTATACTTTGAGTGTTTCGAAAGGAATATTTCTAAGGGTTCCAAAAGAAGATGTCTAAGGTTTTAAGCAATGGTTTCAAAAGGGAAGATTTCAATGATTTCGAAAGGGGTCGTTTAAGGTTATAAACAATGGTTACGAAGGTGTTGTTTTGGCTTTATAGCCTAAAGTTTTCTAAGTTATAAAGGACTTTAACTCATTTTGAAGGAATAGATAATCCATTGATTTAGAGGTCATCAACATTGTTTTGTGTAAAGCATATACCACGGCATTGATATTATGAGCAAAGCAAAGAGCATATTTTCCTTGTTTAAGTTTGATTTAAAAGGGTTAAATCAGCTTAAATGAAAGGTTGGACAGATAGTCCATTGATGAAATGTTTTCGAGGAAAATTTAATGGGGTAGTTAACCCTAAGTTTATGACTCAGATATTAGAAGACCAGATGGGACTGGTGTAGGGTCGCACCCTATACATTAGCTAGTAGCCCCTCGCTAAAATAAGTCCAAAATTCCAGTAGGGTTTTGTCACAGGTAAGACTAAAATGATGTTACACACAGAAAGGAATACACAAAGTAGAGGTAGGCAATTGGTGAGCCCACAAAACCATTAGGATCAGTTGACCCTTGGAGAAGTAAGTTAAGGATAGATCGTCCAATGTTGTATTTAACAGAAGTTAGAATATTTATTATGTCTGGTAGGCCCATGTCAGCCAGTGGTTAATAGTTAGCCAGATAAAACTATAATGTTCGTACAGATAGTCCACTGATTACCTGATTTATATGCATATATGTTATTGCTATTGTTGCTATAATCAATTTGATTGTAGGATTTTGATTTACAAAAGATATGATTTTAAAAGGATATTAGTGAGGGAAACCCATTCCGCTAAGCGGCATGGTCTCACTTAATATCAGTAAACCAAGATATAATAGAATTATTCACACCAGGTTTTATGTCTGACTGGAAGTTTATGTTTTCCCCGTAAATTCTTGGGTGCTCAAAATTTGATTTGAGTAGATTGAGGGGTAAGGACTTTTCAGGTTTAGTAGGTTGGACGAATAAGCTTTTGAAGATGTGCAGGAGGCAAAGCTTGCTTTGTAGGAGTTATTTAGTATTATTTTCGCTTTGATGTATTTATGACTGATATGCAAAAGCTGATTCATTGGCCAAGTTAGCTAGTTATGGGGAGGCACAAGCGATGAGTTTGGTTCTAGTAGAGATTTTGATGGGTTCCATTATTGATCAGATGGACATTGAATGGATTTTGGAGATCGTGGAGGAAATGGAGTCATGGATGACTCCGATCAAGGATTATTTATTTATGGTAATTCTCATAATAGATATGAACGAATGGAAGAAATCCTTCGAAAAGGATCGTGGTTCATGAAGCAACAAGGAGAGTTGTACAAAAGAGGATTCTCTACCCCCTTGCTTAGGTGTGTAACCAAGTATGAGGCTAAGAAAATCCTTATGAAGATCCATGAGAGTAGCTATGACGACCACACCGAGGGGTACACACTTGAAAAAAGGTACTTCACTATGAATATTTCTGGCCAATAATAAATCGGGTTGCAGCTGATTATACCAAGTGATGCAATCATTACCAGAGATTTACGAAGATACCAAAGGCCCAATCCATGGAGCTTATGCAAATGGTTAGCCCATGGCCATTTGTGGTTTGGGGGATTGATATTATCGGTGTGCTACCGATTGCAAAAGGAGGATCTAAGTATGCAAAAGTTGTAGTGGACTATTTCATGAAGTGGGCTGAAGCGGAACCGCTTGCAATGATAACAACAAAAAAGGTGATCAACTTCGTGGGAAAGAACATCATCTGTAGGTTCAGAGTACCTTAGAAGATCATAACATATAATGGAACTCGGTTTGAAAGTACCGAGTTTAAGGATTTCTGCAATTGCTATGAAATTTAGAAGAGCTTTTCGGCGCTAGCACATCCACAAACAAACAGATAAGTGGAAGCGGTGAATAAAATCACCAAATCCACTTTAAATAAATGGTTAAAGAAAGCCAAAGGCAACTTAGTTAATGTGTTTCCACTAGCATTGTGGGCTCATAGGATGGCCCACAAGTCTGCGACTAGACATACGACATTCGCTTTGGCATATGAATCAGAAGCCATGATCCCGATAGAGTTGGAGATCCCTTCTCATCGTAAAAGGTTTTATGATCCAAAGGTAAACGAGGAACTCTTTCTTGGGTCCCTCGATTTGGTTAATGAGATAAGGAAAAAGCGGAATTAAGGGTAGTTTCTCACTAAAAAAGAGTAGCATGACATTTTAACACCAAGGTCAAGAACCATACTTTTCAAGTAGGGGATATTGTTTTGAAACGAGTTCTTTCGAGTATGGGGGCGTGCTTTGTCCAAATTGAAAGGTCTGTATACAATTGAGCAAAAGCTTGGAGATGGAACGTTCCAACTAGCAACTGTCAACGAAATTTCGATTCCGTCTGCATGGAACAACGAATTGCTAAGTCACTATTTTGTTAAGTTTTATTTAATTTATTTCTTGTAAATAAACCGTACAAGGATTATAGGGGGTAATGTAACAAGGAAGACTTGCCGCATATTCAGTTTATAAATAAAAGTTGGCTTCTTAAACCAATGGAACTGTGTTCTTGTAAATGAAATTCTTATGCTGCACAACTAGCAATACAGTCAGATACAAACTCTTTTGGTCCATGATCGGGACCGGTGAGTATAATTTCAAGGGTTGATTGGTTAATTCAATCGTACGTGCTTAGGTAATTGGGAAACGATACCAACTCCTTTAGTCCAGGATCAGGACCGAGGAAGACAAACACAGGGGTTGATCGGATAATTCAACCCCAACCATCAGATATTGACTATTGCCCAGAATTAGGCAACGTCAAGAAGGAACACCAAGCATAAGGCGATAATAGCGCTAGTTTCTAGAGATAGAAAATGGTGCATGGTTGGATTTTAATGACCATGCTTTTAGCCTGGCAGGGTATGCTAGGCTGAGATTAAGCAAGGACAGTCAGTGGATATTCTCAGTCGACACCCAAAGCTAAGTGGAACTAGGAGCGAATGTCCAGAGATGGGCATCTAGAAGCACAGGCTTTTGGTTATTCAAACTGGTATATGGGCTGGATTCTCTTAACTATATTGGTGGCTTGTGGGACATGCTTAGCCGAGGATAAGCGAGGATATTCATTGAAAATCGAAAATAGGTATCATTGGATTCCTCCAGCTCGGGATTAGGACTGGGGAAGCACGGTCAGACTAAGGGCAGTTGGATAATTTTCCCTGTATTGTTAAGCCTCTTACCAATGCCCGTACTCCAGCATTTGGAGTGAGTGGTCCCATAAATAGGACTTGGAACAGGAAAAACTATATAAAATGATGTGATTTCGCTCATGGCCAAGCAAAACACGCTTGGCCAAGAATAAATAGTGAAAATCTATTGATAGTACCGATCATGCCTGGATATTGGCAAAATCATAGATGTTAGGAAAAGACATCCAAATTGCTATTTCCTGGATATAGGAAATGGCATGGAACTTAATTCATTTGTGGGACCTGTTAATAGTCAAAAGAACTTGACTAAGGTGTAAACTAGAATAACCATGGGGTTGGTTGAGTAATAGTTTTGTTTAGCCAAATGAAACACTTTGGCAGTTATAAATAGAATTGAATAATGGAATATAACTAAAACAATTGTGGGAATTTTAATATGCACATAATTGAAGCAAATAAAAGCACTACACAAAAACAGGCATGATTAATATGGATGAATTGCAATACAAGTAGTTATATTATATGCCAGAGGTCGTATATAGGTAGGTATAACATTTAAAAATGAAAAAATGTAAATGATACAGAGATTGAAACTGAAAAACCATCTTGCATAACATTTATTTTTATATACACAATAGTTGCAGGGCCCGGTTCTGTATAAACACAGCCTGTGTACAACAAAATGTACATCCCAAAATGGACAAATGGAAGTTGTACCCGTATTTACCAGAAAGTAACTGAAGAATCTACTTCTTCTGGCCTTTCCTCTTCATTTTCCGGCCTTACTGCTTAAGCTATCATGAGGCCTCTTCTGGCCATGACCGTCCATTGGTATGCTACCTCCAGAAGGGGTAGTATCACTTTTGGAAATGATAATGGCAGGATCATCAGGATAGCCAGGAGGAAACTCGAAAATCATCATAGTAGCACCAACGCCGCTGCTTTTCGAAGGACAGATAATAAGGAAAGGAATGTGAGAAGAGGATTGCGACTCTCCAGTGCTGGTAGGCTTGTCAAGACTAGGCTCGATCTTGATTTTAACCTGGGAAAGGTCAATCTTAAGTCTTTTTGCCATGGTGATTTGGTCAATTGTGTATGTAGCACCAATAATAGAAACACCTTCCTCCAGGGATAAGGACGCATCCTTTAGGTTTTCCAGAGCAACTATCTTCTTAGAATCAGGCCCTGGGCCGGAGCTGGAAGGGGGAATGGAGGTGATAAGTCTCATGGAGACGGAGGTCAATGCAGAAAAGATTGATGTAGAACCTAGGCCTTGAGTGGCCGATGGTGGAGGAAAAAGATGCGAATGACCTACAAGTTGACAAACAGAATGGCAAAGATTACAGTAGGATTCAGGCGAGAACTAAAGGACTTTGAATATTGAGGAAACAAGGGATATATCTTCATGCATACTCAATTGTTAGACAGGAGACTTAGGTATTTCCCATCTTCAATCAAGTGTTGGGTTGGTGAATCAACTGAGAGGGAACGTAGGGTTCGATGGAAACGACTGCGGAAGTTGGAACAACTTGAGTAGCCTCGGAGCTAGCCCTCTTAATTGCAAAAATATTTGCTACAAGCTCCTTGGCTTTGGGAGTTGACGATTCTGCCTAACCCGATGCACTTGAGTCGGTAGAAGCTTCAGCGATAGCTCTGATAGCAACAACATCTTTAGCAGCTAGAAATTTTTTTCCCTCTTCTAGCTTCATTATGTCATCGGCGTCAAGGTACTTTGCTTACAGATCTTGTTCAGGAAGGCCTTCACTAGTTGCTTCTGAACGGCGTACCATTTCCTTTCAAGCTTCGGAAAGAGTCATGACCTAAGTGTTACCAAGCCACTTCAAATTCTTGAATTGAATCACATTAGCAAAAAATTGTAGGAGAGTATTGTTCAACTCTTCCCTCTTTTTTGCCTTATGTTCTTTAAGCTCTTTTACGCTCTACATAGCGATGTTATAAATGACTCGATGTCTAATTTCTTGGTATTTGCAAATAGCAATTTGTTTCTGAGTTTCTCGTTTTTGGTGCAGAGCCTTTCGGTTTCAACCACATAGTCTTTAATGAATTTATCCTTGGCCTGGATAATCTCATCCTTCACGTCGAGGGCCAAGTTTTTCTCAGCAATCTGTGTTTTTAGGACGGCATTATCCTCGTGGGCAGTCTTCAGCATATATTTTATTACAATTTCGGCGTTGGTATGGACTTTCTTCATTTCTTCCATCAAGATTTTAGTTTTAGCCTTAGTTTTTAGAGTAGTGTCTCTTTTTGCCTTCACCTTCTCCAAGTCAGCTTTATACTCCTCTATCAGACTGTCATAAGTTTTCTTCTTGGATTCAAATGACTAAATGTTTGTCTGATTAATCCGGTTAACGTTGGAGAGGATGTAACCAAGCTTCTTTCGCTCATAGCCTTGATCAATGAGCTCCTAAACCCATTAGACTTTCTGGTCTGCTTCTTCTTTTGGAATGTTTTTGATGTCACGGTCAAACATGACACCAATCGAGCAGAGGTCGGGAAAAGCAGCTTGCATGCAGGTCGATGGAGCTGGAACAGGAATTGTAGAATCAGCAATTCCCTTGGAGTGAGGAGGAACGATTGTGGTCAAGAATGAAAATTTGGAATTTATTGATGTGTAGAAGGTTAAGGTTGAGAACGAGATGGCAGAATTCCAGAGGATGAGCCACGATAGTCACATGAACCTTGTACCCTTTGATGTGGTCATAAGACTGTCTCTCCTCAGCTTGTCTCTTTCTCCTCTCATTTTCAGCCTCGTGTTCTTTACTATGGGCTCTCTTATTAGGTTTATCATCCTCTGTGATCTTGAACAAGACATGTATGTTTCGGGAGTGAATCCTCTCTGTTCGCTAACACCATATTGAAAATTGCTATATTTGTCTTTGCCCATGGTACCTGAAATAAGATAAAGGATCGTATAAGTTCTGGAGTTTAAAATTCAAGTGAATCAAAGGATGTGTTTTCATGATCCTAAGATTGCATGTTCAAAAGCAAATAAATATAGAGTCTCGCCTTCTTCAACTAGGATATCCTTGAATGGATAGCTAAAGCCCAAAGATCAATCCTTGAGAAGATCGACGATCGGAACATCGAAGTCACTCAACGAGGTGAAGATATCATCAAAAGAATTAGCTGGAGGGGTCGCCTCGGTTGATAGTGAGCATTTGGTTCTATGGATTTCTTGGGCGATTTAATGATTATATATTTTGAATAAGGAGAAGCTGGAAGATCGATGCCTTCAGAATATGTCTCGCCATAGACTCGTCCCCCACTGGACTCATGTTATGGTCACTATCGCTTCCCTCATCGTTGTTCTCTCCTTCTTCTTCTTTTCCTTCTCTTCTTCCCCCCTCATCACTTTCTTCTGGAATTGTTTGCATTTCGGCTCCACTATCTCCTTCTTCTTGAAATTCACCAGTAGTGGGATCTTCCTTTGCTCTATCAATCGGCTCACCAATATCTACCGTACCCAATGGGCCTTCCACTTCCCCTCGAAGGTTGTCGTCGGAGCTACAAGTGAGAGCCAAAGATTGGGTAGGAATTATAGAACTACTTGGAGGAGTGGTTAAGGCAATGGCAAAGCATTCAGGATGCAGCAAATTGCACCATTGGAGGATCTCATTGGTTAGAAGATAAGCGGTGGTGAGATGCTAGAAGCTAATTCTCGTTAGAGCCTTCAAAGTTTCAACATGCTCATCATATGTGTCTCGAGCAAGGATATATGTGAAGAAGTTAGATAATAAGTTAGGTGCTTAGACGGAAGGAATCCAAGTGCGGGAAGAGTGAAGAAGAAAGGATCTTACTGTCGGAAAGTTAACCCCTATTGAAGCTATACGAACACCAAACGAAGAAATACTCGTTCTTGAAATACGAGCATTTATTGTGGAGCGCTTCAATTACCTTGCTCTTGCACTAGGCCTCAATGATCATGTATGACGGTGAATCCTGATGATGTTTGAAACTCAAGATGTGGGTTAGCTCTCAGAAGTTTGAAAGTCATCATACTCGGTTCATGAATAGCACGTATAAATAGCTCAGTAGTGCATATCCATTGGAATGGACCTGGGACGGAGCTAACATGATGTAATGACCTGGATTTTTGAACGGTTTATAATTAAATATAGGAATTATCTTAATATTTAAATCTTGGATTTAATGTGAATAAAAATGATTTCAAAAGCTTATTTAAATTTTGTTTAAATAAGAATGATTATGGAAAAAATTTAATTTAAAATTAAAAGTGATTAAATTTGATTTAATAATAATACATTTTAATTAACGGGTGAAATTATCATTCTTGGGCAATATCTCGGATTTTGACGAAACTAGTGCCATTGTATCTGGAATAATGAATTGTCGTACCCCGATGAGTTTCGTGACGATCGGACATACTGTGTGGTCGTGTGAGCTTGAATATAATTTGATTTTAAAAACTAACTTCTATATATGATAGAATTAGCTCTCGATACTAGTTCCATTGGGGATAGAATATGGGTAATTAGCTAGGAATGCCAGTGTGCACGTCTAGTTTGGAGTTCGGGATTTTAGGGGGTGAATAGTGTTAGAGATTTTTCTATGAAAGGACCCTCATTTCTCTCTTTTGTTCAAAAACCCTAACCCGAGCCACTTATATCCAAGGGACCACATCAACCACGACGATCGGAGCTGACTCGGGTAAGGTGGCCAACTATAAGAAGGAGCGGAGTGGCCTGAGAGGTCCATCAGCAGTGGTGGATGGGGTCGTGGTGGCTGGAGGTGGTGGCTGGCCGAGTTGAACTTAGCGGCGGTTTTTGGATAGATCTCGATGTTGGAGGCACCGTGGGAGGCGACGCTAGTGGCTATGGGTGTGTCATGGTCAGGGTAATCGACCAGGGGCATGCGACGGTAATTGGAGGTCCGTGGTGGCGGCGATGTGCAAGAAATCGCGGTGACTAGGGTTTGAAAATGGGCGGCCTGGGTTTGTATACGAGAGAGAGGAAGGTGGTTTAGCCTATTATGTTATTAATTATGTTAATTATTAACTAATTAATCTCGTGATGTTCTAATGATCATATCTTGTTCATATGATGTCCGATCAAGGCTCTCTTTTCGCCATTGCGTTCATATCGATGATATCTATGCACTAGAGATGGATTTATTAAGTTTGGAGCTTGTGGGAATTTTAGTCAAAATGGACTGTTTGGAAACGCAAAAGCATTGGTTGGATCTTGGGTGAGTTTTAATTGCCAATTGATTAAATATTATTGTGTATATAATCATTATTGTATTGAAAATATCAACTGTATAACGAACAGTGCAAGTTATTACTTTTGGACCCTGCCTTGTTTTGTAAAACAGGTGAGAACATTATTATTAAGTATAAAAACTCTTTTGATTATTTATAACATGTATCGGGACCTAAACTACTTGTTTACATGTTTGATATTGCTTTGTGAAAAGTGATAGAACATTATAAATGTTAGAAACGATATAGTCGTTATAAATGTGCTTTGAAATCTCTAATATTTGACATATGTTAAATTGGATAAAATTGTGGTAAATTGTGGAAATATATATGTACATATATTTTGGGTTTCTCTACACATGTTTTGATGTGTTTGACATAAATGGATTGGGATGGACATTTGTGGGAATTGGAAATGGAAATTGAAAAATGTTAGAAGAGAAAAAGTCATGGTGTACGCACTTTGAAATCGTTGTGATCTGCTATTTTAAAGTTAACTTTAGAAGACAACCTAGGGCTTCTTTGTGTACTTATTATTGGAAAAATATCAAGGTTTAAATGTATTTAAAAAAATCATCTCTCGATTTACAAACTAATGGTTTTAAATTACAAAGCAGGTTTCAAAGTGGTGATTTAAACAAAGGTTTTGAAATATAGTATATGTATTTAAAAGTATATTTTTAGTATATAAATGTTTTTAGAAACTGTTAAAGATTTATTTAATAAATAAAAGGGTTTTCTTATTATAATATTTTACAAATGGTTTATAGTATTTTATTAAATATCTTTGTTTTATAAATAAATCGGTATATGTAGATATCTATCTTTTAAAGGTATCTAGTATATTTAGAAGGTTAAAAAGGGGTAATGGGATTTAAAAGGAAGTTCAATATTTTGTAAAGGGATTTAAAAGGATCTTTTAGATTATAACACTTATGTTATAATGGGTTGTTTTATAAATTGATTAAAAAGGTATATTAGCAACGTTGTTTGTGCAACATTTGCTTTAACCCGTTTAACTATACTTTTGGAAAGTGAATGGATCTTTAAAATGAATTTTAAAAGATAACGAGATAGTGAAATGGTTTTGGGTTTGTTGTAAACAATGTTTTAGTAACATTTGTTTTTAAACCCTTGGATAATATTTTAAAGTGATAAAATATTATAAAATGAGCTTGGAAAATACTTAGATCTTTAATAATGGAATTTTATATATAATAATGAGTATGGATTGGTTTTGGGTTTGTTGTGGCAATGTGTTAATAACATTCTCCTTTAACCCATTTTAATTATACTTATGAATGTAAATGGATCTTGAAAAGAATGTTTTAAAGATAATCATAAGTGAAATGGTTTTAGGTTTATAGTGCAGTGTTTGAGCAACATTTATCTTAAGCCCTTTGAAATCGATTTGTGAATATACTTATAGATTGAAATAAGTATATGAATACCTTTGAGAAGTGTTGAATGTGTTGAAATGAATAGTGATTTTTTAATTAAATAACGAAGTCTAATTAATAAATGGAGTTTCATTTATAAAAGAGTTTATTGAGTAAAATGAGTTTTACTAATAAAAGAGGATTGTAATTAGTAAAGGAAGATTAATTAAAAAGGGGATTAGAAGTCGTTTATATGACTTGATCGTGCTTGTTTGCTTCGATCGTGCTTTGTGTGTTATTTGCTTATGACAGTATACGGGACTTAGTTTTCTGTATGCGATTATTCTCATTGTTATTTGATTTGACCAAATATACACTGGAAATATCTAGAAGAAACATGGGAATTATATGGCACTGTTATCTTCGATGATACTATACTGTACATATAAACTCATTTTGCTCTTTTAGGAAAAATGATAAGGAAATCCGTCCGCTTAAACAATTAGGAGGCGATCTCCGATATTATGTATTGTCTATTTATTTCCTACAGAACCAGGGTTGAGATTACTGGGAAATTGATAGATTGGTTTTTGGAGCACCCGATAAGCTGAGGAGTGTTCTGATATGATATGACTTGAAACTGTGACCACTCCAAAACCATATACGTGTTTTATGCTTTGGAAGAGGTTTGTGATTGGTTCATGATGTTGGAATCTATGTGGAGATTTGAGATCTATTTGAGATGCTCGAACACATGTAGTTGTTCATGATCTATTCAGGATGTGGGAATCCATGTGTGATTCCGAGACTTTTTGAGGTATGGGAATCCATGTATGATTCCGAGATCTATTGAGGAATGCATGTGTGGATCCAAGATTTATTTGAGTTAGAGCTTGTGTGGAAGATCTGTTCGAGTTATGGCTCGTGTGCTGAGATGTTGAACGTGACTTAACCCTTGGTAATGACAGAAACCAGAGATAGGAGACATAGTCTATGGGGATTAGCTAACTTAAAGGGTGCAGGTAGTCCATTCTAGTGTTACTTATGGATATGCATGCGAGAGTGATGTGACTCGATGCCATGTGTTTAGGTGTGGACCAGCTATGTTTTTCCTATAGTATATTTTATCTAGAGATATACGATGCTCAAAAGGATATCTCTGATCCTTATGCAGGAGGACCGTTCTCTAGGGCACCTCCATGGAAATTCTACACAATTAGCGAACGTGCCTTAGCGGTTGTAATTGTATACCAATTATTGTTGTGTGTACAGTCACATACATCGCAGTTATGTAATTATTTATATTTCACACCTTAGACATTATTATATTATCACTGGATTTTATAATAGAAATGGTTTGGTTATCGTAAGGTAAAAACCCGTCCGTGTTTATTGACGATATGGTCTTACGATATACCCTTATTTTGAAGGGTTTTAAGATATAATAAATCTATATGATTTGAGTTTCTCACGCTGGTTTACCAGACTGATCCGGGTGTTATTTTCTTAATGCTCGAGCCAACTCGAGTATTTTTGCAAATTTAGCTGTAGTTCATTGGAGCTCTTGGAGAGGAGCTGGATGATTTCTTACCGTATTTATTTTCCGCTGCATTTCTTGATTTGTATCTATCATCATTTGTGAGGACAAGATGTTATAACTGTCCAGGCTAGTGATAGGTTAGTTTTCTCCAATTGATGTAAGTATGCAAAGGTTTTCTTTTTGATAAAGTCCTTTTGAAATAATATATATTATCATTCCGCATGTGAGATTTTGATACTGTATTCCCTTCTTTCTTGTTCTATTTCTTTTTCTTTCTATTATACCCTAACAATTCATATTTCTGACACCTGAGTGCTCGACATGTGAATACTATAAATGTATTAGTGTCGACATTCGAGGGTCGAAAAAGTCGATCGTTACACCCAACTTGGAGGATCATACGTAGGAACAGATTGAAAGGTGGTACACCGTCACTTAAGCATATTTATCTATTGCATGCTACATAGCCCATCAGAGGATTACGAGCTTGTTGTCACTAAATAAGGAGAAAAACATCGCTTTTGGGAATTTCGTGCCATCGACAGATTGTCTGAAGCATCTTGGGAGTGAGGATTGTCGACACCAGTCAGAGCGGATCGTCTAGAATTCTTAAACTAATATACTCGTTAAAGGAGGAGGTTGCTCTTGAATTAGTTCTAACAATCATTCTCTACAGTTCGATGGTAATTGAACACCTGCACTTGGAAGTCATGGGAGTTGAAGCCTAAATGGTAGTAGATCCAGCTTCGGGAGGAGTTGATAGCCCAGCATTGTTGTGAAATCTGGGAGAATGGTGAGTCATTCTAACCAAAAAAACTTGATGTTCAACACGATTAGGTATCTTTTATTTCAGAGTTCTATTTCAAATTTAAACACATGTGACCGACATCCATAATCCAGTAGAAGTCAATGTGTATTGACCAATCAAATTCTGAACATCGATCAAGACAAGTTGAAGTGTTGGTCTATGTAGTGTGAGTTCTGTGTCCTGTACATGGTGAACGAACCATCATGTGTAGACAGCTTGCTCATGGTAGAAAAACAAGATACGCCACATGATGGAACCGTGCATCAAATCTTACCCATTATCGTTAGATAATCAACAACCGAACCGCTTTTCGGAGCAATGTGGAAGTTATTCTTTTAAAGGAATATGGGAGGTGCAGTAATTGGAAATGATATGCGGTGGAATCGATCAAACATTAGGACACATTTATAACAATTATTCTTCAGGAAAGAATCGTCCTATTGACATTTCAACGATGATATTTGATCGGTCAAGCATTGGTCAGAGCAAATCAAAGGACTTTATAATACAAAACTTGAGTTATGGTATTCAATCATTTCTCCAAGGCACATCTTTGCTCGGGCCGGAACACAACCTTGGAAGAACTAAGGGATTGCTTAGACCTAACACTCGTCGAAGCCATCCAAGCCAATATCGTCGACATTATTAACCATGGTGGCCCAAAGGCTCGACCACCAATGTTATAACCCAACTATAAATTTTGGGTTAGGACTTGGAGATAAGGAAGGTTCGGTATCGAATGATCATGAGGAGTCGTTGATGACTGAGATGGCCAACTGAAGTCGGCGGAAACCTTAGGTGATCGATGGCAAACGCTTATAGTGGAGGAATGGTTTTGGGACCAGGTCAGTGATAGGCTAAGAAAGTAAAGAAGTCGATGGAAGAGGGAAGGCTCAGTCACGAGATGAATGGATAAGAAACTTTTTTCGAAGTACGAAGTAATTATAGTACTCAGTGATTAGAGAAACTGCTCGGTACCGAGAAGAACCACTCAATTCCAACATGAAATTTTAGCAAAAAATGGAAAAAGGGCAAGGGAAAAGTAGAGCAAACCTAGCTAAGACGTGGAACGGATCTATTCCTTAGCGCAGAAAATGGAATTTCTACTACTCAAAGCATTTAAATGGATATACGTGGAATAGAAACAATGCTTTGAAGCAACTATTGGATAACCAACGAACAACATATGGGTGATAGTGGATGCTTATCTTTTTCCAAAGCATGCTTTGTTTCCAACAGAAGCATACTCCGAGAAGCAAGTGTTATCTGGCTTTTTGAACAAGTAGCTTTTGGATGAATATGGACATCAAGGTGAAGGTGAAACGATTCACGGACTTGGAAACATGCTTAGGAGGACAATGTAAATGGACTCAAGAATTTGAAGGTCAATTGGAGCTCAGGAAACCACTCAATATCGAGCTCTTTCTACTTGTTAACAAACACTTTATTAGCCCCTTGTGGGCCCCTGTAGCACTGACACGTAGATAGATGGCTTGTGTGATCGTCTTAAAGTGCATCTCCCAAGGAATAGACGAACAACTCCAAAGGACTTCGGATGGAAAGCAAACAAGTACAAGTGATATCAAAACCTCTTGAAAACAATACAATCTCTAAGAACAAGTGCTCCAAGTACAATGGATTGAGGATAGAGGCCTAAAGGAATAAGAAGGGGAAGTTCCCCTTCCAAAATTCAGGTCCTTACCAACCACTTTTGGTTGTCACCGGGTAGATTTTATAGCTCGGGGGACTCGATCTTCCCCTCCCACATTCTCAAATCTAGATCTGGACGTGGTATTTTTTAGATTTCTAGCTTTGCTAGACAGTTTTCCTATAAATACAGTCCTCATAGCAACCGAAGAAGGACATTTTGGCTCTTTTTTCTCTTCATCTTCTATCTCTCCTCACCATAGTAACTAAGGTAGATACTATTAATTATTATAAGCTGTAAGAACTTGTCATTCTCTTTTACTAGCGATTTTCAATCAAACAACCAATAAACTACAATGGACAGAGATTACCGGACCACTTTAAAAATCATGTTATTTTATTTGTTTTTCATATTTTTTGCTAGATCTCTATTTTTCTACATGACTTTGGGTTTTGTGCCATTTTTGGACCTAACAAGTAGGGTTGCTTCACTTTGATCACTTTCGTATTCATTGTTAATAGCCATCAGTTCCATTCTTCTTTCTTTTTCTTTCTCTTCCTTTTTCTACAAGTTGATATGAAGTTGGGAAGAATGACTCGGTACCCATTTTAAGGCGAATTCCATGCTTTGTAAATATTTTAGTACTTTTACCCCTTCTTCCTTCTAATTTTTAGCTTAGCCCATCTACCTTCTTTTGCAATTTTGGAACTCGAACCCATCACCAAGCTTCGATTTTGACTTTGACCATCACCTCTGTTAACCCAATATCTCCACCACCAACGATAGTAGCTAGCTCACCACCGATTCAACCAAAGCCACCCACAATTCAATTCGAGATCTATCTTGACTTTTTGACTTCACTACCGCCTCTTACATCCTCTTATACCCTAGGCAGTTGGCACCGCTATGGGAGTTGCTAGCGTCCATTGATAATTATCGACCACTCTTGCCCATAGTTGAAGCTTTACCTTCTCCTTTTTCACTTAGTCATGATTTTCAATTTTGAAATTAAAGCAACCTTGGACTTAATATTGTCTCGGAGTTTTCTTCCAAATTTTCGGAGTTTGACTCAGGTTCTTCATTCCTTGATCACGCTTCGAGTCAATTTCGAGTTTGGCATAATGTTGCCCCAAGTTTCCCAAGTGGCTATATTTTTAGAGTTTTGGTTAAGTTATTCTAATTTAAAAATAAGGAATATGCTTAAATTTTATGGACTTTGGTTGAGCATGGGTCGGTAATTAAGCTTCGGGGGGACTTTTTCAAATAACGGTCACATTGAACGTTCTCCGACATTCGAATGGACCTCTTTACCACTGTGTTAAACACTTTGTTTTGGTGTCCCTACAAAGAGAAATCTTGCATCAATCCAGGATATATATATATATATAATCACAAATCGTATGATAATTGGTAAAATCCAACACACATTTCCATTATGCAATGATGCTCATTTTCCAACACGACTGAGCTATCTACAAAGGGTGTTCACGTTCACTATGCAATGGACATATTACACACAATGCATAGATAAAATTGTATATCATTGCCATCGTCAAAGTGTAAGATCAGCTTGGTCAATACATGTTGACATCAATTGGGTCTTGTTACCCAGTGGCTTGACCAGGTGAACAGAGACCTGATGTGGAAGGCTTGTTCGGCATAAAGGGCCGTTCGGCACAACTAGGTCGATTGGCACAACTGGCTCGACCGGCAACCAGCACCGTTCGGCATCCAGGCTCGTTCGGCATCCAAGCTCGACCGACATCTAGCACCACTCGGCATTCAAGCCTCGACCAGCATTCCAGCATCGCTCGGCATCCAAGCCTCGACCGATATTCGAGCCTTGGTCGGCATTCCAACCTCGTTCGGCATCCAGGCTCGACCGGCATCTAGCACCACTCGGCATTCAAGCCTCGACTAGCATTCCAGCATCGCTCCGCATCCAAGCCTCGACCGGCATTCGAGCCTCGGTCGGCATTCCAACCTCGTTTGGCATTCATGCCTCGTTCTGCATTCCAGCCTTGTTCATCATTCCAGCCTCGTTCGGCACATGGCCTCACTTGGCATAAGCATGTCGTTCGGCATCTCCCCTCGATCGGCATCGGACCTCGTTCGGCCTACACATTTCACTCAACACACTGCCTCATTCGGTTTGAAGACATGGCTCGGCATTTGTCGTTCGGCATTTGTGGCTTGGCGCATAGAATTCACTCACCACGGGCCGAGGTATCTGGCTGTTAGGCCCGTCAGGGAAGTCCAACCCATCTTCATCTATAAATAGAAGGGCAGGGGCACAGTGAAAGGGGACCTTTTTTCGAGAACACTTGGGAGACTCTACCGCTTTTAAGACTCACTTTTTTCAGTTCAAACTTGTACTCAAGACATTATTGTACGGATTGTATCTGTATTTAACTACTTGGGAAAGCAATAATGATTACAATTCAAAGTGGACGTAGGCAGTTACGCCGAACCACTATAAATCTGGTGTTCAAGATTTCTGCAGTTAATTTAGTTTATATCTCTCTGTTTTAATTTATCTTCTTTATTTATCTCTCGACACAATCTTTCTAAAGGGGGTTAGTGACCAATTTTGGTGCTAACACTTTGGTGCTTTCACTGAGAATCGAATTCTCAGGCCACAAGGATCTGCTTTGTAGCTACTGGATTGAATAAATCCCCCGAAGGAGATCCAAGTCATTCACAAGACGTCCATTGATTCTACTCAGAGTTCTTATCAATAACTCTACTATGGGAAGACCATGTACCAGATCAGCCTCTCATAATGCGGACGTCAACGAGACCGCTAGCGTACAGCAAATCAGACCTAGCAATCAGCAAGCAAATCCGGGTGCAGGAACTACCACCCAAAATCAAATGGAAGTTGTCACCAAAACATAGTTCAACGACTTGATGAGAGAACTCATGGAAAGCAAGAGACAACTTGGAGAATAGATTCAAGCTAACGCCAACCTTATGGCTCAGCTCACTCAACAACAGCATCAGAATGCTAGGGGTAGTCCAGCTCCTTACTCTTCATCTGATAGCTCGACTTCATCTGATGAACCTCCCAGACTTAGACGCCGCAAGACTGAAGCTACATAGGCAGGTGCTGCTGATCGATCAACTAGGGATCACTTACACCTCGGAGACCGCAACCAAGCAGGAACGGGGAACTTTGGATCTGGAGCGCGTGTGGAAACTGGACGCCTGGCTCACCAAGACGCCAATGATGCTGAACCACAAGATGCACGTTTGGCAGATCGCCTACAGAGGAGGCATCAACTTGATCGATCCCGTAGAATAGACTCCAACCTTCCATCTTCCATACAAACCCCAAACCTGATAGCTATGGTCAGACAGTTGATGAAAAAGAATCAAGGCTTATCAAATGATGATGGGGGGCATCCAGGAGTCATACTCCATTCACAAACACTATTCTACAGGCCGAGTACACCAGAAAGTTTAGCATGCCAACTATCCCAGCCTACGAAGGGAAGACCGATCCCCGACAGCATGTGATGAGATATGAATGGATGATGGATTCAACCAGAGCGAATGATGCAACCAAGTGTAGATGCTTCCCAATAACTCTATCTAGGATCACTACCATGTGGTTCACCCGACTTCCTCCGCGGTCCGTATCCAGTTTCGAGGAGTTGGCAACGAAATTTATAGAATAGTTCAGAATACATGCTACTCATCCAAAGGACGTGATGTCTCTATCAAGTGTAATCCAAGCTCCAGGGGAGTCGTTGAAGGAGTATTTACAGAGATTCCATGTTGCGGCTACTGAAGTTAGCAATCCTAATGATCACGCAATTCTTATGGCTATGATGCGAGGTGTGGATCCGGATTAAGAGTTTGGAGATTGGTTAGCAGGAAAACCTCCAACTATGCTAGAGCGTTTTTACTCAAAGGCTCATCAATTCATCAGAAGAGAGGAAGCCAGGTGGATAAGGCGAGATAAGGCACTGGGGCCTGTTCAGGAAACCGTGAAAAGCAACATCGCTGTAAAGCAATTCGGAGACAACTTGGGGAAAGTTCAGGTCAATGTCCCGAACAAGCCCGGGCAATCTAAGGAGTCGAGAGGAGGAAATCAGGGGAAGAAAAGAGAAGCAGGGAAATGGAAGGCGAGGATTCCAACCTACAATGAATACACCCCACTAAATGCATCTCTTGAAAATATTTATCTATCAACCTATAACACCTTTCAATACAGAATGCCACGCCCAAAGGAGCCCACAAAGGAACAGAAGCGGACGGGGAAGTATTGCCGCTTCCATGAGACTTATGGGTACAATACTGAAGAGTGCAGGCACCTACATGAAGCTATAGAGAAGTTGAGTAGATAGAAAAAGTTGCAGGAGTTTGTAAAGAATCCTTAAGAAGGTGGACAAGGAACGTCCAATCCTGGTCACGCACCAGCTCCACGTCACCCTGAGGAGCCTGCTCGGACCGTGGGCAGACTTGTCATAAACACGATAATAGGCGGATCTCACCCTGCAGATAAGATTTGGCAAGAAATGGAGCGGTATGCTAATTCCTTGAGGCATGCAGATTTTGAGTGTTGTTCCAATGTGGAGGATGGGACCCACGCTAAACAGCAGCGCTTGATGACAGACGATATAGTATTCAGGAGTAGAGATGCTGACCAGGTGGAGGCTCCTACCGTTGACCCGATGGTCATATCTGCGACAATCGGGCCGGCCTTTGTGAAAAGAATTTTGATTGATTGTGGAAGTTCTGTCAATATCATCTTCAAGAAGGCTTATGACAAGATGAAGATGGAGACGAAGGATTTAAAGCCATCTAAAGCTCGTATCCATGGCTTTAATGGCGCAGCAACTGATGCAGTGGGGTATGTTGGGTTGCCAGTTGAACTAGGACAAGGTGAGCGTATGAGGGTGCGAATCCTACCTTTCGTAGTTTTGGATGTAGATTCTCCATACAATGTATTTCTGGGTCGACCGGCCATGGCTGAGTTTAGGGCAGCATTGGTCTCGTGGTGTTTGACTTTAAAATTTCCGACTGACAAAGGAGTAGGTGTTGTTCATGGCGACCAGGCGACCGGTCGTGCATGTTATGTGGCTGAGCTCCGAGAGGCCTAGCGGAGAGAGAAAGGAAAGGTTGCAGACAACTCCGTCCGCATTCAAAATACTGACAATTGACAAGTAATGTCCGAGCCCTGGCTCGGGTAAAATTCTCGGATCTATAGAGACATAGATCCGAGAGATGACGATGAGGAACCCAGGGAAGAAAAGGCAGCACCGGTTCAATTGACGATTGACATTTTAGTCAGCCGAGACGATCCGTCGTGAATACTGAAGATTGGATCACAACTCAGCCCCTCGATGACCGAGGACCTTAGTGATTTCCTCCGAGCGAATCTCAATGTTTTCGCTTGGACACATTCCGACATATGCGGGATCTCTCCTGCTATTACGAGTCATATATTGAACATAGAACCGAGGTATGTCCCAGTTAAGAAAAAAAGGAGAGGAATGGACCCGGAGAGGTCCGCTGCTCTCAGAGAGGAGGTGAACAAACTCAAAGCTAATGGGTTCGTCCGCGGCGCCCTCTACCCTGAATGGGTGTCAAACCCCGTGCTAGTGAAAAAAGCGAATGGGAAGTGGAGAACTCGTGTAGATTATTCTGATTTAAACAAAGCGTGCCCTAAGGACAGTTTCCCATTACCTAGAATTGATCAGTTGGTCGACTCCACTGCAGGACACGATTTATTATCATTCATGGATGCGTACTCGGGATACAATCAGATCCCAATGCACATTCCAGACCAGGAACACACTAGTTTTGTCACAGACGTTGGGCTATATTGCTACGTAGTGATGCCTTTTGGATTGAAAAACGCGGGAGCGACCTATCAGCGTTTGGTGAATCGAATGTTTAAAGATCAGATTGGTAGAACAATGGAAGTCTATGTGGATGACATGCTCGTGAAGTCACGACAGTCAAATGACCACATTCGAGACTAAGCAGAGATGTTTGGCATACTCAGATATTATGGGATGAAGATCAACCCTCTGAAGTGTTCCTTCGGCGTTGCATCAGGGAAGTTTTTGGGATTCATTGTTAATACTCGGGGAATCGAAGCTAACCCGGAAAAGATTTAAGTTATTCGAGACATACAAGTGCCCAGAACTATAAAACAGGTACAAAGCTTAAATGGAAAGGTGGTTGCGCTGAGTCGATTCTTATCCAGAGCCACAGACAAGTGTATTCCCTTCTTCGATATAATAAAGAAAGGAAAGAGGAATTTTGAATGGACATCTAACTGTGAGGAAGCGTTCCGAGCTCTGGTAAGGCATTTAGAAAGTCCTCCAGTGCTGTCGAAACTAGTAGACCACGAAATGTTGTACGTATACTTGGCCGTATCCCCGCATGCTATAAGTGCAGCTTTGGTCCGCGAGGAGGACCAAGTTCAAAGCCGGTGTATTACGTTAGTAAAAGTTTAACGGGGGCAGAAAGAAATTATCCTAAAATTGAGAAAATGGCCTATTGCTTGGTGATTGCATCACGTAAGCTGTGTCCATACTTTCAAGCACACTCAGTCAGTATTTATACCGATCAGCCCTTGCGACTGGTACTCCAACGACCAGGAACTTCTGGAAGGATGTTAAAATGGAATATCGATTTGAGTCAATTCGATATTACCTACCTTCCACGAAGAGCTATACAAGGGCAAGCATTAGTAGACTTCATCGCTGAGTTCACTATGTCAGACGAACCAGATAGTCACAATGTCATTCCCCTCATTCGATGGAAATTGTACACTGATGGGGCGTCCAACGACCGTTGTTCTAGGGCTGGTGTAATTCTTGTGACTCTAGAAAATCGATCGGTTTGTTATGCTTTGAAGCTCAATTTCCCAGCAACGAATGTTGAAGCAGAATATGAAGCATTGATAGCTGGCCTAAAGCTTATTGGGGAACTCGGGATAAAATCAGTTGAAATCTTGTGTGACTCACAATTGGTGGTGTACCAAGTGCGAGGAGATTACCAAGCGAGGGGACAAAGGCTTGCTTTGTACCTTGCTTTGGTTCAGGAACTATTGGCGAACCTCGAACATTATGACATTTCGCATGTCCCGCGTGAACAGAACAAGGAAGCCGACTCACTGGCCAAATTCGCAAGTACCGGTGATGCACAGCAAATGGGATTAGTTACCGTCGAAACCTTACATGCTCCAAGCATAGATGTGATGGAAGTCGATTTTGTGTTGGAAACGGAAATCGAGAGGGAATCATGGATGACCCCAATCAAACAATACCTGCTAAACGGGACTTTGCCCGAAAGAAGAAGTGAAAGACGTCAGGTCATTCGTAAAACCGCGCGATATGTGGTGCAGGATGGAGTAATGTATCGGAGGGTGTTCTGGGTCCCCTTTCTCCGGTGCATTGCCCATGATGAGACAAAGCGGGTCTTGAAGGAAGTTCATGAAGGAGAATGTGGCGACCATACTAGGGGGCAGACATTAGCAAAAAAGATCCTCCACTACGGATACTATTGGCCAACTGTGAATCAGGATGCAGCAGATTATGTAAGAAAATGCGATAAGTGTCAAAGTTACGTGAAAATCCCAAGAGCTCCGCCAATAGAACTCACGCAAATGGTTAGTCCCTGATTGTTTTCAATTTGGGGAATCGACATAGTCGGATCTTTGCCTATATCCTAAGGTGGCGCAAAATATGCAATAGTTGCGGTCGACTACTTCACCAAATGGGCCGAGGCAGAGCCCTTAGCCACAATCACCTCCAAGAAGGTCATTAATTTTGTTGTGCGAAACATTATATGCCGCTTCGGCCTCCCGCGAACCATCATTACAGACAACGGAACTCAGTTCGAAAGTAGGGAATTCAAAGATTTCTGTTTAAAATATGGCATTGAGGAAAAGTTCACCGCAGTTGCTCATCCTAAGGCTAATGGACAAGTTGAGGTCGTGAACAAAATAATCAAGTTCATATTGAAAAAGCGTTTGGAAAAGGCTGGAGGCAAATGGGTAGATGAACTACCCACAAGTCTGCGACTGGCCACACTCCATTCGCATTGGCATATGGCACGAAGGCTGTTATACCCGTGGAGCTTGAAGTTCCATCACATCGGGTGACACATTATGATCCTAGGACGAATCAGTATCTCTTGTTGGAATCACTGGACCTCGTTGATGAAAAACGTGAAGAAGCTGAGTTAAGGGCGGCAGCATATAGGCACCGAGTTAAGCGATATTATAACGAAAAAGTCCGCCCAAGAATCTTTGATGTGGGTGATCTCGTTTTGAAATGAGTTTTTCCAGTACCATCACGTATGAATCCCAACTGGGAAGGTCCATATGTCGTTGAACGGAAGCTTGGAGAGGGAACTTTCAAGCTAGCGACCGTTGATGGCATGACACTCCCCCGAGCATGGAATAGTGAACATTTGCGACGTTATTATATTTAGTCTGTTTCTTTCGTGTTTTAGGTGCAATTGTTTCCTGTATGTTTTTGTTCCATTGATTCTTAGTTTCTTTTTAAGCATGTAATCAGACGATTTAGTTTGTTTTCATTAATAAAGGCTTGAAGCCATCTTTCCCATGCATTACTAATGTTTTTATGCATAATAATCCAATGACAAACAACCGGAGTTACATTATTCCGTCTGACGTATGAATGCGCATAAACGTTTTAAATCTCCAAATCCCCTGAGTGCGAACTGGAGTACTCTAAGTCCCCGGAGTGCGGACTAGAGTATAAACGACTTAAATCTCCAAGTCCCCTGAATGCGGACTGGAGTACTCTGAGTCCCCAGAGTGCGGACTAGAGTATAAACGACTTAAATCTCCAAGTACCCTGAATGCGGACTGGAGTACTCTGAGTCCCCAGAGTGCGGGCTAGAGTATAAATGACTTAAATCTTCAAGTCCCCTGAGTGTGGACTGGAGTACTCTGAGTCCCTAGAATGCGATCTAGAGTATAAACAACTTAAATCTCCAAGTCCTCTGAATGCGGACTGGAGTACTCTGAGTCCCCAGAGTGCGGACTATAGTATAAACGACTTAAATCTCCAAGTCCCCTGAATGCGGACTGGAGTACTTTGAGTCCCCAGAATGCGGGCTAGAGTATAAAAGACTTAAATCTCCAAGTCCCCTGAATGCGGACTGGAGTACTCTGAGTCCCCAAAGTGCGGACTAGAGTATAAACGACTTAAATCTTCAAGTCCCCTAAGTGCGGACTGGAGTACTTTGAGTCCCCAGAGTGCGGACTAGAGTATAAACGGCTTAAAGCTCCAAGTCCCCTGAATGCGGACTGGAGTACTCTGAGTCCCCAGAGTGCAGACTAGAGTATAAACGACTTGAATCTCCAAATCCCCTGAGTGCGGACTGGAGTACTCTAAGTCCCCAGAGTGCGGACTAGAGTATAAACGACTTAAATCTCCAAGTCCTCTGAATGTGGACTGGAGTACTCTGAGTCCCCAGAGTGCGGACTAGAGTATAAACGACTTAAATCTTCAAGTTCCCTGAGTGCGGACTGGAGTACTCTAAGTCCGCAGAGTACAGACTAAAAAATATTCTAAGTACCAGAAGAGTGAAATAAGGGATGTACAATTCCAAAGAATCTCCGGGTTATGTGAAAGTGGATTGAGGGTTATGTAACTCACAAAAGCTTGGGTTTCGACCACAGTTATACAGAAAGCTGAAAAACAAAAGTCATTTGAAAGACAAAGAAACTAAACCTTATTTATTAATCCAAAATGGGGTTCTACTACCACTCCTCCTAAAAACTCGAAGTCAAAAGACTATTTACGACGGCTATGAAGATAAATAAAAATGATTACATAATCCAGACTAATTCTCGTTGAGCGAGCATGATAGTTACTTCTTCGGCTTCTTTTCTTTCTTCGATTTCTCAGACGATTCTTCCCCTACGCGTTTTCTCTTGGACGTTTTGATCGCTAGAGAAACGACGTCAAAAGTGGGAGGAGGGACATCTAGTGATTTGGTTCTGCCAGGAAAAATGACTTTTAGAGGCTTGTTCAACGGGTCGTCAAGTTCTACTAATTGAGACTCGACCTTGATCTCCACTTTCTTTTTCCTCTCTTCCTCGAGCCGCTCCTTCATGCTCAGCCCTGAGGTATGGTCAGAAGCGCCGGTAATCTCAATTTCATAACTTTCTTCGATGGGGGACAAAGTTTCGGACTTATCCTCGTCGAGCGCCTCAATTACCTGAGCATCAGGACCGGAGGTCACTCCCGCGTGGGAACCTCGCTCGCTTTCCCCTTTTCCTCCTAGGCGTCATCGCTCCTTGGAGACGGATCGTGGTCAGAACGGCCTGCGCAAAATCACAGGAGATGAACGTTAGAATACAATAACCTCTCGCCAAAAAATGACAGTTCTTTGAACTTTAAGAAGAAGAGTTATATACCGGCTTCTTGCTGGCTCTCAACCGTTCGAGGAGTCTCGCCCTCTGGAATGGGAGATAGAACATGAATGCCGAGGCTAGGGTATTCCGGGTCATAACCAACGTATTGCTCGAATGGATTAAGTACTGGTCGATCAGCCGATTGAGTAGGAGGAGGAGCTGGAGACTCGATTCTAGACGGACCAACGATGTCATTTTTTTCCTTTGATGGAGAAGAGCCTTTGCCAAAAAGAGCCATTGCTGCAGATAAGTCTGAAGGCTCGTTCCCCCTAAGAAACTCCTTTACTAGAGCATCCTCGTCGACCTCCTCGGTACCCGATTCCACCTTTCTAATCCTTATCAGAGTCTCCCATGCCTCGGCTAGAGATTAGAGGTAGCCCTCGCTAAGAAAAGTCAAGTCCCGATGCATGAGGACACGGGTGTTGTATTCAGCAATCAGCGGGTCAAACAAGCACTTGATCTCCTCTCTACCAGCCTCATTAGCCGCCTCAAGGCGAGAGTCAATCTCCGCGGATGCTATTCTCTTGCCCTCTTCACGGGCTTCATCCTTCAACATCCCGACCTTAGAGACCTCATCATCGAGTTTTGCCTTCAAGAGTCGCATGGCAACAATCTCATCGCAATATCGTTGCGACTCTTCCTGGGCAGCGGATTTTTCTTCTCTCTCTTTGCGGAGTAAATTTTCAAAATCTTTGACTTGTAGGGCGAATGCATCCCTTTCTTTTTGAATAGAGTCCTTTTCTAAAGCCAAGGCCCCGCAGCGTTGGACCGCTTCGTCAATTTCTTTCTTATGAGTTGTCTCTAGACGATTGACGGCCTCCGCAGTATCTTCAGCATTTTGTTGGGAAGCTTCGAGTTTGGATTTGTACGAAGAGAGCTCCACATCCTGAGCTTTGATAATGTCTTTATCGTGAGTGGCTTCAAGCTTCAGGCGGTCGATTTCGTGTTGACGCTCAACAGAGACTTCCGAGACTTTTTCAGCCAGATGGACAAACGCGTCATGTTGAATGTAAACGTCGTTGTTGCAAGCAATGGCGCTCTGCTTGACATGCCCCGGAATGTGATGGATCGCTGGGAGGAACTTCAGGCCATCAAAGCAGATTTTGGGGAACTTGAATTTAAGATCGGCTAGCTTCTCCGATATCGTCGGATCTGTTGCGGGAACAGGGGGAGATGGCTTTGAAAGTTTAGTCTTCTTGTGATGTTCCCGAGACTGCCGTGTGCTAGATGAACCAGAGTGTTGATCATGGGAGACATCGGATTGGGACCCCTTCTGCGCAGACTTCTCCCTGCCTTGCTCTGATTGAGAAGGAGGATCGCGGGAATATGAAGAATGGCTGTACGTTTTCCTTCGATAAGTTGATTCTCGGGGGCGATAATCTCGGTCTCCGGAGTCATCTCAGTCTCGGCGCTTGCCGGGGCCCGAATCTCGACCAGAATGATGAAAGATAGATAACCCGCGAAGACGGTCGAGTCTGTGAGTGCGTCCCATGTCACCTGCATAGAATGAGAATAACGACAGGTTAGAAAAGAACAAAGTGATGGCTAAAATTGAAGTGCAGGGTGAAGTGCATCCCTTTCTTTTTGAATAGAGTCCTTTTCTAAAGCCAAGGCCTCGCAGCGTTGGACCGCTTCGTCAATTTCTTTCTTATAAGTTGTCTCCAGACGATTGACGACCTCCGTAGTATCTTTAGAATTTTGTTGGGCAGCTTTGAGTTTGGACTTGTACGAAGAGAGCTCCGCATCCTGAGCTTTGATAGTGTCTTTATCGTGAATGGCTTCAAGCTTCAGGCGGTCGATTTCGTGTTGACGCTCAACAGAGACTTCCGAGACTTTTTCAGCCAGATGGACAAATGCGTCATGTTGAACGTAAACGTCGTTGTTGCAAGCAATGGCGCTCTGTTTGACATGCCCCGGAATGTGATGCATCGCCGGGAGGAACTTCAGGCCATCAAAGCAGATTTTGGGGAACTTGACTTTAAGCTCGGCTAGCTTCTCCGATATCGTCGGATCTATTGCGGGAACAGGGGGAGATGGCTTTGAAAGTTCAGTCTTATTGTGATGTTCCTGAGACTGTCGTGTGGTAGATGAACCAGAGTGTTGATCACGGGGGACATCGGATTGGGACCCCTTCTGCGCAGACTTCTCCTTGCCTTGCTTTGATTGAGAAGGAAGATCATGGGAATATGAAGACTGGCTGTACGTTTTCCTTCAATAAGTTGATTCTCGGGGGCGATAATCTCGGTCTCCGGAGTCATCTCTGTCTCGGCGCTTGCCGGGGCCCGAATTTCGGCCAGAATGATGAAAGATAGATGACCCGCGAAGACGGTCAAGTCCGTGAGTGCGTCCCATGTCACCTACATAGAATGAGAATAACGACAGGTTAGAAAACAACAAAGTGATGGCTAAAATTGAAGTGCAGGGTGAAGTGCATCCCTTTCTTTTTGAATAGAGTCCTTTTCTAAAGCCAAGGCCTCGCAGCGTTGGACCGCTTCGTCAATTTCTTTCTTATAAGTTGTCTCCAGACGATTGACGACCTCCGTAGTATCTTTAGCATTTTGTTGGGCAGCTTTGAGTTTGGACTTGTACGAAGAGAGCTCCGTATCCTGAGCTTTGATAATGTCTTTATCGTGAATGGCTTCAAGCTTCAGGCGGTCGATTTCGTGTTGACGCTCAACAGAGACTTCCGAGACTTTTTCAGCTAGATGGACAAACGCGTCATGTTGAACGTAAACGTCGTTGTTGCAAGCAATGGCGCTCTGTTTGACATGCCCCGGAATGTGATGGATCGCCGGGAGGAACTTCAGGCCATCAAAGCAGATTTTGGGGAACTTGACTTTAAGCTCGGCTAGCTTCTCCGATATCGTCGGATCTGTTGCGGGAACAGGGGGAGATGGCTTTGAAAGTTCAGTCTTATTGTGATGTTCCCAAGACTGTCGTGTGCTAGATGAACCTGAGTGTTGATCACGGGGGACATCGGATTGGGACCCCTTCTGCGCAGACTTCTCCTTGCCTTGCTTTGATTGAGAAGGAAGATCATGGGAATAAGAAGACTGGCTGTACGTTTTCCTTCGATAAGTTGATTCTCGGGGGCGATAATCTCGGTCTCCGGAGTCATCTCTGTCTCGACGCTTGCCGGGGCCCGAATTTCGGCCAGAATGATGAAAGATAGATGACCCGCGAAGACAGTCGAGTCCGTGAGTGCGTCCCATGTCACCTGCATAGAATGAGAATAACGACAGGTTAGAAAAGAATAAAGTGATGGCTAAAATTGAAGTGTAGGGTGAAGTGCACGTGTCCGTGTGTGTCCTAGTGTTCCCCCCGATTGACAAGTTTCTTTATCTTTACTAATAGGAGTTTTTCTCCCTGGATTTGGGCCCGAGAGCCTGTATTGCCTCTCGCGGGCAAATGAAGTTTAAGAGCTTCTGGATCATCGAAGCCATAGTTGAGCAAATCATCGGGAATAGTTAGGTCCGACAAGCCTTTCAACGAGCTCTCTAAGTATTGAGAAGAAGGCTCTTTTTCTACTAGAGTAAGGGTGACCTTAGAGGTTCCACCCACTGTTTCCTTCCTCAATTTGTAAGTCAACTTCTTCTTTCCCTTCGAAGGGGAAGGTGTCTTTTCGATATCATGGACTTCGACTATCGGGTCCCGAGCAGGGCTAACATTTTCGCCCTGTACTTCAAGCGTTCTGGCTTCTCTAATCTCCCCCTCCTCTGGTGTATCAGGGGCGTTACGTGCTGAAGACCCAACCTGCTTTTTTCCTTTGCCTGAAGCAGGCCTGGGTATGGTGACGCCTTGAGGAAGGCTTATTCGACGACCTATTGCCAACAGCCCAAAGTTCGTGGGCGATTCATTTGAAATGAGAGATCTGATGTCCCGGTCTCCTGCAGGGATAGCTCGAATAGCTTCAACGGCTTCAGAATACCTGGAGCCTTCGGGACGTGGGCCGATGCCTATTAAAATAGAGATGGGGTTAGAAAAGGTGCTATCTCCACCAAATGCGAGTATTGATCCAGAAAGAAGACTTACTCCCTTCCACCCATCTTCTTGCGAAGCCGGGAGGATAACGCACGTAGAACCATTCTTGTTTGTACTGGGCGAATTTGCTCCACGCCCCGGTCAGAATTTGAAATTTGCTATGCGACTCAAGGAATATAAAGGATGGGCTATCCGACCGTCTCTTGAAGCGATAGATATAATGGATATCGCCTGGAGTCGGAAGCCTGAAGAGGACACTCATAAAGAGGATGCAAGTGCCATATATGAAAGCATGGCTGTTCGGAGGCAGTTGCGAAGGGGCAATCTCGATATATTGCAACAAGTCGCAAAGGAAGGAGTTGAATGGTGGAACATTGCCGACCCAGCACATGAACCTGTTGCTGGCTGTATATCCGACTGGGGGCAAGTGCGGACGATCATGCCCCGATGGAACTAACACATCGTCGAAGGGGATTCCATGGACAGAGCATATCCGACGGAGTGTACTTTCATTAATCTTTGAGGCCTGTGAATCGATTGGGTCGTCTAAGAAAATTGCTGCCTCTAGAGTGTCGGGAGCCAAGTCGATAGATGTCGTCGCAGGGCTCGGAAAGTCTTGAGCAGGGGTAGTTGACGGGTTTGAGGTTCCTATAACTTCTTATCGAGAGGATGGCCCGGGTCTATCCGAGATCGTAGCAGAGCTAGATTTCCTAGACATCTCTGATGAAGATTGAATCTGACAAAGCACCTGTTTGAACAATACTTGAAAAACAATCAACATTAGACTTAACAACATAAATATTCCCCCGTGTGGTGTGTGAACTAGTGCGTTCAGATGTAAGTGCCAAGCAGTGAAAAGACGCTGGATTGATGAAATAAGTTTAAGCTTTGAATTGTCGTCTTCGAAGACCGTCATCGCTGACCGTTTACGAAAGCTTGTCGTAAGACGGTTTATATTTTGAACTCGGCATCGTCACTGCATTTGAAAAGTTATTAACTGATGGGCAAGTTAAGTCCAAGTTTTTAGTTGTTTAAACACGGGAGTTATCAGTCTGGATTGTCCAATATGCTTTGTTGTTTAAGTCTGTCCTTGTCCATTGTCATGAATTCATGCATAAAATATGTGTTGAGTCAATTATGCATTAGGTTCGACTGGTGTTGCTGTTGTACACGACCCTCCTACCTAACCACTTCATCGTTCGACATTCAACTAGTCATGCCGAACCACAATCATGCTGGGCCTCCTCGCTCGGCATTCTACCCTCAACACCAACACTCACTTACCATTCACTATCGCCATTCGGCATGTGGCAAGACATGCCGAACCGTAATCATGCCGAGCCACATCGCTCGGCACTACACACTCCCACTTCCTGCTCTCCACCGTTCGGCATGCGGAAGGTCATGCCGAACCGCAATCATGCCGAGCCACATCGCTCGGCATTTTACCCTCGACAACTTTCTTCCAACACGTCCTCCCTACCGCTCGACATTTTATCAAATTTCTACTTCTCTTCTTCTTTTCCTTCCTACCTCGTTCGGCATGGGGGAATCATGCCGAGCCATGGTCGTGCCAAGCCACATCGTTCGGCACACTAAACCTCAACTCCAATTCCACTCCCGAACTTCCCTTCCATCGCTCGGCATAAAGAGATCATGCAGAGCCACAACAGTACATCTTCCACTAACTCCCACCTTCAAGCGCCTTTGTCGTCCACTTCTCTCCTCCACTCCGCCTAGCCTTAAACTCCTCTAAATGCCAATACTTCGCCCTTAAATCCTATTCCATGCGGTTCATATTGACCACGGTTCTGCAGAGATTCACGAGTTCGAATCTCATGCTCGATTTCTTAGTCAGGGTAAAGTGTTTAAGAGAGCGGTCATTACCTAAGAAACGAGTTGAAGCTTGGGAATGTTCTGTAGTAGGAAGCACGACTCTGATCGGGTTCGTTGATTTGGGAAAGGAGATGGGGCTATGTATCGAGTTTGAAGAGAGAAGGATAGGGTAGGTAATTCGCAGAGGTTTGAGGTAAGTTCGTAAGCACAGAAGAGTGGAGGTAAAAGTAAAAGGTAAAAAGAAGAAGGAGCATCGGCTTATATAGAGAGAAAAGAAGTCGAAGGGACAACGACCGGTAGAACCGGTCAAAGCACCTCCCTCGACTGGCATTAAAGCCGTTCGACATTTGTATGTCGTTCGGTAGCAGCCAAGCCATTCAGCATTTGTATGCCGCTCGGTATCAGACAAGCCGTTCGACATCCATATGTCGTTCGGCATTAGCATGTCGCTCGGCATACAATGCCTCGATCGGTATTCAGGAGAAGCTGCTATCGAAAAAACAAAGCAAGAGCTTAAAGGAGTGTATGGAGTGCTCATGATTCAAAGCATATCATGTCCGTCCACATGATACACTTTGGGGGCAACTGTTACCCAGCGGCTTGACCAGGTGAACAGAGACATGATGTAGAAGGCTTGTTCGGCATAAAGGGTCGTTCGGCACAACTAGGTCGATCGGCACAACTGGCTCGACCGGCAACCAGCACCGTTCGGCATCCAGGCTCATTCAGCATCCAGGCTCAACCGGCATCTAGCACCACTTGACATTCAAGCCTCGACCGACATTCCAGCATCGCTCGACATCCAAGCCTCGACCGGCATTCGAGCCTCGGTCGGCATTCCAACCTCGTTTGGCATCCAGGCTCAACCGGCATCTAGCACCAGTCGGCATTCAAGCCTCGACCGACATTCCAACATCGCTCGGCATCCAAGCCTCGACCGGCATTTGAGCCTCGGTCGACATTCCAACCTCGTTTGGCATTCATGCCTCGTTCGGCATTCCAGCCTTGTTCAGCATTCCATCCTCGTTCGGCACATGGCCTCGCTCAGCGTAAGCATGTCGTTCGGCATCTCCCCTCGATCGGCATCGGACCTTGTTCGGCCTACACATTTCACTCAACACACTGCCTCATTCGGTTTGAAGACATGGCTCGGCATTTGTCGTTCGGCATTTGTGGCTCGGCACACAGAAGTCACTCACCACGGGCCGAGGTATCTGGCTGTTAGGCCCCTTAGGGAAGTCCAACCCATCTTCGTCTATAAATAGAAGGGCAGGGGCACAGTGAAAGGGGACCTTTTTTCGAGAACACTGGGGAGACTCTATCGCTTTTAAGACTCACTTTTTTCAGTTCAAACTTGTACTCAAGACATTATTGTACGGATTGTATCTGTATTTAACTACTTGGGAAAGCAATAAAGATTACAATTCAAAGTGGACGTAGGCAGTTACGCCGAACCACTATAAATCTGGTGTTCAAGATTTCTGCAGTTAATTTAGTCTATATCTCTCTGTTTTAATTTATCTTCTTCATTTATCTCTCTACACAATCTTTCTAAAGGGGGTTAGTGACCAATTTTGGTGCTAACAGGTCTTATGCATCGATCATAAAGGACCTTATTTCAGCATGACGATCACAGTTAAACTCTACCTAACCTTGCATGTCTATGAAGTTTTCAATAGTTATGGATCACAGGTGTTCCTCGCGTATCTCTGCGATGGGTATAGGTCCAACATCATTAAAATTAGTTTCATCTATAGGAGAGTCAAAATCTACTTCAACATCTTCAATGCTGTCGACTTCATAATCTTTTCAGCCTCAATCGCCTTATCGTTCGAGAAGGCGATCTCTAGAGGTAGTTCCCTTTGTGATGGCAGATGAAGCATTCACAAGGGTCTCCCATGATATTGATCTTGGAGATGCTATAATTCTAAATAATCCTTCGGAATCCTTGTGGAAGGCATGACATCCCTTTCGAATACATTCTTGTTCCAAAGCCCTTTTATTGGGCCCACAATCTGCTCGAGGGCTATACCACGTGCAATTGATTTATGTGCTTATCTGGATGTGTCCCTCCTTTTAATCACTTTATCCGGCTTGTGCTCTAATTTATGAAGATTTCACCTGCGTAGCTTCATCTAAAAAGCTATGCCTCATTAAACAACATGTATATGGTATGTCTTCATCATTTAGGTATGGTGCCCATATTGGAGGAAATTTGTTGTTTATATGCCTTCAAAAAGTAGAAAGATGGTCGTTCTCTCACTTATTGTGAACCGTTTAAAGGCTATCGTATCATCATTGGTCTTTCGAACAAACTTAGTTATTTCAAGGACGAGTACTTATTTATATACTGCCCATCTAGATTTACTCAGAAATGGCTATCCGGACGTAAGTTCTACTGTTATACTTTATTTTGATGGAGCTAATCCATCCAATATTTACAAGCTATTCTCATCGAAGAGAGAGAAATGAGATTTCTTTTGATGCATGAAAGGATAAGGCACTTTTATCTTTTGGATAATGATCATAGTATATGCCTCATGCCAAATGTTTGTGGAGATGAACAACTTGCTTAAGAGACTGAGGTTGAATTTCAAGCTGAAGAGAACCCAAAAATCCCTCATGTTTAAGATTCTTCGATTAACCAAGAAGACAATGTTGAGGATGATGGTGATTACAACGTCATAGAAGGAGGAGTTTATGATGGCGAAGATATTGATAAGGATGATAATGATGAGGATGGGTGTGATGATAAGCACGTGAATGGGGCCATAAGTCTACCGAAGAGACAGGCGGTGACAACCAAATACTACTTATTCCCTATCGTCAAACATTAAAGACTATCTCACCCTGCCCAGTTCCATAACCATATCAGGCTTCGACAGAGGAAGAAACACCGGCTCCTCCGAATGACAACATATATGGTTCATTCGAGAGTATACCAGATAAAATCCATTCTTACGGTCTTGACAAAATTAGCGTTGGTGATATGGGTTCTCCTATCCATCTGACCGTAGATGTGCCTGCGACTACTATAAGGGAGATAACCCATGTTAGTAAGCTTTAAGAGTAAGGTCCGTCGGGGTACTAGGACACATTAACACTTCATGACACTTTAATCCATCACACATTTTGTAATATCCCCCTACTTGGAGGCCCAAAACTAATGGCTACGGATGTTGCAGTCATCCATAGTTATTAATCTTTGGCGACCAAATACGGCGGTGCTAGATACATTGATACACAGATCACAAGAATATGGAAAAAATTTGACAATTCAAAAACATGTTTCCACATTCCATTCAAAACATTTGATGTTTATTATATAATCCAAAAACGTAAACCACGTTCAGCAAAATATAATTATTACACATACGCCAAGAGCGACATATGAAGATGCCCCCTTGGTTGATCAGAGTATATCATAAGGCTAATAAATCTACCTTTACATCCAAATACATAGCGGAAAAAGATAACAATAAATACCTAACGGCCTCCTGCATGCCACCGAAAGATTATTCGTCAAAGAAGAGAACCTGAAAACCTTAAATCTCAAACTACTCAAATTCAATTGAGTAGCCGAAAGTTTAAGGGGAAAACAAAAACTTCGAGTCAGACATAAAGCCTGGTATGAATAATAATCTAACATCTCAATCCTTTTAGATATCTAGTGAGACCACACCGCTTAGCGGAACGGGTTTCCCTTCACTAGTACCCTAAAACCTTTATAAAACCATATACTATGCTCCTGCATCCACAATGGTTGAAACATACATTTCACAATATCATGATGATATGCATATAAAACATTTTGGGTTTCCCATCCCCAGTTTAAATTGACACCCTGTCATAAATTATAGTTTTTAGGGTCACTATTAACCTATTAGTTTTAATGCGTTTACTAATAACCTTTTTCATTACACATGGACTCCCTGTCCTATTTCACAATTTTCATGGGATCACTAAGAACCTATAGGCCCCTTCCAATTAACATAATTAATTCATGGGTCCCTTTGAACCTATTAGTCATTCCAATAACTAATCCCTTATCCTAGTTTTCATGGATTGACTAGGAACCTATGGATTTATCCAGTAACTCATTTCTCATCCTAGTTTTCATGGGTTGACTAGGAACCTACCGATGCCTCCATTAACTTCTTTCTTATCCTAGTTTTCATGGGTTGACTAGGAACCTATTGACTGATGTCAATTCTTAATCCGGATATAGTTTTCATGGGTTCACTACAAACCAATTAGCCCCTGCCAACTTTCCTTAATACATAGTTTCATGGGTTTACTATGAACCTGTTGGTTATCCTCAATAACTACTTAATCATTATTTTCATGGGTTTACTATGAACCTATATCCCGGACAACTTCAAAGTTTAGGCGTACTATATTTTGGTCTCCTTGACTCTCTGGATGCAATTCTACTCATTCAGGAGTTTAATTAATTTATATTCACTACTGGGTTAACCTAGCTGGTTCTTTTACCC
The DNA here is from genome assembly GCA_030737815.1 of Allium fistulosum. Taxonomy (NCBI): domain Eukaryota; kingdom Viridiplantae; phylum Streptophyta; class Magnoliopsida; order Asparagales; family Amaryllidaceae; genus Allium; species Allium fistulosum. Next base: position 580,116,474 of record CM060906.1, on the reverse strand, counting down.
CTTCATCCCCAAAATACAGTTATGGGTTCTTTATCATGTGAATATATTCATATTTGAAGAAGCAAACATAACAATTTAACAATACCACTCCAGTGGGTTTAAGGTCCTTGAAATACAATTCATAAAAAACATAGTTAATCCCTTTAACTTATATTTTTATCAAGGCAATACTTCTTCAAATTTACATACTTGAAGTCCTTTCAAAACTCCTTTATTTAACTATGGGTTTTTCCTTTAAAAATTTGAGTTTGGGCTATAAAACCTTTTGACACCTTCGAAACCTTGCTTTCGACCTCATAGGATGACCTCCTTCAAAAGCATAAAATCTATCTTTAAAACACCAGGCTCCTGCCTTTCGAATACTTTAAAATATCTCTTTCGAAACCTTTCGACCAAGTTAAAGTGTTATCATATAAGTATAGAAGCATAGCTTCGAAACCATTTGAAAGTTCTCTTTCGAAACCAATAAAGCTTACCCTTCAAAACCATTGAAAGACTCCCTTTCGAAAGCATTGGGTTTATACTTAAAACATCATTTTGGGTCAAAGTGCACATAGGCGAAACCATCTCTTTCGAAACCATTCTTTAATTCACAAAGTATTGAGGAGGCTTGATGGTGTCGAAACCATCCTTTTGAAAGCATTGAACCTCTGGGTAAAACAATTGAAGGTTGGCTTCGAAACCCCTTCCGAAACCATTGCCTTCGAAACTCCTTTTGAAAACATTAGGAAGCGACTTGTGTTTATAAAAACAACTATACCTTTCGACAATATTGATGTCTTCATTACCATCAAAAGGTCATTAATTCTTAGAAGGATTTCGACTTGGTCGAAACTACCCCTTCCGAAAGATTTAAACAAAATCTAAGTAACTTCTTCGGAAGCTGCTTCTTTAAAACATAGGCCGCGGCTCTCTTTCAAAAGCCTCTTTTGGAAATACCTTTCGCAACCATAGGTTCCTACTATGCCGAAACCCCTTTATAAACAGGCAAGCGCTTTTCTTCCAAAACCAAATAAAACAAAGGAACCAACCCCTTCGAAAGCTACCTTTCGACACCCTACCTTCCGCCTTTCTCCAATCCATTATGTACCATCGGAATGACCATGTGTATTGGTTTACTGGTTTCGACCTAGAAGGTTTTGACTAGGTTGGAGGCGAAAGCTCTGGGTCGAAAGGTCCTTCTAAAGAAGGCGGAACCCCTTTTTCTGAGCAAAAGGTTGTTTTTACCAAATAAAGTAAACTTTTTATAACAAACTTGCCTACTTGTAAACATTTGATTGGCTGTCTTAAACTTTTAAATAATTTAGATAATTTTTGCCGCATTTTCTCAGATCTAAAATGTGATAACTTTTAACAAATAAGCCCTTCATATTTACAAAATAATTAAATCATTTAGGTCCTCCTTTCATAATAATTTAATTTCCATACTAAATCACTTAGTAAAAATCCCCAAAAATCCAGAAATTCACTTTAATCATGTTATCTAACATATCAAAATTTCAAACCCAAATTCTCAATATATTTTCCAAAATAAATTTATAAACCCAAATAACTATATTTTTCTTTTGAAAATTCATAATTATTTCTCCACGGCTTGGAAAATTATAAAAATTGAAACCGAACTCCAAAATCATGTTTTCCATAACATATAAATTTTCCATGGCATTTAGGAATCATTTGATCTCGGTTTTATCCTTAAAACATGCATATCTCCTTTAAACAATCTTGTTTAAACCACATAAATCATAAATCAAGCATATCATCATTCAATAAATCATAAAAATGAATTTATCCCTTAAATCTAAAACCATATGATTATAAAACCAAAAATAGAGATGTAGCGATTATTATTCACCATAGATTGGATAAGGAAATTGAAGATTGATTGAGATTGATTTCTTCTAGCTTGAATCCTAAGCTTTACTTTGATTTTCTCTTCTCTTCTTTCTTCCTAATGGTCATCCTTGCTTTCTTTTTCTTACGTTTTTGTTTAGGATAAAATGAACGTGTATGACTAAGAAAATAGTATAAGGGTGGAAATGGGGTGAATAACCCTAATGCCCTTATGATCAATTAGCTAACCTTTTACCATTTATATGCTCATTTAATTTAAATAAGCACGGCCACTACATATTTATTAATCAACCTCAATGTCCTTATCTACATTTTTCTATTTAATTTATTCTAATTAAATCTCTTGAATAATGTTGTTAAAAATTAGGGGTGTTATATGCTCCCTTCCTTAAAGAATTTCGTCCTCGAAATTCACCAAGGACTAACTAGCAAACATAGCAATCATCTGTAACATCTCCTAGCAACCACACTAGCCTACCCGACTAGTAACTAATCTATATAAATCTAATATAGACATACCATTAAAGCAGGTAAGGATAAGCATCTCGGATCATGTCCTCTGTTTCCCAAGTACAGTCCTTCTCGTTGTCGCTCCACTGAACTTTCACCAAATTGATTGCCTTTGTCCTCAATCTTTTCTCATCTCTCACTACAACTTGAACTGGTTGTCTAACAAAAGTCAAATCAAGCTCTACTACCAAGTCCTCCAGCTCTGTTTGAGGAATAGTAGCCTCTGGATTATGCACATACTTGCGACGATGAGACACATGGAATACATTATGGACACTTGCCAAATTGCTCGGCAACTCTACTCTGTAGGCGAGCTTTCCAATCCTTTCTATAATCTGGAAAGGGCCTACATATCTCGGGGCTAACTTTCCCGTCTTTCCGAACCGTACCACACCCTTCATTGGTGATACCTTAATGAAAACCTTGTCTCTTATTGAGAACTCTAGGTCATACGCCTCTTATTTGCGTAACTCTTTTGCCTGGATTGAGCTTCCTTCATCCATCCTCGGATTAACTCAATCTTTTCTGATGCCTCTCTAACCAAATCTGGACCTAAGACCAATTTGTCTCCTATCTCTAACCAACATGCTGGCGATTTGCATGGCCTTCCATACAAAGCTTCAAAAGTCACCATTCCTATACTAGTATGATAACTATTATTATAGGAAAACTCAATCAAATGTAGGTGATCCTCCCAAGATCCACCAAAGTCTAATACACAAGCTCTCAATAAATCCTCAAGTACCTTATTGACTCTCTCTGTCTGCCCATCCGTCTATAGGTAATAAGCTGTACTCATCTTGAGCTTGGTACCTAATACTTCTTGTAGACTCCTCCAAAATTCGCTAGTGAATAATGCATCTCTGTCGCTAACTATGCTACTAGGAATCCCATGAAGTCTAACTATGTTCTTCATGAACAACTTAGAAAAAACAGGTGCCGTCCTAGTTGATTTGACTGAAATGAAATGGGCATTCTTGGTCAACCTGTCCATTATAACCCATATGCTTTCATTTCCCCAGTTTGACCTTGGCAACTCGTCTATAAAGTCCATCGATATCGAATCCCATTTCCAGACTGGAATATCTAACGGCTGAAGCAATCCACTTGGCTTCTGATGTTCGGCCTTCACTTGTTAACAGTTAACACACTGCCTAACCCACAAGCCAACATCCCTCTTCATGCCTTCCCAATAGAATCTCTTCTTTATATCTTGATACATCTTGGTCCCTCTAGGATGAATCGTAGACTTCGTTTGATGACATTCTTCCAGAACTTCCCTCCTTAAGTATTGTGCATCCAGAACGCATAATCGTCCCCTCTTTCTCAACCATCCTCTTTAGTCAAGACTAAAATCCTTTAGGTCATCAATCTCTGATCCTATCTCAAGCCTTCTAATCCTCTCGGCTAGAACTGGATCCTCTCTCTGCTTAGAAGCTATCCTCTCGATCAACACTGGTTGAACTTCTAAACAAGACAACATGGCAGTATCCTGACAAGAACTAGCAGTAGATCTCAACTGCACACCACAACTTGCCAAGGCTTCTAGATCCTTCCATTCTGCCAACATTGCTAACACCACATTCTGATGTTTTCTACTGAGAGCATCTGCTACATTATTTCCTTTCTCAGGAGTATATTCTATACCAAAATAATAAGCAGCCAAAACTCCAACCACCTCTGCTGCGTCATATTCAACTCCTTTTGAGAGAATAAATATCTTAAAGACTTATGATAAGTAAACAACTCAAATCTCTCTCCTAAGAGATAATGCCTCCAAATCTTCAAGGCAAAAATCACCGCAGCCTATTCCAAGTCATGAGTATGATATCTTACTTCATGTGGTCTAAGCTGTCTAGATACGTAGGCAATAACTTTGCCCTCTGCATCAACACTGCTCCTAATCGAGTCCCATGTGCATCAGTGTATACTACCAACCCTTGGTTACCATCTGGAACTACTAACACTGGCGCATTGGTCAACAAATGCTTTAATTTAAGGAACCCTTCCTCGCATTTGTCGGACCGAACAAACTTCACATCTTTCCTGATCAACTTAGTCAAAGGTGCTGCTATCCCCGAGAAATCCATAATGAATCTCTGATAATAGCATGCAAGTCCAAGAAAACTCCTGACCTCGGTTACCGTCTTTGGTCTCTTCTAATTGTTGACAACTTCGATCTTAACTAGATCAACTAACAATCCTTCCTCTGAAACCACATGACCAAGAAACTTAACCTCTTTCTTCCAAAAATGACACTTGGAAAACTTCGCCTTCATCTGATTCTGCCTTAGCATATCTAGCACCACTCTAAGATGAATCTCATGCTCTCTCATCTTTCGAGCACACTAAAATGTCATCTATAAATAGCAACATGAACCTATCCAAGTGTTCTCAGAAAACCCAGTACATCAAATCAACGAAGAAAGCAGGTGCATTCATCAATCTAAATGGCATCACCAACCACTCATACGAACCATATCTGGTCCGAAATGTTGTCAAATGAATACTATCCTCCACCACTCTCAACTGATGGAACCCTATCGCCAAATCCAATTGGGAGAACACTCTGGCTCCACTCAACTGATCAAACAGATCATCTATCCTCGGCAGAGGGAACCTATTCTTGATCGTCCTTTCATTTAACTTACGATAGTCGATGCACATCCTTAACGACCCATCTGGCTTCTTCACGAAAACCACGGCCGCTCCCCAAGACGAACTACTTGGTTTGATAAAATTCCTTCCTTCAAGACCCACTAGCTGCACCTTCAATTCCTTCATCTCTGTCGGTGTCATCCTACTAGGCAGTCTATTGACTGGTTCAGCTCCCGGTACAAGATCTATCCGAAACTTAATAACTCGTTTCGGTGGTAGTCCTATGACTAGCTTAAAGACATCTGCAAATTCCCTTGCTACACGAACCTGACTTAACTCTTCTCCATCCTCCATGGCACTCAACAAAGCACAAACACTCTTATTGGAATTCTCCACTGAGAAGATGATTCAGTTATGACTATCTAGGTGTCTCAACGATATTTCCCCATCCTGGCAAAATATCCTAGCCTCATACTTACCCAACTAATCCATACCCAAAATGATCCCGAAATCTACGAAATCAAAAACATACAAATTGCATGCAAACTTATGACCTAACAAATCAAGTTCTAACTGGTCATATCTCATCCCTAGAGTTGCATACCCTCCTATTGGATTCGCAACCCTCAAGAAAGTAACAAGGTATGCGGGTTCTATGTATAACCTATTAACCAAATACTATGATATAAATGAATATGATGCGCTGGTATCAAATAGTACCCTAACTGGTATACTTTGAATCAAAAGTGTACCTTCCATCACAGTCTTTCCTTTCTTTGCAGCAATAGGCCTAGAAGAAGATGGTGGTCCAATAGCAAACACCTTCCCTCTGTCCTCCCTGACTGGCTCTAGACACTGGTTCTTATAATGCCAACTTGGTCGCAGTTGAAGCATTTCACATTCTTCTTCTCGGCAGGCTTCTTCCCCTTGCCAGTCCTGCACTCGTGGGCATAATGACCCTTCCTATCACACTTATAGCACACCAAATCAGCCTTTGCCTTCTTACTCTTCTTTCCCTGAGGACCCTGGGACTCAACTGGCTTCTCTCTAACTGACACAGCAAGCATCTCCTCATGGCGGTTGGCCATCTCTACCACTACATTACAAGATTCTCTTACATGAGTTATAGTCATTCCGCCTAGCTCTGGCCTTAGTCCACGAATAAATCTCTCATTCCTCCTGATATCAGTGTCTACCAAAGCATATCCTTACCGAGATAGCTCATCAAACTTAGCAACGTACTCGATCACAGACATCTCTCCTTGAACAAGATCCATGAACTTCCTCATCAATGCTGACTTCGCAACATCAGATAAGAACCTCTGCTCAAACCTTCTTCTAAAATCAGCCCATGTCCGTTCTTCTTCTGGAACTCTGGCTGTCACACCGTTCCACCAGTGAAGTGCTAACCCTTGCAACTGCCTAGAGGCTAGCCTTCTCTTTTCTCCATCATCCAAGCCTAAATCAGTAAAGATCATGTCATGGTTGAAAAGCCAATTCTCAACTTCAACTGCATCCTCCGTTCCAACAAACGGCTTTCCACCCAGACTGGTGTAATCCCTGCTCAGCCTAGCATAATTATATCCAACAGGAACTTCAGGATTAACTCCAGCAATATTACCAGCAGCTCCTGCTTGTAAAAGATTAGCCAACAACTGATACACCATCCTTGCATCCACTGGCGGATTTCTAGCACCTATATTGGCTTCAGCATTTTGGTTAGCATTAGCCTGTCGACTTTGGTTTCTCAAGTATTAGGTCGAGCATTTTCGTTGGTTGTGGTGCTTCCTCCACCTAGATTTCCTCTTCCATTTCCTGCTTCCATATACTCTTTCTCGTAAATCTGCATATAAGCCTTAGTAAGATACAGAAGAACGGTCTAGAAAGAGGGCAACACGTACTATATATATATGTATATATATATATATCAAATACAAGTACGTTACTATAACTTTAACCTAAATCCAAATCATATTTTAAAATTCATTGGATTATGTTTGAAAATCTTTTAGGTTTAACTTTTTTTTAAAGTTTCATAAACCTATGCTCTGATACCAACTTGTAACATCCCCCGACTTGGAGGCCCAAAACTAACAGCTATGGATGCTGCAGTCATCCATAGTTATTAATCTTCGGCGACCAAATACGGCGGTGCTAGATACATTGGTACACAAATCAAAAGAATATGGAAAAACTTTAACAATTCAAAAGCACATTTCCACATTCCATTCAAAACATTTGATGCTCATTACATAATCCCAAAACGTAAACCACGTTTAGCAAAATATAATTATTACACATACGCCAAGAGCGACGTATGAAGATGCCCCCTTGGTTGATTAGAGTATATAATAAGGCTAATAAATATGCCTTTACATCCAAATACACAGCGAAAAAAGATAACACTAAATAACTAACGACCTCCCGCATGCCTTCGGAAGCTTATTCGTCAAAAAAGAGAACCTGAAAACCTTAAATCTCAAACTACTCAAATTCAATTGAGTACCCGAGAGTTTAAGGGGAAAACAAAAACTTCGAGTCAGACATAAAGCCTGGTATGAATAATAATCTAACATCTCAATCCTTTTAGATATCTAGTGAGACCACACCGCTTAGCGGAACGGGTTTCCCCTTACTAGTACCTAAAACCTTTATAAAACCATATACTATGCTCATGCATCCACAATGGTTGAAACATACATTTCAAAATATTATAATGAAATGCATATAAAACATTTTGGATTTCCCATCCCCAGTTTACATTGACACCCTGTCATAAATTATAGTTTTCAGGGTCACTATTAACCTATTAGTTTTCATGGGTTTAGTAATAACCTTTTTCATTACATATGGACTCCCTGTCCCATTTCATAGTTTTCATGGGATCACTAAGAACCTATAGGCCTCTGCCAGTTAACTCAATTAATTCATGGGTCCCCCTGAACCTATTAGTCATTGCAATAACTAATCCCTTATCCTAGTTTTCATGTGTTGACTAGGAACTTATGGATTCATTCAGTAACTCACTTCTCATCCTAGTTTTCTTGGGCTGACTAGGAACCTACCGATGTCTCCATTAACTTCTTTCTTATGCTAATTTTCATGGGTTTACTAAGAACCTATTGAATGATGTCAATTCTTAATCCGGATATAGTTTTCATGGGTTCACTACAAACCAATTAGCCTCTGCCAACTTTCCTTAATACATAGTTTTCATGGGTTTACTATGAACCTGTTGGTTATCCCCAATAACTACTTAATCATAGTTTTCATGGGTTTACTATGAACCTATACCTTGGACAACTTCAAAGTTTAGGCATCCTATATTTTGGTCTCCCTGACTCCTTGGATGCAATTCTACTCATTCAGGAGTTTAATTAATTTATATTCACTACTGGGTTAACCTAGCTGGTTCTTTTACCCCTTCATCCTCAAAATATAGTTATGGGTTCTTTATCATGTGAATATATTCATATTTGAAGAACAAACATAACAATTTAACAATACCACTCTTGTGGGTTTAAGGTCCTTGAAATACAATTCATATAAAAGATAGTTAATCCCTTTAACTTATATTTTTATCAAGGCAATACTTCTTCAAATTTACATACTTGAAGTCCTTTCAAAACTCCTTTATTTAGCCTTGGGTTTTTCCTTTAAAAATTTGAGTTTGGGCTTTAAAACCTTTCGATACCTTCGAAACCTTGCTTTCGACCTCATAGGATGACCTCCTTCGAAAGCATAAAATCTATCTTTAAAACACCAGGCTCCTGCCTTTCGAATTCTTTAAAACATCTCTTTCGAAACCTTTCGACTATGTTAAAGTGTTATCATATAAGTATAGAAGCATAGCTTCGAAACCATTTGAAAGTTCTCTTTCGAAACCAATGAAGGTTACCCTTTGAAAGCATTGAAAGTCCCCCTTTCGAAAGCATTGGGTTTATACTTAAAACATCATTTTGGGTCAAAGTGCACATAGGCGAAAGCAACTCTTTCGAAATCATTCTTTAATTCAAAAGGTATTGGGGAAGCTTAATGGTGTCAAAACCATCCTTTCGAAAGCATTGAACCTTTGGGTAAAATAATTGAAGGTTGGCTTCAAAACCCCTTCCGAAACCGTTGCCTTCGAAATCCCTTTCGAAAGCATTAGGAAGCGACTTATATTTATAAAAACAACTGTACCTTTTGACAACATTGATGTCTTCATTACCATCGAAAGGTCATCAATTCTTAGAAGGGTTTCGACTTGGTCAAAACTACCCCTTCCGAAAGCTTTAAACAAAATCTAAGTAACTTCTTCGGAAGCTACTTCTTTAAAACATAGGCGGTACTCTCTTTCGAAAGCCTCTTTTGGAAATACCTTTCGCAGCCATAGGTTCCGACTATGCCGAAACCCCTTTATAAACAGGCAAGCGCTTTTCTTCCGAAACCAAATAAAACAAAGGAACCAACCCCTTTGAAAGCTACCTTTCGACACCCTACCTTCCGCCTTTCTCCAATCCACTACGTTCCATCGGAATGATACCATGTATATTGGTTTGCTGGTTTCGACCTAGAAGGTTTCGATTAGGTTGGAGGCGAAAGCTCTGGGTCGAAAGGACCTTCTAAAGAAGGTGAAACTCCTTTTTCTGAGCAAAAGGCTATTTTTACCAAATAAAGTAAACTTTTTATAACAAACTTGCCTAGTTGTAAACATTTGATTGACTGTCTTAAACTTTTAAATAATTTGGATAATTTTGTTGAATTTTCTGAGATCTAAAATATGTTAACTTTTAACAAATTAGCCCTTCCTATTTACAAAACAATTAAATCATTTATGTCCTCCTTCCAAAATAATTTAATTTCCATACTAAATCACTTAGTAAAAATCCCCAAAACTTCCAGAAATTCATTTTGATCATGTTATCTAACACATCAAAATTTCAGACCCAAATTCTCAATATATTTTCCAAAATAAATTTATAAACCCAAATAACCATATTTTCCTTTGAAAATTCAAAATTAATTCTCCATGGCTTGGAAAATTATAAAAATTGAAACCCAACTCAAAAATCATGTTTTCCATAACATATAATTTTTTTTGGCAAGGCCGACGGGGTTGGATGGTCCCCGACCAGTTTATTGCAGCACCAAGAAGAATACAACACAGACAACAGAGAGCAAGCTCAAAGAAAACAGAGGACCACAAAGCGCTACAAACAAACAGGACATAGAAGGAGAAAAAACAGGAACAAAATAAAAGAAAAGAAGCACCCTTAAAAAGAGTGAAGTATTCCTGGATCAATATAGAATGAGAGCATACTCAGAGAATTCCTGATCTCGTGCATCACCCAAAGCTTTAAAGCTACTTCAGATTTAGCATTGGTTGGCTCAAACACCCTGGTATTTCTCTCCTTACATATCGCAGCTATGAAGCTTTTCAAAACTGCAAGACAAAGCCTCCTCTTTTTTCGTATGTTTCCAGTTCTCGAATATATAATATTCCACTCAGCCGTGTTATCGTGGGATACTTCAACCCAACTGAGCTTAGCCTTGACAAGTTGCCACACATGATTTATTACAGTACATTCAAAGAACAAGTGTTCTGCAGTTTCAACCTGTTCTTTGCAGAAAGTACAGAAAATATTAACATCCAGCCCCAAGCACACAAGTTTAGCTTTAGTTAGAATTGCACGTTGTAGCGCTTTCCAGAGAAGAAGGTTGTCTCTCATACTACTATCCTTATGCCATGTATGCTTGGACCATTTCCACTTAGGCCTCACTTTGTTCTTCATAAGATGGTCATATACATATCCAATTTTGAATTTGTTCCTATTATTACCCCAAACCAACCTTTCATTAAAAGAAAGCAGAGGAGTATTATTCCTGATCAAGTTCCAAATTCGTTGAATTCTTTGGTTGGAAGAAAAAGAATTAGAACCTTGAATGTTGAAAAGAACATCTCTAACCTTAGCTGCATTGTGAATACCAGTTTGCATTATCTCGTTTTAGAAATCATTTGATCTCCGTTTTACCTTTAAACCATGCATATCTCCTTTAAACAATCTTGTTTAAACCACATAAATCATAAATCAAGCATATCATCATTCAATAAATCATTAAAACCAATGTGTATCCCTTAAATCCAAAACCATATGATTATAAAACCAAAAATAGAGATGTAGCGATTATTATTCACTTTAGATTAGATTAGAAAATTGAAGATTGATTGAGATTGATTTCTTCTAGCTTGAATCCTAAGCTTTACTTTGATTTTCTCTTCTCTTCTTTCTTCCTAATGGCCGACCTTGCTCTTTCCTTTTCTTTCATTTTTGTTTAGGATAAAATGAATGTGTATGACTAAGGAAATAATATAAGGATGCAAATGGGGTGAATTACCCTAATTCCCTTTTGATCAATTAGCTAACCTTTAACCATTTATAAGTTCATTTAATTTAAATAAGCATGGCCACTACATATTTATTAATCAACCTCAAGGTCCTTATCTACATTATTCTATTTAATTTATTCTAATTAAATCTCCTGAATTCTGTTATTAAAAATTAGGGGTGTTACACATTTACACCACATGTGTTATCTCCAGACCTTCATGTAACATCCCCCATTTTGAGGCTTAGAAATATATAATATTGATGCTACAGTCATCCTCAGCATTATGTTCTAGTGATAGAATGAGATCCATTATTGAATCATTAACACCTAAAGCACTTGAATTTACCAAATTTAAAAAAACATTTCATTTATTAATTTGCAAATTCATTACATTTTATTTCCATAGCCCCAAAGAATACGTTGTTCAAATAAAATATAACAAAAACATATAGTTCTAAGAGCAACGTATAATGATGCCTCCATGGATGATCAAAGTCTTAACTACTAAGACGATTATAATACCAGTCATTACATACATTCAACCAAATAAAAAGTACTTAAAGTACTATAAAACATAAATATAATCTTCTATATAGTGGCTTTCCTCCTGCACGTCTCCGAAAGCTTATTCGTCTGAACTTGAAGTACCCTACTCTCAGCCTATTCAATTCCAAATTAAACAACCGATAGTTTAGGGATAAATCAAAAACTTTGGATCAGACAAAAAGTCTGATGTGAATAATATTATACCATCTCAACCAAAATGGATACATAGTGAGACCATGCCACTAAGCGAAACGGGTTTTCCCACACAAGTGCCATTAGAATCATGTCACATCTGCAACCAAAATGATTAGAACATAATCATAATAAAATCATGCAATAATGGGTAAAATGAAAAGTCCAACATTCGTTAAGGTCAAAGGGTTACACGTTCTTATAATTACCCGATCCCCAAAACAGTCCACGGCATAGTTTTCTCAGGGTCACTATGAACCTATATTAGTTTTCTTAGGCCGATTAGAAATCTAAAGTAGTTTTGCAGGCTAACTAGAAACCTATAGTAGTTTTGCAGGCTGATAGAAACCTATTGTAGTTTTGCAGGCTGACTAGAAAACTATCGGGCTGACTCAGGCCAAAATATAACTAGGTAATCCATAATCACTTGTCCTACGAGAGAAAATAAACTCCGCTTCTATCCCATAGAAGAAAACAATGGTGATCATACTTTATCTATGAGTTCCTAGCTTTCCATGAACTAAATATTGCCCATCCTTCGGTTAGGCCTTACGCAATGGAATCCACGGATCTGACCAACTGTGGGCAAGCGGTTGGAGCATAGGAAGCGACCTTACACCAGTCTCCACCCTTAAATGGTTTACAAAGTCATGTCTTTTGATCAGTTCGGGCATCCTAACACAATTTTAATCTTCATGATCTCTTGGATGCAATTCTACTCACTCAGGATTTTAAATCTATCCACACCAACTATTGGAACAACCCTAACCGATCATCTGTTCCCTAAATCCCCAAGGTCACAATGTTGGCTGATATTATATAATATATAAGTGAGCACGTCAATAATTCAATAAGTGCATTAATAATTGATCAAGATATAAAGTTGATCATGAAACATATCAATATTTAATCAAATATATGTTCAATATGATAGCCAATTTATATAAAAATTAATTTTCCAAGGAATAGCTTCCTCCTTAAGAACGCTTTCAAAAATAGGTTAATTCACTTTTCTTCTCTTTTGAAATCTCATAAAAATACTTAACAAAATCATTATTTTGTTTAAGTAAAACTTAACCCAAAATAGAGTGGAAATCTTCAAGGTGTTATAAAATAGCTATCTCTCAGTTTTAAAAAACATAGGCTATCGTGCCTTAAAAATTCACTTATTTTCACGCGTTAAAATATAGGCCATTGTGCCTTATGAATTTCGCAGCCATCGCCTGCTAAAAACAAAGGTCATTGCATTTAAACCTGCTTGCAGTCAACGCGTGTTTTATAGTCATCGCGTTCAAAACTAAATTAAAGCCATCTCCTGCATTTTAACTTCACATGCATTCATTTATTTGCTTTTTTGAAATAATAAAAAATGTACAGGGGTCATCCCGTCAAAACAGGCCAGAGCCTTCGTGAATTAGCTATCATGCCTTGTTTACTTCCATTAACTGTCATCACATGTACATAATAACCTTCGTTTGTAATTTTGCCTTCGTGGTTAGTGCTTTATCTTGCATGAAATTGTCCATTATGACAATGTAACATTTTTTTAACCAATTCCATAAAATATTCTTCAGACTATATAAGGAAGTTTAGGCTACCATCGTGATTTGATTCCTACGCTTTTAATTAACCACCTCAATGATAAGGTACTTAATAACCTTTATGAACTTGGCCCTAATGTTAAATGAAGGAATATATATGAGAAAATAAACAAAATTCATACCGACTGTGAATTCAAAAACGACCACAACGGTCATAATAGCCCAATTAGCAATTTCAATTATTAGTTTTCATGATACATTATTTTCTCTACAGGCCTTCATGCATACACACACACATATACATACATATACATACATACATATATTTGTGTGCGGGTGTACATATATTTTGCATGCAACATTTTCCAAGCTTTCATGTTCAAAAAAAGGGATCTTTCGCTTGAAATCAATAGCAACTCACACACATATGTTTAAGTTTTGAGGCCACGTGTGACTTATGCATGCCAACCACATATTGGTCTCCGCGTGTTATTATGTTAAAATGCCTGCGCATACATTCTTTTTCTTAGCTATCGCGATATATCCTACAGGGGTCATCGCGCACCATATATATACCTTCGCATGCTTTTGTGTTCGCATGCATTTATGTAACATACATATATTTATTTAACAAATAGTTGGGTGCCTTCATGTATAAAAGAGCCTTCATGAACAGTGTACCATCGTGAATAGTTCCTTTGCCTTCGTGCATTAATATGTGCCTTCGTGCATTAAAATACTGGGTCCCTATGTGATGCCCACTTTTATATCCTAGTTTTTAGGCACAGATTTTCTTAACTTGCTGTAAAGTTTGGCCTTGGGTAATTAGTTTTACTTGATCAAAAATGGTTCAACGACAATTTTGTAATCAAATTAAAAACTAATTTTTACCCTCTTAATCCACTTCTTTTTACATAACCACATTTAGTGTTGGATTTCTATTGGGTAAGCTCATTCCTCTTAGTTGTCTTTCTAGAAAATGTTAACCCCCAAAATAAATAAAATTAATTAATTTTCTCCATAATTAGTTAGCATTTTCCTTAATTAAATAATTCATATAAAATGGAAAATTGATGGCAAAATCTTAAAAATTCACCAAAAATCACTTTTATCATTTTATACCTTTTGTAAAAATTGCGGACCAAAATAATTAATTTTCATATTGTTAATAATTAAAATTAAAATTTTAATCATTTTCTCACTTAGAAAATTCATAATAAATTCATATAAGTTCCAAAATTTATGAAACTTGAAGCCCATCTCCAAAATAATAATTCGAATATCATATCAAAATTTTATATCATTGAAAGATCAAAAAATTAGTTATTCACATTAAAACACCTTAGGAAAATTCCTAACAATCATTTAATTAACAACCATTCATCCAAAAACTCATATCCATGATTATTCAATCCAAATGCAAGATATTAACACCCAAAAATTTAGATTTACAGCCAACCAAATTTTGAAACACACAAAAACATGAGATGGATGCATATTATTCACCTTAATCCTTGTTTAAATGATGGGATTTGCCTTAGTTGTTTTTTCTTCTTGAAATATCTTTCTTCCTAATGGTAGCCTGCCCCTATCTCTTAGTTTTAGTTTTGAGAATGAATTAGAAATGAATGAGGGAAAAGGGATAGTGTAGTAAAATGTTGGTTCTTCCTTTTTTACCCCTCCATACTTGTGTTTATCAATCCCTATCTGTTTAAACCATTCTCTACGTTATATTTATTAAGGCCAACTCATGTTAATTAATTAGTTAGTTGACTTAAGCAAATTCTATATTAACATCTTTTCATTTAATTATCCCATAATTAAATATTAAAATTATGTGCTACATAAAAATTAGGGGGGCTACAAGCTCCCCCCTTAAAGAATTTCATCCTCAAAATTGAGACAAGGAAAACAACAACATGCATTTAATCATAAAAATAAAGGTCACAACACATAAAAGCAATAGTAATAATCATATCTACTAGTCGATAGTCTATACAACAATATAGATCATATAATCAAAATAGATTGGGATATGCCTCCTTAATCTTATCTTTTGTCTCCCATGTACAGTCATGTCCATTAGTGCTCCATTGAACCTTCACTAACTTGACTATCTTATTCCTTAACTGCTTCGTATCCTTATCAACTATACGAATAGGTCGCTTAATAGTAGTCATATCGGGCTCCACTACTAAATCTTCCAAAACTGTTGGCCATATAGTAGTCTTTGGATCAGGCACCTTTAGATAAGATATGTAAAAAACATTATGGATTCCTGCCAAACTGCTCGGTAACTCGATACGATAAGTGAGTTTACTGATTCTCTCATTGATACGAAACGACCAACATATCTAGGTGCCAATTTTCCCATCTTCCTAAATCATACAACACCCTTCATCGATTGTACCCTTATGAAAACAAAATCTCCAACTGAGAACTCCAAGTCTTTATGCCTTTTATTTGCGTAGTTTTCTCTTTATTGAGCTTTCTTCATTCTTGCCCGAATTAACTCAATCTTTTCAATCGCTTGTTTCACCATATCGGGACTAAGTATCGGTCTATCATCTGTCTCCAACCAACATGCAGCTGATTTGTACGGCCATTCATAAAGTTCTTTGAAATGTGTCATTCCTATACTAATCTGATAACTATCATTAGTGGAAAACTCGACTAAATGCAAACGGTCTTCTTATGACCCTCCAAATTCCAATACACAGGCTCTCACCAAACCTTCGAGCACCTTATTAACCCTTTCCATTTGCCCATCAGTTTGTGGATGCTAAGCGGTAGTCATCTCCAGCTTGGTACCCAATTTTTTCTATAAGCTCTTTCAAAACTCACTAGTAAACAAAGAATCTCCACTACATACAATGCTACTCGGGACCCCATGAAGTCTAACCACATTCTTCATGAATAACCTCATCGAACTTGGTGTCGTCCTTGTCGACTTAATAGGAATTAAGTTTGCATCCTTGGTAAGTCTATCAACCATGGCCCAAATGCTTTAATTTCACCTATTCGACCTTGGCAACCCATCAATAAAATCCATAGATATAGAATCCTATTTCCATAGGGGCACTTCCAAAGGTTGAAGTAGTCCGGTTGGCTTTTGATGATCGGCTTTACTTGTTGATAATTCATACATTACTTCACCCATAAGTCTATATCTCTCTTCATACCTTCCTAGAAGGAAATCCTCTTCATATCCTAGTACATCTTCATACCTCCGAGATGAATGGTAAACTTCAATCGATGACATTCTTTAAGAACTTCATTTCTCAGATTATCCATGTCGGGAAAAGACAACCATCCCTTCTTCCTTAACCACCTTCTTTGGTCAAGTGAAAAATCTTTCAAATCATCATTCTCACTTCCTGCTTCTATTCTCTATATCTGATCGACTAATATTGGACCATCTTTTTGCCTTATCGCAATTATTTCGGTTAATACCGATCGAACTTCTAAACAATAAATCATTGCAGTACCATAATTGGAACTAGTCGTCGATCTCATTCTAATTCCACATGAAGCCAACACCTCTAAATCATTCCATTTAGATAACACAGCTAACACCACATTATGATGTTTTCTACTAAGTGCATCTTCCATTTTATTTCCTTTCCCCAAAGTATACTCAATCCCTGAAAACTCTAACCATCTTTGTTGCTTCATATTCAACTCCTTTTAAGAGAACAAACACTTTAAGGATTTATAATCCGTAAACAACTTGAATCGTTCTCCCAATAAATATTGTTTCCACAACTTCAATGTAGTGACTACTGCTACAAACTACAAATCATGTGTATGATATCTTACTTTGTGCAGTCGAAGTCGTTAAGAGGCAAAGGTAATAATTTTACCTCTCTACATCAATACAGCTCCTAACCTCGACCCACGTGCATTGGTATACACCACCAAATCTTGATTCCCATCTAGAACAACTAACACGGAAGCATTAGTCAATAAATATTTAGCTTCTGAAATGCTTCTTCACGTTTATCGGTCCTAACAAACTTTACGTCCTTCCTTGTTATTTTAGTCATCGGTGCTGCTATATAAGAGAAATCTTTAATAAATCTCCAGCAATAGCCAACCAATCCCAAGAAACTTCTAATCTCAATCACAGTCTCAAGTCTTTTCCGATTATTAATTGCTTTGATCTACAGATAATCCATTCTCCTAAAATACATGCCTAAGAAACTTCACTTCTCTTTTTCAAAAATGATATTTTAAAAACTTTGCTTATAGCTGATGTTGCCTCAATGTATCTAGTAATATTCTGAGATGAACTTCATGGTCACATTTACTCTTTGCATATATCGAAATGTCATCTATAAACACAAACATGAATTTATCGAAATTATCTTGGAAGATTTGGTTCATCAAATCCATAAAGAAAGCATGCGCATTGGTAATCTCGAAAGGCATGACTAACCACTCATACGAACCATATCTAGTTCGAATCACCGTTAACGGTATACTTTCGTCTGCTAGTCTCAATTATGGAAACCCATTGCTAAGTGTAGCTATGAGAACACCTTGGCTCAACTTAATTGATCGAACAAATCATCTATTCTAGGAAAATGATATTAACTCTTTATCATCTTCTCATTCAACTTTTTATAGTCGATACACAACCTCATGTTCCATTCGGTTTCTTCATAAATACCACTGCAGCTCCCCAAGGCAAACTACTTGGTCTAATAAAATTCTTCCATTCCAGAACCACTAGCTGCACCTTTAACACCTTCATCTCGGTAGATGTCATTCTTTTAGGTGATCTACTCACATGTTCAACTCTAGATACAAGATCTATTTGAAACTTTATGGCATGTTTCGGTGGTAGTCCCGTAACAGGCTCAAAAATATCGGCATACTCCCTTACTATAGAAATATAACTGATTCCATCCTCCACGACATTAAACTGATCTTTGAGATTTGGCATAGTTTCCCTAGCAATCTCTTACTTCAATCTCCAATTAAACTTCTCATTTTTCTTAATCGACATATTAATGATGGCTTGCCCATATCTAGACAACTCATCAAACTTCATCGCATACTCCAACGCTGACATCACACCTTGCTCTAACTCTGAGAACTTCCTAAACAATGTTGACTTGACTACTTCGAATAGAAATTTCTCCTCAAATATTTCCCTAAAGTCAGCCCAAGTTAATTCCCCCTTCAGAACTCCCATGGTAACATTGTTCCACTAATGTAAAGTATCTCCTTGCGATTGCCTCACTGCCAACCTCCTCTTATGATCGTCATCCAGTGCCAAACTAGAAAAAATCCTCTCACATTATAGAACCTAGTCCTCCACTTCAAAGGCATTCTCCGTTCCTATAAATGACTTTCAACCTAAACTACTATAGTCTCTACTCAATGATGCTCTAGCACTCAAATTTGCCTTAGTGTTTGCATTAGCATTAGTCGCTCGGATAATGTTCTTAGCATTGGCTAGAGCATTTCCATTACTTGTGGTGCTTCCACATCTTAAGTTTACTCTTTCACTACTAGTATCTATCCCTCGTAATCTGCATACAAGTCTGCATAAGGTACATAAGAATGGTCTAAGACAGAGGGGAGAGTATAGGTAGATATACCTACTTATATATAGAAAATAACAAGTACGTCAATATAACGCTAGCCCAAGCCCTAATTTATTCTTTCTTATTTCATTCGGGTTATGTTCTTTCAAAATCTTATTAAGTTTTATGTAATCATGTGCTTTGATATCAGGTTGTAATATTCCCCATCCCGAGGCTCAAAAATAGATACTATTAATGCTGCAGTTATCCTTAGCACTATTTTCCAGTAACAGAATAAGATTCGTTATTGAATCATTGACACCAAGAGCACTAAAATTTACAAAATTTTAACAAAACATTTCATTCATTAATTTGAAAATTCATTACATTTCATTTCATTTCCATTACCCCATGAATATATAGTTCAAATAAAATATAGTAATTACATATAGTTCCAAGAGCGACATATGATGATGTCTCTTGGATGATCAGAGTCTTAACTACTAAAACTGTTCTAGTACTCGTCATTACATATATTCTACCAAATAAAAGTAGTTAAACTACTGCATAACGAAAATATAATCTTCGATATAGTAGCTTGCTCATGTATGTCTCCAAAACCTTATTCATCTAAACCTAAAATATCCTACTCTCACTTAATTTGTAACACCCCGAAAATTTAACAGAAGTTTAACGGAATTTAATAAGGAAAATAAATTTAATAAAATAAGAACTAAATAGAAAATTTCCATAGGCATCCGAATTTGGCTATGAAACTTTCACCATTGTGTTTGTAGCGATTTTTTGAGTGATTTTCATATATAACATTTCGAAATCGAAGTTAACACAAAGAAGGCACGGGCGTTGGAAGAATTGGAAATAGAGTATAATCATATGAATTGGAATTCACGGACACCTTTTGTACATTTTCTCCATTACAAGATGACAGGTAAGCAGTTTATTAGGCATAATATGTGAAGAAAGGAGCTTCACGTGGGAGTTCTCATATTCTTTGTTGTCCATCTTGTAGCTACTTACTATATTAAAAGTCAGTAAAACATATATTGTACTTTGAAATAGTGTATATGACAAAAAAAGTACTTTAGAGAATGTTTTTCCAAAATGCCTATTTTTCAGTACTTATATTTTAATTTCTTCCGTTGTGAGATCTAAAAGTGTAGAATGTCTTAGAACTTAGCTTTATAATTATGTTCTATATTGTTTTAAAAATCCAACAGCTCGTATTTCTTGACATGACGTGAATCTAAAAGTCACACTAGGCTTTGGATCGGTGAGTCGGGGAGTGCGGGTTGTTACACGATTCCAAATTGAGCAACCGAGAGTTTAGGGGGAAATCAAAAACTTTAGGTCAGACAGAAAGTCCGGTGTGCATAATATTATACCATCTCGAACCAAAATGGATACATAGTGAGACCACGCCACTGAGCGGAACGGGTTTTCCTCTCACTAGTACCATTAAAATCATATTATATATGCAACCAAAATGATTAGAATATAATCATAATGTAATCATGCAATAATAGGTAAAATGAATAGTCTGGCATTCATTAAGATCAAAGGGTTATACATTCCCATAATTACCCAATCTCTAAAATGGTCCATGGCAGAGTTTTCTCAGGGTCACTACAAACCTATATTAGTTTTCTCAGGATAACTAAAAACATATAGTAGTTTTGCAGGCTGACTAGAAAACTATAGTAGTTTTGTAGGCTAACTAGGAACCTATTGTAGTTTTGCAGGTTGATTAGAAAACTAGATAATCTATAATCTCTCATCCTATGAGAGAAAATAATCTCGGCTTCTATCTCATATAAGAAAACAATGGTGAGCATACTTTAGCTACGAGTTCTCTACTTTGCATAAAATAAATTTTGCATGTCTTTCGGCTTGGCCCTATGCAATGGAATCCGTGGACCTGACCAACCATGAGCTAAGCGGTTAGAGCATAGGGAATGACTCTACACCAGTCTCCACCCTTAAATCTGGTTTACAAAATGTCAATGAGTTGCATCTTTTGATCAATTCGGATATCCTAACACAATTTTTATCTTTACGATCTCCTAGATGCAATTCTACTCATTCAAAAGTTTATGCCTATCTACACCAACTGTTGGACCAACCCTTACTAGTTATCTGTTCCCTAAATCCCTAATGTCACAATGTTGGGTAATATCATATAATATATAACTAATCGTCGATTATGAGCTTTTTTGCAATTTGAACGCCCCACCTTTTTATAATAGCGCTTTATTATGTTCTTTGTCTGAGGTGCCATTTGAGTGCTGAGTTTTTCTTAGGGTGCCAAAAAGTAGGCTTTTTAGTATAACTTTATTTTTTACTTGGCTAAATTAAATACATTTAAAATAAAATTATCCGGTTACTTTGTTTATTTATTATAATCTTTGTATTTCAAGAATTTCAATGCTTGAATCGTTTTCCTATATATCTTTTAAAATATATAAACAATTAGTTAGTAATAATAATGAGTTTTCTTTATATTTGATTTGAGAATAAAAGTTACCCTTTATTTCTCTTTTCTTTGAAATTCGGCTTTGCTGATTTCTTAATTTTTATTTTAATTGTGTTAGCCTTTTATATTATATTAAAATAATTTCTTAGTCAAACAATAATTAATTATAAATTCAAATTTATACTATTCATTAACATTGTACGTGAGTTCTTTAAGATTATTTGGTGTACAAATATTCAGTTATTGCCATAACACTAACTTTACAAATATAAATTTTGTTGCTTTTATAAGTTATAAAAGTACTTGATTGGCAAAACGTTTACATGTGTATACATATACAAATACATACATACATATAGATACATACACACACATCGCTTGAACTCCGCCTAGACTCAAAAGCCAATCTCAGCACCCAACGCTTCACTCTGCCTCGAACAGCATAGCATACAACATATCAACATCTAATTAAATATATGTTCCATATGATAACCAATTTATACATAAATTAATTTTCCGAAGTAATAGCTTCCACCTTAAAAACTCATTCAAAAATGAACTAATACACTTTTCTTCTCTTTTGAAATCTCAAAAAAATACTTAACAAATCATCTTTTTTTAAGTAAAACCTAGCCCCAAAATAGAGTGAAAATCTCCCGAGTGTTATAAAATAGCGATCTCCCACTTATTAAAATCATAGGCTATCGCGCCTTAAAAATTCACTTATTTCCACGTATTAAAATATAGGCGACCAATCCTTAAAATCTTAATAGTTGTCACCTGTTAAAAATAAAGGTCACTGTGTTCAAAATCACTTGGAGTCATCTCGTGTTTTATGGTCATCGCGACAAAATTAACCAAAGCCATCGCCCGCATTTTAATTTCACATGCATTCATTTATTTGCTTTTGTGAAATAATCAAAAACGTATAGGGGTCATCACGTTAAAATAGGCCAAAGCCATCGCAAGTTAGCTATCATGCCTTGTTTACTTTCATTAAATGTCATCATGTGTTTAATAGCCTTCACCTATAATTTTTCCTTCGTGGTTAGTGCTTTATTTGCACGAAATTGTACATTATGACAATATAACATTTTTTTAATCGATTCTATAAAACATTCTTCAGGTTATATAAAGAGATTTATGCTGCTGTCATGATTTGATTCCTACACTTTTAATTGACCACCTCAGTGATAAGATACTTATTAACCCTTATGAATTTGGATGTAATTTATACGAAGGGGTGTGTGTATGTGTGCGTGTGTATATATACATATATATACGAGCAAATAAACAAAAATCATACCAACTGTGAATTCAAAAACAACCGTGATGGTCATAATAGCCCAGTTATTAATTTCATTTATTAGCTTTCGTGATACATTATTTTATCTACAGGCCATCACGCACATGCGTGCGCACGCACACACACACACATATATATATATATCATGCAACATTTTCCCAGCTTTCGTGTTTAACAAAAAAGGAGCTTTCGCATGAAATCAATAGCAACACACACACACACACACACGCACACACACATATATATATATATATATATATAAGTTTTGAGGCCACATGTTGCTTATGCATGCCAACCACATATTTGTCTCCGCGTTTTATTATGTTAAAATGACTTTGCATACATTCTTTTTCTTAGTCATCGTGATATATCCTATAGGGGTCATCGTGCACCATATATATACCTTCGCATGTAATTGTGTTTGCATGCTTTTGTGTAACATATATGTATTTATTTAACAAAGAGCTAGGTGCCTTCATGTATAAAAGAGCCTTTGCGAATAATGTACTATCGCGAATAGTTCCTTTGCTTTCGTGCAATAAGTGCCATCGTGAATCAAAATACTGGGTCCCCGTATGGTGCTCATGTTTCTATTCTAGCTTTTAGGCATCGATTTTCTTAATCCAATGTAAAGTTTAGTCTTCAATGATTAGTTTCACTTGATCAAAAATTGTTCAATGGTAATTTTGTAATTAAATTAAAAACTAATCTATTGTCCTCTTAAACTACTTCTTTTTACCTAACCCCATTTGGTGTTGAATATTTATTGACTAAACTCATTCTTTTTAGTTGTCTTTCTAGAAAATGTTAACCCCCAAAATAAATACAATTAATTAATTTTTCTCCATAATTAATTAGCATTTTCCTTCACTAAATAATTCATATAAAATGGAAAATTTATGGGAAGGTATCAAAAGTTCACTAAAGCTCACTTTATCATTTTATACCTTCTATAAAAAAAATTCGAACCAAAATAATTAATTTTCATATTTTTAAAAATTAAATTTCAAATTTTAACTATTTTCTCACTAAGAAAATTCATAATAAATACATATAAATTCGAAAAATTATGAAACTTAAAACCCATCTTCAAAATAATAATTTAAACATCATACCAAAATTTTAGATCATTTGAAGATAAAAATTAGTTTTTCACATTAAAATACCTTAGGAAAATTACTAAAATAATTTAATTAACAACAATCATCCAAAAACTCATATCTATGATTATTCAATCCAAATGCAAGAGATAAACACTCAAAAAATTGGATGTATAGCCAACCAAATTTTAAAATCCATAAAAAATATGAAATGAATGCATATTATTCACCTTAACCCTTATTGAAATGATGGAATATGCCTTAGCTTTCTTTTCTTCTTGAAATCTCTTTCTCCCTAATGGTGGCCAGCCCCTACCTCTTAGTTTTAGTTTTGAGAATGAATTAGAAATAATGAGGGAATGGGGAGAGTGTAGTTAAATATTGGCTCTTTCTTTTTTTTACCCCTTCATATTTTGTTTATTAATTCCTATCTCTTTAAACCATTCTCTATGTTATATTTATTAAGGCTAACTCATATTAATTAATTAGTTAGTTGATTTAAGCAAATTCCATATTAAAAAGTTTCCATTTAAGTATCCTATAATTAAATATTTAAATTATGTGCTATATAAAATTTAGAGTGTCACAAGCTCCCCATATAAAGAATTTTGTCCTTGAAATTGCAATAAGGAAAACAACAGCATGCATATAACCATACAAATATAGGTCACAACATATAAAAGCAACAATACTAATCATATTTACTAGTCAATAGTCTATACAACAATATAGATCATATAATCAAAATAGATCGGGATATGCCTCCCTAATCCTATCTTCTGTCTTCCAAGTAAAGTCATCGGTACTCCATTGAACCTTCACTAACTTGACTGTCTTATTCTTTAACTACTTCGTATCCTTATCGACTATGCGAACAGGTCACCTAACGATAGTCATATCAGGCTCCATTACTAAATCTTCAAAAACCGTTCGCTCTAGTAGTCTTTGGATCATGCACGAACTTCATAAGATGAGATACGTGAAAACATTATGGATTTTCAGACTCCTCGATAACTCAATACGATAAGTGAGTTTACTAATTCTCTCGATGATAGGAAACAGACCAACATATCTAGGTGCCAATTTTTCCATCTTCCCAAATCGTACAACACCCTTCATCAGCAATACCTATATGAAAACAAAATCTTCAACTGAGAACTCCAAATCTTTACATCTTTTATCAGCATATCTTTTCTTCATTCATTCTTGCCCAAATTAACTCAATCTTTTCAATCGCTTCTTTCACTATATCAGGACCAAGTATCGGTCTATCACCCGTCTTCAACCAATATGCAGTTAATTTGTACGACCATCCGTAAAGTGCTTTGAAATGTGTCATTCCTATATTAGTCGGATAACTATTATCAAAGGAAAACTTAACTAACTGCAAAGGGTCTTCCCATGACCCTCCAAATTCTACTACACAAGATCTCAACAAATCTTCGAGTACCTTATTAACCCTTTTTGTTTTCTCATCAGTTTGCATATGGTAAGCGGTACTCATCTTCAATTCGGTACAAAATTCATTCTGTAAGCTCTTCCAGAACTTACTAGTAAACAAACGATCTTTATCACTTACAATGCTACTTGATACTCCATGAAGTCTCACCACATTCTTCATGAATAACTTTGCCAAACTCAACGTCGTCTCTTCGACTTAACTGGGATAAAGTGTGCACTCTTGGTCATTCTATCAACCACGACCCAAATGCTTTCATTTCCCATATTCAACCTTGGAAACCCATTAATAAAATCCATAGACATAGAATCCCATTTCCATAGTGATACTTCCAAAGGTTGAAGTAGTCCACTTGGCTTTTGATGCTTGACGTTTACTTATTGGAAATTCATACATTGCTTCACCCACAGGTCTATATCTTTATTCATACCTTCCTAGAATAAATTCCTCTTTATATTCTGGTACAACTTTTTACATCCGAGATAAATGGTAAACTTCAGTCGATGACATTCTCAAAGAACTTCCTTTCTCGGATTTTCCATGATTGGAACACGTAACCGTCCCTTCTTCCTTAACCATCTTCTTTGATCAAGTGAAAAATCTTTCAAATCATCAATCTCACTCCCTGCTTCTAGTCCTTTATCCGATCGATTAATGTTGGAACATCTTTTAACCTTGCCGTAATTCTTTCGATCAATACCAGTTGAATTTCTAAACAAAAAATCATTGCGGTACCCTAAATGGAACTGGCCGTCGACCTCATTCTAACTCCACACGAAACCAACGCCTCTAAATCATTTCATTCAGATAACATCGCTAACACCACATTCTGATGTTTTCTACTAAGTGCATCTACCACTTTATTTCCTTTCCCCGGCATATACTCAATCCCAAAGTCAAACGTTGCTAATAAAACTCCTACCATCTTTTCTGCCTCATATTCAACTCCTTCTAAGAGAATAAATACTTCAAGGATTTATTATCCATAAACAATTCGAATAGTTCTCCTAATAAATTATGTCTCCACACTTCTAGTGCAATGATCACCACTGCCAACTCTAAATCATGTGTAGGATATCTAATTTTGTGTGGTCGAATATGTCAAGAAGCAAAGGTAATAACTTTACCTCTCTACATCGATACACCTCCTAACTCTGATCCACATGCATCGGTATACACCACCAAATCTTGGTTTCCATCTGGAACAACTAATATTGGCGTATTGGTAAATAAATGTTTTAGCTTCTGAAATTCATATTCACATTTATCGGTCCAAACAAACTTTAGGTCCTTCCTTGTTATTTTAGGCATCGGTGCTGCTGTACGAGAGAAATTTTAAATAAATCTCCAGTAATAGTCGGGCAATCCCAAGAAACTTATAATCTCAGTCATGGTCTTGAGTCTTTTCCAATTATTAATAGCTTCGATCCATAGAAAATCCATTCTCTATACTACATGCCCAAGAAACTTCACTATTCCTTTTCGGAAATCCATGACATTTTGAAAACTTCACTTTTGGTTGATGTTGCCTCAATGTATCTAACACTATTCTAAGGTGAACTTTATAGTCACGTTCACTCTTTGAATATATCAAAATGTCTTCTACAAACACAAACATGAATCTATCCAAATGCTCTCAGAAGATTCGGTTCATCAAATCCACAAAGAAAGCAGGCGTGTTGGTCAGTCCGAAGGGCATTACTAACCACTCATACAAACCATATCTCGTTCAAATCACCGTTAAAAATATACTTTTCTCTACCACTCTCAATTGATGGAAACTACTGGTTAAGGCCAACAATGAAAACACCTTGGCTCTACTCAGTTTATCGTACAAATCATCTATTCTAGGAAAAGGATACTGATTCTTATCGTCTTCTCATTCAACTTTCTAGAGTCAATACAAAACCAAAATTATCCATTCGGCTTCTTCACAAACACCATTGCAGCTCCTCAAGGTGAACTGCTTGGTCTAATAAAATTCTTTCCTTCTAGAACCACTAGCTGCACCTATAACTCATTCATCTCGGTAGGTGTCATCTTGCTAGGTTGTCTGCTCACGGGTTCAACTCCAAGTATGAGATATTTTCAAAACTCCATGGCACGTTTTGATGGTAGTCCCGTAACAGGCTCAAAAATATCAGCATACTCCCTTACTACATAAACCCAATTGATTCCATCCTTCACGAAATTAAACTGATATTTGAGATGTGGCATAGTTGCCTTAGCACTCTTCAGCTTCAATCCCCGATAAACTTTTCATTTTTCTTAGTCGGTGTATTAATGATGGTCTGCCCATGCCAAGACATCTCATGAAACTTCGTCACACACTCCAACACTGACATCTCACTTGCTCTAACTCAAAGAACTCCCTAAACAACATTAACTTGGCTGCTTCAGACAGAAATTTCTCCTTAAATCTTTCCCTAAAGTCAGCCCAAGTTAACTCCTCCTCTAGAACTCCCATGGTAACAGTATTCCACAAATATAAAGTAGCTCCTTGCAATTGCCTCGATGCCAACCCCCTCTTGTGATCGTCATCCAGCACCAAACCAGCAAATATCCTCTCACACTGTAGAAGCTTGTTCTCCACTTCAATGACATTCTTCGTTTCCATAAATGGCTTTCCACCCAAACTACTATAGTCTCTACTCAATGCAGCTCTAGCATGCACATTTGCCTTAGTGTTTGTATCAGCATTGGCATTAGCGTTGGTTGATCGGATAGCGTCCCTAGCACTAGCCGGAGCATTTCAATTAGTTGTGGTGCTTCCGCCTCCTAAATTTACTCTTTCACTTCCAGTATCCATCCCTCGTAATCTGCATACGAGTCTTCATAAGGTACATAAGAATGGTCTAATACAACAGGGAGCGTATAGATACGCACACCTACTTATCTATTACTTAAATAGGAAAGGAGAAACCAGAGCATTGTGCTAGCGACACCTGTCCTTTTTCAGTCCTCCTTCCTTTCCCCGGTTTCATTAATTTTCAACTGCGAAACGCATTTCCTCTTTCCCCTTTACCATCTCCACAAACGTCGATGCCCTCAACCGCCGCTCTTACCAACCAGTCCTACATACCCTCATTCCCAACTTCACTTTTCCTGTCTTCCCCTTCTTCTACATAGCTGCCCGCATCCCGCCTTCATTTTCCCCACCCTCCACTTCATCGACCTCTTTGCCCGCAGCGATTTTCTTCCTCCGCAGCCTTCACCAAGATTTCCATCAAGAGGGTATGCAAGGTTAGTCCTACTCACTTCCTAATATGCAGTTTTTTTGCCCCCAAATCACTACATGCCGCCCACCGTCCTCAGCGCTTTATGTTGGCTAAGTTCCAACTGTACTCTCTTCCAATTCGCTATAACTAGGCCAGCGGTTGGTATCCACTTTTCTTACCGATCGACCTACCACCGCGGATTGTGGCTGAGTACGTCGATAGTGTTTCTGTTCAAACTCCCTACCGTATCAACATTTTCTTCCTCGACTCCACACACACTCACTGTCTGCGTTGCTGTTCAGAACTGTTTCTTTGTCCACCAGTTTCGTCCGTACTGCACTGTATATATGGAACTGCACTTCCTCTTCTACCACTAATTTCCAAATTATGTGCTACATTTTGAACTTGGATATAATTGTAGTTATACTGAGTTGTTCGCAGTATTCATTACGTCCGGGTTTTTTTTGGCTCTGCAGTTAAATCCCTAAACTGGTTCAAACTGATTGAATACCACTGACACAGTAGTTTGGGTCAAGGTTATACCCCTCTGCGTTGCTCTATCTTCCCCTTTTTGTAACTTACTAGATGAGTTACAACTCAAACAGCTCAGGTTATTTCTCCCCATATACTTAATTCCATATCTATGCACCGTATACGGAACTATGATTGACCATGTGCATATTGCTCATCATTGTAACTCCCAGTTTATGTTAGGTGGTTACCTGGACCATGTAGTTGGTCACCAAGAGTGTTGAAAACGATTCCTGTATTATCACTACTTTTTTCTACCTCTTTCGACCTAACAGTGTTGCTCATAACAACAGTTTACAACAGTTATACCGCACATGTTTCCGTTTCAATTGCACACAGATGGGCCTCTGTTTTCGTCCTCCTGATTACAACGCACTGTTAACAGTTGCAAAATTTTATATTCCCTTTTTTTGTTATACCCAGTTTTTTCCCAACAATACGTATGTACATTTCTAGTTTAACGCCATATAGTAAATAAAATTTCAAGCCATACACTACAAGGAGAATCGGCAATTGCGTTGGCAGAAAACCGACGCCGACCGATTCTAGCAGACGCAAGTCGATTCTAAAAACCAACGCAAAATTAGACGTCACCACCAAGCATTCGAGTCGAGTTTTGCGTCGGCTTCGTCGCCACATTAGTGTCGAGAAGTGACGGCTATATCCACGTGGCATTTTTTTCAAAATTCTGTTGGGCGTAACTTGTCGTAACTTGCCGACGCAAGCCTGAAACCAAAAAGACGATTCTAGCCGACGCAAGCCTGTAACCAAATGGCCGACGCAAGCCGATTCCAGCCGACGTAAGCCTGTGTTCTGCTGTTTGTAAACAGCTACTGTTTGCGCCCTCAACCACAATATAAACAATTTCTGTCGAACTATAACAACATTTAATCTTCCAACACAAGTATAACACCAACCTCTCATCAATCAAACATAACATTCACAATTTTCCATCATACAACAACTATATATCGAAAAACTCATCAATCAAACACAACGTTCACTAATATACATCATACTCAACAATACATATAAGTACTATCAAACAAATCATACATCATTGTCCTACTCATAATCATACATCAAACAACAATA
This sequence comes from Allium fistulosum, assembly GCA_030737815.1. NCBI lineage: Eukaryota > Viridiplantae > Streptophyta > Magnoliopsida > Asparagales > Amaryllidaceae > Allium > Allium fistulosum. Next base: position 580,086,127 of record CM060906.1, on the reverse strand, counting down.
AGTTCAACACAAAACGACGCCAAAACAATAAGCACAACCTTACCTACTCATCATCTCCAAACGCATCCTCTCCAGGCATTCTTCCATGCTCTGCCAGGTATGCCGCGATATGCGCATCGAGCTGCTGTGCAAAAGCATTGCTCTTCCACCAGTCATTGATCTCCGCAACCTGCTGACGCAACAAAGCTATCTCCTCCTTTGCCTGGGATCTCCTGTAAGCCTTTTGGGACGATATCGCCTGTGAAATAGTTAATAGCTAGTTATAATTTATGCTTCATATCATATTAAATATATATATATATTAGTTAATGAAGCAGTTTACCTCCATATTTCCATAACTATATCGCCTATTTCACGTAGGCGGATCTATAACGGCGTCCCAAATATGGTTTGACTCCTCAACGGTCAACTCCTCACGTCCGGTGGTCTGCGCCACACGTGTCTGCTCCGCCTCATATGACTCCTACGATTATAAATAAAAGTTTGACACAAAAAAATTTAATTTATGATTTTTTAGCTGTGAAATAAAGTATTATCAAACACTATCATTACAGATTGAGATTTGGCGTCTGTCCATCTATACGAAACATTGCCTTCCTCGTATGTCTCCTCCACGGCATGTGTGGCAGTAAACAACTCAGCCATCGTAGGCTCGCGATTGTACTTCTTAGACTAAAAATATACATATGAATAAACAATGTTACCAATATGATTAAATAATGTTACAGATATTTATAAACACAATTTATAAATTTACCAATTCGTTTTTATGTTGCTGAAAAGATTTCGAGCCACCACGATGTACAACAGGATTCTTATTCCTGTTTTCGCGATTCCGTGCTGATATTTCCTATACATTTAAACACAAGGTTAACTATATTAATGCAACTAATATACGAAATCTTAAAAATTTTAAATTACAATTCGAAAGTGGATAGCTTACTTTGAATTCAGGAGTATCCCAGAGCCGAAGAAACTCACTATATACTTCAGTGCTCATCCAACTTGGCTTTTTTCCCGCACTCTTTGCTTTAGTTATTGTGTTTCTATAATTTTTTCTATTTCTTTGATTCCAATGATTTCTAAACGAATCCAGATCCTGGGGCTCAACACGTACAACAGCCTGCATATTGAAATTAACTTGAATTATAAACATTCTATTGACATTCAAATCAAATAAAAATTTATATTTATTTACCATCAAATCTGCCTATATTGCGTTCTTTACAGGCGCTGGGATGTCGTCCCACCGTGGCCAACAGCCGGACATCCTACTCATAAACGCCTGTCTCGACGTTTGTAAAATGAAATCTGAAGGCTCCACCTCAAAGCCCCTGTATAAATTTTGATGTACATATTTAATATATTTTAAATAACATACTTGAAATATATTTGATACTTACCCTGTCATCTTCAGAACGAACTCAGCGACAGGGGGTAAATCCGACGCACTGCCACTGGCACCTGCGTCGGGAGAAGGAGAAGGCTCAGACCTACTGCCGTGTCTCCTGTAAGACATATCTACCACAAACATATCATATCATATATCGTATATCATATCAGAACATATCATCGCATAAAACATTCCACTTGATTCAGACTTTAAATATTACATATATCATAAAAAATACATTATACTATATGAAGTCTTGAATTCAAATCATCCTTTGTTTTCCCCTTTACATTCATAACTGTATTAAGCACGTTATCAAACACGTTTTTTCGTTGTGCATCACGTCAATATTATGTCGGAGTAGGAGATCTTTCCAGTAGGGTAACTCCCAAAATATACTTTGTTTGCACCAATTATGAATGTCTGATTTACCTGGAATTTCAGTCTGCACTCCAGTTTCATGTATCTTCGGATACTCCTTTACAATTTCATATATTTCTTCGCTTGACCAAATCTTCGATGGTTGCATACTTTCTTCTCTGTTAGCTATAAAGCTTTTTCTATCTCTTCTAAAAGTATGATTGAGATGGAGAAAACACCGATGACAATCAAACCAAGAAATTATCTTTCCATACCGTAGCGAAAACGCCCGTGATTCTTCCATGCAATAAGGACAAGCTAGACGACCAGCCGTACTCCAACCTGAAAGCATCCCGTATGTAGGAAAATCACAATAGTCCACAACAAAGAAGCGAACATACGAAAATTCTTTTTTCTCGAAATGTCGTACGTTTCAACTCCTTCATTCCATAGTGTTTTCAACTCTTCGATCAATGGTTGTAAATAAACATCGATTCCTTGTGTTGGATCATCAGGCCCAAGGACGACAGTAGTGAGAAACATATATGGAATTTTCATATACATCCATGGAGGTAAATTATAAGGAGTTACAATAATAGGCCATGATGAATATTTAATACCAAACTGAGAGAATGGTGCAAATCCATCCGTATATAAATCGAGTCTGACATTACGGCTTTTGGCAGCAAATGCGGGATAAGTCCTATCGAAATGTTTCCATGCTTCTCTATCAGATGGATGTATCAAAGTTCCTTCTTCCAGTGTTCTCACACTGTGCCATCGCATATGGCACGCCGTAGCAGAAGATGCCTATAACCTTTGAAGTCTGGGAGTGATGGGTAAATAATGCATTCTCTTGTATGGAACTTCTTTTCCTTTTTTTTCTTGGTTTGTATCTTTCCTCGTTACATATTCTGCATTTTCTAAACTCAACGTCATCTTTCCAATACAACATGCAACCTTTTACACATGTATCTATCTTTTGGTACGGCAGACCGAAAGCGGACATAAGTTTTTTCACTTTATAATGACTATCGCACATCAGATTATTGGATGGCATGTGTCGTTTTGCTGCTTGTACAACTGCTGTAAATCCAGCTTCTGTAAGGTTGAATTTTGATTTCATAGTAATGTATTCGGCAGTTACTGATAATTCGGTTCCACTTTTACAACCATCCCACAACGGCCTTTTAGCAGAGTCCAATAAATCATATATTTTTTAGCTCCCACAGTCGTTTCTTCTTCGACATTTACATCTTCATCGTCATCTTGATCAAACATTGGAAACATTGATCGTGCTGCATCTTCCACCATATTTTCTATTGGATTCGTCATAAAATTATTGTCATCTAACGCTACAGGATTAGGTGTGGGTGCAAGAAGTTCTCCATGACGATCCCACAAGTAATAATTCGGCACAAAACCATTTTTATACAAATGTACTTCAACTATATCTGTTTTCTAATGCTTCAAATGTTTGCACTTACTACACGGGCAACGAAGTTCTTCGTTATTACGATTATTAGATTTAGTGAATCTAATAAATTTGTGTACACCGTTATAGAAATGTTTCTTTATTGAACATTTCATACCAGTTCTGACTTTCTACATCCAACTACAGTCGAGAAAATAATCGAACATTTTTCCTGATTTGAAAACATATGTTAGAAACACAATAAAGTTTATCATTTATTAATCCAAATAATAAAATTCGATTTATTTTTTGCTTTTTGCTTTATTGTTTTAACTTTGATGGTCGACCATCCTACTTCCCATTACAAATATAATAAAGTAATTACATTTCATAAATCATATCATTTTAAACGATTCACAAAATTTCGACAGCACTTCCCCTTTGTTCCCTGTATCGTACACAAATACGTGTACACAGGGAACAAAACGGAAGTGCTATCGAAATTTTGTGAACCGTTTAAAATGATATGATTTACAAAATGTAATTATACTTTATTGTATTCGTAACTTGTCCAATACAGGGACAAATCCGATAAATATTGTATCAGATGAATATAGAAATATGTTTTGTGAAAAACCGAACAACTATATAACGATCATATACAACACTTGTCAAACGGGGCCAAAAATTCTCTAAGGGGTTTAAACAATAAAAATTTTATAATTAACAATATTCATTCAACTATTTAAATATTTATTAACTAAATTTGAAATTTTACAACGTAATTTAACTTTCGTTTAACTATTTTAATTTGCCGATTATGTAAACTAAAATAAGTTGTTCACACATATAATTAGTAAAAATAGATTTTTTTATACTAAATCAACTAACACATTTTATCATCAACTAATGTACACCATTAACATCAAGCCATACGCAATAATCAACAATTACAAATTGATAATCAACTCTTTTCCCTAATTTCCCTAATTTCAAGCCGACAATGTCAAAATTATATTTCCAAACCAATCTAAAACAGTAATATCATCGAATAATACCAACCAATCATCAATTTCTAATCTACCATCAATTAATTTCAAAATTTAGGGTTTAAATCATACCTCAAATAAACTGAAATCGGGAAGAAAGGAGATACCAGAGAGCTTTGGAGAACGTCGGGGGTTGAATGTTGACTTGAGATGGCGGTGACGGCAGGCGGCGACGGTGGGTGACGAGGAGGAGGGTTTTGATTTGGAGGGAAGAGTGGTGAAAAATGATGAAAACTGCTCGCGGGTTTTCTTTCTGTATTGCGACATTTTGTCGGCTAGAATCAGCCGCGTTTTTTAGCCGATTCTAGCTGATGCAAAGCCTGGACACTAACCAAGCCGATTCTAGTAGTGCATATACTGACAACTTTACGAAAAAATGATGTTGACCTCCGACTGTCCATGGAAATATCACTGCATCATTGTTCACCTGCAATGTGTGATTTGTTTTTTTACATAACTCGAGGACACGATTTTCAAACGCAATATAGTCAACAAGTTAAATGTTCATTTGCTTACCGTCTGAAATCCTTTACGTTTGTTGTTGTTTATAACCGTTGACGCATGTACCTTTATGTTTATATTCCGTATTTATGCCCTACTGACCAACATATAGACTGCAATGTTTATATGTTGTATGATTTTTTAATCATCCGCCTACAAGATGATTTAGGAGCATATTCGATACTGGTACCCGTGTTAGTAATAGGAATTAGTCGATAGAGAAAATTTATTTCGAACAAGAACATACTCATACATCTTGCCACTATACATCTGTAGATTATATTGTCATAAATCAGTGTTTACCATATACACAGTCAGCTGAGACATAATACAGTATGTGCTTTCTTTTTTATCATACCATATACAACACTGTAACTTGCTCTCTGCTGTCTTTTTCAGGAAATCTGGTTGGAAGATACTGTATTCCACCCTAGCATGGTATGTATTCGTTGCCACTGTCCCTCAAACCAATTTGCACTTCCTTATGTCCTACTGCCACTATTCTTCAATATAGTTTGTACTGAGATTTTTTTTGAACTCAGTTTTATTCGCTAATTATTACGTTTCATCATTTATGAACTGCAGAGATATATTTTTAAACCAGTTTGCATCTGCTGAATACTTCATCATATTTCGTCCGCATCATATTGTTTATGCATATATATGCGTATATACATACATATACATACCAATATATATATGTATACATATAAGGATAATGACATAGGCAGCTAACCGTTTTCATTATTTCCACCGCGCACTAACTAAGACAGTATGGTTAATAAGTTTTAACATATCTAGGTCAACATTATTCATATTGTAAGGTTGTTAATTTTATGAAATACTACACCTGTTTTATGTGCTGCTATCCCGTTTCATGTTCCTGTCTTTATTTTTTTACATGATCTGTATCAGCATTTCAACTTAATTTATGTAATAACTATTTGACGTTTGTGCACAGCTTCAATTGCAGGTCGTTAAAATTTGTCCTTTTTTTCGTCCAAAATTTTTTATTGCAATTACAATGCCCCGTAGTTACTTCACTATTTACAGCGTAATGACTGTAATGATTTCTATTCTGAAAACTTAAATCAATCTCAGAAAACGATGCTCAGTTTTTTTCACCTGATTAGTTTCAGTTAAGTTTTCAGTAAGTCCTTATTCACTGTGAAGTCAAATTGTATGTTCATAACTGATTTCTTTCACATACCAATTGTCAGAACTATTGGCTTTTACCGTACAAACATAGCAACTATTTATCCACCTCTGTATTGATAGCATGGTTGTGTTCTAGAAATAGAGAATACGCTTGATAACCCCATGTCTCAGATTTAAGTGGTACGCTTTCGACAGTAAACAGTTATCATATTAGGCCAAAATACAACTGTTTATGTGTTCTTACAATTTGGAAGAAATACAACTGTTTAGCTGGTCTTATTCAAAATTTGTGTCACGAAGAAATGCACATTATTTTACTTGTATCTTTTATGTGTGCTATGTAAATGACTGAATTTAGTACCCTTATGAGTTATGTGAAGTCCTATGACTATCCATAGGATTGGGCGTAGGTAGATCAAATCGGTAGTTCATGTTTACTCACTATGGCCATTCCTGTTTGTTGTGCATGGCAAACTTGACTAAAACCGAAACAACATTTACGTACTGTCAGTACGACTGCTACCCATGGGCAGTACCCATGTACTCTACAATGGTTAATGGTATGCTGGCAGCCGAATAATTTCTTTGTAGATCATGTGCAACAAATTTCATGTCTCATTTTTATGTACAATTTTTCCTCCATATCATTTAACAGTCCATGGTTCACAAACAAATCATTGCTTTCACTGCGCATCAGTTACTGTACTATATTTCTGTGTACGGTATACTGCATTATTACAACATTCATTATGTTCTACCATTTTCTTGCACTACCAATTCCTTTCAACAGCAAACTATTCTCTTTCTGTATATATATCTGACAACGAAAACTGACATGTGCATAAATTTTTTTTCCCTGTGTGCATTTCATCGCCCTTTCCCATTTAGTACTGCCTACTCATTTTTTTCTGTATGACTCAGTTAGCACCGTAAATTTATGGTTTTGGTAGACGAAGTATTGTACCGGTTTCAACATTGGTTTACGGTAAATAGGTCATTCATAGACTTGCTGCATCTCATAACTGGGAGGGGAGGCAGTGGTATTGTTCACCCACACGATACCACAACCACATTCATATCTCAGTCTAAATTCATATCTCAACCATTTAGTCTGTCTGCCAATATATATGCTGTCATATTACTTCTGCTGTGGTTTGTTTTAGAAATAACCACGTACAATATCTCAGTCTAAGTTCCGTACGAGCGAAGGACAAACTACAACTGCTGTACTTAAATAAGCCAATCCAGTAGGCAGTCATATTGGATGTATAAATATTAACGTACAGTAGGATATCTTCTTTTTATATATAGTTTGACCTACAAATTAGTATTCATTTGCATACAGTTTGATTGCTGTCTTATCGGAAAATAGTATGCTTAACTTTCTTCAATATCATGTTCTCCTTTTTTACAACCATTTATGGAGGATTGTTGTATTACAAATTAATTAATTATCCCTCTCTACGCTTCAAAATATGATGTTAAGATGACAATCTTTTATTTACTGCCACCATGCCTTCCACAATGGTCACTTAACTGATGCTAGAGTTCTTTGTTCTCAATGGGCGCTTTTAATTCTATCTTAACCTTTTTAATATGTTACATCCTTTACCTGGGTTAGTATAATTTGGTTGGAATAACTGAATATCTTCATTATGTGCTTGGTAACTATAATTTGTTCATTTGTTTACGGTTTCTCAATTGGTATACCCACAGAAAGTAAACCAAACTTCACCATGTTATCATAGTTCTATGCTTCTTTTATTACCCTGTTGCATTAATAGTATAAAGGTAAACAAAAATATGGTTGGTCCATTTCTGGTAATTTAAGTCATACACTGAATACACTACACCCGACGACTCTACTGTTTATCTACCGCAATATTACACACATCTTTTAATTTATAACCTATCTTCCACCCTCCATTTACTGCTGACACTTTCATTGAATATATTGTACTTGCTTATTTTATCTACCCCATTTTCCCTGCCTGCTTACAAAATTATTAGCAGATGCTTGACAAGAAACTAAATAAAGGCACCGTAATATTACAGGCTGGAGCGTTAATCGTATTATATATGTCGTTTCTTATTCCAATTGTGATATTTTAACTGTTGTCACCAACTATGTTAAACAATTTTCTTTTACGCAGTTATTTATCTGTCCATTGAGTTACATCTGTTTTAATAGTTAAACCTGTTGTCGTACTGCTGACGGTGGAACCGATCACTCCATGTCAGTTGTCGCTTGCAATCCATGGAACTAAAGAGCTCGATACTCCGATTAGTGGAATCATTGCAAGAGGTGAAGTATCATGACATCAATGTACCACTTATTACTAATTCTGCCAACTAATGTACGCTTTATTCTAGTTTACACTTTTTGTTATGATTATATTTACTGTCAACTGGTCTCTTTGTTCGACTGAATATTTACAGGTTTGCACTGATATGTTTGAGATAGAAAATGTGAAGAAATATTGTTTTATTGCAATTGTTTGAATCAAAACTGATAACAATATTGTGAACAGTACAAGCCTTTATATATAGGCCAAAGTAGAAAATATTGTACTGGGCTGCGGGTTGGCCCAATATAATACAACCCGCATTTGTTATATTCTCAGTTAATACCGTATAACCTTTCCTTGGTTATTACGTGTTTCACTTACTCACCCCCCTCAAACCCAAATTAGGTTTAGGGTTTGCGAGCGATTCTTAGATCCTGCCGCTGACTTGAAGATTTGAGGAAATTAAGTTAGGCGACTAGCTTCACTTGTCTTCAGTCAGCATCATGAACTCAGGTAGCAAGAATTTTCAGAGGGTTAAGTTGTGTTGCCTTTTTGTCGAATGTTTCAGTACTTTTGTCGACTGCTTCAATTGTCACTTGTGGAGCTTTAGGAATATAGATTTGAGTTTTAGACCTTAGATTGCTGTCAACTTCATCAACGTTGAGCTCATGTCTGAAGCAAATGAAACTCTGCATCGACAGGGGTTTGGTTAGTATGTCAGCCTTCTGGTAAGTGGAAGGTACATAGTTTACTCTCAATTCTCCTTTGATAACTTTCTCTCGTACGAAGTATAGATCCAGTTCTATATGTTTCATACGAGAATGTAGGACTGGATTAGCAGTGAGAAAAATAGCACTTTGATTATCGCACCATATAGTAGCTCTGCTGTTAAATTTGATATGTAATTCACTTAGAAGTGACTTTATCCACATAATCTCAGCAGTAATGCTAGCTATACTTTGGTATTCGGCTTCAGTGCTAGATCTTGACACTGTTTGTTGTTTTTTTGCGCACCAGGATATAAGATTATTGCCTAAGAACACACAGTAACCAGTAGTTGATTTTCTATCATCATAATCTGTTGCCCAATCTGAATCTGAATAGCCAGTAATGTATAGAGATGGGCATGATTGCAGAATTAGTCCTTGATTAATAGACCCTTTAAGATATCTCAAAATTTTCTTTACTACCTTCCAGTGCTCATCCAATGGTCTTTGCATGAATTGGCTGACTTTATTAACACTATAGGAGATATCTGGTCTGGTTATAGTAACATACTGTAATGCCTCCACTATGCTCCTGTAGTGTTTGTCATTTAATATGGGATCACCTTTATTTTTTGAAAGATGCAGATTGCTTGTCATGGGAGTGGAAAGTGGATTTGCCTTGTCCATCTTGGCTTTCACTAGAATTTCATTGATATATTTTTTCTGGTTTAGATGAATCTCTGAATTTGACACTCTTTTAACCTCAATGCCTAGGAAGTAGCTCAGTTCCCCCAGATCCTTAATGGAGAATTCTTTCTTTAGACATTGTGTAAGGTTATCAATCTCACACTTGCTATTTCCTGTAATGATAAAATCATCCACATAAATTAGTACATATGTAACTGTATGATTAAGAAATTTGATAAACAAGGAGTTGTCAGATTTTGTTTGATTGTAGGCATGTCTGGATAGTGTAGCTTTTAGTTTTTCAAACCAGACTCTAGGTGCTTGTTTAAGACCATAGAGTGCTTTGTTAAGTTTGCACACGAGTTGTTCACTACCATTCTTTGTGAATCCATATGGTTGCTCCATGTATACTTCTTCCTGCAATTCACCATTGAGAAAATCATTATTCACATCCAATTGTTGAATGACCCAATTCTTATGCAAAGCAATTGTAAGAATTATTCTTATTGATGTGGGTTTCACAACAGGGGAAAAAGTTTCATTAAAATCAAACCCATTTTGTTATGAAAACCCTTTTGCCACCAATCTTGCTTTGTGCCTAAGATTTGAGCCATCGGGATTTTTCTTTAGCTTGTATGTCCACTTGCACCTTATGATATTCTTGTTCATAGGTCGTGGCACAAGATCCCAGGTGTTATTTTTGATTAATGCATTGTATTATTCTTTCATGGCCACTTTCCAATTGTCATCTGCTACTGCCTGTTGATACGTGTTAGGCTCACTTATATCTGATTCAACACTGTATACTTTTGGCTTAAATATGCCACTTTTTGCTCTAGTTATCATATGGTGACCAGTACTTTCAGGAACAGTGGAATGATTTCCTTCAGCATTAGTGGTCCTTTGTTGAGTATTGGGTGACTGTTGATCATTCAATACTTGACAAGGATCACATGGGTTGTTGCTGTTTGTTTCAGTAACTCTCGGGGATGCTTCATTGTGCTCATGACCTGATTCACTCATGAGCATGGTGTGTTGTGGGCTGCTATCTCTCCTGCCATGACCTGGTTCACTTGTGAGCATGGTGTGTTGTGGGCTGATATCTCTCCTGCCATGGCTATCTTCACTTTGAACTGGTATGATTATCTCTGGTGAAGACACTATAGGAGGTACAGAAAATTTTGTATTGTATACTTTCTGAGATGTTTTGATATCTGCATTGCTAAAGGGAAATTCATGTTCATTAAATATCACATGCCTGGATATATACACCCTGCCATTACTATCAAGACACTTGTAGCCTTTTTGATTTGTAGGGTAACCCAAAAATGTGCATGGTGTAGATCTGTAGTCAAGTTTGTGTGAGTTGTATGGTCTTAGATAGGGAAAACACTGATATCCAAATAGTTTTTAGTTTTGATAGTCTGGTCTAACTTTGGTTAGCACTTCCATAGGACTCTTGTATTTGAGTACTTTTGTAGGCAGTCTTGATCAAATAGACTGCTGTAGAGAAGGCATCTGGCCAGAATTTAAGTGGCATAGATGCTTGTGCTAATAAAGTTAGACTAGTTTCAACGATGTGTCTGTGTTTTCTCTCATTAAGACCATTTTGCTCAAATGTGTAAGGACATGTGATCCTATGTGTGATTCCTTTGTTTTCAAAATACCTTCTTAGTGGCATAAACTCCTTACCTCCATCTATCTGCACGATTTTTACCTGATTATTTGTCTGTCTTTCAACATTTGTAATGAATTGTATCACTGCATTGTTAGTCTCAGATTTTTATTTTAAGAAATAAATCCATACAAATCTGGAGTGAGCATCAATAAATGAGATATAATATTTATAACCATAATCAGTACTAATTGGAGCAGGCCTCCAGAGATCTGCAGCAATTAGTTTTAATGTATTGTTATATACAGTCTCAGAGTCTGGAAATGCAAGCTTGTGACTTTTGCTTAATTGACAGTATGTGCATATATAGGAATTGGGAATTTTATTAACAAGAATATTATCACATTCACTCAATACATGTTTAACAACAGTTATACTGGGATGTCCCAGTCTACGATGCCATACATCAAATTTTTCACTATATTTTTCAACATTTCTTGTTTCAGTTACATGACACCATTTTCTTTTGGATTCAGATTTCCTTGGGCTTATGACATCAAATTTGTACAACCCATTATGTTCTCTACCCTGCAAAAGCTTCATTAGTTAGATTATCCTTTACAACACAGTATTTTGAGTGAAATTCAAAATAGACATTATTGTCTTTAGTAAATTATGAAACACTCATTAATTTTTTTCTAATTAATGGTACTCTAAGTAGATTTTTAAGATAGAGTTGCCTAGTACCATTAATACTTGCATTTCCAGTATGAGATATATGTACAGACTTGCCATTACCCATATACAGTAACTGTTTACCTTTGTATTCCCTGTTGCCAAGATTTAGTTGAATCAAATTGTTTGTCACATGGTTGGTTGCACCATAATCCGGAAACCAGCTGTCATCATGAATGTCTTCAATCTTTGCTATGTTGTTGTCTGAAATTTCTGACTTGGTTTCTTGCTGCATATTTACCAAATTGACACTAGGGTTTTGTGATCTTGCATTGTTTTGCTTTGTTGTGCTGGAGTAAAGTTTGCATCAAATCTGAAATAGCACTTGTTTGCAGTGTGACCATACTTCTTGCATATTTGACATCTTGGTTTCTTGTTGTTATTATAATTCGATCTACCACTCCTTCCTCTGCCTCTGTTGGATTGGCCACCTTTGTAATTACTTGATTGATTTCTGATGTTCTGATTCTTTTCTTGATTTCTATTTCTGCCCACAGATGCATAATTGACATTATATTCCAAATTTATTGGTTTCTTTTGCTCTAGTCTGCCCTCATGAGCAATTAGCGTTGACTGAACAGACTGAAGTGAAGACAGTTTTTCATTAGATGATATTATAGCTACCACAGCTTCATACTCATCATCGAGACCACTTAGTATACACAATATTTGTTCAGTGTCTGCTACTTTGTGTCCAGCACAAGCCAATTGATCACATATAGTTTTTGCTTTTGACAGATAATCTCTCATACTAGCATTATCCTTTCTTAAGTTCTGCAACTGTCTTTTATATTGCAATATTCTTGCTGCAGATTGAGAACTGAATACTTGCTCAATTGTGTGCCAAATCTCATATGCTATTTTGCACCCAACTAATTGTGGCATTAGATTTGTACCTACAGAGGACAGAGGCCAAGAACTAATCAGGCTATCTTGTCTTTCATGAGTGATATAGTCTTTATTGCTAACTAGTTTTCCTTTATTGTCTGTAGTGAATCTTGGTGGAGTAATTGATGTGCCATGAACATATTCCTGCAGGACATAGCCCCTTATAGCCGTTTCAATCTGAAACTTCCATAACAAATAATTGGATTCATCTAACTGAATGGTGATGATCTGACTCTGGGGCTTGATGATGGATTTGATTAAATCTTGAGTGTCATTTGACTAACCTTGAGTAGTTCTTGAAACTGAACTGGATGATGCAGCAACATTGCTGTTTTCTTCAGTCATTTTGGATGCAGAAATTTTAAGATGATTGATAATCAGATAAAAGAAGACTGGAAGAGTCGAGAAATGCAACCAGAATCAGGTGAGTGATGAGAATTCTCTGACACCTGTTTCTTGGCACGGCATGAAAGGTAAGATGATCAGAATCTTGAGACTTGATCAGAATCTTGAAACTTCTGATGAGTCAAGTGCAGTCGATGGGGTGTTCGATGAGGAGATTTCTCTGAGACACCTTCTTCTTGGCACGACACTTGATTCAGATGATGAAACACTCTTAAATGATGATTATCCTCTGATGAGAGCAATTTGCTGTTAAGCCAGAGCTCTGATACCAAGATAGAAAATGTGAAGAAATATTTTTTTATTGCAATTGTTTGAATCAAAACTGATAACAATATTGTGAACAGTACAAGCCTTTATATATAGGCCAAAGTAGAAAATATTGTAATGGGCTGCGGGTTGGCCCAATATAATACAACCCGCATTTGTTATATTCTCAGTTGATACCGTATAACCTTTCCTCAGTTATTACGTGTTTCACTTACTATTTGGTTTTTGTTTTCCTAAAAGAAATGGGTAGAGTAGCTCATCATGTTAATGCTGCTCTGTGTTGTACAACTGATTCACTGTCTGGTGTTATACTATGAATTTGAGTTTTCGCATTTCTTATCACTATCTACTACTGTAGTTAACAAAAATGTTGGACTATGCATTCAGGACTGCCAACTGTTGTGGATTCCTCATCCTACTCTCTCTCTCTCTCTCTCAGGCCAAAGAATGTTACCATGGTGTGTGGCTCTTATTTGCAAGTATTTACTCCAGAAAATTGGTGTGAGGCCAAGGCTCCACCTCATATTTCAACTTTATGTATAAAAATATACACACAAAAACACACACACACGGAGACTTGCTCTATGAAAAGGTAATGGCAGATCCATATACAGAATTGTCATAATTTGTAGTGTATGAAAATATTAACAAAATAAATTATTTAATCAATGTAAAATAAGCAAGGGTTAAATTAAAGTGTTTTCTTTCACCATATAGCTTTACTTTCTATCAACAAGATTATACTTAGTTTTCTATTTCCTTCTTCATGGCAGGAAAATTTAAAACCATAATGTGGATACTCCACAGGAAAGCCTACTGGCTATTTTATTCAAATTCATAGTTATCAAATCTCCCCCTTCCAAAACAATATGGATTTTGAAAATAAAGTCGCGAAGCTAACTGCTCAAACGGGAGCTAAATCTAGAGTTAAAGGTGGAATAATCATAGAGGTATTGTATCATTGACAATTAAAAATGATGCATTGCTGGAACATTTAGTAACTTAATTATTCTATTCTTTTGGCTGACACAAAGAAAGATGAAGATGTGGATAAGAGTCAGGGTAGAAATAAGGATTGAAAACAGAAATAGCTTTGAAGAACAATGTTCAAGCTGATTTACTACTACTTACTAACTGGTTTTGTACTAAAGTATCCATTTCTGTAAGCAACGTTGTCTTTTGCTTCCACGTATAATATAGCACCTATGTATCCACCTACTTTGTTTTGTTAATGCTACAATTTGTTTTTGCTGCAAATGTAGATTCTATATTAACTACTGTGTTTTTTTCATTTGGTTCAGTATAGCAAATCCTTATCAATCACGCTTACTGCTGATGTTAAAATGAATCTCTACTACAAATTTTGATTTTACCATTTTGGAATATATACCGTTTTCAGTCAGTGCCGGCCCTACTATATTTGTTGCCCTATGCAAAATTTGAGGAACAAATGAGTGGGAAAAAAAATTGGTGGCTCTAGGAATTGAACCCAAGTTAACAGGGCACGAGTTAGGCATTAGACCACTGAGCTACATGATGTTTGTTTAATTAGTTGCCTTGCTACTTTCACAAATAAATATTTTTTAAAGCATCTGGTACTTTTTGTTGCCCTCTTCGCCACCTCGGGCCAACTAGTTAACCCTGCCAAAAGGTGTTTCGTCCATGCGAAAGATTTGCCTCCCTCTCGTGCTATCTGGATCGAGTCTGTCTCTGGGTTCAAGGAAGCCACCCTTCCTCTTCCTTACTTGGGTGTTGTCCTATATCGCGGTAGAAAGCTCAATGCCATTTTCGACCCATTGACTGATAAAGTTAGGGGTAAGGTCTTATGTTGGAATGCTTCACTTATTTCTCAGGCTGGTAGACTTGTTCTTATCAAATCTGTTTTGGATTCGATGGGAACTCATGTTTTTGCAGCTATGACCCTCACTTCTTCTTTCTTTAGGTCTTATCGGTCTTTGGCCTCAGTTTTTTTTTGGGGCAACAACGACAGTGTCCGTCGGCACCAATGGGTGTCATGGGACTTGGTGTGTCGTCCCAAAAATGAAGGCGGTCTGGGTCTGCGCAAACCGAAGGACCTTTGTGCTGCCTTTGCCTGTAAATTATGGCACAGATTTGGCGCTAACAATTCCTTATGGGCTACTTTCCTCCATGCGAAATACCACAGACTTGCGGGCGCTAACTTCTCAGGTTCTCCGTCTTATGCTAGTGAGACCTGGAAGCACATGCAGTCGGTGAAGCTGCTTTCCGACACTCATAGTGGATCTTCAGGATGGGATGGCTCTCCTTTTTCCATCCTTAAAGCTTGGTCTTCGATTAGAATCCAAGACCCCATTCGTCCGATTTTTTCTTTCATCTGGGATTCTCGTAATCCCCCCAAGGTCTCTATTTTGATGTGGCGGATTCTCCATGATGGATTGCCACTTGACGAGAACCTACAAAAAATCGGTATCCCTTTCGTATCTCGTTGTAGATGCTGCGGCAATGGGAAATCAGAATCCCTGAATCATTTGTACTTCGGTGGTTTTTCGGCCAGATCGTGCTGGAATTACTTCGGAAACCTTCTTGGTTATCGTCGGTTGGCCAGCTCCCCTTCTGATCTCCGTAACTCCTGGTGGTCTGGGAATGTTGGTAAGTCTCTTCGCTCTATCGTTTTTCGCTTGATTCCCTGCCTCATCTGCTGGCACCTCTGGTGCTCGCGGAACAAGGCAACCTTCGAAAATTCTCGTATGGACCCCCTATCTATTATTCGTTGTGTGAGGAACGACATCTTCCTTGCTTTCCGTGGTAGACCTTTCAGGGGTCGTTTGAACTCCCGTGCGGAGCATCTGGTCGGTCTTCTCTCTATCTCGTGTGATTTGTCTCACGCTAGACTGGGAGTAGGTTGATCATCGCGAGCGAGCGCTGGCCTTCACCCAACGCTCACTTCCCCTCCCCCCTTTGTGTTTAATGTTGTTGTTAGTTTTCCAGGTTCATTTCTCTTTGGTTTATTCTATGGCCCGGTTTGTGATTTGGTTGTCTGGTTTCGGGATCCGGCTTCCATTTCTTCGCTGGTGCTTTGGTGGTTTTACTGTGGTTGTTCGGCTGCTTCGAATGGTCTTTCTCTCTTTTTATGCCTCTGGATTTTCGTTGGTGGCGTCTTTGTTGCTCTGATTGCCATCAACCGAGCTTTCCTTGGATTTGCTGGATTTGCGCCTTTTAGTTGGCTCTCTTTTTGGTTCGTCTTGGTGGTCTGGCCTTTTCCTTTGGGTAAAGGCGGGTTTGTAATTGTTGGTGGGTCGATTGTACATGCTCCTCCACTAACTTGTGGTGGATTGTTTCTAACTGCTGTGGTCTTTTCTCCTGTATTCATGGTTTTTATTTTCCGCTGTTGTTTTGCGGTGTTTATTTTTGGGACGAATTCGTCCCTCCTTGTTTCTAATTATTTTGTGAGCCCTCGGAGAAAGGCGTTTTTTTTCCTCTTTATAATACATAATACATTTAAAAAAAAAATATTTCTATTATTTCACTGTTTTGATTGGTACTTAAAAATACATTAACATCACTCACCAAACACACCTCTGTACTGACTGCTGCACATATTGAGCACTCTGTGTTGCACACAACCTAAACAGTAAATCTAATACAAGAAACACAAAACAAATATACACAATATATTTTCATACACAAACTCCTATGAGTTATTACTCAGCCTTTCTCCACTATAAAGTTAATCTATTTTAAACAGTAATATTCGTACGCACTTTGTTTGTAAATATAGTAATTGACATTTCCCCTGTGCGGAGCTCTATTTCTATGCTCAGTTTGGTGATACAGTGCATTGGTTATGATGTATACATTTTCAGTCGGCAACATTTAGGATGTTATATTATGTTTTCCACCCAAGACCGTAGGCACCATATCATTCAAAAAAAGCATGAACACCGTTTAGTTTATAACTTATTCTGTTTTAATACAACTATTTCGGTCAGTGAACAGTCATGAATGCATGCTGATGCCAAAACATTTGCTTTACTCCATAATTTGCATACTCCATTTTTGTACTCATCCTATTAGCCTGTACATTTATATGCACTTTGCCTTCATCTGGTTTGTCAGTTTACCTATAATATACTTTCAGACTATTAAAAGCGTGCCACCTTTTGCTACGTACACAATATATTTTCTTACACAAACTACTACAACTTATCAATCAACCTTTCTCCACTATACAGTTACTCTTTTTTAAACAGTTATGTTCATACGCAGTCTGTTTATAAATATACTAATTGACATTTCTCGTGTGCGTCACTCTATTATATACGCCCAATTTGTTTACACACTTCATTCGTTTTGATGTATAAATTTTCAGTGAGTAACATTTGGATGTTATATTACGTTTTACATCCAAGACCGTATGCACCAGATCGATAAAAAATAGCATGAACACCGTTCATTTTATCGGTTACTCTGTTTTAATATGACTATTTTCGTCAGTGAACAGTCATGCATGCATCCTGATGCCACAATATTTTCTTTACTCCATAATTTTCATACTCCGTTTTCCTGCTCATCCTTTCAGTCTGTACATTTCTATTCACTTCGTTCTCATTTGGTTTGTAACTTTAACTACAACACACTTTCAGATAAATTAAAATGTGCCACCATCTCCTACACTCTACCTCTAAACTGCATGATTCATGCATTACAACTGACGTTGCCACTTCATATTAAATTGCGTAGTAGTTTTATTCCAGTCATCATCATCTTAAGGCTCTCTACTACATATATACAGTGAACAAATTGACCGACAATATATTCGATAATTTACCTGGAACCATGTGCATAAAACAATTTGATTTTACTTGGTAATTTACCTATTACGTGAACAACTATACACATCTTACTTCGACTCATAGTGGTTGACAAAAGCGAACTACCTATGACAGTTACTGTATGCTGTGACAGTTATTGTCATTTTCATGTAATTATTTACCGCCGCTTTGCTGTTCAAACCCACTTCCTACAATAACTAAACCCACTTAATGCAAATTCAACCGTTCGTACACATGTCTTTCGTATTGCACGGTAAAAATGCAGTAGTTATACTCCTCACTTTACCACTATAAATAATTCAAACAGTGCTTTTCCACCATACCCTCTTCAACATCAATCTGTTACGTCCAACTTTTTACTACTCCCAAGGTACGTATGCACTAAAAATTCTTCTTTCTTTCTTCCCATTCCATGTATCAACTAGACATCCCTATGCGCCTCCAACTTCTATGTCACTTTGTCCGGTACAGGGCTGTAAATTTCTGTCCGCTATGTTACTTTGCAACCCTTATTCTACTGCTGTACAACCTTTATGTTACTCCCTTTTGTTCACTCTTCATCCATTTTGTTTGACAGATATAAGCATGATCAACAAACATCAGCTACTCTCCGACTTAACCGTCGGTCCAAACTGGGATTGCATCCACGTCAGACTATCCAGGATGTGGAATTCAATCTCCAAAACCGCAAAAAAGTCTACTCCACAAATCTTCACCTACTTGATGTAAAAGTTTTCATCCCAGTTGACATATTTACATCTTTCTCCCCAATTACTTTTATGCTACAACATGATAACAATGCATTCCGTTGTAGTGTAACCAAAAGCATGCTGTCATGCCAAAGAGTTTGGTGGACAAATACTTACACACGTTTGAAGAACATGGTTTATACGAGAATGACACATTCAACGTCTACCCTTCACAACCTACCTATTGTCCTATAGATGAGGAGTTGATGATCATCTTCCGCCAAGATACCCAAGTAAAAAAGGCTGCCACCTACGCTGCACAATATTCTTAGATACATATTTGGTTTTGTTGACGATGACACTCTCGCTAAACGCATAGATAAGGTGGCTCAACTGACAGGTGAACACTATTTCCGTATTCCTACATGTCGTGTACTATTAACCCACCATTTGTAGTTACACTACACCGTATATTTCCTTGATCTTCCCATTTTCTCCCTGTATTTTACAGATATTGGTGGTGGATCTACGAAGCATTTCTGATGTTGTTCAACTCACAACAAGGGCCAACTGTCAAACTTCTAAGAGAGAGCTTACCATTTGCAATGGAATGTTACAATTTGAACGCTTTCTTATATTTACCTCTACTTATCTTACTATAAACATCCTCCATTTTATTTTTACATAGTTCAAAAAATATATCTGTCGCTTTGTGGGCTAACAAGACAAACTGCATAGATCTGGCCGCTACTGAATCGGAAAACCAACCACCCTCACTGATATTCACTTCTATGTTAGTAAAACTTTTTAAAGGTAACGTTGTAGTACTGAATTATATTTTACTCTGTTTTGTCAACCTTATAAACAAACTACTTATTTTAGGAGAGTTAACATTTTCATCAACCAATGCTACACAAATGTACTCAAACTTTGACTGCCCAGAGTTAGCTAATTTAATTTCCAAGTTTCTCTCCTATTTGGTTATATCAACTACTACTACTGCCTACTTTATGTGCACATACTAACCCTGACTGTTATGAATTCTAGAGTCATGGAAAGTGGAGGAAGTACGGTTATAACAGTTGAGCGCCATCGACCATCAACTTCAACAACTTATGATCATGAAATAAAAAGTACCATAGCTAATATGTTAGACGACATAAGAGCTAATGACTGCCACGTAATGACTTATTATTTATTTCTTCTTCTATACTACCTTAATTATTTTACTAACATTTTTCTCCACTTCTTACATTTTAGTCTAAGAAGTATGTAGTGCATGCAACTTTAATGAAGATTAACACATCATCCGGATGGAGTTATCCTTCCTGTCCAATTTGTCGAAAGACTGTGTCAAAGGAAGCAGCCTGTTTTACCTGCCCAAAATGCAATAATAATATTGCCCATCCTGTGAACATGTATGTGTCATTCAATTTGTGGTTCACTTTGAACCCGCTAACTACCAACTATATGTACACAGGTATCGGTTATCAGTGGAAGTATTCGACCACACCGGTTCTGCTACTGTGATTGCTTTTGACAAAGATGCCGCATGCTTACTCAAACGGAGCGTGGATGAAATGATGGAACTATCGACAACGGTACACAAATTATACAGTACTTTGGTTTACTATTCAAACTCCTAATTTTCAACCATTTAATCATAATATATAGATGTTGTCATGTTACACCCGTCACACGCAATTGCAATTGAATAACACGACTTTTTATTTTCTTTTAGAGCAATGCGGATGAACTGATTGGTACAGTCTTCAACAACTTAACTGGTTCAGAAGCTCAGTTCGAATTCAGACCTTCCACCTACGACATCTGTAACCATAAAAAAACATTAACTGTTAGCAGAATTTCAAATATTCACCGTCCGTACAACTCCTTGAATGACCGACCTGAATCCGTGGAACCGACCGATACAACGGAAGTTGGAGTTACACTGCTGCTCTTCATCACAAACCGTATACTTTAACCTACTACCACTGCTACTCTTACAATACATAGGTTCGGATAGTAAAGGAAAGAAGAAAATTAAGCAGGTTTGTATTTCAACACACACTCCACAGCATTAGCCAACTAACACATTAACTAACTAACCTGTTCACTCTGCATTCCTGTAGGAGCCCGACGACTTTTTACCCACTACGGGCATAAATGAAGACACCGTTGGACCTACGACTGAGCCTCAATGTGTCATGCTTAATGGTGTTAAACATCAAAAACGTGGACAAACTACAGAAACGAAGATAAAGAAGTAAGCGGTCATAGGGATAAGCGCAACATGAACCATCTTCTGTCCACAAAATCAACCAATATCTGTTTTCACCCTGTTCGTGGTTCCCTTATATGTTCCAACTTTCCTCTCTCCGTATTCACTGTTGTACTTACTTCTCTGTCTCCCTCCGCAAAGAGAACTTTATTCTCATTATGTACCTCACTTTATGTACGACAATCCCTGTATATTACTGTTTGTACCATCCTCTCTCTGTGAATTGTTCAGTTGTAATAATTATTACCTTATTACTCTATCACACTATCTATTGTATGCAATCTTCAAATATTCAACTAACCCCATTTCTACTTATACCTGCAATATCATATAAATATATAAACTGTTTGTGTATTTCACCGTTCGTACTCTTACCTAAAGCTTTCTCCCCGCTCATCGCCCTTTGAGTTTTGTACGCTTTGTTTTCCTCTACTGTTGGACATGCCTACTTTGCCTACAAAATGTTTTTATCTATTTTCTTTCGTGCACATCTCACTTTATATCTGACAGTCAACAATTTACCACCGTGCTTCCCAGTTTGGTGCATGTACTTTCCCCTGCAAACAACAGTGTATGCAACTCGGTCAACATGTTTAACCGACCTCACTGACCAACCTACAGATGCTATAAGGAGAACAGTATCATCCTTTTATGCAACTTGTGTGTCCCTCCCATTTTTCGTCTTCATTACTTCATACATCTAGCATATGTTAGTCTGTATATACTCATTCACTTCACTGTCTGTCATAGAAGTTCCGTGCTCTATCCATTTACAACTCACAGTATAAGCATTGTTACTTCACAATTACAGCATACAACACATGCAACTGTATAACGATTAATATGAATTCTTAAGGGTAATGTTGCTCTCTATTGTACAACTACTTTCGGTACATCTCCCCAGTTCTCAACGCACTTCCTCCGACTATAACATTCATTATTGAAGCTCCAGCTCTGCCATTTTTTGATTAAATTTTTCCACCCCACATTCGAATTTTAATTTTTTTTCAACGGTCATACACACTGATCAATATTTACGGTTTGCGTACTTATCCTCCGTACTAATCTACATGCAGATTGAAATACTACAAAAATGGGTTTTACAGTAAACATTGAAGACGTCAATATATATACAGACTGCGCTATATTAAACAACAAAGCTCTAAATTTTTCACCATACAGTAAACATCTCCCTGCACTTACTGTCGCTCAACTACCACTTACGCATAACCTCCGTGTTGCTTAACTCCTTAGCTTACATTATTAATATTAATATAAATTTACATAAAGATATGTATATTAACTGCATCAACTTATAAAATTCATATATTGCATGGTCTAACTACGCCTTTTATTATTCATTCCAGTAAGTAAACTGTGGCTGATTACAAACCACTCACATTAACACATATACCTCGACATATACTACATCTCCCAATTCCTCCCCTACATAATATCCCTTTAAGTTAATCAACAACATTGTACACTATCTTCCTCTACCTACTTGCTTGCCGAGACTGCCCGTGTGCGTAGCATGGGCCACACACTAGTATATAACAAATAACAAGGACGTTAATATAACGCTATCCCAAGCCTCGATTTATTCCTTCTTATTCATTTAGGTTATGTTCTTTCAAAATCTTTTTAAGTTTTATGTAATCCTGTGCTCTGATACCAAGTTGTAACATTCCCCGTTCCGAGGCTCGAAAATAGATACTATTGATGCTGCAATCATCCTTAGCATTATTCCCTAGTGACAGAACGAGATTTGTTATTCAATCATTAACACCAAGAGCACTAGAATTTACAAAATTTTATCAGAACATTTCATTCATTAATTTGTAAATTCATTACATTTCATTTCTATAATCCCACGAATACGTCATTCAGATAAAATATAATAATTACATATATTTCCAAGATGACATATGATGATGTCCCCATGGACGATCAGAGTCTTAACTACTAAGATGGTTATAGTACCCATCATTACATACATTCGACCAACTAAAAAGCAATTAAACTACTGCATAGTAGAAATATAATCTTCTATATAGTAGCTTGCCTACTGCACGTCTCCAGAAGCTTATTCGTCTAAACCAGAAATACACTACTCTCAGCCTACTAAATTCTAAACTGAGCGCCAAAGAGTTTAGGGGAAATTAAAAATTTTGGGTCAGAAAGAAAGTCTGCTATAAAGAATACTATACATCTCAAACCAAAATGGATACATACTTAGACCACGTTGTTGAGCGGAATGAGTTTTCCCCTCACTAGTACCATTAAAATCATATAGTATCTACAGCCAAAATGATTAGAACATAATCATAATATAATCATGCAATAATGGGTAAAATAAGTAGTCTGGCATTCATTAAGGTCAAAGTGTTACACATTCCCATAAGTACCCAATCCTCAAAACAATCCATGGAATAGTTTTCTCTGGGTCACTATGAAGCTATATTAGTTTTTTCGGGCTAACTAGAACTATAGTAGTTTTGCAGTCTGGTAAGAAACCTATTGTAGTTCTGCAGGCTGACTAGAGACCTATCTGGTTGACTCGTTCCAAGATATAACCATATAATCCATAATCTATCATTCTGTGAGAGGAAATAACCTCGGCTTCTTTCCCATAGAAAAAAACAATGATGAACATACTTTAGCTAAAGGTTCTCTGCTTTGCATGAACTAAATTTCGCATGTCCTTCGGCTAGGCTCTACGTAATGGAATCTGCGGACCTGTTGTGGGTTAAGCGGTTGGAGTACAAGGAGCCACTGTACACTGGTCTTCACCCTTAAATCTTAAATCTGGTTTTGAAAATGTCGATGAGTCATGTCTTTTGATCAGTTCAGACTTCCTAATACAATTTTGATCTTCACAATCTCTTGGATGCAATTCTACTCACTCGGGAGTTTAAGTCTGTCCATACATGCTATTGGAACAACCCTAACTGGTCATCCATTCCCTAAATCCCTAAGGTCATAATGTTTGGTAATATCGTATAATATATAAGTGAGCATGTCAACAATTCAATATATGCAATAATAACTTATCAAAATATAAAGATGAACATACAACATATCAACAATCAATAAATATATGTTCAATATGATAGCCAATTTATACACAAATTACTTTTTCAAAGTAATAGCTTCCTCCTTAAGAACTCTTTCTAAAATGGGCTAATACACTTTTCTTCTCTTTAGAAATCTCATAAAAATACTTAATAAATCATATTTTTGTTCAAGTAAAACTTAGCCCCAAAATTGAGTGAAAACTCCCAAGTTTTATAAAATAGCTATCTCCCATTTTTTAAAATCATAGGCTATCTTGCCTTAAAAATTCACTTATTTTTACGCGTTAAAATATAGGCCATCATGCCTTAAAATTTCACAGTCGTCGCCTGCTAAAAATAACGGCTATTGCGTTCAAACTCACTTGGAGTCGTCACATACAAAATTCAACCAAAGTCATCGCCTGCATTTTAACTTCACATAAATTCATTTATTTACTTTTGTGAAATAATCAAAAATGTATAGAGGTCATCATGTCCAAATAGGCTAAAGCCTTTGTGAGTTAGCTATCGTGCTCTGTTTACTTTCATTGAATGTCATCGCATGTTTAATAGCCTTCGCCTGTAATTTTGTCTTCGTGGTTAGTGCTTTATTTGGCAAGAAATTGTCCATTATGACAATATAACATTTTTTAACTAATTCCATAAAACATTCCTCAGGGTATATAAAGAGATTTACACTACCATCATGATTTGATTCCTACGCTTTTAATTGACTACCACGGTGATACGGTACGTATTAACCCTTATGAACTTGGCTCTAATATGAAGGAATATATATATATATATATATATATATATATATTAGAAAATAAACAAAAACCATACCAATTGTGAATTCAAAAATGACCATGACAGTCATAATAGCCTAGTTAGCAATTTCAATTATTAGTTTTCGTGTTACATTATTTTCTCTACAGGCCTTCGTACACACACACACACACACACACACACATATATATATATATATATATATATATATATATATAACAAAGAGTTTGTGCCTTCACGAACAATGTACTATCGTGAATACTTCCTTTGCCTTTGTGCATTAATATGTGCCATCGTGAATTCAAATACTGGGCTCCCGTGTATTGCCCACTTTTCTATTCTATCTTTCGGGCACAGATTTTCTTAATCCAATGTAAAGTTTAGTCTTGGATGATTATTTTTACTTGATCAAAAATGATTTAATGGCAGTTTTGTAATTAAATTAAAAACTAATTTATTACCCACTTAAACCGCTTCTTTTTGTCTAACCCCATTTGGTATTGGATTTCTATTGGCTAAACTCATTCTTTTTTGTTGTCTTTTCAGAAAATGCTAACCCTCAAAATAAATACAATTAATTAATTTTTTTCCATAATTAATTAGCATTTTCCTTCACTAAATAATTTATATAAAACGGAAAATTGATGAAAAAAAATCCTAAAAAATCACTTTTATCATTTTATACCTTTTATAAAAATTTCGAACCAAAATAATTAATTTTCATATTTTTAATAATTAAATTCCAAATTTTTAACCATTTTCTCATTTGGAAAATTTATAATAAATTCATATAAATTCCAAAAATTATGAAACTTATATATCTAAACTAATAATTCGAATATCATATCAAAAATCATTTGAAGATCAAAAGTTTACCTTTTTGCATTAAAACACCTTAGGAAAATTCCTAAAAATCATTTAATTAACAACCAATCATCCAAAAACTCATATCCATGATTATTCAATCCAAACGCAAGATATAAACGCCCAAAAATTCGGATTTACAGCCAACCAAAGTTCATAACACACAAAAACATGAGATTGATGCATATTGTTCACCTTAACCCTTGTTGAAATGATGGAATTTGCCTTAGCATTCTTTTTTCTGAAATCTCTTTCTCCCTAATTGTGGTTAGCCCTTATCTCTTAGTTTTAGTTTTGAGAATGAACTAGAAAAAAAATGAGGGAATAGGAAGAGTGTAGTAAAATGTTGGCTCTTCCTCTTTTACCCCTCATGCTTATGTTTATTAATTCCTATCTTTTTAAACCATTCTCTATGTTATATTTATTAAGGCCAACTCATGTTAATTAATCGGTTAGTTTATTTAAGAAAATTCCAAATTAACAACTTTCCATTTAATTATCCCATAAGTAAATATTTTAATATGTGTTATATAAAAATTAGGGGTGTAACACTTCCAAGTTTTAACTCGGCTATATTTTTTAGGTTTATTGGACTGTCAACACCTCTTCGACGAGCTCCAAGATTACTCCACTGATTATCATAGGCTTGATTCATTCCATCGACAAAATGAGTCATCACACGAATCTGACTCATAAAGATGCTAGAGAAAGGACCAGGAAAGACAAGAAAGAGAGTACAAATATCATGATGATCAAGATAGAGGTCGAGCCAGACATCTCCTACAGCACATAGATCTCATTCTCCTTTGCCCATAAGTATGGCTCGATACTCAACTAAACCCGACCCTGCTTTTCATCCATAACTCCAACTGCATCCACTTCAGTGCCACCTACCACACAGCCAATGACATCTACCCACAAATCTAAGCAGCCTACATAATTGTTTAGGTCTGTAACTGCTAATCCTTCAAGGCGAAGGCATGGTAAGATCAAAGTCTAATTCCTACTTCTACTACAGTGGCAGAATATGCTTCCAATCCACAGTTTGATGTAATGCAAAGAGCCTTCCCTTTACTTCGATGGAATTAAGTTTGTTTATTATCTGAAAGATATTCCCCATAATGTAGGCCTAGATGTCATGGCTTGTGTGGGTGATGTTTATGATCGGTACTACATATGGAGGAGGATTGCAGAAGCTCTTTCCGAGGTTAATAGGGAAAATTGTGGCTCTTCAAGGGAAGGAGTTGGAAGAGCAAGATAACAAGCACATCATTTCCATTTTGGATAAGTTTGAGGTGCTTAGGAAACCTTAGACAGCTGGGGGGAAGAAACTAGAAGAAGAAAGGAAATCTTTCATGGAAAAGTCTCAGTGGCAACAGAATCAAATTGAGGCGGCGCATCATAGGAGTCTTAGCCTTTCTTTGGAAAATATTTTTTTTAGAAAACCAATAATGAGCAGACTTTGAAATTCAATAACTAAAGGCCGAAAAGAAAGAAAAGATAGTCTCCCAATCAAGCTCAAGAGTATATAGAGCAACTGGTCGATACTCAGCGAGCACAGAAGGACGTAGAGCTCCGTGCAGAAACTGCAGAGGATAGAATCAAGCCCAAATAGAGCCTACCCTAGTTTGCTCCTATGCGAGTGTCGTCAAGTCTAAAAATTTGAGGTGGCTTGGTAAGGGATACCCTAGTGCCTTAGCCATGGCCTGGGATGAAATATTAAAGTAAGAAAGAGAACATTCGGATGGCGTTGAGGTCGATGAAGACAAGTTAAATATGACCTATCAAACGAATTGGACAGTAAAATAGAAAACTGTAGCAATAGGAAAATTTATGTTGGAAATTGTGGCCATTGCCTCTACTGATTTTCCCATTGGGACCCTTCTAGAATCTAGCTCTAAGGATTCAGGCAAATTTTTTACTCCCGCCTCTATGGGATTCCCAACAGAGACTCTAGTCTTAACAGCGGCTACTTCCAATGTCGTCATTTCTTACACATCAGGGCCTCTCACTACTTAGTCTACCATTCCTTCTTCTAGCATCACTACAAGTCCAACTACCACGAGGGCTTAGGGAATGTCAAATGCTTTGACGTCTTCAGCTTATATCCAATATAATCCTGAAGAGCCCAATTATACACCACACGATTCATTCCAAAACTGCCTATCTCATCTCCAATTATGAAGGGGAATTCTATGGTAACTCCTTCGCAAGTGACCTCCGCTTCTCCTGAAATTATATCATTAACTTCTCCTATGTTCGAGAAGGCTCAAATGACACATATCTATGTCTCTAATCTTTATTCCTCACTTTCTCAAGTTTCAGGTCTGCCTATTCTGGCCCCCTTACCAGAAGGAAAATTATCTTTGGCACTCCAGCTTCAGTGATAGAACGGTTATCATATCTTCCCCCACTCAAATTCCAACTTCCTTAACCGATCCAATTCCCGATCCCAACGCCAAGAATATTCACACTTGAATGAAGAGGCTATGGATGATCCCAACGTGATGTGGGGGGACAAAGTCATAGTCATTACAGGGTTCACTGAGCATACATTTGAGCCATCAATGCAGGAGGCCAAAACCTTACAAGTTAAGAAGGTTAGAGAAATTAAGAAGGGAAAGATTGATGATGCTCCTCCTCCTCTTTCGGTTTCTTTGCCCATATCGCCACTTGTTATTCCAACTTCTGCTCCGGTAGTAGAGAGCATTCAAGTTGAGGCTTTTGAGTCCTCGGGAGATGATATGAATGGGACAAAGACCATAAGGCTATCTATTTGGCTAGAAAAAAGATATTAAATTCAAAAAAAGTCCAACTTCATCCTCTCCCGAAGGAAATAAAAGGAAGAAGAAGAGGAGGTAGAGGGGTTGGACATTGTTTTTATTTCTGTGTCGTTACTTGCTTTAGTTTTTTTTATTTCACACGTGTGTATAGGCCATTGTTGCATGAGTACGGCCCCCACTGTTTCTTGTGAAGTCTTTTAGCTGTGAATAAAATTTCTTTTTTCTTTTAGATTTCCAACTCATTCCTACCTACATACTTAGATTATGTTTATTGTGATTGCATCTGAATTTGAGAAATGTTATTATTCACTATAATTTTGTATGTAAGAATAACTTCTCACCATTACTTAATGTACTTAATTGTTTCATCCACTTTTCACTGCCAAAACTTTTCTCCATTGGCTAGCAGGATTATATCATTTGGCTAATTATGTAGCATAGTCGACTTACCTTCAATTAGGTTCCATTTTACCAAAGATGAGGTTGGATCTTCCATGTCGCTTCCTATCTATGGAAAGTGAAGTTTTGGACATCTATATCTGGACATCCATTTCGGATCTTACCTATCTTCGAGCATTGATCGTGAGTGTTCATTATAAATGATGTTTAGTGTAACAACCCGCCTTTTGGGCAGATAGTTATGGGGTAAATAAGAAAAGAAAAGATAGGAAGAATAGAACAAACACAGAATTTCGCAGCGGAAGGATAAAGTATAAAAATAAAATAACAGTCCATGAAGCTGTTAAATAAATAAATTTGATTATTATTATACATCATAAATCAGAGTTACATACATATTAGAGATAATACAACAATGCAGCAGAAAAATAATACAGTAGTAGAATACAAATGATGTAATACCAAACTCCGTCTTCGTCCTCCAGAATAAGTCTTCAACCTAAACTGAAATGCTCAGGCTGACCCCGAGCGTAATGAAAAGACAAAACACTCGAGTCAGGACTAAAATATCTCATGTAAGTCAAATCGAATAAGAAAATATGAGTGTGACGGCGTCAGAGATGTTTACGGGGTTTGACATCTCTTATCCAGTGTCAACGTGAGTGCAATAACTTAAGAGATGTTACGGGATTTTTCCATCTCTCAAGGATCCGTTAAACTATCTACTATGTAGTACAATACGCTATTATAATATGTCTACATTAAAGTAAAAGTATTAAAATAGCGTTAAGCCATGGCCCATTCCACCCTTAACACAGTTTATATTCCCAAGAGCATATACAAGACCGTAGTTTCCCCAAAACCGGAAGTCACCAGAGGGCAATCCATATACTAAAGGTACAAATCAAAATCGTAGTGGTCGCGAATAGGATAATCAGTATGACAAGGTACATGAGGCAATACCAACTAGGATACTAGTAGTTGCGTGATCCGGACTGATGTTGGGCATAGCAGCTACTACCCCAACACCGCGAAACAACACTCCCATAAATCGAGGGGTGCACCCAAATCGAATCACATAGTAATAGATAAGGTATCGAAGAAGTGTGCCCGCTAGAGATGGCGAACCTCAATGGCCCGGCGCGGCTCCTGTTTTAGTCATGTCAGGGGTCATCCAAAATCGTTCTCTTTCTTCAGTCAACACGTTCACCAAAACCATCCACTTCATTCTGGATCAACACTTCGCGTATATTAGTTATTAAAGTGGTTTCGGTATCGACAGAGAGTATGCCCATATCCGATCCTGGTCTCTTTAATAACTGCGTATTTATTTCACCGATTGGTTTTATTATGTTTCGAAAACAATTCATCTTTTTTTTAATCAAATCTCGTATTTGTTTCGAAAACAAAACCATTTCAAATATCATATCTTTTTTTTTCCAAAGCCAAATTTTTCGATAAGTCAATTCATTTCAAAATCATTTACTTCAAAACTTCATTTGAATTTTTAAATTTGATTAAATTTCCATTAATCCAATTCGCATTTAAATCAAGGATTTAAACATAACCTTTATTCCCTTTAACTGGTTTAAATTTTTAGAAAATAGGAAAAATAGTTTTAGAAAATTTAATAGTTAAATAATTTTTAATAGAAAATAATTTAAGAAAACATATGGTTTATAAAATAAATAATTGTATTAGTTTAATAGAAAATAGTTTTACAAATAAAATGGTTTATAAAGTAAATAGTTTGAGAAAACAAATTTGTTTGAATAAATAAAATAGATTTGAAATAGTTATACTAAAATAATTTGATTAAAATACCTTCCCAAGTCAAACCAGTTAAATTTCCAAATATCTCGATTCCTTTCAAATTCATTTCAATTCTCAGTTAATTCAAATCAAAGTTCAAGTTTATATTTTTAGATAAATCTTCATTCAGTTCAAATAAATTTCAATCAAATTTCCACGATCCAACTCGATTCAAAAGGTTCAATTAGATTAGTTAACTTCAACTTAAACTTTCATTTGAACATTTGATATATATATACAAAATTTCGAATTCAAATTTCAGTTATTGATCATTTAAATTTATACCATTTAATAAAGTATGTTCAATCTGAATTCACAATTCCTTTCATTAAATTCAAATCATACTTAATTTAAATTTTACTTTCAGTTTTATTTCCAACGGTTTCTAATTCAAGTTTTAGTTTCAAAAATCCAAATTCATTTATCTCTTTTAAACAAATTCAATTAAACCAAATTTCAATGTTGAAAACATTAAATTTATCCAATCGGTGTCTGTATAAAATTTTCTATCCTATGGCCAAGTGAAATTTTTATTATTTCAATTTTAATTCCTTAAACGATTAATCCCAGTTAATTTGATGCCCGTAACATCTAGGGTAATGATTGGGATTGATCGACAAATCAACAACAATCTTATCAGTGGGTAAATATCAAGAATAATCAATGTAAAGCATCAGCATATGTCCAATATATCAAATAAATCATCAGTCACAACAATCAATCCAAACAGTCATAATATCACAGTAATTTACTATTCAGGGGTGTCGGGGTTTTAAACTGGCAATAAAATTTAAATTCTAACCTAACAGTTAAATTTAAATTTAACGAGCAATTTAAATCATATAATTTATAGTACGAGATAAACAACCAATTTCAACCATCAAACATCAAACAACGCAAACATATTATCACAGGAATTTCTATTTAACTAACATAAAAAAAAAATTTAGTCAAATGTGAGCGTAAAACACTCACCTTGGTTTTACGCTGCCAATCGTTCAAATTTTAAATTAAATCAAGTGTGTTCGATTTAACCAAAAAATTTAACGAGCTCGAAACAGTCCCGGATCTGCACTGCAGCGTAGCTCTCGTCGCTGCGATTCCAACGTCGCCAGTTTCGTCCGATTCCGACCTCGGATGAGAGAGATATGATATATTAAACATTTGATTTTTAATAATAAAATTTACAATTACTGATTATAGTCATTAGCCTAATTACCCACCACCCAATCATCTTCCTCGTTCGCATTACAGGCCAGGTCGCGCTCAGGAACCCACACGCACGCCTCTACAACCGATCGCCGCTCTACCCACGTTGCTCGAGAAGTTGATCGAACTACGGCAAACAGAAGCCCTACGCGATAGCCACCCTCGCCTGGGAGCTCGACGAGCTCGGTCGCCAATACTGCTCCAAATTCGAGCACGAATGGCCAACGTTCGAGTCCTGCTACCCCTCTCCTCGCCACGCTATACTTGATCATCACCGGTCAGAACGTAGATCCCAGAGCCCTCTACAAGTTCGTAGTTGGGAAATTTTGAAATCGTTGAGTGGATTTCGCGAAAAAGAAGGAGGAATGGAAGAAAACATAGACCGTTCGAATAAACGTGGCGGCCAGACTTAAGCTAGGGTTTGGATACCGTTCACGAATATATAAGCATATACAATAATATTTTACTATTAAATTCATTATTAAACAACTTTTTCAAACGATTTCCAAACGACGTGTGCCGACAGGCGTTCGTAATGTTTTACCCGCCTTCTGAACACAATGGAACGTGTTTCGAAAGCCAATTTGATCGTATGTGGAAGATAGCTTTTTGAATCGAATTAAAATATTAAATTTTCGATATTTATTTCAGCGCGTTTCTAACCCGTACGTTCAAACGATAACTCCAAACGCCCCGAAATTTGAAATCCGATAATAATACTCTATTACGGATCCAATGGAATCGGTTTCATTGAATTCCGAGACTGTGCCTCGGAAGGCTATTTTTACTCGTCGATTAAATCAACGACTTTTCAAAATTTACAGAATTTCTTACAAATCCAATTTTAAATGTTAACAAATTCATTGTTGTTTAAATAAAATTTTATATCAATCTTCGATATCATTTTCAATCATATTATATTCAAAATTCAATTATTCAAATATTTGCAAATTTAAATTTTAAACAATTTTGATTATCCGAAATTCATTATCTTGAAATATTTGAAAATGAACTTATAAAATTTTAACTTTAAAACGAATTCAAATTATGGAACAATTATTTCCGTTATACAGTTATTCAATTCCCGTTATTAAATTATTCAGTTATTCAATTTATTTCCAATATTAAATTTAAACAATTTAATTGATCCATATTCAACAAATTTCAATATTAGATTTTAAATGAATTCTCATTACTAATCAATTACTTTATTTACATCTAATGAATTCAACATTTATTTAACCAACTATTGATCGTAAACTCATTCCATAAGTAGCATTTATATTTCAATATTAGATTTTTAAATAAATTTTGGTTAAACAAATATGTCGAAGTTTAAATAAATAAATTCATTTAGTTATATACTAAGCCGGAATCCACTTAACTATTTAACTCAGCTTCAATGTCAATAAATCCTAATTCAATATTAAACCCTTTTTAAGAGAATCCAATTATTCACAATTTAACCATTGTAATATATCAAATTTAACTTTATAAACTAAATTTACAAAGATTCAATTATTAAATAAATTAACTTACTTAATTATAAACCTAGTTGGAAATCAATCAACTATTTGTCTAAGTTCCTATATTAAACTCAACTAGACTATTCCCTAAATGAGTTACAATAAAAGTTGAACTCCAAATTACTTTCTAGTCAATAACTACAATTTTAATTTCAATTAGATAAACCAACAACTTATTCAAGTCCGATTATTTTAATATAAATAATTTAAGTGTCGTTTTCATATTCGGAACTATTGTTTAATTTCATTCACATTGTTTTATTTCAAGTTTTATTAGGTTCATATTCAGTTCATATCAAATTTTATTATTAAATTTTTTATTCTTATCCAAATCTATTCAACTTACAATTAAATTTGCACATTTTAATTTGGTCAAAAGTGCGGGTCGTTACATTTTGGAAGTCTATCTTGGGACATCTGTACTCGACCTCGCCTATCTTTGGGCTTCAATCGGATTCAAATAAAGGGATTTGATATCCTACTGGTTCTTATCTTCGGGACTTAACGTTTAAGATGTCTGTATCTAGATATTTCCATTAGACCTCGCCTATCTCTGGGCAATGATTAAAGGTTAGAGGTATAGGGCGAATCGTCATGATCGACCCTAATGTGATCATACTCCCACAATTCGATCATGGATTGAAGGAGTTCATCGGTACCTATCTCTAGATACCCAGATATATGCATTTTCAAAACATAGAATATTCGATTTTGTTATTGTTCACACAACATAAAGTTAGACTATTGAGAATATGGTTTCATTGATCCTCAAATCCAATTTATTTTATAGACATAAGAATGGTAGGCTCTACCTTATTACATCAGAGCCTAGTTAGATATTTACAAAAATACACTTAAGCAAATTAATGTCTTAGGTGTTCACTATTTCATGCCCTTGGAAGTGAGATTCTGTCAATAGTTGCTAGCTTGAATTTTCCGTCTACAAGCTTGTGTTCAATGGCGTATAGGCCTTCCCAATTTGGGCACAGAGCCACTAGACCAAGGAAGATTCATTTTAGAATGAGATCATCGATCTCGAAGGTTTATTTTCCTGAATTTTGCATTAAATTTTCATGCTACTTTTTTTTGGCGAGCAACGACCCTTAAATCGGCTTCTTCACACTTCTCATTAACCATATCAAGGGGCTCAAGCAAGATTTCTTATTCATCTTGAGATCACAGTGAATCCTTTAATAAGAAGGTACATAGAATTCAATTGGAATCATGCCCTCTGATTCGTAAGCCAAAGCGAATGAAGTGTGGTCGATCTGGACTTATGATTCATTCGGTTGGCCCACAATGCTAGGGGTAATTCATCGATTCACTTTGCTTTGGCCTTTGTCAGTTGTTTATTTATGATGGATTTGATGATATTATTCACAGGCTCCACCTATCCATTTGCTTATGGGTGTGCTATAGCCGCAAATCTCTTTTAAATTTGGTATTGTTGCATAAATCTTTGGATTCAACAATAGCGAATTGGGTTCCATTGTCAGTAATGATTTTCTGAGGAACTCCAAATCAACAAATAATGTTTTTCACCACAAATCATATCACCATCTTGTAGTGATCATGGATAGTGGTTCTCCTATAACATACTTTGTGAAATAATCAACTGCAACAATGGCATACTTTGCTCCATCCTTCGACATCGGTAGCACACCGTTGATATCAATTCCACAAATTACAAATGATGATAGACTGACCATTTGTGAGAATTTTATGGAGGGAGCTCTAAGAACCTTCGTAAATCTTTAGCACCTATCACACTTACTAGTGTAATCAACCACATAGTATAGGAGTAGAGAATCTTTTCTTGAATAACACTCCTTCCTGAATAATAAATCATGGTGCTTTGCATAAGAGTTTCCTTCGTTCATTTTTCCCGTTTGGGAGAGCTCTTTTTAACGAGCATTCCTTGATTAGAGTTACCAATGACTCTTTCTTCACTTTGGCCTTTGGATCCAATTGGCATTCATTTGATCAGTGCTCAAAGCCGATAAAATCTCCACTAGAACCAATCCTATAAGTTGTGCGTCCCCAGAGCAAGCCAGCTTGGCTAACGAATTAGCTTTTGTGTTCTTCTCCCTTGTAATGTGCGTTATCGTGTAATATTTGATGCCATTTAGAAGTTCCAAAACTTTCATCAAGTAAGGGGCGAGTCTATCTCCCTTAGCTTAGAATTCCTTGCATACCTGATAGACCACCAATTGAGAGTCGTTGTATGCATGCAATGTTTTGACTTCAAACTCCTTCGCTATCTATAGTCCTACGATCAGTGCTTCGTACTCAGCTTCATTGTTCGTTATGAAAAACTCAAGCTTCAAGGCATAATAGATTAAATGTTCCTCTAGGGTTACTAAGATCACTCCTTCCCAAGAGCTACGTTCATTGGACACTTTATTTGTGTATGATTCCACCGAGCAAGTCTTTCCACATCTTCCTATGTTTTCTCCATTCAGGGTGGTAAACTCGGAATGAAATCGACCAATGTCCTCATATCGTCCTCTTGAGATGGTAGGTTATATCGTACTGGCTTAGCTTGATGTTCCACTTCAATAACCTTCCCGAAGTCTCGGGTTGGTGTAACACTTGTCTCTAAGGTTGATCGGTCAACACTTTTATCACATGAGCCTGGAAATAGGATCGTAATTTCTTCGAAGCGGTCAACAAGCAGTAAGGTAGTTTTTCTAACTTTGGATAGTTCCTTTCTGCTCTAGTGAATTACTTACTGATGTAATACACATGACTCTGGATTTTGGATTCTACTCGTACTAGGACAGCACTCAGAGCATGAACAGATACTACTAAATAAACAAATAAATCCTCTCCTTCCAAAGGCTTTGGTAAGACTGGTGGTCTCACCATGTGCTCGAGTAAGGCCTAGAAAGCCTTTTGATATTCCACCGTTCAGACAAACTTCCTTTTCTCCTTTTTGAACGCATTAAAGAAAGACATTAAAGAACATCACACATTTGTTTGTCGCTTTTGAGATGAATCGACTAAGCGCAGCGACCTTTTTGCTCAAGCTTTGTATTTCCCTCTGTGTCTTTAGGGCTTCAACGTCTCTCAAAGCTTTAACTGCTTTGGATTAGATCTATGCCCCCCTTGAATTTACTATGAAACCCAAAAATTTCCTAATGCAACTCCAAAAGAACATTTCAATGGATTGAGCTTCATCGGTATCTCTGAAGTACATAAAACATCTCCATGAGGTCTCCTATATGGTTCACCGATCGATGCAACTTCACCAGCATATCATCTACATGGACCTACACTTTACGTCCAATTTTATCTTGAAACATTGAATTTACGAATCTCTGGTAGGTAGCTCCTGCATTCTATGGACCAAATTGTGTAACACGATAGAAATATAGTCGTATATTAGTAATGAAAGTACTATGCTCTTAATCTAGAACGTGCATTGGTATCTGGTAGTTGAGTCCGCTAGTTGGTCAATCTTAAGCAGTGGGATGCTATCTTTTGGACACGCTTTATTCAAGTCTAAATAGTCGATGCACGTTCTCCATTTTTTATTAGGCATCCTGACTAACATTGGATTTGATACTGGGGTATATAGCATAACGAATGAAGTCATTAGCCTTCAACCTATCCACTTCCTCTTTTAAAGCAGCGGATTGCTCCGCACCAAGGTTGCGGTTCTTCTGATTCATACACCGTGGCTTCACATTCAATCATAGCACGCTAACCCCAATGATATTCCACATATATCAGAATCCGTCTAGGCAAACACATCCAAATTTTCCTAGAGAAACCTACCAACTCCTTCTTCATTTTCACTCTAAGCTAAGATCTGATCTTTAGGACCCGAGTAGGGTCATCCTGATCGACCGAGATGTTAATCGTCAGTTTAGCTGGGGCCATCCTCGCATACTCTAGCTCTTTTCTCAGATCCATAGATTTGTAAAATTTACTAGGTTGTCCGAGCCAGAGCTTAGACGGTGGCTACTATGCATAAACTGATTTATTACAGAGAGTCTTCTCTGCACCTTTTCCTTTCTCGCATCACTTTGCCTCTCTCGGCTCTATGACATAGCATTCACATACTGTACTCCGATCTCCCCGAAAGGTTCCTACCCCATTTTAAGTTGGGAACTTCATCATTAAGCACTACGGGCTAGGCCATTCTGAAACTAGCAAGCGTCGATCAGCCCAAGAAAGTGTTATAAGTTGAGTACACAATGAAGGTCTGAACCCCCACTCTCTTGTGGTCACCTTCATTAAACTCCACTGATAAGTCAACACATCCAACAGGCTCTTTAGCCTCTCCAGTAAATCCCTAGATGCGGGATATACATGGCCTCGGATCCTTCCCATCCTCCTTATCTTGTCATAATCTTTCTTGAACAAAATGTTAACTGAGCTCCCATAATTAATGAGAATTCATTTCATAGTAGCCGGCCTAATCATTAGTGTAATCACCAAGGAGTCTAGCATCAATGCTTTTACCCCATCCGCATCATGAATTCTAAATAGTATATAATTAATCATCACTCTTAGCTACTTTGCCAGAGCTCCATCTTCTACAACAAAGCAGCTCTTCTTCACAACATGTTTTAGCAAATTCCCATATTGTTCCATCTCATTCGAGCTTTTCTCATTTGGATGAGGTCCGCTAGTTATGGTGGTAATCATATGTCTTCATTCAGGCTGTCTAGGTCCATGCTCACTAGGCCCAACTGACCCCCGTTGAGCTATCTGCCCTTAAGGCCCGTTGTTCACTTACCCATCATCCTGTGGGTCTTTCACATACTATTGGAGTTTCTTTTTTCTGATCAAATCTTCAATTATATCCCAAAAATGTCAACACTCATTTGCATTATGCCCATGGATTTTGTGAAATCAACTGTACTTCCTAGACATCCTCTCTCAGTCGATCGACTCCCTCCAAGCCGGCTTTTTTTAGTTCCTAGTACTTTCATAGCAAGGTAAATGTTCTCCACAATGTCATTGAGTGGGGTATAATCTTTGTGTTTCGAGTACCTTGGACATTTCTTGAAGTCTAGTTTCTTACCTTCAGCATCCCGATTCCTTCTCTTTGGGTTATTGTTTTAATTTCCCACATTAATTGCAACATTCTCAATATTCTCTCACTAGTTTGCTTCATAGCAACATTACACTATACTACCTCAGTTAATGGCCTTCCACCATCCTTTCCGATGGCCATATTTGCCTCTTCCAAGCATGGGTATTAGTTCGCTTTCCGATAATGCTCCTCCATGGTTGGTGGCGGTTTCATCTTCGACCACTTACCAAAGTCGGTATCTAGATGAATTCCTCTAATTGATGCCCATCAACACAATCTCCTCTTTGGTATTGTTTACTTCAGTCACGGTGGTGTTAAATGTACCTAGAAAGTTCTTCAAAGACTATTAGGGACTCTAAAAAAATTAATAGGGACATCATGTCTATTGGACAAGCAGCATGAAGTCGGAACTTCTTAACAAACTCCCTAGTCAGTTGATCAAAGGAAGATATGGACCTTGGCGCAAGCCGAGTGAAAAATATTGTTGCCACTCCCTCAAGAAAGATAGGAAAACATCTATACCTAATGGCATCAATTGCCCTAGCACCATCCATGTGCCACTCCTACTTCAGAAGATGTTGTCTCAGGTTAGTCTTACCATTGTAAGACTGCATCGTGGGCATCACAAATCTCCTAGGATAATCCTCCAGTGGAATGTTTTCGGTGAATGGGTTCCTACTGGGCAAAGAACAACAATCATTGTTGCTTTTGTTTCGGTTCTCATTCACCAGTCCCCTCACCATATTAGCAATATATGATGGATCAGTTGTGTCAACTGAACGATAATCATCAAGGCCTGGCCCGAGAGTTTGGCTCCACAAATCATGGTTGTTATTTCCATGATAACCGGGTTCCCCTATCTCTAGAAGAACCGTTCGTCCAATCATTCAACTTCTAAGTTCTCTGTATGATGGCTTAGTATAAGTTGTTTGATCTCCACCACTCTGGCCACTGGCAGCATGACCAACAGCAACATCAACAACATCTTGCAATTCATCACCCAAGTTATCAATCATAACTCAGGTTGTTGGTTCAATACCGACTTATGGAGCCAAATCAGGTTCGGTTATGATCTACCAACCTGAGTTTTTTCAGTTCCAATCTTCGAAGTCCTAGTTTCTTTTCTCCTCATCTTTTGTTTTCCATCTTCGTGGTTTCTATCAGATAAAGAAGAACTCTCTTTTTCTAAATCAAAAGATGATAATTCCAATCTACACCTTCTACCTCTTCGGGATAGTTGGGTTATCAAATCCATGTTTTCCTGTATCTGCTTCAGCATAGCATTTTGGCTCTCCATTAACTTCTTGTTCATTTACATCATCACTCTATCCAAATCAACCTTAGTCACCATTTATAGTGCACTATGAATTTCTGTAGTAATGGGTTGATTTGTCACCTTTCCATATTAAGAGCCTTCATATTCAACATCATTTGTAGGTCTGGAAGTAGTTGACTTCTCTTTAGCATTTTTGAGTGCCATAGCTTTCTTGGATCCTATGATATACTTAATAGTAATCTAAGTAATCAAATATCTTCCAGTAGTACTTTTTAGATATAACTCGTGGATAATGATATCAAATAGATCTAAAGAGTGAGAAATTTGAGATTTTTAAGTCAAAGCACCAAAATATTTGTGCCTAAAGTTAGACAAAACCCAATCATATTGTAAGTAGAGATTAATGAAGAAATTAAATGAAAAACGAGGTAACTAACACATAAGCATTTATAGTGGTTTGGCAAATACTCTAGCCTTCGTCCACTTAAACTTTGTTAATGATTTCTGATGTTCTTTACAACTATGATTTAATAACTCGGTTGCTTACAAATCGGTAAGAATCCAATAGAGTCTCGGGGTAAAATCAGTGATTTTAGAAAATAAAGAAAAGATCATGTTTTTCCTCATCTCCTCCTACTTATAGATGTAGATCAATGAAATAAGCTCTAATATTTGCTACCCACGTTCTCCATGTTTAGGAGGAGATTCAAAAGGGAGATTGTGGTCATATGATTAACTCGATAGTCAACTTGATATCTAATTGTCCTTCACAACTCGAAGTTGACTCATGAATTCTCCAACTTCTTAAGTATCTAGATTTGCTTCTTCACTCTCTTGAATGCAATGCCCTAGACCATCTCCCTTAGCTTTAGACTTTGTTTTGTGCTTTGATCAACCTTCAATCTCCTTGAAGTAGCTCTACTACGTAAATTTCATGACTTGGTACCGAAAGTGAACTTGGTGCCGACTTGAGAGTTGAACTTATGATTCGCAATTTTGGATTTCGTCGCTTGGTTCATTTGGATATTGGCAAGGCATCTTCAACTGGCAAGCAAGGCTCTACACCATTCTTTGGACTTCGATTGGATTCTAGTCTCAAAGTTTGGATTTAAGATTTCTGGTTCACTTCCCAACCATTAAATGGTTCTGTGTTGTCTAGACATAGCTTGTTTTAAAAGTAGGATAATAATAAGGTCGTCTAGCACTAGGTGATCGAAAGGGCCAATGGCTTCATTAGCCTAATAAGCGATAGGAATACTACTTTGGGTGTGACTCAATGAGGGGATTGATGTAACACCCCACATTTTAACGACTCGATATTTAAATAATTAATTTTAAT
The DNA here is from genome assembly GCA_030737815.1 of Allium fistulosum. Taxonomy (NCBI): domain Eukaryota; kingdom Viridiplantae; phylum Streptophyta; class Magnoliopsida; order Asparagales; family Amaryllidaceae; genus Allium; species Allium fistulosum. Next base: position 580,044,779 of record CM060906.1, on the reverse strand, counting down.
ACTAAATCAGTACTTAATGGAATGCCCCTTGTACTGGACTTTTAGAGACGAGTGAATTTGGGCTCGAAACACCCATAGTTGAGTTTTCTTTTCCGTCGTGAGAAAAATGAGTATAAATTTGATTATGTTGGGAATTTGGAAGTTTTTAGATTAAATAGTGTTTTGTTCGGAAGAAATGAAATTGGGCCAAGCCCACTAGCTTGCCCCTAGGTTGGCTTATATGAAGTTAAATCCTCTCTCATTTTCAGTTCAACACCATTCTTCCTCTTCTCCTAATCACTTTCATAATAACTCTTAATCTTTTCTTAATCCCTAAGCCCTAAAACCTTTAAATAAAATTCCTAATTTCAAATAAAATCACCATAATTTCTCTCATTGAATTCTCTACAAAACCCATCAAGAGATTAGCTTGAAATTGTGATTTAGAGCTTCATCTATATTTTAAAGAGAAGGAAAGCATGGAATTTGGTGAATGGAATTTGATTTAGGGAAAGATAAGGAGAGTGAGATAGTTCTCCTTCTTAATTTACTAGTTACATTTCACATATTTGTTTTTTTTATGAAGTGATACGAATTGTGGTTAGGCTTCTCTTTGTGTTATAAACATGATTATATTAACTCAATATTAGTTTGAGAACTTAACTACTACTTTTGAAAAATTTAGTAAGCATAGAAATGGATTATGGGTTAAGTAATTGATTTTGTGTAATGTTTCGAATGATTAAAGGCTAATTTAGTGGTATGATTATATGCATGTCACTAGTTAGTGTTAATTAAACTACTTGAATAGGATTTAGAAAAGTTAGTAAGCTAATTAAGTAAGTTAGGAGCTCTGCACTTATTATTAAAGTGATTAGAGGCTTAATGAAGCTTAATTAGTATTTATTAATATCATTTATGTAAATAAATGATATTTATAAGCAAATGATATATTTGCTGAGATTTTATAAACTAGTATAAGTTATATATTTTATAAATGAATGATATTTTATAGAATAGTACAAAAGAAATATTTTAAAAAAGCTTGAGAATTTATAAGATAGCATAAAGGAATTATTGTATAAAATAGCTATAAGGTTTTATAAAATTATTATAAGTTGAATATTTGATTTTAGTGAAGAAGTTAAGTATTATAAAGGTTTAAAATGATTTATAAGCTAGCTTTGTATTTTATAAAATAATGGAATGGTTTTATAAAATAGGAGAAAGAGAGATAGAACTTTTATGAAAAGGTTTAGTAAATAAAAGTAATGTTTGATTTAGTAATGATTGAATCACTTACTCAAATGTGTGTGTGTGCATGCACGAGCGGTTATACGTATAAGTGTATTTGAAATTATATATCAATTGAGATAATTCTTGTATTGTAGCTAGAATTATCATATGTAGTTATGCATATATATATATAAGTGAATTATTATATATATGTGTGTGTATGTGTGTATCTTTGTTTGTATATAAACGTGTGGCGAGTATCTAATGTAGCCATAGGGACTATCATGTATGCTAAGTTGCGTGAGAAGATATTGGGTCGAGTAATCTCTCCAGTAAAGTCTGAAATGTGATTTATGTAATTGAAGTGCGATTGTATATAAATGTGTGTATAAATGTACACAAATGGGTGTGTGGGAATACATGTACGCATCACACAAGTTAGGAAGGTTGGTTGTGTTGTTTTGGCATGTTAGAGGAAGCCGTGTCGCTAGATTTGCTCGTTGAACACTACATGTACAAAGAGTGGACCTCGATCAAAGTCGGTTTTTGAACACATAAGAAACCACTTCCAAAACATCAACCAATAAGCTCAGTAGAGGGTTCAATGGGTAGAGGTAGGCTTAGAAGGCTAGGAGATTCATTGGGCGAAGCAACGGAGAAAACGACACATGAATTAGTGGTTGAAGCGATCTTGTGGCACTTTTCCCGGGCTTTATTTCTTGGGGCATGCTACCATCGGTCGACCGATAATAGACCACCAGTGAATTGGTGGTGCACTGACCTAGGCAATAAACCTAGACCATGTGCCATTTTATTGGGGTTTCTTCCCCGGATTCGGATGTAGGTTCGTCCGAAGCTTTGGCTCAACTTCGGGGAAGTCTATGGGATACTCTAGGAGGTAGAAAGTGAGGTGAATCTCGGAATCAGGATGCGAATATTAAGTGATTCCTATGGGATCGACAACGATCAGGCACGAGATCGGTATGACGATTGGTCACACGGTAACGTCCAATGAGCATGTACGATTGAACGGAGTAAATCCATATCTTGGTCTTTGACCTCGGGGTACACGTAGTTTGATGAATTGTATCGTTCTTATATTAGTGACTGTACAAAGTATTAATCTTATATTAGTGATCATACACTATATTGGCCTTATATTAATGTCCATGCCTGTTATTTATCTTATAGTAGAGGTCATCCGTATTGATAGACGGTGATGAGATATCGGTCTTCGTTTATGATAGATGTATTTGATTATGTGACATCATATTATATATATGGCATCATTGTTCCTTTGTGGTCCCAATAGCATATTATATGGGACATGCCTGTCGTTCTCTTTTGTAGAGACATTATGTGAATTTGCTATAAAAAAATCCATGATGACTAAGGAGGAAATAATGACGATCATCTACGAGTGGATCATTTATCACTTATGCTTGATATGGGGTACAATGAGGTCCACACAAGTATCAAATATCTGGAGTAGGTTGTATATCACTTGTGCTCCATATGGGGTATGGTAAGATCTACAGGAGTTCGAACAATTAGGATGTGGCTCGGGGTCTATGGTACAATTAAGTACTGACTCTATTTATCAACGTGAATTATTGGATTACGGTGAGATCTATATAGGTGTCAAATATCTAAAGTATGTCATATATCACTTGTGCTCGATATGGGGTACGGTGAGATCAACACGATTTCGATCACACTGGATACTTCTCAGGGTCTATGGTACAATTAGGTACCAACTCTATTTATTTTGGACCCTATATAGGGATTATTGAATTCAGGTTATGTCCATAGCAGACTCCACTCATGAAAGGGCAAGCCGATACCATAAGTATTGCCATGCGAAGGGCTTTACTTGGAGAAATAGAAAGAACATGTATCACACTGCTAAATTTGAGAAAGTGGATCTTATAAATTTTACATTATGAACCCTCCATTCGAAAATAGAAATTCTTGTTCTTGTATTATACTAAATAATCGCATGGTGATAAATTTTAATCAACTTATTTCCTCGTTCTGACCTTCCAGTAAACAAGGACTTTCTAAAGACCCCACGATACCAAATAATGGATATGACCAAAAATACCAAAAATTATGATGAGTATTAATCTATATTATATGTCCATCGCTTATCGTTATATTGTGTGTTATATTAGTTGGTTTATAATATTGATTGTGTGTTCTAGGATATGCTTGTACTGTGATATTTGTATTGTCTTTGCATTCATATATTGGATTACCCTACCATGGTAGTGTTACGTATCAGTCACATTATACTACTTATGTTAATTCATTGATTAAAAGAGAAGAGCAGGTTATGGTATGATTTCCTATCTTTTAGACAGGTTTACTTTTCTTATTTATGGATAGTCGGAATACCTCTGAGCCACGATTGTGGAGAGCTGTGCCTCACTAGATTCCTATTCATTTATATATAGTCTTGATATACAGTGTTTTGAGATAATTCCCCTCACACTAGGCTTTATATCTTACCCACATTTTGTTTTTGTCTATTTATGTCATGACAACTCTTGGGTACTCGATTGAATAGTTTGGAGTTATGTGCTTTTGGGGATATGCTTTCAGGACAGTTTGAGCATTTTATGGAGGCGATGCCGATATTTCATATATATACTTAATACTATAATAGTACATGATAGATATGTATTTATATATGAGACTTGATGATCAGATATTATATTCAGGACCCTCTCTGTACAAAATTGATGTATTCTAACTTTTTGTATTGATATTCACTTATCAATAAATTTTGCTAGTGCAGCCTCTCATATATATTGTAATTTTGTTCCATTCATGTATACATAGTATATTATATGTTATCATGCCGCAGTGAGATTCTACCGATGCCCCTTGGTATAGTATTATTTTTAAATTTTCTTTCCCTGGCAATCTGTCTTTTGTGGTATTCAGGAGTGAGGCATTGTTAATCGGTGCCGATTTAGGGTATTACGAAGAGTGAGTTGTTACATTTGGTATCAAAGCTTAGGCTCAACACTCGGACCAAGAAGACCAGTTTGAGTTAATTAATCTGGTATAAAGGAGATACATTGATAGAGCATATTTGTATTTTTCTACTATATTATACTGCATACACCACTTGTCTTCTGAAATTTGATTTATTTATATCGCTAGTTGCTAAGGTATCTTCATCGGGCTATCAGTATGAGCAAAGGGAGTACACGAGCGACTGCGAATAGGCAGTCTTGCCTGATTAGTTTATAGACTATTTAGTTACTATTAGAGATGTTCCACCACCCATGAACATTTCCTGCAAACGCGGTTGGCATCAGAGGTGGTTTGGCCCTTAGAGTACCAATATTTCTAGCTCTACCAGCTTTAGACTCTTCGAAGCTATGTCGGGATTTCCCTAGCCTTAGAGGGAAGCCATATCTGAGTCCAGAGACTACTTTTGAGACATAGCCTAGGACATATGCTTATGAGAGGGATTCCATCGATATAGGTCTAAAGAATGTTCTCATAAGGAAAATTGCTTCTCAGCATTTGAAGAGGGGAGACTTTAGCTTGGTAGGACGTAGTGATAGAGGTGGGTGATGAGAAGGCCCATGACTTGGAGTGAATTTAGGCATCACTTTGGGTCTTAGATCTTTTCTGAGATTGAGAAAGGTGTGTAGTTTGAGCATTTCATCCATTTCGTGTAGTGCATCCTATCACTAGGGGAATATGTTGATCGATTTAATCTTTAGGTTTGATTTAAGGATTAAGACGGTCGGTACTCTATTAGTTTGGGCAAAGGAGTTCTCCTTAGGTCTTAAAGCATCATTTGGGGATTCATTGCTTAGTCTTATCCCTATTAAAGGCAACGTTAGAAAGTATTGTTAGGATGGTTCTTCTCTATGAGAGCACACACGAGGTACCGTTGAAGGTAGCGAAAGTGGAAAGCAAACCGAAGCTCTAATCGAAGAGGAAAGACTAAGATACAAGGAAGATCGAGCTTATGCGAAGAAGAAAGTTGGCCTAGTATGTCACTCCTGTGGCATGTAGGGGAATTTTTCTAGGAGATGTCATCCAGCTAAAGCAAAGCGTTATTGCTTCAATTGCGATTGACTTAATCATTTGAAGAAGGATTATCCTACGTTTCATAGGGGTGGGCAAGTGTTGATGACTTATGCCTTACAGGCATTACCGGATCTTAGTAGGCCCACTACTTTGAAAAAACAGAAGGAGCTTATATAGTGAGGTATAAAATATTTTTGGGGAACTCACTTCTATTCCTTTCGATACTAGAGAAATATATTTAAGTTACTTAGTAGATAAGCTAAACTTGAAACCTTTCATAGTAGGTAAGTCCTTTTGTAATGATAAACCTTGTATGAGTAACCTTAGTTACAAAGCTAAGGTAAAGCGACCGAAAGTACCACCATTCGAACTTGATGCATAGGCTTTCAAATTGAGTAGGGTTGGTCGATGAAGTGTGACTTAGATTTGTACCCAAGTAGAGTTCGTTGGATGCCTAATAATGAAAAAAGACCAAGCGAATGACTTATTGGCACTTGCTTAGAGTCATTTGTGTTAGAATTATTTTTCTTTGTGTTAGCAGACCTTAGGTGATGGGAGTAATCCCATGTGCCGAAGGGGATATTTTATAAAGATTGGTCCATTCACATGCCAGTTCTTAACCCCTAGTTCGAGCGCAGAGTTTCTAGGTTATTTGCACCAGTTAGGAAAGTTTTTTTCACTTGATTCTTAGTGGCAAGCACTTGACTCGGATTCTTAAGGTGACTAGGAGATTTTTGAAGCACAACCTTGGGCATGTGAGGAGATTTCAATAATCGGGTCAAGGAACCAGATCGGAGTTCGCATGAGGAGATTTAAGTGGTCGGCCCAAATAAAACAAAAAAATCTTGCGACTAAACGAGGGGTCTAAACCAGTATCATGTCATTTTTTATGATTTTTATTTATTGTAAATTTTAGTGTAATATGTCTAAGATTGCTTGGGATTGTTCGAGAAAGGATTTCTCGACTAGTTTTATGACGATTGAGATAATCTTCTAAGGATGAGGTGACACTTGCTTAAGAGTGCATCGTAGTGCACTTAGTATAGACATTGTATGGTTGAGGTGAGTTTGAACCCGAGCAAAGTCAAGCATTAGTATATCGTTATCCAATAATGATTTAACTAGTAGAGTTTTATCCTTTGAAGAACGAGTTCTGTTCGGAAGAAAAGGAAAGTTAAGGCTTAAATTATTGGATTTATTCGAGAGTTTTGAGACTCAATGATCCAACATATCGTGTAAGTTTTTATTTTCATAGTGGAAGGTGTAACAGTCTTTTGTGTATTATATTCATGAAAGGAGTTGCACCACTTAGGCATTTTGTTCATCTTGGATGTCGAACAAGCTTTTGGGGTTCATGGTTTGACATGCACGTTTGACTGTTTATTGGTTACCATGCCTGTCAGTATAGACTCATTCTGAGCTATCCATTTCTTTGGATGCTTTTTTTTGCTATTGATTGGTTGTTTGTATGATAATTGCATGTTGATTGTTTGCTATTGATTGTTGATGGTTGATGTTGATTGCCACTGCTAATGTTTGCTTGTTACTGTTTGATGCTATTTGTTATTGTTGTTGATTTTGTTGCTTGTTTGCATGTATGATTATTTGTATGCTAGTTATAGTTGCTTATTGTTGTTTTCTATTGACTAATAGTCACTTGTTGTTTATTATTGCTTGTTGTTGTTTGCTATTGTTTGATGGGTTGCTTGTTGTTTATTGTTGTTGATTGTTATTAATTAATTGTTGCTTATTTTGTATTTTTGATTGCTTGTATGGTAGTTATAATTTCATAATTACTGTATGTTCAGAGATTGATAGCGATAGCTTTTTAAAATGGATCACATATCATCCATACCCACTGTGGGGTTAAGATGGGATTTGTACGGGTCTATTATCTTTTGATATGACTAGGAGAATGTGGTATTTTTTGATACTGAATCACTTGAGCTTACTCTCCAATGGATTATCATGTATGATTATGGTAGTATCAGTTACTATGCTAAGGTTATACATGAATGAATTCTATGTTCTTGTTGTGTTGGTACATAATCCTCTTGATATAGTACAATTAGGTACTTGAGAGCTAAAGCTTGGACATTTAAATGCTTATTATTTGGATTTGTATTTAAATGGTGAGAAGATTCATAAAAGGAGGTATGTATTTTTTGGAAAATGTGGGATAATGTAGGTTATAACATATTTCCTAGCTGTGTGAAGTATACTAATTTGGAAGTTTTCGTAATGTTGATAGTATAAGGGAAAGTACTGCTAAAATTTTCCAAAATTGAGATTCAAGAATTTTGGTTAGTCCTATTACTTTCCCATACTTATAGGAATTTAGGGGATGAAATTCTTTTTAGGATGGATGAATGTAACACCTTGCATTTTAACGACTCGGTATTTAAATAATTAATTTAAATATTAGGTCATTCTTTAACAGAATGCCCCTTATACTCGACTTTTAAAGACAAGTGAATTGGGACTCGAAACACCCATAGTTGAGTTTGCTTTTCTATTGCGAGAAAAATGAGTATAAACTTGATAATATTTGGAGTCCGAAAGTTTTTAGAGTGAATAGCGTTTTTGTTTGGATTAAATGAAATTGGGCCAAGCCCACTAGCTTGCCCCTAAGTTTGCTTATATGTAGCTAACTCCTCTCCCATTTTCATTCCAACCATTTCATTTCTTCTTCTTCTCCTAATCACTTTAAAAATTACCTCTTAATCTCTCCTTAATCCCCAAAACCCTTCAAATTAAATTACTAAATTCAAACAAAAGTCACCATAATTCCTCTCGTGCAATTCTCTACAAACCCCATCTAGGGATTAGCTTGAAGTTGTGATTTGGAACTTCATCTATGATTTAAAGATAAGGAAAGCACAGGTTTTGGTGATTAGAACTTGATTTAGGGAAAGAGAAGGTGAGTGGATGGTTCTCCTACTTAATTTACTAGTTACACTGCATAGATTTGTTTATTTATGATTATAAAGTGATATGAATTGATTTGGAGATTGTTATGCTATGGTTTAGGCTTGTATTCATGTTATAAACATGATTATATTAACTTATTATTTGTTTAAGATCTTAATTACTACTTTTGAAAAAGTTAGTAAGCATAGAAATGGATTATGGGTTAAGTAATTGATTTTGTGTAATGTTTTGAATGATTATAGGCTAATTTGATATTATTATGTGCATGTCACTAGTTAGTGTTAATTAAACTACTTGAATGGATTTTAGAAAAGCTAGTGAGCTAACGAAATAAGTTAGGAGCTCTACACTTAGTACTAAAGTGATTAGAGGCTTAATGAATCTCAATTAGTATTTATAAATAGAGAAGAGGGATTGAGGTGCGCAGCCTCACACTATAGGATAAGTAGCTGCTGCAAGAGGTCGGAAAGTAGGACCAACCAAAACCCTTCTTTCGGGAGGAAAGAGTAGAGAGGGATATTGGGACTGTTGCTCCGACCATGGTAAAGAATTAATTTTATAAGTAAATGATATACTTTGTGAGGTTTTATAAACTAGTATAAATTATATATTTTATAAAATGAATGAGATTTTATAGAAATAGCACAAAAGAATTTATTTATAAAAGCATGAGAATTTATAAAATAGCATAAAGGAATTTTATAAAATAGTTATAAGGTTTTATAATAATTGTAATATGAATACTTGATTTTAATCAAGAAGTTATTATAAAGGCTTAAAATGAGATTATAAGCTAGATTTGTATTTTATAAAATAATGGAATTGTTTTATAAAATAGCAGAAAGAGAGATAGAATTTTTATTGAAAAGATTTAGTAAATAAAATCAATATTTTATATAGTAATGATTGAATTACTTACTCAAATATGCGTGTGCGTATACGTGTGTTACCACAAGATATCCTTTCGACCATGTCAAAACCCTATAGAATAGAAGGCAAAGATGAAAAAGAAAGAAAAACACTAGCAAGACCTTTCGAAGGAGTCGAAGGGATGCTACAGCCAAAGTCCAAAAGTTTCACAACCTTTCGAAGGGGTCAAAAGGGTTGAAAGCACCCTTTCGCTTCAGTGACCACCTTTCAAAGCAGATGATTCCACATGCATGAAGACCTTTCAAATGAGTTAAAGCAACACCTTTCGAAGACAAGGGATGACAACTCTTCAGATATGCACCAAAGCTTTTGAAACCAAAGGTTTCGCCTTCACTCAAACCACATAGAAATATGCATTGGTCGAAACAACCCATTCGAGAGCCAAACCAACCCTTTCGAACTGGTCGAAGCCATTAATATCCAGGGAGGTTCCGCATTAAGTCATAAGCAAAAGTTCGGAAGTAACTAACAGAGTCGAAACCATCGGTATTGCAACACCTTCAAAATCTCGGAATACAGCCTATCGACGAGGTCGAAAGCTCCTATAAAGCAACATAGAGAAGAAAGGCGCAACCATCCCTTTCGAAAAAGGCGGAAGCAGTCTAAAGGCAATTCTAAAGACACCTTTCGACCAGGTCGAAAGCATTGGGTCGAAAGGTGCTGACCCACATCTATAAATAAGACCCAAGGGGTCTGTTTTGGGGATCCAAACTCATTCATTCTATACTTGTACTTTATTAATTCTAAAAGTTGTAACCCTAATTTGTAAATTGAATTGGGGAAGAATTGATCAATAAAGGCTTCTTTGAGTTAACAAAGGGAAGATCTCTAAATTCTTGATTACTTAGTTGTTTTGAAAGCATTTTATCAGATCTAACCGTGTTTTGCAGGTATCGACCACCTCAAAAGGCCTCTTCCGACCTGGTCGAAACCCCTGCATTTTCCAGTAATCTCTGTTATTAACTCCAGGCCACCTTTCACTGGATTTCTACCTCCTAGTGGATCGAAACCTCATCCCAAGCCAGTTTTACCTCTAACTACCAATCCAAACCCAAGTCATTTAAGATTCCGGCTTTCGACAAGGTCGAAACCACTCAAAACTGATCATAACCTTGAATCTTAGAGCTATCCATTAGGCTTTCGCAACCGCTTCGAAAGGACTGCTTCAAAGGGAAAGTCAAACTACTCTATTCAGCTCGAAAGGCCAAAAATAAGAGAACTTAAGCCTTTGGACTGAGTCGAAAGGACAATAAGAAGGAAATTTCACAATAACATCTGATTCAAAAGGTGATCTAATAGAAGATATTCATATCCTAGCTCTCTCCAATAAACCAAAAGAGACCAAAAAGGACCAACCTTCACCATACATCAACTTTGGGGCGTTGACAAGTTTTCTTGTTAACATTTTGGTGCTAGAAGGAGGCTTGAACCTCCGACTCTGTTGAACATCCAACACCACTTATCTCTAACCAAATCCTATTTCAAGCTTATCTACTTTTGATCTAACTTCATCATGGCTGGGAAAGTCAAAAGCTCTGAGCAAGGATCCTCAGAACCACACTTAATAGGATTCTTCCCAAGAACAACTCATGATTACAAACTATACGAAGAGCAAATGCTAAGGTTAAAATCTCTACGGATTATAAAGAAGAAAAGGGCAGAATTATATGAGCCAGAAAAATGGAGCTTGAATCCCTTTTATATTGGTCCAACCCATATCTTTGCCTTAGGAGAAAGGAGAAATGGAAATGACAACTTGTTTACCCAAATGAGAAAGACGATTCAACACTATGCCAATGGCACAATCTTTGAGGAAGAAATAATGACAGACTTTAATGCCTTTACACATAAATGGCAACAAGCTACATCTAGAACACTTCCAATACGGGAACTCCAATGGGTGTCAAAAAGAAAAGCAATCGATGAAGATGTAATTACAAGGCCAAGTAACAAGAAACTAAAAAGCCATCCTAAAGACACAAGTTTCAAGTCAAGACTTCCTAAGGAATGCAACCTAACGACATCAATAGAGAATGTCTACTTTCTAACTAAGGATGAGCTCAATTATTTTCCATCGTAGAAAAAGAAACCAAAGAATGAAAGGAATCTGGGGGGTTCCTACTACCATTACCATATGATGAATGGTCATGAAACTAACCACTGCAGAGCCTTGGAAGGGATGATAATCAACTTTTATCATCAAGGCAAAATCAATGAGTTTGTAAAGAAATACTAAATGAGATCAATATGGAGATACTTTTTTAAAGAGAATATACATGGTTGGGAGTGAAATGCTCGTTTTATTTGGACATTACCTTAAACGGTTGAAGCCTCTGTCTGCCAGAGTTGGCCAGGGCAGAGCACCTCCTGGAGGGAGGAGTGTAAGCCTTTAACCGTGCTACGCTATGGCCAGGTTAAAGCATCGACAAGCCCTTGGCCACGCCTCTTGTCAGGTCAAGGCACCTCCAGGAGGGAGGAGTGTAAGCCTTTATTCGTGCCACGCTATGGCCAGGTTAAAGCATCGACAAGCCCTTGTCTATGCCTTTCTATGGCCAGGGCAGGGCACCTCCTGGAGGGAGGAGTGTAAGCTTTATTCGTGCCACGCTATGGCCAGGTTAAAGCATCGACAAGCCCTTGGTCGCGCCTCTGGCCAGGTCAAGGCGCCTCCTAGAGGGAGGTTGGGTAAGTCCCTGGTTCTAGCCTCTAAGAATGAGCTAACCAAGAGCACCAGACAATAATGGACTAAGACGTCTAAGCCCAAGAAGAGGCTCACCAAACAACGGACTAAGATGTCCAAGCCCAAGAAGAGGCTTTACAAATATCGAACTAAGATGTCCAAGACCGAGAAGTGTCATATCAAATAGAGGACTAGGATGTCCAAGCTCGAGAAACAGCTAATCAAACCACAACTTCATACATGGCCTAAGAGGTTTATACATGTCGGAGAAGACAGAATCTAAGGGGTAGAAAGAAACTCCGCTTATTAATACCCGAATCTGAGTTTCAGGTCTCTTATTTCTGAACTTCATATATTAATACCCGAATCTGGGTTTTGGGTCTTTATCAATCACTTACAGTCTTTATCATACCCGAATTTGGGTTTCGAGACTATTGCATAACTTCACTTTAATGCCCTAATCTGGGCTTGAGATCACTATTATAAAGATAATTACTAAGAATTTCTGATTATCCGACATATGCCCTAATCTGGGCTTGAGATTCCTATTATGGATTTCTTATTATCCACTACTAATGCCCGAACCTGGGTAAAAGACTTATCATTATTACGAAATTCCGGTCATCATCCACAAATACTTGAATCTGAATTTCAAGTTTCTTAACTTCTAAGCATCATCTATTAATACCCGAATCTGGGTTTCGGGCTTCTGAACTTTCAGATTTCATTCATTAATGTCCGAATATGGGTCGTTGGATGTCTACTACAAATTTTCAGATAATGAATTCTGGACTTCTATTATTTAATCATTATTAACCCTCTATTGGTAATCTTCAGAGGATGATTTTCTAATGCATTTATACCCCTAGCTAAGGGTAAAATTTTCTGCAAACGGACTTCAGATGTTCCAGCAATATGGTTAAAGTTAAATCCTTGATTATTTCTCATCAGGATTAAAGATGGGTATCAGGACATTTAATTAAATACAATTACTGTTCATTGACATAATGATTTGTTAATCTACGAATGACGTAGATAAACTTTTATATCAATTTCAAGCTAACAATAGAAAATATTATTTGCTTTATACTTTTCAGGGAAATCGGGACAGTAAAGAAGAATGAAAGGTTCAGTAAACATAGAAATTATGGAATGAGCCATCAAACAAATGTTTCAGAGATAACATTACAGGAAAGGATCACAAACCAGGTGATATTTACAAAATTTACATAACTTATGAAATTATTTACAAGTGTATAGAACAAATATATACATTTTATAGATATGAATCTTTCATAAATCTTGGGCAGCCTTGTTCAAGTTCTCAGCGATTAAAGGATCTATGATATGACAGATAGCGATAAAAAGGACTTCTTTAAGTTTCTTCTCTTTCTTCCTTATCCTATCTGCATCAACAATCGTATCGATATTGGTTTTTAAAGCGTGGTTGAAAGCTTTATTTGTGCCTCTAAGGGTCTTATTTTCCCTTTCCAATTTAGCGATGCACTTCAAAAGCAGATAGTTATCATGTTAAGTTTTTGAATTCTAGCAGCATATTCATTTATGCACTATGAGTATTTAACTTTCTGCTGTTCGTCAAAATATTTCATCATTTTGAATTTAACTTTCTTGCACCACTCGCCTACTACCTTCTCGTCTAAGCCAGGGGGGATTTGTTATAGTGGGAAATTTCTGAGCAGCAAAGGAAGTAGACCTTGTAAATTTAGCAGCAGATGGACTAGCATGAGAAACTGGTAAATCAATACTCAAGATATTATTCCCCATAATAAATTCCAACGACTCACACTGAGCTTGACTATCCTTCAATTTGATCTCTAAATCGCTTATTTGTTTAAAAAGTTCTAACATCTTCTGATAAAAGACAATTGAAGGATTCGATTTAACTTGACGCTTCAAAGCGGAAATTGTTTCATTTTTGCTATTGACATCAGCTTCTAAGCTGGCAATCTGATCCTTGAGGTTTCTAACAATTGTTTTCTAAAGTAAGAATCTTTTATGCCATCTTAATGCTTCGATGTTGCCATGAAAATGAGCAAGTAAAGTATCTTCAATAAGTCTGCTCTTTTCAAGATCCGTTAATAGCTTATCCTTAAGATTAATGAAGTGAGATGCTGAATCTAATGAGAGAGGCGTTAAGGATAACTGTAATTCCTATTTAAATAAAAAATGGAAAAAGAATGAAGTCAAAATCAGAATGAACAATCTCTTTATTACTATAATAAAAGGTTACAACTCAAGTAATAATGAAACTAAAAGATACAATAAACATTTGTTTTATATCTAAAGATGAGAAACAACATATCTAATTTTATTCAATGAATTGGCAGAAAGAATAACTGTAGAGTCAGAAGGGATGTTAAGTCCTTCCGGAGTGATCATTGGGGGATATTTGCTATAGTCTCCTTCCCTGACTAGAGGACTGTCATGACCACAAATTAGTTTAGTATGCAAAAGATGTTTAAATAGAGAATCCCATACCTGAGATACCGAGATTGATGCTTGGGAAGTCTGCTCTTTTTCTTTTGGCACTTCAACATCAATAAAAGCAGGCTCCTCTTGAGGGCCGGAAGGTGTAGGAGACTTAGGCGGAATCGCTTCATAAGGGGACGAATCTTTATCAGAGGTCTTTGTATTATCATCTCCATATTTTTTAGAAGCTTCAGTATGACCACCTCTGTTTCCACCTGATCCTTGTCCGACATTAATGTCATCATCATTATCATCGTTGTTATCTCCCCCTCCTTTTCGACGGCCTCATCTTTATCATCTTTGCCTTCAGAGTCAGATTCGACTTCGAAGGACGGAACTTCAAAGGAAAGAATTTTAGAAGCATCGATTTCCTCCCTCTCAGCAACTTCAGTCCCCTGCTCCATCTTTTTGATTCTATCCATGACCCTATCAATAAGAGCATGGTCGAGTGAGAAGAAGTTCAAATCTAGGCATTTATTGACATTATCAGCGTAGGCGAGCATTAAAGCATCTTCAAAGGAATTCATAATAATGTCTTCAAGAGACGAGTCAATGAATTGTGACACTCGCTGCTTTGCATCAGAAATGGTGCTGATAGCTAGTTTTAGGGAGGTCATGTTCTTTTTCAGCTTTTCCTTTAACAAGGATTGTTTAGTTGCAATCCGTCAATTTTCATCTTCAGACTATTTCAGAGTCATTGACAATGCTAATTTCTCGTCGGCCAGAAGTTGGCGAGCCTTCCTCTCCTCCAAGATAATAGATTCTGACTGGGCGAGAGAAGCCCTCAATCACTCCAATTCAGTTGTAGTCTCGCTCTTCTCCGCGGATAAGGAGGAAACTTGGTTGTTCAAGACAGTAATTTCCTCTCAAAGTTTAGATGTTTCGAGAAAGAATTGGACACATTTTCGTGCAGGGAGAACCAGCTTTTGGAAATTTGAAAGAAAAGTACAACATAAGTTAAAAAACTTAAATAAAAATAGAGATAATATGGTTAAGTAATGTAAAACATACCAGGAGTTTTTATTCAAGAAGGGATCGATAGCGACTCTCCAAATCAGAAACAGAGGACGACGGCTGAATTGAAGTGAATGACGAAGGGTTTAAAATAGAACAGATCATCTTTTCGAAGTCATTCGAAGGTATAGAAGAGGACGATCCTGGAAGATTTAGCACTTGAGCGGGGGTTGAAGTTCCCAAGGCCTTTTGCATCTGCTCGATTACGCTCGAATAGCTGGAGACAACGATGCGAGATAATGGATCCATCTTAGTAGGAGTTTCCTTGGAAAAGTCAGAAGGAGCTTCAATGGTCGGACTTTCTAGAGATTCGCCAATATTAGCAGACACCTCTTCTTCCAGTATTGGAAAATCAGAAACTTCAACCACTTTAACTCTCTTTGGGGGTGGTTCTACCGTAGATGTTTTAATTAGTTTTCTTTTAGCAGCCATCTTTGACCTGGTAATGGACTGAGAAAAGGATGGCGCACGAGAAGTCGAAGAGAGAGGAGCAGAACCGTTGATGGGTTTTTCCACCTGAGGAGCAGCTAAAGAGAATTCAAACGAATTATAAGTCAGCAGAATAATTTGAAAAACAACACATTAATAGATAACAAGCGCAGCACTTATAACTTGTGAGAGATAGAAGACATAGGGGAGATAGGAGACATAGGGGAGAAATTTGTGGGATCTCCCAAAGAAAGGAAGCGTTTGCTTCGGGATGTATGTTGGATCAAAGAAGGTTGGCCTAGAATCCTTTGGCCGATCGGCATGAGAGCGTACTTCTGCAAATTTGTGGGATTTAGCAGGGTTAATCGGTTCACAATCCTGCTTGAAGCTGCAATTTGAGACTCCACAGTTCTCTTGTTCACCACATTTAGTTCTTTAACAGAAGCACCTGACAAAAAGCATAGATCAGCAAAGAAAAGTAACTAGATAGAAGGAAAATAATGAAATCCGAGCTTACTTGGAGTAGAGAAAGTCTTGCTAACATTTGGGAAGCATCTAACAAAGAAGAACTGATTTTCCCAGTCTCTAAATTTGTTCACTCCCTCATATATCAATTTCTTGGGACGATTTGCCCAGAAGATTTAGTTGTTAATGTTGCTGAGCTTAACCAACCGGACGAGGTGATTCAGTATTTCATCATTCAAAGAGGGAATGTCGGATTCTAGCTCCATCAACTCCAAGGATAAAAGATAAGCGTAGACATTGGGAGATAACTAAATCGGAGCAATTCCAAGATAAGCCAAGAACTTGGATAGGAAGTCTGGAAAAGGAAGAAATCCACCGCGTCGGATATGGATTGCAGTGTAAGTGAAGAACCCTTCAGGAGGGTTGTTGATGGTGTCATTTTCGGTAGGAGAAATGGCTTCCACCCCTGAAATCCCGAAGTCATTAAGGACCTCATCTACTTCATCTTGAGTGGATATCAAGGAGCACTTGGAAGTAGCTTCAACCTTCTTAGGAGAACTCATGATTCTGTCAGGTGAAAACTTTTCAGTTAGAAATTACAGTTTGTTATGAAATTAACATTCTTTCAAGGATTACTAGAAACCTATCACAACAATTTGAATATCAAACAAAATATGAAACTTCAAATTCTTTAAATAATGTTATAGTTGAAAATTGAGATTTACTGAGCTTTAGACAGAGTCGAAAGGGAAGTGGGAGTTAACAAACAACCTTCAACAGTGCCGAAAGCCCAAGTATAAACATCTATTTAGCTTTCAACAGGGTCGAAAGGGAAAGCTGAAGCAAATGTCCAACTGACACTTTTCAACAGTGTCGAAAGCTCAATATGAGCTTTGTTGTTAGAAGGGAATAGTTAAAACCTTCATAAAATTTGAACAAAATATACACTACCAATATTCAATAAATAAAAGAAAATACCCTTCGACACTATCGAAACCTACAATCTTTTTTTACCAGGGAATATGAATGCTGTCGAAACCTCATTTACTAATAAATTCGAAAGGTTTTAAGTTGAAGTCATATTGTTAAAAGAATAAAAGGACTTGGAATGTTTCGACAATGTTGGAGAAAGGCTATCATAGATTTTTTCGACCCGTTAGTTACAGAAGGTTTCGACAGAATCGAAAGGAATGCATGGTTTCGAAAGCATACCAACAACTGAATTTCAACTGAAACAATAGGTTTCAACTAAGTCGAAACGTTTTACTTAATTTGCAATTTATATAAAGTATGCTTTCTTTGACCCAATTTATAAAACATATTTACCTCTAACTTAAACAAATTTAAAGTAAGTTTAGATGAATGGTTGCGAAACCCGTAGGACAAAACTTATGCTTTCGGAAATGTTAGTTATGAAGCAATAACCAACATCTTCAAAAGGTAATAGGGCCGAAAGCACAAAATTACCTTTAAAGAGGTCGGTTTCGTAGTAAATAAACTACCTTTCAACAAGGTCAATTAAATAAGTGCTGGCTTACCTTTCGTCCCCATCGAAAGGGGCTAAAAAGAAAACCAGGAAAATGTCGCCTTAATCCTTTTCGAAGGGGTAGAAAAGTAAAATTCTAGCGCTAATTTATGATTCGTACATCTCAAAACTTCTCGCAAAGTTAACCGAAGATTTCTTCTTCCTCGAATCTGATTTCAACCCAGAAATTTAAAAACCATTAAACAAACGGATTTAAACACGAATCAATTACTTAAAATTTTGAAATTTTTAAGATAAAAATTCAAATTCTATAAAAACATAGTAACAATGAAAGTCTAACCAGGTAGGATTAAAGCGAGAGTTAATAAGAAAAAAAAACAAATCAAACCATGAAACTAAATTGAATGATGCTTTCAAACAAATAGGAACTCAAACAGTTACCAGCAAATTAAAACAATAATTGAAAACTCAAACTTTGAAAGTTTGTGAAACTGAGATTTGCTGTAAAATAAAGAAGGGAAAGATTTGAGAAACGAGAAGACATAAACTTACTTTAGATCTAGATTTTTTATTGAGAAAAATAAAGACTATTTGAAAGTTTGGGAACTTTGATTTTACTTGAAATTTATTTCGTTTGCAGGTAAATGAAAGAAGAGGAGAAAAGAACGTAATTTATAAGAAAAGTCAGCAAAGACGGTGAGCCATCCGATTGGATTTAAATAAGCGGCCCAAATTCACACGGGAATACGGAAAGGCAGGAAATGTTGAAGGTTTCGAGATGGTTGACTTGAAAAGTCAAAGGCATCCCTTTGCAAGGGGGAGAGAAAATGTTACCACAAAATATCCTTTCGACCATGTTGAAACCGTATAGAATGGAAGGCAAAAAAGAACAAGAGAGAAAATCACCAGCAAGACCTTTTGAAGGAGTCGAAGGGATGCTACAGCCAAAATCCAAAAGTTTCACAACAGTTCGATCAAAGGGATCGAAAGGGTCGAAAGCACCCTTTTGCTTCATGACCACCTTTCGAAGCAGATGATTCCACATGCATGAAGACCTTTCAACTGAGTTAAAGCAACACCTTTCAAAGACAAAGGATGACAACTCTTCATATATGTGCCAAACCTTTTGAAACCAAAGGTTTTGCCTTCACTCAAACCACTCAGAAATATGCATTGGTCGAAACAACCTATTCGAAAGCCAAACCAAGCCTTTTGAACCGGTTGAAGCCATTAATATTCAGGGAGGTTCCGCATCAAGTCACAAGCAAAAGTTCAGAAGCAACTAACAGAGTCGAAACCATCAGTATTGCAACACCTTCGACCCCTGGATATAGCCTATCGACGAGGTCGAAAGCTCCTACAAAGCAACATAGAGAAGAAAGTCATAACCATCCCTTTCGACAAAGGCGGAAGCATTCTAAAGACAATTCTGAAGCCACCTTTCAACCAGGTTGAAAGCATTGGATCGAACGGTGCTGACCCACATCTATAAATAAGACCCAAGGGGTCTGGTTTTGGGGATCCGAACTCATTCATTTTATACTTGTACTTTCTTAATTCTAAAAGTTGTAACCCTAATTTGTAAATTGAATTGGGGAAGAATTGATCGATAAAGGCTTATTTGAGTTAATAAAGGGAAGATCTCTGAATTCTTGATTACTTAGTTGTTTCGAAAGCATTTTATCAGATCTAACCGTGTTTTGCAAGTATCGACCACCTCGAAAGGCCTCTTTCGACCTGGTCGAAACCCCTGCATTTTCCAGTAATCTTTGTTATTAACTTTAGGCCATCTTTCACTAGATTTCTACCTCCAAGTGGATCGAAACCTCATCCCAAGCCAGTTTTACTTCTGACTCCCGATCCAAACCCAAGTCATTTAAGATTCCAACTTTCGACAAGGTTGAAACCACTCAAAACTGATCATAACCTTGAATCTTAGAGCCGTCCATTAGGCTTTTGCAACAACTTCGAAGGGACTGTTTCAAAGGGAAAGTCAAACTACTCTATTCAGCTTGAAAGGCTAAAAATAAGAGAACTTAAGCCTTTTGACTAAGTCAAAAGGACAATAAGAAGGAAATTTCATAATAACATCTGATTCAAAAGGTGATCTAATAGAAGACGTTCATATCCTAGCTCTCTCCAATAAACCAAAAGAGACCAAAATAGACTAATCTTCACCATACATCAACTTTGAGGTGTTGATAAGTTTTCTTGTTAACAACGTGCAAGAGCGGATATACGTATACGTGTATTTGAAATTATATATTAATCAATACAGTTCTTGTATTATAGGTTGAATTGTCATACATAGTTATGCATTATACATATAAGTGAATTGTTGTATATATATGTATATGTATATCTTTATTTGTATATAAACATGTGGCAAGCGTCTCATGTAGCCATAATGACTGTCGTGTATGCTAAGTTGCGTGAGAAGATATCAGGCCGAGTAACCATTCTGGTGAAATCCGAAATGTATTTTATATAATTGAAGTATGGTTGTGTGTTCTTGTGTGTGTATAAACGTATACAAGTGGGTGTATGGGCATACACTTAGGCATCACACGAGGTAGGAAGGTCGTTTATATTGTTTAGGCATGTTAAAGGAGGCCGGATAGCAAGATTCGCTCGTTGAACTCTACACGTGCAAAGTGTAAATTTTGTATCAAAGTTGGTTTTCGAACACATAAGGAACCCCTTCCAAAGCATCAATCAATGAACTTCGGAGAAGGTCCAACGGGTAGAGGTAGGCTAAGAAGGCTAGGCGGCTCATCGGACGAAGCAGCGGAGGAAACAAGACGTGAATTGGCAGCCTTAGTGATCGGGTGGCACCTGCCCAGGATTTATTGCGTAGGACAGGCTACCACCGGTAGACTGGTGGTAGACCACCAGTGGTGCACTGAACTAGGCAGTAAAGCCTGGGTAAAGTGCCATTTTATTAAGGTTTCTTCCACAGTTTTATATGCGGGTTCATGTAGAGCTTCGGCACAACTTTGAAGAAGACTATGGACTACCTAGGGAGGTGGAAAGTGAGGTGAAGCTCGGGATTCGGATGCGAATGTTAAGTGATTCCTATGGGATAAACAACAATAGGGCACGGGATCAATATGACGATTGGTCACATGATCACATCCGAAGAGCGTGTACGATCAAACAGAATAAATCCATACCTTATGATCAGTATCTGGAGTAGGTCCACATGGGTTTCAAATATCTGGAGTAGGTCGTATATGACTTATGCTCAATATAGGGTACGATGAGATCTGCATGAGTTCGATCAATCAAGATGCGACTCAGGGTTTATGGTACGATTAGGTATTGACTCTATTTATTTTGGATCCTCAACGGGAATCATTTGATTGTGGTGTGATCTATATATGTGTCAAATATCTAGAGTAGTTCATATATCACTTATGCTTGATGGGGGTACAGTGAGGTCCACATTGGTTTCAAATATCTAAAGTAGGTCGTATATCACTTATGATCGATATGGAATACGGTGAGATCTACACGAGTTCAATTAATTAGGATCAACTCATGGTCTATGGTATGATTAGGTTCTGACTCTGTTTATGTAGGACCCTCAACGAGAATCATTGGATTACGATGAGATCTATATTAGTGTCAAATATCTAAAGTAGGTCATATATCAATTATGCTCGATATGTTGTATGGTGAGATCTATACGAGTTCGATTACACAGGATACGGCTCAGGGTCTATGGTACAATTAGGTACCGACCCTATTCATTTTGGACCTTGATATCATTGAATTAAGGGTAATGCCCATAGTGGACTCCACTAATCATCGATGATGTGTTTTAATCTGAGTTCTATGTCTATCGCTTATCGTTATATTGTATGTTATATTAGTTGGTTGATAGTATTAATTGTGTTTTCTAGCATATGCTTGTATTGTGATATTTTTATTGTCTCTACATTCGTATATTAGGTTACCTTATCATGGTACCGTTATGTATCAGTCACATTACACTGGTTGTGATGATTCGTTAGTTACAAGAGAAGAGCAGGTTATGGAATGATTTCCTATCTTTTGGACAGGTTTACTTTACTTGTTTATGGATGGTCAAGATTACCCCTGATCCATGATTATGGAGAAGATCGGCTGTGCCTCGGTAATTTCCTGTTCATTTGTATGTAGTTTTGATATACAGTGTTTTGAGATAGTTCCTCTCACACCAGATTTTATGTCTGACCCATGTTTTGTCTTTGTTTGTTTGTCATGACAACTCCAGGGTATTCGACTAAGCAGTTGGGGAGTCGAGTGTTTTTTGGGATACGCTTTCAGGATGGATGGAGCATTCTATGGAGGTGATATCGACACTTTGTATATATACTTGATATTGTAGAAGCACATGACATAAATGTGCTTATATATGAGATTTGATGGTCAGATAGTATATTCAGGACTCTGTTTGTATAGAGTTGATCTATTCTAACTTTCTATATTGATATTCACTTATCGGATATTTCTGCTAGTGCAGTCTCTTATATATATTGTTATTCTGTTCTGTTTATATATATTCATTATATTATATGTCATCATTCCACAGTGATATTCAATCGATATCCCTTGGATTAGTATTTGTTTTAAATTTTATTTCCTAGACAATCTGTCTTTTATGGTGTTGGGGAGTCAAACATTGTCATTCAGTGCTGATTTCATGGTATTATGAAGGGTGGGTTATTACAATTGGCGCGTCCTCGGTGACATCTCTATGTAGATGCTTGAATTAGAGGATTAGAATTTGAAACTCTAAGTCATCAACATTTTCCCCAGTTGAATCTTCTTTAAAGTCAACATCTTCTTCTTCCTCTCATTCTTCTCCTTCTTCTTCTTCATCCCTCTCTTTTTCTGCCTCCTCCTCTATCACTCTTTTTCGGGTTGGAGCATGCTTACATTATGCGACTAATGCTAGTCCTTGTTGGGCCAGCTGGGCTTCGACTCTTTTATTTTTTGATGCAGGACGCTGGTATAAAATAGTGCAACCATTGTGAAGATGGTGATTGGCGCAAAGCTTAAGATTGTTTTGAAGAAAAGAAGTACAACTTTCAAGTTATGGAGTGGCTTTGAGGTTTGCAACCATGCAACGCAAGGCATCATTGTCGACTTTAGTGAAACATCTGTAAAGGTTGAAGATGAGTTAGAAATTTAGGTGAGGAAAGAGTTAATGGCTGGTTACTCAAGGTATAAGGTGGAGGACTTAAATCCGGAGAGCCATCGACAAGGGAAGCATTTAGGGCACGTGTTATATAGATTTTTGACCAAGCAATATTCTGATATACTAGACGATTCGAACTTGGAGTTATCAAGGCAGATGGCCTGGAGAGATAGCCCCATAGTTAGAAACCAAGTACAAATAGAGCTACGAGGTAAAGCCTAAAACACTAAAAGAACTAAAGAACCAAAATCCAACAGTGTCTTAGATCGGTACTGATCCAACCCATGGATCAGTACCGATCCATGAGATTTTATCAAGACTTGGCCACACTGCTACTACTTGAAAGTAATGATTCTAGAAGCCTATTTCAAGCAATATTTAATTGATCCCATGTAATCTCGATTGATCTCCATGAGCACTTAGAGTCAACAACTCCATTCTTCCATAGATCCATCATTTGGACCCAGAAACAAGCTAGTAAATATGCAAACAAGTTTGGAATCACGAAGTTAACCATGACTCAAGCCAGGACAAGAAGTTCAAAGTCATCCATATGAAAAAATATGGATCAATACCGATCCAAGCTCAGGGATCGGTACCGATTCATGATTATTGATGAGGCGTCCACCTAATTTCCTGAGGAAGTGGTCTATGGCGTGGAAAACGAGCTGGAGATCATGGGGCGAGATTTTAAGCTACCAAATGTTATAAATAGGAGGGCGGGGCTTATTTTTAAGGATCTTTTTGGATCTCTAACTCTAATCTCTTGTAATCGCCCATGAATTTATACAGATCCATAAGAACTTGTACTTGCAAGTCAGTAATCAAAGCAATAAAATCACTAAGTGGATGTAGGCCAAGTTTAGCCAACCCACTATAAACGTTGTGTATTCCTTTCTTGCTTATTTTAATTTACTTTTCTTCACCATTCTTCTCCATACAATCTCTTGGGTGTGTGAGCCATTTTTGGTTCAAACATTTTGGTGTTTTCATTGAGAATTAAACTCGGGCAATTTGGATCCATCATCTACTATTGGATTTCGTAGATCCATGAGATAGATCCAATCTTCCAATCTTACTATTTTACTATTCACATTTTCAATAATCTTCAAGAAGCTATTTGCCATGGCTCCAAGGAGAGACCATTCTATAAACTCTAGAGCTGCTAATGATGCTAAGAACCGGAATACTCAGCATGTGGATGAAGTTGCCTAGCCAAATCAGCCAAAGATCCAAAATCCAATTGAGGCCGTGACCAAGGTGGAGATCGATCGTATAATGAAGCAAATGGAGGATAGGTTCCAGGAGAATCACAATGAGATGAACCAGAAGATGCAGGAAAGCTTGAGACTGGTGAATGAGCTAACTCAGAACTGCCATAGGACAAGCAGGAGGGACTTATCATCTTCTGATTCGTAGTCTGATAGTTCCTCATCATCCGAGCAGAGACAGAAAAAAAGCAAGCAGAAAATGGCTCAAAACACTGTCAGGACTTCATATCAGAAACCGAGACAAACCCTTGGGAAGGTATTGTGGGTCGGTACTGATCCAACAAACATTGGATACAAACCTCGCCCTCTGGATGGTGGTATGAACTTGACCTCTAATCGCATTGTAGATGATCAGACTATGGAATATTGAACAACTATTGATGATTTAATGCACAGGAATCGAACAGGGGGACTACTGGACAAACGAATCTTCTAGAGTCTAGAGAGCCCAAGCATCGGGGGTTCTGCCCAAGAGTTCGCCGAACCTGTAGAACTGGAGTACTTGGCTGGGATAGTCAAAAAACTTATGAATGAAAACCAATTCAGAAGTAATAATGAGTGGGGTACTTCTCCAAGTTGAAACCCATTTATTGAGAACATTATATGTGCAAAGTATCCATGGAGGTTTGTAATGTCGATGACGCCGTCGACAGAAAAATGGATCCAAGGTAGCACTTGATGAAATACGAATGTCATATGGACTTTGCTAAAGCATCTGATGCCGTGAGATGTTGTTGCTTCCTAATTTTTCTATAAGGTGTTGCGACGATGCGGTTCACTCGGCTCCTACCGAGATCCATATTGTCTTTTGCTGAGTTGACATGAAAGTTTCTGGAGCAATTACATCTACATATTTCATGCCTGAAGGACATGATGTCGTTATTGAACCTCTTCCAGGGCACGGGAGAGTCATTAAAGGATTTCTTGAATAGGTTCCATACCTCTATGACGAAATTTACGAATGCTAAGGATGACATAGTATCGATGGCACTAATTAGGATGATTCATCTCGAGACTAATTTCAGGAGATGGTTGGAAATGAAACCCTCGTCAATGATGGATATATTTTACAGGAAGTCTAATCAGTTCTTATGCTTAGAAGAGGTGCATACTTGTTCAAGAAGAGATGATGTTGGGCCTTTAGCTGAAGTTATGTAGAGCAATATCGCTGTAAAAGAGTCCTGAGGGAGTTCTAGAAATGTGGATGTGAATGTTGGCAACAAGAATGTTGGTAAGAAACGGAGTGATAATGGAGCCAGGAAGCGAAAACTGAATAATAGGAATCATCCCAAGATTCCTAAGTACGACAGCTATACTGAATTGAATAACTCAGTAGTGAATATTTTCCTAGCTACTCAAGGTACCGAGCTTTACAAGAAGCCGGCTCTGAGAGAGTCAACTGAGAAGGAGAAAAAATCTAGCAAGTTTTGCAGGTTCTATGATACACGTGGTCATAATACCAATGAGTGTAGACAGTTGCGTGATATGATCGAGGAGTTGATTTGAAAATAGAAGTTGCAGTGGTTTGTGAAAGCCCCGCAGGATGGCGGGCAAGGAAATTCCAACCCTCTTGGGTTGACATCCCAACGGGGGCAAGCCGGGCCTAGTGGTGAAGAGCCTAGGTGGCCTTAAAAATGTTTGGTGATAAATACAATCATCAGCGACCACATCGAGCTGACAAGAGCTGGAACAAGATGGATCGATACGTAGGTGCTTTTAAATATGAAGGGAATGAAAGCTGCTTTGCTATAGAGGATGGAGCTCCGGCAAAACAATTCATAACCATGACAGATGACATTGTTTTCCAAAATAGAGATGCTGATGGGATGGAAGCCCAACAATTGACCCGCTCATGATTACGGCCATGATTGGCCCTACTATTGTACGGGAAGTGTTGGTTGACTATGGAAGTTCGATCAACATTTTATTTAAGAAAGCCTATGACCAGATGCTACTGGAGGGCAAGGATTTGAAACCGTGTAAATCACGAATCTAAGGATATAATGGGATGGCTACGGAGCCAGTCGGATATGTGGAATTACCAGTGGTGCTTGGTGAGGGCGACCGCAAGTGAGTGCAGGTCTTGCCTTTTGTGGTGCTGAATATTTAGTCTACATACAATACATTTTTAAGTCGACCGGCATGGGTGAATTTAGAGCGGCTATTGCTCCTTGGTGTTTGACAATGAAGTTTCCTATAGAGAATGGTATGAGAATAGTACAAAGAGATCAGGGGCTTGGCCGCGAGTGTTATGTTGCTGAGCTAAAAGAGGCGAGGCAAATAAAGAAAGGAAATTGTCTAGTGGTGACTCTTTGCATCAAGACTTTGGATAGCAACCACTTCCTGAGCCCTGGCTTGGATAGCACAGCCGGTTCCATAAGGATATGGATCCGTGAAAAGTGCAGTTGGATGGAATGGTAGCTCTAGCTGAGTTAACGATCAACATTTCGGTCAACCAGGATGATCCTACGTGGATCCTGAAGGTTGGATCACAGCTTGGCAGAGGTTGATGACGGAATTGGTTGGTTTCCTCCCGGCGAACCTAGATGTATTTTCCTGGATAAACTCTGATATGTGTGCGATCTTGCCAGAGTAGCGAGCCATGCATTAAATGTAAATCCTAAACGTGTTCCTGTAAAATAGAAGTGCCGCAGCCTGGGTCCGAAGAGATCCGCCGCACTCAAAGAAGAGGTGGATAAGCTGAAGGACAAAGGCTTCATCCGCGATGCCTTATACCTAGAATGGGTATCCAATCTGGTCTTGGTGAAGAAGGCAAATGGGAAGTGGAAGACATGCATTGACTATTCTGACTTGAATAAGGCATGCCCGAAGGATAGCTTCCCGCTTCCAAGGATTGATCGGTTGGTGGACTCAATAGCCAAACATGAACTGCTTTCGTTTATAAATGCGTACTTTGGATACAATCAGATTCCCATACACGTCCTGGACCAGGAACATACCAGCTTTATAACTGACCTGGGACTGTATTGTTATCTTGTCATGCCCTTTGGATTAAAGAATGCTGGAGCCACCTATCAGAGGCTGGTAAACAAGATGTTCAAAGATCAAATTGGGCATTCGATGGAAGTCTATGTGGATGACATGCTTGTAAATTCATGACATTCAGGAGACCATATTGATGAATTGATAGAAATGTTCGGTGTTCTCCTATAATACTGGACGAAGCTCAACCCTTTGAATGCTTGTTTGGCATTGCATCAGGAAAAATCTTAGGCTTTATTGTGAATTCCCGTGGGATCGAAGCCAATCTGGAAAAGATCGCGGCATTGAGAAACATCAAAGCTCTAAAGATGATCAAGAAGGTCCAAAGTTTGAATCGGAAGGTCGCCGCCCTAAGGCAATTCATCTCCAGAGCAATAGACAAATGCATCCCTTTTTGACGTGATTAAGAAAGAAAAAAGGAACTTCGCTTGGACACAGGAGTGTAAAGACGCATTCCAGGATCTGATGGATCACTTAGAGAGACCCCCCCTCATTCTTTCGAAGGTGATGGATGATGAGGACTTGTTTATATATCTGGCAGTATCGGTGCATGCTTTGAGCGCCGCACTCGTACATGAGGAATCCCACATCCAATGACCAGTCTACTACATCAGTAAGCAATTGACAAGTGTAGAAAGAAATTACCCAAAGATGGAAAAGCTTGCAAACTACCTGTTGATTGCTTCAAGGAAGCTCCGACCCTACTTTCAGGCTCATTCGATCAAAGTTCTTACCAACTAGCCTTTGCGATAACTCTTGCAGCAACCTGAGACTTTTGGAAGGCTATTGAAATGGAACATTAAATTAAGCAATATGACATAACTTATCACCCTCAAAGAGCTATCCAACATTAAGCTTTAGAGGATTTCGTAGTTGAGTACACTGCGTGAGACGATACTCCAGAAAGCAGTGGTGAGCAAAATGCTTGGTGGAAGATGTACATGGATGGTGCATCGAATGAACGTTGTTTCGGTGCTGGAGTTGTACTTGTCACTCCCCCGAGGAACGTTCAATTTGTTAAGCCTTAAGACTCGATTTTCTTGCAATAAATAATGAAGCATAATACGAAGCACTGATTGCGGGACTTAAAATCACCAAGGAACTGAGGGTTAAAACTTTTCATATCTTTTGTGATTCCTAGCTAGTGATCTGTCAAGTCAAGAAGGAGTTTCAGGCAAAAGAAGCAAGGCTAGCTCCTTATCTAAACCATTCCCTTGAGCTGCTTAATGATATTGAATACTACACAATAACACTTATTCCCAAAGAGGAAAATGCGAAGACTGACTCGTTGGATAAGTTAGCCAGTTCTAGATATGCATAACTCATAGGCCTAGGTTTCGATGGAAGTGTTGCCGGCTTCGAGCATCGACCATTTGGATACCGATTGGATCTTGGAGGCCGAGTGTGAGAAGGAGTCATGGATGACTCCAATAAAGAACTATTTACATAGGGGAATCCTTCCGGACAGAAAGAACGAGCGACTGAAGCTCCTTCATTAAGATTCAAGATATATATTTTAGTAAGGATCACTTTACAGGAAAGGATTCTTAGTCTTGATGTTATGGTGTGTCACAATCGATGAGGCCAAACAAGTCCTAAGAGAAGTTCATAAAGGGGCCTGCGAGACCACATTGGGGGCAAACCCTAGCGAAGAAGATCCTCCGCTTTGGGTACTTTTAGCCAACTGTCAACTGAGATGCAGCTGATTACACCAGAAAGTGTGAAAAGGGCCAGAGATTCCTAAGATTCCAAGAGCCACGCCGACGGAGATAACTAAAATGGTCAGTCCCGGGCCATTTGCAGTTTGGGGAATCGATATTATCGGTGTGTTGCCGATATCTAAGGCTGACACGAAGTACGCCATCCTTGCCATTGATTACTTCACTAAATGGGCTGAGGCAGAGCCATTAGCCACCATTACCACAAATAACCTAATTAACTTTGTGGTCCTAAATATCATCTGTCATTTTGGAGTTCCACAAGCTATTGTTACCTATAACGGGACCCAATTTATAGCACCGAATTTAAAGAATTCTACCGTCGACATCGGATAAAGAAGATATTTGTTACGGTGGCACATCCTTAGGCAAATGGATAGTTTGAAGCTAGGAACAAGATTATCAAGTCCATTCTTAAGTATCGATTGGAAAAGGCTAAAGGAAAGTAGGTTAATGAACTTCCATTAGCCCTTTGGGCTTATCGGATGACCCGCAAGTCAGCGACTAGCCACTCTCCATTTGCCTTGGCTTATGGGTCAGAGGCTATGATTCTAGTTGAACTAGAAGTACCCTCTCATCGAGTGATTCACTATAATTCATGGATGAATAAGCAACTCCCGCTGGAGGCTCTCAATATGCTCGATGAGAAGTGTGATGAAGCTGACTTGAGAGCAGCCGCACACCAAAGCCGAGTCGTCCGATATTACAACGCTAAGGTTAGGAAACGAACCTTTGAAATTGATGTCCTGGTTCTAAAACAAATCTTCCCAGGCCCTCGGAACTTGGTTCGAAGTTAGGAAGGTCCATACGCAATCAAAAAAATGCTTGGAGATGATACTTTCAAGCTAGCAATGGTGGATGGGATCTCACTCCCGAAGGCGTGGAATAGTAAACACTTACGACGCTATTTCACTTAGAAATGAATTTATACATAATCAAAATTATGTAATGAGACAGAACCTATTATTCCCATCTTTTATAAAGTGAAATGGCCTTCTGAAATCTATGACTTTGTCTTTACATAGCTTAGGAGTTGTGAGATATGACCGACTCGAATGAATCTACTTGTGTATAATACAGGTATGCAGGCACCTGGTGTTAGGTGCCAACCGAACTTCAATGGTCCATGATCGGACCCCTGGAGTTCAACCACTATTGGCATCCAGAGATGGATGCTAGCCAACTCTTGTCCTTGATGTGGGGATAGGAGTATAAACCAAAATAGACGTGATTTGACTGTTCATCCACTAACTCTTGTCCTTGATGTGGGGGTAGGAGTATGAACCCAAAATGGATACGACTTGACCATCCATTCATTAGCTTTTACCCGAAGTTTGGCAAAGCGCCGATGACTTACCCAAAGGAAGGCAAGGCCGGAGATCATTGCTCGGAGTTAGGCGAGATCTCTTCTGAACCTTGATTGACGCTCGGAGACAGGCGCGATCACATTTAAAGTTCTTGAAAAAGGGATGCTTAAATCACCTTTTTAGGTGATCGACATTTGATTGAATTCTAGAATCCCATACGGTTACATAAAAATTCCTACGGATTGGGGCTTCAATGATTGCTTTACGTTCACAAGAACGACGAAAGACTGGCAAATCACGGAATAGGCTAATGACTTAGTCGGACAATAATCATTGAAAGAAATGGATTACGAGTACATCGAATGGAAAGCGCATTTCTCGAATGCTTAAATAAATTCAAACGAAGATTGAACAAAACAAAAGACTTTGTTACTCACATTCGAAATAGAACTTGGAAAAGAAAGTACAAGTTTCATTTACACCTAAGCTGAAAACAAAAGGAGGGCCAAACCCGCACAATGCCAACCTAAAATCAAAACAGACTCCTACGACTGTAATCCAAAAATGAGTCTATCTACACAAAACAAATTAATGATTACCTCTTATTCTTTTTACGCTTGGTCTTTTTTTTCGCTTCTCCAGAGGGAGTGTAAATTGATCTAGTTTCTTCCTACTTCTTTCCGAACCCTTAGACGGAGTGCTCTGCGATGATCCAGTCGGCACGCTCTGGGTGCTTCCTGGTGGAGGAAGAGTGACTAGAATGTAGAAAGTATGGCCAGACAAGGCTATGGACAAAGGGGGAGGGATGACCTCAATCTTTACTAGCTTGATCTCTTTATCTAGGAGAAGTTGTTACTCAAGCTTACCATAATGGGAACCGATAAGGGCTTGAAGAATCCGGTGATGACAACATCATCCTCGGTCTGAGCTTCCTGACTCTCGCCAGTCCCTTCATCCTGTAAAGCGTATTTTTTCCACTCGTCAGGCCAAGGAGTCTCGCCAATTGAAATGCTCGGAACCATTGTTGAAGTAGTCACGGGCACCAATTCTGTTGTAGATTCTTATTGTCTTAACTGAAGACCTTTGTCAAGAAGCGAGATGACCTGGGGCTGACCTGAAACTTGAGAGACATAAAAAAAGAGGTTAGCTATGTCAATCGATGACATGTGGACTCTTTGAAATACAAGCGAAGTCAAAGAACTACCTTCTTTAATTTGGGTTTCTTTATGGGCTAGTGTGCCGCTAGATTTCCCTTAAAAGATGGGAGAATGGACGGTAGACTTATGCATTTGAGGCTTCCCTGGATCGTATTCAGGGATGAAGGATGGATCGAGAGTAGCTTTGGGTCTAGATGTGTGGCCCGTGGTGACACTTGAGGTGACGATCCATCCTTCGCCTATGTCTTTTTGTACTGTAGCGGCCAACTCCAGATGAAGAGTAAGCTCACCCTCTCTTAGCACCATGGGCTCATCTCCTATCAAGACCTCCTTTTCCAACCGAGTCAGGTCTACCTCACCACCTTTCTGAAATTCTTTCTCCTCTGTAATAACTTGTCACAGGCTAGAGTCAAAGCCCTAGGGTAATCATTACCGAGCCACTCTAAGTTGTAGAACTTGAGCACATTAGCATTGTACTTAATGATGAGTAGCTCGAATCTTTCCATCATTCGCTTCTCAATGGCTTCAACTTCCTTCTTAACAAGCGCATCGACATCCATATCATGTGCAACCGCCTCGTCCCTTTCACTGTAGGTATTAAGTAACTCTTCACAGTACCCTTGATCTTCTTGGAGGGCTTGGTCTTTCATTTTTGTCTCACTCTCGAGCTTGGCTGGCAGCTCATTCACCATTATGGCCAAAGCATCTCTCCAGCACTAGTTCGTAATTTCGGTGGTGCGCAGTCTTTATCTCATTGCAATGCTCGGTCTTCTCACTCTCGAGTGTTTTGATAGCATCCTTGGCCCATTTCTCGGCCTTAGGTTGTGATGTTTTCAAGTCAGTAATCTCGATGTCGAGATGAACGATGATCCTTTTATCTTGCATCTCCATAAGTTTTAGATTATCAATGACAATCTTTCTTTCCTTCAAAACCTTGGAGATCTTCTCGACTATCCTCTTCCATTCATTATATTGATCATAAGCAACGATCGTATTTTTGATCTCTGGTGGAATGTTCTTTAGATTGGCACAAACATGAGTCTATCAAAACATACATCTGAAAATTGTTCCTTCAGTTCAGCCATTCGGGCATCGATGGCAAGTTGTTGCTCTGCAGTAATAAGCGGAGGTTCAATCAATTCCTTGCTAGCCTTGGGATGAGAGGCCTTGGAACTGCCCTTATAGTGCCTACAGTTAGAAGGTCGACTAATGTGAGTCAATGTTGAGTGTTGAACGGGAATGGAAGCCAGAGGTGGTGCACGAGAAGCATCGCTTGATTAAAAGTCATCACGATGATCAGAATGCTTGTTCGATCCTCGTAGTGGAGGCAATCTGGACCTAGAATGGTATTTGGAAGCAGAATTGTGAGATGGATAGTCTCTATCATGACTGCTTTTGTCACGAGTAAACTGATGGCTGGACACCGAGTCTTGGCCACCACCAGATGATACGCGTCTGAGCAATGCCTTTATCGAGACACTTTTTCCTCTAAAGATTGAAATATATATTTTTTCTTCTCCATAGATCCTACAAATGATATAAGGACAAGTTAGCTCCAATAAGTAAAGACATAAGTCAAGTGTAATGCGGTGCAGTGCATGTGTATGTGAGTGTCCTAATGTCCCCCGATGAATCGTGTGTTGGAGCTTTGCTAATGGTAGTGATTTGTCCCACGCTGGTAAGAGTGATTACATCATCAAAGCGAAGAGGAGAGTCAAGACCCTCAAGGCTCATATTACCAATGCTGAAAGAGCCGAACTCTGTAGGAATTGGCCCCAAACCAGCGAATGTATCTTCAAAAAGGAGTGAAGGAGTTTTCTCCACAGTTATCACTGGCGGAGGCTATGTAGATGATTATCCTTTGGGAAGCTTCATGACGAGCCTCTTTTCCAAAACAAACTGTTAGTCATCTTTGCACTATTCAACCAAAGGCTCGTGTCCTACATCAACATCATCGTGGCTAGCTTCACCAACTTCGTCCACAATTTCGCCTTCCTTAGCGTGTTTTTGCACCGCTTCAACATTCTCTTCAGCTTTAGCCCCTGTACATAGGACTAAAGGCACATCAGGATTCACATCACCACCTTCAGGCGATTTATCATCATCATCATCGTCATTATCATCGCCATAGGTGACCACTTAAACTTGACCAGTGCTAGGACCCGCTTCCAACAAGTTATGGGCTAGGAGATTCTCATTAGAAAGAAGAATTCCGATATCTATATCCTCTTCTGGAAGCGCAATGAGAGCTCTAATGGCATCTGCATGTGTTGTGCCATTGGGTCTCATTGAAACATCTTAATGAAAAAAAGGATATAGGTTAAGCTCGAAAAGTCACAAGGCAAGTTCACATTAAACACATGAAGTATAACTTAAGTCTAGATAGCCATCTTCATGGAAATCTAGATGGACAATGGACATAGAACCATTCAATCTTGTAACAACACAGCTTATTCCATGTACCAGTAACAACTCGACAGTTCTTAGTCGGTTCTAGATAAGTCAAGGAAGGGCTTCCTTTCGGCTCTTGAAACTATATATGTACCGAATCTCCTCATCACTGGGTAATCGGTACAAATGTTGAGCGAAAACAATAGATGTACCATAAAGAAAGGTGTAACTATTTAGATGTAATTGCGTAAGAGCCAATCTCATGAAGTTCAGAACTCGACGATTAAATTGATTGAATGGTGGGACGCGTCTTGCCAGGAACATGTATCTATTACAAGCAGTATAACACTCTGGGAGATTGTGAGATCTTTGGTGATGAGAAGGGACTAATACATCCTCAAAGGGGATTCCATGTTTATTGCAGATTCTATGAAGTGATCCTTCTTCAATCTTAGAAGTAATGGAGTGGACAGGATCATCTAAAATAACAGCATCCTCAAGAGTGTCAGGAACAGTTTCGACTTCAAAGCCTTCTATAGGCATTTGAGGAACTTCTGGATGAGGTTGATCCACTTGTGCATTTTTAACTGGAGGTATATAATGCCCCAGAGTATGTTGTGTAGAAGGAGTCATAGTCGAACTAGACTCCATATCTGGTTCAGCGTATCTAGAAGTTGACAGACCTGAAGCTAAAGTGGCGAGACGTTCATAACATCTACGGTCCATTTTTATAAAAAATCAACAAATAATCAACATCAAATTAATTATAAGATGTACCCCTTATAAGAGTGAAACTTAGTGCAGTGTTGTGCAATGTCATGCAATGCAGATTTTTGATATTATAAAATGGTTCATTTTAAAGTCTGGACATCGCCCAAAGTAACGGTCATCGCTAACTGTCTTAATGGACGTCACGTCAACTACTATGCATTGGATATGCAACGAAACTCAAGAGATAACATTTGAAAAACGTGAATGAGTTCAAACTCAAGTGAGTATTGAAAACAAAAATCTCATCAAGGGTCGGATCAGTACCGATCCAAGACCTTGATGGATTTTTGTTCAATTCCCAATCGCTATCTCCTGGCCCCAACTTCAAGCACAACCACCAACACAAGCTCCACCCACGTCGAATTCCCATCACCACCGTCACCTACCTAAATCAAGGATGCAACTAAGTGTTCAATTCAAGCTTAGTGGATGGATCAGTGGATTTTGAAGGGACAAGGATCGGGTAAAGGCGCTAGCGATGTCGAGTTCAGATTTGTGGAGGAGATGGTCGCTGGTAAGGAGGAAAAGTGAGAGAAGCGGATTTTATTTCCTAAAAGACCGTTTCAAGCAAAGAAAATGGGAGATTTCTCCCAAGTCTTGGATCGGTACCGAGTCTTGATAAAAAAATGAGTGAAAAATGTAATGATGTTCCATGCATGTGAATGTACATGTCAAAGATTATCCAAGAATGTGCACGTATATACATGTGCATGTAAATACTCAACCCCGAGTGACTAGAGTCAAAGGAAATCAGATTAAAACCTGGAAAGTCCATGAGAAGAACTGGTTCAAAACTATTGAACTTGGAATGATGGATCGTGAGAGAATATTCCCGTTTTATAATGCAAAATGTTAGCAGAGCATCATGATGAATGGCTATAGACATAATTCTTCATAGAAACGATCAACATGAAGGATGAAACCATTCAAAGCATAGAGTGGAGTCCTTCACATCAAACCTGACTTATCTCGATCCAAAGCACATCATGTTTTAAATAAGATGCACTTTGGGGGGCAAGTGTTATACAATTTTTTGACTAGGCAATATTTGGATAGACTGGACGATTCGAGCTTGGGAGTTATCAAGGAAGGTGGCCCGAAGAGACAGCCCCAGAGTCCACAAACCAAGTAGGAACAGAGCTATGAGGTAAAGCCCAAAACACTAAAAGAACCGAAGAACCAAAATCCAACTGTGTATTGGATCGGTACCAATCCTACCCATGGATCGGTACAATTCCATGAGATTTCATCAAGACTTGCCCCCACTCCTACTACTTGTAAGTGATGCTTCTAAGAGCCTATTTCAAGCACTATTTTATTGACCTCCTGCAATTCTCCATCGATCTCCACGAGCACTTAGAGTCACTGACTCCATTCTTCCACAGATCCATCATTTGGACCTAGAAACAAGCTAGTGATGATGCAAACAAGAATGGAATCACAAAGATAACCACAATTCGAGCCAGGACAAGAAGTTCAAAGTCAGCCAGAACATATGGATCAGTACCGATCCAAGCCTATGGATCAGTACCGATCCATGATTATTGATGAGTTGTCCACCTAATTTCCTAGAGAAGTGGTCTATAGCATGGAAAACGAGGTAGAGATCATGGGGCAAGATTTTAGGGTATTTATTGCTATCAATAGGAGAGTGGGACTCATTTTTAACGATTTCTTGGCTCTCTTGCTTTCAAACTCTAATCTCTTGTAATCGTCCATGGATTTATACCGATCCGTAAGAACTTATACTTGTAAGTCAGCAATCAAAGCAATAAAATCACTAAGTGGGTGTATGCCAGGTTTAGCCGAACCACGATAAACGCTGTGTGTTCTTTTCTTGCTCATTTTAATTTAATTTTCTTCACTTTTTATTCTCTGCTTAATCTCTTGGGTGTTTGTGCCATTTTTGGTTCAAACATCATGTGACAAAATAATATTATCTTTGAAATTGCTCCTTTATTATAGAGATTGATCATGACCCTGTAGGAATGGTATGCCTTGAAGACGATGTGCAAAGTATTAAGGGCCTTCGCTTTAAGTTGTATAGAAATCATAAATAAAAACTATTCCTCAAAGTCAATGTATAAATTCCTAAACTTCTCCGGGATCAAAGGAATATATTTTAAATATATTTGGAATGTATATGCTCCACCAAAAGCTAAAATACAAATGTGGATTGTTTTACATGACAAACTAAACAATATTGGAATGTAAGTACAAAAACCCCTAGTCATTACAATGATAATCAATGCTATTATTGCAAGTTATTCCCTAAAACCACTACACAACCATTTTTTGAATGTCAGTGCACCAAGTTTATAACTAGTATGCTTTTTAATATCTTCAAAATTCAAATATCCACTAACTTCCAAACCCATATGTTTACAGAACCAAATTCAGACTGAATTTGAACTCCTTACAAAGAGAATTATTAGATATTATATATATAATTACCACATGGAAACTTTGGATTGAAAGAAACGAAAGAGTATATAATAACCTATACAAAAATAATTCATCACTACTATATTTATTACTTGGCATATTTTTATTTGGATAGCATCTTGCAAATAGAATCCATAATGGAAGACCAAACACAAGATATTATTCATACTGTCCCGTTATATAGAGGATCTTCCAATGTAATCAACATTCCAATCGAATAATCTGCATATGCTTATTCAATACCAACTCACAACCTAGTCGACGTATCTCTCCTTCACATGTGCATTCGCAATTCTTTTCTTCGTGGGTGCCTCTAAATGATCATCACTATCCGAGTTGCTGCATTTCCTCTCTTTGGATTTCCATCTCCAAATCACTACTGGTACGTAGCCTTGTCCACTAGCTTCGCGATGCTTTTGGTTTCGTTCGATTCAATGGAGTTTTGAGGGAGATGTTTGAATTGATTAGAAGTTGTTCTTAGATAAAGATGGAGGAAGAAGGAAATGATATGGGGCAGTTGGTTTTAGGAAATAATTGTACATATTTCTTTCTTAAGTAGTTGGAGGGAAAACTAGATGCGTGCTTGATTTCAAAATTCAAATTCAAACCATTTGGTGTCCGCTCGATTCGACGACTTTTTCGACCACAACTCCTTCATACGAACTCCAAACGTGACAAACCAAGATATTACGTGGATCAAAAA
Organism: Allium fistulosum; assembly: GCA_030737815.1. Taxonomy (NCBI): domain Eukaryota; kingdom Viridiplantae; phylum Streptophyta; class Magnoliopsida; order Asparagales; family Amaryllidaceae; genus Allium; species Allium fistulosum. Next base: position 580,007,135 of record CM060906.1, on the reverse strand, counting down.
GTCTAAGATGGATACAATGGCGTTGGTTTCGTCCTCAAATTCTAAAGCCTTAAAAATTACCATTTTGCCCCTCCTTATAGTTTATTTAATTAAATAATTCTAGTTATTTTCATGTTATCATGTGATTAATATTTTATTAAAATATTTCCAAATTTTTTTGAGTTGTTATGTATGTAAAATATTTTTATATAAATGCTTATATTCACAAACACTGTTTTGTAATGATATAAAACTTAATGCTTATATTTACAAACATTATTTGGCAATGATATAAAACTAAATGCTTATATTTACAAACACTATTTTGCAATGATATAAAACTATATATATGTATGTATGTATGTATGTATGTATGTATGTATGTATGTATGTATGTATGTGTGTGTAGGTATATGTATATGTATATATATGTATATGTATATATGTGTATATATATGTAAATGTATATGTGTGTGTGTGTGTATTTGTATACATACATACATACACATATGTGTGTGTGTGACAGCACACATGTATATAGAGGGCATAATATGTCTGTTGCGATGTAAATCCCAACATCTATACACGGACATATTAAAACTTATACACCATTTATGTTGCATGTACACGTATACACATATGTGTATATGATACACATATTACATTATAATTATAATTACTAGTATATACGCACGTCTAGGTGGACCTGCATTTGATTGCTAAGCCATATTTTTATAGCATAGCTATTAAAAAACAATGGAAATAAAATCAATGCAATGATCATCTGCCACATCAACACATTCAAATATAGTCAATTGCCTCATGAATTGATTTAGTGCACATGAACAATTATATCAGACAAAGGGATTTTTTCCGATTAATATACTCTGGCCTTTTCCTAATACTTGTACATAAAAATATAGCTAGAATCGGTGTTCAAGCTGCTTAGCCTCAATTCCTTACATCAATTTTTTATATCTCACATCTGAGACCTGTTATCAGTCTAAATGTTGCTTTTAGGACTGTCAATGGATACCCAAAAATCCGAAATCCGTCCTCCGAAAAGAAGATAAATATCCGATATCCGAAAAACGGATGCGGATAAGAAGACATCCGTATCCGAAAATTATCTGTCCGGTTTTTGCCAAGATTATAGTTTAAATTATGTGTATTTTTATACAATGAAAGATATTTATTTATTGTTTTAATAAGTTAATAGTTTATATTATATGCACTTAATGCATATTAACTGCTAAATACTATTTATTATCATTATATTTGTTTATTTTTAACACTTTTATAATCAATGGGATTGAAAAAAATTATGTTAAACTAAAAAAAAAAAATTATATTTTTAAATTTATCGATCTTTAGCTGATAGGATAATTAACCGATATCTGTCCGTATCCGCGGATGCGGATATCCGATATCCAAAAGTGATTTAGGATGCGGATGCAGATACGACACTATCCGCATCCGAAAGTATCCATTGAAGGCCTAGTTGCTTTGTCGAAATAAACAATATCCTTAGATGATAGAAATATAGTTCTATGACTCAAAATTGCATGAAGACAGTTCATGCAGTTTACTCATTCATCGTTAGATTTACTTTTATTATTTTTCCATTAACGAATTTTTAAAAAGAATCTTACAAAATCTCATCATTCTAATTTATTTTGATTTGATGTATAACTACCAAACCGTGCTTCAACATCATTTAGTTTCTGGAATTTAATCAATATTCATGATTCTCCATTTGAAATACAAATTTAATTCCCAGAAAATATACAATGCATCAGCTGTAGGGATACAGAAATTTGTTTGCAAATGCTACACTAACAAAACTGTTGCAACTATTTTTTTTAAATGGTTGCAAAGATTATGGGTAAAGTAGGCGGTTAAGCATTTACAAAATCAATTTTTTTGTAAATATACAATTTCTATTCTTTTAATGGTAGTCACCGTTGATGTTTTCAACTTGGAAGATAGGCTCTATAACTTCTTTCCTTTAGTTTTAGTTAAGCCATTATTGTCTTTTAGATTTTTATGCAGCCCAAAGTCATGTAGCAGGCATTATTGTAGCTTGATTCTGATAGGTTTGATAACTCTATTACTGCAAATGTGGCAGAGACTGATACCTCTGTCTTGGTTTCTGGATTTTGTTAATGAGTTAGAAGCGTTGTTGTTTTGTGCTTGAACGGAAGATGAACTTGGTGTTATTCCTATCAAGTAATTAAAACGCAAATGAGTATTAAGTATAATTAAACGCGATGACTGTCTATTTTTTTGGAACTTATGATTGGTTGTATAAAAATTTTCAGTTAAATTATAGGTTTCACTTGGGAAAGAAGCATCAAAAATGGAGAAAGAGCTTGTTCTTGGGTTATTTTTTCTTGTTCGAGCACCATTGTTGATGTTGTAGTCCTCTTTCAACAAAAACAAATTTTAACCATTGAATATTATGATATTTTCGACCAAAAAAACTAACTATTATATTATTGTCCGTAAGGTGTCAAGAGTGGTTGTTGCCTTATACACACTGCATTGTATATATATTACTAATCACGGATGTCTACAAATCTCGGTTACTAAAACAATGCTATAAAATTATTCTCATTGCTCACTTGCGGTCATAGTTGATAATATATATCTAAAACTTAGTACAACTACAAACATGCACTTATATGGCTTTAAGGATACAGTATGAATATCTAAAATTTAGATTTTGTTGACCAATCACTAATCAAGCACACTTAAGGGAAGCAACATAAATAGTTCAAGCACTCTAAACGTATGTTGGAGTAAGACAAATAGTTTAATAAAGTGGGAATACATTGTGTTAGTGAGTTGAAAAATGAACTGTTGTTCAAACACAAATAGAAATTTAAACCAAATAATAAATACCCTATGAAGCAGCAGGAGAATCGATCAAATGGATGGAACAGTTAATCAAATATTGAGGTTGAAAGCATTCCTGTAGCTTATCAGATATGCTCTACGAAAATACATTATCATTTTATTTGTTAGAACATATATACAAATGTGTAGAACGTATATCTTACCAAATTTGAAACAAACAATAAATTTTTGAAAACTTTGTTCCCACAGAACATTATTTATTTAGAGCAGCATAGAAGGATTGCTTGAAATACCAATAATAGCATGATGGACGTGTTGATGGTTACCACCACTATAAAGTTGATGTACTATAGTAATAGCAACAATAGACCAACTATTTATCTTGACCTTAAGTGAATGAAAGGCACGTCTAGCTTTTGGATGTTGTTTCTTTGTTAATCAATTGCTTATAATACCATGAATAAAATTGTTAAATCTTAATAACATATGTTTCTAGATCCTATTATTGTATATAATATGATTATCCAATCCGCTTAAATGCACATAAGAGAAATATACATCATACTTGGGAAATAAAAACAATGTGATTTGTTTGAAATGTGAAAAAAACTAACTTATAAAATAGTCTACTCTGTCTAAGAATTCATAAGATAGAGAATGAGTGGTATTAGAGTCTTCCATTGTAAAGAATAGTAATTCTCAATAGTAAGCCTGGCAGGATAAATTATATATTCATGAGAGTATAAATTTGAGAATAATGACCAACAAAGGACAACACACATTGAAGAAATAATACTAATCCCCGGTGAATGTAGTAAGTGTGAAGATTATGTCACATGATTCTTTCTGCAAGTACATGGTTTCATAATGCTACCAAAAATGAATAGCAATAAATACCAAAGGATATTAGAAATCAAGCTTGGTTTCAACTCATGTACATGGTTATTATGCTAATAGTCATCATGCCTGCAGGAAAACAATGTATGTTAAACTTTTTTCCAAACTTCAGCAAACATATGCATCTTGTTTGTTATAGAGTAAAGACATCTTCTGGGCCTGAATGCACCTTTTATTTACTTCATTGTTTACACGCACATGACTGTAAATTATATAAGTAATGTATTTGAAAAATGGTGGATATAGGCATGTAAATGGATACTTTTGAATACAGATAGTGCCATATCCATATCTGAAATCATTTTTGGATATTGGATATCCGTATCAGCGGATGCGGATGGATTTCGAATATTTATCGGATATTCTTCGACCTGTCCACAACCAATAAATCTAAATAATAAATAGAAAATATTGATTTATTATAAATTCATTATAGTACTAAATATATAAAAATTAATAAATACACTAAGAAAAATAATTTTAAATGGTAAAAATTGATTTTTATATAATATTAATTCTTTTACCTAGATAAAATAGTTTATGACAATCATTTTATGTACTAAAATACATAAAAAAGTAACTATAATCTTAATAAAAATCGGATGGATAATTATCAAATACAGATATGGCCACATCCGCATCCGCATCTGTATCCGTTTTTCGGATATTGGATAATTTTTCATATTTCGGATACGGATACAGATGGATTTGGATTTTCGAGTTCTCGTTAACATCCCTAGGTGCATACTAATAAGGTCGTAATTATTTAAGAAATGATGCACAGACCAAAAATTTCAATGCTTAAGAAACTACAATAGTCATCATAGGACAACGCCAAACTGTTGACTTTTTCATGTGTGGTGCATAAAATACCAAGTACACTGAGCTCGAACATGACTCGATTGATGAACGATAGATCTCCTCACTTTAAGCTCAAGGCATATTTATTTAATACATGTAGTTCTAGACTGTCCCTATATTTGAATCGTCAATTTAAAGCATCAAACAGAACTAAAGAATTGAAATAGCCATGTGGGAAACATATTTTAATAGAATGAAAAAACAACATCTAACCTGAATATCATTTACATGTACATCACCAAATGAAATGGCTAACTCGTGGATAGTGAAGGATACCACATGTTAATCAACGATTGCAAACATATTTCATTACCTGTCAGTAACAAATATTATTATAATTTTGCCCTAGCTCCTATTTTCTCAAAATCAATTTGTTCATGAGAAAATATGAAAAAAGGAAAAAAAACAAATAACAACACCTACGCTTGAACGATAGAGGTGCAGGCGAAGTAGACGACGTCCAAGGTGAAGGTTTAGCGATGAAGCCATAGGTGGCTAAAATTTCATGACTAGAAGTGGAAATCATGACCTGATGCTGTGCGATACGACTTCGGTTCACACGTTCTAGTGAGGGTGATGCTCGTGATTGGAAGGGAGGCCTATTATGCTTCGTGTGATTGAAAGCTATAGCAATGTCCAGTTGTTGCTCCGATCTCTAGTGGCAACGATAGGAGGCATGACGCCAGGTGATGGATCTTGAATCGGCTCGAATGACGAATCAGATCTACGCGAGGGAGATATGAGAGTCGTGGGTATCTAGGTTTTTTATATTAGGGGAGAACGTTGCATGAAGAGAGAGATGTGATATGAATAGATGTGATGCGAGAAGAACGATGTAAGAAGGGTATTTTGGGTATTTCAAAAAGATAGTTGAAATTATATGAAGGGAATTTACATTATTAGTAGTAGAGATAACAATGAAATAAAACTTTATTTGTCAATTTAAATAAAATATTGATTTTATTTAAGAGAAAAGTTTAGAGAAGTTCTAAATGGATTTAGACTACATAGGGCTACTAAAGACCCAATAATGGAACAATTTTAGAATTTACCCATTTCTTCCACTGTGGGCTGGCCTAGTTCCAACAGGCATGTCATACACTTCACAAAATATTTGTACCCATATCTTCATTCTTGGCCAACAAAATACTCTCTTCATATCCCGATACATCTTATCCACTCCTAGATGAATAGTCATTCTAGAGCGATGGCACCCACCCAAGACCTCGTCTATCAATTCCTTAACTGTTGTTCACATAGGCTTAAACTAAATGCTTATATTTACGAACACTATTTTGCAATGATATAAAACTATATATATATATATATATATATATATTTGTGTGTGTATTTATGTATATATGTATATGTGTATGTGTATGTGTATGTATATGTATATATGTATATATGTATATGTATGTGTGTGTGTATTTGTATACACATACATACACACATAGATATATATGTATGTATGTATGTATGTATGACAGCACACATGTATATAGAGGGGCCAATATGTCTGTTGCTATGTAAATCCCAGCATCCATACAGGGACATATTTTATTTTGTACACCATTTATGTTGCATGTGCACGTATACACATATGTGTATATGATACACATATTACATTATAATTATAAGTATAACAATAAAATAAAACTTTATTTGTCAATTTAAATAAAAATTGATTTTATTTAAAAAGGAATTTTTAGAGAAGTTCTAAATGGATTTAGACTACATAGACCCATTAAAGATCCAATAATGGAATTTTTTTACAATTTATTCATTTATTCTGCTGCGGGCTGGCCCAGTTCCAATAGGCATGTCATACACTTCGCCACATACTCATACCCATCTTATCATTCCTACCCAATAAAATACTCTCTTCACATCCTGATACATCTTATCCACTCCTGGATGAACAGTCGTTCTAGAGCGATGACACTCACCCAAGACCTCCTCTATCAATTCCTTAACAGTAGTACACATAGCCTTCCATCTCTCCTCAAATAAATTTTTTGATATTTGGAGTAACAATCCAAATAGCTTGATCATTCAACCCATCCTAACTGCTCCATAATGTCAACCTACTACGCATCTTGTCCTTAACTTACTCCAATACGATCCATTAGCGATGGTTTAACTTCCATTGCTGCTGACAATCCAGGTGCATACTCGGATTGTGGTCTGAAATCAAACTTTGATATGAACTCTAAATTTCTCCATTCAAACAGCATGGCATTCACCTCTACATGCTTCCTACTCAAACCGTCTGCAACTACATTTCCTTTCCATGGACTGTAAGAAATTCCAAATTCATATGATGATAAAAACTTTATCCATCTCTATTGTCCTAGATTTAGATTTACTGAGAAAACAATTATTTGAGAGATTTATGGTTTGTAAATAATTCAAATCTCTCACCCAACAAATAATGCCTCTACGACTTCAATGCAAATACAACAGCAGCCAACTCTAAGTCGTGCATCAGATAATTCTTCTCGTAATTCTTCAACTGTCTACTTGCATATGCTACTTGTAACATCCCCCTACATGGAGGCCAAAAACTAACGGCTACGGATGCTACAGTCATCCATAGTTATTAATCCTCGGTGACCAAATACGGCGAAGTTAGATTCATTGATACATGGAAACACATGAATATGGAAAATTTTAAACTTCAAACAAAATCACATTTCATCTCAAAACATTTCCACTTCATTACATAATCCCAAATTCGTAATCATGTTTAGACAAAATATAGGGGCATTTCACCAGAAGGACAAACTTTGCAGTCCAATTAGTTTCTAGGACACACATTCAAAAAAATTATTTTCATGGCCAAAGTCAGCAAAATAATTACTTTCAAGGACAAAGTCAGCAGTCCAATTACTTTCAAGGACATAATTTCATAGGTTGTTGGACCCTAGAAACTAATTATTTTAAGTTTTGTCCTTGAAAATAATTATTTCAGTTGTGTATCCTAGAAACTAATTCCATTTGCTAAAGAAGCCCATGTGGCTAATTTCCACCAAAATATATTTATTACAACATACGCCCAGAGCGACATATGAAGATGCCCCCTGGTATGATCAGAGTATATACACACAATATAACAACTTTGCCATTACAAACAACATAGTGGAACCAAAAGAAAGAGAACTCTAAATATTTATCACGCCTCTTGCACATCTCCGGAAGGTTATTCGTCTTAGAGGTACCCGGAAACCTCAACTCATAAACTACTCAAAATCAATTGAGTACTAGAGAGTTTAAAGAGAAAACATAAACTTCGAGTCAACCATAAAGCCTGGTATGAATAATAATCTACCATCTCAAATCATTCAGATATCTAGTGAGACCACGCCGCTTAGCGGAACGGATTTTCCCTCACTAGTATCTTAAAACCTTTATAAAACCATATACTGTGTTCCTGCATCCACAATGGTTAAAAACAATTCAAAACAATATAATATGATGATATGCAAAAACAAATGAATCAATTATGGATTACCTATCCCCCCCTTTCATTTTAGACTATCTGTCTTAATTATAGTTTCTAGGATCACTATTAACCTATTAGTTTTCATGGGTAGACTAATAACCGGTTAATAATTTAAGGACTCCCTGTCAAATTACATAGTTTTCATGGGGTGGCTATGAACCTATTGGTAACTCCAATATCTTACTCTTATCCTAGTTTTCATGGGTTGACTAGGAACCAATTGGTAATCCCATTATCCTTTATTCTTGCCCTTGTTTTCATGGGTTTACTATGAACCTTTTGACATCTGTTAATATTTCATCCGGATATAGTTTTCATGGGCTAACTACAAACCTACTGGCCCTGCCAGTATCCAATCATAGTTTTCATGGGCTTACTATGAACCTGTCTATCTGACATCTACTGTTACATATAGTTTTCATGGGTTAACTATGATCATGTCTATCTGACATCTTTCTTTATATATAGTTTTCATGGGCTAATCATGAACCTATTGGCCCTTGCCAATATCTTTCACTTTACACAGTTTTCATGGGCTTACTGAGAACCTATTGGCCTCTGCCAATATCATTTTTTTTTATATTTTAGCATCCTATATTCTAGTCTTCTTGACCTCCTGGATGCAATTCTACTCATTTAAGAGTTTTACCAATTTATATTCACTACTGGGTTAACCTAACTGGTTCTTCGACCCTTTATCCCAACATGCAATTATGGGTCCATTTAAAAGTGAATATATTCATATTTGAAGAAGCAACATAACAACATAGCAATACCACTCCTGTGGGTTTAAATTTATTAGCTTCTTCCTAAAACAATTATAAAAACTTCTTTAAAATATAGCCATGGGTTTTTCCTTTAAAAATTGAGTTTGGGTCATAAAACCTTTTGATACCTTCGAAACCTAGCTTTCGACTTCATAGGATGACCTCCTACAAAAGTTCTTAAAGACATTAGGCTCCTACCTTATAATACTTTAAAACCAACCTTTCGAATACATAAAGTATTAGCATTTTAACTTTAGAAGCTTAGCTTCGAAACGAGTTGAAAGTACCCCTTTCGACACCATTCCTAAAACATGAAAGTACCCTTTTTGACTCCATTGGAAGTAACCCTTCTGAAAACATTGAAAGTACCCCTTTCGAAAGCATTGGATTTATACTTAAAACATAATTTGGGTCAAAGTGAACATAGGCGAAAGCATCTGTTTCGAAACCATTCTTTATCATACAAAACATTAGGGAAACACGATAGCGTCGGCACCATCTCTTTTGAACATAAAACATCTGGGTAAAAACATTAGACGGTTGGTGCGAAACCCATTTCGAAACCATCACCTTCGAAACCCCTAACCCTTTTCGAAAGCTTTAGGAAGTGGCTTTAGCATATAAACCAAAATATTCTTTCGACAGCATTGATATCTTCAACTCCATCGAGAGGTTGAAGAACGGCAGCAGGATATCGACTAAGTCGGAACCCCTTCTTTTAAAACATTCTTTCATAAGTAAAGGAACCCAATCGAAAGCAATCTTAAGTTAATGGCAACCTCTTTCGAAACCTTTATAAAACCTCTTTCGAAGCCTTCTACTTTGACCCTATTGAAGGCTAAAACAAAACATAGGCAGGCGCTTTTCATTTAAAAACAAACCCAGGTTACGACTCCTATGGAAGCTATGCTTTCGATACCTTACCTTCTGCCTATCTCCAATCCACTGCGTACCATCATAGTGATACATTGTGTATTGGTTCCGACACAGTTGGTTTTGACAAGGATGAAGGCGGAAGCTACTGTGTCGAAAGGCGCTTTCCTAAGTAGGGGGAACAACTTTTCTAAGCAAACCAGGTTTAATTCTTGTTTAAGTAAACTTTTCTCTAATTAACCCGCCACGTGTCAACACTAGATTAGTTTCCTTACCTTTTTCAAATTCTTTTTCAAAAATAACTGCCGCTAATCCAGATCTAAACCATGGTTAAGTTTATCAATTAAGCCCTTCCAATTCTTGCTAAGAAGTCCCTCTTCTAAAATAATTTATTTTGCATAACAAATCACTTAGGGAAAATCCCCAAAAATTCTAGAAATTCACTTTAATCATCTTATTTAACCTATCAAAATTCCAGACCCAAATTCTCAATATATTTTCCAAAGTAAATTATGAACCCAAATATTCATATTTTTCTTCGAAAATTCATAATAATCTTTCCATAGCTTGGAAACTTCTCAAAATTGAAACAAAACTCCAAAATCATGTTTCTTATAACATAAAATTTTCCCATGGCATTTAATCAACATTAAATCTCGTTTTTGACCTAAAACCGTACAAAAACCTTTTAAACAACCCTGTTTAAATCAAATAAATCATGAATCAAGCATATCAACGTCCAATATATCATAAAAATGAATTTATCCCTTAAATCTGAAAATATATGATTTAAAACAATATAGAGATGGAATTATTATTCACCTTGATCTAGATAAGGAGATTGGATTGAGATTGATTCCTCTAAGCTTGAATTCTCTAGCTTTAATTTGAATTTCCTCTTCTTTAATGGTCGGCCACTCCTTCTCTTTTGATTTGCATTTTAGTTTTAAAATGACGTGAATGGGAAGAAATGGTAGGAATGAAAAAATATATAAGGATATGAACCATTAGGCGGCAATTTCCAATAATACCTTTATGTAATTTGTTTAACCTAAAAACCCTTCTTTAGCCCATTAGTTAGTCTATTAGGCACGACCTTAATTAATTATTTCAAGACTCAATCCCTTTATCACTTACATTTTACATTATTCTACTTAATTTATCTAATTAAATCTCCCGAATAATGTTGATGTTACAGGCTCCCTTCCTTAAAGAATTTCGTCCTCGAAATTTAGTAAGGACTAAATACTAAACATAACAATCATCTATAACGACTTCTAACAACCGTACTAGTCTATATCACTAGGAAATATCTATATAAATCTAATATAAACATACCCTCAAAGTAGATTATGATAAGTATCTCGAATCATGTCCTCTGTCTCCCAAGTACAGTCTTTCTCATTGCCGCTCCACTGAACTTTCACCATCTTGACTGTCTTGTTCCTCAATCTTTTCTCATCTCTCGTAACAACCCGACTGGTTGTCTCACAAAAGTCAAATCAGGCTCCACTACCAAGTCCTCCAACTCTGTCTAAGGAATGGTAGCCTCTGTATCATGCACATATTTGTGAAGATGAGACACATGAAACACATTATGGACACCTGCCATACTTCTCGGCATCTCAACTCTATACACGAGCTTTCCAATCCTCTCTATAATCTAGAATGGACCAACATATCTCGGTGCCAGTTTCCCTGACTTCCCAAACCGTACCACACCCTTCATCGATGATACCTTAATGAAAACCCTGTCTCCCACTAAGAACTCTAGGTACTTACGCCTTCTATCTGCGTAACTTTTTCTGTCTGGATTGAGCTTCCTTCATCCGTTCTCGAATTAAGTCAATCTTCTCTGACGCCTCCCTTACCAAATATGGACCTAAGGCTAATCTGTCTCCAGTCTCCAACCAACATGCATGGGATTTGCATGGCCTTCCATACAAAGCTTCAAAAGGTGCCATTCCTATACTAGTCTGATAACTATTGTTATAGGAAAACTCAATCAAATGCAGGTGATCCTCCCAAGATCCATCAAAATCCAACACACAAGCTCTTAACAAATCCTCGAGCACCTTATTAACTCTCTCTGTCTGCCAATCCGTCTGTGGGTGATATGCGGTACTCATCTTGAGCTTTGTGCCTAACACATCCTGTAGACTTTTCCAGCATTCACTAGTGTATAAAGCATCTCTGTCGCTGACTATGCTACTAGGAACTCCATGAAGTCTAACTATGTTCTTCATGAACAACCTTGCCAAAACTGGTGTCGTCCTGGTCGACTTTACTGAAATGAAATGGGCACTCTTGGTCAACCAGTCCACAATAACCCATATACTTTCATTTTCTATTCTTTACCTTGGCAACCCATCAATAAAAACCATGGATATCGAATCCCATTTCCAAATTGGAATATCTAGAGGCTGAAGTAACCCACTCGGCTTCTGATGTTCGGCTTTCACTTGTTGACAGTTTACACACTGCCTAACCCACGAGCCTACATCCCTCTTCATATCTTGATACATCTTGGTCCCTCTAGGATGAATCGTAACTTGGATCGATGACATTCCTCAAGAACTTATCTTCTCAAGTTCTCAACATCTAGAACACATAACCGTCCCTTCTTTCTCAACCATCCTCTCTGGTTAAGACAAAAATCTTTCAAATCATCGACCTTAGTTCCAAACTCAAGCCTTCTGATTCTCTCAGCTAATAATGGATCCTCCTTCTGCTTAGAAGCAATTCTCTCGATCAACGCTAGTCGAACTTCTACACGGGACATCATGGCAGTGCTCTAACTAGAACTAGCAGTAGATTTTAACTGCACACCACAACTGGTCAAAGCTTCTAGATCTTTCCATTCTGCCAACATAGCCAACACCACATTCTAATGTCTCCTACAGAGAGCATCTGCTACCTTATTTACTTTTCTAGGAGTATACTCTATACCAAAATCATAAGCAGCCAAAAATTCTAGCCATCTCTGTTGTCGCATATTCAACTCCTTCTGAGAGAATAGATATATTAAAGACTTATGATCGATATACAACTCAAATCTCTCCCCCAAGAGATAATGCCTCCAAATCTTCAAGTCAAAAATCACCGTAGCCAACTCCAAGTCATGAGTAGGATATCTTACTTCGTGTGGTCTAAGTTGCCTAGATGCGTAAGCAATAACTTTGCTCTTCTACATCAACACTGCTCCTAATCCAGTCCCACACGCATATGTGTATACTACCAAACCTTGGTTACCATCTGGAACTACTAACACTGGAACATTGGTTAACAAATGATTTAACTTAAGGAATGCTTCCTCACATTTGTCGGACCAAACAAACTTCACTTCCTTCCTGGTAAGCTTAGTCAAAGGCATTGCTATCCGCGAGAAATCCTTGATTGAATCTCCGGTAATAGCCAGCAAGTCCAAGAAAACTTATTATCTCGGTCACCGTCTCTAGTCTCTTCCAATTCTTCACAGCTTCGATCTTATCTGGATTGACTGACAATCCGTTCTCTGAAATCACATGACCAAAAAACTTAATCTCTTTCTTCCAAAAATGACACTTGGAAAACTTTGCCTTCAGCTTATTATGCCTCGGCATCTCTAGCACAACTCTAAGATGTTCTTCATGCTCTCTTATCCTTAGAGTATACCAAAATGTCATCTATAAACACCAACATGAATCTGTCCAAATACTCTCGGAAGACTCGATTCATCAAATCCACAAAGAAGGCAGGTGCATTCATCAACCCGAATGACATCACCAACCACTCATACGAACCATATCTAGTCCGAAATGCAGTCAAAGGAATACAGTCCTCTGCCACTCTTAACTGATGGAACCCCATTGCCAAGTCCAACTGGGAAAACATTTTGGCTCCACTCAACTAATCAAACAATTCATCAATTCTCAACAAAAGATAATTATTCTTTATCGTCCTTTCGTTTAGCTTACAATAGTCAATACACATCCTCAACGACCCATCTGGTTTCTTCACGAATATCGCGGTCGCTCCCCAAGGCAAACTACTTGGTCTAATAAAGTTCCTTCCTTCCAGATGCACTAGCTGCACCTTTAGTTCCTTAATCTCTGTCGGTGTCATCCTGCTATGTGGTCTACTTACAGGTTCAGCTCCTAGAAAAAGATCCATTCGAAAATCAACAGCTCGTTTCGGTGGTAGTCTTGTGACTGGCTCAAACACATCTGCAAACTTTCTTGCAATAAGAACCTGACTTAGCTCTTCTCCCACTTCCATTGCACTTAACAAAGAACAACAACTCTGGCAGAATTCTCCACTGAGAATATAATTCAGTTATGACTATCGAGGCGTCTCAAAGATATCTCCCCATCCCGGCAAAATATCCTGGCCTCATACCTCCTCAACCAATCCATACCCAAAATGATTCTGAAATCTACGAAATCATAAACATACAAACTGCGTGCAAACTTATGACCTAAAAAATCAAGTTCTAACTGGTCACATCTCATCCCTAGAGTTGCATAGCCTCCTATTAGATTCGCAACCCTTAAGAAAGTAACAAGGTATGTGGGTTCTAAACATAACCTATCAACCAAACACTGGGATATAAATGAATGTGATGCACCGTATCAAAAAGTATCCTAACTGGTATACTCTGAATCAAAAATGTACCTTCCATCACAGTCTTTCCCTTATGAGCTAGGCTCAGCTGATGATCCAACAGCAAAAACTTTCCCCTTGTCCGCCCTGGCTGGTTGTGGACACTAGTTCTTATAATGCCCAACTTGATCACGGTTAAAGCATTTCACATTCTTCTTATCTGCAGCCTTTTTTCCCTTGCCTAATCGGCACTCATTCACATATTGACCCTTCTTGTCACATTTGTAGCAAACCAAATTAGCCTTTGCCTTCTTGGCAGCATCCCCTTTCCGGGCTCCCTCCTTCTTAAAGAACTTCCTCTTCTTTCCTTGAGGACCCTGGGATTCAACTGGCTTCTCTCTAGCTAATATAGAAAGCATCTCTTCATGGCGAATGGCCATCTCCACTACCACATTAGAAGGTTCTCGGATATGGGTCATGGTCATTCTAGCAAGCTCAGGTCTCAGCCCTCGAATGAACCTTTCACTTTCTGACATCAGTGTCAACCAAAGCATAACCATATCAAGATAGCTCATCAAACTTAGAAGCATACTCGACTACTGACATTTCTCCTTGAACTAGATCCATGAACTTCCTCATTAATGCAAACTTAGCAACTTCAGACAGAAACCTCTTCTCAAACCTTCTCCTGAAATCAGCCCATGCCAGCTTTTCCTATGGTACCCCGACGGTCACACTATTCCACTAATGAAGCGCTGCCCCTTGCAACTATCTAGAGGCTATCCTTCTCTTTTGACCATCATCCAAGCCTAGATCAGCACATATCCTGTCACAATTCAGTAGTCAATTCTCAACTTCAACAACATTCTCCATTCCAACAAATGGCTTTCCACCTAAACTGGTGTGGTATCTGCTTAGCTTTGCATAGTTATTCCCAATTGGAGCCATAGGATTAGCTCCTCCAACATTACCAGCAACTCCAGCTTGCAAAATATTGGCCAAAAATTAATACACCATCCCCGCATCTACTGGCGGATTTCCGGCACCTACATTGGCTTCAGCATTTGGATTAGCATCAGTCTGTCGACCCTAATTCCTCCTTGTATTAGGTCGAGCATTTCCGTTGGTTGTAATGCTTCCTCCACCTAGATTTCCTCTTCCGTTTCCTGCTTCCATATCTTCTTTCTCGTAAATCTGCATATGAGCCTTAGTAAAATACAAAAGAATGGTCTAAGAGAGAGGGGAACATGTACTTATATATATATATATATATATATATTTATCAAGTACAAGTACGTTACTATAGCGTTAACCCAAACCCCGATCATATTTTTAAATTCATTGGATTATGTTTCAAAAACTCTTAGGTTTAACTTTCTTTTAAATTTTCATAAACTTATGCTCTGATACCAACTTGTAACATCCCCCTACATGGAGGCCCAAAACTAAAGGCTACGGATGCTGCAGTCATCCATGGTTATTAATCATCGACGACCAAATACGGCGAAGTTAGATTCATTGATAAACAGAAACACAGGAATATGGAAAATTTTAAACTTCAAACAAAATCATATTTCATTTCAAAACAGTTCCAATTCATTACATAATCCCAAATTCGCAATCACGTTAAGAGAAAATATAGTTATTACAACATACGCCCAGAGCGACATATGAAGATGCCCTGGTATGATTAGAGTATATACAAGCAATATAAAAACTTTGCCATTACAAACAACACAGCGAAATCAAAAGAAAGAGAACTCAAAATATCTATCATGCCTCATGCACGTCTCCGGAAGCTTATTCGTCTTAGAAGTACCTGGAAACCTCAACTCTCAAACAACTCAAAATCAATTGAGTACTCAAGAGTTTAGGAGGAAAACATAAACTTCGAGTCAGACATAAAGCCTGGTATGAATAAAAATCTACCATCTCAAATCATTCAGATATATAGTGAGACCACGCCGCTTAGCGGAATGGATTTCCCCTCACTAGTATCTTAAAACCTTTACAAAACCATATATTGTGCTCCTGCATCCACAATAGTTAAAAACAATTCAAAACAGTATAATATGATGATATGCATAAACTAATTAATCAATTATGGATTACCCATCCCCCTTTCATTTTAGACTATCTGTCTTAATTATAGTTTATAGGATCACTATTAACCTATTAGTTTTCATGGGCTGACTAATAACTGGTTAAACATTTAAGGACTCCCTGTCCCATTACTTAGTTTTCATGGGATGACTATGAACCTATTGGTAACTCCAATATCTTACTCTTATCCTAGTTTTCATGGGTTAACTAGGAACATATTGGTAACCCCAATATCCTTTATTCTTGCCCTAGTTTTCATGGGTTGACTATGAACCTATTGACATCCATCAATATTTCATCCGGATATAGTTTTCATGGGCTAACTACAAACCAACTAGCCCTGCCAATATCCAATCATAGTTTTCATGGGCTTACTATGAACCTATCTATCTGACATCTACTGTTACACAAAGATTTCTTAGGCTAAGTATAAACCTTTCTATCTGATATCTTTCTTTATACATAGTTTTCATGGGCTAACTATGAACCTATTGGCCCCTGCTAATATCTTTCCCTTTACACAGTTTTCATGGGCTTACTAAGAACCTTTTGGCCCTTGCCAATATCATTTTTTATATTTTAGCATCCTATATTCTAGTTTTCCTGACCTCCTAGATGCAATTCTACTCATTCAGCAGTTTTACCAATTTATATTCACTACTGGGTTAACCTAACTAGTTCTTCTACCCTTTATTCCCAGCATGCAATTATGGGCCCATTTAAAAGTGAATATATTCATATTTGAAGAAGCAACATAACAACATAGCAATACCACTCCTGTGGGTTTAAATTTATCAAAGATGGCTTCTTCTCAAAACCATTATAAAAACTCCTTCAAAATATAACCATGGGTTTTTCCTTTAAAAATAGAGTTTGGATCATAAAACCTTTCGATACCTTCGAAACCTAGCTTTTGACTTCATAGGATGACCTCCTACGAAAGCTCTTAAAAACATTAGGCTCCTTGTGATAACCCAGATTTTGGCATATGTAAATTGATAATTAACCGAATTGAATTAGTAAAATGCTGATTTATATGTGAACAAATAAAATTCTAGTAGTTAGGATATCTGGATAGTATATAAATGGATTCGAGTTATAATAAATGTTGAATTTTAAATATCTGGATAAATATTTAATTTATAATCTCCTAATATAATTATTTAAGTTTGACAATATTAATTTAATAATCTTCTTTATAAATCAATTTATAATCTAAAATTTATTCTTTTTCCTAAGCAAATAGAATAAGTATTAATTTGAATATATATGAGTAAAATTTAAAGAGAATTTAAATTTGAAATTCAAATGTAAACAATCTTAAAAATAAATTGAGTTTAAAATAATAAGTGTATATAATTTTTGTTAGCATATGATTGATTTTATATCATTGTCTTTAAAATTTTATATAGATAAGTGTAAGAGAAATTTAAATATTAAATACTTAAGACATTTATATATATATATAACTAAATTTAAAAATATAATATAAATACATATTAAAAAACATGGAAATTACAAATGTAAATAATGTGTGTACATAATCACACATGTAAGTAAAAGAAATGTGTTTAATGACAAGTGTTATCAAATTGTACAAGTGTCCTTAATCTTTTTATTTTTCAAAATAACTAATAAATGAGAAAAAACTAAGTTATATAAACATCTCCATATTCCTCTTTCATTTTCTTGGATCAGAAAATTTCTAAAACAAATACAAAATAAGTTAAAGTCTGGAAACAAAACCTGGAAACTGAAATCAAATCTAGCAAACCAAAATCTCAAACCTGAGGTAAAATGCAAAACCTTCAGACCTGAAGACAGATCAAAGTAAACCTGGAAACAAAAGCCTGAGATCGAAATGTAATCAAATCAAACTATCTCAAAATTTTCAAACCAGACAGGAATCAGCTTAAAAACAAAGATTCAAATTCAAGCTAAAACAAAGAAGATCAGGTCAAAATTCAAGTGCTGGTTCCATTTCAAAAGCAAGTTCCAGTTTCTAATCGTTGCAGTTCAAAATACCTGTTTCTCTACTCAAAGTTTTAAGGTGAGTAAACTGTTTTTAATTTAACCTGTTTGAAAACTGATGCATGTGAATAAACAAAGCTTCTTCTCAAAAGCTTAATATATTTATTATCGGGTTGTATGTGATTAAATAATTAAAATAAGTTGTAAAAAAAAAATGTTGCTTGGATGTATTTTAGTGAAATACTGTGTGTGCATGTCAGTGTATATACATTTACATATCTCTGTTATGTATAACAGGCTCAAATACACTCAAAAATTCATATCTCCCTATATAAACAGATTCATGTGATAATCTTTAAGTGGAAGTTGGTTGTATTTACCTGATTCAATTTTTTAAAAAAACAATTGTAAGGATAAATAACAAATAAATTACTGGAAGAAGATGATTACAGTAAAATCATTTAAAATCAGAAAAGTCAAGTTTCTAAATTCCAAGTTTTAATTATATAATGTGATTCGTATTTGAAAATAATGAATTTTGATATTAAAATCATGATTTTTAAGTTGGAGAATGTTGAGTATTCGCGAGTAGATCGGAATCGCTAGTTTAGTCTATTTCTCGTTGATCGGAGATGGATGGACATCGTGGTCAAGGCTGGAGGTAGTCTGAAGGATGGAGAACATGGGAAAAATAATCAAAATTTCTTTTGTTCACTAGGGAAGTTGATCGTCGATGTTGTAGGGTTTAAGGGCATGTATTTGTCAACAGGCTCTCGAGTTGATTTCATCATCGATGGATGATCGGGGTCAACCGGTGTAGGGGAATTAGGAAAGGGATACTCTGGCAAGTCTACAGGCGTGATCGCATGACCTTTTGTGGTTGGGATTGATGGCACGAGGTGGATCTAGTTGATCAGGTTTGGGTTTGTGAGTTGCTGATAGTTCGTTTCCAAGTTCGTGACCAAATCAAGGTTGTGGATGGTCGGACTGTTAGAGGAGGTTGACGTCGATGTGTTGAAGGTGGCAGCGATGACCGGAGCTTCGGCGTTCAGTCGTACACGTGCACGCGTGTATGTTGTTATCTGGGTGTGGTTGATTTGGGGAAGAAGGAAGTAGCACGGGTCGTGTTCGAAGTAGAAGGTGTTTTCCCCGAAGCAAGTAGTACGTGAGTGACTCGGGCCTTACTCGAGTCTTTTTGGCTTTGAACCCAGGTTGTATGGAGTTGAATTAACCAGATTATTAAAGGTTAAAAACAAAAGTATTATCAAGTTTTAAATAATTTAAATGTTAAGATTTAATGTTTAAATTATTTTGATTATAAGTTTTTAAATTTTATAATTGAATCCTAAATGTTTTCTAAAGAAGATTTAATGATGTAATTAAGAATTTAATTTAATGAGATTTTAGATAAGTAATAAATTCAGATAAAGAAATTATCTTAAATTTATCAAGGTTGTGATTAATTAGAAGGTAATTAATTTAAGTGATTAATTGAATGATAATGACGTAATGTGATTAATTAAGGTTAATTAATGTGTTAAGTAAAGATTTCTTGTTAAATGTAATTAATTAAGGGAATAATTAATTAGAGGAAGTAATTAGAGGATCGTTAATTAATGTAATTAAGGGTAAATAAATTAATGGTTAAAGAATAATTAATTTATGAATTTTATTACTTAATGAAATAATTAATTAATTTATTAATTTAAGGATTGTTAATTAATGGAAGTAATTAAAATTACTTAAGGTAAGTAATTAAATGATAGTTAATTAAATTGATCAATTAAAGGTTAATTAATTAATGTAATTAATTAAATAATAATTAAGTAATTAAAGATTAATTAATGTAAGTAATGAAGGGTTAATTAATTAATGAGTTAAATTAAATTAATTATTAATTATGTGAAATTAATCTGGCTTATGGATGATTAAATTGTATTGAATACCTTTGATTGTTATTTACTCTAGCATGAACTTTGTAATGTTCTGTGATATGAATGGTTAAACTGTGATAAAGTAGATTACCTATCTGAGTTGAATTGTTGTATGATATCCTGAATATGAATTGTATTGTTTAAACTTAACAATCTGGATTAGGAATCACATTGAGTTCGAAGAGACAGGGGTCGGGTATCAGTAAATACCCGAAACCACTTCGATTCTTTATAAATTAAGTTTAGAATCCAACAGGCTGGAATTGGAATAAATTAAGTAACTTGGCCTTTAACTAAGTAATGGTTCGTGGACATTGTTGTAATAAGTAAAAACTTTGGGAACTCGTAGAAAGGTACGAGTTACCCTGGATTGCAAATCAATTTATAACTTAGTATTTCATGTTATATGGGTTTACTCACGCTGGTTTCCAGCCTGACCCGGGTGTTACTTTGATGTAATGCTCGGGTCAGACCGAGTATTACAGATTTTCAGGTAAGAACGTTCTGGAGCTCAGGAGGCAAGCTGGATGGCAGGAACGTATGGAGTGATATCCGTTGTATATATTATTGTTGATTATAGGTGACATGTTTTCAAATTGTCCTGTGTTGTGTAATAGTATAACTCTGATGTATAATGTATAAGTGTATTGATATGGTTCTTTTTGTAAAACTGTTGTTTATGTGATATTATATTTCGATCCGCTGCGAATGTGAGGTTTCTGTGTTTCTGTTTTCTTCTTCTTCTTCTATCTCTTTTCTTTTTCTTCTAACTATCTGGAATTTTCGGGTTCGAAATTTCCGGGTCGTTACACTTGGTATCAGAGCCAGGTTAAGCGAGAACCTTGGCTCTATTGGGATTACTCATTTAGGATAGGGTCAATAGTACCCTAGAATGAGTTGAGTGTATATATATATATGAGAGCGTACTTGTTATTTTCTTATATAAAGGTTTTAAAATGGTTTTAAAAATAATTGGTTTTTATATAAGTTTATCTTTTGATATATATAGAAATAATTTTCTAATTATTAAATATATTAAAGAAATTGGTTGTTAAATTAATTGGAATTAAATAAGATAATGAGAATTAAGTAGTAATGGTAATACAACCAAATTAAAATTGAATGAAGATAAGTTTGAAATGGATCCAAACTGAAATAAAAAAAAAATCCAATTAGAATTGAAGATGATTTAAAATTGTGAAATTTTAAATCTAAATCCAGAAAACTTGAAATTATTTTAAAGGAATTTGTTTTAAATTAAACCAAAGGTGGTTTAAAAATTTTAAGGTATAACTTGGTGTGTAAAGGAAATGTATATATGAGGATATACATAATATCAAAGATGCTTTGAAATAACTCTAAGTGTTGAGTTTTAAAATTTTCCTGGGAATGTGATGTGAAAACCCTAAGTGAATTAAGTTTTTAAACTTAAAGGGGAAAGATTATTAATCTGAAGTTTAAAATTTGAATGGGGATTAAAATTGTGTAAAGTTGACCGGATTAAGTAAATTTAATTTAACTTGGAGGAAGTTAAATAAGTTTGAATGAATAACTTGAATTGGAAATTTCAAGATGAAATTTAAATTTAACTTGGGTAGTTAAATGGTTAATTTAAATGTGAGTTATGAGTGATCTCAAAATGGGTTTGAGATCTGGAAATTGAAATGAATAAAAAAATTAGAATCTGAAGATTTAAATTGTTTTTGAATCCTTATTTGAACTTTGCAATAAATTAAGCAAAGACAATTTTAAAATGGAATTTTGAAATTTGAATTCAGAATTAAATGATTTAAAGATTTAAGTTGTTAAATTAAAAATAAAGGTTGATTTAATTTAAAAATAAGGGTTAATTTGACTTAAGTGATTAAATCAACATTTAAAATTTAACTCGAATTTATATAATTCGAGATAGTTTAAAATTAAGATTTAAATTGAATTAGTTCAAACTGGAATTGATTTAAATAAATGGGAATTGTGATTTAAGATGAATAAGTTTAAGATTCAAATGGAAAGTTTGAATTGAATTAATTTGAAATAAAAATTGAAGATTGAATGAGTTCAAATTCAAATGGGAAATTGGGATTAATTCACATAGAAATTGAAATGATTTGAAATTGAAGTGGATTCAATTTGAAATTAGTTTGAATAATTTGAAATTGTAATTAAAGTGAATATGTTTAAAATCAAATGGAATTTGATTTGAATTTGGAAAGGAACTAAGATTAATTCAACTTGAATTAGGATTGAATTAAATTCAATGGAAATTGAAGTATTGAGTCAATTTAAATGGAAGTAGAAATTTAAATTGAATTGATGGGGAATTGAACGGTTTGACTCTGGACTATTTTCAAAGTAAATGGTTTTAATATAAACCTATTTTTTTTCCAAACTATTTATTATACAATCTTTCTTCTTAAACCCCAAACTATCTTATACTTATTTTACAATTATTTTGGAACCATTTAACTATTTTGAAACTGTCTTATAAACTAATTATTCTTTTTCAGTTACTTATATCTAATCACTATTTTAAAAACTATTTTGTAATTATCTAACTATTTTATACATACTTAACTATTTTACAGCTATTTTACAAACTAATAAATATCTTTTCAACTACTTATCTATTTTAAATATTTTTCAAGCTATTTTTAAATTTAAATTGGTCAGAGTTCAAACTGTTTGTAATTGAAATAATAACTCAATTGGAAATGGAAGCAATTGAGAATGAGTAAATGAAATTAAAGGAAAAGTGAATAGAAAAGAGAAATTATTTTGGCTAATAACCAATAAAGATAAATACGTAGGATATACGTATATTATTCTATTCGCATAGTGATTTGATCCAGATTCGAACACAGAATTTCGAGATAGTATTATCGATCCGAGTTGGGATTTTTCGTTCGATTTTCGACGGCGAACCTGGATATGGATTGTTGATTGGTTCTGGATATTCTCTATCATAGTTGTGACTATGCAAGGAGAATGACGGTTTCTAATCAAGAAACCAGATCTGAGTCCGCACTAGGAAGTCGGGTGGACGATACTAGTTCGGAAGAGAAATTGTGTGATCGAGTGAGCGATCAGATTGATATTGCGTACGGATGATATGTGTACATCGTACGGGTTTGAATGAAATTGATATTGAAAATTTGTGGATAAAACTGTAAAATGGTTTTGAAATCGAAGGGTATATTTTGAGAAATAAATGATGAAATAAAATGTGAGTTGAATATTTCTATGATTAGAACTCATTTTATAAATAAAAAGGTAATATGGCTAATAACTTTATAAAAGATTTATCAAATTTGAATATTTGATTTGGAATAAAACAAAGTTGTATATCTTTGTTATATAAGGTAAATCTTCCCTTGATGAATCTATTGCCAGAAGAAAAGGGTTTTGAAATAATTGAAGTATAAAAGAGGTTTTATACAAGTTTGAAATAATCCAAAGATTTTCAAAGTTATATATATATATCTATATATATAAAGGATTTTATGGGAATGATTTTGGAAAAGGTTTTTGGAACCTATGGATTTTGGAAAGGGCTTTGATTTTTGAGAAATCAATTTTGGATTTTGGAAAGCCTAGTTTGAGAATTATCGATTTTGGTAATCGAATTTGTGTAAAGGAGATTTTGATAAATCATAAAGGGTATGATTTGAAGATACTATAAGTATATAGTATAAAGTGTTTTGAGAATAGCTCTGGGGAAAAAGGCGCTTCCTTGAAATGAACTTCTCAGGAGTACCACTGGGTGGTACTGCCTTGAGCCCCAAGGGGGGTTTCTAAAGTTGATCCTGTGAGGAGTCCGGACAAAACTAGTTCCTGAGGATTATTTGTGTAGCGAAAGTCGAGGGGCTGGTGCCCACAGAGGCATTTGAGTTATGCTGTGACAACAATTTAACTCAATGTCACTGCGATCTACTGCAGACCATAGCGAAAGTCATGTGTGCCGCTGAGAGCCAACTGTCTACGTTTGATTTTATATCGGTAGACTGTGACACTATGGTAACATAGCGAAAGTCGTTTGTGCCGCTGAGAGCCAACTGTCTACGTTTGATTTTATATCGGTAGACTGCGACCTATGTGGGAGAAGTTTCATTTTGACAGCGAAATCGTGTGTGCCGCTGAGAGCCAACAGTTACATGGACTTTTGCTGCGACGGCAACGTAACCCTGGGATGTAACTGCGATCTGTTGTGGGTTCCATGTTGTTATCAGTTACATGGACTTTTGCTGCGATAGCAACGTAACCCGTGATGTAACTGTGACCATGGATGGGAGTGATGATTTCCAGAGCATTCTCACCAAAAGTGTTTTCTATATTTTCATCAAAATATTTTCTAGTATTTTCACTGGGTGTTGAAAACGGGTCTACTAAGTACTTATAGATTTTCAGTCTTACGCCTGATCAACGTATGACTGAATTTCTGTGAGAACAAGGATGGACTGGTTGAAACATCGAGTTATAAAAGTATTTTTTTATAAAAACTATTTTTGTAATATTATATAGATTTTAAAATATTTTTTTTTAAAAAAAAAAAAATTTTATAAAGGGAGTTTATAGTTTAAATTGTTCCACAAAAAAAAATTTTTTTTTTTTTTCTGATAATAAGTAAATAATAAATTTTGGCTTCATTCCTTTTCGAGGACGAAAAGTTTTAAAGGGGGGAAGAATGTGATAACCCAGATTTTGGCATATGTAAATTGATAATTAACCGAATTGAATTAGTAAAATGCTGATTTATATGTGAACAAATAAAATTCTAGTAGTTAGGATATCTGGATAGTATATAAATGGATTCGAGTTATAATAAATGTTGAATTTTAAATATCTGGATAAATATTTAATTTATAATCTCCTAATATAATTATTTAAGTTTGACAATATTAATTTAATAATCTTCTTTATAAATCAATTTATAATCTAAAATTTATTCTTTTTCCTAAGCAAATAGAATAAGTATTAATTTGAATATATATGAGTAAAATTTAAAGAGAATTTAAATTTGAAATTCAAATGTAAACAATCTTAAAAATAAATTGAGTTTAAAATAATAAGTGTATATAATTTTTGTTAGCATATGATTGATTTTATATCATTGTCTTTAAAATTTTATATAGATAAGTGTAAGAGAAATTTAAATATTAAATACTTAAGACATTTATATATATATATATAACTAAAATTAAAAATATAATATAAATACATATTAAAAAACATGGAAATTACAAATGTAAATAATGTGTGTACATAATCACACATGTAAGTAAAAGAAATGTGTTTAATGACAAGTGTTATCAAATTGTACAAGTGTCCTTAATCTTTTTATTTTTCAAAATAACTAATAAATGAGAAAAAACTAAGTTATATAAACATCTCCATATTCCTCTTTCATTTTCTTGGATCAGAAAATTTCTAAAACAAATACAAAATAAGTTAAAGTCTGGAAACAAAACCTGGAAACTGAAATCAAATCTAGCAAACCAAAATCTCAAACCTGAGGTAAAATGCAAAACCTTCAGACCTGAAGACAGATCAAAGTAAACCTGGAAACAAAAGCCTGAGATCGAAATGTAATCAAATCAAACTATCTCAAAATTTTCAAACCAGACAGGAATCAGCTTAAAAACAAAGATTCAAATTCAAGCTAAAACAAAGAAGATCAGGTCAAAATTCAAGTGCTGGTTCCATTTCAAAAGCAAGTTCCAGTTTCTAATCGTTGCAGTTCAAAATACCTGTTTCTCTACTCAAAGTTTTAAGGTGAGTAAACTGTTTTTAATTTAACCTGTTTGAAAACTGATGCATGTGAATAAACAAAGCTTCTTCTCAAAAGCTTAATATATTTATTATCGGGTTGTATGTGATTAAATAATTAAAATAAGTTGTAAAAAAAAATGTTGCTTGGATGTATTTTAGTGAAATACTGTGTGTGCATGTCAGTGTATATACATTTACATATCTCTGTTATGTATAACAGGCTCAAATACACTCAAAAATTCATATCTCCCTATATAAACAGATTCATGTGATAATCTTTAAGTGGAAGTTGGTTGTATTTACCTGATTCAATTTTTAAAAAAAACAATTGTAAGGATAAATAACAAATAAATTACTGGAAGAAGATGATTACAGTAAAATCATTTAAAATCAGAAAAGTCAAGTTTCTAAATTCCAAGTTTTAATTATATAATGTGATTCGTATTTGAAAATAATGAATTTTGATATTAAAATCATGATTTTTAAGTTGGAGAATGTTGAGTATTCGCGAGTAGATCGGAATCGCTAGTTTAGTCTATTTCTCGTTGATCGGAGATGGATGGACATCGTGGTCAAGGCTGGAGGTAGTCTGAAGGATGGAGAACATGGGAAAAATAATCAAAATTTCTTTTGTTCACTAGGGAAGTTGATCGTCGATGTTGTAGGGTTTAAGGGCATGTATTTGTCAACAGGCTCTCGAGTTGATTTCATCATCGATGGATGATCGGGGTCAACCGGTGTAGGGGAATTAGGAAAGGGATACTCTGGCAAGTCTACAGGCGTGATCGCATGACCTTTTGTGGTTGGGATTGATGGCACGAGGTGGATCTAGTTGATCAGGTTTGGGTTTGTGAGTTGCTGATAGTTCGTTTCCAAGTTCGTGACCAAATCAAGGTTGTGGATGGTCGGACTGTTAGAGGAGGTTGACGTCGATGTGTTGAAGGTGGCAGCGATGACCGGAGCTTCGGCGTTCAGTCGTACACGTGCACGCGTGTATGTTGTTATCTGGGTGTGGTTGATTTGGGGAAGAAGGAAGTAGCACGGGTCGTGCTCGAAGTAGAAGGTGTTTTCCCCGAAGCAAGTAGTACGTGAGTGACTCGGGCCTTACTCGAGTCTTTTTGGCTTTGAACCCAGGTTGTATGGAGTTGAATTAACCAGATTATTAAAGGTTAAAAACAAAAGTATTATCAAGTTTTAAATAATTTAAATGTTAAGATTTAATGTTTAAATTATTTTGATTATAAGTTTTTAAATTTTATAATTGAATCCTAAATGTTTTCTAAAGAAGATTTAATGATGTAATTAAGAATTTAATTTAATGAGATTTTAGATAAGTAATAAATTCAGATAAAGAAATTATCTTAAATTTATCAAGGTTGTGATTAATTAGAAGGTAATTAATTTAAGTGATTAATTGAATGATAATGACGTAATGTGATTAATTAAGGTTAATTAATGTGTTAAGTAAAGATTTCTTGTTAAATGTAATTAATTAAGGGAATAATTAATTAGAGGAAGTAATTAGAGGATCGTTAATTAATGTAATTAAGGGTAAATAAATTAATGGTTAAAGAATAATTAATTTATGAATTTTATTACTTAATGAAATAATTAATTAATTTATTAATTTAAGGATTGTTAATTAATGGAAGTAATTAAAATTACTTAAGGTAAGTAATTAAATGATAGTTAATTAAATTGATCAATTAAAGGTTAATTAATTAATGTAATTAATTAAATAATAATTAAGTAATTAAAGATTAATTAATGTAAGTAATGAAGGGTTAATTAATTAATGAGTTAAATTAAATTAATTATTAATTATGTGAAATTAATCTGGCTTATGGATGATTAAATTGTATTGAATACCTTTGATTGTTATTTACTCTAGCATGAACTTTGTAATGTTCTGTGATATGAATGGTTAAACTGTGATAAAGTAGATTACCTATCTGAGTTGAATTGTTGTATGATATCCTGAATATGAATTGTATTGTTTAAACTTAACAATCTAGATTAGGAATCACATTGAGTTCGAAGAGACAGGGGTCGGGTATCAGTAAATACCCGAAACCACTTCGATTCTTTATAAATTAAGTTTAGAATCCAACAGGCTGGAATTGGAATAAATTAAGTAACTTGGCCTTTAACTAAGTAATGGTTCGTGGACATTGTTGTAATAAGTAAAAACTTTGGGAACTCGTAGAAAGGTACGAGTTACCCTGGATTGCAAATCAATTTATAACTTAGTATTTCATGTTATATGGGTTTACTCACGCTGGTTTCCAGCCTGACCCGGGTGTTACTTTGATGTAATGCTCGGGTCAGACCGAGTATTACAGATTTTCAGGTAAGAACGTTCTGGAGCTCAGGAGGCAAGCTGGATGGCAGGAACGTATGGAGTGATATCCGTTGTATATATTATTGTTGATTATAGGTGACATGTTTTCAAATTGTCCTATGTTGTGTAATAGTATAACTCTGATGTATAATGTATAAGTGTATTGATATGGTTCTTTTTGTAAAACTGTTGTTTATGTGATATTATATTTCGATCCGCTGCGAATGTGAGGTTTCTGTGTTTCTGTTTTCTTCTTCTTCTTCTATCTCTTTTCTTTTTCTTCTAACTATCTGGAATTTTCGGGTTCGAAATTTCCGGGTCGTTACACTCCTGCTTTATAATACTTTAAAACCAACCTTCCGAATACATAAAGTATTAGCATTTTAACTTTAGAAGCTTAGCTTCGAAACTAGGTGAAAGTACCCCTTTGGACACCATTGGAAGTAACCCTTCCTAAAACATTGAAACTACCCCTTTCGACTCCATTGGAAGTAACCCTTCCGAAAACATTGAAAGTACCCCTTTCGAAAGCATTGGGTTTATACTTAAAACATAATTTGGGTCAAAGTGAACATAGGCGAAAGCATTTGTTTCGAAACCATCCTTTATCATACAAAACATTGGGGAAAACTTGATGGCGTCGGCACCATCTCTTTCGAAAGCATAAAACATCTTGGTAAAAACATTAGAAAGTTGGTGTCGAAACCCTTTTCGAAACCATCACCTTCGAAACCCCTAACCCCTTTCGAAAGATTTAGGAAGTGGCTTTAGATTATAAAAACAAAATACCCTTTTGGCAGTGTTGATATCTTCAACTCCATCGAAAGGTTGAAGAACGGCAGTAGGGTATCGACTAGGTCGGAACCCCTTTTTTAAAACCTTCTTTCATAAGTAAAGGAACCCAGTCAAAAGAAATCTTAAGTTAATGTCAACCCCTTTCAAAACCTTTATAAAACCTCTTTCAAAGCCTTTCTGCTTCAACTTGTCGAAGGCTAAAACAAAACATAGGCAAGCACTTTTCTTTTAAATACAAACCCAGGTTATGACTCCTTCAAAAGCTATGCTTTCGACACCTTACCTTCCGCCTATCTCCAATCCACTACGTACCATTATAGTGATGCCTTGTGTATTGGTTTTGGCATAGTTGGTTTCGACAAGGATGAAGGCGGAAGCTACTGTGTCGAAAGGCGTTTTCCTAAGTAGGTGGAACCACTTTTCTAAGCAAACTAGGTTTAATTCTTGTTTAAGTAAACTTTTCTCTAACTAACTTGCCACATGTCAACACCAGATTAGTTGGCTTAACTTTTTCAAATTCTTTTTCAAAAATAACTGCCGCTAATCTAGATCTAAACCATGGTTAAGTTAATCAATTAAGCCCTTCCAATTTTTGCTAAGAAGTCCCTCTTCTAAAACAATTTAGTTTGCATAACAAATCACTTAGGAAAAATCCCCAAAAATTCCAGAAATTCACTTTAATCATGATATCTAACATATCAAAATTCTAGACCCAAATTCTCAATATATTTTCCAAAGTAAATTATAAACCCAAATAATAATATTTTTCTTCGAAAATCATAATAATCTTTCCATAGCTTGGAAACTTCTCAAAATTGAAACCCAACTCCCAAATCATGTTTCTCATAACATAAAATTTTCCCATGGCATTTAATCAAGATTAAATCTCGGTTTGGACCTAAAGCCATGCAAAACTCTTTTAAACAACCTTGTTTAAATCAAATAAATCATGAATCAAGCATATCATCATCAAATATATCATAAAAACGAATTTATCCCTTAAATCCGAAAATATATGATTTAAAACAAAATATAGATAGAATTATTATTCACCTTGATCTAGATAAGGAGATTGGAATGATATTGATTCCCCTAAGCTTGAATTCTTTAGCTTTAATTTGAATTTCCTCTTCTTTAATGGTCGACCGTTCCTTCTCTTTTGATTTGCGTTTTACTTTTAAAATGATGTGAATGGGAAGAAATGGTAGGAACGAAAATATATATAAGGGTATGAACCATTAGGCGGAAATTTCCAATAATACCCTTATGGATGAATAAGAATATCATCCATGAAGACATCTACAAAACTATTTAACTGCTCTCGGAAAACTCTACTCAACAAATCCATAAAATGAGCAGGAGTATTTGTCGGTCCAAATGGCATGACCAACCACTCAAACAATCCATCATGTGTAAGAAAAGCAGTCTTTTGGATATAATCTTCAGCCACTCATAATTGGTGAAACCTAGTCACCAAATCAAGCTGCAAGAAAAGATTCTCCCCGACCAACTGATCGAAGAGGTTATCAATGCGAGGCAATGGATAGTGGTTTGTCTTCGTTATCTTATTTAATTCTTGATAGCCAATGCATAACTTGAGGAAACGATCTGCCTTAGTAGCAAAAATGACATGTGCTCCCCATTTCGAAATACTCCTAATAAATCATTTCTGTGAAAATTTCGATACTTGCTATCCAATTCTCATCTTTCCTTCAGAAGCATATGCCTAAGAGGCATCACAACTGGCCTTGCTTCTTTCTCAAGATCAATGTGAAATTAAATTTCTCTTCGGAAAGGAAGACCGAAAACTTTTTCTAATACATCGGGATAGTCCTTCTCTATGGGAATACGTGATAGCTCCTCCCGTGACAAGCTGAGTGAATATAGATACATCTAAATAACAAAAATATCATGCTCACAACATGGAATTAAATTAAGTCCATCGCCCTTCCTTACTCGAACCATCCTTTTACCACAATCCAATACTGCCTCATAGCGAGACATCCAATTCCATTCCCAATATCAACCCATACATCGAAAGGTTATTACATATGCATCACAACGGGACTCCACACCATGGATGACCAATATAAGATTATGATATAACATCAATAAATGGGTCGATCCCCTAATAGGATTTGACACCTTAATAGATTCATGCATAAGTTCTGATTTAAGAACTAAACTATCGACTAATGCACTTGA